>CM077008.1:1428500-2857000 GCA_039090855.1 Macrothele yani | reverse complement strand
AATGCACTAATTGAAGTGTAGAGCATTTAAAACAATGCAAGTATAACTTTTCTGCAATAATGGCAAATCACATTTTTTTTAAAGATGTACTTGGTTAAAAAAAAAATCGAATTCACGGCAAGATTTTTTTTTTTTTTTTTTTTTTTTTGAGGAACATTGTTTTTAAGAAAATTGCATTTTAATAACATTGTAACTTTTTCAACCACAGGAAAACAGCAGTTTGTTTTTGTTTTAACAGATGTGAGGTTCTGAAAAGCGTCTCTCTTGAACAATGCTGGAGGTAATTTTTCCACTGTGGAGAATTGTGTTTTCTTGAAAGATATAATGCTTTGAAAAGAAACACATGAGACAATTCCTTACATAACTTCCCTACCATGGGAAATTGCATTTTTACTTTTTTTAAATGTACTGATTAAAAAAAAAGCACTCAAATAATGGCAAAAACTTTCCACCACAAAAAACTTCATTTCTTTTAAAATTTATAGTACTAATTCACAGAGAACCACATTTAAATTGTGCTGAATTTAACATTTCAACTTCAAGAAATCACATTCCTTTTCAGACACACTGCAAGAACACTGCATTCAAAAAATTCCAAAATCCCTTCATAATCATGAGTTCATGACCATTCTGTTGTTTACTCTCATCAGCACAAAACATTCAGAAAATAGAAAAGAAACAATGACACACAGCATACAAATGTTAAAACAAAGAAACCCATACCTCCTGCCCAAGATCAAGCCAGACTATAGGGACAACCTGAGATAATGTCACATTGTCTAATGGTTTCACTTCCAAAAATACAGGAAACTTTATTTTATCAAAAGTATTTAGAATTAAGGAAAACTGGTCATAAAAATATAGGAAATGAACCACAAAAGTTCAATTCACAGCAACACAAAGTACAACATTGGCAAACTAGAAAAGAATTTACACACTGATCGTTAAGATAAAAAAAAAAATTGTGCTTTTTTTCTTTTTCTGTTACAGTAGCAATGATGATATCAGGCTTACACAGTCTGACTTATTAAAAATCCCCTTTCCAAAGTAAATGTGGTATACATTAACATTATAGAATAGCATTTATGTGTGTTGGTTTGCAATTTCCATGTTTTAATTCACAGTTGCAGTACAGAAATAATTTTATTTTTCTGCTCTGTAGTTATGTTAGTGTAATTAAATTTATTGAATAATTTAAGTTTACTAGATTTTCTAATACTTCATTTGTGATTATACACTGAAATTACTGATTAAGGCACAGATATCACATATTGATCCATAAAATATTATGCAGTGTTTAATGTGCCATGACAGATTTATAAAATTCAAGGAATGTACTTTTGCACATTGCTAGATCACTGGGGGAAATGCCTTACCTACACATCTCGAAAACAATGAAAAACAGCTTTGTCTGTGTCATCATACAGTATAACACATCTGCAAATTGCGGTGAATATGTAAACGCCAGCAGCGGAAAATTGCCCCACCCTGTACTTTACTTGTAGGACTGTGTTTTGCTATAAACAGCGGTGAAAATGGAAAAGCCGATCCCGGAAATTTCCTCTACCCTGTCAGCCTGCTACTTGTAAGATCGTTTTTTTTTTACTCAAAAACTGCTGTAAAAGTTAAAATGCAGACCCGAGAAATTTCTCCCACGCCATCCCGTTGATTGTAAATCCGATTTTTACTGTAAACTGCGGTGAAATCCCCTGGCGGAGAAACTGTGGAATATTTTAAGAGGAAAATATTATGAAAAGGTTTATCGACGTGAGTGGCATCAGTACCCAAAAGAATTTTTTCAATCGATATTTTAGAAGCTCAGATTTTATGGCAAATACATCAGAAGCAAAATTAACACTATGCCCTCTGGTGGCCAAAGTATTCTTTACCAAAAATTTGAAATTATGTGCAAAAGATTTTTCATCAGGAGGTGTATCCGCTGAAGAAAATATTTTTTCAAATCGGAGTTTTAGAAGAAGAGTTATTGGGGAAAATGTAATTTACTTTTACGTCCCCTAGCGGAAAATATATGCGTAATTTGAAAAAGTAACTATATCTAAAATACTCTTCGACATAATTGGAATCGAAAGATAAAAGGAATTTTTTAATCGGATGTTTAGAAGCAAATAGTGGAATAAAATGTATTTTTGAATTTGACATCATCTGCATTTACGCCCTGTAGCGGCGAAATTGTACATCGTAAAAAAAAAAACCGAAATGAAGGATCATCATTCGCATATTTCAAGCTTCCCAACGCAAAAAGAAGTTTTCAAATCAGACTAATAGTTGCAGAGATATCATGGGTACGGACGGACAGACGGACAAACTGGTAACATAAGCACGATCTGTTTTTACAAAAGACGTGCTAAAAACAGTGAGTGCAGCACCACCTGCAATTTGGTTAAACATGTGCTGAGGCCTGTAGTTCAAATGTTGTGGAACTCTGACAGTCATAGTTTTTATAAGAATTTGTAACATCTGTGTGCATCTGTCTGTCTATATATACATATATTATATATGATGACATCACATCTGCACTGATTTGAACCAAGAAAGCTCCAAATGGAGATGTTTAACACACTGACTAATAAAATTTGTTAAACTATTTTGCACTGAGAAGGTAATTTCTAAAACTCAGAAAACATCTGGGTTAAATCATGTCACATGATATACACTATATTGACAAAAGTCAACGGACACCCCTTCAAAAGCAAATGAACGGATCCGCTGCATTGGTAAGATGCGTGGTACAGCTCCAAACAGTATAAAAACAAGCCTGCAGCTGACCGTGATCATATCACACTCTGAGGTTGAGTGAAAATGTTGTGGTGGGAGAGAACTGACTTTGAGAAAGGAAAGATTGTTTGGTGTTATATTAGTGGGTTGTCCACAAGAGAAACCGAGATGCGTTTAAACATATCCAAGTCAACTGTTTTGGATGTACTGGAATAAGTGGAAACCTATTAAACAGCATATCTACCTCGATATTCTGAACAATTATGCCCTACCAACTCTGTGGCAATACTATGAAACCAAGCCTTGTTGGTACCAGCAGGATAATGCAGCGAGCCATAAAGCAAAGACTGTTACGGCGTGGTTTGACGTTAATTCTGTATTGTGTGTGGACTGGCCCACACAGAGCCCTGATCTTGATCTCATGGAGAACCTATGGGATGAATTAGAACGCTGCATATGAAGTTTGGAACCAAGGCCTACTACTAAGCAACAGTTAGCGGCAGCATTATGTACTGAATAGAAGCGCATACCTATCATGTGTTCCAAAACCTTGTCGAAAGTATGTCTCAAAGGGTCAGTGCATGCATTAAGCCCAAAGGTGGACCGACACCATACTAATATATGTCAATATATGCTATGTTGTGTTTCTTTTCTAGGTGTCCAGTGACTTTTGTCAATATAGTGCATGTATGCATGTATGATTTATGTTTGTTTTTCTCACAGTGAACCTGGTTGCCAAAGTCCATTTGGTTCCTTTATCTTTAGTTTTGGTTAGGTACCAAAATAATTTTCAGATTTATTTTTTCCTCTTGAGCCGCGGGTGGCCTAGTGGGCAACGTTCGTGACTGCCACGGAAACGACCTTAGGTTTGATCCCAGGCAGGTACGAACGCTCGATCCCCTAAATACCGCCATGCGTCGGATGGGCACGTTAAGCTGTCGGCCTCCGGGTACTAGCCCCCCGGTAATAAATAAGGGCGTCTTTCTCCTCCTTCTATTTCGCTTCCGTGTCACTTTCCTCGCTTCCGTGTCACTTTCCTATCGGGCACTCTAGCCCCGGTCCCGGACGATTCGTCCAACGACGATTGGTCCAATGTCCGATTCGCCCAATGGTACGATTGGTCCAATGCCGATTCGTCCAATGGTACGATTGGTCCAACGTCGATTCGTCCAATGCTCTCATCTTATCAACGGTAAACTCTTTTATTTTCCAGAAAGGAATAATAATTTAAATTATTCTCCTCTTTATATCATTTTGAAAGATAATTTCCGTATATTTAGTAATTGTAAACATTTTACATAAACCTGGTAAAAGGCACTCAATGGAGCATTTCTCAGCTGTTTGCAAAGCACCTTGGCCGCGGTCATTTTTTGAAGATTTTTATTTACAACCTAGATATTTGGTATTTGTAAATATGTTATAAAACCTAATAAAAGGCACTCATCCTATCATTTCTCAGGTCTTTACGAGGCACCTAGGCCCCGGGGCTTTTTAGAAGATTTTAATTTACAACCTAGATATTTGGTATTTGTAAACATTTTATAAAACCTAATAAAAGGCACTCATCATATCATTTCTCAGGTCTTTACAAGGCACCTAGGCCTCGGGCCTTTTTAAAAGATTTTAAGTCACAACTTAGATATTTGGTATTTGTAAACATTTTATAAACCCTTATAAAAGGCACTCAACGAATCATTTCTCAGCTATCTACTAGGCACCTAGGTCGCAGGCCTTTTTAAAAGATTTTAAGTTACAACTTAGTTATTTGTAAACATTTTATAAAACTTTATAAAAGGCATTAATGGTATCATTTCTGAGGTCTTTGCAAGGCACCTAGGCCGCGGGCCATTTTAGAAGATTTTAAGTTACAACCTAAATATTTGGTATTTGTAAACATTTTATAAAACTTTTAAAAAGGCACTCATCGTATCATTTCTGAGGTCTTTGCTAGGCACCTAGGCCTCGGGCCTATGAATTGATATTTCGTGCTTAAGTGAAAGGGCAATATTATTAATTTGATTTAATATGTAAACATTATGAATATGATATCGGTAGAATAAAAAGTCCTAAAAAGGCCTAGGCCTAGAGCCTATGAATTAACATTTCGTGCCTAAGTAAAAGCTCAATATTATTAACTTGATTTGATATGTAAACGTTATGAATCTGACATCGGTAGAATTAAAATAGTTTAAAAAGCCTAGGCCTAGGGCCTATGAATTAATATTTCGTGTTTAAATAAAAGCGCGATATTATTAACTTGATTTAATATGTAAACGTTATGAATATGACATCGCTGGAATAAAAACTGTTGAAAAAGCCTCTGTCCATACCCCGACCAGTTGTTTCCATTGGGCAGTTGGCGGAAAACCCCACTGCATTCTACAAACAGAAACGGAACACTAGTATTTTATATTATTTCATGCAAAAGAGAAACATTGAATTGAAGTTGATAGAACGGCTCGTACATCAGTAACTTCATACGACAGCAAGGACAGTATAACAGGAAAATGCGATTTCAAAAAAAAAAAAAAAAAAATCTCTAACCACAATATTACACATAAAATGTAACATTATTTTACATTCTTTGGACTACCGGTACTTTTGTATAACATCGGAGATAGAATCAGAACAGATGAGACTTTTATAGCACGAGTAGCACTTCGGACAGATAGGACGGAATTGGACCAATCATCCATTGGACGAATCGGCATTGGATCAATCGTCCCATTGGACGAATCGGCATTGGACCAATCGTACCATTGGACGAATCGTACCTTTGGACCAATTGTCCATTGGACGAATCGGCATTGGACCAATCGTCGTTGGACGAATCGTACCAGACCCCTCTAGCCCAAATCTCCTAGTTTCCAATTTCTAAGGGTTGTGTAAGACCTGGGGTCAGACTCTCCCTTCCTAAAATCCTCTACATATGATCTGATCTGATTTGATTTTTTTCTCCTAAGTAACTTTTGAGTGGGAGGAGGGGTTATTTATTTTGGACATTTCAGAATTTCAGTTTCCACCCAGACAAGCAGGGAATGATAAAAATTTCCATAATGGAAACATCATTTCCTTTGTTATGGGAGCTCAAACCAATCAAAATCTTCCTTAAAAAAGAAAAAAAGAAGAAGAAGCTTAATGCTTATTTTGAGAGGTGAATTCCAGTGATTCTTAGGAACCTTAGGAAAGCCAAAATCAGGCTACATTTTTTTAACACAAATAAAATTTAGTCAAATGTGATTTTGAACTAGAAATGAAAACATATTTTACACATAATAAATGCCAAATATTGTAAAAGGATATAGAACATTTTGTAGGAGGTAATGCCTAGTTGCAGAGTGCTGAAGAATAGCTAAAGTTAAAAGGAGATACCGCTTTTGGTGATGAAAATCCACAGTTGTAGGGGAAAATCTATATCCAGTCAAAAGAGCCACTACAAGATATTCAAGGCACAGATGAAGTTCATGGGGCTAGGGGAGGAAATGGTAAATAAATAAATACATTTAGTAAATACATACATTGCATGTAAGAACACGTTAAAAATAGATAGCTACATGAAAGCAAATACACTTCCTTTACACTGCATTTTGTAACAGTTATTTTACACCCACCAATGATACTGTGATATCTTCAAAATGTCAAAACACAGTTGTAATTCATTTCAACTTGTTTTGCTTGGTACATGTGTGATCTACAATTAACTGAGAACCCTCAAGCCAAATGAAGTGCACTAACCAATGAATGTATCCTGGGAAAACATTTTCAGTTCTACAATGATACCAATGCCATTCAACTCAGTAGTGCGTCAGATCTACTTTAAGATCAATGATACACTCCACCCTCCCAGGTAATTTTCCATTGCCCTTGCAGAATGATGACCAGTTCAGCTACCAATGTGAGGTTATTGGTCTTGTGCTTACCTACCATTTCAATTCATACCTTAGAAGAGCCTTACAATTCAAGCCAAAATTATCCATTGGCTAACCAGTATCTGCACATTCATGTCTGTTAACCAATCCATAACAGCACATGCAGTACGGCTGGAAGCATTATCTATTCCAGCCATTATCTACAGACAATGCTTCCAGTCATTATCTATAGATAATGCTTCCAGCTATAGTTGCTTCTCAAATATAGTTGAAAGAGCATGGGATTATATCAAAGAAATGCTACATTTGTAAGTAGCACAGTTGTCCAAAAACTTTATAAAGACTTAGAGTAATGGTTCTCAAACTTTTGTTCTTCAAGTACCCCTTGGGAATATTAAGCTAAACTACACATCCCTCATATTTTAGGTATACAATATTAGAGATACATCCTGCTAATAAATAAAAGTTTGGCTCCAGTATGTTTATGTTTGCATATATGTGGGTATAAAATAAAAATGCATATATGTACAAATACACACATACATATTTATTTAAAAATCATGTATATTTATGTCACAAAAATTGCATGAATGGTTAGAAAAATCCAATAAAACTGGCAAAATCATATTTGTTTAGTAGTCAATGAGATGTATGAGCTTGTTTACTCCTGCAAAGTTCATCAATATTTGGAATTATCCTGCTTAGGTAAAAGCATAAGTCATCTTCAATATCCTGCTTGTTTCAATATTTTGTTTTGATGGTGGTCAAAGATGAAAAACCAGTTTCACATAAATATGAAGTTGTAAAAGGCAACAAATATTTAATGGCCATGCTCGACAAAGTTGGACATTATTTTTCCATTGCAATCCAAAAACTAGTCAATGAGTTAATGGTTTCATAGAATAAATGGTATCAAACCAGAGTCACAAGACATCTCAATCAATTCTTCTTTATTTGACAAAGAGAGGTTACACATTCTACATTGCATGTGAACCAGGGTGAAAAGTAACTGAAATTTTTTGGGAAGCAATTTAACTCCTCAAAATTTAGCATTGTGAAGCAACTGAATAATTATGTGGAGCACTTTTGAGACTTATTTTTCTTTTGATTTAAGTGACTAATAATTTATTATCAAATAAAACTATTACTAGCACCTTTCAATATCTATCAAAAATACTCTAATCAGTGATTAACGAAAAGAAAATTTTTTAAATATTTTAGTAGACATTTAAAAGTACAAATTTTCTTTCTATGGATATATGGTGAAATGTTACCTGACAACACATTGCAGCAGCTACTTACTGTCACTTGACAGTGAGAGTACTCCTGAACTTGTGGTAGCTTCAGTTTCTGCATCTGTTCTCTTTCTTTTTGTGCAAGGCTTCACACTTGTCCTTCGGGGCTTCTTTTCAAAAAATAACTCTTACTGCTTGTTCAGGGTGAAACTCGCATAGTTCTGGTCCTTCCAGAACTATGAACTGTTCAGAACTGTTCTGGTACTTCCAGCATTATCCGCAATAGATGGTTCAAAGCATCAGAATTCATATGATTACAGAAATCTGTCTTGATTCTTTTCATCACAGAAAAGGTTCTTCTGACCTTAGCATTAGATACGGGCAATAATCTCATGATATTTATCATGTGGTTTAGATTTGGGAATTCATTTACATTCTTTTCGTTCAAACATTTCTATAACTGATGCTTTGACAGGTGTTGCAGATTTCTTAACCAAAAGGTTTTGAAATAATCCCAGTCCTCTTGAATTTTATCATTGTCAATGTTGTTGGCAGTCAACAACTCACTGAAATGTTCAGTTAATACAATAATTTGAGCATCATCAAAATTTGCAAGAGTAGATTTGTCTGTTGGCCAAAGCTTCGGTTCTAACAGCTTGGCTGTGTTAAAAAATTAATTTTCGTGTAAGCCACTAAGCCGGGTATTCATACACTGATGAATGTGATTTAAAAGATATTCTAAATTTTCATAGAATACATCTACTGTCCAACTACATCTCAGTTCAGTGACATGAAATTCTACAGTTTTCACTAATTCACAGTCACTGGAATCACAAGATGATACGTTTGTTAAATCTTGTAAAATTTTGGACAGGTCGGCCGAAAACTTTCTTTTCTTCATAATTTTGATAGAATCATAGAATTTTTCTAATGCATTCAAAATACAAGGTACATCCACATCATCCAACTGGAGAGACAAGATAATTTTGCCAAATAATATAAAATGTTGCAAAGCAACAGAAGCCAATTTACAAATTTGATGCACTTAATTTTTCTCAAAATGCCTATAATCCTGGCTTTTTCTCCTTTGCTTGATGGATCTGCAACCATACTTTCTAGTTGTTGTACAATAACAAAATAATTTTTAATCAGTGTGTCAGTGGCTCTGTGCATATGTGAAACCCATCGGGTGCCATAGACTTGCAAAGCTGGTGTATCTGATACATCTTCATCGAGTGTTGCTGAGAGCTCACAAAAGTCTAATTCGGTTGGCACTTTTTTTATAAAAAATATGAATGTCCTCCATCAACTTATGTACCTCTTGAAAATATGTTGACAGCATAAAATCTTTTAGAGCTAGCTCTAAGCAATGACTTAAACAGTGCACTGACACTAAACAAGGTAAGTTTTTTTTCAAAAGAGCTGCAACACCCTTTTTCTGTCCCATGTTAACATTTGCTCTGTCAGCTAAAAATCCAATTAATTTATTTTCAAAATTGACTATTCCAAATTCTGCAATGAACTCTACAATTGCATTTTTGATGCCATTAGCATCAGCATTTTTCAGTTCTTTTAATGCCAGGAATGGGAATTTGGTGTCTCCTACTTCATTGACATACATGATACAAATAATTTAATTTTCAGGTACACAAACATCTGTACTGTTATCAATAAATAAGGCAAAATAGTAAGTATTTCTTAAGTCATTGCACAAATCAGTTTCGAAAACATTAGTAATGCACTCCATGAACTGAGCACACATCACGGACAAATGGTAAGATTGCTCTACATCAACACTATGGCGTTTCTCTAACTCAATAATCTTACGAAATTTCGAAAATGGAATTTCCTTTATGGCAATCGTATATGTTATATCAAATAATTTTCCAATTCGAGTTTTTGATGCAATGGAAGCAACAATCATTGATTTACCAATAGTTGTTCTTTGATAAAAATCAGCAGGCGATTTTCCTTTATGTTCTGCCTTGGAGACACAGGTGCGGTGAATTTCTGGTCTGATGTGCTTTACCACATTATCCTTTTTAATAATGAATCCAGAAACTCTATCAATAAGAATTGAAATTTCGAAATGTTTTTATGCTGTCAACATTTTTCCGACAAAGCTTGCAGTAGGCAGACCAGATGGAGATTTTATCGGAGTCAACAGCATAGCGTAACCAACTACCTTTTGGATCTAATTCCTCCTACCACCTTTCCATGGTTGATATTTTCACTTTGGTAGCCATGATTTCAAATGACAAAGAGTAAAACAACAAAGCTCACATCCCCCTAAAATTAAGTGGTGGCCAAATCGAAACAAAAACAAAAACAGCAATATGAGCATCTGTCATTAAATGACTCAGGGTGCAGACAGGCAGGAGCGTGGAACCAATCATAGATGCTTTGCAGTCAGACGATGACCACTTCATCACTGCACAGCTAGAGCTACATGAGGAAGCTTTTTCCAGCTGAAAGCAAACAAAGTATTCGTAAAGTTATGAATACGTGAATTTTTTTTCACTCGTAAGCAAAATCGTATTTTTGATAAACGAGTTGCTCTACGGATCAAATATTTTAATGGAAATTTCCTTTTTAAACTTTGAATCGTGGTTTTTCAATTCAAATATGAGTTTGCATTGCAAACCTCTATTTTTGCATCACAAACTGTGATGCGATACCGCTTATTTTTTTCCCTAATGTGAACAGTAACCATACCAACACTAGCAGTAAATTTAGATTGTTAATTTTGTTGACATGAAAATCTGTTCATGATGCAACTCAGTTTGGTTGCTAACAAATCATGTACCCCCAGTATTAGTTTTGCATATCCCACTATGAGAACCACTGGCTTGGAGAGTACATGGTTCCTGACACAACCAGCAAAAGTTCAAAACCATACCATGAGAAACAGTTTCACAACATGACACCTTTTCCAAACTTCACTGTTGGTGTAGTGTACTCAAGCAGCTGACATTCTCTAGGTACATACACACACACCATCCATATGACCAAAATAGAGAGAAATGGGTGCAGCATGATTTGTCACTTCTCAGAACCAATTGTACCACTCTAAAGACTAACTACATCTTTCTATACACAGTGAATAAAAAAAACAAGACCAGTGATTGCTATTGGTGGTGTTTGGCTTATGAAGCAGTTGCCCTGTGATGAAGAATGCTGAGGAGCTCTGTATATTGTGCATTCACACAGACCACAACCCCTGCTGATACAAACAACTCTTGTTTAATGTTTCAACTGATGTATAAGTGACAAAACTGAAGCAGGGGCGGATTGGCCCACTGGGACATTTCCCAGTGGACATCACGAGAAATGGCCCAATTTCTATTTAGATTTTTTTGGAGTGAATGAATAATTATGTATTTTGGTACTTATGAATAACAATCTTTAATTTAATTTCAGCTTTATTTCTGTCTGCAAAGTTGTTTTTTAACAACAATAACAACTAATTATGTTGTGCTTTGTGTCTGAAATGTAATCACAAAATTCTCTGTACTTTTGTGAAAAAAGTACCTTGGACCAAGCATGTTGTTATATATAAATTAAGCAAGCTAAAGCTAACTACATTTAGGCTTAGATCATTGGACTTAAGAGCCCCGGGTCATGGGTAGGCCCTATGTTCTTTTTGTAATCTTAGCAGACACTAGTATCCCCACTTCCAGACAAACACAGAGCATAAGATGATTATTCCAGAGAGAAATTTTGAAATTCATGTATCATCCCTATTTATCTTGAAAGAAACAACAATTTATTAGGACAGATTCTTTTGTCAAAATAATGGGTGGACTTAAAAAAGTGTTTGTTCAATGATGAGATGCCAACACCATTGTGCAGTAGGTGATCAGTGACCAAATAATATAAACTTAATTGCACAGGAAAATTGCTATATGGCATGTGCACATTTCAACTGATCCTTGTGTGAATGATAATGGTGATAGATTAATTGAACTCTGCATTGAGAATGGTTTGTGTGTATCTAATACATTTTTCAAATACAAGTATATCCACACATATACTTGGGAAAATCGTACTCTTGGTCAAAAGAGTGTGATAGATTTTGTTGTCTACGATCAGCGTTTGAAACACTTAGTTGTTGACACCCGTGTGATGAGAGGTGCGGATGTTGGTTCTGATCATTACTTGGTAGTGTCACGAGTGAAACTTAATGTTGGTTGGAGGAAAAGGAATAGGAAGAGACCCACTATAGAAAGAATAAAGGTTGATAGGCTCCTTGAAGATCATCAGCGGTACTCTGACTTACTCAGAGAACGACTGAAGGATCTGAAATCTTGTGAGAGGGATGTAGAAAAGAAGTGGGAATGTTTTAAGAACTGTGTTGTCACTGCTGCTAAAGAGGTCTGTGGCACCACAATAGTGGGTAACAATAGAGGTGATGCTTGGTGAAATAGTGAGATTGAAGAGGCAGTAAAGAGAAAGAAGGAAGCCTATTTGGGGATGTTGCAAGGTAGAGTCTCTGTGGATGAATATCGCTGTAAGAAGTGTGAAGCTGCTAAGCTGGTTCGCCACAGTAAGGCAAAAGATAGGAAGGAGAAAGTGGAAAGGCATGAACTGGCTTTTTGGAAAGATAGAAAGTCCTTCTGGAAGTACATGAGACTCAGGAAAAATAGGGGAAACAAAGTTGTAAGTTGTGTGAAGAATGAGATTGGGGAAATGATATGGAAGCCCAATGAGTTAAGTGACAGATGGGGTGAATACTTCTGTGAGTTATTAGATCAGGAAAGCAAAGATGATTCTGAGACAGACGCAGATGATGTCACAGTGAGGGATGAAAGCACAGGAGGGATCTCAAGAGAAGAAGTGTGTAAAGCTCTAAAATCTCTTCAGAATGGTAAGGCTCTGGGAGTTGATGGCATAACTGCAGAGATGTTGAAATATGGTGGTGACTCTATAATTGACTGGCTAACTGAAATTTGCCAGTTGTGCTGGGAGTTAGGAATGGTCCCTCGGGATTGGAAGGATACTATTATTGTTCCCTTTTTATAAGGGAAAAGGTGATCAGACTGAATGCAAGAACTATCATGGTATTAGCCTACTGACTGTGCCAGGGAAAGTGTTTGGTAAGGTTGTAATTGAAAAAGTACGAGGTCTTACATCATTGAAAATGTGGGATGTTCAGAGTGGTTTTATGCCTGGTAAAGGCTGCACTAATCAGATTTTTGCATTACGCATGATGATTGAAAAGTATCTGGCTGTTGGGAAGAAAGTTTTTACAGCCTTCATAGATTTAGAGAAAGCTTACGACCGAGTCAATAGGACACTTTTGTGGAAGGTATTGAATGAATATGGTGTTACTGGGAATCTACTTAATAGTGTAAAAGCCATGTATGCTGGTAGTAGACCTTGTGTACGAGTGAATGGTGTTTTATCAAAATGGTTTTCCATTGGTTAAGGAGTTAGACAAGGTTGTGTAATGTCCTCATGGCTGTTTAATATATTTATGGATGACGCATGTATGCGTGATGCCAAAATAGATAATAGTGGTTTATGTCTTGATGATATCCGTGTGTGCAGATTGCTGTATGCTGATGACACTGTCCTGTTGGCAGAGAGCAAAAGTGAGTTGCAGAGTATGTTGACTCAGATGCACGAAGTTTGCATGAAATTCAAACTGAGTATAAATAAGGAAAAAAACAAAGTTATGGTGTTTGAGAGAGGAACGGGTAGCACTGAATGTAATGTAAGTATAAATGGCACTGTGATTGACCAGGTGAGTGAGTTTGTGTATTTAGGAAGCATGTTTGACAGAGAGAACAAGTTGGATGGTGAAATCAGTAGGCGAGTGAATTCTTCTTTGAAAGTCATAGCTGCTCTGGGAGGTTTTCACAGGAATGATGGGTTCTCTAGAGAGTCCCGCATGGCTGTGTATGAAACTGTAATTGTTCCTACTGTGGTGCATGGCAGTGAAATCTGGGTAATGCAGAAGAAACATAGGAGTCGTTCGTGTGCTGGAGAAATGGGTTACTTACGTGGTGTTTGTGGCAAGACACGATCTGATTGTGTGAGGAATGAAGATGTATTGCAGTTGTGTGATGTGAAGCAAACTGTTGTTAGCAAGGTGGAGACCAATATGCTTCGGTGGTTTGGCCATGTTGAAAGAATGAGTGATGAAATGCTTACTAAGAAAATCTTTTCAGCCCAAGTGGCAGGAAGGAAAGGCATAGGAAGGCCAAGGAAGACATGGGTGGATCAGATTCAGGAGTGTCTGCATGAGATAAAGATTATGAGTATGAAATATAAAACATCTTGTGTACGGTGTGTAATGGATATCAATGAAGCATGAGTTGTATGTCAAGATCGCTGTAAATGGAGAAGTTTGATACGACAACAATAAATAAAAATATCTGGAAGTTTGTATTTCTTTTTGGAGATAACCTCTGAATCTCAGAGAACAGCTAAGTGATATGTATGTATGTATGAGTAATCTTCATGATGATTTAGTACAAAGTGGGCTCTTCAAGAGACCCATATATTTTGTTGTTGTTTGTCAAAACAAAAGTACAAAATTATCTGGTACAACAGCACACTTTGAGTGTGGTTTTATGCTACATTCAATCATTGGTGGATTTCAAAAATTCTTTCACTCTTAAATTGTTGTTAAAAAAAATTTCCCACGAAATTCATTTTAATAAAGCATATTTTGGCAGCTGTCTTTGATCCAGGGTCTAACAGAATTTTTTATATGCAGGAATTTATGAGGTTTTCTCCTGTAGGTATGTATGTTTTTGTAATGGACTCAAAAACTAAAATTCCTGGACTAGTTTGGTCGTCCTAATCTGCCACTGAACTGAAGTATCATTTTTCAAAGAACACTTCCTCAGACACATAGGGCAAATTTTCTGCTGTTTTCTGGTGTGTTATTGGGTGTTGGTGGTACTGTAGTGCTTCCATTTTTTGATAACAATATCAACAGAAATGTTTCTGACCCGCTACAGCTCCAAATATATGTAGTTTCATTTGTCTCTTCTATGGAAGTTCCACATTTCGTTATATTTCTCCTTACTGAACACTGTCATGCGAATAAAATGGATAACAGTACTTACAGTACAGGGTCATAAAAATATTATGTATATCTCATCTTATGTTTTGTGAGGGGTTTACATGCCATTACATGGGATATAGGAATCACCTGCATGACAAGGTATATCTCATCCATGCCTGTGCCTAATCATTGTGAATACTGCAAGAATTTCCAATGGCCCTTTGAAAATCTCAATGTTCATCAGTCAGTCCAATACATGGAGGAAGAGGAAAAGAGTACTTTTCCTCTTTCGGAAAAAGGTCTGTTTCTCTTCCTTTTTCTCATCATTTGCAGTGAGCAAAGGATGAGAAAAAGATGGAACAGAACCATCTAAAAGAGGGAGAGTGACAGCCAGTTCTCTCCCACTCTCTTTAAAATTGTGCTCTCTGCAGGGGGGAGGAGGGAGCTCTTGGGCACTTTATTCCATTAGCCACAGGTCACTGACCTAAGTCACTTGCATTTTTTCCCCTGCATTGCTGGCATTCCCTGCTCTTTATGGCATTCAATTCATGCTCTCAGTCATCTGCTTCAGCTCAGTCACATGCAGAAAACCCGGTAGAGAGAATGTCGGCCTCTGTGAACTTCTGGTACTCCCATTTTTGGGAACCTCGTTTAGCTTTTGCCCACAAGAAGAACGCTCACAGCATCTGTTTACTTTCAAAGAAGTTTGCAAACTCCCCTCTTTCTTTGCTTTTCTTCTCTTGTCTGATTCTCAGGAACTTATAAAGATGTTCCTTAGTATTGCTGAATGCCATCTGACCTTTCTTATGATTGTCTTTACCAGTGGAAACATGCACATTTTTGGCTGAATACAAGAATACAATAGTTTGCCCGTATCTGGCACACTAACTTTTTTTTGCACCCAAAAATGCATTTTTGGGTTCAAAAAAAAAAAAAAGCAATACCTACCAGCGAATTGGCATGGTCCCCAGATGACCATGGACTGAGGCAAATTTATTGCTGTTTTTCAGTTTCATGATTCTTCTTTCTTCGGAAGGCCCATTAGGGGAGCAAGTCTTTTAAAGCGCTCTATTTTCTCCCAGCCAATAAACCATTTCTCCTGTTAATTTTAATCCCTACTGTCTTTTTCTCATTATAAAAATCTCCAGCATAACAGTATGTTTTCATTACAGCCATCCATGTGGGAAATGCAAAAGAAGTTGATGCATAAATTTATAAGTATGTTTCCACATAATTTCAGATAATACTTTTTGAAGAGAGTGCTCTCTCTTTTTACTTAATTTCCTTTATTAAATTTTACATGAGCTCAAAATCTACATACTACATTGTTTTTTACATTGATATGCAAATAACTGGCAAATTTTGTTTAAGATGGAGTAGCCTAGAGTAGGTACATATTAGAGGAATTCCTAATAAGAGCAAATATATACAAATACACATAGCATCAGCTATTTCTTTCTCACGTAAACTTTTTTCAATGTTAAAGCATTTACACCACCATCGTCCTTCCCAAATTTATTTCTGTTTGGAGGGTTTTATGGAACAAGAGAGCTAAATTTGTCAAAAGAGTACTAAAAGCAGAGTGGACCCATAAAGCTGATAGCTTGGGACAGGGTGTTATCTTCCAACCAACTGATATATTATCTTGTCATACGTATGATTTTTATTCATTTTATTTATTTGTTTCTGATACCTCTATGTAATTTTGAACCTGGATTTCCAGAATAAGCTGAGTGCTGTTTTGAGCAATTTTTGTTCGATTTAGGTTTTAGGTGAATCAAAAAGTAAGTTACACTTAGCGCTGTCTGGAGTGGGATTGCAGTCAGACCGTGTGTGCTTGGAAGCAAAGTAGACAGTACATCAGAGCTGCCGACAGAAGATGTTTTAGTTCAGTAATTGCATAAGGCATGTGCAGGAAGCAGTTTGTAACGGAGCATCAACTGGATTTTGACTCCAAACTGGAAATGAGAGGAACCACTCGATTTTTGTGGGCTAAATGCCTACATTGCACTGACATCCATCGTGAAATCTGTGCTTACAGGGGAAATTACATGTCTTGCCCGGCCATTGTCAAGTGGTGCCAACAATTTGAAAAGGGTCGTACAAATTTGACAGACAAATACCACAAAGGCAGACCATCAATATCTGGCACTCCAGAGCATGTTGCCGCTGTTGACGACATGATACGGGATAAGGCATATCAAAATCAAGGAAATTGCCAGTACGTTAGATATTTCATACAGAACTGTGCATTCCATCCTTCATGAGCAGCTGAGATTTCAGAAATTTAGTGAGAGATGGATGCCACATTTACTCACCAACCAGCATAGAAACCCATGTTTCCTGTCATCTTTGGCTCTTCTGCTGAGGGTCACAATTTTTTGCGTCAAATCATCACATCACAGGTGATGAAACATGATTTCACCATTTCACCCCTGAAATCAAAGGATCGTCCATGGAATGGAAGCATGTCACCTCTCCAACAAGGAAGAAATGCAAAGACCAACTGTCTGCGGAAAAGGTCATGGCGACCATTTTCTTTGACTGTGAAGGTGTTGTTTACACAGAATTTCTGCCAAAAGGGATGATTATCAATGCTGACTCACACTGCTGAACAGTACAAAATTTGTGAAAGGCAATTAAGGACAGACACTGGGGTAAGTTGAGCAAAGGTGTCATTCTGCTGCACGACAACACCACCACATCCCACACAGCACAGAAAACAAAGGAATTGCTGCAGCCATTGAAGTGGGAGGTGTGGCAACATCCACTGTACAGCCCTGACTTATCCCTGTGCAACTACTACTTGTTCTGTAAAATGAAACAGGACCTCGGTGGACAACAATTACAAAGCAATAAGGCTGTGAAAACTGCAGTCCTTAACTGGTTGCACCACATTTGAGGAGGCTTTTTCTGTACAAGTATGTAAAAGTTAATCACACGCTGTGATAAAGGTTTACAGTCCTTAGGTGACTATGTTGAAAAATGGGTAAATGTGTACTTTAGCGTCCTAAATTATTTCGTCGGAAAAATTTTACTGTGTGAGAAAAGTGCGACGTACAATGTTTTAAGCATACAAAATAATGGGGAAAGATGCAAAAATATAATATTTTTAGATAAAAGAAAAGAATTTTTCCGAAGTATTAACCTGCGAGTACGATGGTTTGCAGCAGTTGGGGCGGGAGACTGAAGCGATGCTAACAGCCACCACGTGAAGGTTCCGTGCGTCGGAACGGAGTAAGAGTTGCTATTGAATGCGCGGAAGAATACAACAGGAGTGGGGTGTATGTCTTGGAGGAGTGTGATGCGTCGTGTAATCTTGTGCAAAAAGTAGTTCAGAAATGTTTCATTAATTATTAATAAATAAATGTGCTAAATGTTTTTGTTTTTATTGTAAAAATGTCTGAGAATGTTATTAAATGAAGGAATGTAAATGATATAATGTGCAGCAAAAGTTTTGAGTAAGAGGTATTGGTTCCGGTGGAACCCCATGTTTTGGTTATGGTTTCGGAGATGTTAAGGGGTCGGTAATTTCTTCAAGCACCTCCTTTGTAGTTGTGCTGTTATTCCATCCATCGTTCGTCCTTTTTTTCCCCTCTTTAAATGGATATTGTTGAAAATAAACGATTTTGTTATACTCAGGAATCGTACTATGGCAGGGAGGCCCAGAGCTTCGTGTCGAATTGTGGGGGATTATGAAATCTTAAGCCTTTTTGGCAATTTTCTACTAACGATTTCGCAAAACTACCCTTGAAAAAATTATATTACAATGCAGTATAAAACCGACCTCTTTCCTTCAGCGTATTCCTACAACCCGCTTTGATGAGTACGTACTCCTGAACCGCTTCCTTGTGCATTCTTCCGCACGTAACTTGCCGCTCTCAACGACGCTTCCGTTCACCGGCCTCCACCTTCACGCCGTCGCAGCTCCGACATATTAGGCCTACCGCACGTACTCTTCCGAACTTTCGTACTCCAAGGTAAGTTCTTTGGAAAATATTTTTCCTTTCATGGAAAAGTACTATATTTTTTCACCTTTCCCCATTATTTTGCATGCTTAAAACATTGTGCGTCGCACTTTTCTCACACAGTTAAATTTTTCCGACGAAATAATTTAGGACGCTAAAGTACACATTTACCGAAAAAGGAATAAATGTTGTACCTTTAAACCAACATACATCCCCTGAGTATATCTCTTTATTTATTTATTTTTTTAATTCAACAGTGTAACTAACTTTTTGATCTACCCTCGTAGATAAGAAGTTATTTCAGCAAATGGAATCTTAATGCTAGAATCAGTGTTCAGAATGAGATATCTGAAAAAGTTCTGGGCAAGTTTAATGATCTCAAATGACATTGGTGAAAGATTAGTTGAAATTTGTACTGAGAATGGTTAATGTTTGCCTAATATTTTTTTCAATCACAAGCATTTCTATATTTATACATGGGAGAATCATACCTGGGCAGAAAAATGTTATAATAAATTTTGTCATTTGTAACTAGTACACAAAACATCTTGTTGACACTCATGTAATGAGAAGAGCTGATGTTAGTTCTGATCATTACCTTTTACTGTCATCAGTGAAGATGAATGTAGGATGAAGAAAGAGGAACAGAAATGAAAAAGAAAAGATAGAAAGTTACAAGGCTGCTTGATGAACATCAAAGTAACTCTTTAGTTGCTCAGTGAACAATTGAATTTCAGCTGAATGCATGTGGGTCTGATATGAAGAACTAGTAGGCACCTCATATATACAGTGTTGTCACTGTAACTGAAAAGAAAAATTGTACTGCAAAGGTGAGTAGTACAAAAGTGTCACTTGCTGGATGAATAAGATTAAAAAATGTGTACAACTAAATAAAAAAGGCATATCTGCAAACCTAGCAAGGTAAAGTTTCTAAGGATAAATATCACTGTAAAGAAGCATACAGTAGCAAAATTGCTCTGCCAATGTCAAGATGCATATGAAAATGATAAACTGAACAAGACAGTTCTGGGTTTTAAAAAGAAAATCGTTCTGCAATTTCTGAGATAAAAAAAAAGAAAAAAAGGGGAAAGAAAAGTCACATTTAAAATTGTGCAGGGAACAGAAATCAGGAGATGGTCTGGTCAGAAGCTTAGTGAGTTAAGTAAACAACACAGTGTCAATATTTATGAGTCATATGAGAGAGAGAGAGAGGGGGGGGGGGGGTATGGTACTTAGAAAGTTAAGGTACGGTAGTGATAAATACCATCTCATGCTCTGTGTATGTGTACAACATTCAGGCATGTTAATGATTGGTTAGTTTAGATTTGTTAAATGTGTTTGGAGTTGTTCCTCAAATTTTGAGAGATTTTACCATTGTTTCCTTTATATAAGGCAAAGATGAGAAGCCCAAATGCAAGAATTATCACAGTATCAGCCTACTATTATTTGCAATCTATAATTGTAAATGTTGGCTTTCTGAGAAACAATATTCTATAGTATCACAATATCTACAGAGTGATAATTTAAAAAAGGGGATACTATTGGGTTGGTGTGAATGAAATGTCCGGCAAAGGACCAGCACACATGGACGGCAAGAACGGAAAAGTAAGACAACTTACCTAGGCAAAATAATCCCCCTTGGCATCAACACATAGTTGCCATCTGTCTGGCAAGGCCGTGATCCTGGAAAGAGAAAAGTCTTGTGGCTGGGACCTGAAGAAGTCATCAACTGCACGTTGAACCTCGTTGTCTGTCGTGAACTGTTTCCCAGACAGGAAGTGATCCAGGCAATGAAACAGGTGATAGTCTGTCGGAGACAAGTCCGGGAAATAGTCAGGATGAGGTAGTGCTTCATAGCACAAGGCACTTAGTGTCAGCATCGTTCGTTGTGCGGCATGAGGGCGGGCGTTATCCTGGAGCAGAAGAACATGAAGTCTGTTGACCAAAGACGGTTGTTTCTGCAGCTATTTCCAGTGCATCTGGTGTAATTTAGCACAATAACATTCTGCAGTGATGGTTTGACCTCTTGCCAAGAAACTCCAATGAATTATCCCAGCTGTGGACCACCAGATAAGGAGCATCATTTTCTTGGTATGTAGAGGTGGCTTAGGATGCCGTCCAGCAGGCTGTGCTTTCCTTAACCAGTGTGCAGATCGTTTCCAATTATCATAAAGGACCCACTTCTCGCTGAGGTGATGATTCAATGCAGTAGAGATTCCTGTTTATTCCTGGCAAGCAGCAACATGCAGAATTCCAAATGCCTAGTCTTGTTGGCAGTTGTCAACTCATGTGGCAGCCACAGCTTTTTGACCTTACCCAGCACTGCCGGACGCCGAACAACTGTCGTGTGGTGAACGCCTACCTCTGCTGCTATCTCACGACACATTTTTCGGGGGTCCGCTTCGACGACATGAAACAGAACATCGTCAGAAACAGCAACAGGTTGGTGACCACGTGCTTCGTCTTGCAGCTCCGTATCTCCGCTTCGAAACTTCACAAACCATCGCTGAATAGTTCGTATGCTGGCTGTATTCTCCCCAAATGCTTTGTTAACATTTTGAGTGGCAATTCTTGCAGCATGGCCCAGTTTAAATTCATACAGGAAGATGACCCTCAAATCCAGCGTCTGCATGTTTCCTTGCAAACCACGTTACGTTAAAACAAACCATGCCTGAACCTTGTTCTTTACACACGTGCTAGGTATTTATAGTACTCCATGACGTAATACCCGCAACACCCATGGGTGGTCCCACTTCGCTGTGGTGGAGGCCTGTCACCACTGCTCGTTCACGCTGGACATTTCATTCGCACCAACCCAATATCTATCTTAGGATATTAACCCCAAAAAGTTTGTTGGTATTGGTGGCCCACCTAAAAATGTTGAAAGTCATTTTCTACTTCTGTGGCTATTAATTATCTGTATCTTAGGATACCATGAAAAGTTTCTGTTTCTCAAAAGATTATCACTGATAAAATATGGAGGTCTCAGCATCAGTATCTCTACAGAAAGAACTAGGCATTGGCCCATGCAGATAAAATATACATACTAATGGCACTCCAGTTTTTGTGCAGTGGAGAAGAGAACTTGGCTATTTTCACAATAGAATTAACTTAATACACTAGAAAACAAACTTAATGGCACAACAAACCTCCAGTAAAGCCCATAATAATTCCAAAAGAGCATTAATGCTTGGCTTAGAACTATCTGAAGCATCTTTGTCAAGAAGCTTAAACATAAATGCATGAAGACAAGACTCGGTGATAAATGCAGATGCCTGCAAAATAAAAAACAGAAAAAATAGTCTGCATAACATTTGAAATAAAATGTGTGATAACACTATATATTAAAAGAAAAAAGTAAACTGATAATTTAAAAATATTAGTTTTACAAGACACACAAAAGATTTAAATACATATAAATAAATGGATGAGCTACAAGAATTACTGAAATTCTTGATCATAATTTCATTAAAATCTGAAAAGGTGCAAGTTATTGTAAACAGAGGTAAGCTAAAATTGACAGCTCGAATATTTTTGAATTTAAGTCTTTTGAATTAAATTTTTTATATATCATGCAAAGATCAAATCATGGAAACTATCATGCCAAAAATTTATAAAGCATCACGGACAGCAGTAGTGCTAAATCTTTTTTACAGATGACTAAATAAATATGATGATTAGATGTATGCAATTTTGATGATTAGATGTATACATACCTCTTTCTTCCTTTTCTTCAATTTTAAAATACTGATGGATCTTTTTGCATGATTTGAGTTTTATGTGATTTATAGGTGTAGAATATTAATGTAAAAACTACCAGTTATGCACAAGCCTTAATCAAGAAAATGGGTGACAATTTCTAGAATTTATGCAGAATTATTTTCAAGTCCCTTGGAGGAACAAGTTTACAAATTACTGGCATACTGAGATACTCAGTTATGATAGTTAGTGTAACAAAGATTTCTGAAAACTTTCATAATAAAATGTCCTAATATGGGGCTGTAGATTCTTCAAAAGAGAAATCTCAAAGAGAAGATAAAATGTTTATTTTTTTACTCCACTTTTGTGTTCTGTTTGTTTAGAAATAAATTAACAAACGTTTATCTCCTTCACCTTTTTACAATAGACAGAATAGTTTGATAGCCAATTTTTAATAAAATTACAGAGCACATTTTAAGCTTATAAACAACAGTGAAATGGCAGGAGGATTGTTTCTAGCAAAGTAGCTCTGGGTGAGAAGAATTGGCAGGAAAACATGTAACACACAAAACATTAAAATAATTCTTGAAATCGTAATCACACGCGTAAGTTACGTTGAAAAATTATGAGCGGGACATTTTGGTAGTGACTTTCACTACCTTCATCAGCCATGGAATGAGACACGTGGTAAAAGTGTCAGTTGTTGCCAGATTTCAAAATCGCTTTCCAAATAATAGGGATGTTAAAAGGTGCGTCAGTATTGCAGGTGTTAGGGATAAGGTAAATTTCAATGCTTTCGCGGTATCTGAGGGCATGCCGATTGCTGAACGGGGCGATTCGCTTAACATTGTGCCAATCGGGAGCCGCGGACGTATCGCTGATGGTTAAATTTGAAAGGTAGCCCTTTCTTAACATCATTTTTTCTTTTTCTAAACTTCAGACCTCACCTTAATTTGAATTGAAGTAAAATGTCTACCTTCCTTGAAAATGCCATCTGGTTGATGTGCAAAAGCTTGGAAACTAATTTCTCCTCTACACCAAGAAATTTGGATTCCTAGTGTAGTTAATACTATTTTTAATACTTTTCCTTGTGTATTTCTGTATTTTCTAGAATGATTCTCCATTTTTAAAGATTCTATATTTTTTACTTTTTTTTAAACTTTATTACCTTAAAGTAACTAAATCATTTATTCAAGGCTTAGTAGCACTAGACTTAAAGCAACTGTTTTGACATATAAATGCATGTATGTCGCCTCTTGACATCTTACTAGGCTCCCATGTATCTCCCATTATATCCCATTTGCAGCTTAATTTATTTTAATTTAAAAGTCAAATACAGCCTACATGTGACAAAGTTCACCATTTGACCTGACCAACTGAAGGATAGTTTAGAGCATGATTGCACACTGCAAGTCAATAGAATAGATGCTATGTTCTGACATACTAAAGCTTGCCCCCATACTGAAAGAAAAATCCTTTAAAATGCACCATGTTAGAAACCAATTTCACATTCTTTCAATATTGTCTCATAATTTTTTTTTTCACTTACTCTCATTTTAATGTGAAACTTAAAATAAAAGCAAAACAATTAACAAATGAAGTGAAACATGGAAGATCTCCATGAAGGTATGCAATCATTTTGTTCACAAAACTACAAAAATTTTATCAGTGCTGAATGGAAAAAAAATAAGATGGTGAAATACAATACAGTGCAGGCACATAATGTATAGAAGACAAAATTAAACTTGCATTACTTTATTTACCTCTTAAAAGAATTCTTGAAATAGTGATCACACGCATAAGTTACGTTGAAAAATTAAGAGCGGGATGTTTCGGTAGCGACTTCTACCTTCATCAACCATAGAATGAGACATGTGGTAAAAGCATCAGTTGTTGCCAGATTTCAAAATCACTTTCCAAATAATAGGGATGTTAAAAGGTGCGTCAGTATTGCAGGTGTTTTTTTTAACATACCTATTATTTGGAAAGCACCTTTAACATCCTATTATTTGGAAAGCGATTTTGAAATCTGGCAACAACTGACGCTTTTACCACGTGTCTCATTCCATGGCTGATGAAGGTAGAAGTCGCTACCGAAACGTCCCGCTCTTAATTTTTCAACGTAACTTACGCGTGTGATCACTATTTCAAGAATTCTTTTAATGTTTTGTGTGTTACGTGTTTTCCTGCCAATTCTTCTCACTATGATTTATTTACCTCACTTTTTATAGTTAAAAACAAGGAAGTACTAGTATAATAAAATACATCAAATAAGAAGTGTGTCCACTTTGATCTCCACCCCCAGGGTTTCATATCATGACATAATCAAGACTGGCACAAGACATAATTAAGACCAGTGGTGGCCCCAGGTACGGGCATACAGGGCAACCGCCCAGGGCCCTGCACCTAGAGGGGCCCCACACCGCCGCCAATTAATTAATAGATTTTGCCTGGCGTCACCTAAAACATTGTAGTTGTAGTTCATGATCACATACAAATACATGACCAATTTTAATATGTGTTTACTGCTTTTAATTAGTGACATCAAAAAGTTACTCTGTTAGAATTTTTTTTTTATTTTTTGGTCAGAGACATTTTTTTCAATGGGAAAGTTGTGGAGAAATGTCTAAATTAATATTTTTTTTCAATGGGAAAGTTGTGGAGAAATGTCTAAATTAATATTTTTTTTCAAGATATTTTTCATAGGGGCTTTGTTGCAATTTCGGGTACATGTAGTGATTTGAAATGTACTCACTCTTCTGTCCATAGAAAACGATGTGCCATCTACACTGGACTATAGTGATTTAATTGAAGACTTCAGCCACAAGAAAAGTCGCAGAATTCTTCATTAAAAAATAGACTTATCTTATAATTATACAGCTATCCTTGTTTATTTAGTAACATGTCATTTTGGAAAGGTAATATTTTGGATTCCTAATTATATTAATAAACAATGTATTGTATTACATCGTGTTTATTTCATATAATTCAATACCACAATTCCCGATAAAAAAAATTTTTTGCTTTGGGATCACCTTCACTCCAAGTGAGGGTCTGTGTCATAAAAAAATATATACAAAAAAAAGGGGGGGGTTGAGTTATTGTCATTGCGAAGGGCCCTGCGAAGAGCCATCACCTGGGGCCTTACAAGGGCTAGGGGCATCACTGATTAAGACACACAGTAATCCAGCAAAATAAGAGCCATACTTAGCATCATTCAATCAGCAAAAAATGGGAAGCTATGCTTTTTTTCTGAAGAAACTAACTATAAACCTATAGTTAAATTTCAAGTAACTGCTTGTTAATACATATGCATATATAGACACATATTGCTGGAGATAAATAGCAATATGTCAGAGGCAAAAGAATCTGCGATGCACCACTATAGGAGGTTTGCAGCAACTGGTATTAATTCAGATTTCTCATAAATATGATTGCTTTTTTTCTGCTATTTTACCATGAATGTCATACGTGCAAGCAAAGATGAACTAACAATTATAGTATGTGTTCTTCACAATGTTATAGGAATACCTGTTACTAATGACACTTTAAATGTGTGCTTTTTTTATTCATGAATTTGATTTTATTCAAGGTATTCCACACACTAGTGCTATAATTTTTTTATTTCTGTAGCAATAAACTTGTTTTTTAAATATCATACCTTTTCTAAAACGAATTACTGTCAATAAAATACATCACAAAATTTTATGATTAATATTTTCAAAGAGTAGAATATTTCTACAAGAAAAGTAAATACAAGAGAGAGTAACAAAATATTCTATATCTCCACATCAAGTTACACTTGATTATGGAAATTTTTTTGTAGTCAAAGGATTAATATATGTAATACAAATATAACTAAAAGTTCAAACAGATTAAAATGCTTTAGCTTCACATTAGGCAACAGAAGTAAAAGTAACACTAACAATGAAGAACTTACTACTAAAGGACCTAATCTGTGCATAAGAGGGGCTGTAATCAACAATATTTGAGCCTTGGTACCTTGCCTCAACTGGGGTGGCCAGCTTTTCAATACCAAGACAGTACTGCTTGAATCATGTTTCTCCTACATAAAATGACATACCTAAGTACAGACACACAGGCACACACGTTATAAATGTAAATTATACATACACGAAGAGAAAACAGCACATCCAGAAAATAAGTAATACACAGTTATAGATAAGTAGATTAAACAATGATATTGATGGGAGTGTTTGTAGGTTATGTGCAATTCTGCTATCAGGTTGAAACCCCAGTTTTGTATCCTGTAATTATATACAAACTGCTTTTGCATTACAGAAATTATTAAACATTTAACTTTAAAAGAACATTGTAGGCATATAAATAAGTTTGCTAATTTTTGGGAAAATGCCATGTGGCTAGATCCTCAAAACACTTGTAACACTGTGTCATCAAGAAGCAGGAACAGAAGTAGTATCTCAAGACTTCCACCAAGTATGTTATGTTCACACTACACCCAACAACGCATTATCAAATACCTGAAGGTTGCAAATATGAACAAAAACATACAGATTATGTTAACCTTGGTTTTCCCCTGATTCCTCATAGCACTAAACCTCGTGTCTATAAATAAAAGAAACACATATGAGAAATAATCAGTACTTTAGAAAGGGATGTTTTCAGATTCACAACCTACAGCTGCTTGAAGGAAATTACCTCAGATGGTATAATGGTAACAAACTTGGACAGAAATTGACAGATGCAGGCTCAGTTCTTTTGGCACTTTTTAAATTTGCCATGGAAATAGCTACATTGATAGCAATTATTGTTTCTCTCAGAAGAATTGGTACTTCTGACTTTGATGTGTCTTATCAGAATGGATGGTTCACTGCTACAGGGTGGCAGGAAAAGTCTTGACTGTAGCAATATATGTGCTTGTTCAGACTTTTGACATTTTTTTATTCTGAAATGCATTGTCTTGGGTAATCTAATAGCGGCATACTTTGACCAAAACTATATGATGTGAATTCAGTGCCTGCAACGAAATGATGAAATTTTAAAATTTTCTGAGCTGTTTTTTTATCACATGGATGCATCTGTATCTCCAAAGCACCTATGATTTATTAATACTGAAGGCACAGTTGTGTGTGTGTGTGTGTGTGTGTGTGTGTGTGTGTGTTATGAAAAATGAAGAAAGCTGTGACACATATTTTAAAACAAATCCTTGTTATCAAAGTAGCCTTGCTGGCAATGGTTATTAAAAACAAAAGTAACTCTAATTCTTCTAATTCTTATTTTTAGCAATTATGGAGGGGGGGGGGCTGCTCCAACAGAAAACCATTGACCCAAAAAACTTCTTAATTTTTTTTAAACCTTTATTTAAGTTACAAGAAAAGGTTTGTTTTATCAGATTTAAGCAAATTTTTGGCACAATAATTTCAAATCAGTTCCAATAAAACTATTAATCACACAGAATGATTTTATTTAACAATTACAAAATATTAAATATAGCTACATCATGCTTTAAAACAAATCTACACAACTCTTTGACAACTATTTAGCTTAGCTGTTTCATATGTCTTCTTCCTTGAAACTTCACAACTGACAGTAATAAATTAAGCATTAATAAACTATCTCAGTAAGCTTTTTGAACTTTAATGAAATGTCAATAACTTGATCTTTCATTTAGATGACACTTTTGACAATTTCAGTGAGCTATCATTTTGACAAATTAATATATATTGACCACATCACAAGTTTAATTTCTTGGCCAATTCAAACCTGTGTCACTACACAATTTCAATCAATTTAACCAAATACAGCCAGTTCTCCTCAAAGCATTCTACATTAAATGATGTTCAAATCAAGAAGATAAAAGAGTGTCATTTTGTAATTTATTAAAACCTATGAATCTCCCTTCCCAGCACTGCACCACACCATGTCCCTTCCAGTTTTATCAAACAGAATCAAATTGCAATATCATTTACCGCATATATTGCACAATTATGTCACGACTTGCATCAGAAAGTATTAAAAAAGTGAAAAGATGACCAGAGACAGGAGATTTCAGCATGCCTAGCTGTAAAGTGTTTAAATGAGGTATCAGTCTTCCTGCAGCTCTTGGTTTCTTTCTGTTTTACCTTAGCAACTGCACTTAAAAATGAGCAAGCTGAACTCTTAGCATAAATGCTATTGTTAAATAAGAATCTTTTTCATGCCAATCTTTTAAACAACAATTACACCTGACAAAGAATTAAAAATGTTGAATTGGAGAACATGAAGCACAGGAAATTTCTGTTAGTTTTATGGATTGAAAAACATCACAGAATAGTGGGAAATGTTAGAAGCAAGAATGTTAAATCAGGATTTCACTAAGGCAAAAATGGATCAGAAAGATGTTTGGTTATAACAGGATAAAACAACAACAACAAAAGTGCCAGCAAAATTGTTAAATGATGCACATTTGGGATTAGGGCCAAATTTCCCAATAAGCCAACATAGGCACATGCCTAGGATGGCTAAATTAAGGGGGTGGCAAATTTTTCGGTGGACGATAATTATTTAAAAAAAAAAAACGACAACATACATTTAAAATTTAATGTGTTAGAAATGTTTAATTTTTTAAAATATGAAATGTTTTTTTAATATAAATATTGAAGCAACAACATCAATTTCATTGTCTTAGCGGGGGCTAGTTGGCATTGTTGTGCAGATTTGGCGGGAGAGCAAGAAATGTCATCCTCCCTCTTTCTGGTATTTTCACAAAGGAGATAGCTGTTTATAGATGACATATCTATTTATAACCTAGCAAAAATTAAAAGGAGATAGGCAGAGCCACCCATTTTGTCACTAGCTTTTGAAGAGTGCACACATGTTCTGTTTATTGGGAAAGCTGTCAGTGTCTGTGGGAAGAGTAGTCTCTTGATCGGTGTACGAAAACAGAAGTTTCTGTGAGCTAATTACTGCTTTGCTTGACGTTGAAATTGGTGTTTGCAAGTTTTCTGTGTTGTAAAAATGAGTGACAGATGTCAATGTGTGAGTGGTAGTCAATACAAGAAATTAGAAAAGAGAACAGATGCAAGGACGAAATGGTCAGTACCAAAAGCAGTAAAACATACTGTTTTTTTTTTACAAATGCAGAGATTGTCAAGTGTTCCACCTTCAACCAATCTTCCTATTCCATGTACAATTAGCATCAAGTAGTGAATCAACATCTTGTCAGTTTTTATCTGAAGATTGCTCAGAAAAGTTCAGAGCACTGATCAAAATGCATGTATTGAGCCAAGGCTGCACGGAGTAAAACTTCAGTTCCTCAAAATATCAGGCCTGTCACAAATGATCCTTTACATTGGCTAGTAAATGACACTACTAAAGACAGTGTAGCCATACATGGGTTTCACCAGAATGAAAAAGGTGATTTTAAGAAATCCAGGGGTAGGAGCGATAAAAAAAAAAAAAAATTCAGGACATAATTTTTCTTAAATTTCAAGACATGTTTTCGCAGACCTGGCAGGTAAATTAAATCAAATATTGGTACAAATGCAGAAATGCTATTCTTTTACTAAAAAGCTATCTAAATTATTGCCAAGTTCTTAGCAGGATTTTTTTTTCACTTTTAAGGCTAATAAAGCCCCTAAAGTTTCAGTGGCTAGGTTTCGCCTAAATTCTGTTTGACTCTTACGGGCAATGTTAAAAATTCTTTCCGCAGTTGCATTACTGTGCAACAACAAGAATAGTATGTATCAGGTGTGGTACAACTTTATACTTTTTAGCACCAATTGCACCAGTCATTTTCAAAATGTTTGACCATACGATATCAGTTGTAGGACTATTTGAAACACCTTCTACTAATTCATCAATTTGATATAAGGCAAACTCCAATTCCAACTTGTCCAGATCACTGTCACTAACAACAGCAGCTGGGGAAATATTTGCCAAGTACATTGCTGAAGAAAAGGAAGCTTCTACCATCCTAATTTCTATATCAGCAGCTTCTGCGTGCAGCAGAAATTCACTTTTCAGTCAAAATTTCTTCAAAATATAGTCACATGTAACACCTAACAACACGGATAGTCAGAACATCGCTGGGGGGGATGATCACAGGAGAAATCTTTGCAATGACCATCTTCCGTTTTGGGAAATCCTTTCCTCCATTTTTAAGCTGAAATGCAAGTATTTAAGAAATAAATGGATACTTAAGAAAAATACTAGGCAGAAGGAACATCGCGAGAAAATATTGGGTATATAAATAAGTTTTGAGGGATTTCCGTTCGGTGTCGTACTTATTACTGATCGCATGTATTTCAAGGTGGCAACACTGCGATATCGCAGTACGAGACGCCAGCTGTCAGAGTCAGTATACGACGTTCGATTGAGGTGTGAAGACGTATTTGTTTTACTCGATGGAAAATGGCAACTTTCGTCCCGACAAAACAGCATTTGCAGGAAGTGTTAGTGCATTACTTTATTGTCAAGAAAAGTGCTGCCGACAGCTATCGCTTAATGTCAGAAATCTATGGGAACATTACCCATCCATAAAAACATGTGAGTATTGCATTTTTTGAACTTACCTTTTGTGTTGGTGAAGTTCGATTAACACTTACCGCACGTGGTTCACGGCATTATTTCGTATTTCCGTTATGTAGATGCGGCATGGGGGTTTTTCATTCAGTTTCGGGTCCTCTTCAGTTTTTCCGTTGGTTTTAATTGGTCTCGTTACTAAATGAGTTTTTTCCTTTGCTGCCTCTACATTCTTTTAGTACGTTTTTACCCGAGTACTTTCGGTAACATTCCGTTACCGTCATCTAGGGGACGTTTGCTCCTACCATCACGGACCGTGTCAGTAGGGTATTTCGGTGGTTCTCGCGGGCTGCAACTGTTATCAGCTATCGCTTCCTCTTGGGCGTTGTGGCGCCATTTCTTGAAGGTCACCGATCTCATTTTTCGAAATTTTACATTTTTTTGCTCAATTTTAATTAAATTCCTCCAACTGTTTCTTAAAATATTAGGGTCATTATGGTTGCAAACTTTTGCTGTATTTTTTTCTATCATTACCTACTAGGCTATTCTGAGGTGTTTTTCGGATTTGCAGCTTTTTATTATTTTTATATTTTCAAATTTAGGAGATTTTTGGTTAGCCAGACAATATTGAATAAGTGCTGTTTTTTCTTCTTTTTTTTTTTGCCAATTTTTTACATGTTGTTTTAACCTGTGTTTAAGCTTATTTTTGGTACTTCCTATATATACCATTGGAGGATTTTCTGTAACAGGAATTAAGTAAATACCTGCTTTTTCTAACATTTTTATTTTTTCATTATTTTTGATTACCATATTTTTGATGGTATTTACTTTTCCTCCAATTTGAATGTTATGCTTTTAACAAATATTATTAATTTCATTAGTAGTACCTTTAATGTAAGGAAAACCATTCAGATATTTGATTTCTTTTTTATTTACCACAGCATTATTTTTTATTTTCTTTATTACTTCTGTGTTCCATTTTTTATTAAATGGTTTGGATAACCAAAGCTACCTGCAATTTTTTTTATGAATTTGATTTCTTCATTAGCGAACTGACTATTTTCAGAGTGTGTATATGCTCTTTTAATTAAGGTTTTCAGACTATTGCATTTTTGAGGATAAGGATGTGCCAAATTGTACGGGATTAGAACAGGAACAAATGAACTTTTTCGATAAACCCTGTATTGCAACTTATTTGTGAATTTTATAACTTGTACGTCCAAAAAGGCTATTGCATTATTTTTTCTATTTCAACTGTGAGTTCTATAGTTGGGTATAAAGAGCTGTAACATTTGGTTAGTTTCCTTAATTCTTCTTCGTTCAGTTTTGATAGAATGAAAATATCGTCCACGTATCGACAGTACACTTCTGGTTTTTCTTCCATACGATGCAGGACATTTTCTTCGATCTCGTTCATCACAACCTCAGCATATAAAGTGGATAATATAACTCAAGAGGCCCATTGGGCCTCTTGAGTTTTGCTTGAATATTTTGTTCTTGTATGTAAATACATTATTTTCATATAAATAGAATAAAACTTTTTTAAATTCATGAGTTTGTGTGTTATTTATTATTTTAAGATTATGCAACTTCTTAATGACAATTTCAATAGCTTCTGGAACAGGAGTGCTTGGATATAATGCTTTAACGTCCAGGCTTGCCATATTTAAGTCCTTTAGGTCAGTTTTTACATTTTTAATTTTCTCAATAAATTCGTAAGTGTTCTTGATGGTGAACTTGTTGTTCATAAAAAAGGGTGCAAGGAACTTGTAAATGTTTTTCTCTAATGTCATCAACGGTGAGTTTTTCTTTTTTTTTTTTTTTTTTTTTTTTTTTTTTTTTTTGAGACTATCAGTCTCATTGGAGCACCATCTTTGTGTGTTTTTATCTTTGCAACAAAACGTGGTATGCCTGCTCCCATTGGTGGAAAAATGCACTTGATTTCATCAGGTAATGTGCTATGATTTTTTATACCCGCTAAGAATTTAATTTGGTTATCAGTTGGGTCTTTCTGTATTTCAGTACAATTTAAATCTTCTATTGCTACTGTCATTTTTTGTTCAAATTTATCTGTGTTGAGAATAATGATTTGGCCAGTTTTATCTGCTTCACAGAATTTGATATTTGGGTCATTTTTCAATGGATAGTTTTTTTTTTTTTTTTGTTTTTTTTTCATATTTTAATTTTTTCTCTATATAAAAGTTTTTGTTGTTTTTGGCATTATATTCTTTTAGAATTACTCTATATAATTTGTTCTCAACTTCAGTTTTATTCTCTGTGCCAGGTATATTTTTGAGAATATCTTCAAAGGTATGGGATGATTTCTTCAGTTTTAGGGAGGCCCTGTGGAAAGGCAAATTTTTTCCCTTTTATATGCTGAGGTTCTGATGAACGAGATCGAAGAAAATGTCCTGCATCGTATGGAAGAAAAACCAGAAGTGTACTGTCGATACCTGGATGATATTTTCATTCAATCAAAACTGAACGAAGAAGAATTAAGAAAACTAACCAAATGTTACAGCTCTTTATACCCAACTATAGAACTCACAGTTGAAATAGAAAAAAATAATGCAATAGCCTTTTTGGACGTACAAGTTATAAAATCCACAAATAAGTTGCAATACAGGGTTTATCGAAAAAGTTCATTTGTTCCTGTTCTAATCCCGTACAATTTGGCACATCCTTATCCTCAAAAATGCAATAGTCTGAAAACTTTAGTTCAAAGAGCATATACGCACTCTGAAAATAGTCAGTTCGCTAATGAAGAAATCAAATTCATAAAAAAAATTGCAGGTAGCTTTGGTTATCCAAACAATTTAATAAAAAAATGGAACACAGAAGTAATAAAGAAAATAAAAAATAATGCTGTAGTAAATAAAAAAAGAAATCAAATATCTGAATGGTTTTCCTTACATTAAAGGTACTACTAATGAAATTAATAATATTTGTAAAAAGCATAACATTCAAATTGGAGAAAAAGTAAATACCATCAAAAATATGGTAATCAAAAATAATGAAAAAATAAAAATGTTAGAAAAAGCAGGTATTTACTCAATTCCTATTACAGAAAATCCTCCAATGGCATATATAGGAAGTACCAAAAATAAGCTTAAACACAGGTTAAAACAACATGTAAAAAATTGGCAAAAAAAAAGAAGGAAAAACAACACTTATTAAATATTGTCTGGCTAACCAAAAATATCCTAAATTTGAAAATATAAAAATAATAAAAAGCTGTAAATCTGAAAAACACCTCAGAATAGCAGAGTCGGTAATGATAGAAAAAAATACAGCAAAAGTTTACAACCATAATGACCCTAATATTTTAAGAAACAGTTGGAGGAATTTAATTAAAATTGAGCAAAAAACGGAAAATTTCGAAAAATGAGATCGGTGACCAACAAGAGATGGCGCCACAACGCCCAAGAGGAAGCGATAGCCGATAACAGTTGCACCCCACGGGAACCACCGAAATGCCCTACTGACACGGTCCGTGATGGTAGGAGCAAACGTCCCTAGATGACGGTAACGGAATGTTACCGAAAGTACTCGGGTAAAAAACGTATTAAAAGAATGTAGAGGTAGCAAAGGAAAAAACTCATTTAGTAACAAGACCAATTAAGACCAACGGAAAAAACTGAAGAGGACCCGAAACTGAATGAAAAACCCCCATGCTGCATCTACATAATGGAAATACGAAATAATGCCATGAACCACGTGCGGTAAGTGTTAATCGAACTTCACCAACACAAAAGGTAAGTTCAAAAAATGCAATTGCATTAATGCACGTCAAAAAATTAACCTCCAATATCGGAAGTAATTGAAAATGTGAGTATTGGTTTAGACGATTCAAAAGGGACAATTTCGATGTCAGTGATAAAGTACGTTCTGGGCCACCCAAAAAAATTGCTGATGCCGAATCGGGAGCTTTACTCGACGAGGATCCGTGCCAGACCCAAAAGAACTAGCAGCAGCTTTAAATGTTAGTCAACCATGCATTTCACAACATTTAGCTGCCATGGGAATGGTGCAAAAAGAAGGGAATTGAGTTCCACACGCTTTGCGGGAAAGAGACCTTGAACGTCGAAAAACCATTTGCGAATTGCTGCTTCAAAGGCAAAAAAGAAAGGTTTTTTGCATCGTATTATTACTGCCGAAGAGAAATGGATATGGTACGATAACCCTAAACGGCAGAAAGCATGGGTGAAGCCAGGTGAACCAGGTCCTTCAACGCCAAAACACAATATTCATGGTTCAAAGGTAATGCTGTGTATCTGGTGGGACCAGAAGGGTGTGATCCACTATGAACTGCTGAAAGCATCAGAAACTATTACTGGTGATCGGTATTGAACCCAATTAATGCGTTTAAAATGAGCTCTCACGCAAAAAACGGCCAGAATGGGAGAATAGACACAACAAAATCATCTTACAGCATGACAACGCAAGAACACATGTTTCTCGACCTGTGAAAAAGTACTTAGAAGGATCCGACTTGGAAGTTCTACCCCACCCACCATACTCGCCAGATATTGCACCATCGGATTACCATTTGTTCCAGTCGATGCAGTCAGCACTTTCCGGAGAACAGTTTAGTTCTTATGAAGACATCAAAAATTGGCTGGACAACTGGATCTCTTCCAAGGAACCGGAATTCTTCCTTCAGGGCATACGTTTACTGCCCGAAAGATGGGGTAAAGTTGTAGCTTCAGAGGGAGCATACTTCGATTAATATTAAAATATTGTTTCTGTTCTCCAACAACGCGTTTTGTTCACCTCAAAATGATAATGGCTGACATAATCTCAGGGCGTGGCACCGTGCATTCTTTCCACTTAGCTTTCATACAAGCAAAACAAATTCCTCCTCATCAGAACGAAAAAAAAAAGAAAAAAAAGACAGAAAGAAAAAAAAAAAAAGAAACAGAAAGCTGCATCAGAAACTTTGTTCAGAGGCTTCGGGCCAACAAAACATTGGCCCGAAGCCATGCTTTCTTTCCACTTAGCTTTCAAACGAGCAAAACACATTCTCCCTCAAAAAAAAAAAAAAAAATTAGAAAAGAAACAGAGTTGCGTCACGATCTTTGTTCAAAGGCATCGAACCAACGTTATCCTGGCCTGGCGCCGTGCTTTCTTTCCACTTAGTTTTCAAACAAGCAAAACACTTTCCTCCTCCTCAGAAAGAAAAGAAAAAAAAAACACGAAAAGAAACAAAAAAAGTGCATCACAAACTTGGTTCAGAGGCATCAGGCCGACGCAATCCCGGGCCATGGCGAAAGAAGCACGGCTGGCCTACGTAATCTCGGCCTGGCACCATTCTTTCTTTCCACTTAGCTTTCAAAAAAGCAAAACAAATTCTTTCTCCTCATTAAAAAAAAAAAAAAAGAAGAAAGAAAAGAAACAAAGAGCTGCGTGACATCACAAACTTTATTCAGAGGCTTCGGGCCGTCTTAATCCCGGGTCACGGCGGAACCGGCAAAAAAAAAAAAAAAAAAAAAGAGAGAAAAGAGCTGTGTTACGAACTTTGTTCAGAGGCTTTTACATTGATTAATTACAAAACCAGTAAAACTTTCTTAATAACAGCGAAAATCTGAATATCCGTAGTTTTTCATTAATCATCCGTAATTCCATAAACCCGGGGTAAAATCTGTAATAATTACAGAGATTCCGTAATGATTGGCATCACTCTGCATCCTTCTTAAGAAGCGATTTCACTGCAGCTTCGATTCTCAAACGATCTCACAAACGCAGGAACGCGTTCGTGTACATCGCAAATAACAAGAGTGAGAGTTAAATAATAGTTACACACTATATGTACAACTGTTTCACACGTTATATATGTTCTATGTGTCATGTGCATACTTGCAGCAAAATCATCTTTGCATTCATTAATCATATATGACTAGGAATACTATTATATGTTTAAGTTATTACATCATCCAGCACTCACCTTGTAGAGGTATTTCGTATTAGGATTCTTCATCTAGTACCTTGAAATTGAAGTATGCATATAGCGTGTCGTTGGACACGTATAATATTCCTGCTGTCGTTGGACACCTATAATATTCCTGTTGCTTATACGTATCCAACGACACGCTATATGCATACTTCAATTTCAAGATACTAGATGAAGAATCCTAATACGAAATACCTCTACAAGGTGAGTGCTGGATGATGTAATAACTTAAACATATAATAGTATTCCTAGTCATATATGATTAATGAATGCAAAGATGATTTTGCTGCAAGTATGCACATGACACATAGAACATATATAACGTGTGAAACAGTTGTACATATAGTGTGTAACTATTATTTAATTATATATTACCACGTAAAATATATTTTTGGTTGTTTTTAATATCCAAAATCTATTAAGAGTGAGAGTTCTTAGTGATGACGTCACAACGATTGAGTACTCTCTCTTTCTTTCTCTCGTTCCATTTTTTTTATTTACGCGGTACTTGTAAACGTTAGATGAAAAATCACTATACATAGTTTACCATTTATTCTTAAAATTTCAGGATATAGAACAAAAATAAGGACATTTCAGGACAAAAAAATAAAATTCAGGAACTTCAGGAATTTCAGGACAACTCCGACCCCTGGAAATCCAGTTGTCAGTATGGCGATAAGATGATCAGATATCTCACAGAGGTATTATGTTATAGAAAATTATTAAATGGTGAAGTATGGGCTGGGGTTTGGATGGTGAAATCTGAAAACACAGGTTCGGTTTACTGTGGAATTTGTAAGTTATTTCACACTGAAACCAATCCAGTCACACAGTTTGTACACAACTGTTTTAATGATTAGAAAAATGCCATAGCTCACTTAAATGAACATGAAGATTCCATGCCTCACACGAGTTGCACGATCTCTCTGAAAGAAAGGAGCAACAGGATGGGAAGGATAGACCATGCCCTGACTGAACAGCTGGAGGATGAAAGTGATTATACGCAGAAAGTACTTCACTAAGTCTTCATGGTCATAAAAGCATTAGCTACTCGGGCTTACCTATCAGAGAAGGTAACGAAAGGTTTAGTTCAAACAACAATGGGAATTTCATGATGTTGCTGGAAGTTATTACTGACTTTGACCCTTTCTTGGCTAAACATATTGTGTAATAGGGAAATCCAGAAAGTAGCAACACGTCTTACTTATCATCTACAACATGCAAGGAGTTATTGGAGATTATTGGGATGAAAGTTCATGCAAATACTGTAACTGAAATAAAAGCTGCAAAGTATTTTTCTACAGTGGTGGATTCCAGTCCGGACATAATACATGTCAATCAAATGTCACTTGTTATCTACTACATTGGAGAGTGTGGCTTGCCCGTAGAAATGTTCTTAACTTTTTTACCAAACACTGGTAACAGAGCAGAAAAGCTATTCACTGCAATCATGAATTACAACAAAGATTGCAATATTGACAAAAGTAATTGCATTGGCCAGTCTTATGACAATGCCTCTAATATGTCAGGCCAGTATTAAGGTCTTCAGGCCAGTATTAAGGTCTTCAGGCCAGTATTAAGGCCTTCAGGCCAGTATTAAGATCTTCAGGCCAGAATCAAGGAAGTAAATCCACTTGCTACCTATGCACCATGTTTAGCCCATTCTCTCAACACAGTGGGCCAATGTGCTGGCGAATGCTGCACAGAAGCTATACATTTTTTTCAACCTTCTGCAGCACCTGCACACGTCATTTTCATCATCTACATATTGTTGGGCATTACTTAGTAAAAACCAGCAGTCAGCAGTTCACATAAACTTGAATGTGCCTCCTTTAAAGAATGTTAGCAAGACCCGTTTGCTCAGCCCGAGATGAGGTTTGTAAGGCGTTGTTGCTGTCCCGGCTACAAAGTTTCGATGCTCTCTAATCCCTTGAAATCAATGTAAAGCAGAAGTCTGCTACCAGGCTCGAGGCAAAGGGTTGCACAACTACAGCTGGACAGACTCAAGACTGCATTCATTGCTGTGTTTTGGGAGTTCATTCTCGATCGTTTGAACAACACCAAGAAGAAACTCCTACGTGTGAAAGTAGACATGACCAAAGTCATCGAGTTGTATGATTCATTAACACGGCTTATGAGTTCCATGCGGGAAGACTTTTACTTGAAGAAAAAGCTCTGCAGTTCTTAAAAGTTAAGACATATGATTTTGATTCGAAGAAAAGAATGCATAGAAGAAAGTTTCATGACGAGATTCCAGAAGAAGTAATGAATGATGTAACCAGAAGAGACGTGTTCAGAATCAATACTTTTCTAGCTATTGTAGACCAACTTCAGACTGAACTGTTCCAAAGGCAGAAAGCTTACTCTAAAATCTACAAGAAATTTGGATGTGTAACAACAATGCACCAGCTTCAAAGAACAGAGTTGGAAAGAGAAGCAAGAAGCTTAACTGAAAGTTTTCCCAATGATCTTGAAAGTGACTTCATGGGAGAAATTATTCATCTGAAACAGCATCTTCAAGTAATCCCAGAGGATGAGATACCAAGTACTCCTCTTCAGCTATACGAGTGGCTGAGTGAGCGTGATTTTCTTGTAGTGCACCCAAATGTTGAGGTGGCACTTAAAATGTTTATTTGCATACCAATAGGGAACTGTTCAACAGAGCGGGGTCATTTTCGTAACTACTTGAGGTCATTCGTAAGAGAACAAAAATTGTCTGTGCTTGCTGTTATGCATTGAATCAGATATTTTGATAAAAATGAACTGTGATGAAATCATGAACGATTTTTCTCGCAGCAAATCTAGGAGCAAGAGTTTCTATTTGTAATAAAACTGATTGGTGTGCAGTCAAATTTTTCTCTTTCTCTTGTGTAAGTAATGACACTTACTTTATTACTTTATACACTGACGGAAAAAAATCCCAACACCACGAAAAAATAGTTGTAAAGGAATGAAATGGCGGCAATACATTTGTATAGGTAACATATTTAATCGATTAAGGTTTCAAGGTCAGCTTAATGTAAGCGCGAGAAGAGCCATTTTAAATGTGAAATGCTGGTACATTAATAACCGGTGTAACCGCCAGAATGTTGAATGCAAGCACGCAAACGTTCATGCATTGTGTCGTACAGGTGCTGGATGTCAGTTTGTGGGATGGAGTTCCATGCCTGTTGCACTTGGTCGGTCAATACAGGGACGGTTAATACTGGTTGGGGTGACGCTGGAGTTGTCGTCCAATGATGTCCCATACGTGCTCGATTGGTAAAAGATCTGGTGATCTAGCAGGCCATGGCAACATGTCGACACTCTGTAGAGCATGTTGGGTTACAACAGCGGTATGCGGGTGAAGCATTATCCTGTTGGAAAACACCCCCTGGAATGCTGTTCATGAATGGCAGCACAACAGGTTGAATCACCAGACCGACGTACAACTGTGCCGCCAGGGTGCGTGGGATAACCACGAGAGTGCTCCTGCTGTCATAGGAAATTGCTCCCCAGACCATAACTCCAGGTGTAGGTCCAGTGTGTCTCGACCACAGACAGGTTGGTTGCAGGCGCTCACCTGGCCTCCTTCTAACCAACACACGGCCATCACTGGCACCCAGGCAGAACCGGCTTTCATCAGAAAACACAACAGATCTCCACTCCGTCCTCCAATGAGCTCTAGCTTGACACCACTGACGTCGCAAACGGCAGTGGTTTGGAGTAAGTGGAATGCACGCTACAGGGCGTCTGGCTCGGAGCTGTCCTTCAAGTAACCGATTTATAACAGTTCGTTGTGTCACTGTGGTGGCAACTGCAGCTCGAATTGCTGCCGCAAACGCGGTACGATGCGCCACGGCCTTACGCCGTGGTCTTCCCTCTCAGTAGTGCCACGTGGCCAGCCGGACCCTGATCTTCTTGAGGCAGTACCTTCCCTTGACCACCGCTGCCAACAATCATGCACAGTGGCTACATTCCAGCCAAGTCGTTCTGCAATATTGCGGAACGAAAATCCACCTTCTCGTAGCCCTATTACACAACCTCATTCAAACTCCGTGAGCTGTTGATAATGACTTCTTCGTCTTCTTAAAGGCATTCTTGATTAACATCAACACACTACATCAAATCTCAACGATAACTAAAGCTCACGAACGTTACAGCGCGTATTTACAGCAAACCTGCTTTGCATGTTCCGAGGGACGCTACTAGCGCCACACGTATGCGCCGAGCGCGAACTTTGATAAACGTCATCTTACAGATGTACTCTCACCGCCTACCAACTGTCGTTTATCTAACACAACCCCTTCTTGGTGTTGGGATTTTTTTTCCATCAGTGTATATTGAATAACTTTGTATTCTGCGTATAATATATTGCTCATTTTTCATTGATCTTGTAAAATCTTGTTATTTTTTAACTATCTGCATTCTGAACAATTATTGACACTTAAAAAGATTTTTAGCTGTTATAGTACAAGTACCTATCCTTTTTTACTGGGAGTTTGGTATTAACACTTTCGCTGCCAGCGGGCGCACACGCCTTCTGTAGAAATTGCCCTGGGGGGCCAGATAAATAGAAGTAAATATCTGAAGTTCCAGTAATTGGATTCCCAAAATATTTATACCACCTACTAGTTCGCTGACCACAAGTCCATTTATAGCAAAACATGCAGAATTTGCGTGCGACCGACGAGGCCCAAAAATTAAACGTGATGTTGTATAGGCCACACAGGCACGGGCAACTTCATTCAAACTTATGTAAACAAGTTAGTAAAATCATGCAATGCATTGATTGTGATACGCTTTCCAACATACCAGAAATCATTACTCAAGTTATGAGGAACATGGCTATAGAATAAATCTCGCTACTATGCCCTGACTTTTAACCCCATTTTGATGATATTTAAACAGAACCGGTTAAGTATACATACGGAACAGCATAATCAAGTTTTATCTCAATCGAAATATTTTTACTTAAGTTATGACGCATAAGGGCGATGGAATAGATCCTGCTTCTATTTCCTGACCTTTGACCCCATTTCGTCCCTAGGTGGTCCCCTACCACATACTAAAATTTCATCGAAATCGAACCATATTTACGCAAGTTATGACACATAAGGGCAATGGAATGCATCCTGCTCTTATGTCATGACCTTTGACCCTATTTCGCCCATTTTCAATAGGGTTCGTCCCCAGGTGGTCCCCTACCACATAATAAAATTTCATCGAAATTGAACCATTTTTACGCGAGTTATCGTGTGGATGGACAGGAGGACAGATAGACGGATAAAGCTGGAGCACATACGCTTCTTCAACCTACGGTTGGAAAGCGTAAAAAAGGAATTGTAGAAAGTCTATAAATAATGAATGCTCCTCCCTCTTTCCTTTCTTTGTAATGGTGTGTTGTGTCTAGCGGAGGCTGAGCTGGGACACCGAATCAGTCGGAGACAATGGAAATAAAATACCCTACTGGGGGAAGGCAGTTCCCACTTAGGTGGTTCCACACACTGATTCCTTAGCACAGGGTGGCTGGTGAAAGCAAAATATAAACATTATATAAACTCGGATGCAGTTTATATAAACAACTGCTGCAGGGAAAGTAGCCACCTTCCTTCCCTTTTGGAATATAAATTTCTTTTTTCCATTAGACAGCACTTACTTCACTTGAGCATAATAGATTTCGGGATGTTAACCAGACATGCACTTCTCCTTTTTTTTTTTTTTTTTTTTTCATTTTTCTCCCCAACCGCACTAATTTGTAGTTTGACGAAAATCCCATAACTGCTCTTGTAATCAAAGCGTGAGATGGCCGACCCCATAAATAACAAAAGTTTTACGCCAAAAGGCGAAAATTAGAATCCGCTGTCAGGCTTCCTTCTCCATGGAAACCTGATACCACTGCTGGTCCATCTGGAATTATTAACACTACTACAGATCTTTCTGCTATAGATGATCCAACTGTTGGTCCTACAACAATCGATTCTGTTGAATCAGACACAAGTGACCACGAATCAAGTCTTTCCGGTTTTGAAATTTCTTCTGCATCTGATTCTGATCTGGATTATGAAATCAGTACTGAAAAATATGATGATGAGTGTGATTTCTTGCAAACAACGGAAGAACATTGGTGTTTAGGCGTGAATCCCGTACATCACGAACAGCAGCAGATAATTTGGGGGCCAGTTGATTTGTCAAAGCAAAAGGAAATTCTATTAACAGCACCCTCAGGTATATGTCCTGATGTAATAAATTTAGACCCCCTTACAGCTATTGACATTGCCCACTATCTAGTGACTGATGATATTTATCTTCTAATGGTTACTGAAACAAATAAAAATGCACAGCAAGTCATTCAAGGTGGTATCCTATCACCACATTCGAGGATGAAACAATGGCTGCCAACATCTGTAAGTGAAATGAAAAAAAAATTCTTGGTCTGCTTATTTGGATAGGCCTGGTTAGATTTCCGAAGATTACAGATTATTGGTCCCCTCACGTGTTGTTCCAAAACCGAATTGCACCTAACACTTTCAGCAGAAACAGGTTTTAACTCCTACTGAAGTAACAGCACTTCGCTGACAATTCTCAAGATCCAAGGAACGATCGCACTTATAAGGTCAAAAGGCTTATGGAGATACTGCTGTGAAACATGAATAAATTGAAACAGCCGGGAAAAGAAATTTCTGTGGATGAAAGTCTTGTGCTATTTAGGGGAAGACTTGGTTTTAGGCAATACATTCACAGAAAGGCCCACAAATATGGTATAAAAATTTATAAGTTATGCGATTTATAAGTTATGAGTCGCCCCACATCAAATTTGTACTCTATATTTTACTTTAACAAAAAAAAAAAACTATTTGTAATATATGATGAAAATTTCGAAAATATACACAAAAATCTACGGAATCTATGAAAAAAATAATAGTATACTCATTGGCCATAGAAGTCCTGAGCGACTTCTATGGTCATCTGATTTATGATGTATTTCTTCAGTATGTTGCGTAGTAGTCTAATGCTTCAAAACATGGGTAAATCTAGTGAAAGGAATACAAAATAAAAACCAAATTAATTGAAATGTTCAAGGCACCTGCACCCAGTGTAGCTTTCCTTTTATTAATTTTACTTATTCTTTCCAAACGGGATAACATTTATGCCTCATATTTTTTTTACCGCATGCTACTTGTCATAAAAACAAAATATAATACAAACATACATATATATATATATATATATATCATCAGCAGCGGCATTGTCAACCATTATCAATCCACTGCTGGACGAAGGTCTCCCCAAGTTTCCTTCACAACAGTCTGTCTTGCGCCAGTCTCCTCCATGTAACTCCCACATACTTTCGAATTTCATCCCCCCATCTCCCATGTGGTCTTCTTCTGGGTCTTTTCCTGTTCCTTGGAATGCAATCTAAAAGTTCGGCTGTCCATCGATGGTCTGTCCTTTTGGCAGTATGTCCAGCCCATTGCCATTTCAGGGATTTAACTCTGATCATGATGTCTTCCACTCTTGTCATTTTTCAGATCCACGAGTTCCTCTTTTTATCTCTCCTGGTTACACCAAGCATGCACCTCTCCATGCTTCTTTGAGTTGTCTGCAGCCTTTGTATGTCTCTTTTAGTTAAGGTCCACGTCTCTGCACCATACGTAAGCACTGGAAGGATGCATTGATCAAACACTTTTCTTTTAAGACATAATGGCATATTGCTCTTGAAAATTATGCTGTTTCTTCCAAAAGCTCTCCAGGCAAGTTTTGTACGCCGATTAATTTCTTCATCAATGTGACCCTCACTTGATATCTGCTGTCCAAGATAAACGTACGTGTCTGTTATCTCCAGCTTTTCTCCATCAATCGATAAATCTTCATTTCTTGTAAAAGCATTGTACATCACTTTTGTCTTCTGAAAGTTCATTTTTAATCCCACTTCTTTACTCTTGTCAGCAAGTTCCTGGATCATACTCTGCAGCTCTGATGGGCTAGTTGCAAAAATGACTACGTCATCAGCAAAACGAAGGTGGGTTAGATAATCTCCATTAATCTTTATCCCCTTGTTTTCCCAGCTCAGTGACTGAAAAACACCCTCCAATGTGGCATTAAAGAGCTTCGGAGATATGGTGTCACCTTGTCTCACTCCCTTTCCAATTTTTATGTGTGTTGTATTTTCAAACAGCCGAATCTTTGCACTTGCATTTTCATACTTGTTACTAATAATACTAATGTATGCATTTTCAATACCGCTGGATTTCAAAGCCATTGTAACTGCTGATGGTTTCACTGAATCAAAGGCTTTTTCATAATCAATAAAAGCCATGCACAATGGAAGTTCATATTCCCTCGCTCTTTCAATTAGTTCTCTCAGTACGTGGATATGATCTATTGTGCTGTAGCCACTCCTGAATCCAACTTGTTCTCTCGGTTGAGCCATGTCCAGTGTTACCTTCAAGCGGTGTGAAAGAACTTTAGTGAAGATTTTATAAACCACTGATAGGAGGCTGATAGGTCTGTAGTTCCTGAGATCCTCAATGTCACCTTTTTTATGTAACAGGATCATTGTAGCATTGTTCCCATCCTCAGGAATCTTCCCTTCATTAAAGCATCGAGTGAAAATTTGGGCAAGTACTGTTTTCATTTCTCCACTTGCTTCTTGTATGATGTCTACAGTAATTCCATCTTCTCCTGGAGCTTTTCCCTGCTTCATGTTCTTGATTGCATGTGCAACTTCTGCTGGGAGGACTGGAAGAACTCTGGTACTGGTATATCTTTATATATGTATAGCTGAATATTTAAAACATCAAAAATTTCGGAAATAAACCTGATATAAAATATACATAATAACTAAGGTATTTTACCTGATATTTCAAAGTATTTTGCACGTTGTTTGCTCTGTGAGGCACGTGTTCCTGGCCCGAGAGGTCCCTTGCATTACGGACCTTTGGTTAGTTATGAAAAAAAAATTTTGCAGAAATAAAGCAGTTAGGTTATATATTTTTAGTTCCACATTCATTCATTCGCACAATCAAACGTTTAAAATTTACTATTAATTAAAAGATTTTAGTAGAAAGAGTTATACTCATCGGGTCAGAAGAAGTGTCACAAGGGGTTCGTTGTTACGGCGAGCGCTTTCAGCGGTGCTTAACCACCATCATCTGGCCACTACTTCTACACGAGGGTTCCTCGCGTGTGTAGTTTTGGAGTTGCATGTCAGGAATCGATGGGAAGGTTTGCTGCCTGTATGTGTTAGGTGATTTGTTTCCAATGTGTCGCCATCTATTGGATGAGTTGGTAGGTATCAGTCGTAAGTATAATTCTATTGTGTGTCTGTATGTGTTATGTGATTTGTTTCCAATGTGTTGCCATCTATTGGATGAGTTGGTAGGTATCAGTCGTAAGTATAATTCTTTTGTGTAGATATTTTTGGGCTATTATTATTTGTTCGTAGAAACAGGTGGGTCTTTTTTTTTTTTTTTTTTTTTTTTTTTGACAACCCATAAGTTGCCTCATGAATTGCATTTTTTGTAAACCTGATATTTTACGGGATGTATAAAAAAAAAAAAATAACAGCACATTCCCAGGCCACAGAAGTCACATGAAACTTCTTATTACCAGGCCACAGAAGTCGCATGCAACTTCTTATCCCCAGGCCATCTGAGTTACAACACCTACACTGTGTTGCCTAGCAACCTAATACTTCAAAACACGAAGAAGTTGCATCACCTAGCGGAAGTAATACAAAACAAAAACTGAAACCCATTAACAATTTGAAGTCGCTGGCGCCAGGGCCCCTTACAACAATGTTTTTTGCTGGCGCCTGCGCCCATTGGCAGCGAAAGTGTTAAGGCATGTATGGGATGGGCAGAAGGGAGGACTTATTTGATCACACTGACAAGTAAATCCAAGCAGTGATGCAGGAGTGGCATTCGGAAAATTTGTAAGTCCGGCCCTGTTTGGGATTGCAGATATTGTTGACAGCAGAAAAAAGAAATATACTTGCTTCATGCATTACAGAAAGAAGTGTGTGCTAAATTACAATCACTGGCTCTAATCTGGCATAAATTTGATTCATCACTCATTTGACACAGAATCCTTTATCACTTACAAATAACTGCTTCATCAACAGGATGTGATGCAATGGAAGATCATCACTTACTGATAAATTTTGGAGCATGTTGGATAACTTGAGTATCTACACATAAACTGCATCTATGCCAAGTGATGTCTGTATTTTATAGAACAAATTATCACATTTGGTCTGTATTTTATAGAACAAGTTATCACATTTGGTCTGTATTTTATAGAACAGAATTAACACATTTTGCTTAAGTCCATTCTTGCAAATATAAAATACTATTTACTTTTTTCTGTATATTCATATTTCACAAGTTTTTTTTACAAACATTGTTCCAATAAAAACAATAAGAGTTTAAAAAAGATAATAAGTCACCTTTCCTTGACATACTTTTAACTAAATAAAATAATGTGATTGCAAATGAAGCACACAGAAAAACAAATATGTCAGACAGTATGAAGTATCACTGAAGACAGAAGTAAATTCAGTTCTGAACTAGTGAAAAATGCAGTTCATGGCAACCAAAGTCTGACAAAAAAAGTCATCTCAGTAATGAGGGAAAACAGATTATGATACTCAGAAAAAAGATGGTACAGAAAAGAAGATAGAGGCAAAATTTTGAGGAGAGCTAAAAGTTTTAGATGCCTCAATGAAAGGAAGATCCCTGATAGTTGCAAAAAAGCTAGAGTGATCCTGATACAAAAAAGGACACTTTGAGAATCGAAGAAATGTCAGTTGTTTACAAAATCTTTAAAAAGGTATTGACCCATCAGCCTCCTATCAGTTTACAAAATCTTCACTAAGCTACTGTCAAATCACTTGAAGGAAACACTGAACATAATATTAAATGAATGATCTTTAAAATACCAAGACAAATTTAAAAAAAGAATAAGTATTTTGAATGCAAAAAATAAGGAAAAAATTTGCAACACACACACACACACACAAAAGGAACTCATACACATGTCTAAAGGAGTACATTAAAAACTGGAGTAAAAACAGAGCAAAGTTGATAAATTCAATTTCATCTAAAGTTTGAGATGATATTAAACGAACATAATAATTAATAGACTGTTGAAAATCTCTAAGGATATTATCAAACACTTAAAAACTTTTTGGGTGTTCTGGCATTTGAAATCAATACATCTCAGTGCCATTTAAGCTGCCATTTTAAAAGAGAACAGATGATTAAAATCATAATTTTTTGAACAAAATAAATGTTAAAGTGAAAAATAACACTTGGTGTGTGCTTAAATTTGACAACTGGAGAGCACAGCAATCGAGACAAGCGCAGCACTGAAACTGTCTGTAGGAATCATAACAAAAGAAAATTTTCAAGGAACTGTTATTGCTTGCCCAAATACACTGAAAATGAACAAGAAGGCGAATGGAATGAAAACTATGGAACATCAGTTATAATAAAATGGTGGATTAAAATGTAGTTGAATAAAAATAGGCTTAAAATCAATTAAGTATTTCATGAATGTGACTCAGATTTATTAAACACAGTATATAAACCACACCAAAAAAAAAAAAAAAAAAAAAAAACCACTGTTTCACTCAGGACAATCTAAAAGGAAATAAAATTTAATTTAGCAAATGTAAGCAACTGAAGGGTGCTCTAAAACAGGAAGATTACAGCAATCATACACTCTATACCAAAACAAAAGATTTGATACTAACAATGGAACTTTCCAGACTGCCAAGAACCTTTATTGTCATTAAAATACTCGTATGTATGCCAGAAAAATAAAGAACTCAAATGGTAAACAATATTTTAAATTTGCAGGAATGAATCAGTTTGGGGAAGCTTAACATTTTAATTCCTCAGTTTGGTCCTTTATTGAGAAAAGGCATTTTAAACAAAAATGTAAATGCAAGTACAAAAATGCTTATGGTAAAGGCAGCAGATGGTAACTACAGCATGCACAAGATGATATAAGATCCTTCATGAATAAAGTATTATGAAATTAGAAGTGCTATACCTTGTAAATGGTGCCATACAGCTGGATGATTTTTTCTAGCCATGAAAATAACTTTTGAGCTTCAGCAACTTCTTTATCTGGCTGTTCCTGCAAAGGACTATAGCCATCCACAGGATAACGGAATGGTGTAGCTCCAAAATTAGCAACAAGATTTTCATTGTAAGCTAAACTTACAGCTGGGAAATAAGCTAAACTCGGACCTATTCGAACATTGCTGAAAGCTTCACCAAGGCAATTACCATTCCTTAAAATGATAAAATGGTACATGGCATGAGTGTTACACTAACACAATATTTTTAATTCATAAATTCACTGAAAAATAACAAATTATCAAAGGTTTATTACTTCCAAACAAAGATAAAACACCACCATAATCACTTATAAATTGTACACTACACACACACACACACACACCCATTGTGAGGAATATAAGATTACGAAAAAGAATGTTTGATCACAATTATTTGATTTTTCTTGTTGACCAAGTTTTAGCTGTGCTTTGTGCCCCTGAAGAAGCCGGGCCAAAGCACAGTAAAACCTTGGTCGGCAAGAAAAATAAAATAATTGTGTTTAAACATGGGTTTCCTTAATCTAACAACAACCACAATTTCATCACGAAGTCCAATATACATACAGTTTCAGTAAGTTTGCATTTTTGAACTTCCCTTTTTGTTGGTAAAGTTCGATTAACACTTACAGCACGTGGGGCTTGGCTTTCAATTCTTATTTCCGTTATGTGGATGCGGCATGGGGGTTTTTCATTTAGTTGCGGGTCCACTTCATTTTTTTCCCGTTGGTATTTATCTGGCCTCGTCACTAAATGAGTTTTTTTCCTTTGCAGCCTCCTCATTTACTTCAATAATTTTTCATAACCCGAGTACTTTCGGTAATACTCCATTACCGTCATCGAGGAGACGTTTTGCTCCGACTAGCACGGACCGTGTCAGCTGGGCATTTCGGTGGTTCTCGCGGGCTGCTTCTGTCATCGGCTATCGCTTCTTCTTGGGCGTTGTGGCGCCATCTCTTGTTGGTCACTGATCTCATTTTTCGAACTTTTTCATTTTTTTGCTCAATTTTAATTAAATTTCTCCAGCTGTTTCTCAAAATATTAGGGTCATTATGGTTGCAAACTTTTGCCCTATTTTTTTCAATCATTACTGACTGCTATTCTGAGGTGTTTTTCGGATTTACAGCTTTTAATGATTTTTATATTTTCGAATTTAAGATATTTTTGGTTATCCAGACAGTATTGAATAAGTGCTGTTTTTTCTTCTTTTTTCTGCCAATTTTTTACGTGTTGTTTTAATCTGTGTTTAAGCTTATTTTTGGTACGTCCTATATAAGCCATTGGAGGATTTTCAGTAATAGGAATTGAGTAAATACCTGCTTTTTCTAACATTTTTATTTTTTCATTATTTTTTATTACCATATTTTTGGTGGTATTTACTTTTCCTCCAATTTGAATGTTATGCTTTTTACAAATATTATTAATTTCATTGGTAGTACCTTTAATGTACGGAAAACCATTTAAATATTTGACTTCTTTTTTATTTACTACAGCATTATTTTTTATTTTCTTTATTACTTCTGTGTTCCATTTTTTTATTAAATGGTTAGGATAACCAAAGTTACCTGCAATTTTTTTTATGAATTTGATTTCTTCCCTGATGAACTGACTATTTTCAGAGTGCGCATATGCTCTTTTAATTAAGGTTTTTAGACTATTGCATTTTTGAGGATAAGGATGTGCCGAATTGTACGGGATTAGGACCGGAACAAATGAACTTTTCCGATAAACCCTGTATAGTAACTTATCTGTGGATTTGATAACTTGTACGTCCAAAAAGGCAATTGCATTATTTTTTTCTATTTCAACAGTGAGTTCTATAGTTGGATATAAAGAGCTGTAACATTTTGTTAATTTTCTTAATTCTTCTTCGTTCAGTTTTGATAGAATGAAAATATCATCCACGTATCGACAGTACACTTCTGGTTTTTCTTCCATACGATGCAGGACATTTTCTTCAATTTCGTTCATCACAACCTCAGCATATAAAGTTGATAATGGTGAGCCCATTGGGCCTCCTGAATTTTGCTTGAATATTTTGTTCTTGTATGTAAAAATATTATTTTCATATAAATAGAATAAAACTTTTTTGAATTCATGAATTTGTGTGTTATTTAAAATTTTAAGATTTTGCAACTTCTTAATGATAATTTCAATAGCTTCTGGAACAGGAGTGCTTGGATATAATGCTTTAACGTCCATGCTTGCCATATTTAAGTCCTTTAGGCCAGTTTTTACATTTTTATTCTCAATAAATTCATACGTGTTCTTGATGGTGAACTTGTTGTTCATGAAAAAGGGTGCTAGGAACTTGTAAATGTTTTTCTCTAATGTTATCAATGGTGAGTTTTTTTTTTGAAACTATCAGTCTCATTGGAGCACCATCTTTGTGCGTTTTTACCTTTGCAACAATACGTGGTATGCCTGCTCCCATTGGTGGAAAAGAGCGCTTGATTTCATCAGGTAATGTGCTATGATTTCTCATATCCGCTAAGAATTTAATTTGGTTATCTGTTGGGTCTTTCTTTATTTCAATACAATTTAATCCATCTATTGCTGCTGTCATTTTTTGTTCAATTCATCAGTGTTGAGAATAATGATTTGGCCGGTTTTATCTGCTTCACAGAATTTGATATATGGGTCATTTTTCAATTCCAATAGTTGTTTTTTTTTTCATATTTTAATTTTTTCTCTATATAGAAGTTTTTGTTGTTTTTGGCATTATATTCTTTTAGAATAACTCTATATAATTTGTTCTCAACTTCAGTTTTATTCTCTGCGCTTGGTATATTTTTGAGAATATCTTCGAGGCAAGGGATGATTTCTTCAGTTTTAGGGAGGCCTTGTGGAAAGGCAAATTTTTTCCCTTTTTGTAAAATTGCTTTCTGTGAAAAGCTTAAGTTCTTATCAGACCGATTTTCATACACATTATATTCATTTATGGGTTCCTTATTTAAGTTTTGTTCATCAAATAAGTGCATTTAATTTTTTATCTACAGTAACGCTATTGGAGTTAGCTTCTTTGTTAGCAATTTCGTTAATTTCGATGAACGTAGTATCCAAAATGCGATCTTTCCAAGTGCCATCAAATTGTGCATATTTTGAGTTTTTTATCAGCTTCCATAATTCATAAACTTGAGCATTAAGTCTGAAAATTTGTTTTCTTTTAGCTATAATTTCGTTACTAAGTATTTTTTGTTGACATCGATGCAGGATGAAATAATCCTTCTTACTAATAAAACCGGCCAAATCATTATTCTCAACACTGATGAATTTGAACAAAAAATGACAGCAGCAATAGATGGATTAAATTGTACCGAAATAAAGAAAGACCCAACAGATAACCAAATTAAATTCTTAGCGGATATAAGAAATCATAGCACATTACCTGATGAAATCAAGCGCTCTTTTCCACCAATGGGAGCAGGCATACCACGTATTGTTGCAAAGGTAAAAAACACACAAAGATGGTGCTCCAATGAGACTGATAGTTTCAAAAAAAAAACTCACCATTGATAACATTAGAGAAAAACATTTACAAGTTCCTAGCACCCTTTTTCATGAACAACAAGTTCACCATCAAGAACACATATGAATTTATTGAGAAAATTAAAAGTGTAAAAACTGGCCTAAAGGACTTAAATATGGCAAGCATGGACGTTAAAGCATTATATCCAAGCACTCCTGTTCCAGAAGCTATTGAAATTATCATTAAGAAGTTGCAAAATCTTAAAATTTTAAATAACACACAAATTCATGAATTCAAAAAAGTTTTATTCTATTTATATGAAAATAATATTTTTACATACAAGAACAAAATATTCAAGCAAAATTCAGGAGGCCCAGTGGGCTCACCATTATCAACTTTATATGCTGAGGTTGTGATGAACGAGATTGAAGAAAATGTCCTGCATCGTATGGAAGAAAAACCAGAAGTGTACTGTCGATACGTGGATGATATTTTCATTCTACCAAAACTGAACGAAGAAGAATTAAGAAAATTAACAAAATGTTACAGCTCTTTATATCCAACTATAGAACTCACTGTTGAAATAGAAAAAAATAATGCAATAGCCTTTTTGGACGTACAAGTTATCAAATCCACAGATAAGTTACTATACAGGGTTTATCGGAAAAGTTCATTTGTTCCGGTCCTAATCCCGTACAATTCGGCACATCCTTATCCTCAAAAATGCAATAGTCTAAAAACCTTAATTAAAAGAGCATATACGCACTCTGATAATAGTCAGTTCATCAATGAAGAAATCAAATTCATAAAAAAAATTGCAGGTAGCTTTGGTTATCCTAACCATTTAATAAAAAAATGGAACACAGAAGTAATAAAGAAAATAAAAAATAATGCTGTAGTAAATAAAAAAGAAGTCAAATATTTAAATGGTTTTCCGTACATTAAAGGTACTACCAATGAAATTAATAATATTTGTAAAAAGCATAACATTCAAATTGGAGGAAAAGTAAATACCACCAAAAATATGGTAATAAAAAATAATGAAAAAATAAAAATGTTAGAAAAAGCAGGTATTTACTCAATTCCTATCACTCAAAATCCTCCAATGGCTTATATAGGAAGTACCAAAAATAAGCTTAAACACAGATTAAAACAACACGTAAAAAATTGGCAGAAAAAAGAAGAAAAAACAGCACTTATTCAATACTGTCTGGATAACCAAAAATATCTTAAATTCGAAAATATAAAAATCATTAAAAGATGTAAATCCGAAAAACACCTCAGAATAGCAGAGTCGGTAATGATTGAAAAAAATAGGGCAAAAATTTGCAACCATAATGACCCTAATATTTTGAGAAACAGCTGGAGAAATTTAATTAAAATTGAGCAAAAAAATGAAAAAGTTCGAAAAATGAGATCAGTGACCAACAAGAGATGGCGCCACAACGCCCAAGAAGAAGCGATAGCCGATGACAGAAGCAGCCCGCGAGAACCACCGAAATGCCCAGCTGACACGGTCCGTGCTAGTCGGAGCAAAACGTCTCCTCGATGACGGTAATGGAGTATTACCGAAAGTACTCGGGTTATGAAAAATTATTGAAGTAAATGAGGAGGCTGCAAAGGAAAAAAACTCATTTAGTGACGAGGCCAGATAAATACCAACGGGAAAAAAATGAAGTGGACCCGCAACTAAATGAAAAACCCCCATGCCGCATCCACATAACGGAAATAAGAATTGAAAGCCAAGCCCCACGTGCGGTAAGTGTTAATCGAACTTTACCAACAAAAAGGGAAGTTCAAAAATGCAAATGCATTAATGCACGTTAAAAAATAACCTCCAATATCGGAAGTAAATTGAAAGTTTCAGTAAGTTTACTGCATAAAATTTCTGAAATGAATGATGTACTTATTCCTCACAACACAAGCAAACATTTTGCAGATTTTCACTTTTATACTTGTTTTTATTAAACAAGCTTAACTTGTGCCATTTCAGGACTCATAAATTCTGGTACTCATGCTGAAATGTGTGCAAGCTTTCCAGAGCTCTACTACTGTTGTTGAAATTCAAAAGGAGTGAAACTGGCACTTAAAGTAGAATTTGTGGAAGTCAGTAGGAATAGTAAAACTATGAACAACATAAAAAAAATTCTACAAAATAAAAGACTACAAAAAAGGGAGCAAGAGGGAAACACTATTTAACTTGAGGAAGGTAAAGATTACAGGGGGTTATATGTTACATTTATTACATTTTCTAGTTTTCCTGAAATTATTATTAGGATTTATTGCACAGAAACATTTAATTGAAACATGTTCCAGTAATGAAGGTAAAGGAATTTTTAAAATGAGAATAAAACCTATACTTCTTCTGGTACAAAATGGATAAAACCAGCAGTTTTTATTCACTGTGAACACAGGAAATTTGAAAAATTTGAAACATCTACATTTTTTCCATTGCCTTATGATCAGTGTGATGTACAGTTCTTCTAAAGCACAAATAAATTTATCCTTTAAAAGTCTCTGGGTAAATGATGTTGAGTATTTCATTTGGAGCCAAGATGAAGAGGTTTTAATTTTTGCCAACTCTGAAGCAGTCAACATAGGGTTGGATATGGGAAAAGCATGGGTTTGCAAGTTGAGTGCAACAACTTTTAAGTATTTGTCTGCCTTATTATATTTGTTATTATTATTTGTATTTGTTGATACTCAAGGCAAAACCAAGATGAATAGGAAAACAGTAGGCATTTAAATTGAAACTTTTTTTTTTTTTTTTTTTGATTGAAGGTTTAATGACCACTGTAAGCAACTCAATGGGCTATAAGCAGTTGTCCATCCCTAAGTTAAGGTCACTGGTTCTAGAGAAGGGAGAGAGCCTGTGCCATAAGAAAAACAACATCCATGCCTCACTAGGATTCAAACCTGAACCTTTCTCAAACGAATGGTCATAAGAAAGCATTTAGGCCACTGCACCACCGGGGCTGCTTAAACTGAAACGGAAAATCAGGTGGGACAACTGGAATGTGTGAAAAAAAAAATACAATCTCCTGCAGCATGCCAGTTGCGATGGCAGCTCCAATGACATTTGATGCAAGTTTCTTGACAAACCGCATTCCATTGCAGAGCAATGGTGGATCCAGATTAAGTCATAAAATAAATAGAGTAAAGATGAGAGAGGAGAATGCACAAATGGAGAAAGAGCAATATTGTGCTCTGAAGAAATGAAATGCAAGAGAATTCACATTTTTCTCACATTTCTTGTATTCCACTTGCATTTGATTGAAATGCATTTCCTTTCTAAAAGAATCACATTAATATTTTCTTTAAACAGTGTTACTATTTATAGCATGTAGTAAAGCATAGAGATCCACGGTCTAAAATGTTAAGAAACTGGTTGGCAACTGAGGCAGATGGATACACAAACAGCAAAATCAAATTTCAAATTGCAAATTGTACACATTATGTCAAATTCAAAATAATGGTTGAAGAAACCGAGTCAAAATCTTCCTGTAGACATGACTTGGAAATTTTTACAGTGCATGTTAAGACAGACATAGAGCTGTGATTTAAAACAAAAACAAACCCGTGGGCAACTGCACTGAAAGGATACACATAACACTTGCATGCATACACATAACAAGTGCATCTCCAAAATTTTTGAACAACCTATGAATACTGTCGCTTCTATTCTTCCATAGGTACTCTCCCACATAGGTTCGCAGTATTAGTCTGCCTTATTAGATTGCAAGAGTGATTACCAATTTTTTTGCTCTGTATCTTCATCTTTAAATTTCAACTTGTGGATCAGTAAAAAATATGGTAGTAATTAGGTAATACCTAAAAAAATTTAAAGTTTGCATTGATACATGTTTATTGATGATTTTAAACACCAGACACGTTCATTGTCAGACATGCATATATTAACTTTGAGTATATTTTTTTACGTATCAGTTTAAGCATTGCACCTTCGGAAAATTGAATTCTTTAGAACATATGAACAGCAGAGCTTAATATGAAAAATGTGGTAGTCAACTGAAATTTTTGACATTTCATAATTTTCATAATAAAAACTTCGTTTAAATGTTTACTGAAACTGATTACCATAAAGAGCGCTAAGCATACAATCACTAATTTATCAATTTATATTAAACATTTGTTTAGTACATCATATGCACACGCACACGTCTGAGAAAGATTCACAGATAAAAATCAGCCATTTTGCACTGATGCAAAAGCACAGATCAAGACCCTCATATATTAATATGATTAGGTATAAAGATAACACAAAAGTGAAAGTTATATTGATTATTTGTAAGTGAATACATTATTGTAAATTATTTTTTGAGGCTAAGGTTATGCTTACTTCTTTGTGTACTAAAAATCTGGTAAGTTTCAAAACCAGCAGTTTCCTAATGACACTCTAATAACATAAACATATAAAATGAGCGAAACACACAGAGTCATGTACAGTAAAAGGTTCGTTTAGCGGTAGCTTTCAGTCATCCTACGACCTTGATCACCCGCGATTGACTGGATGGGCTGGTTGCCAGAACTACAATTTGAAGTTGGGGTGTTCGAACTGTTGCCATATTTTAGAAGAGAGATCCAAATAAATGGGATTTGGTGAAGGATCTCTGAATTGCAGTTTTTGGTGAACAAAATTTCAATGCTCTCTTGAAAATGCAGAGATGCCTTGTTGATGAAAGGGGCAATTTTTTTAGTTTCTTTCCAAATGGGAACTGCAGAGGTGTCTTCAAGGGTTAGTGCAGATAAAGTTATCTTTGGAAGACCATTGGAAAAATCAGTGTATATTGGAAGCACATACCGAAGCATCAAAACAAGACTTGGTGAACACAAAAAAGATGTTTCCAATGGTCTTCCAAAGACAGCTTTATCTGCACTAACCCTTGAAGACACCTCTGCAGTTCCCATTTGGAAAGAAACCAAAAAAGTTGCCTCTTTTATCAACAAGGCATCTCTGCGTTTTCAAGAGAGCATTGAAATTTTGTTCACCAAAAACTGCAATTCAGAGACCCCTCACCAAATCCCATTTATTTGGATCTCTCTTCTAAAATCTGACAACAGTTCCAACACTCCAACTTCAAATTGTAGTTCTGGCAACCAGCCCATCCAGTCGATCGCGGGTGATCAAGGTCGTAGAATGACCGAAAGCTACCGCTAAACGAACCTTTTACCGCATGTGACTCTGTGTGTTTAGCTAGTTTTATATGTTTATATGTTATTGTTGCGTGATGCCTGAGTTTTAAAGCACTAATAACTTTTTGCAAAATACAAAATTTATACAAAAGTTAATATTCTATGTAAATTTAGTGTTGAAAGGTTGCAACAGCAGGTGCTTCAGTTAATGGGTCAACACATCCAAATGCACAGCACTATCCCATTTTAAAAGTAGTAGTAGTTTTTTTTACAAAAAAAAGTCTATTCCTTATTATCACAATGGTGAAAAAGCACTCTCAATGTCTCACTGGGCATGGCAATCAACTTAGCATTGTCTGCTCCAAAAGTTTCACATTTGTGATGTCAACCTTTCCCATCTGTTCAAGGCCACCTTATCACAATAGGGCAATGAAATATTGTTGCCTTTATGCAACAAGTATGGAATTATTGCTGTGCAAGACGGTTTAAATATTTTATTGCTTCTTGCATTTTTGACACATACGCTGGTGTGCAAAACTTTAGGACAATGCGGAAAAGTAAAATAACGGCGTAAATAGCAGCAGCACCCAAACACAAATTAACTCAGGACCATCTGGGAACAGGAGCAATAACACATGCACGATAATGGAGCATGACATGTGTTTTGCATGACATGAGAACAAGATGTGCTCATGCAGTCCAATAGCATCAGCTGAATGGAAGTCACCGGACAGTGTGCATAAGTATTACAGATGTTCAATTGCATTTGCTGTGTGTGCTAGAGACAATGAAATGGCCAGTCAAGAAAATCTTGATGATTTCACTTGTGGCCAAATAATTAGGAGACTCGAGGAGAGACGAACTGTGATGAGTGTGGCCAAAGAGTTCAGTATTGCCCATAGCATCATATTGCATGCATGGTCAGCCTTCAGAAATACAGGTACAGCTCTGCGAAAGACTGGTGGTAGTCGTCCATTAAAAACAATCCCCAGTGAGGACTACTACCTGCTCCTACAGGCCAAGAGGGACTGACACCAGACAGCAAAATAAAAAACTGAACATGAGCACAGAACCCACACTATGGCTGTTTACAGTGGCCAGGTGACTATATAAAGGTGGACTGTTTGCCCCAAGACCAGTATGCTGTGTTCCATCAACAACTGCTCACCAGAGACATAATTTACAGTGGTCCAGAGAACATAAGGAGTGGACAGCAGAACAGTGGGGAATGGCACTCTTTACTGATGAGAGTAGATTTAGTCTCTGTGGGGATTCTGGACATCAGCTAACCTGGAGTAAGGTAGACACTCAGTATCTCCCGAAAACATCAATGAAAGGGATGGACATGGCAGTTATGGTGTTCTCGTACGGGAAGGCATTCTGATCGATGGATGTCAAGCAGTGCTCCAGATACTGGAAAGAGGTACTGTAACCAGTGCACACTACTACAATGAGGTATTCCTTCCCCATTTTTGTCTGTTCCAAGGTGCCATTGGCCCACAGTTCATGTTAATGGATGATAATACCACATTCCATTGTACAATGGCTGTTGATGAACTATTGGAAAGTGCAGACATTCAGCGGATAGATTGGCCAACATGTTCCTCCAACCTAAAATCCCATAGAACACAAGTGAGATGCATTGCAGCACGTCAACACACACAGGAAACTGTCCAACAGCTGAAGATGGTGCTGATGGAAGAAGCTGAAGATGGTGCTGATGGAAGAAGCTGAAGATGGCACTGATGGAAGAAGCTGAAGATGGTGCTGGTGGAAGAAGCTGAAGATGGCACTACAGCAAGAACTCATCAACAACCTAGTGCAAAGCATGGATAGACAATGCAAATCATGCATCAATGTTAGGGATGATCATATCCCCTACTGAGAACCTCCTCTTTCCTTCACACCATCTTTGGCAGTGACGCATCTGCATCATGGAACCCAGTGCTATGTAGCAAATTCTGAATAAAGTTCCACTAAATCTTTTAGCATTTGCAGTTATGTTGGTGTTGTTAGTGTCATCATTTTGTAAGTAATGGAATATCTATGGTTTCAATATCACACATCCTGGTCACTCTTGTGCGATGCTACAGGTCAAAACCTGGCTTGTCCTTAAGTTTCACACACCAGTGTATTTGGAACTATTTAGAATGATAATATAGCTTGATTTGTCTGGTTCACAAATTGCAATCAAAGAGTTGTTATTCAAATCAATTAGTTGCTGGCTTTCATACCTTAATTTACCAATTTTATAATTTGTGTGAAATTGGGAATAAGTTTTCTTTGAAACAGTTTGATATAATTTAAAACAAATGAAGGTTTTATCTGAGTAAGGAATATTTAAAATAATATTTTCTAAACATTTTCTAATAATAATAATATTTGCTAAAATAATTGGGAATATATTTTTCAGCAGAGGGAATTGACTGAGGTTACTCAAACTTTTTTTACCCCTTTTGTAACTCAGCTTACTGTACGTAAATCAAACATACATCTGAAAAGTTACAGAATATTGGTTTTTATTTTTTGCATATGTTGTTTTATTATTAATTGAGGTATCTAATTTTTTAAAGTTAATTTTCATGGCCTGTTCCATTTTACTTTCAAATGTTGTGGAAACTTCCTTTAAAATTTGGTTTATTATGAAATGAAAGAAATACGGGATTACGCCATATAATACAAATTTTGAAGATGACAATCCGATTTTCGGCGTAAATGTGACAAGGATGGTAAGTCAGATAATATCTGAAAACTTGAAAATTTTCATCGTCCTGGAGCGGGACTCGAACCCGCATGGTTCTACGTCAATTCGTCGACTGCGTCAATTCGTCGACTGCGTCAATTCGTCGACTGCGACGATTCGTCGTGCGTCAATTCGTCGCCTACGTCAATTCGTCGCGCGTCAATTCGTCGACTGCGTCAATTCGTCGCGCGTCAATTCGTCGACTGCGTCAATTCGTCGCGCGTTAATTCGTCGCGCGTCAATTCGTCGACTGCGTCAATTCGTCGCGGACAAATTCGTCGACTACGTCAATTCGTCGCGTTTACAGATTTTGGTTACATACAAAATGAATTCAGGAAAACGTACGATTTCGAACGTCTTGCTCCCTGATCAAATTTATAAAGTTTGGACACGCAGACAGGATAGGAATATTACGTTTTTCTTTGGCACTAAAAATATTAGACGGTAGACGGTTTTTGGAACGGGGCAGGGCCCGGTTGGACAGAGCCCCCCATATACAAAATTTTCGTAAAATCTACAGTTTTCAATTCAGAACCACCAAATCTGGTATACTATCTCGTGGTATTCTAACTTAGACTGCAGACGGTTTTGGGAAGCGGTTGCAGAGGATGGGGGGGGTGAGACCCCCTCCTACAGAATTGCCGTAAGATAAAGTTTTCAATTTAGAACTACCAAATTTGGTATATTATCTCATGGTACTCTAATTTAGACGGTTTTTGGAACGGGTCAGGGGCCCGGTTGGTCAGAGCCCCCACACACCGTTTTCAATTCAGAACCACCAAATCTGGTATCCTATCTCATAGTACTCTAACTTAGACGGTTGTCGGTTTTTGGAACGGGTCAAGACCCGGGGAGTCAGAGCTCCCCCCCCCCCCCCTACATACAAAATTTTCGTAAAATCTAGTTTTTCGTTTCAGAACCATCAAATTTGGTAACATGAAACTCTAACTTAGACGCTAGACGGTTTTTGGAAAGGGTTGGAGGCCCCCCCCCCCTTCCCTCATAAAAAATTTCGTAAAATCGACAGTTTTCATCTTAGAACCACCAAATTTGGTATACTATCTTATGGTACTCTAACTTAGACGGCAGACCGTTTTTGGAACGGGTCAAGGCCCGGGGGGTGAAGCCCCCCCATACAAAATTTTCTTAAAAACTACAGTTTTCAATTCAGAACCACCTAATCTGGTATACTATCTCATGGTACTCTAACTTAGACGCTAGACGGTTTTTGGAAGGGGTTGGAGCCCGGGGGTCAGACCCCCGAATAAACACTTTTTCGAAAAATCTACAGTTTTCAATTTAGAACCACCAAATTTGGTATACTATCTCATGGTACTCTATCTTAGACGCTAGAAGGTTTTTTGAAGGGGTTGCAGCCCGAGGGGTCGCCCCCCTCATAAAATTTTGTAAAATCTACAGTTTTCATATTAGAACCACCAAATTTGGTATACTATCTTATGGTACTCTAACTTAGACGGCAGACCGTTTTTGGAACGGGTCAAGGCCCGGGGGTCAGAGCCCCCACATACAAAATTTTCTTAAAAACTACAGTTTTCAATTCAGAACCACCTAATCTGGTATACTATCTCATGGTACTCTAACTTAGACGCTAGACGGTTTTTGGAAGGGGTTGGAGCCCGGGGGTCAGAGCCCCCACATACAAAATTTTCTTAAAAACTACAGTTTTCAATTCAGAACCACCTAATCTGGTATACTATCTCATGGTACTCTAACTTAGACGCTAGACGGTTTTTGGAAGGGGTTGGAGCCCGGGGGTCAGACCCCCCGAATAAAAACTTTTTCGTAAATACTACAGTTTTCAATTTAGAACCACCAAATTTGGTATACTATCTCATGGTACTCTATCTTAGACGCTAGAAGGTTTTTTGAAGGGGTTGCAGCCCGGGGGTCGGCCCCCCTCATAAAATTTTGTAAAATCTACAGTTTTCATATTAGAACCACCAAATTTGGTATACTATCTTATGGTACTCTAACTTAGACGGCAGACCGTTTTTGGAACGGGTCAAGCCCCGGGGGTCACAGCCCCCCACATACAAAAAGAACAAAAACATAACAAAAACACCCATACAAAGTAAAATGCCCAAAACATAAAAAGAAGTAACCACACAAAATGAAATGCCCAAAACATTAAAAAAACTGCAACCACACGAAACAAAATACCCAAAACATGGTAAGAAATTCTGTTTAAAGCACAATCAAGGTATACGATAGCAGAAATATATGTTTTTAAAACTTAATACAAGTGTCAAAACTGAAATAAAAAGAAAGAAAAAAGAAATATCCCAAATTTCATTGTTACTTTAGATATTTTGACCTGTTGACATTTCGTAAACTGTACTTGCACTCGGTCAGAAAATATTACTTACAAGGACTCTTTAGTAACTTTTAATCGCTGTGGTCGTATTTATAAGGTTTGCATAACAAATCAAGTTAATAATGTTGCGCTTTCACTTACCGTCTCCCGCTAAGTTAGAGTTTGATGACACAAAATTTGGCGGTTCTGAATTGAAAAATAAAGATTTCAAGAAAATTTTGTATGTGGGGGGTCTTACCCCCGGGCCTTGATCCGTTCCAAAAACCTTCTACCGTCTAAGTTAGAGTACCATGAGATAATATACAAAATTTGGTGGTTCTAAATTGAAAACTATAGATTTTACGAAAAAGTTTTTATTCGGGGGGTCGGACCCCCGGGCTCCAACCCCTTCCAAAAACCGTCTAGCGTCTAAGTTAGAGTACCATGAGATAGTATACCAGATTAGGTGGTTCTGAATTGAAAACTGTAGTTTTTAAGAAAATTTTGTATGTGGGGGCTCTGACCCCCCGGGCCTTGACCCGTTCCAAAAACGGTCTGCCGTCTAAGTTTGAGTACCATAAGATAGTATACCAAATTTGGTGGTTCTAAGATGAAAACTGTAGATTTTACGAAATTTTTATGAGGGGGGTGACCCCCGGACTGCAACCCCTTCAAAAATCCGTCTAGCGTCTAAGTTAGAGTACCATAAGATAGTATACCAAATTTGGAAGTTCTAAATTGAAAACTGTAGTATTTACGAAAAAGTTTTTATTCGGGGGGGGTCTGACCCCTCTGGCTCCAACCCCTTCCAAAAACCGTCTAGCGTCTAAGTTAGAGTACCATGAGATAGTATACCAGATTAGGTGGTTCTGAATTGAAAACTGTAGTTTTTAAGAAAATTTTGTATGTGAAGGGCTCTGACCCCCGGGCCTTGACCCGTTCCAAAAACGGTCTGCCGACTAAGTTAGAGTACCATAAGATAGTATACCAAATTTGGTGGTTCTAAGATAAAAACTGTAGATTTTACGAAATTTTTTATGAGGGGGGCCCGACCCCGCGGGCTCCAACCCCTTCCAAAAACCGTCTAGCGTCTAAGTTAGAGTACCATGAGATAGTATACCAGATTAGGTGGTTCTGAATTGAAAACTGTAGTTCTACCGTTCTTTCTCCTCATTCGTAGCTCCCCGGTTCTAGTTACTTCTCTCTCCTCCTCTTCTCTTTATTGGCTTCTTCTTTCCCCTCCCGCACTTCCACTTTCTGTTCATTCTGCTCCTCCTTCTCTTCTCCCAGCCATCTGGACAGCATCTACCTCTGCCCTTTCCTCCCCTCTTGAACTCAATGTCCATTGGCAATTTCTTCACCTTCGTCTCCCCGCCCCATCAGTACTGTTTCGCATGACCCTTCTCACCTCTCCGCAGTGCTCCTTTTGCCCTGAAGTCAGCGACGTCCAACATCAATACCTATTCTGCCCCGTTCTCCTGCCAGTCCTAAACACAGCATTTCGTCTTGCTGATCGAATTTGTGCTCGATTGTTACCGTTTCTTGCATATGCTTGGCTACTCCAAACTAAGCATCCACCTACTCACTTGCCTCCTGTGTGCCGTTACATTTTTCTTCTTGTGAAGTTCACTGTCTATGCTTTCCATCTTCAACAACGCTTCCCCGCTCTTATTCCACCTCCTCAGGAGGCAAGTGCTATCATTCGGAGACGCTTCCTAGCACGGTTAACCACTCGCCTCCAAATGGAGCACTCTCGTGCTGCCTCAACAAACACCGATAGCGTTTTTCAATCCACTTGGGCCCAATCGGCTGGGTGGTTCCATATCCACAATTTGCAGTTACATCTCAACCTATAAGTGGGATTTTTGTTGTCGCCCACGTTCACTGTAACAAATCATGTTTTTACGTATTAATTTTGGTGCTTCGCTATTTGTGATTTTTCTGTTTTAATGTGCCATTGAAGATAGCTCACCATGTTTCCCATGTTCTCTTCGATGATGTTGGGTTTTATGTTGTTGTATATAATTCTTCCTTCTGCACAGTTTACTGCCCACGCAATGTCCCCTTCATTATGTTGAATATTTTTTTAAAATATTAGTCACTGTGTGTATAATATAATGTAACAAGATGCCCTTCTGAGTACATTTAGCGTTATTTCCCCTTGTCACTGAATACTTCTGTACATATGTTGTAAATTTTGAATGTAGCATCACTGTTGCATTTCTGTGAATTAGTACCTAATGTTTAATCTTTAGTATGGTAGTAATGCTTAATTGGAATTTGTGCATAGTATAGAATCATGTCTTGCCCTGTCTACAATACTGTAGGTAAACATTTTCGTTTGTATCGCTCGTGCTTTATTGTCTGCCTCTTCTTCGCCCTACGTGGCGAAATAATTTTTTTTTTTTTTATGATTTTAACAATATTTTGTTTTACGTTTCACTGGAACTTTCCAGCTGATGTATATACCGCTGTATTTATTGGCAGAATTCCATTGTCATGTACATAGAAATGTTATTTTACTGAAGAATAAAGGCAATTTTGAAATGTAGTTTTTAAGAAAATTTTGTATGTGGGGGCTCTGACCCCCGGGCCTTGACCCGTTCCAAAAACGGTCTGCCGACTAAGTTAGAGTACCATAAGATAATATACCAAATTTGGTGGTTCTAAGATAAAACTGTAGATTTTACGAAATTTTTATGAGGGGGGGCCCGACCCCGCGGGCTCCAACCCCTTCCAAAAACCGTCTAGCGTCAAAGTTAGAGTACCATGAGATAGTGTACGAAATTTGGTGGTTCTAAGATGAAAACTGTAGATTTTACGAAATTTTTTATCAGGGGGGCTCCGAACCCGCGGGCACCAACCCCTACCAAAAACCGTTTAGCTTCTAAGTTAGAGTTTCATGATAGCAAATTTGATGGTTCTGAAATGAAAACGAGATTTTACGAAAATTTTGTATGTAGAGGGGGGGGGCCCTGACTGCCCGGGCCTTGACCCGTTCCAAAAACTGACAACCGTGTAAGTTAGAGTACTATGAGATAGGATACCTGATTTGGTGGTTCTGAATTGAAAACTCTAGATCTTACGAATATTTTGTGTATGGGGGCTCTGACCAACCGGGCCCCTGACCCGTTCCAAAAACCGTCTACCGTCTAAGTTAGAGTACCATGAGATAATATACCAAATTTGGTAGTTCTAAATTGAAAACTATATTTTACGGCATTTCTGTAGGGGGGCTAACCCCCCTCTCCAACCGCTTCCCAAAACCGTCTACAGTCTAAGTTAGAATACCACGAGATAGTATACCAGATTTGGTGGTTCTGAATTGAAAACTGTAGATTTTACGAAAATTTTGTATATGGGGGCTCTGTCCAACCGGGCCCTGCCCCGTTCCAAAAACCGTCTACCGTCTAATATTTTTAGTGCCAAAGAAAAACGTAATATTCCTATCCTGTCTGCGTGTCCAAACTTTATAAATTTGATCAGGGAGCAAGACGTTCGAAATCGTACGTTTTCCTGCATTCGTTTTGTATGTAACCAAAATCTGTAAACGCGACGAATTGACGTGAGTCGACGAATTGAGGCAGTCGACGAATTTGTCCGCGACGAATTGACGCGCGACGAATCGTCGTGGTCGACGAATTGACGCGCGACGAATTGACGCGAGACGAATTGTCGTAGTCGACGAATTGACGCGCGACGAATTGACGCAGGCGACGAATTGACATAGTCGACGAATTGACGTACGCGACGAATTGACGTGACACCAACCCGCATCTCCCAGAAAACGCCCGGGTATGCTAGCCACTACATGACCCAAAACGACCAAATTTCAAGTTTCCGATCAATTTGAATTTAACCCGGGCGTTTTCTAGGAGATGCGGGTTCGAGTCCCGCTCCAGGACGATGAAAATTTTAAAGTTTTCGGATATTATCTGACTTACCATCCTTGTCACATTTACGCCGAAAACCGGATTGTCATCTTCAAAATTTGTATTATATGGCGTAATCCCGTATTTCTTTCATGATTTATCTGCATCTCCGGGCAAACACGAGATAAGACTCTTAACCTCCAGATTCGCTAAACATGAATGCTGGTTGCTTCAACTAGCGAATCCTATAATGGTCAAATTCAAATTGATCGGAAACTTGAAACTTGGTCGTTCTGGGTTGTGTAGTGGCTAGCATACCCGGGCGTTTTCTGGGAGATACGGGTTCGAGTCCCGCTCCAGGACGATGAAACTTTTCAAGTTTTCGGATATTATCTGACTTACCATCCTTGTCACATTTACGCCGAAAATCGGATTGTCATCTTCAAAATTTGTTTTATTATGAAAGTTTTCTAATTTTTGTTCAGCTTTTTATACTCTCTATTTTGAATCTTGGCCCATAAGCTGAAACAGTTGTTTTTTATGTTGAAAATTAAATATTTTGAATCTTGGCCCATAAGCTGAAACAGTTGTTTTTATGTTGAAAATTAATCTTCTTTTTAAAATTGTTTCAGCCAATCACATCTGAGAAATATTATTTATTTTCTACTTATCCTTCATTTTTTGAAATTTAAATTTTTCTTATGATTTAACAACCCCAATGGTTCATAGATGGCAGTACAGCCACCTTTTCTCAGATGTGATCAGCCCAGTTTAGGAGACATGTGCAATAAGAGGCAGAAAGAGCAAATCCTACCTTTCCTATTACAAAAAAGAGCCACTTCAATTATATCGCATTTGTGGGATCAGACTACCTTACAGGCATATGCATGTTCTGGAGCTTGGAAATGACAGCACAAGCTGTCGAAAGTGCACTAATAGGAGATGGCTTGGAGATTTCGAACTGAAGTCACTATTTCCTTGGTATCATTTTTATCTTTCTAATCTTTAATATCATTTTTATCTGTCAAATTTTTAATCCAAGTTTCACTTTGTGTTTAATAATGTAAATAGTGCTATTTTAATTTTAAATGCAGCTTTTTAAACTTCGATAAAGGGAAGGGGCAACTTCAGAGGATTGAATTATGTACTGTATATGTTTTTGCTAAGTTTTAGGAGAAAACACATGGTTTTATACAGGCGATGGATTTACTGTCTTCCAACTCATGTTAAACAGATATGTGCATACATGCATGCAAGATAAAAAGCCCTACAAGAAACAAATATAGTTTTACAGCTTGTAAAAGGAACATGACCAGATTAATAACTATTATACTTTTAAAACAACTCATACTAGGGGAAATAACAACAACAAAAATGCAATGTAAAATCCTAGTCACTGTAGTATATTACATGTTACACAAGTTTTTCATTCAACAGTAACTCAAAAGCATGTAATACCTATAGAAATGGACTACATCTTTGTTCAAGTCTATAGTACACCCAATGACATCCCCTGTAAGCCATGCCTATAAAAAAAAAAGTTAATTTATGTAAATACTTCACATAATAATTATACAAATACAGGTGGAATAATAATGACAATAAAAGTGTTACAAACCACAATTCAAAATATAACATTTCATATATGTGATTGGAGCATGGCCACAGCTTTGCACGAGTTGAAAAAACAAGAATTGTGTACCTATGAGTTCTAGCTGTCAGACATGTCTAACTCAGAACAGCACTATGTAGAATAAATTCAATGTAAGCACGAAATATTATCAAAAAAATATCTCGTTAAATTTCTGTTTCTCACGTTAACACTCAAAGTCTCGTAAATGTCATGTCCAGATTCACCGCAACTACTGAGGTTGGACACGGGCAGTACTCAATAACTGAAATATGCATTATTTTAGGCTTAAAACAAAGGTAAAGGCTTACCTTTCAATACCCAAATTAATCGTATTGGTCGGTCAGCTGGGTGTCCGGAAATACCATTATTGCATTCGTGTAAAACAGTAGCACAACGAGCTTGTTGTATAATAAAGTGCCTCGGCATACCTTTATAACATTTGAAAATAATAAATACGAAATGACAAGACCCCGGAAAGAATGCCAGAAAACACACATTATTTTAGGTTTAAAACGAATGTTGATGATTAAAACCTGAATATGAACAAATGGAAACGAACACATTAAAAAGATTTGTGATATATTAAAAACAGCTCTAAAAGATTTCATAACCTCCAACAGCATACTGAATGCCCTGAGAGTGCAATAAAAGTCCCCTTAGAATCCAAAGACAAATGTCCTGACGCGTTTTGGCACACAGTTCCCATGGCCGTAATCACGGGTGTATTCACAATGTTACTGCTTCACGTAGACTAATGATTATACTACCAAATCGCCCACATCGACTGACCTCATTTTCGCTGTAGTCACATATGTTACATACATTAGTAGTGGTGCCATCTATGGCTGTTCTCGTTCTTAGTCTTCTCTTTCGATGTTCATTTGATTGGCGGGAACGTAATGATCAATGTTTTTCTTGCCTTATCATATTTTTCCACGCTTGCGATAGTTCAACAGGTGTGTTCGAATTACAATTGATGGTTTTTGTTTTTTCTATCATCATGGCCTCTGCTGTTAGAATCTTTTTTATGAGTGGTGTGAGTTGTAATAAGTTTAATATTTTCCCAGTCGGGCACAGCATTATTATTAAGGCAGTATTGTATCTGTGAAGTTTGAGCTCCATTTTTTGTCCAGTTATTCAAATGTTCTTTTAATCTGGTATTATATTTCTTTTGGTGCTTCCGATATATTGGGTATATAAATAAGTTTTGAGGGATTTGAGGTGAACAAAACACATTGTTGGAGAACAGAAACAATATTTTAATATTAATCGAAGTATGCTCCCTCTGAAGCTACAACTTTACCCCATCTTTCGGGCAGTGAACGTATGCCCCGAAAGAAGAATTCCGGTTCCTTGGAAGAGATCCAGTTGTCCAGCCAATTTTTGATGTCTTCATAAAAATTAAACCGTTCTCCAGAAAGTGCATTCGACTGGAACAAATGGTAATCCGATGGCACAATATCTGCCGAATATGGCAGGTGGGGTAGAACTTCCAAGTCGGATCCTTCTAAGTACTTTTTCACAGGTTGAGAAACATGTGGTCTTGCGTTGTCATGCTGTAAGATGACTTTGTTGTGTCTATTCTCCCATTCCGGCCGTTTTTGTGTGAGAGCTCGTTTTAAACACATTAATTGGGTTTGATACCGATCACCAGGAATAGTTTCTGACAGTTTCAGCCATTCATAGTGGATCACACCTTTCAGGTCCCACCAGATACACAGCATTACCTTTGAACCATGGATATTGCATTTTGGCGTTGAAGGACCATGGTTCACCTGGCTTCACCCATGCTTTCTGCCATTTAGAGTTATCATACCATATCCATTTCTCTTTGGCAGTAATAATATGATGCAGAAAACCCTTTTTTTTTTTTTTTTCGCCTTTGAAGCAGCAATTCGCAAATGGTTTTTTGACGTTCAAGGTCTCTTTCCCACAAAGCATGTGGAACCCAATTCCCTTCTTTTTGCACCATTCCCATGGCAGCTAAACGTTGTGAAATACATGGTTGACTAACATTTAATGCTGCTGCTAGTTCTTTTTGGGTCTGGCGCAGATCCTCGTCAAGTAAAGCTTCCAATTTGGCATCAGCAATTTTTTTGGGTGGTGCAGAACGTTCTTTATCACTGACATCGAAATAGTTCCTTTTGAATCGTCTAAACCAATACTCACATGTTTTTATGGATGAGGAATGTTCACCATAGATTTCTGACATTAAGCGATAGCTGTCGGCAGCACTTTTCTTCACAAAAAAGTAATGCACTAACACTTCCCGCAAATGCTGTTTTGTCGGGACGAAAGTTGCCATTTTCCATCGAGTAAAACAAATACGTCTTTGCACCTCAATCAAACGTCGTATACTGACTCTGACAGCTGGCGTCTCCTACTGCGATATCGCAGTGTTGCCACCTTAAAATACATGCGAGCAGTAATAAGTATGACACCGAACAGAAATCCCTCAAAGCTTAATTTATATACCCAATATATAGTTATACAATTCATAGTTTTGCTTTTATTAACTATGGGCATTTGGTTAATGCCTGCTTTATTTAACATAGATCTTTGTTCAATATTTTGTTGTAGAAGTCTGCCATTGTCCATTACAATGCCAGCTATTTGCAATTTGGTTTTGTGACATTCTTTCTTTAACATGCCTGATATAACTGGGCAATATGGCAGTCTACCACAAAATCTAAATGAGTCAGCTGTATCTTGTTTATGTCTGTTTTCATTGTTCAAGAATAGACTGTATAGGTTAGCAATCAAGCTATCTCTATACCCAAAGTCATTGGCCAGATTTTTAATCCATTGGATGCCCTTCATCACGGCAGTGGTGTTAGATGAAAGCATCACAGCTGTTCTTATGTAGTATCTAAAAGCTGCTAATTTATACTTCCAAGGGTGATGGAATGTACTGGAAATAATATTTGGCACAAATGTTGGTTTTCTATATACCTGGTATTCAATTCTAGAATTGGTTTTAATGATATTAATATCAAGGTATGGTAACTGGTTATTATTTTTCCATTCAGTAGTAAGTTTAATAGTTGGATATATATTGCCATAAGTGGTTACAAACTCTTCTAAGTCATCATCTGTATATTTGCAGAATATTAAAATATTGTCAACATAATGCAGAAACTACTCCGGGGTTTTAACTGCATAATTTTTGTTGATGAGAATTTTCTTCTCGTTGTCTTGTAGTATTACTTCGGCAAACAGTCCTGACAAAGGAGATCCCATGGGTGCACCGGATAATAGTCTATAAATGGTGTTGTTATATACAAAGTAATTATTATCATTTATTAAGTTTAATGCTGATATGTTACTATTAATTTGTATGGTAGGGACATCATTCATTGTTAATTTTTCTTTGGTCAGTTTAATTGCCTGTTTTGTGGGAGTGCTGGGGTATAGGGAAATGATGTCAAGGCTAATCATTTTGATCTCGCTGGTTCCCCTGAAGTCCTTTATAGCACTGATAACCTCTGCTGAATTCTTGACGGTGCACACATATGATTTTCGCAAAATTTCTTCATGAAGTGAAATAACGCCCATTCTAAGTTGACAGTTGGAGCAATTTTCTTTGAGACAATTTGACTTGTAGGGCACCCATCTTTGTGCATTTTTATTTTATCAAATATCCCTCAGATTATAGCTTCTACAGGTGGGTATGTTTGGTTTATCTCATCAAGTAAATTGCTGTGATTTTTTAAACTTGCTAATTTTCTTATAATATTTTCTATAGGATCTTGTTGGGTTACAGTAGTATCAAGGTTTTGAATTGCAGATTACATTTTATCTCGTAGGATATCCTGGCTGATTAAAATCAGTTGTTTGGATTTATCCGCCATTATACATGGTCTAATAGTGCTTGCCGCTCATTTAATTCTGTGCTGAGTCAAATTCTTACTTGTTTTGTTAAGGTTGTTAATAGCATTTGCTACTTTGAATCTTGTCTGTTTCTTGGTAACTGTCAGATTATTTCTTCTAATTGTGCTACAATGACTTCAGTAAATGGAATTTTATATTGATAAGAAAATTTCAGTCCTTTCTCCAATACCACTTGTTGAAGAAATTTTAGCTCTGTACTAGACTCGTTAATGTAGCTGGAATGTTTATTGGTCTCCGTACAAATGTTTTGTCATAGACTTTTGTTTTGCAGCCATTAGGTTCTCAATTTTGTTCCAATGTTTTTTCTTATACTTATATAGTTCTCTGTCAACAATATGCGCATATATCCAGATAATTTCTTCTCTAATACCGATATCTATATCGAGTTCTATAAGATCATTATATGCATGATATGTCGCAATAATAATTTTGTCAATCCACGATCTTTTTTAATGCATCTGGGCACGCAATCTTTTGATCTCAGCTGTGCTAATGGTTTTATGATTGTATGACCATCAATTGCAATTCGAACATGCCTGTTCAACTATCGCAAGCATGGGAAAATATGATAAGGCAGGAAAAACACCAATCATTACGTTCCCGACAATCAAATCAGCATCAAAAAAGAAGACCAAGAACAAGAATGGCCACAGATGTCACCACTACTAATCTACGTAGCACATGTGACGACAGCGAAAATGAGGTCGGTCGATGTGGGCGATTCGGCAGTATAATCTTTAGTCTACGTGAAGCAGCAACATTGAATACACCCGTGATAATGGCCATGGGAATTGTGTGCCGAAAAGCATTGGGATGTTCATCTTTGGATTCAAAGGTGACTCCTATTGCACCCTCGGGGGATTCAGTATGCTGTTGGAGGTTATGGAATCTTTTAGAGCCGTTTTTAATATATCACAAATATTTTTAACGTGTTTGTTTTCATTTTTTGTTCATGTTCAGGTTTTAATCATCAACCTTCGTTTTAAGCCTAAAATAACATGCCTTTTCTGCCATTCTTTCTGGGTTCTTGTCGTTTCATATTTATTCTTTTCAAATGCTAATAAAGGTATGCAGAGGCACTTTATTCTACAACAAGCCTGCTGTGCTACTGTTTTACAAGAATACAATAATGGTATTTCCAGACACCCAGCTGACCGATCGATACAATAAACTTGGGTATTGAAAGGAAAGCTTTTACCTTTGTTTTAAGCCTAAAATAGTGCATATTTCAGTTATTGAGTACTGCTCCTGTCCAGCGTATAGTTCCCGAAGTTAGGGCCTCAGCAGTCGCGGTGAATCTGGACATGACACTTACGAGACTTTGAGTGTTAACGTGAGAAACAGAAGTTTAATGAGATATATTTTTTGATAAATATTTTGTGATTACATTACAAAGATTTGTGAAGCTGAATACTTGCACATGCCTGTAATGAAAATGAAATAAATTTTCGTTCATACATAAATACATACACATATATCGTTTTATAATTCAATCCAGAGGTGAGCTCCTCACAGAAAGATGGTCCATAAAATCATAATAACTGCGCATGTTGCAATGATTTGATTTTTAGAAATTTCACTTACTGTCAAGAGTCAAATGTCTCAATTTGCAACAATCTTGGCACACAACTCAAGCTACACCCACACATGCATTACACTCCTCACATAGGACATTTTGTATTTTTTTCTTACATACTTTTTGAATTTGATACTCCAATGACTCCCTCGGTCTCCTTTTAAAATTCTTTCATGACACTTAGATCAATATATTCTCTTAGCACCTCATCATTCGTTTTTTAAACTTATTCAATAATTCCATTTGATTATTTTACCAATGAACTCTGGAAGAAAACCAGTGAATTGCAGTCTTTTTATCATTATCACACAACACCGGTTTACTACAATAGCATGTCCGCTGAAGATTAGTTTGTTTTCATTCTTCTACTGTAATAAAATACAGGTAGATCTCGGTATACACGGTTTCATTATGTGTTTTCGAATTTACGCGATTCAGTGGTGCCATCTGTTAACACTACGAGGAAACAATAATTACAATAATGGGTTTGCGTGCATCTATTGACGTTTTTGTCAAGACGTGAGTGCTCGCTCAGATCAGATCGGTAGAGCTGAAAAGCTGCGTGTGAGGAGATCTACGATATCAGGCAAAAGGAAAGAAAGTGTGTCTTTTGAGGAGAGGAAACATGTATGAAGTTTGTATTCGTTAGAAATAAAGTTAGAAGTTCTGGATCGCTGTTAGAAAGGTGTGCATATTGTTGACATTCAGCGTGCTTTGGGACTTAGCGAATCCACTGTGAGAACTATTCATGACAATGCGGAATCAATTCGAAAAAGTGCTCAATCTTCAACCAACTTGAGTGTAACTAGAGTGACCAAATCTCGCTCAGAGGCAGTGGAAAGAATAGAGAAGATACTAAGCAATTGGATTGAGCATCATAACCACAGCGCAGCCTCTTAGTGGAGTAACTATTCAAGCTAAAGCTAAGAGTATGTATGCAGATCTGACGAAAGAAGAGAACGATCCAACACCTTTCTCAGCCAGTTCAGGTTGGTCTGATCGTTTCAAGCATCGTTTTGGCTTCCACAATATAAAACTGAAGGAGGAGGCAGCTGCGGCAGGTGAAGTTGGAGCAGAGGAATTTAAACAAAAATTTAAGCAAATTGTGACAGAGAAAGGTTACACACCACACCAAAACAGATTTTTAACCTGGATGAAACGGGTTTATTTTGGAAACGAATTTCTAGCCGCACATTCATTTCTATTGAAGAAAAAACAGCACCTGGATTTAAGGCTGCCAAGGATCGATGCACCCTTCTTTTTGGAGGAAATGCTTTAGGAGATTGTAAATTAAAACCGCTTATGATCTAAAATTTACAACATCCGAGGGCACTGAAGGGATGTGATAAGAGCAGGTTGCCTGTTCATTGAAGGTCGAATAAGAAGGGTCAGATGACTTCTGCAATTTTCAATGGTTATTTTGTTAAAGAACTGAATAATGAGTTGAAGGCCTACTGTGAGAAAGAAGAAATTCTTTTCAAAATTCTCCTTCTTGATAACGTTCCCAGCCACCTACCTTCCACTATTGACTTGAATGACAATATCTAAGTTCTGTTTCTGCCTCTTATCACCACTTCTATCCTGCAGCCCATGGACCAGGGAGTTATTGCCACATTTAAGGCCTACTATCGGCATCGAACATTTTCCAAGCTCATTGAAGAATGTGATTTGTCTAAAAAATCTTACCATCATCAAAACTTTCTGGTGACAGTTTAACATTCAGAAGGCGATTGATGCAATTACAGATGCATGGAATAATATCACTCCAAAATTTATGAATGGTGTATGGAGGAAACTGTGGCCTGATGCTGTATCAGTTCCAGAAGATGAAGTGGACAGTGACATCACCGGAGCAACAAGAGAGATAGCAGACATGGCACAACAGATTGGTTTCACTGATGATGATGAAGAGAATCTGTGTGAGGTTCTGAACTCTCATTCCGAGGATTTGAGTAATGAAGATCTGACGGCTATCACTGAGGACAATAACAAGGAAGCAACAGAAGTCGAGGAAGTTCAGCCTGCAAGAAAGCTTACAACAAAAAAAAATGGCCGAGGCCTTCCAAATGATCGACGCTGCAATGCCAATTTTTGTAGGCCGTGATCCTGAGATAGTGGGAAGTGCTAAAGTGAAGAGAGAACTCGAACATGTTCTGAAATGTTACACCCCTGGTTCGAAGTGTCAGATGGTGAAGAAAATTTCACAGTGAATTTTTTTTTTTTTACAAAACAGCTTGACACTTCGAACCAGGGGTGTCAAACTCGCGGCACTTGACTCACATCTGTGCGGCCCCAGCTAATTATGGGGAAACACGTGGAATGCAGCCAGCATTCAGAGTGTTCGCAAATTAAACGTGAAAATGGCATGCGGCGTAGCTATTTTGAGGTTATATGTGTACAACAGGAAATGGAACAGTCAAAAATTAGGTTTTTGCCAAATTAAATATTTTAAGGTCCCTATTAAAATTTTATTTAGAATCAGTAAATTCCCACCTGAAACACACACACACACACACACACACACACACACGATATTAATAAACCAAGAAAAGCGCCAGAAAAACTCAAGAGTAAAACTAACCACGACGATCAACGAACAAGGAGTCAGTTTCACTGACATCCACTACTCTCGATCATGACACCATGCACAACTCGCCCAAATATATTAAGAGCCGTGCATCATCTGTTACCGCCACCCTTGCATTCCCCTTACTCACCCCTCCAACTTCCGTGTGCTCGCACTCAGTGTCAGGCATGTGAGGTGACGTGAGCTCTCAAAATCAGTCGACTTTTGCCTGTGCTGAAGGAAAGTAAATATTATTATTTGGTAAGGTTATGTGTAAGCAACTATGTCTCTCTCAAACCCAAGTGGTAGTGAACGAAAAATCGCCAATGAACATCATGTTTTTCAAGAGAAGTGGGAATTAGATTACTTTTGCTGTGAAGTGAAAGATAAAATTGTTTGCTTAGTGTGCAATAGTGTCATCAGTGTCCCGAAAGTATATAATATCAAACGTCACTATGAGCAACATAAATCAAAATACGACCACTATGGCGCATTAATGTGACAAGACAAGTTAAAAGAGTTAAAGTCAGGATTAAAACAGCAACAGAAGAAAGCGAAGCTGCAGTACATGCAAGCTTCGCTTTCTTCTGTTGCTGTATAACAAGAAAACAAGAAAACGAAGCTGCAGTACGTGCAAGCTAGGTATTGTCGGAGTTAATAGCCAAACACTCAAAAGCTTTCACGGAAGGTGATTTTATAAAAACCTGCCTGATAAAAGCTACTGAAATTGTTTGACCCAGAAGTGTAGACTTTTCAAGGCATTTCATTGTCATGAAATATGATTGCTCAAAGAGTAACTGATCTGGCTTGCAATTTGAGTGATCAGATCAAAACAAAAGCATCTAATTTCAACGTTTTTTCCATCGCTTGTGACGAGAGTATGGACATTGGTGGCGTAGCTCATTTAAGCTGTGTTCATTCGTGCTTGCGATGTGAAATTAAATATTTTCGAGGAATTATTGGAAATGGTACCGTTGCATGACACTACAACTGGAGATGATTTATTCAATTCTGTTTGTGAACATCTGCAAAAATATGATTTACCTCTGTCAAAATTGCCATCTGTAGCGAAGGACAGGACCCCATGTATGATGGGACAAAAGAACGGTTTTGTGGCAAGATTGCAAAGAAAAGTGAATGAAACTTGTGACAGACCTAATTTCCATCACGTGCATTGCATAATACATCAAGAGGTGTTATGTTTAAAAGTGATGAACATGGCAAATGTGATAAAACCCATAAAACAAATGATAAACTGTATAAGATCCCATGGTTTAAACCAGTGACAATTTTCTGCTTTTTTAACAGATTTAGAAAGCGAATATTCTGGTTTACCATACTATACAGAAGTGTGCTGGCTATCCTGCTCCAAGGTTCTTGAAAGATTCTGGAAATTGAAAGATGAAACAAGTCAATTTTTAGACATAAAAGAACAAGACACCATCCTTTTGTCGGATTCGATGTGGTTACAAGATCCGTCCTTCATGGTCGATATAACAAATCACTTGTCGGCTTTAAATTTGAAATTGCAAGGAAAATATCAAGTTATAACGAACATGAATGACCAAAGTTAAAGCATTCAAATGTAAGTTACTTCTTTGGGAAAAACAGGTAGTAAATGAAGACTTAACGCACTTTCTGACTTGTGGGGCCTACAAAACCAGTACAAATGAACCTGTATCTTATAAAAAGTATGCTGAAAAAATCTGATGTCTGAAGAGTGAATTTGAAAAAAAGTTTCAAGATTTTAAATCTTTGGAAGACAAGTTTTCTGTGTTTTCAGCCCTTTTTTCAACTGACATAGAAAAAGTACCAGGTCATATGCAAATAGAGCTGATTGAACTTTAATGCGATTCAAATGTTAAGAATATATTCAACCAGGTTGGTGTCCCTGATTTTTACAAGTACAATGTATTTGCCTGTGCGATTTGTAGAAACTTGCAAATTCGCGTGTGAAATTATTTCTATGTTCGAAAGTACCTACCATTGTGAGCAACTATTCTCATTAATGAAAAAAAAAAAGTATCCTGGTAGATGCAGATTGACATACATTCATCTTGGTTCAGTCTTAAAAGTTGCCGTGGCCAATAATATTTCTACCGAAATAGGAAAGTTCGTGACAGAAAAGAGATGTCAGATATCGGGAAGAAAACATTAATCTGTGTTATTGTTGTTTTTTCTTACTAGCAAACAACATGTATTTCTGCAAATTCATACATTACAGATTATATATTATATAATATGACTATTTCTTTTTCTTGTGGCCCACATGACCTTACACTCAGATTATTCGGCCCAGTTGGGATTTTGAGTTTGACAAGCCTTCTTCAAATGAACGTCAAGCGTCCAGCGGGAACACTTCAACTGCAACTGATTTGTCTCTTCAAAAATCCATCAGAGGAACTGGACTGACTGCAACATCATCAGAATTTTCTGATGTGACGAGCCAGAAGCTTACTACTGTATTTAAGATGTGAAATTGGACTTTCAAAAATTACAGTGGACTGTTACGTTACATGTGTATTCAGCATTAACATTATATAAGTACTGTACGTACACACTATATTTTCAGGGTACTACGTACATATTTACATATTATGTACATATTATATTTTGATTTTCTGCATTAAAATTAAGTTTCAAAAAGATGATATTGCTTGTTTGTAATCTAAATATTATATAACCCAATTATTTTAAACTGAATTTGTGAATAAGCGAGAACCTAGCCTTATCTTGTTTGTATAAATGCCTCCTGCTTTATGTGAATTCGGTATGCACGGCGATTTCGTGGAACGTATCTATCGCGTATACTGAGATCTACCTGTATATAGAACTCTTATGTCATTGCAAAAATTAAAGTCAAAAATTTCAATTTTGTACTTCAAATATTATATACAATTACAAATAGAAGGGTTTAAAACTTTCAAATGATGTTCTGTTCACAATCTTAAAAACTTCTATTCATAATTTGATCACTCATGAATTTCCAATATTGTCAGATTTTGTGCAAATGAAAGGGTTTTAATCCATTGGAAAATAGAATTCCGAAATTAGACTTTTGACAAGATAATTTAAATTGAAAGAATTAAAGTGTGCATTCTTACCACACTTTCACAGTAGTGTACTGTTTGCTCTATCAATAAAAAAAAACAATATATTTAATAAGTTCAGTGTTAGGTATGAGATTATAAAAAGAATTACATTTGTTGTGCTTAGGATCAAAGGCTTCAATGCTTACTTGCAGTAACCCAAAAAACTTTTACCACAATTAGTTAGGTGTAGTTTTTCCGCAGAGATGCATGTTCGACTGCGCATGGAGAATTTTAAATATACGTATTATTAATTATTATTTATTATTATGCTATTTTATTTTGTTAAGAAAAATTATTATAATTATTTTAAGTTTTTGTGGAATATTTCATTTAACTTATACACCATAAATAATTTTATACATTAAGTGAGTACAGAAATAAAAAGACAAAGAAGAAAACATACCTGTGGCCCATGCACACTATCTTACCCCATTTTAATATTCAAACAAGATCAATCCTGAAGTTTTAGAAAAAGAATACTCAGATGGACTATAAAGAATACTGTGAAAAAATGGAAAAGGCCATTCAAGAATTGAACTGCAAAATTATAAACAAAGATCCCACAGATAGGCAAATAACATACCTTGCAAAAATTGGAAAGTATAAGACCTTACCAGACTGCATAAAAATTGCAAAACCACCAATAGGTGCTACTGTACCTAGTGTACTAATAAAATAAAAACCTGTAACAAGGAAAAACCATTTAGATTGATTATCATAAAATCTAAAGCACCACTAATTAATTTGGAGAAAAATATACAGAGAGATAGATATTTGTCACCCAGTTTTATGAAACATAAATTCAATACATACAGAGTGGAAAAAATTCTTCTCATAATACGTGGCAAATACGTCATGATAATTAACCCAGCAATCAGCCATCGCTAAATTGACTAATTACTGTTTCACACGTGAATACAATCACATCAGAAAACTTGAAAATTTCATCGCTCCATGGCGAATGAGGTGATTGAAGAAATGAACAAGGAAATTGGGATAGAAGAAGTGAATGGAATGGTGAATGTCTGGTCTAGAGTGTTGGATAATGTGAGAGGACAGGCTGGTGCAGGTGTGATTTTAAGAGAAAAGATGAAGAACAACTTGATTCACTATAGTTGCATTAGTGAGAGAATTCTTCGAATTCGTTTGAAAGTGAAACTTCAGAGAGTAGTAATTGTTGTAGTGTATGCTTCTTGTGACTCGGAACCTTCTGATAAAAAGGAAGATTTCTGGAACGAGCTAAAAGCTGTTTTAAGCCAGTTTGGTGCTAAGAAGAAAGTTATAATAGCAGGGAATTTCAATGCTAGAGTAGGTGTGCAGAATGCGATGTCTGACAATGTTTTGGGTAAGTTTAATGATCCTAGTGTGAACGATAATGGTGAAAGATTAATTGAACTCTGTATTGAGAATGGTTTGTGTGTATCTAACACATTTTTCAACCACAAGTATATCCACACATATACTTGGGAAAATTGTACTCTTGGTCAAAAGAGTGCGATAGATTTTGTTGTCTACGATCAGCATCTGAAACACTTAGTTGTTGACACACGTGTGATGAGAGGTGCAGATGTTGGCTCTGATCATTACTTGGTAGTGTCATGAGTGAAATTGAATGTTGGTTGAAGGAAAAGGAATAGGAAGAGGCCTAGGATGGGAAGAATAAAGGTTGAAAGGCTCCCTGAAGATCATCAGCATTCTTCTGACTTAATCAGAGAATGACTGAAGGAGTTGAAGTCATGTGAGAGGGATGTAGAAAAGAAGTGGGAATGTTTTAAGAACTGTGTTGTCACTGCTGCTAAAGAGGTCTGTGGCACCACAATAGTGGGTAACAATAGAGGTGATGCTTGGTGGAATAGTGAGATTGAAGAGGCAGTAAAGAGAAAGAAGGAAGCCTATTTGGGGATGTTGCAAGGTAGAGTCTCTGTGGATGGATACCGCTGTAAGAAGCATGAAACAGCTAAGCTGGTTCGCCAAAGTAAGGCAAAAGATAGGAATGAGAAAGTAGAAAGGTATGAATTGGCTTTTTGGAAAGACAGAAAGACTTTCTGGAAGTACATGAGACTCAGGAAAAATGGGGAAAACAAAGCTGCAAGTTGTGTGAAGAATACGATCGGGGAAATGATATGGGAGCCTTATGAGTTAAGTGAAAGATGGGGTGAATACTTCTGTGAGTTATTAGATCAGGAAAGCAAAAGTGATTCTGAGGCAGAAGCAGATGAACTCACAGTGAGGGATGGAAGCACAGGAGAGATCTTAAGAGAGGAGGTGTGTAAAGCTGTAAAATCTCTTCATAATGGTAAGGCTCCGAGAGTTGATGGCATAACTGCAGAGATGTTGAAATATGGTGGTGAATCTGTAATTGACTGGTTAACTGAAATTTGCCAGTTGTTCTGGGAGCTAGGAATGGTCCCTCGGGATTGGAAGGATGCTATCATTGTTCCCTTGTATAAGGGAAAAGGTGATCAGACTGACTGCAAGAACTACCATGATATTAGCCTACTGAGTGTGCCAGGGAAAGTGTTTGGTAAGGTCATTATTGAAAAAGTACGAGGTCTTACATCAATGAAACTGTGGGGTGTTCATAGTGGTTTCATGCTGGGTAAAGGCTGCACTAACCAAATTTTTGCATTGCGCATAATGATTGAAAAGTATCTGGCTGTTGGTAAGAAAGTTTTTGCTGCTTTCATAGATTTAGAGAAAGCTTATGACCGAGTAAATAGGACACTTTTGTGGAAGGTATTGAACGAATATGGTGTTACTGGGAATCTACTTAATTGTGTAAAATCCATGTATGCTGGCAGTAGAGCTTGTGTACGAGTGAATGGTGTTTTATCAAAATGGTTTTCCATTGGTGCAGGAGTTAGACAAGGTTGTGTAATGTCACCATGGCTGTTTAATATATTCATGCATGCATGATGCCAAAATAGATAATAGTGGTTTATGTCTTGGTGATATCCGTGTGTGCAGATTGCTGTATGCTGATGACACTGTCCTGTTGGCAGAGAGCAAAAGTGAGTTGCAGAGTATGTTGACTCGGATGCACGAAGTTTGCATGAAATTCAAACTGAGTATAAATAAGGGAAAAACCAAAGTTATGGTGTTTGAGAGAGGAACTGGTAGTACTGAATGTAATATAAGTCAAAATGCACATTTATTGACCAGGTGAGTGAGTTTGTGTATTTAGGATGCAAATTTGACAGAGAGAACAAATTGGAAGGTGAAATTAGTAGGCGAGTGAATTTTTCATTGAAAGTCATAGCTGCCTTGGGAGGTTTTCACAGGAATGATGGGTTGAGAGTCCCACATGGCTGTGTATGAAAGTGTTATTGTTCCTACTCTGATGTATGGCAGTGAAACGTGGGTATTACAGAAGAAACTTAGGAGTCGTTTGTGTGCTGGAGAAATGCATTACTTACGGGGGGGAAGACACGTTCTGATTGTGTGAGGAATGAAGATGTGTTGCAGTTTTGTAATGTCAAGCAAAATGTTGTTAGCAAGGTGGAGACTAACATGCTTTGGTGGTTTGATCATGTTGAAAGAATGTGTGAGGAGATTCTTACTTAGAAATTTTTTAGCCCAAGTGGCAGGAAGGAAAGGCAGAGGAAGGCCAAGGAAGTCATGGGAAGATCAGATTCAGGAGTGTCTGCATGAGAAAAAGATCATGAGTATGAAGTATAGAAGATCTTGTGTGCATCGTGTGATGGATGTCATTGAAGCCCGAGTTGTATGTCAAGATCGCTGTAAATGGAGAAGTTTGATACGGCAACAGTAAGTAAAGAATCAGTTAAAAAAAAAATTCTGGCAGTTTGTTTTTTCTTTGTGGAGCTAACCTCTGAATCCCAGAGAACAGCTTAGTGATATGTATGTATGCACAAAAAAAAAAAAAAAAAAACGATTCAAAAAGAGGTTAAACCAGCAAAGTGACAACTGGAGGAAGAAAGAAAACAAAACAGCACTCATTCAATATTGCCTAGACAATAAAAAAACAACCTAATTTTGAGAATATTAAGATCCTTAATACATCATGCGGTGAATCTGAGCTGTGGTATTCAGAATCGGTTACTGCTGAAAAACACAAATTGTACACATGCAATCTCCGTGACCCTCATGAAATACCTGAAGCTTGGAAATGTTTAATCAAAAAGGACATAGATAAAAAATGAGTTGAATGGGAGGGGGGGATACTCTAAAGTAATATAAGAGGTAGGATCCAAAGGTTTGGGGACTTGGCGTATAGTTCCTTAGCTTGAATACTTTAAAACACTGATGTACAACCACCTTCAAAATAATTTCCTTGAGCGACGATGCACTTTTGCCAGCACTCGTAAAGCTTCTGGAAGCACTGCTAAAAGTCATGTTTTGCAACCCCTTGTAATGCCTCCTGCGTTGCTGTTTTTACTCATTTGTTGATGACACAACACAGTGTCTCTGCAGATTTTGTTTCATCAGTCGAAAGAGGAAAAAATCGCAGGGGGCTAAGTCGGGTGAATAGGTGAGATGTGGAAGCACATAAGTACAATTTCTGGTGAGAAACTCCATGACCAGGAGGGACAGATGTGCAGGTGCATTGTCATGGAGAAGGTACCACGGTTCACTTCGCAACATCTCCGGCCGTTTACGATGGATTGACTCCCATAAGAGATGTAAAATGTCCAGATAATGTTCCTTGTTAACTGTTGTGCCCTCTGGAATAAATTCGGAATGGACAATGCTATGATAATCAAAAAACACCTCCAGCATGGCTTTCCCTTTGATGCGATCCTGCCTGAATTTCTTTGATCGCGGTGAAAACAGTGATTTCCATGTTGAAGAAGCACACTTTGGCTGAATATTGAACAAGCAGCACCACTTTTCATCACCTGTGATGATGTTATACAAAAACATACGATTGCTAACGGCTTTGACGATTAATTCTTCCAATATCCACAACCGTTCATCCTTTTGTTCGGAGGTCAAAAGACGAGGGACAATGTACTGACACATGTGGTGCATGTTAAGATCCTTCATCAAAATGCACTGGCATGGAGTCTCCAATAAGTTAGTTGCATTAGCGATTTCCTCAATGGTTCAGCAATGATCCTGATGAACACAATACACCACCATTGTAATGTTTTCCTAACTCCGTGCAATCACGGGTCGACCACAGTGCTCATTATCTGCGATAGATTCTCAGCCCTCTTTGAAATTCCAATACCACTCGTACACCTTCGATCTCGCCATTGTAGAGTGACCATACACCTTCAAAAGCATTTCTAAGGTCTCTGCAGCTGTTTTACCCAAACGTTGACAAAATTTTAAAATGTTACAACATTGCTCTTTAAAAGCCATGTTTCTTACATTGCAGAAGACAGACGACTAACCACAGCAGCAAACATCTGCGTGCACATTCCAATCATTTTCCATGGGCCAAACCATTCTGACTACCGAGGGGGGGATGGCGGGATTTATCTCAGATGCCGTAACTTTTAACTATATGCTTGCGTTGTCATCGGTAGGCGCTGTCCCTGAACTTTTGGATCCTACTCCGTACTTGCACCTCATTCACATATAACACCAGCAGGTGGCAGCACATCCCCTCAATGCAAATTTTGACAGAGTGGCTGATGGGTAACATCAGACATCATCACATTTTACAAAGGAGATCCCACTTTTGTGCAAGGCATTTCATGTGGATGCTGAATAACAGCACACAATATTACTGTTCTGATGGTGCTGTAGTGAAAGCGAAAGATCTCAACAAGTTGAAACACTTAATCCGGAGATGGTTTTTTTTTTTACTGTTTGCATCAGTATGTCCCCAAATTTTTCTAAAATTTCAGGATTGATCTTATTCGAATACAAAATGAGGTAAGATAACATGCATGAGTCCCAGGTATGTTTTCTTCTTTGTCTTTCAGTGTCTGTACTCTCTTAACATATAAAATTATTTATAGTGTACAAGTTAAATGAAATATTCCACAAATAATGAAAATAATTGAAATCATTTTTCTTCATGAAATAAAATAGTACCATAATAATTAATAATACTTATAAGCTAAAATTCTCCATGCACCGTCAAACATGCATTTCAGCGGAAAAACTACATCTAACCAATCATGTTAAAAGATTTTTGTGATTACTACAGGTAAGCATTGAAGCCTTTGATCCTAAATGTTACAAATGTAATTCTTGTAAAAATATCTCATATATAACATTAAACTTGTAACCATAAGGTATAACATATCACTAAGACTTGACTTACAATATATTCTTGTGATAAACATAACTTAAATATATTTAATGTTTTCTCAAACTGGATATTAAGATGGAAATCAAGAATGAAAACACAAAGGGAGGTGGAAGAAGTTCCTTTCTTAACACTCCTCTTACCCTCTTTATTTCTTCAGTTAACTGAATGGCCAATATTTGTAAATCTATAAAAGATCTTCACCAAACTTCGTCATCATGCGTTGAAAAACAATTTTTTTCCACCTCATTCACCAAAATAAAATATAATATATAGATAAAAAGCAACAATGATGGATGGAAGAAGGTAAAAATGCTATCAGATTCCAACATACCTCACCGTACTTATAAGTTGCAACATTCCACTTGCGTACTCTGTTTCCATCATAAGCATAGGAATCTGGAGTGTCACCTACACCTTTCTGCAACAAAAAAGGAGCAATAATAAAAACAAATATAACTTTTATAACAGTGAGGAATAATTTTTGAAATACACTTCATTTAACCCTCCAACCAGGTCATGAAATCTGAACGAGACACTTCGAAAACACCACAGAAGCCGCTTTGAGAATGGCTGGGATTTTACAAATGATAAAGCCAATTTCTGTCAGCATGAAAACTGGTCTTGCAGCATGAAACTTCCCCCTTTTCTATGGTTGGCTTTTCTGTATGACCCTAAATCAAGATTTGGTAACTTGCTTAAAGTTGAAACAGGTCTTTCTTCCAGAGAAACTCAACACATCCAAGACTAATTTTAGCATTCATTCTTTGCAGAATTCAGTATCTGAAAACTTTAGGCATTACATTATATGCAGGTTAGCAATGTAATTTGCAGCTCAAAATAAGCATTTAAAATCCTGTTTTCTGGTGAAATTTAAAAAAAATAATATTGTAGAAATGTTTTAGTATTTTCTAATCGGAATTTTGAAATACACTTAATTGTTGTTATGTTTTACTTGAAATTCATCAACTGCTATAAAATTATTGTGCATACTTTATTCTTTTGTTATCTGTAAGTACGCATTTTATTTTTTGTTAATTTTTTTTACTGTAATGGTACCATACAGCTCTTAAAATACAAAAGAAAAAAAAAAGACGTAAATTTATAAATGCCTTGAGCATTCTATAAACTGTTCGTAATACTTGCTTGAAATAGGTACATCGTGCCAAAAGGGTACATTTCTATTATATTTATGGACTGTACTGGCAATGGACCTGTCAATACCTCACTTTCATAACAAAACTGACTTTGTATTCATCACATAACAGACCTGCGATAAATTTCTTAAAACAGAAACATGTAAAACTGTTGAGAATATTGCCACTACTCCACCTCCTCCCTTCCAGAAGTGGGGTTACTTATGGGCATTTTACCAGGTTTTCCAGCTAAACATAAAACCTGACTTGGAGGATGTTTCTGAATAAAACACTTCCACAAATTCAGTTCAATAAAATTAAATTAGTACACGAAATTTGTTTCTTCTATGCAAAGGCAATGCTGGGTTTACAAGATAAACAGGTAATCTCTAGATGCAGAATAATGTATCACAAATTCACCCACAGCTATATGAAAGCAACTTCTTTTAAAGAAATGTAAATTAAGGCAATTAGTTAAGCAACCTTTTGGACACAAAACAGGAATTATGGCTAGATTGCTTACTTTCCAGCACTTAAAAAGTTTTGTTCCTGGAATAGGAACACACAAGGTGAGTTCAAGACATTAATCCTCATGACAACAATCTATTCTGCCTGAAGAAGACAGTTGAAGAAATACAAAATCCTAAGTTGTTTTTAGTAAATATTCTTAACAAAATTTTCTAAAGAAAACATTCTCAAGTAAAAATGATTTTCAATTACAAGTGCTTATAAGATAGCTTTAGTGAAAATGTTTTAACATTGTGCCTTTAAAATGCAACTGGTGTGGCAATACAATAGTTTACCATAGCAGAGATGAAAGAATCAGAACAATTTCAGAACAGCAACTGAGTTATAGTAACTTTTGTTTTCAATTCAGCAGTTCTTTAGCAGCAACGTTGTTTTAGCCTTAATATTTCCACACAGCTCCAAAGACCAATTATGCTAACCTTTGCACCACCCAAAGCTAGACCACTGATTGCAACTGGTCATGTTAGGCTTATGTGCTGCTGATTTCCCATAAATGATGATGTGCACCTCAACCCTTGTGGACACCTGAAATTCCTAGCTGATGTTTAATTAATAAACCACACACCCTTCCAAGTTCCCTCTAATCATGTAAGGATGATGACCTATAGTCTCCTACTGCACTGCTGATTAATGGTGGCACTGTTTAACAATGCACCTCTTTCTGATAAAATCTATGACAGTTGACTTGGATAGGCTAGCTTCCAGTTTATAAAATAAACCAGCGACGAATGTAACAACTGATGATAAACCTTTTAATTCATTAACTAAAATCTATGACCCATGAGGTGCACAATAAACTTCTGTTGCTCACATGCCTTCCTGACAGCACTGTATGCAGATACTTAGAGACATATAATGTATTTTTTAAAAAAGGAAGAAACAAAGAAGTGCTACTCACCTCCTGTGAAAATTTACAATTAATTGTGGCCCAGCCAACTTGCATGACTCCTTTAGAACCCAACATAAGTTCATACTGCCATTTTCCTACATATATACACATACAAATATAAAAAACATAGTTGAAGTGCATTCCTAAATGTTATTGATGAGAAAGTAACACAAATATTATGATTTTTCATAAATAAACAAAAGGGAATAATACAAAACAACATCAAGGTGAAGCAGACGATCTGTCAAATGATGAAAAAAAAAAAAAAACTAAAAATATGATTCTATAACCCAATTTTCAAAAAAAAATTTGAAATGCAGCTTATACATGTATACATAAACAGCAACCTGGATTCACAGAGATCTGAGCAGTGTCTAAATATTGCTATGTATAATAACAATATTAATTTTTGTGCATTAATATGAATAGAAAATCCACACAGTATTGCTAAATCAAACAAAAATATTAATGTGCTTAACTTGAACAATACACTAAATTATCAGAACACTGGACTGAAATTAATATTATTTCAGTCTAAACAGTGCACTGGGTTTTAAACACACAACATCAAAATAAGCATGCCAGCTTTCTAGGAAATGGTAAACATTTTTTACACCTACCATATTATAGAAATTAAGGGGAAAAATGTTAAAAAAAACCACAAAGATGTAAATACATCAGAAATTCAAAAGTACATTGGCATCAGCAATCAAATTTTGGTACTGAATTGTGTTTAGTTCACTATACTCTATGTAACACCTCAGAAAACTTTAACTGCTAGTATTCCATTACGGGATGTAAGGTCAGGTGATGCGTAACATCACAGCCTCTCCTTGACAAATGTCAACCCCGCCTTCTCGTGGTGCATCCTGTTCCCACTAAAGGGGCTCTGACGACCACCAATAGCGGTACAACTATACCATCGGGATTAGAGGAAATTCTATCCCACACTCACCAACCCGCTTGGCCAGCGTGGTGAGTTATGGCCAAACCCCTCCAAAATGACTCCACAACTTAAATCTTGGCCCTCAGTCTCCGGCAGCTGGAATGTACCTAACCAAGGCAGCGGCCAGTGCGACATGAAGGCAGAGGGTGCTAAGAATCCCCGGAGGACCGGACTAGGCTGCCATCTGAAGCTGACCTTGGCAACGTACAATGGACGCTCCCTATCTTCTGATTCAAGGCTTCTTGAATTGGAAGAGGAACTACAAAGGATCAAGTGGGACATCGTGGTGCTAAGTGAGGTAAGGAGAAAAGGAGAAGATCTCATCGAACTGAAAAGTGGACATCTCTTCTACTATCGTGGGACAGATACTGGCAGAACTAGTGGTGTTGGATTTATAATAAACAAGAAACTGAAGGATAAAGTGGTAGAAGTTGAAAGTTCCTCTGACAGAGCTGCACGACTCGTTATCCAACTATCAAGAAGATACCAGGCTCAGATTATTCGAACATATGCACCCACCACAAGTCATCCTGAAGAAGAAATTGAAGAATTTTATGAGGAAATTTGTCATCTAAATAATAAAGGTAAGCAACACTTGAAAATAATTATGGGAGATTTCAATGCAAAAATAGGGCAACGGCAACAGAATGAAACTTCAGTAGGTAAATTCGGTGACAGCAACAGAAACCAGCATGGAAATACTCTCGTTGAGTTTGCAGAGGCAGAAGGGTTTTTCATCTTGAACTCCTTCTTCAAGAAAAAGCCACACAGGAAATGGACATGGAGACATCCAAATGGGACGACAAGTGAAATTGATTTTATTATGTGTAACAAAAAATTCGTCATAGAAGACTGCAGTGTGCTAAACAAGTTCAACACAGGTAGTGACCATAGATTGGTGAGATGTAAGATGCACCTCAACACTAAACTTGAACGTGGCAAGCTCATAAGACAAACAAAATCTATTGACATAACCAACCTTAAAAAACACCATAATACCTTCAAATTGGAACTGAAGAACAGGTTCTCTGCTTTAGAAGGCCTAACATCGGAAGAAGTGGATATTTCTGAAGTTAACAGAAAAGTAACCAAAGCTCTTATGGAAACAGCAACAAAATTAGCTGGGTCTAAGAACAAGTTGCATGTAAATAAATTATCAGGAAAAACGAAAATGTTGATGCAAAAAAGAAGAGAGATGAGGACAACTAAAGAAGATGTGACTTCCAAAGTGCAATATATAGAGCTATGCAAGACAGTACGAAAAAGTATCACTGAAGACGTAAGAAAATTCAACTGTGAACTAGTGAGGAAAGCAATTGAAAACAACCAAAGCCTAAAGATAGCAAAGGGACATCTCAGTAAGGGAAGAAAACAGATTATGGCACTGAGAAAAGAAGATGGTTCTGTAACAAGAAATAGAGGCGAAATTTTGACAAGAGTGAAAGATTTCTACTCCAAATTATATGAAAGGGATGATACATGCACTCCAGACATCATGAAAGATACCAGTACCAGAGTTCCTCCAGTCCTTCCAGCAGAGGTTGCACATGCAATCAAGAACATGAAGCGGGGAAAAGCTCCAGGAGAAGATGGAATTACTGTAGACATCATACAAGAAGCAAATGGAGAAATCAAAACAGTACTCGCCCAAATTTTCACTCGATGCCTTAATGAAGGAAAGATTCCTGAGGATTGGAACAACGCTATAATGATCCTGCTACATAAGAAAGGTGACATTGAGGATCTCAGAAACTACAGACCTATCAGCCTCCTATCAGTAGTTTATAAAATCTTCACTAAAGTTCTTTCACACCGCTTGAAGGTAACACTGGACATGGCTCAACCGAGAGAACAAGCTGGATTCAGGAGTGGCTACAGCACAATAGATCATATCCATGTGCTGAGAGAACTAATTGAAAGAGCGAGGGAATATGAACTTCCATTGTGCATGGCTTTTATCGATTATGAAAAAGCCTTTGATTCGGTGAAACCATCAGCAGTTACAATGGCTCTGAAAACCTGCGGTATTGAAGATGCATACATTAATATTATTAATAACATCTATGAAAATGCAAGTGCAAAGATTAGGCTGTTTGAAAATACAACACACATAAAAATTGGAAAGGGAGTGAGACAAGGTGACACCATATCTCCAAAGCTCTTTAATGCCACATTGGAGGGTGTTTTTCAGTCACTGAGCTGGGAAAACAAGGGGATAAAGATTAATGGAGATTATCTAACCCACCTTCGTTTTGCTGATGACGTAGTCATTTTTGCAACTAGCCCATCAGAGCTGCAGAGTATGATCCAGGAACTTGCTGACAAGAGTAAAGAAGTGGGATTAAAAATGAACTTTCAGAAGACAAAAGTGATGTTCAATGCTTTTACAAGAAATGAAGATTTATCGATTGATGGAGAAAAGCTGGAGATAACAGACACGTACGTTTATCTTGGACAGCAGATATCAAGTGAGGGTCACATTGATGAAGAAATTAATCGGCGTACAAAACTTGCCTGGAGAGCTTTTGGAAGAAACAGCATAATTTTCAAGAGCAATATGCCATCATGTCTTAAAAGAAAAGTGTTTGATCAATGCATCCTTCCAGTGCTTACGTATGGTGCAGAGACGTGGACCTTAACTAAAAGAGACATACAAAGGCTGCAGACAACTCAAAGTAGCATGTAGAGGTGCATGCTTGGTGTAACCAGGAGAGATAAGAAGAGGAACTCGTGGATCCGAAAAATGACAAGAGTGGAAGACATCATGATCAGAGTTAAATCCCTGAAATGGCAATGGGCTGGACATACTGCCAGAAGGACAGATCATCGATGGACAGCCGAAATTTTAGATTGGATTCCAAGGGACAGGAAAAGACCCAGAAGAAGACCACATGGGAGATGGGTGGATGAAATTCGAAAGTATGCAGGGGTGACATGGAGGAGACTGGCACAAGACAGACCGTTGTGGAGGAAACTTGGGGAGACCTTCGCCCAGCAGTGGATTGATAACGGTTGACAATGATGATGATGATGATTCCATTACACCACAGAACAATAAACTTCCAAGTAACAGATGCTATGTAATTGCAGCTTAGAAATCGAGCAACTCAAGATTTGTGCTAGAAAAAGAAATTCAATGTTTTCTTGTAGATGGTGGGCCAAATTTTAAAATATATATGTATATATCATCATCATTGTAAACCATTATCAATACATTGCTGGATGAAGATCTCCCCAAGTTTCTTCCACAACAGCCTGCCTTGTGCCAGTCTCCTACATGTCACTCTTGCATTCTTTCAAATTTCATCCACCCCTCTCCTAGGTGGTATTCTTCTGGATTTTTTCCTGTCCCTTGGAATCCAGTCTAAAATTCCAGCTGTCCATCGATGGTCTGTCCTTCTGGCAATATATGTCCAGCCCATTGCCATTTCAGGGATTTTACTCTGATCATGATGTCTTCCACTCTTATTTTTCTGATCCACGAGTTCCTCTTGTTATCTCTCCTGGTTACACCAAGCATGCATCTCTCTATGCTTCTTTGAGTTGTCTGCAGTCTTTGTATGTCTCTTTTAGTTAAGGTCCACGTCTCTGCACTATACGTAAGCACTGGAAGGATGCATTGATTAAACACTTTTCTTTTAAGACATAATGGCATATTGCTCTTGAAAATTATACTGTTTCTTCCAAAAGCTCTCTAACCAAATTTTATACGCCGATTAATTTCTTCATCAATGTGACTTTTGCTAGATATCTGCTGTTGCTTGACAGATAAATGTAGGTATCAGTTATCTACAGCTTTTCCCATCAATCGATAAATCTTTATTTCTTGTAAAAGCATTGTATTGTACATCAGTTTTGTCACTTGAAAGTTCATTTTTAATCCCACTTCTTTACTCTTGTCAGCAAGTTCCTGGATCATACCCTGCAGTTCTGAAGGCACAGTTGCAAAAGTAACTATGTCATCAGCAAAACGAAGGTGAATTAAGTAATCTCCATCAATCTTTATCCCTTTGTTTTCCCAGTTCAATGATTGACATTTTGCAATGTGGCATTAAAGAGTTTGGGAGTTATGATGTCAGCTTGTCTCACTCCCTTTCCAATTTTTGTTGGTGCTGTGTTCTCAAATAACCGAACCTTTGCACTTGATTTTCATAGATGTTACTAATAATACTAACATATGCATCTTCAATACCTCAGGATTTCAAAGCCATTGCAACTGCTGATGGTTTCACAGAATCAAAGGCCTTTTCATAATCAATAAAAGCAATACAGAATGGGGGTTCATATTTCCTTGTTCTTTCAACTAGTTCTCTCAGCACATGGATATGATCTATAGTGCTGTAGCCACTCCTGAATCCAGCTTGTTCTCTCGGTTGAGCCATGTCCAGCGTTATCTTCAAGTGATGTGAAAGAACCTTCGTGAAGATTTTATAAACCACCCATAGGAGGCTGATGGACCTGTAGTTTCTGAGATCCTCAATGTCACCTTTTTTTATGTAGAAGGATCATTGTAGCATCATCGAGACATCTAGTGAAAACTCGGGTGAGTCTAGTTTCAATTTCTCCACTTGCTTCGTGTATAATGTCCATGGTTATTCCATCTTTTCCTGGAGCTTTTTCCCCATTTCATGTTAATATAAAGCTATCTTGCTTAATCTATTAAAATTTTAAACTCTTTCAACTAATATTAGAAAATAAATTTAAAATTTGGAAAAAAATTTACATTTAACGAGAGCATTGTGGATGATTAAACACCGTTAAAAGTTGTTTCATGTCTACTTTGACGCTTGTTGAAAGTCAAAGTATTTGTTCAAGAGTAGAGTCATTCATACTGTTCTGTGCTTTGACTTTATGTCAGAAAATGCATTCTTGCATATATAAGTACTTCCAAACACTGAAATATCTTTTAATACCAAATGTCTTACATTTGGGTATTTTTCAATGAAAAAGGTTTTAAAAATTCTGCTTCATTCTCTGATTGAGCTCTATAAATTCATCTACTTGATGATCACACAATTTCCCTTGATAAATGGGGTTTGTGGGTTTGTGCTTTCAATGCCAACATTCAATGAATTGCTGAAGAGATGTATGCTTGGTTTGAGTTCATCAAATAGTTTATACCCATCATCAAAGTTCTTAATTAAAGTGTCTAGCTCAGAAAAAAATACTTTAAAATCTATAATTTCACCAAGTATTATCATTTCATCAAAAAGCTCCGAAGGAGATTTTGATGAAATGATAATAAAAGCTATAAAAGCTATAGTGCTTTTGCTTTTTGATAATAAAAGCTTTCAATGGAATATAACACTTCTAGATTTGCATTTTGAACTTCACTTTTAGTTGGTAAAAAGTTCGATGAACACTTACCGCACGTGGGGCTTGGCTTTCAATCCATATTTCCGTTACGTGGATGCGGCACGGGATTTTTTCATTTGGCCACGGGTCCGCTTCTTCTTTTTTTTTTTTTTTTTTCTCCGTTGGAATTTATTTTGTCTCATCACCAAATGAGTTTTTCCTTTGCTGCATCCTCATTTACTTCAATATTTATTCATACCCGAGTACTTTCAGTACTACTACTATACCGTCTTCGAGGGGACATTTTGCTCCAACTAGCACGGACCGTGTCAGCTGGGCATTTCGGTGGTTCTCGCGGGCTGCTTCTGTCATCTGCTATCGCTTCTTCTTGGGCGTTGTGGCGCCATCTCTTGTTGGTCAGTGATCTCCTTTTTCGAACTTTTTCTTTTTTTGCTCAATTTTAATTAAATTTCTCCAGCTGTTTCTCAAATTATTAGGGTCATTGTGGTTGCAAACTTTTGTCCTATTTTTCAATCATTACCGACTCTGCTATTCTGAGGTGTTTTTCGGATTTACAGCTTTTAATGATTTTTATATTTTCGAATTTTGGATATTTTTGGTTATCCAGACAGTATTGAAAATATCCAAAATTCGAAAATATAAAAATCATTAAAAGCTGTAAATCCGAAAAACACCTCAGAATAGCAGAGTCGGTAATGATTGAAAAAAATAGGACAAAAGTTTGCAACCACAATGACCCTAATAATTTGAGAAACAGCTGGAGAAATTTAATTAAAATTGAGCAAAAAAAAGAAAAAGTTCGAAAAAGGAGATCACTGACCAACAAGAGATGGCGCCACAACGCCCAAGAAGAAGCGATAGCAGATGACAGAAGCAGCCCGCGAGAACCACCGAAATGCCCAGCTGACACGGTCCGTGCTAGTTGGAGCAAAATGTCCCCTCGAAGACGGTATAGTAGTAGTACCGAAAGTACTCGGGTATGAATAAATATTGAAGTAAATGAGGATGCAGCAAAGGAAAAACTCATTTGGTGATGAGACAAAATAAATTCCAACGGAGAAAAAAAAAAAAAAAGAAGAAGCGGACCCGTGGCCAAATGAAAAATCCCGTGCCGCATCCACGTAACGGAAATATGGATTGAAAGCCAAGCCCCACGTGCGGTAAGTGTTCATCGAACTTTACCAACTAAAAGTGAAGTTCAAAAATGCAAATGCATTAATGCACGTTAAATAATTAACCTCCAATATCGGAAGTAAATTGAAACTTCTAGATTTATTTTAGCAATGGCAAAATCAGTCAGTTACTTTCTAGATTTGATTTTAACAATGGCAGCTTATTATGAAAGTCACCTACACTGTAAAAAATAAGTAGCATGAATTCACAGAAAATTCCTGAATGCCAGTAGGTATCAGTCTTTTAATGAAATTCCCGTAACTTCAGTATTTTGACAGATTTTCTGTAATCGGTAATTCAGTCTATCTCAGAAAAGTCAGTTTTGAGTTTTTCCATTTTTGTACAGAAATTTTGCAGAAACATCAATCTTGACTTTTTCAGTCCTTGGCATGTATGAAGTGAATAAATAGTTTCGTTTACCCCCTCGTGGGCATCAAACCTGGTGCGCCATCAACAGCAGCAGAACATGCTAACGACTGACCCAGAAAGTCACTTAATCCTTAACCATGTATAAGGTAGAAGTAAAAAGGACACGAATAGCATGATGATTAAATGTTTTTCATTATTAATGTGGGTTAATTAGTTCTTTTTATTTTTTGTAGGAGCTTATTATTTTTCTGAGAAGGTTTATAATAATTTTATTTTTCCTGTAGGACTTATTACACATAACATTTATTTTTTTCCTGATTTTTTAAAGCAACAGAATGTTTTGGAACTCGAGATCTTTTTAAACAGACAATGACTTTCAATTATACTGAAAAGGTGAAATGTAATAAAATTTGATCTTGATAGCTATAAAAAATAACTTTTTTGTCTTAAGGAGTCCACAGACTGATACACAGGTATTATTCGCATACAATCACCTGCAGAATAATTTAAGTACTTGGTTTCTTACAGTGACACAATATACAATAGCAGGTGCACCAATCAGGTGGGTGGGAGGAATATTCATTGCCACAGTAACCTTGATACAGGGTGTCACACTCACTACCAAACCCAGCATTTCTTTAATAATAACACCAATGAAAGTATTGCAACGAAATTTGAAGTAGACTTACCTCATTTCATGCAAAATATGATGACATCACAACATGTGCTGGAAGTGGCCACCATTTGCATCCAGACAGCATTGAACCCAGCACTGTCCGCCAGCCAGCCGGAGTGCTCCTTAGCGGCAGACGCATTCCTAAGTGTCGTGCCACTGAGGAGCAGTCCGCCGGCCAGCCAGACACGCCTCTCTGCTGCTTTGTTATGCCATTTCGCTGAGCATGTCTACGCTATATGGTTGTTGATAGTGAGTGCTTGTGGCTGTTCGCATACATGTGAAAATGTAATGTATCGGTATACTCTGGAGGAGCGAGTGTTTATTGTTCGTACTTTTTGAAAAACAGAATGGATAAAGTCTTGTCAACAGCAATTCCTAGAGAGGTTTTCAGGCAGATATCTGCCGAGCAAGTCCACCATTTGGGCATTGTCAAAGAAATTGGAAACCAAGGGCACTTTATTAGATGACCATGCAGGAGGTAATCCACTAATGTCCGAGGAAACGATCCAGAATGTAAAGGGCCGACTACTTGCATCTCCCAGGAAGTCATTTCGCCGACTGTCACAGGAAACAGGGTTGTCCAAAAGCACTTGTCAACGTACTGTGAAAAAAGTGAAGCTTCGTGCGTACCGTATCTCTGTGGTACACGCACTGAAAAAGCCTGACCACGTGAAACGAGTGACATACAATCGATGGTTTCAGACATTTCTTCAGGAAAATCCGGGCATTCTGGACTACACGTAGTTCTCGGACGAGGCGTGATTTCACCTGTCTGGATACATCAATTCTCAAAATGCCCGTATTTGGGCCAGTGAAAATCCCAATGTGATACATGAAGAATCCCTTCATTCACAGAAAATTGGTGTTTGGTGTGGAATGGCCCGGCGCCGCATAATTGGTCCCATCTTCTTCAATAAAACCATCACAACAGCTGCATATATGGAAATCTTCAACACTTTTGTAAATCAATTGGATGACGAAGAACTCTCTATTGGATAACCAGCATGATGGAGTGACATCACACACCAGGATGGCCAAAATTCAGTCCTTTTTCGGCGACTACATCATTTTAAAGGGTCTATGGCCACCACGCTCGCCCGATCTTATGCCTTCTGATTGCTTTTTTATGGGGATATCTAAAAGGGGGGTTACCAAAAGAAACTGCGAACCATAGATGCCTTGAAAGCAAACATCACCGAACAAATTCAGGCTGTGACGGCGAACATACTGGCAAGGACTTTCCATAATATGGTGCGCCAGGTTCAATGCTATCTGGAAGCAAATGATGGCTACTTCCAGCACATGCTGTGATGTCATCACATTCCACACGAAATAAGGTAAGTCCACTTCAAATTTTGTTGAAATATATTCATTGGTGTTAACATTATTAAAGAAAAGGTGGGTTCGATAGCGAGTGGGACTCCCTGTATCATGCAATATGCTATCCACGATATCCAGGCTCACTACAGAACCTCAAAATTAGGTTGAAATTTAATAGTTAATCAGACCTCCAGAATTCCTGCAAACCACTTTTATTACCAGCAATTTTCCAGCATATGGGGGCAGAAAAAGTGGGAACAGAAGTTTTCCATTAACATACGAAAGCAATTACAGTAAAGTTAATTTGTCAGGGCAGTCACCTTAAAATCTGCATGATGAGTAACAGAAGCCTTGAAAAAATAACAGTCCTCTTAGAAACTCATTAATTTTCTATCTACTCTTTCCATGTCCAAACTGCAATGGCTGTTTCATAAAAACTGAGAGTAAAATCACACAAAATGAAGAAATATAGATACAGCAAAATATATGTTATTCTTTTTCAAAGTATCTTCCCTCGGATGATATGCAATGGTCCCATCGTTCAGTCCATTTTTCAAAGCATGAGGCGAAGGCATCTTTTGGAAGCTGCTTTAGCGACCCCTGTACAGCTTGAATAGTGTCAGCATCTGTGTTGAATGTTGCACCACGGAACTTCTCCTTCATTGTTGGAAATAACCACAAATCGTACAGGGCAAGGTCAGGACTGTAGGCAGGCTGTGGCATGATTTCAATACTGCATTTCATAAGAAACTGTTGAACACAAGCAGCCACATATGGGCAGGTTTTATCATAGCGTAGGGTCCACTTGCCCACCAGTTCCAGTCGCTTAATCAATATGTGTTGTCGCAGTCGCCACAAGACTGAAATGTAATACTCAGCATTGACAGTATGTAATTTGTGGAGGAACAACATGCTGGTAGACTACACCTTTATTATCAAAGAAAATGATCATCATTACCTCCTCAGCTGATTTAGTTTGGTGGACTTTTTCAGAGGAGGCGAGCCTGTGTGTTTCCAGACACTCGTTGCGCGCTTTATGAGGGGGTTGAAATAGTGGACCCATGTTTCATTTGCAGTTATTAATGTGTTTAGAAAGTTTGGATCCTTCACAATGAATCATTTGTTTCTGCTCATGACACACCTGAACTCTGGCTAACAATTGTTCTGCCATCAGGTGATGAGGTATCCATCTGGAACACACACGATGCAGCAGTAATTTGGCGCATAAAATGTGCAATGTGGATGGTTTTGAAATATTAGTTGACGCTGCTATATCTTCACACATCATTCATCAATTTTCTTGTAGGATTGCCCAAACAGTGTTAACAATATGCTCTGTAACAACACTTTCAGGTCGACCAGGCCTAGGAGTTCTTCCAACAAATGCCCTTTTTTGAAATCATGGTGCCATCTAAAAATCGTCGACTAGCCCAAACATTTATTTTTGTATGCTTTTTTCATTAAATCAACTGCTTCTGGACTTGTTTTACCCCAAATGATAGCAAAATTTTATCGCACAACACATTTCGCTTCCTAACTCTGAATCATTCACCTCCATAGCTATATGGTGAAATGCAGACGTACTTAAACAACTGCGCAATAACAAAACCAGAATCGTCTGCCATGGTTAATTACCAATGCCATAGATACTTCCCTAATTCAGTTAATCATCTGCATGGTTATTTTCCCTCTTTGCACTGTTGCCAACCAAAAAAAAATTACTCTGTGTTTATGGAACGGCCCTTGTAAATGCACTTTTGAGTGAATGTAGTACATAGCTTCAATGTTCCAGAAGCTCTGAATCTTCTTCAGAGGACACAGGTTCCTCTTTAAGTTGGTGTAAAACTGCACAGTACATGTTAGGTTCATCCACTGACATTTGGATTAGCTTTCTTTGGGGAAAAGCACTTACTGCTTTCAACAAGTCCTAATAAGTCTTTGACAGTGGCTCAGCTCATGAAGGCTGAAGTGAAATACTGTTATTTTTTTCTCAATAATCGGTTAATAAATACCAAGATTTGTGGAAAAGGAAAATCAGATTTGCTAGTTATGGGATGAAAATATATAGGTGTTTTGACAAAAGCAAAAAACCATTTGCCAATATTGTTTATTGGTACATCTCTCATTGAAAAAACAACTAGTTTTTCTATCATCCTGTTAACCATTTACCATCTGTTCCCTCACAATTTATCCACCATATTTGATATCTTATTTCATTCAGCAATGAAATAAACTGTATATTTGCTTTGAGTGGTAATACTTTGCTATATTGCCACTCAAAGCAACTATATAGTTTATTTCACTGCAACCAAAATCATTTGTCAGGAATTTAAGACAAAAATTACATACATATTTTCAAATAAGTGAAGTTATTAGAAATCCTGTGAAAATTACAGTAAGAAAATGTTTTTTCAAGATTCTTTCTGTAACATTTATCTGCAAGTGCAACAATATCCAGCTATGCTCTTCTAGGTAGCTAAGCACCGGTCATTGCAGATTACATTGAAAACAACACGCTAGCATGTAAATTTTGCAGAAATTATTTTTAAAAGCCTTTTCATTTTGGCAATTTTCAAACAGTTTTATATCAGCTTTTATAGTTAAAAAGATTTGCATCATTTCCCCCTGTAAATTCCAACCAATTATTTATTTCCCTGTTGTAAAGGGTTGCCATATCTACTATATTCTAATAAGGTAGTACTGAGCTCAAACTGTTTTCTGCACTTACTTCAGATAAGATTCAACATGTTAATCTTCATATGCTATTTTTAAATACATAATCCAGTTTTTGCATGCAGATTTCATAGTTTAAATATAATTTTTACTATTCTTTAAAGTGAAATTAAATTTGAAAACTATTTATCTTTGTCTGTACTAGAGCTGTCACTATTTATGTTCCCCACTAACCTTTAACCAGTAAAGTGGGGTCAAATTGTCGCTGAACACAGACTAACATTTTTTTTTTGGGGGGGCATTATGACATAAGCTGTCAAATTTTCTGTTCATCACGTTTTATTCAAATAAAACGTGATGAACAGAAAATATGACAGCTTATGTCATAATGCTCAAAATCTATGTATCGCGTAATAGAATTACTTGAAGATATTAACGAATAAATCTCATAGAGTTATATACACAGACTGACATGATTTAATATGTTTCCCATCCTTACCACTAGAGACCGCTGCGAGTCCATATCTTCCTGACACGTGGATTGCTTTCTTTACCCAGTAGCAGCTTGATTGTCAATTGGTTTGCACCACTGTTCTTTAGGTGTTTGGCCATTTTGACCCATACCTTACCATTAATGAAACAAACATGTGTATTAATCCTAGTTGTAAATGAATTTATGGCACCTCTATTCATAGTGATTGTGGAATAACTTTTTTACGGGTCTTATAGAGGTTATTTTTCATGAAAGTTGGTTGTCAAATTTTCAAACTAGGCTTTAGTTCGAAAATTTGACAACCAACTTTCATGAAAAATAACCTCTATAAGACCCGTAAAAAAGTTATTCCACAATGTGTATTGATGTTTACTAAGCACACCGGACAAAAAATGACAAAATGCTGATGGAACATGCGCATAAATGTAAAGATAATGTATAAAATAATGAACGCAAAGAGTTGTATAAATATGGTGAGTGAAACTGCTGGATTATGACTGCGGATATCTGAAGCATTCTGCATTTCCTTTTACAGATACAAGTATGGGTCGTAAAGGTGACGTTACTCAGTGGCAAAATGGAGCTATTGTTTTTTGGCCAAGAACATAGTCATTCCTTGCAAGTGGTGGAGAAGTTTGTTGGATTGTCCTAGTCAACAGTCAGTAGTGTCTACTTTCAGTGGAAGAAGGATTGACCAGGTTCTCTGCTAAAAAACAATGGAAATTAAGTCCCTTTGTCACTAAGGCGGAGCAACTGTGGTAGAAGCCCTATGATAGCAAATCAGGATCGCAGACTTTTGGGACAATTAACAACTCCTGCAGGTTTCCAGACTTGTCCAGAACTGTTTGACCGACACAAAGCTGGACCCAGTAAACCAGTCTCAGAACGAACGCTGCGGAGATAATTGCATGGCCTGGGCATTTTCAGTCGTGTTGCCCGGATACTTCCGAAGTTAACAGTTATCCATAAAAAAATCGTCTTGCTTGGGCAAAACAGCATTGTCACTGGACCACTGAACATTGGCGACAATAATATGATCTGACAAATCCATAGTCTGCTTGTATTTCAATGTTGGTCACTCCAGGATTATGCGGAAGGCTGGAAAAGAATTTAACCCAGAATGTGTTCAAAGAGCTATGCAAAAAGGAGGTGGAAGTACATATTATGTTTTGGGGCTGTATTTCAAGTACTGGAGTTGAACCATTCCTTGAGGTGTCCAATCACATGAAATCTATGGATTATGCGCCACATTTAAATAATGCAGTTTTGCCATTTATCTAATATTTGGAACAAGAAGGACACATAGTGGATCTTGTGTTTCAAGATGATAACTCTCATATCCATTGAGCTAAAATTGTGCTGGATTGGTTTAAAGAACATGAGAGAGACATTTCACATCTTAATTGGCCAGCAAATTTACCCAATTTAAATATGATTAAAGACGTCTGGGACATGTTAGAGAGCGTGTGACATACTACAGATGTGAAAACGTGTCAAGACAACAAATCTACAGTGAGACATTCTGTCCGCGTAGCTCAGTTCGGAAAGCAACTTACTCTGGAGTGAGGGGATACGGATTCAATGTCCATCGCGGACAAACTTGTGTTTTCACATTGGCGCCTGATTGTGGAAAATGGATACACTAGCCGTTGGGTTCTTCGAAAAAGTGTGATATTTGTTCCACTCATTGTTTGGAATTAATGAAAAATTCCAACTTCGCTTCAAAGACAAAAAAGAAAAAAAATTAAGAGGGAGATGATGTGACGTACTACAGAGATGAAAATATGTGTCAAGACGACATATCTGCAACGAGATATTCTGTCCGAGTAGCTCAGTTGGGGGAGCGACTTACTCTGGAGTGAAGGGACATGGACAAACCTGTGTTTTCACAAGGGCCTTGAAGAAGAAAAAACAACACCTTGCAAATTTAGAGAAATTAAGGGTCTTTTGAGCATGGAGTGGAATAGACTTTATGCCATGTGGTACTGAGTCATATTGATAGCATGCCAAACAAAATTAAAGCTGTAATTAAAGCAGGTGGTGATATAACCCCATATTTAGGAATAAAGTTTACATTCCGTAATTTTTTGTCCAGTGTATTTACCATTTCATGCTATTAATGAACATTCTCCAACCTTTCTCATCTTTGTTGTGCTACCTTTTATTCCATATTTGTTTATGTGATATTCTCCAAGTTAATAAAAATGGATGTCTTCAATTCAAGTAGCAAAAGAAAAAGGTTGGATGATCCTGATATTGAGGACATTGTGACACAATGGGTGGAAAAAGCTGAATGTAATGAATCAGAGTATGAACTAAGCGATCATTATTCTATCAGTGAGCAGTCTGCTGAACAACATTTTGGAACTGTATTTCTATGGAAGAAATGCTCTCTGAATTACTCTTATGAACAAATGAAAAAATTCAGAGTGTGAGGCCAAATTACTATGAGATAAATAAATGTCTAGTTCAAAACATTGACATAGAACTATTGAGTTGATGCATAAGTTCATGTCGTTTTATTTCACAGGTGTTTCCCAGGTCAGTAGTGATGGTGCAGATGGCTAGTTGTATATCAAAATGTAGCCAATAATATCGTGTATCTAAATCATATTGCATTGTGTGATTGTGAGTAATGGGTTTTTGGTTTTCAGGTTCGGAAGTATGAAGTGTCAAGTAGAGAGGAATGAATATTTTCAACATCTGCTCCTCTACGAGTTTAACAAGAGATCCTCTCAGCCACTGAGGACACTCTAAAATTTTGTGCTGTCTATGGGGAGGATGCTATTGCTCCGAGGACAGCATGCAGATGGTTTGAGCGGTTTTGAGGTTGCAATTTTGACTTCAACAACTCTCCACGTTCAGGACCTCCATCTCACTTTGACGAGGATCGTTTGAACCATCTCATGCACTTGGATCCGCGTCAAAGCACATGCGAATTGACCACTGAAATGGACTGCAATCAGGCCACAGTTGTGCGACACCTGGAATGTATGGGAAAGATCCAGAAATTGGGATCTTGGGTGGCTCACTCTCATCGAGGACAACGAGAATCAGCGTGTTGCCATATGTGGTTCCTTGCTCGCCCGTTATCGCGAATGTTCTCAGCAACACAAACCCTTTCTGTTATGTATTGTTACTGCAGATGAAAAGTGGTGCCTGTACGTGAGTTTCAGGCATCGGAGGGAATGGTTAAGCCCAAAAAGATGCCCACAAGACGTCCAAAACATAACCTTTATCCTGCAAAGATCATGTTGTGTGTCTGGTGGGACATGGAAGGCATTTTTCACTGGAAAATACTGCCAAGGAATCGGACCATCAACGCTGAACTCTATAGTGAGCAACTCCACCGTGTGGAGAGAGCAATTCAGCAGAAACGGCCACATCGGCGCCATGGTGTCCTTCTTCAATATGATAACACACACCCTCAAAGTGCAAACATGACCAAAATGGCCATTCAGGAAATGAAATAGGAGATCCTTCCACATCCGGCCTATTCCCCAGATGTCGCGCCTTCCGACTATCACCTGTTCCAATCTCTGTCGAATGCTCTCCATAGCAGAACGTTCAACAATGTTGTTGATCTCCAGAATTGCCTTGATGATTTCTTCACAGTAAAACCAGCATATTTTTTCAAGAATAGCATTGCAGACCCATCCAGACGTTGGGACACCATCGTAAACAATCAGGGGGGGATATAGTTGATTAATTCCGTTTTCCCTCCTGATGTACTACATTCCTGTAGTGTGGTGATAATAATGGCATGATCTTCTGCATCAACCGAATAAAAGCATTTACGGACCTTCTGTATTCCACTGGGTCATTCAAATCAGGATATGAAGATGTTGCTCACCTGTTTTCAATGGATGGGATAGGACGTGAGATTTGCCGCCATGCTACTGTATCTCTAAACCAGTTTCTATTACTTGTATTACCTTGCCTGAGATTCAATGACACAAAAAATTGGAATGAAAGATATAAAGAAGATCCTCTGGCTCCAATTTCTTTTTTCTTCATTGAACTAGTAAAAAACTCAACTTTTTTTCACTAGGAGCCAATGTGTGCATTGATAAGATGCTGGTTCCATTTCATGGAAGACGTAAGTATAAAATGTGTATGCTAAACAAGCCAACCAAATATGGTATCAAAGTGATGGTTTTGGCAGATGTGGATACAAGCTATTTCTACAATGGAAATGTATATTGTCAGAGAGACAGTGATGGTATTAGCATAAATGGTAATACCAAAAAGTTTCACAAGCTCAGTCAAGCTGTTTTGCAACTTATAAAGCCTCTTGAAAAAACACCATCCATAACATTACCACAAACAACTAGTTCTTGTCTGTGACTCTTGCACAAGAACTTCAGAAAAGAGGGCTTACTTATGTTGGAAACTTGAGAAAACCTCAAAAAGAAATTCCTGCCGAATTTTTCTGAACCACAAAAGAGCAGTTGGGTCTAGTCTGTAGAGTTTTACGAAAGACATTACACTGCTTTCAAACATACCAAAGAAAAACAAATGTGTGTTGTTATTGTCAAGCATGTATTATTCTACTGATCCAGATTCTGGCAAGTGACAAATTATATCCATATATAATGCAACAAAAGCGGAAGTAGATGCTCTTGATCAGAAATGTGCTTACTACTCAGTAGCTCAACAAACTTGAAGATAGCCAATGGCTCTTTATTTGCAGCAATTCTGGATATCAGTGGAGTAAACACACACATGCTTTATTACCAGAAGAAAAGTCAAAGAAGTATGGATAGACTATGTTTCTAAAAAAACTTCGTTATGCAACTTGTGAAGCCTCAGCTAATGAACCATCTGCATAATTTAGCAATTGCCAGTGGAAATTCAACACACCACAGGCCGAATAGTAAAAACAAAAGTAGCAACAAAGGGCAAGGAAGAAGAAGAGAGAAATACATTGAAAAATTGAAAGAGATGTCATATCTGCCCTTCTAAAAAAACAGAAAAACAAGTCAGATGTGCCACAAATGCAAGAAGCCAATGTGAGCTGCATACTCATTCCGAATTTGTGCAAATTGTGTGGAACTGGAAACCAGGCGTAAAATATGTGAATTTCCTGATATTGTATTTTGAAACTTTTCATTATGTTAGTTACATCAGCAAATAACTCTAGTTTGTTTCTGTGCTTCAATGAGCATAGACAGCTTCCTGTTAAAATTTTCTAAATACAAAAAAACAAAATTGGCAATATTTTACAGCGCTTCTAAAAATATTTTTTTATGTCCCAATGAATATTAATATTGACAAATAAATATGTAAAATGCTTAATATGAACATACAGAATAAATGTAAAGTTGTATTCAAATTGTTGTTATTCATTTTATTTCCTATATCACTAAAAATATATTGCAGTCATTTTGACCTGCTCCTTATACCACCTGTGTTACAAAAATCACCTTAACAGTCGATTAAGTAGTTTTCACAAAAAAGTGACTAGCAAAAGTACCACTTTATGAGCTGCAATTCTGTTTAGAATACATTTTTTCATTCTATGGTTAAATCTTGCTATATCAAGGAACAGAGCACGCATCTCCCCCATTTGTTAAAAAATTGAAAATAAAAGTTCAAAATTGGAACTTGCCCTTTTTGTTAACATTTTTATGACCCATAGGCACCATCATTTTTTAACTTTAATTTCACATTAAAGAAAAGCAGAAATGCTGGCTCTGTTCCTTCATATAATCCCACCTTCTGCAATTTTTCATCAAACTACAATAAACACTGTCATTCAACATCTATTTTCATATCTATTTGATGAAAAGCTTTTCATTCCATTTGACGAAGAGTCAAATGGAATGAAATTCGTTCATTCCTGCTGCATTAGAACTTTGAAGTTCCTTATCTGCTTACCACAAAGTTACTACTTTCAACTATTTAAATCAATGGCAGTTTATCTACTTTTAAGGATTCACGCATCTGAAAACAGGACAACAAAAAATTATCATAGTGCAACACACTAAAAGTTTTACATTTTGTAATTAATATCTACATCAATTTTGCCCTTCACAATTAATATCCCATTTAAAAAATGCCTCACTGTTGCACCCCATGATTCTGTAGAGGATACTCATTAAGCTAAACAAGAAATCCTGCTACACTCAGAGGAGAACAGAAAAAAATTGCAACACACACACACTTTTTTTTCTATGGAAAAGCATGTGTACCCAAGTCCATTAAATTTTAATTCAGCAATCTGATGAAGATGCTCTGAAGAAAGGTTTAAACAAAGTTAAATTTCACAGTGAAGTACTTTATTCAACTGTTCTTCAATGAAATTTTTTCATGACACAAGAAATTACAACTTTTTTTTTTTTTCAAATGCTAATGAACATAAATAAACAACAGCTACAACACCACTGCAGTTTGCCATTGTATTGATTTCTGAAGGTGAAGCACTATACAAGTCACATCACAAAAAATTGCCAAAATATATTAAAAGGAAAAATAAAACAGATTTATCTAAGTCATTAGAAAGCTGCATCATTCAATGAATAAATAGATAAATAAACAAACAAACTTATGAGATGATCCCCAATATGGAATGAACAATGAGCACAAAAATGCTTCTAGTAAGAAAAAGAAAAGCAATTAAAAGAAAGGTGCAATGAATGATCTAGTTAGGTACAAAGATTTCTTATCACATTGATGAACTACAGTTATCTTAAACAAACCAAACCAGTAACAAATTACAATTTATGATCATAACTGCCTACACCAGATGAACTTACAAAATTAATTAACCAGAGAAAAATCAATATGGAATTTTATATACAATTAAAAAAAAAATCGCTGAGACAATAAGAATTATGTTTCCCAGTCTACAATGGGCTTTAATTTCTTTTACGATACTTTACAAGAAATGCAGTCCTGACATTGCTGTATCTGAAAATTGCAGAAAACCACTTTGACACGATATTATGAGTTAGTTTAATCATTTTAAATTACACTAGCAATAATACTACACAGCTAAAGAGAAATAATATAAATTATTTTAATTCTGAATGTGAAAAGCATGTAAATTGTCTAAAGTTCTGGCAAGGAAAACATAGCTGATGGAAAGATGATAAAACAGTATCAAGCAAAAGCAGATCAATTCAATGATGAGACAGTGACAAGGAAATTATGGCATTATCTCTGGGATGGAAAATACTTCAACAGAAGACAAAGTTGATGCAGGTGAAGTAGTCTAGTAAAGCATGTTGTACAGAAGATTAAAAAAATCTTCAGTAGGAGTTACACTGTACAATAGCTGAAGTAATGAACCACAGACAAGAGAACATAGGCCCAGAACTAGGAAAACAGTCAGCCTGAAATGAAAGACAGAAGCTGCCATTTTGAAGAGGCACAAGATCTTTTACTGCACAACATAAGATGGAGAAAGTTCTTGTTGAATTTGCATAATTTTTATTCCACTGTTGTACTCAAAATAATTTTTGTTTCCTATCACAATCAGAATAAAATTTGGTCACATTGTATCTAGCTATGAATCAATAATGAATGAATAAATTAATAATAAATATTCAAAAATGATTTTGTTTTGAGAATTAATATCAAAATATAAGTAAATTATTTATAAACTGATAAATAAAACAATGGCATCTTCAACACAAATTTTTTAATAAGAAAGCAGTCAACATGGCGACTAAAATTCATATAAAAGAAAGCAGCCAACTTTACTGTCACACACACCAAACATTTCAGTTGTATAACATTCTACTTAGTCAGGATGGAAATGAATCCATCCAAAGGAATATCTGTTCTTTACAACAGATTCAAGTCAACTTCAAATAGACATATGCAGCAAATAACAATAGTGATTGGTGACCAGTCATTTTTCCAAGATAAGTACAGTAAAACTCTAACTATCCGGATTAACTCGCACCACAGCAAATCTGGATATTCAGAAAATCCGGATAATTGGGTTGTCTTTTTTTCTGTAGGTCAAATACGTATTTATTAATTGAAGTGAGGGAATTTAATTTTTTTCCTTTTGTTGTATTTTATAATAATAAATGTTACACAGTTTAAAAAATAAATATCTACTGTAGTACTGCATTATAATTTTGTATTATTTAAATGAACAACAAAACTAAAAACACATAAAAAATTAACAAAAATCTAAATTTTACTTGGCCTTGAAAGAAGAACAAGCGATCCGGATAACTGGAGTTTCGCCGCCCGGTGGCGCAGTGGTCTAAGAGATGGCCTCTGATCATTCGTCCGAAAGGGGTCCGGGTTCGAATCCCGGTGTGGCATGGATGTTGTGTTTGTCTTACGGCACTGGCTCTCTCCCTTCCCTGGAGCCAGTGACCCTAAATTAGGGACGGGCGACTGCTTATAGCTCATTGAGTTGCTCACAATGGTCGTTAAACCTAAAAAAAAAAAAAAAAAACTGGAGTTTCGGATATCCTGAGTCTGGATAATTGGAGTTCTACTGTATCTCCATATTCAAGCAAACACATCACACCTTCAGTAAAACGTAGAAAAATTGACAACTTGATAGCCTGCAGTGATTGACCACTTTCCATTGTCATCATCTGGCCCACCAGTCATAGTAGCATTGTAAGCATAATGGATCCTTATGACATACCCAAAACTTCTGACCACTTTTCAATTTTGAAAACTGAGTAATACTATTGTACAATGTATTCAATATTTTCTTTACCAATTAATTTGAAATTCAATTTTTTACAAATCAAGTTAAAGAAAATAAAACATATTCCTTCAAGTAAAATGCTCACCTTTATATACACAGCAGTTTGCACGAATGGAGCTGAAATTGCTTTGACTTGAGAGCTACAAAAGAAAACAAAAACACTTTATGTGCATGTATGCATGTGTGTATATATATATATATATATATATACACTACCGGACAATTGCTAAGGAGGGATGACAATAGCAATGATAGCAACCATAAAATGGAAGGCAGGAAAATGTGGAAATTAGCATAAGTGCGGGATACAGTAAGAAGTGTTGTGCGTATGCAAATTTTGGATTGCCGAACTTGTTCGTGACGTCATAGCGCTGATAAGAGATATAAAGGATTTGGCGCGTATTGACCGTTGTTGTTGTTCAAACGCAAAGTTGAAAGGGAAAGAATCAATTGACGAACTTGCAATGTTCAGTATGTCTTCCCGACATCACCTAGATGATTTTACGCGTGGCCATATTATTGGCAAGATTGAAGAAGGGCGAAAAATAACAGATGTTGCCAGGGAGTTCGACGTCAGCCACAGTGTTGTTTCAAGGCTTTGGAAATCATTTCAAACAAATGGAGAATGTAGCAAACGTCACGGGAGAGGTCGTGTTCGCAGTACGACACCTGCAGAAGATCGGTACATAGTGCTATCAACGAAAAGACACCGGTGCAGCACAGCTAGTGAGGTAGCAAATCAGATTATGGCTGCTACTGGCAAGCGGATCTCCCAAAAAACTGTCGCCAGACGTTTGCATGAAGGAGGACTATACGCCCGCCGTCCTGTTGTGTGCATCCCATTGTCCAGACGTCACCGTACCGCCCGTTTGCAATGGTGGCATCAACATCACAATTGGACTGATAACGACTGGTCTGCTGTCCTCTTCTCAGATGAGAGTACATACAGTCTATCGTTTTATTGTCGACGACAACTGATCTGGCGTGATAGTGGTACTGCATATTGTCCAGCAAACATACAGGAAAGGGACCGATATCCGACATGTACTGTCATGGTATTGGCTGGCATCATGATCAATGGCCGTATGTCCCTCTATGTGCTTTCAACTGGGACTATGACTGGCCAACGATACATTAATGATGTTCTGCTACCTCATGTTCGCATGTTCCGGGGTGCTGTCGGTGATAGATTCATTTTCATGGACGACAACGCAACATGTCATCGAACAGTCGCTGTCCAGGAGTGTCTTGAGAGCGAGGATATTCACCGCCTCGTATGGCCAGCACGTTCTCCAGATCTGAATCCCATTGAAAATGTGTGGGATGCTTTGGGGAGGAGTCTTGCTGGTCGCCAATGCCCTCCAATAAACAAGGACACCCTCATCCGTGCACTGACAGAGGAATGGGATAAATTACCATAACAGCTGCTTGATAATGTTGTGCAAAGCATGACACGACGTGTGGAATCTTGCATCGCCCTCCATGGTGGCCATATCCCGTATTGACATCTTACGCCGGAACGCCTGCGGACGGTAATTGCATTTTTTTCACGTTTACGTATTCTGCACAAAATGGCCTGTTTGTCCCTTGAACACGTTCTAAAGCCTTCTGGATTTCAGAGCACAATAAATTGTCTTTCTTGTAATGTCCTGGCATTCTGACATTATTTTATTTCACTTGGCATCCAACCACACTTACTTTTTTATGCGCTATATAGCCGTTTATGATCGGTCCTTAGCAATTGTCCAGCAGTGTATATCATCATCATCATCATTGTCAACCATTATCAATCCACTGCAGGACGAAGGTCTCCCCAAGTTTCCTCCACAACGGTCTCTCTTGTGCCAGTCTCCTCCATGTCACTCCCGCATACTTTCGGATTTCATCCACCCATCTTCCATCTGGTCTTCTTCTGGGTCTTTTCCTGTCCCTTGGAATCCAATCTAAAATTTCGGCTGTCCATCGATGGTCTGTTCTTCTGGCAGTATGTCCAGCCCATTGCTATTTCAGGGATTTAACTCTGATCATGATGTCTTCCACTCCTGTCATTTTTCGGATCCACGTGTTCCTCTTCTTATCTCTCCTGGTTACACCAAGCATGCACCTCTCCATGCTGCTTTGAGTTGTCTGCAGCCTTTGTATGTCTCTTTTAGCTAAGGTCCACGTCTCTGCACCATACGTAAGCACTGGAAGGATGCATTGATCAAACACTTTTCTTTTAAGACATAATGGCATATTGCTCTTGAAAATTATGCTGTTTCTTCCAAAAGCTCTCCAGGCAAGTTTTGTATGCCGATTAATTTCTTCACCAATGTGACCCTCACTTGATATCTGCTGTCCAAGATAAACGTATGTGTCTGTTATCTCCAGCTTTTCTCCATCAATCGATAAATCTTCATTTCTTGTAAAAGCATTGTACATCACTTTTGTCTTCTGAAAGTTCATTTTTAATCCCACATCTTTACTCTTGTCAGCAAGTTCCTGGATCATACTCTGTAGCTCTGATGGGGTAGTTGCAAAAATGACAATATCATCAGCAAAACGAAGATGGGTTAGATAATCTCCATTAATCTTTATCCCTTTGTTTTCCCAGTTCAGTGATTGAAAGACATTTTCCAATGTGGCATTAAAGAGCTTCGGAGATATGGTGTCACCTTGTCTCACTCCCTTTCCAATTTTTATGTGTGTTGTATTTTCAAACAGCCGAATCTTTGCACTTGCATTTTCATAGATGTTATTAATAATATTAATGTATGCATCTTCAATACCGCAGAATTTCAGAGCCATTGTAACTGCTGATGGTTTCACCGAATCAAAGGCTTTTTCATAATCGATAAAAGCCATGCACAATGGAAGCTCATATTCCCTCGCTCTTTCAATTAGTTCTCTCAGTACGTGGATATGATCTATTGTGCTGTAGCCACTCCTGAATCCAGCTTGTTCTCTCGGTTGAGCCATGTCCAGTGTCACCTTCAAGCGGTGTGAAAGAACTTTAGTGAAGATTTTATAAACCACTGATAGGAGGCTGATAGGTCTGTAGTTCCTGAGGTCCTCAATGTCACCTTTTTATGTAGCAAGATCATTGTAGCGGTGTTCCAATCCTCAGGAATTTTCCCTTCATTAAGGCATCGAGTGAAAATTTGGGCGAGTACTGTTTCGATTTCTCCACTTGCTTCTTGTATGATGTCTACAATAATTCCATCTTCTCCTGGAGCTTTTCCCCGCTTCATGTTCTTGATTGCATGTGCAACTTCTGCTGGAAGGACTGGAAGAACTCTGGTACTGGTACCTTTCATGATGTCTGGAGTGCATGTATCATCCCTTTCATATAATTTGGAGTAGAAATCTTTCACTCTTGTCAAAATTTCGCCTCTATTTCTTGTTACAGAACCATCTTCTTTTCTCAGTGCCATAATCTGTTTTTTTCCCTTACTGAGATGTCCCTTTGCTATCTTTAGGCTTTGGTTGTTTTCAATTGCTTTCCTTACTAGTTCACAGTTGAATTTCCTTATGTCTTCAGTGATACTTTTTCGTACTGTCTTGCATAGTTCTATATATTCCACTTTGGAAGTCACATCTTCTTTAGTTGTCCTCATCACTCTTCTTTTTTGCATCAACATTTTGGTTTTTCCTGATAATTTGTTCAGATGCAATTTGTTCTTAGACCCAGCTAATTTTGTTGCTGTTTCCATAAGAGCTTTGGTTACTTTTCTGTTAACTTCAGAAATATCCACTTCTTCCGATGTTAGGCCTTCTAAAGCAGAGAATCTGTTCTTCAGTTCCAATTTGAAGGTATTTTGGTGTTTTTTAAGGTTGGTTATGTCAATACATTTTGTTTGTCTTATGAGCTTGCTACGTTCGAGTTTAGTGTTGAGGTGCATCTTACATCTCACCAATCTATGGTCACTGCCTGTGTTGAACTTGTTTAGCACACTGCAGTCTTCTATGACGAATTTTTTGTTACACATAATAAAATCAATTTCACTTGTCGTCCCATTTGGATGTCTCCATGTCCATTTCCTGTGTGGCTTTTTCTTGAAAAAGGAGTTCAAGATGAAAAACCCTTCTGCCTCTGCAAACTCTAACGAGAGTATTTCCACGCTGGTTTCTGTTGCCGTGACCGAATTTACCTACTGAAGTTTCATTCTGTTGCCGTTGCCCTATTTTTGCATTGAAATCTCCCATAATTATCTTCAAGTGCTGCTTACCTTTATTATTTAGATCACGAATTTCCTCATAAAATTCTTCAATTTCTTCTTCAGCATGACTTGTGGTGGGTGCATAAGTTTGAATAATCTGAGCCTGGTATCTTCTCGAGAGTTGGATAACGAGTCGTGCAGCTCTGTCAGAGGAACTTTCAACTTCTACAACTTTATCCTTCAGTTTCTTGTTTATTATAAATCCAACACCACTAGTTCTGCCAGTATCTGTCCCACGATAGTAGAAGAGATGTCCACTTTTCAGTTCAATGAGATCTTCTCCTTTTCTCCTTACCTCACTTAGCCCGACGATGTCCCACTTGATCCTTTGTAGTTCCTCTTCCAATTCAAGAAGCCTTGAATCAGAAGATAGGGAGCGTCCGTTATACGTCGCCAAGGTCAGCATCAGATGGCAGCCTAGTCCGGTCCTCCGGGGATTCTTAGCACCCTCTGCCTTCATGTCGCACTGGCCGCTGCCTTGGCCAGGTACATTCCAGCTGCCGGAGACTGAGGGCCAAGATTTAAGTTGTGGAATCATTTTGGAGGGGTTTGGCCATAACTCACCACGCTGGCCAAGCGGGTTGGTGAGTGTGGGATAGCATTTCCTCTAATCCCGATGGTATAGTTATACCGCTATTGGCGGTCGTCAGAGCCCCTTTAGTGGGAACAGGATGTACCACGAGAAGGCGGGGTTGACATTTGTCAAGGAGAGGCTGTGATGTTACGCATCACCTGACCTTATATATATATATATATATATATATATATATATATATATATATATATATATATACATGACTACACCATGACAAAACATAACTGACAACACCAAAATCACCAAAAACCAAATGAAAAATTTTAAAGGGTAAAAACCCAATGAGCTCTCATTAAGTCTATGTCCAGTAAGTACCAAAAACAGCCTGAACCAACGACAGAACAAGAAGCAAAGGCAAAAGCAAAAGGAATCCCAACATAGCCAATTGTGCAAGCAGTGGCGGCTTTTAGGAGGAGGCAGTGCCTCCTCAGAATTTCAATACTCTTAGTTAGAATTATTTGTTCTGTTCATTCAGCACTTTTAGGTATAGGAGAGCAAACGTTTATGCTAGTTAACTCTTTTGAATTAAATGTCATCCATGCGTTCATTCAGTTTTTTAAATTGGCGCTTTTGGAAAATAATCGGTAGCACGTAGTTACGAAATGTCCTTAGCTTGCGATCTCTGTCCGTGAGGCAATAAGCAAAATGCCTCTCATAGATTTTGCGCCAAACCTGTTTACTTCCACTGAATCAGTAGATCCGAAGGGTAGGCGCGGTGGAAAGGCGAACACAAAGAGTGCATGAGCACTGTGTACTTCCTGTGAGGCAGATGTTATCTTGCCTCACGGGAACAGCTGTTTCCCTGTAGGAAGCTTCACTGTGTTAACTACTCATTCTGACAGCTTCGAGTGGCATTACATAGCGCCTTCTTCCTAGTTGCTTTTTCCCCACACTAATGTTTGTGTAACTAATTGTATTTTATGTCTTATGAAGAGTTGTTTGTCAGACCATGGCCTCTGCTTCAAACATATCTAATATGGTGGAGAGCTTACTGGAAAAGCCTTTCAGTAGGAGAGATTTTGAAGAAAAGAATCAAATTAAAAATGATGGTAGGCCTACACCTGAAATGAAAAAGATGACTTCAAAGGGCAAAACTTCAAACAGAGGTTTTAATATTGACTGGTACAGAAAAGAACAATAGCTAACTGGTAGTTAATCAACAAACAAGCTATATTGTTGGTCATTTCCTGTGAGTGGCAATGAAGTCTGGTAAGAGAAAGGCTTCAATGATTTGAAAAACTTACCACATGCTTTGGACAGGCACAAAAAGTGTAAAGATCACATTCTGGCAGTTGTTAAATTAGAGTTGCTAGGCAAAACAAGGATAGACTACTGTCTCAACGAAGTGAAGAGAACAAGTGACTTACATCATAATGAAAAAGAATCGTGATATTATGAAGAAGTTAATTGATATTACAACACTAGTGGCCCGGCAAGAGCTCCCATTTCGTGGACACGATGAGAGCGAAGTAGTCTGAAAATAAGGGAAATTATCTCGATGACTGATTTCCTCTCAAAGAGTGACAAAACATTGAGTGTTTATGGAGAATAGTACAACATTTTCAGGAACTCCAAAAACAATACAGAATGATTTAATCGAATCAGTTGCTCATATAGTTAAGAATGCAGATATTGAAAATGCCCAGTTTTTTCTTGGCAGATTGATGAAGCGACAGACATTAGCTCTCATGCACAAGTATCAATTATAGTTCGATTCGTGAAAGATGGAGTAGCAGTAGAAAGATTCTTGGGATTTTTTGACGTAAGTTCTGATCGGTGTGCTACTCCGCTTAAAGAATTACTGGATCGTGAGCTGGAAAGATTTAGCTACAAAGAAAAACTAGTTGCATGGACATATGATGCCACAGCAGTGATGGCATCAGAGCTGAATGGATTGCAAGCAAAAGTGAAGTGTGATGCCCCTCAAGCATTATTTGTTCATTGCTACGCACACAGGCTGAACTTAGTTTTGAGCAGAGCAGCGTCAGTGTTGAAGGAATCACGTATTTTTATATATATATATATATATATATATATTTTTTATTTTTTGCAAATTTAAATGCAATTTGTGCATTCTTTTCCAAATCGACAAAGCGTGTTCATTTACTAGAATCTGTTGGTGGACCCAGACTACCTCGGGTATCACAGACCAGGTGGAACTTCAAATCTCATTCAGTGTCTACCATAGCTGACCAAAGGTTGCTGCTAATTGAAGTATTTGAAAAAATTGAGGATGATTCCAACTATGATGATGAGAGAATTCACAAAGCAGCAAGACTAAAACGGTGGCTTCAAGATTTTAATTTCGTTTTTCTTCTCTTCTCATATAAAAAAAATATTTGAGTTAACTGAGGTTACTTTCTTTGTACTGCAATCAAATAGTTCCGATGTTACATTCTGTAACAAACAAATTACTGGCTTATGTGAAAAATTGTTGTACTTTCGAGATCAGAGACAGTTTGATGATCTCTCCAAATAAAAGATTTAAAGGAAGCAATGATATTTCACTCACCATGCAATACAGAAGACTGTATTATGAGGTAATAGACAATGTTACAACTCAGTTAAAATGCATGTTTTTGAGAAATTAAAATTTCTTCAGCTGGTCGATGTACACTGCTTTGAAGCTCATTCCAGAATTTTTCCTGAACACTGTTTTAAAGCTCTGCTTCAAACTTATGAAAAATACTTTGACAGCACCAAACTGCATAGTGAGCTGCAGGTTCTGTATTCAGACGGAGATCTGTGGAACAATGCCAAAAGTACAACAGAACTTCTATCTGCCATATACAATAATAATCTAGCACAGGCACGGCCAGAGTTGTTTAGACTTCTTTCCCTCGTAGTAACAATTCCTGCAGCATCGGCCTCTGTGGAATGCAGTTTCTAGTGCCTGAAGAGGATTAAACAACTGCAAGAGAAACTCCATTGGACAAGAAAGGTTGTCAAGTTTATCAGTTCTGTCCATCAAGAAGGCGCTTGTGAAGAGGATGGAAGTAGAACTGACATGGTATGACCATATAATAAATCACTTTGCCAAACAGAAAGAATGAAAGATAGACCTGATATACAAGACAAGACAATATAAGCGTAAGGTAAGCTTTCTCTCTTGCTGTATAGGTAAACGCTGTGCACAGAAGTTTTCAATACTTTTTTCTTTTGGCGTCAGTGAAGGTAGAGGTGTATATAGAATTTCATTTGAGATGAAAAATATGTATAGTTCAGTCTTGCTTTTATCTTCTGTTGATCTCTTTAATAAAAAAAAACTATTTTGATGCAATATGTTTCATATTCAAACTAGCTTAACAGTTCCCAAATAGTCCAAGAGGGCAATTCAAACTGAGAAAAATATATTTAGGCGAAGGGCTGGAATCTTACATAAACAGGTTTTGTGTTGGTCTCAAAGTCATGTAAAACCTGCGTCTCCGGTAAAATCTTTAAATCTTTTCACGGGTCAGGTTACTTATTTTATAATTCGCACATGAGAAAGTAAATAAAAAAAATTATGTGAAAAAAAGGCATTAAATTGAATAAATTTATTTGAATCCAGGCTGAAAAGTAGTTTGCCTCCCCAGCAACTTTGGTTACGAGCCGCCACTGAGTGCAAGCAGCTAATCGGACAAGTGGGTATATAAGTTAATATAACACAACATACCAAGCAAAAAATGAAGAACACCACCTTAATCTTCAGGGGAATGCAGGTGGGTACAGTGGCTTTTCCTATTCCGTAAAAGGGAAGATAAGACATAACCCCACAGAAGCATTCCCAAAGCCACACACAGCAAAAACAAGAAAAATGAAACAAGATAGAGATAGCAAACAGCAAACAGTTCGCCTCGAGGCAAGAGATGAGACACAGATAATAATTTGAAGAGGTCAAAGTTCATGTAGACAATCACGGTTAAGTATAGTAAATAGGTGAGGCATATAGCTGTATGATTACAAAGATGTAAGCTGTGTCGGGAGTTAATGGAAAAGGGCCCGGAAGCTACCCACCGACCGGCACATGGTGTAACCTAACAAATTAAAATTTATATTTAATTTTCAGGGAGTTGAACCTGAGCCCAACTCAGATGACTATCCAGAAACCAGTGCCTCTGACCAACACAGACTGTGAGCAGAAACCAGTTTAAAAACTTTTGGCACTAGAGGTAAAAAACAAATGTTTATGATCAGCCACTGCATCTGGCATAGATTGAGCATAAATTTTAACAATGAACAGACCTTCACTCTACTACACTCAGCAGTCAATCAATCTGCTCCTGGTGTTTACCCTGCAGCCATATAATATGTTGAAACAAAGCATTACTTTCCCCCAGCATATGGTTCCCACAGATAGCAGCATCCTTATCAAATATCAGATTTTGCTGTAAGAGTAGTCAGTGGCTTAATGGAGAACAGTATAAGGGGATGCATTAAAATAATTACACAGAGGAAGCATAGTGCCACTGCTCCAATATTTTGAAAAACTAATAAGAGGGTGCAGCTCAGCAGCATTTATGGCCTGGCTGTCACTAAATACCACAGCGTCCCCTTTAGAGCTACCTTCAAACATAACACCTACTGATGAGGACTTTAACTTCCCATATAACAGTGTAAGATTCCACATCAAAACTTTTATTAAAATCAGCTTTATTCACTATACAGGAAGAATTCATTTCATATCCATTGTCTGAACTTCTGATCCTGTTTTGCACCAAAATCAACTTTTTTTTTTTTTGTATATATATTCTTCTTACCACTCTCATGACAGACATATGTAACTTCCAAATGAAATGTCAATTTCACATTAAATTCTTAATACCATAAAAAACAGGTTGAATGTTTAATCACATACAGAAATACTTTCCCACAAAATGTTTAGTAGTAAAGGCTAAAAAATCAGTAGTTTCTTGTTTTTTTCAGTAGTCTGTAGGGTAATGAAACATAAACATCCTATTTTTTGTTTTTTATTTTATTTTATTTTATTTTTTTATTTTTATTTTTTTAGAGAGGGAGGGGGAGGGGGAGGTGTTGCTTTCCAAAATGCCACAACACCTTTGAATTTGCCAAACCTTAAGTTGGCATTATCAGATCCAAATGCAATACAATTACGCCACCCCAACCCTTTTTTGGCAAATTCAGCACTTATAGCTTCAAAAATTCCTTCACCAGTGCTATTTATTACATGCCAACAGAGAAACAAGCAAAGTAATTATTTTCCCACTCACCTTCTCAAAAAATGTGATTAACAATGGATACAGTTTCATATCATCACTGTCATTGCTTCCATCAGTAATAAACTGCAAAGGGTGAATTTAAGGAAGAAATAATTTCTGCCATAGTTCTTTGAGTCACACTTGTGATGATTGCTGTGGGTTTTCGTATGGCTGCTACTATAATTTCATGGTACCTTGGAATTGGAGAACATTGCCATGAACAACGGTCTAGCATGATCGGCAACTGGTATCGGCAGATTGTGTTCAATCAAAAAATGAGCAAATAAACTTTCAGCCTTTATGGCACTTAAGGATTCATCATCTTTAGTGATGAAAAATGATGCAACATCTTTTGACTTCACTTATGCTTGGGCATATTCTTGGTGGTTTTTTTTTGTTTTTTTGTTTTTTGAAAAAAACATGACGACAATCATCTTGCCCTCCGTGGGCAATATTTATGTCCTTTGAACATAAGTACAAAACACACATTGGCTGAAATTTTTGATGGTTGAAGACATGGAAATTTAATACTATATAAATCTTAAAATTTTTGATTGCTTTTGCACTTTTTTACTTCGTGCGCCACGGGAAAAGACGAATTTCATTTTCCAGAATTAATTGTTTGAAGCACGGATAACACTAATCTCCAAACTAAATAAACAAGAAGCTTGCTAGCTACTACTGCAATCCAAAACCTAAAGCATGAGAAATATCTGTTGACATCTAGAAAAGAAGACAGCAGCACGTGGTTATCAGTTAGCACTTAAATGAAACAAAGCAAAAACAGCTTCCCACTTAGTTCTGCTACAATCATGTGACTAGAAACTTCTAAGATGTCTATAAAATGTAAAAAAAAAAAATGTTAAAGAAATGTCATGATATTGAATTAACATTTAATGAATGTTAGAATCTCTACATATTGATACAAACCTCACACAGATGCTTTTAATAATATTTCACTTATATTTCAATTTCCTTAGTATATTCCATGCTTCCCGTAATTTGTAGGAAGACTGAAAATTTCTGTAAAAACTATGGAGAATCTGTAGCAGTTGGAATCTCTGCTTTCCACAACTTCTTTCCTAGTAAAATTAATCTGGTAAATTGTGTGGAAGAAATATTCTTCTCATAATACGTGGAAAATATGTCACAAAAATTAACATAGAAATCAGACACCTCTGAACTGCCTGTATTTACTGTTTCTTACATAATATCAATAACATCAGAAAACTTTTTAATTACATCGCCCTGGAGTGTGAATCGAACTCTGATCTCCCGATTTTCGTTCAAGCATGCTATCCGTTACACCACCCAGGATGATAAAGTCCCAAGTGTCAGAGTGTTAAGAGCATCATAATATTCTCTGATAACTTGCTAGCTAATCAAACTGAATTAATGCTCTTAAAGAACATCAAAATATTTCTCCAACCACTCGCTAATCGAAGCAAATTCATACTCTTAACACTCGGATACTTGGGACTTGGTCGTCCTGAGTGGTGAAATGGATAGCGTGCTCAAATGGAAATCAGGAGATGCAGGTTCAATTCCCACTCCAGGGCAATGAAATTTTCAAGTTTTTCGATGTGATTGATATGCAGTATTATGTGAGAAACAGTATATACGGGAAATTCAGAGGTGTTTGATTGTTGTGTTAATTATTGTTAATCTGGTAAACTGATACAAAACTTTCCTACCTTAATATGCAATTCCAGTTTCTAAGCCCCGATTCAGTTTTCTTGTCTAATTAACAAAAAAATGCCAACATGATTAGAATAATTAAAACAAAATACCTGCCACTTTTCTACTTTCCAAAAACTTCCTGCATAATTTCTTTTGGCATCTAAATCAGAATAATTTATTTACACATTTCAACATTTACTCTTATTCTGAATTCTTTAAAAGTTTTACTCAACATTTTTATATAAGCCATTAACACTTCTAGTAATTTTCTTCCCATAATTTTATATCAGTGCCCTCAACACCAATAACTGCTGCAAATATGTTTCCTCAACCAAGAAATCCAAAGAAATTAAATCCATTCACATCCCAAGGTTAATTTCAAATAACCTCCAACCTCTTTCTCAGCGACAATACTACAGATGTTTTTAAAGATATTTCTGACGGACTTCAATGAATTACATGAACTCTTCATTCATAGCTCTTTGAAACTCTACACAATTTTTCCCAAAGAACAAAATAAACAAGCTTCACACAATCAATCAAATATAAAAAAAAATTTGTCTTAGTTTGCCATCTGAAACATCCAGGAAGCTAATGTGTTTTCATGTCAATGTTTATTATTGTTAAAGCCAAATTACATAAAAACAAATGTGGCCACCCATTTTTTGGAAAAAATTAATGTTCTAAATTCTTCAGAATTGTTAAAAAATGCTCATAAGAAGAAACTGAAAAAAGTTTTGGAAGATAATAATTACCCTTCTCTACTAGTCAACAAAATTCTTAGTAAAAAAGAAAAAAATCAGAAGTCAAAAACTAAGTTTCAGTTAACTAGAAAAATTACTTACCACGAAGGACTGTTTGAAAAACTTCAAAGGATTAATGAGAAATTTCCAATCAGACTGGCTATAGGATTACAAATAAAATTAGTAACTACCTTCCAAAATTAAAGCAAAAAGAAGTAAACACCCTTTTACAGGAATGTGTGGTCTACAACATAAAATGTAAGTGTGGTCACAGCTATGTGGGAGAAACAGACAGACAGCTTAAAACCAGATTGGCAGAAAGAGAGAAGATAAACCTGAAATTAAAAATATGACAAATAAAACAGATTTGAATAGACATTCAAAATACAGGACTTAAAGTGATTAGGATGACCGAAAGCTACCGCTAAACGAACCTTTTACCGTACATGACTGTGTGTTTCGCTCATTTTATATGTTTAAGGTAACTAAACAACTGTAAGAATGGGGAGTTTATCGAAACTGCATTTATCCAATTGTTTACATAAGTTTAACCACTATAACCACACATACAGATTCTTAAAAAACAAATTCACCTCTTTACAGCAAGAGTCGAGGATTTTTCAAGTCCAGAGACCAAGCTATCAAGTTCCCGAACAGTCTAAATTTACTTGTGTACAATTTACTACTGACTCAGCTTGGTTGCCACAGTATTTTTAATGGCAATTGGCCCATGATTGGCTCTTGTTAACAGCTGCACACATAATCCAGATCTCAATTGCTTGACATCCATTTTCTCCCCAAATCAAGATCTCGATTGCTTGACATCCTTAGCATCCAAATGTGTTTGATGGCATTTAAAGCCGGCAAATGAGGGGGACAAGTCAGGATGCCAAACTCCATGGAATGTCCCTCCACCCATAATCAGAAGATTATGGATGTGTGCAGTGGCACATTGTCATATTGAAAGATGTCGCACCTATTGGAGTGGTTGCACGAATAGGCGTAAATGATCCTCAAGGATGGTTACTCAGCCTCCACTGGTCAGTGAGGTCAGCAGATGTATGAGGGGGTTCTGATGGGTGCCAGCTGAAAACACCCCTCACCATAACACAGCCACTGCCAGCCTGCACTGTCTCTTGTAGGCATGCCGGATCCATTGCCTTGTGGGGTTGTTGCCACACCTGGAGTTGGCCATCTACCCAAAACAGTACTACGATTCATCGGACCAGGCTACATTTTTCCAGCCATCTTACATCCAATGGTGGTATTCCCAAGCCCAGGCGAGGAGTACAGCCTTGTGTTGTTGGGTTAGCAATGGCACCCAGGTGGGCCGTCGGCTCCGGAACTACATAGAACACAGGAAATGTTGTACTGTCAATATGCTGATGATACTAGTGGTCCAAGCATTGAACTGCACTACGATCTGTGGAAATGTTGCATGCTGGGCGGATGTTACAATGCGTGCCAGACACTGCTGTCCACGATCGTCCAGGGCTTTTCTACGGCCGCACCGGTCTTGCCCTCTGGATATCTTCCCCGAGTTTTTGTAGTCCAGGTAAACCCTTGAAATTGTTGCCCATGTAAATCCAAATTTCATGGTAATTTTCAAGATGGAGTGCACCATCTCTCGGGTGCAGACTATTATACCATGTTCAAAATCACTTAAATCCTGATAAGCTGCCATCTGAACTGTGAATGCTACTACCTAAGCTTGTGGAGATATTGCAAGTTCAGGTAGTAGCATTCACAGTACTTATATATATACATATTTTTAAGCCTCTCTATATATATGCTGTTTGTGGATGATACCATTTACCACATGGGTGTGGTGACATGTAATGGAAAGGAAGTGTCCTGCCCAGGTTTTTTTTTTTTTTGCACCTCCGTGTACTGAACAGTATTGCCTTCTAGAAAAAGTAAAAAGCTGCAGTTTTGTGTTCTGATTGTTCAAGATTTATAATGAAAGGAAAAATCATAATAGTGAAAAGTTCAAGTGTTGGGAAAAATCGAAGAAATTACCACATGAAAATAATGTCACTTACTAAAGCAATTATGTCCTGCTCTTGAAATACCTTGAAATACCAGACATATGTATAACAATATAAAAAATAATCTTTAAATAAGGTACACAGAAGACTGATAATAATGAAAACTTACACCCAGTCTGTCACGATCAATAACTAAACTTCCTACATTACTCGTTACATCGAATATAATTTTCTCAGGGCCAAATACGCCTCTGTCTCCTGAAAAAGAATATACTTCATTTAGTACAAATTAAAAAGGCTCCTTTAGAATAAGATAATTAGTACAATTTCCACATTTTTTTTTTACCAGATCTGTACATGATCAAACTCTGAGAGGACTACTGTTGTAAATACTAAACAGAAATCTCAGCTTCATACTATATTTTTATTAATTGCAACTCTACACTGGACCAAAGGCAAGAACCACAGTGTGGTGGCTTATTAATCAGTCTTTTTCATTTATGAGATGATGTACATTTTAACTACAATACTTCATTACGGCAAATCCTCAAACTTGCAACCTATACTTATTCACATCACATTTGCATAATTCAACATGTGCAACTTTCATAAGAATTTAGTAGCTTTCTTTTTTCTGTCACTTAATATTTTTGATATTCATTCGAACAAAGGAAATGACAATTTTTGTTAGAAGATTTCATCCCAGCTATAGGCAAACAAATAAAATCTGTGAAGAATGGCAAACATTTTTTAAGTTTAATGAGGATGCAAGCAAAACCAAAAACTTTGCACATTGGTCCTCAGTAAGTCACACATCACCATTAAGAGAGAGTTAGTAGTAGTAACCTTTGGGAAATTCTTGGTGACAAAAGAAACCAATGATGTTTTCTAATATCAAACATTGTTAAAGAGAACTAAACCACTATCATAAGACAGGCTATCACTGGTCACACATATGGCTATAATATCTTAGTAATCAAGAAGCCGGTCAGTGGGTATGTTATCCATAAATGACTACATTGTGATCACATACTTGGTGAGGAGGATCTGTAAAAGATCTACTTCATCTGACATTATTAACTCACACATCTATTTAGGGAAACTTTTGCTAGCCCTACTTATCCACATATTCATTCTTTCTTGAATTTATGGACCATTTTGTTTATAAATTGAAATCAGTGCCATATGATTTACTTCAGTCCTTCATGACTATATTTTATAAAAGATTGTTTTATTAATTAAAATAGAGCAAAAGTTAAATTTGAAGGCCTTTCCCTGAAGTGCATCTCTATTCAGCAGACAATGTATAAGGTCCTTTAAAATATGACACCTAGGTGATCACTTTAGAGTCTGCTGAGTATGTATATAAAATTTCTGCACTTTAGGTCTTCCGGTCCTGAAGATGAATCCCTCCCCCTCATAGTGTTACAGATACCGTGTTCAAACAAGACATCAGTTTTTAAGAAAGCTATATTACTAAAGCTGAAGTAACATGCAAAATATATGCATAAACACATTGTCCTATGAAGATTGAACATACCCAAGCTTGTCTGTTATGGCAAAAGCAATTATTGCAGATTTTCTCATTTTTGTATAAGTTTCATTCATGGAAATATGATACAATTTCCTATTTGCCATTAGTTTTCCACCTTCCTGAATGTGAAAGGAATTTTGCTATCTTAAAAACTAAAAAACTTAATCACAATTGTATCAGAATATAAAAGTTTAATGGGCTTTGTGGTGGTTTCATGTAATTATACTTAATCCTGAACACGAACGTGTGATAATTTCAGAACTACACCTGAAGTATTGATCAATGGTATTCTATAACTATAAACATCTGAAACGAGCGAAACACACACAGTCACGTATGGTAAAAGGTTCGTTTAGCGGTAGCTTTCGGACATCCCACGACCTTGATCACCAGCGATTGACTGGATGGGCTGGTTGCCAGAACTACAATTTGAAGTTCGGGTGTTGGAAATGTTGCCAGATTTTAGAAGAGAGATCCAAATAAATGGGATTTGGTGAGGGGTCTATGAATTGCAGTTTTTGGTGAACAAAATTTCAATGCTCTCTTGGAAACGCAGAGATGCCTTGTTGATGAAAGGGGCAACTTTTTTGGTTTCTTTCCAAATGGAAACTGCAGAGGTGTCTTTAAGGGTTAGTACAGATAAAGCTGTCTTTGGAAGACCATCGGAAATGTCAGTGTTATATTGGAAACACATACCGAAGCATCAAAACAAGACTTGGTGAACACAAAAAAGAAAATGGTGTGATTCCTGACAAACAGGGTGGTTTCCTGGCGAAGCACGCTACGTCCCACAAGTTGATCAGACTTACGGAATTTGTTTCTGAAGGATGAGATAAGAGCGAGTATTCCACTGCTGTCTTCCTGGACATCAGCAAGGCTTTTGACCACGTTTGGCATGATGGTCTCCTGAACAAGTTGCAGAAGCTTCAATGACCTTGCCCACTTTTTGAGCTGATTGGCTCGTACCTCAACAGCCGCAGGTTCACTGTTAAGATTAACGGTGAGCTTTCTTCGGAAAAGAAGATTCGGGCTGGCGTTCCTCAGGGTTCGGTTCTTGGAACAACGCTGTTCTCCATTTATCTGCACGACTTACCCAAACCCAAACAAGGGCAGGTCATGATGTACGCAGATGATACAGCTGTTGTCATCAGGTCCCTGAACAAAAGCAGAGCAGTGAAGCTCCTCCAGGACTTTCTCTCTCAGCTGGAAACCTACTACACTGACTGGCGGATAAAGATCGATCCGTCTTAGAGCAGTGCGCTGATGTTTTTTGGATCTCTCCAAGGAGCACCGAAACTCGTTATGTTTCAAGAGATAATCCCCTGGGCTACCTCCACTAAGTACCTAGGGCTCCAACTAGATTGTAGACTTTCGTGGGTGGCAAACACCAGCTACTGCATGAATAAAACTAGACAATGCCTTGGACAGCTAGCTCCACTACTCCGCCAGAGAAGCTTCCTTACAACACTGCACAAAGTACTGCTGTACAAGACGGTCGTCAGGCCGGTGCTTACCTACGCCTCCTCCATTTGGATTGGTATAAGTAGGAATCAGCAAGAGAGAATTGAGAGGGTGCAGAGCAGAGCACTTTGAATGATCACTGGAGCTCCCCCTTGGACCTCACTTCGGAACCTGAGGAACAGATTTGGAATCGATAAGGTATACGAGTTTTCCATCAGACTCGCCAGAAAGTTCTTCAAGAAAGCGGAAACCCATCCAAATGGACTTTTTAGGGGCACGGTTGATTACAATCCCAGCGAAATCCTTAGGTATCCCAGAACTAAGGTGGCGATCGTTGACTCCCTTGACAGAGAGAGTAAGTATGTGAACACTGGTGGGTGTTAGACAGACCACCACACCCTTCTTTTTCAGATTGGCATCGAGATGGCGAAAATGCATTCTGCTTGGACATTTGAAATTGGTATCGTTGAGTTTCAGTCGCACCCTGGTGCGTCGGGCGGTTGGTTGGTGTTGTGGTTCTCTATGGTATTGTGCGGTGCTTCGTTCCCTTTTCCCCCTTCCAGACAGAGTTGTGTCACAGATCACCCTCTCCTTTCACTACATTTTTCTGTTTGTCTTTCCTATTGAGTTCACTTACTCAGATCTCCTAGCTTCTCATTTCTAAGGGCAGTTTTAGACCTGGGGTCAGACATTCCCTTCCTAAAACTTCTTCAAATATCATATCATATCATCGGAAACATCTTTTTTTGTGTTCACCAAGTCTTGTTTTGAAGCTTCGGTATGTGCTTCCAATATACACTGAGAGACCAGAGGAAGTTGAAATAGGAATAGCATAAACTCCAGGGGTGTCCAAGGGTGAGACAGGATCCCTGTCTTTGGGCAGACACATTATTGCAGAAGGGTTTGGTTTCACTGTGAGAGTGTAGTCCATAGTTTTGAAAAGTTTACACATCTTATAAGAGAAGGATAACATGGAAAGGGATGGAACCAATGAATGGTGGGTTTTCCATTATTATTGGTGAGAGAGCAGACAGATTTTTCAAGTGGGAATTTTGGAGGAATTTTTGAATTGTAGAAGGTGGGAACTGATGGGCTTCAGCAATTTTCTTTATGGTGTCAATTTCTTCATTGAAGGAAGATTCAGTGTTGCAGACAATCCTGGCACGATTGACCTAAGTTTTAAAGGTTGCAAATTTGTGAGCAGTTGGGGAGTGGGATGAAAATGGGATTATGTTTGCTATTGCAGAGGGTTTTCTGTAGACAGATCTGTTGAGATGATTCCCTTGCCTTGCCAGGTGGACATCCAAAAAGTCAATGCCTTGCTGTGATTCTTCATTGATGGGAACTTTAGGGAAATCTTTTCAAGAAGAGATTCAAGGTCAGTTCTATTATGTGGCCAAATTACAAAAATATCATCAACATATCGAAGCCAAATGGAAGGTTGTAGATTGTGTTCCATGACTATGTTGTTTTTTTTTCGATATGTTGAATGAAAACTTCAGCCAAAAGTGGAGAGAGAGGTGAACCCATCGGAAGTCCTTCTTGCTGACAGTAGTATTTGTTGTTGAACTTGAAACAGTTAAGATCTCTCAGAGTTTGAAGGCAGTCATACAGGTCTTTTCTTAGTGGACCAGAGAGTGATTGGTTTTCTTTTAGCAATTGTACAAGAAGCATATGCGAGTGGAAAGGGGGGACTGAAGGGAAGAGAGAGACTACATCCAGAGTGAACATTTTGTCAGAGGGTTCAATGCTAGGAGGAGTTTTCTAATGAACTCTTTTGTGGAGGAAATTGACAAAAGATGGCTGGAGGTGAGATGTTTACATTTTTCCACAATCCTCCTTTTAAGGTTACGGGTGGGACAGAAAGTATATTCCATGAGTGGTCAAAGAGGGAAACCAGTTTTATAAAGTTTAATCTGGAATAATAAGCGTGGAGTTCGAAAATATGGTGGTGGTGTAAAATCTCCAAGAAAGGTCTTTAGAGTGGCTTTCTTGTTGAGTCTTTCAACTGCAGTTTTAAGTTTGGGGGTGGTATTAGATTTTAGAACCTTGCAGTTTGAAGTTGAGAGGAATGATTCAGCTTTTTTCATTGAGAACAGTTTTGGAGATAATGACAGGGCAGCCAGTTTTATCAGCTTTACAGATTGCAAGATTCTTTTCATTCGTTAGATTGCTGATTTCTTTGAGGAATGAGGAAGAATACTGCAGGGGTTTCTTTTCCACTTTTGCAAGATAGAGTGCTGCCTTGGCACAGAGGATTGGTTGAGCTTTGGGTTTAGTACGGTGAACTGGATGGGCTGGTTGCCAGAACTACAATTTGAAGTTGGGGTGTTGGAAATGTTGCCAGATTTTAGAAGAGAGATTCAAATAAATGGGATTTGGTGAGGGGTCTCTGAATTGCAGTTTTTGGTGAACAAAATTTCAATGCTCTCTTGGAAATGCACAGATGCCTTGTTGATGAAAGGGGGCAATTTTTTTTTTTTTTTTTTTTTTTTTTGGTTTCTTTCCAAATGGGAACTGCAGAGGTGTCTTCAAGGGTTAGTGCAAATAAATCTATCTTTGGAAGACCATCGAAAACATCTTTTCTGTGTTCACCAAGTCTTGTTTTGATGCTTCAGTATGTACTTCCAATGTACACTGAGAAACCAGAGGAAGTTGAAATGGGAATAACATAAACTCCAGGGGTGTCCAAGGGTGAGACAGGATCCCTGTCTTAACCTTTTCTCTTTCTCTCTCTCTCTCTCTCTCTCTCTCTCACACACACACACACACACACACACACAGAGAAGAAGAAGAAACTAACATCCTTATATTTCTTCCACCTAAAAAAACCTAACCTAGGTACTACAACAGCTGCAATGGTATCTAGGATCAAGAACATTCTGCTCTCTGTACTTAGAATTTTCTCTCCATTTTCAAGCTGAAACTCACAGGTTTATGGTATAAAATTTTATTTAACATTGTTAGAAAAAAACTATGATTATGGGAGAAATCTTCGTTCTGTCTTTCCATTTTGGGAAAAACTTTCCCCATTTACAATCCTTAATACAAACATTTATGTAATGAAATGATGTTTAAACAACAATATAATGCAGGGAAAACAAAACATGATTACAGGAGAAATCTTCACTGCTTTTACCTTCAGTTGTTAAAAATTTTTGCTTCCATCTTACGATTACGAGAAAAATTTCTGTTCTATCCAATTTTTGTTTTAGGAAAATTTCCTCCATTTTCAATCTTAAATACGAACATTTATGAAATAAAATTATATTTAAAAACCATATGGGGCAGAGGGAACATCACGAGAAAGAGAATTTAAAATTACAGAGCTCCAACTAATTTCTGTTTTCGGAAATTGTTGCCTCCATTTTCAAACTGAAACACAAACATTTATGCAATCAAATTATATTTAACAACAATACTGTACAGAGGGAACATTTTGAGAAAAAAATTATAATTACAGGAGAAATCATCATTCTGTCTAACTTCCATTTTTGGAAAGTTTTGAAAGATGGAAAATGTGCATCCATGATCGGGAGTCTGAAAGAGAAGATTTAAGGGATTCTGGGGATATCATTTTGGTTTGCAAGACCAAAATAAAATCGGCGACATATGTCCCACCCCCATTGCTGCGATTCTGTTATGGGGATACAGTGCTTTATGATAAAACTGACACCACCAAACATCTTCTTCAATAGTTTCTTTAGGAATGTGTTCAACATGTCTCTAATACCAAAAGAAAAACACTGGACACTATTAACATGACAAATTCACTACCACATCAGAAATTCTTGAGAATGACCACCTTATTGCGTTTGCTGAGTCATGCTACAAGATGCGAGCGAATGCCAAAGGGAAAAAAACTGTTCTAGCTGCAGTTTGCAATTTCAGACATAGTTGATACAAACACTTGTCATAACTGAGAACACTGACAGATTATCTACAGTTACTCAGTAACTGAATGTAAAACAATTAACAGTACAGCCCATGATAAGTATTACACTGACACTACTTTGTTCTTAGTAAAGGATTTTCAGCTGAGAAAGACATGATACTCTTCATTAAACCACATTCCTCCTAGAGCTATGATGCCATGAAGTAGAGCTGAGTGTCACACCATGCCCTGCTTCTTTTGGTACTGGTAAAATTCCAAGTTAGCAAGGTTATTAACATATAACCTTACTAACTTCTTAGTTACATCCCATGAAATTAGTAATGTTATACAATGAAGAGAAATTATGACCACCTGCCTAATATAATGTTGGTCCTCCATGTGCCACCAAAACAGCTCTTACCAGATGAAACATGAATGCTACCAGATTTCTAAAGATGTCTCGTGGTATCTGGTATCAACACATTACCAGTAGATCCTTTAACTCTTGTAAGTTACATGGTTGAACTGCCACAGATCAGATCTGCTGTTCCAACACAAATCACAGATGTTCGACTTAACTGATGTCTGGGGAATTTGGAGGCCAGGGCATTACCTGGACGTCTTCCTCATGCTCCGCAAACCATTCTTGAACAATCTGGACAGTATGGCATGGTGCATTATTCTGCTGAAAGAAGACACTACTAGAGAGGAATACCACTACAATTATGTCTCAGTAGGTGGTAGACATCATAATTTCCCGCACATAAATAACTCAACTTAGAGTTTCCTAGCAGAACATTGGTCAAAGCAATACACTTCCTTCACTGGCTTGTTTTCATCCCACAGTGCATCCACATGCCAAAAGTTCTCCAGGGAAACACCACACATGTACCAAGCCGTTGACCAAGCTGTCTACATGGTACAATGGTACAACAGGAAATTAGATTCATTGGATCAGATGACCTTCTTCCAATCATTCAAGGTCAAGTTTTGATGTTCACATGCTCATTGTAGGCACTTTTGACAGAGAGCCAAGGTTAGCATGGGCACTTGGAGTATTCTGACTATGCAGGCCCCTTTTTCAGCAGGGTTCAGCGTACTGCATGTTGTGGCACATTACTCCCATCACCAGCTTTCAAAATATCAGTAAGCTGCACCACAGTATCCCTTCTGTTTGCTTGTACCATACGGGATAACTTTCGCTCACCTCTAGCATCGTTGAGCCATGGTTGGTCCACACCTTGCTGGCGGTTTGGGGTGGTTTTCCCTCGCAGCAGCACACCCAGAAAATCTTCCCGGGTGGGGGGTGGCACACATAATTTTTCCAAGGTGGGGATGACCCCCCCTTAAATTTATCGGAAAAAATAGTCAGGTGCTATCACAATTAAGAAGGAGGTTAATTTTTTTACATTAATTCTTATCCAGTTACTAGTAATGTTGCAGTACAAGAAAGCTAAACGATCAGAAGAAGCAGTAGATAAAATTCTTTTCCTGGTTAGATTTTTCTAAATTTAACTGAACTACTCCCTTATAATTATATGGTACATGATTAAGAAATATATGTAGATCGTGCATCATGATTTTTTGTTTAAACTTCAACGAAATAATTTTCCGCTCTGTCAGCCCAGGGAGGGTGCACTACTGTTCCCTCGTCAGACCACTTTTTGAAGGTACTAACCACAGCTGACTATGAGCAGCCCACAAGCCTTGCCACCTCAGGAATGCTCTGACCCAGTCATCTGGCCATTACAGTTTGGCCTTCGTGTAATGTGGCCATTACAGCCTTTTCCATGTGAAAAACAAGAACACTGATTAACAGAGCTCAGTATCAGGTGTCATTTACACCATTTCATGACATTCACATGTGCTGTCATTTGCCTGCAGTAGCTTCAATTTGCATAAAGATGTGCTGGTCGTAATATTTTGGCTAATCTGTGTATGTTGGCATTATTCCAAAACCTTGAAGAAACAAGCAGAGGGGTTTTACTGTGACTTTCCTAATTGCTAAGTCATCACCTTTTTCCACATTCAAAACTTTCTGTAATTGTTGAAAAGTCTTGGGGATTGCTAAAGGTTTCCCACTTACACTGTGAAATGGAGGTGTAAACAGGGTCCCCACTCAAAAGTAATACAAAAATTCCCTGACTTTTCCAGGTTCTCCAGGTGGTTTTTAAAGTTTTCCAAAGTGGCATGTTGCAAAGAATTGTTACATTTCATTTCATTCCATTCATTTTTCTCACCAAAGCACACACTTGTAAATTCTTTACGTAATTTGTCTTTATAAAATTACCTGCTTTTCATTAATAACAACTAACTGTGCACATTATTTTCTGTACCAAAGTTCCGTGAACTTTTGTGAATACTACCCACACGGAATTTGTAAATACATTCCCATAGAAACAGGTCATATGTAAGAAAAAATCTGTCGGTTGAATAGTTTCAGTTTTTCTATAACACAATGCAGCTAAGCTTAATGATGGAATGGCTCTGTTCAAAGAAACATGTTTCAAGAGAACCAACAGACAAAGGACTTTGACCCATCATTTGGTTGGTTCTCTTGTGAAGCATTTCTTCAAGCAGGAGCCATTGTGCCTAATTGTTCCATGTTATAACAATTGCCTGCAGAAATTGAACAAAAGCTTAATAACTGGCAATTTTAAAAATTCAATTTTGCATCTTTTTTTAGAGAATAAAGGAAATACTTAATATAACTGAAAGTAAGATCTACTATTTTTATCACTTCCTAATATTTTGGGAGATGTTTTCTCTGGTATATTTTTATTTGCATCTTCAATATTTTGGGCCACCTCCATAAAGAAACTCACTGTGTACCACTGCCATCAATAGAGGTTTCACTATAACACCAGGAGGAGGGAATAAAGCCCAAGAAATGATGTTGTACAAAAAAAAAAAAAAAAAAAACCATAATTACATGTGTTGAACCCCAAAAATCTTGTATTATCTTAATAAATTTAGCTTCTTAATTTGAATAACTAATCATCTAGGTCAACTACTGAAATGTTTTCCTATAAAATGAAGGCTAGATTACATATAAATTCAACTTCCTTACCTGATGAGACACCTGGCAAAGCTGAAACTGCTTTTTTCAACTCTTTGTCAATGTAGTCATCTAAAGTTTCAAGTGTAAGGCTATCCCTAAACAATAAAGTAGAAATATAAAAAATAAAATATCAATTTAAATTTGACAGTTTCATTTTAAATCAAGTCAATGATCATGACATATTTTAAACACCATTCTGTTCACTGACAAAGCCATATTTCATTCATATCAGTGGATACACAAACTGTTACAACTGCCAAACATGAGGAGCAGAAAAGCAACATGTGGTTTAGAGAGACAAGCACGATAGATCCAAGGTAAATGTTTGGTGTGACTTAACATGTGATCCTATCTTTGGGCCATTTTTCAGTGCAGAAAAAAACCGTGAATGGACAACTTTACCCAGACATGCTAGAAATTATTCCCTTTCTACAGTTTGAAGAAAATGACCACTCAAACATCATAACTTTCCAGCACGACAGAATGCCACTACATTTCTTAAGACTTGTTACAGTAGCTCTTAGTGCAGCATTTCCTGAAAGATAAATTCTATGGTAACCAAGAGCACTGACTGACAACCTTCTTGATATTTTCTTGCGAGGCTTTGTAAGAAATACTTTTTACATGGACAGAATTTAAGACCTGGATCACTTGAAAGATAAAATAACAAGAGCAAAAAAGCAAGTAACAAAAGATATGCTGCAGTGTGTATGGCAATAAGCAGAGTAACAATTGGACCTATGTAGAGCCAAAACAATGGGCAAATGGAAATTTGCTAATTATGTTCCAAACAATTTGAGGCATGTTTTTGATTAAAATACTACTTCCCTAACAATGTACAATATATACTGGTCCAGGAAACCTCATCAATATTTTTTTGCACATCCTGTACATAAATTCTCTATGATATGAATTTAATCTTTCTGCTTGTTTATTTGCATTTTTTTTAAATACTATTTCAAGCTTAAGAATCTACTCTTCTGTCTTAACCCACAATGAGTGGCCATATTTTTCTGCCTTTTTTTTCTAATGTGATTTATACATTTAATAGCAAAACACCAGATATGTTAAGATGTGCACGAGATTGCTCAGAATTAAACTCATCCTCTCTTTAACAACAATTATATCTAATTTTTTATTCAATTCATTGTTTTTCTTTTGTTTATCTAATTATTTTATTTACAATTTTTTTTTTTAGTTTTACAATTTTTAAAAACTATTTAAATTCTGTTAAAACATACATGACAAGTCAGGGACTGAAAGCAGGGCTATAACTAGGGTGTGGCCACTGCCAAAGGTGCCAATTAAACAAAGGCACAGCACAAGGTTTAAGATGTTAAACAAATAAATGTAAGAATTAGTTACTGTAAGGCTAAGGCTTAAAAACCCCAGCAGGAGCATGAACATTTTATGTATTTAAATATTTTTATTATTTTTGTATGTTTTAATTTTGAATTTAAGCAGCAACATGAACTGCTCTTTCTCCAAAAGTTGTCAGCAAGTCTTCCAGTTACAAGGCCATGGAAACAAAGTTAATCCTTTTCTTGAGTGTTGAACCAAGTTGATGTAGCCCTGGGTGATAACCATAGAGCAAGCAAACATGTATTTTGAATTCCTTGATAATGGGTATTGTCACATGAAAAAACCTAGCTCTGAGCAGGTCGACCTAAATTATTGGTGGACAGGGCATGAGTTATTCACATGACAGGGATAGGAGGAGGATTTTTGGATGGTCCCAAAAATTACCTGTGTAGATTTTGACAATGTTGCTGAATCTGGGAAATTGGAAACACAGAAAGTTAAGTTAATTTAATTTGTAGATAGTTTTTCTTTCTTTCTTTTTTTTTTTTTTTTTTGTAGTGTACATGGAAAATAGCTAGAAAGTGTTTTCATTACCAAAGACCATATTGTGATAAGAGAAAACTGAGATTATATTTTTTGTATAAGTATTAATTTTCATAGTGACTGGTTTGTAATTATTTTCTGATAATTGAGTCTGAATTAATTTTTTTCATGAGGGCATGTTTTCAATGTATGGCCACAAGTTCTCAAAATCCTGGCTAATGGCTCTGCCTGAAAGTCAAAAATGTTACAGCAGGTATTACTAAATATACAATTCATGAGGCAACCTTAAGGGTTGTCTTATAATATAAATGTGCTTTTGATTAAATATACATAATATCCAAGGTATTGTTTACCTGATATTGTCAAAGTATTTCGCACGTTGTTGCTCTGTGAGGCACGTGCTCCCGGCCTGAGAGGTCGTTTATGTTACGGGTTTTTGGTTAGTTATAAAAAAAACTTTATTTTTTTTATTATTTTTTTTTTTTAGAAATAAAACAATTAGGTTATATATTTTCAGTTCTACATTCATTCATTAAATTAATCAAACGTTTTAAATTTACTATTAGTTAAAAGATTTTAGTAGAAAGAGTTATACTCATCGGGTCAGGAGACATCTCACAAGAGGTTTGTCGTCACCACGTTACGGCGAGCACTTTCGGTAATTTCATACTACCATCACCGGGCCTCTACTTCTACACAAGGGTTCCTTGTGTGTGTGTGTAGCCTGGAGTTGCATGTCGGGAATCGAAGGAAAGGTTTGCGACCATATATGTGTTAGGTGATTTGTTTCTCATGTGTCGCCATCCATTGGATGAGCCTGTATGTATCAGTCGTAAGTATAATTCATTTTTCATTTTTGTGTAGATATTTTTGGGCTATTATTATTTGTTTGTAGAAAGAGGTGTATTACCTTTAGTCCTTTATCCAATGGTGTGATCTTTTGCAATGCTCCTCTTCTTGTCTTTTTCCATGGATTTTTTCTCTATATATAAGTGACCCCCAGGCTGTGTCTAGTGTGGTGGGGGTCCTGCAAGTTGCATATCCCATCTTTTTTTTGTTCAACTATAACGCCCCCAAAAATCCCCAATTCCCCCTCATCCGTGTGGGTGGTCAGCAACCCAATATCCTCAAAACCAGGATATTGTCCATGTCCAATGCAGTGCTGGATAAGTGCAGTTCCCCCCCCCCCGTTCCAGTTCCCTATATGTCGATGCAATCCCTTTACTAATCCATTTCCTGTGCTGCCAATGTAAGAAACATGGTCTCCAGAACTCTGTGAAACAAAAGGAACCTCACATATGCCCGCTGATTGTAGTATACTATTATTATATTTTTTCCCTATAACCAAGTCACCAACATTCCGAACAGAATGACCAAAAATAATGCTGCGTCTCTTCGCCAATCTTAAAAATCTTCCACTTAGCCCTCCAACAAAAGGGAAAGAACCTGAAAATCCGCATTTCTTTTTTGGGATGTTTTGACTAGACTCTTTTAATTTCTTTTTGTATGTTTTATTTCTAAAAAAAAAGGATCTTTTTTATAACTAACCAAAAACCCGTAACATAAAAGACCTCTTGGGCCGGGAGCACGTGCCTCACAGAGCAACAACGTGAGAAATACTTTGACAATATCAGGTAAACAATACCTTAGATATTATGTATATTTAGTTACAGCAAGTGTTTTGAAAGGATTGCTTCAGCTGGAGTAAAAAATATTTTTGAAGATAATAGAGTAAAGTAATCTATTATGTTCTATGAATGTGTCAAAAAAATTGTACCATTCAGAAAGAACAGAATTGTTTTATTGCAGTAAGTACCATAGCTAGGACTTAAATCTACCAATTCTGGCAAGATAGGACCACAAACACACCCTCTTGAAAAGACAAATATAATGGCTGACAAGACAAAGTTTTTGCATTAGATTGCAATGTAATGAAAATGGTAGTGCCTTTCCCAGTTTTTGCATTAGACCCAATCATTTTTGTTTCCTAAAAGCACATGTACCTTATACAAAAAGATGCCAAAAAAAAAAAAAAAAAAAACTGGGAAAGGCACTACCATTTTCATTACATGCCACCACACCCATGCAGTAAATATTAACACCCTCAAATGACATATATAGAGAGCAGGCATCTCTGCAAGCTCAAGTAGTGGCAGCTTATCAGGATTTAAATGATTCTGAATATAGTATGATAGTCAGCGTCCGAGAGATGGGTTACTCCATCTTGGAAATTACCACAAAATTTGGATTTACACAGTCAATAATTTCAAGGGTGTACCTGGACTACACAAACTCAGGGAAAACATCCAGAGTGCAAGACCAGTGTGGCTGTAGAAAAGCTCTGGACGACCGTGGACAGCAGCTTCTGGCACTCATTGTAACATCTACCCGGCGTGCAACATTGCTGCAAATCACAGTGCAGTTCACGGCTGGGGCCAATAGTAGCCTCAGCATTTGGACAGTACAACTTTCCCTGTGCATTATGGGTTTAAAACTCAGGCTTCACGCGACAATAACACATAAACATATAAAACGAGCGAAACACACAGTCACGTACGGTAAAAGGTTCGTTTAGCGGTAGCTTTCGGTCATCCTACGACCTTGATCACCCGTGAATGATCAAAGGCGTAGGATTCAAGGGTAATCAAGGTCGTAGGATGACCGAAAGCTACCGCTAAACAAACCTTTTACCGTACGTGACTGTGTGTTTCGCTCGTTTTATATGTTTATGTGCTCTATGGGGTTTGGGAGCCAACAGCCAACCCAGGTGCCATTGCTGACCCAACGACACAAAGCTGTGGGCCTCACTGGGCTCAGGAACACCATCACTGGATGCAAGATGACCGGAAACATGTAGCCTGGTCCAAAGAATCATGGTACCAACTGTTTTGGGCAGATGGCCAACTCCGGGTGTGGCAACAGTTCCACGAGGCAATGGATTCTGCATACCTACAAGGAACAGTGCAGGTCGGCAGTGGCTCTGTTATGGTGTGAGGTATTTTATTTTCAGCAGGCACCCATTAGGACCTCTCATGTGTCTGCAGACCACTCTGACTGACTGTTGGAGGCTACATAACCATCCTTGGGGATCATTTACATCCATTTATGTCATGCAATCACTCCGACAGGTGCGACCTCTTTCAACACAACAATATACCACCGTACACATCCACGGTTGCTCGATTATGACTGGAGGAACATTCCACAGAATCTGCATCGTGACTTGTCCTCCTTGTTTGCCAGATTTAAACTCCATCAAACGTATTTGGGATGCTGTTCAACATGCCATCAATGCCAGGAATCCTCCAGGAGCAAATATTATGGAATTGTGGGACATTCTTCAGAAAACATGGTGTGCACTGTCTCCACAGTACTACAAAGAGCTCGTGGAGTCCATGCCCTGTCACAATGCTGCTGTTATCCAATTCCAAGGAGGACTAATGCTGTATTAGAGAGGCATCCCAGTTTGTTTTTTTTTTTGGCACTTCAGTTTAAACTGCAGAAGATATGTGAACATCAAAAAGTTGTCTTAGGGATTGCAGGAGATTTTCCACTTGCATCAATGTGCACCAAGCTTGCTGTGAAATTGGAAGAGAGACACAGCCTATGGAAAGATACAACTTCTATTGTATGAAACACAATTCATCTGGCAGAAATCTGTGGAGTTGAGTTAATACTGGAAGACAATGATGATTCATAGATAGATCAGGTCAGTGCCTGCTTGTGTTGTCAAGATCAGAATAGAAAGCAGACTGCATGATATTAAGCTAAAGGTTGTTTAAACCAATTACGTAGCTTGTTCATATTGCAATATGTTAGTAGTGTAACTTAACGTAACTGTTTCACATGTTATACAGTTTGTGAAGACTGCATGATTTTATCCAATAAAAAAACTTAGTTCAAAAAAAATAATAATAATAATAAGATTTAAAACAATTGTAAGAAAATTCAGGCATTTTCAATTCCTGAAATTATTTTCATTACTCTCCCTCATTGCAAACTAGAGATGAATGGATTTCAGCTATGTTCTAATACCTTTCTTTTGACCTAAGCTTTCCACCTTGCCATTGTATTTCACTTGCAGTCATACCAAACCTGCCCAAGGTGGCACTCCTCTAGCAACATTGTTTGTCCCTGATTTCCCTCAAATTATCATGTAACAGTAAGTAGTTTTGTTCCCTAACTAGACAAACTACATAAAAAAACACAACTCTTTGCACAAGGTGACAATTGGACATCACTTGGGGCTGACTAGAGTGTTCATTGTTAAAAGGTCCCATTACTTTGATGTTATGATCAATGTTAATCCTATTGAAGCTGTTAATCCTATTACAGCTGTTCTGTAACAACCAAAAATTACTACTGTTCCGCAGTTATATTTTTGAGGTGTCTGTTAATAGAAGTTTTACTTTATAATATTAAAATCTTTAAAACTTATGTGTTTTGCCACAAAATCAGTTTTTGATACATGTTAACCTATTTTTTCATTTGGCTATATATGTAAGAATGTTAACTTTTCATCTGTTGCGGTGGAAGTGGCAAACAAAATAAAATCTGTATTTGACAAAGCATGCATCCCTACAGTATATGAGTATAGAATAGAGCAGTTTATTAAGGCCTACCGTGATAAATATTACAAACTGCGTAAGTGTTATAACCGGGACACAAATAAACCAAACTTTTAAAACAAGCTTGACAGTTTTAAAAAGAATCTAAGGACTTTTTCAGAGAAACCTGACAATAAAATTTAAATTCTTTCTGGGTCAGTGAAACTTTTGATACAGTTCCTACACACTGAGAACAGGCCTTGATAAAATCTAGAGAACAGAAACTTCTGTAAAAATGATGTGAAAAATAATTGAATATTCTGAAAGTTATATAGTTTTGATTGCTGTAAATAATTTTTTTTTAATCTATGAGCAAAAACTATCTGCAAAATCTGCTAATAATTTAGAAACTATCCTCATATAGCGTATGCACGTACATCAACATTCTACCACTCTGAACTCTACTATATGTCAATCACTGCCACTTCTAACTTTGAGTTTCCTTCAAGTTGACAGACCAAACATCAAGCAAGATTGTGGTTCTTAGGCCAGAGGCAGGTATATTCGTGCAGCATTGCAATCAAAATCTATCATACCTGAACCCTAATATAAGGCTGCCTTCAAAGTGATTCCTAAAAATTAAAGCAATAAAAGGCCTCAATAAAGCCACCCATTGGTGTGAGAAAGCTTGGCACAAAAAAAAAGTCACTACACCAATTTAAAAAATGGATTGTTGTAATGTAGCTTGTATCAATCTGATGTAAAATTGTGCTTCTTACTTACTTATTCATTGAGAAAGCATGATTTATGTATAAAATCCTATTGATGCATAACCAGGGTCCATCATTCTGTATATCAGAATTTTTAACATTTTACAGAAAGAAATGTTGAAATTCTTCAACAGATGCTTCAATTTTTTTAAATGCACAAAACAATGACTAGGGAACACAGTTCTATGATATTATGTGTGTGCATCTCACATTAAATTAAAATATTTCATATGCAACAATTTAAATTTCTGATATACCTCTATAATTCATTCAGCAGTATATCAGCAAAGAAATTGGGCAATTCAAACATGCAAGAATTAAACATTTTTAAGACATAGCAGAACTTTTTCTCATAACTTTACATAAAGCAACCTTTGCTCAGATCACAGTTGTCAATTTTTAACATAAATAACATTACACAGAATTTCAAAACTTTGTAAAGCAAACGGAAAATTAGAGAAAGCAAAAATAAGTTAAAGAAACATATAATGAACATCCTTTTTTTCACATAAGGAAAACTTCCTTTACAACAATAGATCAATCATACAGACAATAGAAAAACACAACAAATTTAACTCACAATAACAGATGTCCGCGGTGGCCAACAGGCTGGTTTCCTCCACCACCATAAACATGTTTAATCATTCCGTCTGAAAAACAATGTCCTTTCATATTATTTTATTTCATTTTAGCATATACATTGAGCATTGCACTGAATTCTACAAATAAAAAATATTCGTCTCTGTGCGTTCAAATAATGTTAGCCCTAATACACAAGACTTTAATCAAAATATTATGTACACACTTTAAGAGCAAAAAGCATTAGTACTTTCGGGCTACTATAGTCCATCATGAGATGCAAGACAGATCTTTGGTTAGTACAGCACATATATACATATGCAGAGAGGCAGTGCAAAGAATCATACGGAAGGGTGTGTGACCACGGTGGCATGGTCCCGTACAGAGGGCTGCTGCCAAAGTAATGTATCCCTACAGACCGGGGGGGCAATATCGCAGGGGGTATAGTCCTTACAACATGTGCCGCAGTGTTGAGTTATCAGCAAACTTTCAGTCATTAACAGCGTGGCCTTGTTTCTTGGAGTTATAATTTTTGTATTATCCCAATCAGGTCTATATGTTCCATTATAGATGTTTCGGGCTAGGGAAATGTTTTGCTGCCCGTTATGTACATTATATTTATGTTCATGTAGTCTGCACCTTAAGTTCCTGGTCACGGATCCAATGTAACTGGAAGTGCATTGTCCGTTGGCGTCCAGGAGGGGGATATGGTATACGCCCCATTTTTGTTCCTTGGGCGGTTTTTCCTTTCCCTTCCTTTATGATGCAAATGGTGTGATGGGGTGCAGTCCAGCAGATTTGTAGACTGCATCCTATCACACTGCCCTACCTGAAATAACTCAACTCGCTTTTACTAATTACAGTTGAAATTGAATAATCAATACAATATAATCAAATATACAATCAATAATCTGGGATAGAAACTTGAAATCCATTGAATATGTTAATGCATTCAGGTTCACCTATGGGAAAACCTTTAGCTTGCTTTACCTGTATATGTGTATGTACATATATGCTTTCTCATATGCCGTTTTGAAGGTCCAGGTCTATTCTGCGGTGGACCATCCTTCTCAAGTGTGGTAGGTCCACCATATCCCACACTTGAGTCCTTTTTTGGCTTTCTTTGACTCTTTGTAATCAGGGAAGTACATCAGTACAGGGGATTAGCCCACAGATGATGGTTCCAGTTGGTCATTCAACCTAAGGATTCTGGAACATAACCCATTGAGTTGGGTTCTTTTCGCCAACAATGTCACACAGAACTAGTTGGTACCTCTCCAAGATTCACAGAGGCTCTTGTTGCTGTTCATATGTGCCATTGTTGCCCATGGAGCGCCCCGAGGAGGCAAACCGATCTCTCACTAAGATAGCGGTGTGCAGAGATTGCTGCAAATGGAGACATTTGATACACCAACAGTAAGTAAATTTTAGTTCTATCATTTAAATGTGTACTTGGCACATGGTCTTTCTTTGAGGAGCTAACCTCTTAATCTCAGAGGACAGCTTAATGATATGTATGTACATATATACTTTCCTTTATAATTTGATCTGCAACTCATTTACTACCTTTTTGGCCTTACAGTTACATGAATTCTTAAACTACAGTTTTTGGAAATTCTGTTTCATCTACTGCAAAAATGCTGCTTCCATTTGAAAGTAATTAAATAAACACTAATCTTCATGTACTTCACCTTCTCTCGCTTTATAACTTTGTATTGAAATTCTTGCGATTCCTGAAATTTTTAATTATTTCAAGGTAGTTTTCCATGAATGTTTCATTCATGATCAGTATGTCCTGCAAAAAAAAAATTTATAAAAAAAAATGATAATATTGGCACACTTGGGTTTCCCTTCTCATTAAAAGTGAAGTAACTACTAAACTTCTAATTTCAGCAATCACAATGAAATTCGTCAGAATGGAATAAAATCTTCAACAGTTTCTCTGTGAGAATGTACCATGTCTGTTGCTTTAGCAACGGAAGTACATGTTTTCTTGCATTAAATTTAACTAGGAATTTCTTACACTGCAGTGTAAAAAAAAAAATCGGTAAAATGTTAGTTAATTATTTCCTCAATAGAAAGTACTATTGAGGAAATAATCTACGAATACTGCAGTAATTCGTAGATTTGTGTTGAAATGGTATTGCTGATATAGCTTTTATTGTAGGGTTCCTTAATCGTTTTTGTTTTCTAAAAGTGGGCCGCAAAAACTCAGCTTCCATGTCCATTTATTAAACACCAGTCCATCACTGCTACAGGTTGTATTAAACCAGGTAAGTCGTCAAATGTCAAAAAATTTTAAGTGATGGAGGAAAATAAATATCTCACTAAAATATATATAAAAAAAAGTTGATCATATGTCAAAACCTGATCCCTCATAAAGCAAATGGTCCGCACTTCCCCATCATGCTCCTCTCATCATAACTGCAAATAGGCCGGAATCCCGACCAGTATAACAAAGATTAGTCTCAGTAGAGACATGGGCTAAAAAACATTTATGTTTTTGAGCATTGCTGTTTTGCAAGTGATCACTGATGTTTGAAACTGCAAAAGAATATTTTTTACACAACGTAAATTAATTTCTTTTTCGTGCAATCCTTCAAAGAGGAAAGGAGTAGATGTCATGAATTAGAGATTTTTTCGCTGTTTTGTTCTATGTTTCGTCACCGAAAATCAAGTTTTTATCCTCGATGTTACAGGAACCCATACATTGAAGAAACATTGAGATTTCCACCAATACATCATGCGTTTTAACAAATATTATTGGTTACTTAATGTTGAATTGGAGAGTAATCACCGATACATTGAACAGGGATTTTATTCGACGTACTCATTACTGCTGCAAATGGAAATGATGCGAGTTTTTCACCTTTTCAGCGAAACATCGAGGTTTTCACTGATACATCGAAAATTTCCACCCATACTACCGAAGGATGGGTGTTTCAAGAACGAGTATCAACTGATGCCCAACAACTATGTTTCTCACCAATGTGCCCACCTGTACTGCCAAGTTAACCCTGAAAATGCATGAGAAATGAGGCTGCCAGAAGAGGGGGGTGCTCTCATGATGATTTGGGGTTTGTTTCAGTGAGCATCGCCTCAGTTGCTGGTAGTGATGAGGCAGTGATTGATATGCATCTGTCAGAGAAAATTTTACTGAAAGTGACGATACCATCACAGTTTAAAATATTTTTGTGAAGATACCACCCAATGGTAACAAATGCTGCCTGGATCAACACATAGAAAATTTTCATCAAATAGAAGACATCGCTCTTTCCACGTTTATAAGTGAGTCGCAGAAAAATTCTCATCGGCTGTGTATTTAGAAAATTTTCACTGATACTACAAAATTTGGTATAAAATGAAGCTTCACACACAACTTAACCATGAAAATTGTTAGGTACAAAAAAGCATAATACCATTTGAACAATGCTACAATGACACACATATACACACAAAAAGGGGCAGGAAAATGCAGCAAGTATAGTACAGATAAGTAAACTTACAAAGCTTTCTCAGAATAAAGTACAAACTGTTACATCAAAAACTAGGGAAAACGTGCTTGCTTACATTGGATTTCTTGAAAACGTTGTTTCAATTGTACAATGGCCGTTCCATAAAAACTGAGAGTAAAATCACACAAAATGAAGAAATGTAGGAACAAAAAAATATATGTTATTCTTTCTCAAAGTATCTTCCCTCGAATGATATGCAATGGTCCCATCATTCAATCCACTTTTCAAAGCATGCGGCGAAGGCATTTTGTGGAAGCTGCTTTAGCGACCCCTGTAAAGTTTGAATAACGTCAACATCTGTGTTGAATGTTGTGCCACGGAACTTCTTCATTGTTGGAAACAAGCAGAAATCGCACGGGGTGAGGTCAGGACTGTAGGCAGGTCATGACATGATTTCAATACTGCATTTTGTAGAAAACTGTTGAACACAAGCAGTTCCAGTCGCTTAATCGATATGTGTCGTCGCAGAATGTAATACTCAACATTGACAGTAATGTGTAAAGGAATGGCATACTGTTAGACTACACCTTTATGATCAAAGAGAATTATCACATCACCTTCCCAGCTGATTTTGTTTGGTGGACTTTTTTGGTGGAGGCGAGCACGTGTGATTCCAGACACTTGTTGCGTACTTTGTGACGGGATCAAAAATTTTTTTTTTTTTTTTGATTGGAGGTTTAACGACCACCGTGAGCAACTCAATGGGCTACAAGCAGTCGCCCGTCCCTAATTTGGGGTCACTGGTTCCAGGGAAGGGAGAGAGCCAGCGCCGTAAGACAAACACAACATCCATGCCTCACCGAGATTCGAACCCTGACCCCGTTCGGACGAGTGATCAGAGGCCATCGCTTAGACCACTGCGCCACCACGGGATCGAAATACTGGACCCATGTTTCATCGGCAGTTATTACTTTGTTTAGAAAGTTTGGATCCTTTGCAATCATTTATTTCCACTCATGACATACCAGAACTCTGGCTAACAAATGTTCCCTCGTCGGGTGATGAGGTACCCATCTGGAACACACACGATGCAGCAGTAATTTGTTGCGTAGAATGCAGAATTTTGATACCGCTATGTCTTCACATGTCATTCATCATTCTTCTTGAAGGATCGCTCACACAGTGTTAACAATACACTCCGTAACAACGCTTTCAGGTCGACCAGGCCTAGGAGCGAACTCTGCTGACAAATGCCCCTTTTTTGAAATCATGGTGCCATCTAAAAATCGTTGACTCACACAAGCATTTGTCTTTGTAAGCTTTTTTTTATTAAATCAACTGTTCCTGGAGCCATTTAGCCACTTTACCGAAACAATAGCAAAATTTTATCGCGCAATGCATTTCACTTCTTAACTCTCAATTACGCACCTCCATAGCTGTATGGCGAAATGCAGTCATACCTGGAACAACTGTGCAATAACAAAACCACAATCATCTGCCACATCTAATAACTGTTGCCATAGATACTTCCTTAATTCAGTTAGTCATTCATCTGCATGGTTATTTTTCCCTTTCGCACTGTTACAAACTCAAAAAAGAAAAAAGAAAAAAAAATTAGTCTCAGTTCTTATGGAATGGCTTTTATAATTTGGTGATGCATATAAATTTTCATAGTAACAGTATATAAAGAAGAGTTTGGAATTTAAAACATTCCTTGATTTTACTTTTATTTTTTAACATATATTCTCAAAAATGTCTGATAAGATAAATCTACATTGTTCCTTTCATTACTATTACAAATCATATAAGTCATGTAAATTACCATTACAGATTTTCTTTAAATTTAGTTCATTTACTCTGCTTAAGAAACTGTAAATTTGATGAAAATCATTCAACTGTTTCATGAACTGTTCTTTACTGGAAAGTGACTAAAAAGAGTGACAAGTATTAACTTTGAAAGAATGGCTTAAAACTGTTTAAAAATTAATTGGTAATTTTCACATATTTCCCATCTTCTTTACTTTTTTTTTTTTTTTTTTTTTAATTTTCTACTTTGCTTGGTGTGATAGGTACTATTAGAAAATGAAATTAGTGTCATAAAATGTTTCATGCACATGATTGCTGAAACTGAAAAAGTACAGAGCAGGAGAGAAAAATTTGGATATTGGAGATTTCATTTCTTGATGCTCATAGTTGTCAGCTTTTATCTAGAATTTTTTAAGAATTTTTATCTAGAATTGTATATGCTCAGCTGGCAAAACATGTTTATAAGAGATCTAAGAGAAAAGAATTGTTAAAAAGTTTTGGCTGCAATTACAATCAAATGATGAACATTTTTATTATGCATATACAGTGGTTGCTCTGGCTTTTTAAAAGGTTTCCCCAAGCTATTCATCACATTCAATTTTTTTTCACCAAAGTGTTATAATAGCACAAAATGGTAATCACCAACACATTTTTTTCGTCACCAAAATTATTTTCTTTTCACAACTTGCGAAGACTGCAATCGGCAGTGCAACTCCTGCATATAAACAAATCTTTATCTTCTTTCACTTTTTGGAAGCATTTTACAAAATACATAAATTAGAAAAACATGTGAGATGCTACAAATACAGAAATTTGGGAATGTTGTGGACATTTGTAAAAATATGCTCAAAGTTCAAATATCATGAAAACAGTAATGTATTTTCATAAAGTTAATCTGTTCTTCACGTATTTTCTAGGCATTAAAAAACTTGATGAGGCCACATCACAGCATCTGTAATTGTATTCTTTAAAACTACAATCCAGCAGAAGAATTTATAAGATACCTTTCTCACCACTTGCTTTAGTTTCAAGATCAAATGTCAAATGACTCCTTCCACAGCTGCTGTCCTTCCAGAGATGTAAAGTCAAACACAGGCTCGCATGTGCATAATTAAAAAAAAAATTGTTTGGGCATTTCCATTATAATCAGAATACTTACTAGTCTTTGTCGTATGTTCTGTTCCAAACTTTTTAAACTTCAGATGTTACTGTATGCATTTCTGCTGGGTCGTCAGCCTTCATCAGTGGGGCTTCTTGTTAAAGTGATGTGAAATCACCTTTAATATGGTGGACATCGATCATACTACAGGTTCATGTGGTGTAGTTCACTGCATGTCATATTTCTGTTGGTTGCCTCCATATGCCATATATTATTGTACATCTGGGTATTATTATGTCACTTTATTAGTAAAGCAATCTGTTATTAAGTCACAAAGATTTCCAGAATTTTGATTGTTAGTTAAAATAGTATAACTATACTATTGTTCAATGAGATCTTCTCCTTTTCTCCTTACCTCACTTAGCCCGACGATGTCCCACTTGATCCTTTGTAGTTCCTCTTCCAATTCAAGAAGCCTTGAATCAGAAGATAGGGAGCGTCCGTTGTAGGTAGCCAAAGTCAGCATCAAATGGCAGCCTAGTCCGGTCCTCCGGGGATTCTTAGCACCCTCTGCCTTCATGTCGCACTGGCCGCTGCCTTGGCCAGGTACATTCCAGCTGCCGGAGACTGAGGGCCAAGATTTAAGTTGTAGAGTCATTTTGGAGGTGTTTGGCCATAACTCACCACGCTGGCCAAGCGGGTTGGTGAGTGTGGGATAGCATTTCCTCTGATCCTGATGGTATAGTTATACCGCTATTTGTGTTGAACTTGTTCAGCACACTGCAGTCTTCGATGACGAATTTTTTGTTACACATAATAAAATCAATTTCACTTGTCGTCCCAATTGGATGTCTCCATGTCCATTTCCTGTGTGGCTTTTTCTTGAAAAAGGAATTCAAGATGAAAAATCCTTCTGCCTCTGCAAACTCAACGAGAGTATTTCCACGCTGGTTTCTGTTGCCGTGACCGAATTTACCTACTGAAGTTTCATTCTGTTGCCGGTGCCCTATTTTTGCATTGAAATCTCCCATAATTATCTTCAAGTGCTGCTTACCTTTATCTAAATAATAAAGGTAAGCAGCACTTGAAGATAATTATGGGAGATTTCAATGCAAAAATAGGGCACCGGCAACAGAATGAAACTTCAGTAGGTAAATTCGGTCACGGCAACAGAAACCAGCGTGGAAATACTCTCGTTGAGTTTGCAGAGGCAGAAGGATTTTTCATCTTGAATTCCTTTTTCAAGAAAAAGCCACACAGGAAATGGACATGGAGACATCCAATTGGGACGACAAGTGAAATTGATTTTATTATGTGTAACAAAAAATTCGTCATCGAAGACTGCAGTGTGCTGAACAAGTTCAACACAGGTAGTGACCATAGATTGGTGAGATGTAAGATGCACCTCAACACTAAACTGGAACGTGGCAAGCTCATAAGACAAACAAAATGTATTGACATAACCAACCTTAAAAAACACCATAATACTTTCAAGTTGGAACTGAAGAACAGATTCTCTGCTTTAGAAGGCCTAACATCGGAAGAAGTGGATATTTCTGAAGTTAACAGAAAAGTAACCAAAGCTCTTATGGAAACAGCAACAAAATTAGCTGGGTCTAAGAACAAGTTGCATGTAAACAAATTATCAGGAAAAACCAAAATGTTGATGCAAAAAAGAAGACAGATGAGGACAACTAAAGAAGATGTGACTTCCAAAGTGGAATATATAGAGCTATGCAAGACAGCACGAAAAAGTATCACTGAAGACGTAAGGAAATTCAACTGTGAGCTAGTGAGGAAAGCAATTGAAAACAACCAAAGCCTAAAGATAGCAAAGGGACATCTCAGTAAGGGAAGAAAACAGATTATGGCTCTGAGAAAAGAAGATGGTTCTATAACAAGAAATAGAGGCGAAATTTTGACAAGAGTGAAAGATTTCTACTCCAAATTATATGAAAGGGATGATACATGTACTCCAGACATCATGAAAGGTACCAGAGTTCTTCCAGTCCTCCCAGCAGAAGTTGCTCATGCAATCAAGAACATGAAGCGGGGGAAAGCTCCAGGAGAAGATGGAATTACTATAGACATCATACAAGAAGCAAGTGGAGAAATTGAAACAGTACTCGCCCAAATTTTCACTCGATGCCTTAATGAAGGGAAGATTCCTGAGGATTGGAACAATGCTACAATGATCCTGCTACATAAAAAAGGTGACATTGAGGATCTCAGGAACTACAGACCTATCAGCCTCCTATCAGTGGTTTATAAAATCTTCACTAAAGTTCTTTCACACCGCTTGAAGGTAACACTGGACATGGCTCAACCGAGAGAACAAGCTGGATTCAGGAGTGGCTACAGCACAATAGATCATATCCACGTACTGAGAGAACTAATTGAAAGAGCGAGGGAATATGAACTTCCATTGTGCATGGCTTTTATCGATTATGAAAAAGCCTTTGATTCGGTGAAACCATCAGCAGTTACCACGGCTCTGAAATCCTGCGGTATTGAAGATGCATACATTAATATTATTAATAACATCTATGAAAATGCAAGTGCAAAGATTCGGCTGTTTGAAAATACAACACACATAAAAATTGGAAAGGGAGTGAGACAAGGTGACACCATATCTCCGAAGCTCTTTAATGCCACATTGGAAAATGTCTTTCAATCACTGAACTGGGAAAACAAAGGGATAAAGATTAATGGAGATTATCTAACCCACCTTCGTTTTGCTGATGACGTAGTCATTTTTGCAACTACCCCATCAGAGCTGCAGAGTATGATCCAGGAACTTGCTGACAAGAGTAAAGAAGTGGGATTAAAAATGAACTTTCAGAAGACAAAAGTGATGTTCAATGCTTTTACAAGAAATGAAGATTTATCGATTGATGGAGAAAAACTGGAGATAACAGATACGTATGTTTATCTTGGGCAGCAGATATCAAGTGAGGGTCACATTGATGAAGAAATTAATCGGCGTACAAAACTTGCCTGGAGAGCTTTTGGAAGAAACAGCATAATTTTCAAGAGCAATATGCCATTATGTCTTAAAAGAAAAGTGTTTGATCAATGCATCCTTCCAGTGCTTACGTATGGTGCAGAGACGTGGACCTTAACTAAAAGAGACATACAAAGGCTGCAGACAACTCAAAGCAGCATGGAGAGGTGCATGCTTGGTGTAACCAGGAGAGATAAGAAGAGGAACTCGTGGATCCGAAAAATGACGAGAGTGGAAGACATCATGATCAGAGTTAAATCCCTGAAATGGCAATGGGCTGGACATACTGCCAGAAGGACAGACCATAGATGGACAGCCGAAATTTTAGATTGGATTCCAAGGGACAGGAAAAGACCCAGAAAAAGACCACATGGGAGATGGGTGGATGAAATTCGTAAATATGCGGGAGTGACATGGAGGAGACTGGCACAAGACAGACCGTTGTGGAGGAAACTTGGGGAGACCTTCGTCCAGCAGTGGATTGATAATGGTTGACAATGATGATGATGATGAACTATACTATAACTAATAATCAAAAAATGTTTGGTGTAGAATAGAAATCAAAGTTTTCAAGCTTTTGCATATCAACTAGATAGCTTTTTCAAGGAAGATAGACAGCAATCCTTGAAAAAGCCATCTAGTTGATGTGTGAAAGCTTGAAAACTTTGATTTCTATTCTACACCAAGAAGTTAGGATTACTAGTGTAGTTATACTACTTTAAGTATAGTTGGTTTACAGTTCCTTGTTATTAATTTATTAGGTTGATATTAAACTGGGACGAAGAGCATGCTTTTTTTTTTTGCTTTTTTTTTTATTTTTGTGGTCATTACGTTTTGTTTGTTCTTTTATCAGATTGCACCAGGTTTATGAGACGTTAATGGGAGTATGGTTGTTATAGTTCTGATAAAAAAAATTCGATATAGATTGACCTTGCAATAAGAATTTCATATTTTTTCTTGTGTTCAGAAATGAGATTTGTTTCTTCCCAAATAGTTTCAAATTCCTTTTTGAGATAGTAATAAATCATTGAGGTTTTTTGTCATGCCATTCCTTTAGGGTAGGGAAGTATGACAAAAATCCAAGAGCCTCAATGATTCAACATTGCGTTGAAAAGGATTTTGAACCCATTTTGGAAGAAACACACCTCAATTTCTGAACACAATAAAAAAATATGAAACCATTATTACAGAATCAATCTGTATCAAAAGGACCTCTGACCAGAGCTGTAACAAGTGAAAATTATCAAAGACTGCCACATGTTTTCTCTGTTGTTTTTTACAATAATTTACAGATATTTGTTGATATTAAAAAGCACTGATTTACTTCACAAATTCTGACAAAGGTTTATTGCCTTCTGCAGAGTTAGCTTCCATAAAATTGTGCTAAAAGGATGAGTAAAACATTATCCCACTTTCCAATCTACAATTAAATCAGTAGGTAAAATCCACATTATTCCATCCACCTATCACACCATTTTGTATGTGCTCCCCAAATAATTAACCTTCTTTTTGCAAACATTCAAGATATACAAAATAGAACATGCACGGAAATTTTTTACAGAAAAAACAAACCAGGCAGAACTCATAGGCCTATTGACGACCACCGTGAGCAGTTCACCTTCTCAACAAAAACCACTCTCTCCTAAAAGTTCATTTTTTTTTTTAGTGGCTTCCCACTCCTGCTCTCTTCAGAACCTCAGGCTATAAGAAGTCAGAGTGGGGAATCCTCCCTAATTTCAGGTTTAGGATGGTTTAAGGGAAAGAGCAGAGAATGTGCCAAAAGAACAAACATAACACCCTAACCAGCATATGTGTAGCTAAGGGGGGTCCTCGGGTCTAAAGCCACCCCTTGAGGGGGACTGAGTATGAATTTAAAGCGATATATATATATTATGTATATATATTCACCAGTGGTTTATAAAACCTTCACTAAAGTTCTTTCACACGGCTTGAAGGTAACACTGGACATGGCTCAACCGAGAGAACAAGCTGGATTCAAAAGTGGCTACAGCACTATAGATAATATCCACGTACTGAGAGAACTAATTGAAAGAGCGAGGGAATATGAACTTCCATTGTGCATGGCTTTTTATCGATTATGAAAAGGCCTTTGATTAAGTGAAACCATCAGCAGGTAAAATGGCTTTGAAATCCTGCAGTGTTGAAGATGCATGCATTAATATTATTAATAACATCTATGAAAATGCAAGTGCAAAGATTTGGCTGTTTGAGAACACAGCACACATAAAAATTGGAAAGAGAGTGAGACAAGGTGACACCATATCTCCCAAGCTCTTTAATGCCACATTAGAAAAATGTCTTTCAATCACTGAACTGGGAAAACAAAGGGATAAAGAATCTAACTCACCTTCGTTTTGCTGATGACATAGTCATTTTCGCAACTACCCCATCAGAGCTGCAGAGTATGATCCAAGAACTTGCTGACAAGACTAAAGAAGTGGGATTAAAAATGAACTTTCAGAAGACAAAATTGATGTACAATGCTTTTACAAGAAATGAAGATTTACCGATTGATGGAGAAAAGCTGGAGATAACAGATGCGTACGTTTATCTTGGACAGCAGATATCAAGTGAAGGTCACATTGATGAAGAAATTAATCGGCATATAAAACTTGCCTGGAGTGCTTTTGGAAGAAACAGCATAATTTTCAAGAGCAATATGCCATTGTCTTAAAAGAAAAGAGTTTGATCAATGCATCCTTTCAGTGCTTACATATGTTGCAGAGACATGGACCTTAACTAAAAGAGACATACAAAGGCCACAGACAACTCAAAGCAGCATGGAGAGGTGCATGCTTGGTGTAACCAGGAGAAATAACAAGGGAACTTGTGGATCAGATAAATGACAAGAGTGGAAGACATCATGATCAGAGTAAAATCCCTGAAATGACAATGGGCTGGACATACTGCCAGAAGGACAGACCATCGATAGACAGTCGAAATTTTAGATTGGATTCCAAGGAACAGGAAAAGACCCAGAAGAAGACCACATGGAAGATGCGTGAATGAAATTTGATAGTATGCAGGAGTAACATGGAGGAGACTGGCACAAGACAGACCGTTGTGGAAGAGGATAGGAGAGACCTTCGTCCAGCAGTGGATTGATAATGGTTGACAATGATGATGATGATGATTCACCAATGAATCAAATCGATGGACCCCTCCCTTAAGAAATTTCTGGCTATGCCACTGCTAACCAGGAATTCCTATTCTCACCTAGCTGTATGAACAGCCAGATGATTTATTTAAAAATGTTTTCAGTACATTTGTTATAACACAAGAACTGTTTCTTAAAACTACACAAAATGCTACAAGAAATTAATAGTAAGTCCATATTTCAAATTATTTTGTAGTTTCAGGCATTAGTTTTATAATGAGAATTTTGAAAACATTTACACCTCTAATAATCCAGATCTCAACACCTTGAGGCACCAAGATGTGGGATTTAATTTTCACCCATGTAGCCTACTCTTAAGAAAACTTGAAAAGTACACTGCACTGGAATAGAAATCAAACCCACAATTCAATCCCCATCCCAGGTTTAACACTACAAGAGGGACAATGGCATTAAATTTGTTGGTGGGGGAGGGAAGAGAAATGGAGAGTTGAATAGTTTTGAGGTTTACCTCACCACATTTCCAAGAGAAACAGAAAAACCTCAACTTTTCATGGAAATTTGAGGTTCGTTGTCCACAGGGACTGCGCCACCAGGTAGGCTGGGGTGGGCGCAAGCCCACTCCAAATTTTGGTGACCCCCCACCCCCAGATTTTTTTGGATAAATGAAAAAAATGTAGTACACTTTACTATCAGAGCTGTATGTTCTTCTGTGGCAATGGGAGAAGGGGAGCATTTTGCACTTCTGTTCCTCCAACCACAATCCATGACTCAGACGGGCAACCTTACTTATATGTTGCGCTTCCGCTTTGGCACACAGAGGTAAAAGACCAGCTGGAAGTTCAAAGAACATTGTCAGTCCGATGCCGCGGATCATGCAACTGGGTTGAAAAGTTGAATAAGCATCACTCTGCCGATCCCGTCACCGCCCAAGCACTCTCGCAGTCTATGACAAGTATCACCACAAGACAGTGACCGAAATTTCTCTTGGCTAGTTAGTAGTTACACTCGTTTTTTTTTCTCGTTCTGGTGAAAAGTCTCATTTTTCCTGCTTGATTTATTTTTTTGCATGTATTGTGCGTGATGCACGAAAGTGGGGTATTTCTTCTCAAACCAAACTTTGAAATTACATGTCCGCAAAACGACCAATCCATGATTTTTTGGAACAAGTGTTAATCAGAAGAAGAAAAGTAAATTAAGCAATAGTGTTTACAAAGTGGATAATGATTATCAGACGGCTACAACTTCATCAACAGCGTGTGGTGAATCATTAGGAATCAACGAGAATTCTTTAAGTGCTTGTAGTGATTCAATGGGAATTTTTTATGAATGCAATGTTTGTGAAAATAAACACTGGAAGGACCACATGGTCGTAAGAAAAAAATGTTGAACTCGGAGAGCTTGATATAGCAACTTCACTTTCGGATCAACCCAAACAGCGTATATTAAAAGTTTCCACAAAAAAATACGGTAAAGAACAAAGAAGCTTCCAGACATATTAGTATCACATGTTTCCATAGCTTGCATATAGTATAAAGAGAGATTCCGCCTTTTGTTTTCCATGTAGAATGTTTGCATGGGACGATGAAAAACATGAGGTCACCTTCGCTCAGCGAGGTTACAATTGAGAAAAAGCTCTTGAAAAGGATTCGGATTTAAAAAAACACCAGAACAGCTTGACCCACAAAACTTACTTGGTGTCGTGGACCTCTTATAAGAAAATGAAATCAAGAAGCGCAGTGTCATCAGTTGCCACACTTCGAAGTGCTGCATATTTTTTAGGGTAGCGACGGCGGTTTTTGAAAAGTCTTGACTTTAATTATACATCTATATATGAATCACAATCCCCCCAGATTTTAGAGCCCCCATCTGACCTCCCCCCCCTTCCCCCGTTGAAAAACTTCTGGCGCTGTCCCTGGTTGTACACCAAAAGCTTTTAGTGGTGGCAAAATAATGTTAAGCCCTCTGTGTTCTGGCTCCTCCACACAATGAGCTTCAGGTGCCTGACCCTGAAACAGCAATACTTTTATTTTGGGGGTTTAGCAACCACTATGAGCAACACTATAAAGGCTTCCTGCAGTTGCCCTTCCCAAATTTGGGGCCACTGGGTCCAGGAATGGGGAGGGCCCTCACGGTATAACAAATATACCACCCATGCCCCATGCAGTGCTAGAACCCATACCCAGCTGTGACAACAAGAAACCTACGTCTCTGATCACTAGGGGGACGAATCCAGTGTTCCATGGTGCTGGAATAACAACATACACTACTACACTCACACAAATCGCACATGATCTACTGACTCGATTGTTGCTGTACACCGATAATCTATTTATTTATTTTTTTCAGTTTTCTGTGGTGCGATTATTACTTACTGCTCGCTTTTAATCTGTAAATATTCAATTTTTTCGTCATTCTATGAATAAATAGTACTGGAACTACAGGATGATTCACTCCAGCATCTCTAAATAATGCATTTCTAGGTCCTCCAATTGAATTGGACATAATTATCTGTGGATTTTGGCGATACAGTTTTAAAACTCAGGTTAAACTTTCCAATAAAACAGCCATACAACCAAGATATAATGCTACAATAAATCTCATGTTTCTCAATAGTATGACTTTTAACTTACCTAACCAATGATCATGTCCTGATGTCTTCCATTCCCAGTTATGCGCCGTTTCATCAACATCCATACTTCACTTAATATTATGAAATTATTCCCGTCTCTTCATAATTCATAGTAAAATTAAATGACACTATAATCTCTCGACCACAATATTTAACTGCAGCACATAAATAACAACATGTTACTCGACGACCAACCAATGCCAATCCACGCAACGAAAGGAGGATTTGTTTTGATCAAGGAGGTTTTGGTCCAACCTCTTTGTTTTTATCCAGTCCTTTCCTTACTTCCTGTTCACCCGGAAGTTTACATGCCAAGAAAAAATTATTATTATCGCAAGGCCGCCCCGGTGGCGCAGTGGTCTAAGCGATGGCCTCCGATCATTCGTCCGAACGGGGTCCGGGTTCGAATCCCGGTGAGGCATGGATGTTGTGTTTGTCTTACGGCACTGGCTCTCTCCCTTCCCTGGAACCAGTGACCCCAAATTAGGGACGGGCGACTGCTTAAAGCCCATTGAGTTGCTCACGGTGGTCGTTAAACCTCCACTCAAAAAAAAAAAAAAATATTGTCGCAAGAATTTAATCGGTCCAACAAAAAATACTTCAGAAATCATGGTCATTCCTGTTTTTAGAAGAATATCACTCAATTTGATTGTATATGCATCTACAATCAAACTGAATGAAATCAAGGATTTTTTTATTGGAGGTTTAACGACCACTGTGAGCAGTTCAAATTCTTTTTTAAAACAAGGTATGTTACAATGAGTCGCTCGACAGCAAATTAAAATGTCAAAGCAATGAGTGACAATGAGATGGTCTATACATGATGCAAGTGGGAAATCGTCCCGCCGCCCCGGTGGCGCAGTGGTCTAAGGCGTTGGCCTCTGATCATTCGTTCATAAGGGGTCCGGGTTCGAATCCCGGTGAGGCATGGATGTTGTGTTTGTCTTACGGCACTGGCTCTCTCCCTTCCCTGGAACCAGTGACCCTAAATTAGGGACGGGCGACTGCTTATAGCCCATTGAGTTGCTCACGGTGGTCGTTAAACCTCCAATCAAAAAAAAAAAAAAAAAAAGAAACCGTCCCATAAAAAAAATCGAATGATAAAAGACATTATCGGGTGTCAACACCCGAGGCATACATTTTATGAACAGAACATGGGTAATGCATGTATTATGTATATTGTTATGCAATACAGTTACCGGACAAAATAGAAAGGCAGAAGAGCACGGTGCAAACAAAGAGGAGGAGCACATTCGACGAAAACAATAGTAGTTGGGACACACGAGCTTGTGGTTTGAAAAAAAAAAAAGCAAGTACATAACGAGCAAAATGCTTATAACAAATTATTAGAAGATATGTACAGAGCAGGTCACAAAAAGTACGGTGCAAAGAAATTACAGTACAATAGCGGAAAACTGGGGTGCGCCACGAAGACACACGCACAACACAACACTGATAATTATGCAAATCAGTTTCCGTGATGAAGCATAAGACACGACACCAAAGGCAGTAAAGCACAATGCTAACAATACAGAAGCACATTTGACGAAAACAAAAGTAATCGGGACACAGGAGCTTGTGGTCTAAATAATCAAGAACAAAACGTGCAAAATGCGTATAACAAGATTGTAAAGGGTGTGTACAGAGCAATTTACAAAAAGCACGGTGCAAAGAAATTACAGTACAGTAGCGAAAAAACTGGGATGCGCAACGAAGGCACATGCACAACACAATAATAAAGAAAGGATATATGTAATACAGTTTTCGCGATGAGGCAGAAGACACGATACCAAGGCAGAGAAGCACGGAGCAAACAAAAAACAGGAGCACATTTGACGAAAACAATGGTAATCGGGACACAAGAGCTTGTGGTCCTGAAAAACAAGGACTCAACGTGCGAAATACATAATACAAAAATGAAAGAAGATATGTACAGGACAATTCATAAGAAACACGTAGCAAAACACAAATACGGAAAAAACACGGTGTAAACAAAATACAAGGCCCGAACGTAAAAAGAGAACCAAAGTCTGGACACACAAGGTTGTGGTCTCAGAAACTGAGACACAAATCACTCGCCCAGTATTAAAACTGGGCAAGAAAAAGAACCAACAAAACGTACTAGCAAGGTGAAGAGAACAGTCAAACACCACAACAAAGACAACCTAAAAGAGGACACAATCAAGTCACCAGTAGGATGTCAGAGCCAGCAATAGGAAACCACCCGGTGCGCTGGGCCCAGGTGTTCTGAAAGGTGCCGATTGTTTGCATGGAAGATGTAGCTATGAGTTCCAACCGGAGGCGTGCCACGGTCCGGCCCCAAAAGTTAGCCAGCAGCCGCCCGCCGGCCGACAGAAGAGGTGGAAGTACAGGGGAATTCCGGAGAGATTGATGAAATGAGTGAATCACTTGCTTGGCAAGTATGAAAAGAAAGCAGCAGGCATCCGGAAGGCGGGTAGGCGGATGTTTTGTGAGCAACAGCCACGGATATGAATGAAACGGCAAGTCCTTAGAGCAAACTATGTCAGCTAACCGGAAAACAGTATGAAGAAGTGGCAACAATATAGGGCAGTGGCAGTACATATGAGCGACGTCACCGTCAATGCCACAGGAAGGACAGAGAGGAGAAGAGAGAAGAGACATGCGATAGAGAAGATGGGGGGACAGGGGGCCGGCGATGAAGGAACCACCAGTGGGTGTTACGGTCTAGCGGAGAAGAAAGGGGAGAAGAAGCAGACCAAACGGACAGGGGGGAGGAAGGAGAAACCCCGGAAATGGGATGGGGAGACTCAAAGGGCGCACGAAGAAGACGATACAGGGCAGCGGTAGAAAAAGAAATAACATGGGTGATAGAGTCACGAAAAGGAAGAAAGAAGGAAAGAGGAAGGCTGGGGACGACGAGGGGCCGTCGTCATAAACAAGAGATGAATAAAGAAGCTGAAGGGAAAAACGGAGAAGGGCATAGTCGTCCTCAAGGGAACGAGTTTGGGAAGGAAAGAATGAGTCGAGGGGTTTCCAGGAAAAATCGGGATTAATGAGGGCCGGCACGGTTAGGATGCCAGCATGGAACCAGGAGAAAAATAGAAAGAAAGGTTGATCGGGGGGGTGAACCAGGGTAGAGAAAAAGAGTGGTTCCACAAGGAGATCCAGGGTAGTGGTTGGAAGAGAGCGAGAGAGAGGGAGGGAACCGAAAAGCGCTAGAGCCTCAGATAAAATAGTAGGAAAGTTAGAAGAAGGAATAGTATAGTAGTCCATCCTGAGGAAAAGAAGAAAAGTGAAGGATGGATCGCGAAGAGAGAGAATAACGTCAAGAGAATTTGTAGGAGAATGCGAAGTGACTAGACGGAGGAAGGAGGCGATGCGGTATGCACGATAGTAACAGTGAACATCTACGAGATTAATGCCCCCATGCTTGACAGGGAGATATAGCGTCGGAGCGGCTGACCAGGGCTTTGAAGCCCAGATGACTGAAGTGAAGATGCTGTTGAGTTCCGTCAGGCGAGTTGACAAGAAGCGGTGGAGGTCCAGTAATAGGTACAGAGGGAAAGTAAGTATCGTCGAACGATGTAAGCTCGCTGACAGTAAGAAGTAATAGGAATCGCAAATCTCCAAAACGCTGCTTGATGACGTAACCTAGACTGTAAACTGGACCATGCCAAAAGGTCCGCGGTAAAGGGGTGTCCGATTTGGGCTCCAAGGATCCGGGTCGAGGAGGACCAGACCGCACCCAAGGGGGTATCGGTCCGGCCCATCAACGACCCACACCACAAACCAGTACTTTTGGTGATATTAAGCGAAGCGCCAGAAACAGTAGCGTAAAGATGGTAGGTGGAGAGAAGGTTGTCGAACTGGACGTCCTGGCGGAGACAAAAGGTTGCGTCATCTGCATATGCTGTAAGCACGCACTCATGGTGCCTAGTGCTGGTAAGTGTCGGAGGAAGGATAGACAGGAGTGATCTTCGAGAAGCCAGGAGGAATGGTTCAAAGACAATGGCGAAGAGTTGCCCCGAGAGGGGGCAGCCCTGCCGGATTCCTCGAAGAAAAGGTACGGGCGTCGTCAAAAAGGAGGCCGACCGGACGTGGAAGAAAGCGCCCCGATATATGCTGAGAAAAAGAAACGAAGGAGGAAGGAAAGCCAAAGCCGAGAAGAGTGGCAGAAATAAAATCGTGAGAGATGTTATCGAATGCTTATCTCTGGTCAAGGCTAAACAGTGCGAGGGGTTCGGAGTGGGTGCGGGCGAGAAAAACTAGGGGCTGGAGGAAGGAGATGTTGTTAGAAATGGACCGACCAGGCACAGTGTATGACTGGTCGGGGGAGATAAGAAAGGGAAGCACAGAGTTCAAGCGGCGAGAGAGAAGTTTAGTGAAAAGTTTATAGTCCAGATTGAGAATGGAAATGGGGCGCCAATTTCGCAAGTCCAAAGGGTCTCCCTTTTTGGGCAGCAAGATTATGTGCGCTACAGTAATACCATCAGGTAGGCGAAGGTGGCGTAGCGTTTTCGACGTACGGTGTGTTCTTTCGGTACGTGAGATCTCCTCGTAGGAAATCTCCGGCGAAGAAAGATGAAGCATCTTCATCCTGCGAGTAGCCTCCACGGCGAGCGGATGGAGTTTCGCTCGTAAAGCATACTGAACAACAAGGTAAGCGGGATCTTGTAAGGGGATTGCAGCCAAGGAGCAACGGAGATTACAAATATCCTTCGCACGTTCGTTACGAATAGCGGACGAAAGGCGGCGTACGAGCAGACGAAGATCGTTTTTGATGTCCAACCATAGACGAAGGGTACTATGAGCAGTGCTGATGAGATGTTGTCGATCAGCAAGAAACCGGCGGACGTCGGCGCAAAACGCCACATCCATATGCAATGAATCATCGAAGGTCCAGGAGCGCGGTCTGGAAGGCGGGAAAGAGGAAACGCAGATGGTAAGCGCCACAGCACAATGGTCGGAAGAGGTGGAAGGATGATGTCTCGCCGCAGTGATCTCTGGAAGCAGCGGTGGGATGACGTATATGCAATCGAGACGTGCTGCCGCCGCTCCTTGTGCTGGAGAATTTCGCCAAGTATAAGAAATGGTGTCCGGGTGAAGATGCCGTTAGGAGTCAACAAAATGGAAATCGGTAATAAGTTGAGTAAGCAGATCGACAAGAAGGGAGCGGTGCCCCACCCTCTATAGATGTGCGGTCGAGCAAAGGCTGCAGAGTGCAGTTAAAGTCACCACCGAGGACGCAAAAGTCCCCGGGGGGAGCGCCGGAAGCGCAGTCCGAAGGCAATGAAAAAGCGGATGGAGTTGAGAGTCGTCAGTAGGAATATACACATTAAATATATGATATGGTACACAATTGATACAAAATGTAAAACATTGTAATTGATCTGTAAATAAGTTGTTAACAGCAACAGAAGTGATGGATGGACGAAAACGGTGATGTATTCCGACAGCAATTCCGCCTGAACGCAGTACACGGTGGGCATGATGGAACGTGTACTGCCAACAGCGCCACTGATGGGATGGGGTTGTAGGCGAGCACCACGTTTCCTGGAGCAGGATGACATCGGTACTAATTGCCGAGAGGTCCTCATGCACGGCGGAATTCACCTCTGGGGATCCTAACCCCCGGCAGTTGAAGGAAACTACCGTGAAAGCGCGAGGTCACCCGGCGACGTGGTGAGCCTGTTGATAGAAATCTTGAGTCCGTGGATCTGTTTGCGAATGAACTTGGCCGTCCGGATAAGTAAGAAGAATTGTCCACAAGATTGTCCAAATCGGAAAGCTGTTGCATTATAGCAGGAAGTCCAGCTTCATGGGTCTTCGCATACTGGAGGAAGCCGTGTGCTTTTTTGCGTGTAACAGGTGAGAGCATGCAGCTCCTCATACGCAAGAGGCAAAGACGAGAATGATGTGTCACGGAGAGTCTGATCAAAGTCCTCAAATGATACCATTGGAGAGGAAGGGTCAGAAGTGGTATCAAAATCTTGAAGATACGATGTTTTCTGGCGGGTCCGGGAAGAGGAGCGATTGGAGCTCCCAGCAGCTCTCCCTCGCTTGGTGGTGTTTCGAGGAGGTTTGGGCGCCTCCCTCTTATCTGGGCGAGCGCTGTGACCAGGCTCAGAGGTGTCACTCAGGGTCTGTTCTGCACCGGTGTAAGCGCCATCAGGATCTGCAATTGATACTTCAGTATCTGACACGACACGGTCGTCTGCAGAATCAGCTGGTGGATCAGGGGCGCGGAACTTGGAGGATACCGGCAGCACTGGAAAATCGGTCGCGGAGAGAGATGATGGCACACCAGTCGATGACGGAGCACTTTCTCGTCTGAGAGGTGCCTCATACGATAGTCGTGGAGGCTAGGGCGAGTCAGAGGATTGAAGACAAGTCACCAGCGGTGAGTCTTGTGGAGCAGCAGCAGGTTTGGGACACTGCTTGTAAAAGTGCCCAAACTTCTTGCATTTGCTGCAGTGATGTTCAGTGAGCACATCAATATAACGGATCTGGTTACCGCAATTGGCTTTGAATTGAGTGGATGTCCGCCGGGGAAGAAAAAACAACTCTACCCACGTGACGAGTGGCGCCGAGCAGGGAGTTGTCTTCGGGGTCTTTAGGGGCAGCAGAATATGTCTGAATCGTTCCAACCACACGGCCGAATGACGCAAGAACAGCAAATAAAACTGTATCGGTTACCACTGAGGGCACCGGGTAGAAGGACACATTCATCGGGCGCTCTGCAACTGGGCTGGGAACAAGATGTTGATCGCCGAGGGTGAGGCCGGCATTCGTCACGGCACGAGCAGAGTCGGCCTTAGAAAAGTATACGACAATCGTTCGGCCTCGCCGAAACATGTGTGAAATGGCATGTTTTCGAAATTGCCGCTTTAAAGCTGTGGAATAATCTTTGAAGAAGGTGTTTGGCAAGGATTCAAAGACAACACCTCTGTCTAAGATCGTAGTGAAAGCAGTACCTGCTGGCGAGTCCTGGGGAATTTCCAAAGAAATGGTATTTCCGTCTCGTTGTAGTTGTGATTGGAGAGCTCCGGCGCCGGCGTACATGCCCTGTGGGAGGTGTTGCACAGTGAAAGAGGCCATGGCACTGGCATACGTATAGCGTCTAGAAGGGAAAGTGTGCCGAGCGCCTAGCTTACGTAATGATTGGCTTGGATACCGAAATTTGTCCCCTTCGTAGATGGTGCTCCGATCGCCTTCCCTTCCCTCTTTCTTACTGTGATGGGAGTGGGAAACTAAATTCGTGTTGCTTACTGTGAAAAGAACGGCAATTTAGACGAAAACGTGTTATGTGTTAGGTTTTAGAAGGAATATGGATTACCTAATTATTGTATATAAGATATACTTAGCTCATTATGCGGAAGAGAAATAACCATTGTTTTGTGCCAGGTTGCAATACTCAGTACAAAAACCGTAAGCTGTCACTCTATGGAATACCCAAAAATGATAAACTTTTACAGCAATGGCAAAGATTGATTCCCCGTGCAGATAAAAACTTTGACAAATTTAGCGCTGTATGTGAACTGCACTTTGATGAGAGATTTGTGGTTCGAAATTTTGTGCATAAAATAAACGAGGAGACGTTAATTCCCAGAGATCGGCCCATCTTGACACCAAATGCAATTTCAACAATATTTCCAAACCTTCCCCATTATTTGTCAAAACCTCTGGCAAAAATGAAGAAAGTTAGGGAAACCGATGATAAGCCTGATGGTAATTTAAATAGCTTGGGATTTACTTCCAAAAGAGTTACACTGAACTGCCTTCTGAATGGCAATGGTCTCTGATCATTCGTCCGAAAGGGGTCCGGGTTCGAATCCCGGTGAGGCATGGATGTTGTGTTTGTCTTACGGCACTGGCTCTCTCCCTTCCCTGGAGCCAGTGACCCTAAATTAGGGACGGGCGACTGCTTATAGCCCATTGAGTTGCTCACGGTGGTTAAACCTCCACTCAAAAAAATATCAACCTTCCTTCAGAAGGGGGTAAGCAAATTCTTGCTAATAATCTAAAGTGCATAATTTTCCATATTCATTCATTCAAATGTGAATTGTCAAATTAATTGACAACCGAAAAACTGGTTGTTGTAACCGAAAGTGAACCGGAGGTTACCTGTGAAGTGTATTTACGTGGATTAAAAATTAACACAGTTTCTAATATTACTTCTAAAGATGAATTAGAATCCATTATTCGAGACACTGATAGGCTAACAGTATGTCATGGCGCAGGCTCCATTTCAGAATTTGAAAATAACAGGAAGTACCTTGAAAGTGGAGTTATTTTTGAGAATAATTTATACAGCAAAAATTGTGTAAGGAAAGGAGCAACCGAGACTCGCCTCAAATGTAAGTATCTGTGGCACTTACTTTTGCACAAAATAGCTTATCATAGAAGAAAGGCTACATTTAAAAATAAGTATCAGAATAAAGTTTGGAAAATCAACAGGCTGAAGAAATGGGTTATTTCGCTCTCTGATTACATAAAAAAAAAATCCAAAACAAAAATAAGAATTTTACAGAACTTTCCATTAATGAAAAAATAGCAGAATTACCCATTAAGCAGTGGCAAATGGTTATTCATTGTTATAAGGCAGCAAAAGAAATCTGCAAGAGGTATGTCATATACCAAGGAATGGTTACTTGAATGCACATAAAAAGTCCAAAATTGTACGAGCACATACGGAAATACAAAATCATGATCCTACCAAATAGAACAACTATTAGAAAGTATATTTCAAATTACAACACTGGTTTTGGATTCAATGCACAGACGTTTGAAACAATTTAAAAGAAAACAAGTAAGATGGAGCCTTTTGCAAGACATGATGGTATATTAATAGATGAAGTGAAGCTTACAGAAAAACTGCAAGCAAAATCATCTGGTGAAATAATAGGGTTTGTTGATATTGGGCCATACACTTCAGAAACTGTTAAGCATACCCCATGTAATCACAGACTGGTAATGGTGTTCCAGCCATTAAATGGAAATTGGACCCAAACATTTGGCGTTTTTCCCACAAGTAACAATATAAGTGGAACTTTGCTTGCAAAATTTATTATTACTGAAGCTGTTATTCTCACTGAAAATGCAGGTCTGCTTGTTGATTTCATTACGTGTTGGAACAGGAATATGTGGAAGACATTTGGTATATCAGCAGATTGTTCTGGAACTAAATACAGCATTATGCATCCTACAGATTGTTCTAGAAGTTTACATTTGATTTCATATCAGATTTTCCTCACTTAATAAAATGTGTACGGAACGCATTTGTTACCAGAGGTTTTCTTCTGCTCGAAGGGGAGCAAGACCAGAGCATGTTGAAGCAGTATGGAAGAAGGACTCTGACATAACTACTCTAAAAGCCATGCCAAAAATTACACGTGTTCATATTCACCTGAATAACTGAGAAAATGAGGGCAAGCTATGCTGTGCAGCTTTTTAGCAACAAAGTATTAAAATGCCTTTTTCTCTATAAGCATCATATTGAAATACAGATTGGAAGTACTAATGCAACTGCATTTTTCATAAAGTTGATGATGGAGTTAGTAACTGTAATGATCTCTAGGAGTCCATCAAATAGTCTCCGTGTAGATTCTAAGGAATGCAAAGTGTTTAATGATTTTCTGTTATATTTGGATAAATGGGAAGCTTTTGCAGGAGATAAGAAGATTGGGGTTTTAAGTGCTAGAGGATTACGAGTCACTAAAAGCAGTACCATCTCTATTCTAAAATATCTAACAGAAACCTTGAACTACAAGTATGTAGTGACATCGCGCTTGAGTCAAGGCTCAATAGAAAACCTTTTGGTATTATTCGGCAACAGTCAGGTTGCAATGACCACCCCACTGCAGCAGAATTTTTAGCGACCATTCAGTGTTTAAGTTTTTATAATCTGTCTAAGCCTGTAAAGTGTGGTACTAGCTGCACAACAGAAATCATCAATTCCCTTATTGAGCCAAGTGACACCATCAGTTACAAACCTAATGTTTTGTTAAATTTAAATGAACTTTTAAGTGATGAAATGCTAGATAATGTGAAAGATACCTTGAATAGTGCTGCATATTCTGACTGTGCTTCCCTTTTCCCACATAATTCCCATAACCTGTTGCTAGTTTATGTAGCTAGGAAATGTGTTGCAATAACTAAATGCAAAGATTGTACCAAAATGTGTTTAACATGCAGTATTGAAGGCCAGATTTTCTGGAACATTGATACGAGAATTTGATAAAGGTGGCTTATTATATTTATCAAAGGAACTCCTAGTTCTTGTCAGTCAACTGGAAGGTATTCTTACACATTATTTCAGCACCGAAAAACTACACAGAGATAGTATCGTTGATATTCTAGCTATCTTGATGATAAAGAAAATTAAATTCATTGGTTGTACAGAACACAGTAAAGATGTGACATGTAAGATTGCAAAATTTTATTTACTGACACGGTTGCATTTCTATATAAAGGGACAATAAGATTCACAATGATAATAGAGAAAAAAGGAAGTACCTTAAGCTGAGACGCTGCAAATGAAGTCCCTGGATCTGGGTGTTGAGGTTCTTTTTATGAGGAAGCAAGTGAAAGACAGCTTTATACTTACTGTGAAGTCAGTCAATAGCTCTTACTTATAATTACTGTGGAGTCGGTAGATATATACTGACTCCACAGTAATGCTACAGGTCAAACCCTCACCCCGAGAGTTCCTCAAAACCACCTTAACAGTTAATAAGAACTTTGCCACAGAACAGATTCAGTCATTCAAACCCAGGGGTTTGAACTAAGTCACATAACCAATGTTCAACTCTGAGCAAGCAGAGCAGCCACTGCTGTGTTTACTGATCTACTATATATTACCATATGTATGCATATGACCGTATTAAAAAGAATGGATAACTTTGGAAGTATGTAGCAGTGGCTAGTTAACTTTTCCTTCATTAAATATATGTATGCACATAGCAGACAGTAAGCCTAATGCATATGCAAATAAGTGATCCTAGAAATTTAACCCAAACTCATTAAAAAAAATTCCAGCCTAAAATGAGGTTAAGAAATGTTCAGGTTGTTAACAAACTTAGAAAAGAAAGTTACAAAAACTGGTAAGTTATTTAGAGATTCAAAATTCATTTCTGTAAATGTATTTATTTAAACAAAAAATATATTTCTTGCTCTCCCCACCCCCAAGTAACTGCATCAGTGGTGAAAGATAAAAGACGTTCAAAAATTGCAATAGTTGCTATCAACTATGCTGGGGTCAGAAATGTATTCTGAAGTAATTCCATTGTGTGGAATTATTACAGAATATATTTACTTCACTGGTAATTAACGGTTCAGCAGATATTAATATACAAAAAGATTTTTAAGTCACATGTGTGGTAGCAATAGGTAATAATATTGCAGAGTTACTATTTTTCGTTAAAAATGTTTAGAACTGTGGGATTCATTTAGCAAACTGTACCACCCCTTCATCTTTTTTTTTTTATGTTCAAATCCCAAAATTACTAGTGGCAATCTATTAATGCACCTTTTTTTTTCAATCAACATTTAGCTTTAGCATTTCCAGCATTGCTAACTAGGGCTTCCATGATGGAATTATATACTACAAAATTCAGTATTTTGGAAAAAACTTGCAAAATGCCATAAGCGAATGTGACTAATTTACTCTTTACAAGGTGGTGTAAAAGTAATCAAAAAGGAAACTAAACAGGTATTAAATTTATTCCTGGAAATTTAATTATGTGTGAAAACATCTAATAGTTGCATTCACAAATTCTTGCCCTTTGATTCAATTGAATTTTCTAAAATGCCTAAAAATCAAGTTGTGTGTTATTTATTTTTTGTATAATGTTACTTTTTAAATCGCTCTCCCAAGTTCTGTTCTGATATGCTGATAAATTTCTCTGTTCCTATACAATTGAGAAATGGTTTTTGATAAAAATTTCAACAACTGCTGCACTAGCCTTTGACATATAGCAGCCTGCAATGAATTAATCAAACTTCTTTATAAAAAATAAAAATTTAAAATGGGTCGCTTACTTTTGCCTCACTGTATAAATTGAATAAAGCTTAACCAATGTGCTGAGATGTGGCGATATTGTAAAAAATAATGCTTGATACATGCAAGATTAAAACATTGCTTTATTACAAACTGCACATGGCTTCTGTATGGAAATGCCTAACGCCATTTTTAATGAACTCTCATCAGCACTCCTTTGGTCCCCATGCTGATGAGAGTTCAATACTCAAAACCGGTCCACGTCGGGGGGTTAGTTTTTTCACATGTGCTTCAACATTTGTTTCAGTTGGTGTAAATTATATCTGTATTACCTATTCCCAACTACTAGTGGCATTAAACAACGTTGTTACATGTTTACATTGTATACAATGTGTCACTGTGCGTACCTTACTGGGACAATAAAGCTTTCTGGATTTACTGAGGGGATATCAGTATGAGACTGAAATAGTTACAATTTCAGAAATTAAGAACAAATAAGTCTTGGTAAATTATTTGCTCCCCCACAATTATTTCTTCATTTAATAGTAAAATTTACTTAACAGTATAACCCCCTCCCCCTCAAATTTTTTTTTTTTTGCGTTTTTTTCTGAACAATTACTGGTAAATGTTTTCTCATACATGCATTATGACCAAAATTATGCTTCAGTCAGTGAGGAATGTCATTGTAAATGCGTGTGACACCGTTTTTTAAACCAGTCAGTAACAGGCAAAAATAATTTTTGTTAAGCCTCTTAATAATACGAAAAACTTACGCAACATTTATATATATCAACTATATCCACACCAATCATTACGTACGCTGGGAGCTCAGCACACTTCCCCTTTTTGACACTATATATCAGCCGTTTCTGTATCGTTTGAAGAGTAGACACATGGATGCACAACTTTATATTTACATGCCCCCACGTATTTACTTCAAACAGTAAATTTTGTCCACTATCCCTAAATTGTTTTTAAGGAGAGCTCTGTCTCTGACTGGCAGCATTAAATTTGTTGAACCACGGCATTACTTATACCTGGTCATAAGCCTAACGGGAGAGGGTGTAAAAAAAAAAAAAAACCCCAGATTTTCCGAGTCATGGATCCCCGATGAAAATGACCCCCCCCCCCAAATGTTTCGGGTATATAATGATATGCATTTCTTATGTGAACCAACTAAATTATTTAATAATATGTAATTCTTCGTAGAATGCAAACACATGTATAATGTGTACTTAATAGAACAGCAATGTCGATTAAACATGGTTACCAACATCGTTGGCATATATATATATATACATAATGTGTGATCAGACCCCCTCCAGATTTTGAAACATGGTTGCGCCACTGTACCTGATGGTCACTGGCGAACATGACACTTAAGCATTTAATTCAAAATAAGCACATTCAATATAATGTCCCATACAAAAAAGCCTTGTAATTTTTATATATACAGCAGGGGCGGCTTCTGCAATAAGGAACTGGCCGCCCCGGTGGCGCAGTGGTCTAAGGCGCTGGCCTCTGATCATTCGTCCGTAAGGGGTCCGGGTTCGAATCCCGGTCAGGCATGGATGTTGTTTGTCTTACGGCGCTGGCTCTCTCCCTTCCCTGGAACCAGTGACCCTAAATTAGGGACGGGCGACTGCTTATAGCCAGTTGAGTTGCTGACGGTGGTCGTTAAACCTCCAATAAAAAAATAATAATAAAAAAAAAAAAATAAGGAACTGTGGGGCTGCAGACCCCACCTCCTACCCAAAGCAGTTTTTTTTTCATGCCGTGCCGAGAGAAAGAGTTTTCTGAACTCAGCTGGAAGTTTTTCCTACATAACGCCACTGGGGGCGAAAGGAACGCTGGCGGGCTGCTCTGACTGCTATTAAAACCAACTCATGTGGGAAACTCTGCCTATTTCCACATCAAATCGTTTTCTTTGAATAAAACGTTCCTGGGGCTGCTTTGATTGGAGCTCTCGCTGGTACAGCAGATATGAATGGTCCTCGGAGTTGTTCGCCAGTGACGTAGCTACAATACAGTCTCTACTTGGCTGCGAATGCATTGCCCGGGCCTTACCGCGGCGATGCATTAAAGTTTAGTTTGTTCCTGCTTTTATTCAACATGATAATTCTAACAACTGGAGAATATTCGTGTTTCCTAATAACTCAGTTGCCGAGATTTCTGCAAAAAAGTTTTACTTATATTTTCTCTTCTGATCAAAATGGGCATGTGAACAAATTGCGATTAAGAATGAAATTCAGTAATGGATAAATTGAAAAAAAAAAAAAAAAAAAAGACTAATTTCTGCAGCAACAAATACTTGCACAAAATCAATATTTTCACTTACCAGGTACAGCGAAATTCTTACTTTTAAACTCGTGTAAATTCTTATTCATCAAAAAACATTGAAGTTGCTCCATTGGCTACATTTTACTTTTCTGCTGCATACCTCCCCGCCCTCAATATAAGCTGCACATTTCAGTTGAGGTAGTGCTTTATACTTATTTACTTTGAACACAACATTTAATAAAATACAATTGTTTAAAAAAATTATGAAGTTGGTAAATTTTGAAAACAAATTGTTCTACACTAAATTACAATCATGGATTCAAAATTGACTCTGGATTGAATATGTTTGCAATTCGTATTTATTAAAGAGAACGCCTGTGTGCGAGTATCGCAGTAACAACTCATCGCGAAATTGTGGCACACCTTTCAAAATTCCGCAAAATGTTTTTCATCACTATCCGAGTTGCAGTGGCTGGTGTCAAGTCAAAATTCCAAAGGGAGCGTATCAGAAGAAAAAATATGCATTATATTTCTAGGTGTCACAATTGACACCTGAAAACGCGTATATGACGTTAAGTGTGTGTCCGCTGTCACACGCATTATTTTTTTATACCTTTAAAACTGGTTCCCTTAATTGAGTGTGTGTTGCTCTTACAATATATACAAGTATATATCATTTACAACCACTATCTCAATCCACTGCAGGACGAGCCTCAAAGTTTCTTCCACAACAGTCTGCCTTGAGCCAATTTCCTTCATGCTTCCAAATTTCATCCACCCATCTCCCACATGTCATCTTTTGGGTCTTTTTTTCTCCCCTTGCTATTCAGCTTAATATTTCAACTCTCCATCGCTAGCTCTTTCTTCTGGCAATATGTTCATCTCGCTGCAATTTCAGGGATTCTGACATTGATGTCTTCTACCCTTGTAATTTTTTCCCGATCCACAAGTTCCTCTTTGTATTTTCCCTGTTTCCTTGTTACATCAAACATGATTATTTCAGTTCTCTGCAACCTCGGTATATCTATTTTAGTTGAGGCCCATGTCACTGCTCCTCGTAACAACTGGAAGGATGTACTGATTAAACACTTTTCTTTTAAGAAATAATGCATCAAACAAAGTTTTATACGCCGATTATTTTCTTCATATATGTGGCCATCGCTTGATATCTGTTACATAATTCAGGTATCGGTTACCTCTAGATTTTCCCTATCAATCGCTAAATATAAAATCTAAATATTCATTTCTTTAAAAAAAAAAAAGCACATTCGATCAATAGAGTATATATATATATATATATATATATCATCATCATCATCATTGTCAACCATTATCAATCCACTGCTGGACGAAGGTCTCCCCAAGTTTCTTCCACAACGGTCTGTCTTGTGCCAGTCTCCTCCATGTCACTCCCGCATACTTTCGAATTTCATCCACCCATCTTCCATGTGGTCTTCTTCTGGGTCTTTTCCTGTCCCTTGGAATCCAATCTAAAATTTCGGCTGTCCATCGATGATCTGTCCTTCTGGCAGTATGTCCATCCCATTGCCATTTCAGGGATTTAACTCTGATCATGATGTCTTCCACTCTTGTCATTTTTCGGATCCACGAGTTCCTCTTCTTATCTCTCCTGGTTACACCAAGTATGCTCCTCTCCATGCTGCTTTCAGTTGTCTGCAGCCTTTGTATGTCTCTTTTAGTTAAAGTCCACGTCTCTGCACCATACGTAAGCACTGGAAGGATGCATTGATCAAACACTTTTCTTTTAAGACATAATGGCATATTGCTCTTGAAAATTATGCTGTTTCTTCCAAAAGCTGTCCAGGCAAGTTTTGTACGCCGATTAATTTCTTCATCAATGTGACCCCCACTTGATATCTGCTGTCCAAGATAAACGTACGTGTCTGTTATCTCCAGCTTTTCTCCATCAATCGATAAATCTTCATTTCTTGTAAAAGCATTGAACATCACTTTTGTCTTCTGAAAGTTCATTTTTAATCCCACTTCTTTACTCTTGTCAGCAAGTTCCTGGATCATACTCTGCAGCTCTGATGGGGTAGTTGCAAAAATGACTACGTCATCAGCAAAACGAAGGTGGGTTAGATAATCTCCATTAATCTTTATCCCCTTGTTTTCCCAGCTCAGTGACTGAAAAACACCCTCCAGTGTGGCATTAAAGAGCTTCGGAGATATGGTGTCACCTTGTCTCACTCCCTTTCCAATTTTTATGTGTGTTGTATTTTCAAACAGCCTAATCTTTGCACTTGCATTTTCATAGATGTTATTAATAATATTAATGTATGCATCTTCAATACCGCAGGTTTTCAGAGCCATTGTAACTGCTGATGGTTTCACCGAATCAAAGGCTTTTTCATAATCGATAAAAGCCATGCACAATGGAAGTTCATATTCCCTCGCTCTTTCAATTAGTTCTCTCAATACGTGGATATGATCTATTGTGCTGTAGCCACTCCTGAATCCAGCTTGTTCTCTCGGTTGAGTCATGTCCAGTGTTACCTTCAAGCGGTGTGAAAGAACTTTAGTGAAGATTTTATAAACAACTGATAGGAGGCTGATAGGTCTGTAGTTTCCGAAATCCTCAATGTCACCTTTCTTATGTAGCAGGATCATTGTAGCGGTGTTCCAATCCTCAGGAATCTTTCCTTCATTAAGGCATCGAGTGAAAATTTGGGCGAGTACTGTTTCGATTTCTCCACTTGCTTCTTGTATGATGTCTACAGTAATTCCATCTTCTCCTGGAGCTTTTCCCTGCTTCATGTTCTTGATTGCATGTGCAACTTCTGCTGGAAGGACTGGAGGAACTCTGGTACTGGTATCTTTCATGATGTCTGGAGTGCATGTATCATCCCTTTCATATAATTTGGAGTAGAAATCTTTCACTCTTGTCAAAATTTCGCCTCTATTTCTTGTTACAGAACCATCTTCTTTTCTCAGTGCCATAATCTGTTTTCTTCCATTACTGAGATGTCCCTTTGCTATCTTTAGGCTTTGGTTGTTTTCAATTGCTTTCCTCACTAGTTCACAGTTGAATTTTCTTACGTCTTCAGTGATACTTTTTCGTACTGTCTTGCATAGCTGTATATATTCCACTTTGGAAGTCACATCTTCTTTAGTTGTCCTCATCTCTCTTCTTTTTTGCATCAACATTTTCGTTTTTCCTGATAATTTATTTACATGCAACTTGTTCTTAGACCCAGCTAATTTTGTTACTGTTTCCATAAGAGCTTTGGTTACTTTTCTGTTAACTTCAGAGATGTCCACTTCTTCCGATGTTAGGCCTTCTAAAGCAGAGAACCTGTTCTTCAGTTCCAACTTGAAGGTATTATGGTGTTTTTTAAGGTTGGTTATGTCAATACATTTTGTTTGTATTATGAGCTTGCCACGTTCAAGTTTAGTGTTGAGGTGCATCTTACATCTCACCAATCTATGGTCACTACCTGTGTTGAACTTGTTTAGCACACTGCAGTCTTCTATGACGAATTTTTTGTTACACATAATAAAATCAATTTCACTTGTCGTCCCATTTGGATGTCTCCATGTCCATTTCTTGTGTGGCTTTTTCTTGAAAAAGGAGTTCAAGATGAAAAACCCTTCTGCCTCTGCAAACTCAACGAGAGTATTTCCACGCTGGTTTCTGTTGCCGTGACCGAATTTACCTACTGAAGTTTCATTCTGTTGCCGTTGCCCTATTTTTGCATTGAAATCTCCCATAATTATCTTCAAGTGCTGCTTACCTTTATTATTTAGATGACAAATTTCCTCATAAAATTCTTCAATTTCTTCTTCAGGATGACTTGTGGTGGGTGCATAAGTTTGAATAATCTGAGCCTGGTATCTTTTCGAGAGTTGGATGACAAGCCGTGCAGCTCTGTCAGAGGAGCTTTCAACTTCTACAACTTTATCCTTCAGTTTCTTGTTTATTATAAATCCAACACCACTAGTTCTGCCAGTATCTGTCCCACGATAGTAGAAGAGATGTCCACTTTTCAGTTCGATGAGATCTTCTCCTTTTCTCCTTACCTCACTTAGACCCACGATGTCCCACTTGATCCTTTGTAGTTCTTCTTCCAATTCAAGAAGCTTTGAATCAGAAGATAGGGAGCGTCCAGTGTACGTTGCCAAGGTCAGCATCAGATGGCAGCCTAGTCCGGTCCTCCGGGGATTCTTAGCACCCTCTGCCTTCATGTCGCACTGGCCGCTGCCTTGGCCAGGTACATTCCAGCTGCCGGAGACTGAGGGCCAAGATTTAAGTTGTGGATTCATTTTGGAGGGGTTTGGCCATAACTCACCACGCTGGCCAAGCGGGTTGGTGAGTGTGGGATAGAATTTCCTCTAATCCCGATGGTATAGTTATACCGCTATTGGCGGTCGTCAGAGCCCCTTTAGTAGGAACAGGATGCACCACGAGAAGGCGGGGTTGACATTTGTCAAGGAGAGGCTGTGATGTTACGCATCACCTGACCTTACATATATATATATATATATATATATATATATATAGTAAGTGAGCATTACTGGTGACTATTTTTTTAAGGAATTTCTCCCGCCACTTGTGGATAAGTCGATTTCTACGAAGAATATTGCTCATGTGGATAAGTCGATTTTTTACGAAGACTATTGCCCTTGAGTATACAAAGAACCAGTAGTCTCAGGTCATGTTGCCATGGTCTTCCCACAAATGTGGCAGCTTAGAATCCACGGAAAGACCAATTGGTTTTAGCATAGTGAAAATCATAATAAACAATGATAGTGTGGAGGGAAAAGTTGTTCCAATTTAAAAAAAAATCGCATGCGAAAGAACTCACTAGCCCCACTAGGAAATTGTAGTTTTTGGTAACAAGTTAAAGGCCCTAGATTACAATGATGCATTTCTCAAAGAATATATTTTTGAAATTTTACTTCTCTATTAGTCAAAGATTTATCACATTAATGCGGAGTCCATAGATTTACATGTTTCTAAAAAACGCACAAGACATTAATTAAAAAGAGCAAGTTTTTTTTTTTACTATCATGAATTTTCATTATTATGGACAAAATTAAACCAGAATGGACACATAATATATAATCCTTAAAACAATGAGCAGTTTTTTTAACAATTTTACATTGGTTTTACCATTAATAATGGTGCAGCTCAAGTGTTTGGAGTGTAATTTATTCTGTATATTCCCCCATTGTAGTATTGCATTAAAAATATATATATTATACCAATGTGTACCTCATCTACATTTACCAGTGCCAACAAACAAAATGTTATCACACAAATAAATAATAGTAATAATACAGACGATACACGGTTTAAATGTGTTCCACATTAATTTAAAGCAGGTGAACCTTTTGAGGGGAAAAAAGAACTGATCCTAAGATCTAATGAAATATTGTTGTTTTCTCAAGTTTGTCTAAAACTATAACTGAAACACCATTAAATATAAATATACAACAGGTAATGTATCCTGAAAATCATAATAAACAATGATTTTTAACAGTATGTGCACTCCATACAAAACCAAACTATATATCAGTTATTAAAAAAGGTAAGTATGAATGTAATAATTTACTACAAATTTTCACTTTCATACCATACAATATTTCAAATACAGAATTTGCATTTATCTGTTCCAAATTAATATGCACTGAATCAATATGTACCAGTACTATATATGTTATTATATGAAGAGGCTCCTGATAATTAGTAAAAATAAAAAAATAATCCCAAATTTGTCAAACTGACTTTTCCCTGAAGTTATTCTTCACATCAAAAAAAAAAAAAAAAAAAAAAAAAGATTCAGTACAGTATACAGCAATTTTCCATTATGTCTTAAAAGAATGCTTAATAAATGCATCCTTCCACTTCTTACTTGTGGACCAGTGACACCGACCTTAACTAAAAATGACATACAGACAGGGCCGGTGCGACTAGGCGCGGAGGTGCGACGTGCCAGGGCGGCACTCCTCAGGGGCGGCATTTTTTGTCAAAAATAATGAAAGGAGAATGAAAAGTAGAAAGAAGGAAAAGAAAGATGATGATGGAAAGACAAAATTCCATAGAATACTAAAAAATAAAAATAATAATTCAAATTTAATTTCGCAAACAATTAGGTAATATTGTTTCAGTTCGCCTGGGTTCAGCAAAAAAAAAAAAAAAAAAATACTAAAAACTCTAATGCAACAAAGATCTGGCATGCCAACTTACGAGAGAAGCTTTAGAGGATCACGAGAGGGCAGTGCGTATAACCTTCTCCAGCTGTCTCTCTCTAGGAGTAGTGGGTGTTCGGGAAGTGTAATGAAGTTGTTTATCCTCTATCATACACTAGTGTGCAAAAATTAAGGACGAAGAGGAGAAATTAGCATAACAGTGGAACGAGCAGGCAGAACGGACCGAAATACTACTCAGGAGATAGACTAGGGTCCGGTACGGTAGGGCATGCGCATATATGCAGCATGACGTTGGGGGAGGAGGAGTGTCGGAAGGGTATAAAGCACACGGACAGTGTACGCTCAGCAATTCGGTGGAAGCTATTGCACGGTGTACATCGGTTTGAACGACGTCAAGTTGCTGCCACCGTGTGATATGGCCATCAAGCAATCCAGTAGACGACATCTGCATGACTTTACCCGAGGTCGCGTCATTAAGAAGTTGGAAGAAGGTCGAAGTGTGACTAGTGTGACCGAAGAGTTCGGGATCGCTCACAGCATCGTTTCAGGAGCTTGAAGAGCATTTCAAACGACAGGAACAGCTGTCCGAGAGTTTAGCAGTGGTCGTCCACGAGCAACCACGGCGGCGGACGATCGGTATATTGTCCTATAGGCGAGAAGAGACAGACGGCAGACAGCGGGAGAAATCGCAAGGCACATGCAACAGGCAACTGGACGTCCGTTATCGCGTTTTACCGTGGCCAGGAGGCTGGACAAAGGTGGTATATTTGCACTGGACAAAGGTGGTGTATTTGCACTGGACAAAGGTGGTATATTTGCACGACGATCAGTACGAAGTGTGCCATTAACCTTTGCTCATCGGAGACGACGGTTTCTCTGGTGCCAGGAACACAAGAACTGGACACATCAGCAATGGGAGTCGAGTTCTCTTTACGGATGAGAGCCGATTTAGTCTGACGAGCGATTCTGGACGTATACACATCTGGAGAGAGAAGGGAACACGCAATCACACCTCCAGCATCATCGAAAGGGACCGGTTTGGAGGTGGCGGAACTCTCATTTGGGGCGGTATCATGCTTGGTAGCCGTACTGACCTCCACATCTTCCAAGGAGGTTCAGTCACTGGTGTCCGCTATCGTACCGAGGTTCTCCTGCCTCACATGCGTCTGTTTAGAGGTGCTGTGGGTCCTGAGTTCCTCTTCATGGACGACAACGCTACACCTCATCGTACAGTGGCTGTCGCAGAGCTGTTGGAGAGTAAAGATATTCAACGCATGGATTGACCCGCAAGGTCCCCGGACCTAAATCCAATCGAACATGTGTGGGACCTTCTCGGGAGACGCTTGGCAGCACGTCACCAGCCGCCAGCAACGATTCCGCAGCTGCGATTGGCGCTACAAGAGGAGTGGGCCGCGATGCCTCAGCAGCTCCTTGACAACCTCGTCCTCAGCATGGACAGACGTTGAAAATCCTGCAACGTAGTCCGGGGTGATCATATCCCTTACTAAAGACTGAATTTTTCTTGGCAGCCGCCTGTCACATGTACGTTTCTGTCTTCTGTCCAGTTGTGCTCGAAGCTATCTTTTCAATAAAGTGCCTTTGTATCCTTTGGATTGTTTGTTTGGACGGTTTTGCTCACTTGTCCCATATTCTTACATCTTGGGGATCTTATGGTATGATTTGAGTCGATGTGGAGCACTTCTGCACGACGTTACATTCGAAAAACCGTTTCGTCCTTAATTTTTGCACGCCAGTGTATATGTTTCTCCTGTGTAACATCAAGTACTTAGTGAATGTCAATGCGGTATTTACAGAAAGTGTAGTTTAATTTTGTGTTAGTAAACTTCATCGTGTGAAAATGCTGTCAGCAGTCAGCTATTTTGTTGTGTGCAAAGCAGCGTGCTTAGCTCGATGACCGTGAGCTTCAAACAAGTACACAGACATATTGATACTACGACGGTCGACCTACAATTTTTGGTTTGTGAATAAGTGTCATCTCAAGAAGATTTATCGTAAAAGTGTTCTAGCTTACAAGTAATCTGGTCATTAAAAGCAACAACTGAAAATGCAGTATTGGTAGGCCTTTTTTCTAACTTTTACATTCATTAGTATGTGGAAGCATTCATCGTGCAACGATTGAACTATTTTGGCAGTGAACTATTTTGGCAGTGGTGTCTGTGTGTCTGTCTGTTTTGTGCCCACCATAACTGTGACGTACGTGCCAGCAGGACGCACACGACATAAAGGCACATAGCAATCAGAATAAACGTCCGCGTAGCTCAATTGGTAGAGTGACTTATTCCGGAATGAGGGGATCCGGGTTCGAATCCTGGCGTGGACAGAAATGACGGAGAAATTTACTTCGTTATATAACTCAAACTATATTAGCGAAATTTAATATTTAAGGGTTTTGTGGTACCTTGATGTGCTGATTATATTTTGGTACAAATCGGGGAAACAGAGGGGGCGTTACCCATAACGCGTTTGCTCTTTCTTTATAAAGCTCAAAGGCTATTATGGATATCTAGACGAAATTTATTATTTAGCAGCTTTGTTATACCTATATTATTCATGTGCTCACTAGATTTTAGTAAAAATCGGGTAACCGGAAGTAGGCGTTCCCTATTGAACTTTTCTTATTGTGTTGTACATGTATAATTCAATAATTGTCTGACTTTATTAACATTAAATTTTATATTTTGCAGGGTTTTTTTTTTTTTTTTTTGTTATGCATCTTCACATCTCAATTTATGTATGAGAAAGTCCAGTGGAGTCCACTACAAACTTTTTCAGCCCGTCTTTTGTAAAAAAGATCGTGCCTATGTTATCGGTTTGACCGTCCCTCCGTCCTTCTGTCTGTCCGTAAGTCTGTAGACACCATATCTCTGCAACTAATAGTCATATTTGGAAACTTCTTTTCGCATTAGGAAGCTTGAAATATACGAATAATGATCCTTCATTTCGTTTTGTTTTACGATTCACAACTTCTCCGCTAGAGGGCGTAAATGCAGATGATATCGAATTCAAAATACATTTCATTCCATATATTTGCTTCTAAACATCCAATTCAAAAAAAAAATATCTTTCGATTCCATTCATGCCGAAGATTATTTTAGGTATAGCCACTTTTTCATGTTACGCATACATTCTCCGCTAGGGGAGTAAAAGTAAATAGCGTTTCCCTCGATATCTGTGCTTATAAAATGCCGATTTCAAAATTTATTTCTGCAGCGGATACAGCTCCTGATGGGAAATATTTTGCATATAATTCTAATTTTAGTTATAAAATGGTTTGGCCACCAGGGACCGTAAGTGCTAATTTCTGCTTCTGATGTATTTGGAGCAAAATATGATCTTCTAAAATCTCGATGGAAAAAATTATTTTGTGGACCGATACTACTCCCGTCGAGAAACCTTTTCGGAATTTTTTCTTCTTAAAATAATGCATGGTTTCTCCGACAGGGGGCGTAGATGTATATCTTATTTTTGTCAATATCTCTGCTTCGAATGGTCCGATTTGAAAAATTTCTCCTTTGTAGGATAGAGTTTCCGATGCGACATGTTTTTCATATAATTACAAAATTTTTCAAGTAATTCATTGACTTTCTGCTAGGGGGAGTAAAGGTAAATCGCCTTTCCCCGATATCTATGCTTCTAAAACTACGATTTGAAAAATCCTTCCTACATCGGATACAGCTCCTTATGGGAAATGTTTGGATTGTTATTTCTAATTTTTTTATAAAATATGATTTGGCCACTAGAGTGCGTAAGCGTTAATTTCTGCTTTGTAGGTATTTGCAGCAAAATCTTAGCTTCTAAAAGCTGGATTGAAAAAATTCCTTCATGGACCGATATCGTTATCGATAAACGTTTTAGAATATTTTCTTCTTAAAATAATGCATGGTTGTTCCGCCAGGTGGCGTAGATGTATGTCTTATTTCTGTCAATAACTGTGTTTCTAAGAGAAAGTTGAAAGTCTCCGGAACAGATTTTTTTGCGGGACAGATTTTTAACTGTAAATAAAATTTTTCGTAATGACAATGATGCAGAACATGTAAATTTAAACACTAACAACATATTTTATTACAAAACGTAGTAAATTAAAATATGTGATAATTTTAATTAAAATCACCAGTTATTGCTCACCTCTGGGTATCCTCAAAATAAGTAGGGCCGTGGTGGCCCGGTAGCAGTGTTCTCGCCTCGAGTTCGACTGAATCACCAAAGGTTCGGAAGTCTTATTAAGCCGTTGGTGCCGCGTGCCAGTGTAAAGAAACTCCTTGTTATGAACAATTGTAAACCCCCATCTCATGAGATTCGGGCCGGGCTATCTAGCCCTCCGTTTCCGTGTAGCACTTGAAATAATTTTGGGATTGGTTGGTCAAAAACCAACCAACTAACCCCAAAATGAGCTTTGCAGGCCCATATATATAAATAAATAAATAAAAAAAGGTTTGAAAGCCCATATACAAAACAAAAATCCACAAACATTTTATGTTCCTTGCTCTTCTAACACGATCAATTTGGTAATTTATAAAGCCGCAAAAGTAAATTATCGGATAATTGATTTCTTTTCTCTCATTGAAAGTCTGTTCACAAACTTCTCTTGCTCGACTAAGAGGTGGGGAATTTTAACCAGAAATGTGTCTCAGTTTACCCTGAAAGCAGTTGCAGACCCTAGATAGGAAAGTCGCATTGAAGCAGTAAAACCTTTACGATTCGGTTTATCGGAAGTTTGTGACAACTTATCAGAAATTATCGATGAAGAAAAAGTGAGCTACCTGCCAAGCATGACGCTCAATGTACGTTAGAAAAATTGAAATCTTTTACGTTTATGTGTTCCATCGTTATATGATATGAGGCGTTATCGAGAGAAAACATTGTTTCCAAAATGATGCAAAATCGAAACACAGATTTATCATCTTGCATTGAACATTTAGACCTCCTTAAAAAGTCTCGCAAACTACCGAGAGAAATCTGAATATGAAGATTTCGTACTTGATAGATGAAAATGAGGAACATAAGTTTGCTGTCTGTAGTACGATAAGTTAAAACAAATCCCTAAAACTGCCGAATAAAACTCAATTTATTTACAATTTTAAAAACCTATTTACATAGCTAGCACTTTCGGGGCTCGCATGGCCCCATTTTCAAGCCCAAAAGCCCCGGACCACATAAAGGCAACGATTATATACTATAGTATTCGTGACTAAGGTGATATACGTCATAAAAATTATACAGGTGCTGCCATTTACATTAAGAAAAAAGAAGTAATTAAAGTCCAATCGACCAAAGATTTGATTTGCTTCAAAATCACAGTTTTTGTACGATTTTGAGAAAATGTCGGAACTGAGGATACAACAACTGTTGAAACATTGTATGGATTTTGAAATAAAGCTATCCGACGAAATTGATGAAAACTGCCTGAAGGACATAATAGCTACGGAATTTGCAGCAGATGAACTTAGTATCATTACGAGTTTTCAAAAAACCAAAACTTCACCAAAAGATGTCTTGCAGTACATTTATAAGAATACACTGACGGGAACTTTCCCAAACATTACAACAGCATTACGGATTTTATTAACGCTCCGAGTGACAGTTGCTTCTGGAGGGACGTCCTTCTCGAAATTAAAACTGATCAAAAACTGTTTGAGATCAACAACGCAGACTTACTGACTTAGCTCTGATACCTATTGAAAGTGAGATGTTCGAGAAAATTTATTTGAAAAAATGTTTTGGAAAATTTTGCTAGCTTGAAAGCTAGAAAGCTGGAAAGGTGAAATTCCTTTAGCTTATCTGTGGAAAATAAACTGACCTACTTTTGATGTAGAAAATTAATTTCATTGCCTTAAGTTAGAAAGTGCAGTGACTGTAATCTTTTCTGAATCCTCTGAGCGTCCATGAACGAGTTAACTGGTCTTCTGTGGGCGTTCCTCAAAGTGTTTCGTCCTGTGGAAATTGTTTTGAAAGCCAGCTCAGTGCTTAACGCTTTCAATAGCATTTCCACAGGAAGAATAATTTTGTCTCTTTCCTTTTGAGGAACGCTCACTGAGACTCTAGGAGGGTTAATGACATGCTCCCATCGCTTAAATTATTACGAGTACGTAAATACCCTAAGGGAGCTTTTTTTTTCTTTTTATTGGAGGTTTAACGACCACCTTGAGCAAATAGGATATAAGCAGTCGCGCATCCCTAATTTAGGGTCACTGGTTCCAGGGAAGGGAGAGAGCTAGTGCCGTAAGACAAACACAATATCCATGCCTAGCCGGGATTCGAACCCGGACCCCCTTTCGGACGAGTGATCAGAGGCCAACGCTTAGACCACTGCGCCACCAGGGCGGCAAGGGAGTTTCCTCGCCTCAAGGATTATTTGTGCTCTGCTTATACGGCTTTTTGAAGCCACAGAAGGACTGTCATTTTCCATAAGGCCTGGACTTTCTGGAAGCTTTGACATACATATATTAGGTGTGCAACTTGATTCTCGGCCACAGGCACGACACGTTGACAGCAAATTATGGCAAATCGAATACGTACCTAATCAGGGAAATAATCCCCATCGTGTTGGATACATTTGAGCCATCGGTCAGGGAGCTGCCGAATGCCACTGCGGAAAAAAGAGGGCTGTTTAGAGTTGATAAAGTCATCAATACTTGTGTGGACCTCCTCGACAGAAGTGAAGTGCGTATCACTCAGGTGATGTTGCAGGAAGCAAAAGAGGTGATAATCCGACGGGCCGAAGTCTGGAGAATACGCCGAGTGGGACAAAATCTCCCATCCCAGGTAGGTGATCGTGTTTAAAGTCGTTTTCGCGGTGTGAGGACGCGCGTTATGCTGAAGCAACAGCACCGACCTTCTGCCCTTGTCGGTGTATGGCCTTTTCGCCTCCATTGCGTCACTCACACGAATGAGTTGCTGACAATAACGCTCAGCATTGACCGTTTCACCAGGTTTGAGCAACTCATAGTGTACGACACCGCGCTGATCCCACCATATGCACAGCAACAACTTCCTGGCATGGATATTCGGTTTGGCGGCACTAGTGGTAGGCTGACCTGGATAAACCCACGATTTGCGCCGCTTAAGATTATCGTAGAGGATCCACTTCTCATCACAGGTCAAAGTCTTGAGGAGGAAATCCTTCTTCTTGAATCTGGAGAGCAAGGACACAGCAAAATCGTAGCGCCTAGACTTGTTCGCAGCTGTGAGTTGGTGGGGCACCCAACTTCCCTCCTTGTGAATCCGTCCAAGCTTCTGCAGGCACTTTGCAATGGCTTGCCGTGTTACTCCGAGTTTCTGGGCGAGCCTGACTATGTGCGACAGGGATCCGCGTCCAACAGTTGTTACAGTTTCTCATCGTCAAATTTCTGTGGCTGTCCCGGACGTTCTGCATCACGGAGATCGAAATTTCCATGCTTAAATCGCTGGAACCACTTCTTACACGTACGTGGACACAGCAGCCTCGCCCAAAGCAGCACAGATCATTTTCTGGGTTTCCACGGCACTTTTTTTCCTGCTGAAACGCGAATAGGAAGCAGTGCCTCAAATGTTACTTCTCGAACGACATTGCTTTCCCCGTCAAATTTCGTCCCTTCTGTCACTACAGCTGTGAGCGGTTACGGTTGCCTGGAAAGATGTTGGATGGCGCTGCAATCAGCCATTTCGCACACAGCTATTTGTAATTGCCGACGTTCTATAATCGCTTGCGGTTAGGGGCCGAGAATTCAGTTGCACACCTAATATATATATATACACACTGAAGAGCATTTGAATTAGAGATACCTGTTTAATAGCGTGTAGCACCACCTTTCGCCCTGATGACGGCGGTGATTCGTCTCGGCATGGACTCGACAAGACACCGGAAGCGTTGGGAAGCCATACGGATTCACGATCCCTGAACAAGCTACCACAGTTCACGAAGATTTGAGGGAGGGGGTCATAGCCTCGAACATTTCTCTCGGTGACATCCCAGATGTGCTCAATGGGATTTAGGTCAGGTGACCTAGCTGGCGAAGGAAAGCGAGGTCACGTCGGTGGAGTGTTCATCCATACAATTCGGGAGCGATGGCACGGTGCATTGTCTTGTTGCAGGATGAGGTCCCCAGTGGGATGTTGAAGACGCACGAACGGGAGCAAATGGTCGTCCAGGATATCCCGGTAACTTTGACTTGTGAGGGACGATGTCACACGTACCAGGGGTTCCATTTTAGGCCACGTAAACTGTCCCCAGACGAGAATGCCACCCCCACCAGCTTGAAGAGTACCCTGCTGGCAAGAATCCATCGCTTCATGTGATTTACGCCGTACTCGTATCCTGCCATCTGCATGTACCAACGTGAATCTCGACTCATCAGTCCAGGCAACATTTCCCCTTATGTCTAGGGTCCAGTAGCGATGTTTCCGCGCCCATGCTAATCTTTGCACCCTGTGATGTGCTGTCAGCAACGGTTCCCTCGTGGGACGATGGCTTCTGTACCCCATAGCGAGGAGATGGTTCTAGATGGTGTTTCTTCTTACACGTTTTTGTGCATCAGCGTTAAATTGCAGAGTGATTTCTTGCACTGTGGCCCGTCTATCCGCTGTTACAATGCGAGCTAGCCGACGATGACCCCGCTCATCCACACGCTGTTGTCCACGGCAGTTGGCCCTTGCAGGGATGGTTTTACCGGATTCGATGTACTCACGGTGCACCCGTGACACAGTGGCTCGTGAAAATTCCAGTGCCTGCACGACTTCCGAGATGGAGTGACCCATTCGTCGGGCCCCAACAATTTGCCCACTATCAAATGCGCTTAGAGTCTTACCCATACTGCGTCCGACTCTTACTGATTCCCATCGCATCACTCCTTATATTGTCGGATCGCTGCATACGTCATGTCGTTTCCGTTTACAGGGCCGCCCACAACGCCACATTTGCATAACGCCAGCTGTCTCCAATTCAATTGCTCTTCAGTGTATATACATATATAAAACCTTCTCATTCATTCGTATCTTCATTTCTAAAAAATTGTGGATCGGAAGGGGCGGCAAATTGTTTTCTGCACCAGGGCGGCAAGTGGTCTAGCTCCGGCCCTGCATACAGATGTGGTGAACAACTCAAAGAAGCATGGAGAGCTGCATGCTTGGCATAACCAGGAACTCATGAATCCAAAACATGAAGATCAAAGTAAAGTCTATAAAGTGACAATGGATGGGGCACATTTCTAGAACTGACCACCATTGGACAACTGAAATATTAGACTGGATACCAAGGGACAGAAAAAGACCAAAAAGAAGACAGTGTGGGAGTTGGGTGGATGAAATTTGAAAACTTGCTTAAGTAACATGGAGGAGACAAGCTTCCGACTGAAAATTGTTTTAGAAACTTGGGGAGAGCTTCATCCAGCAGTGGATTGGTAATGGTTGATGATGATATACATACTCGTATAGGGGAGGAAGCATTTACAAAACAAAAAAATCTCATATAAATCAACATGTTCATTATGCCTACATTTACTGATTTTCGTGCAGTATAAGTTTTGTTAGGTTTGAGCGTACATTCATTCATATAATTTTCTATGTAGCTTGTTTAGATGCACGGTGCAATCTAATAGTTGCATCATCATCATCATTGTCAACCATTATCAATCCACTGCTGGACGAAGGTCTCCCCAAGTTTCCTCCACAACGGTCTGTCTTGTGCCAGTCTCCTCCATGTCACCCCTGCATACTTTCGAATTTCATCCACCCATCTCCCATGTGGTCTTCTTCTGGGTCTTTTCCTGTCCCTTGGAATCCAATCTAAAATTTCGGCTGTCCATCGATGATCTGTCCTTCTGGCAGTATAGTATGTCCAGCCCATTGCCATTTCAGGGATTTAACTCTGATCATGATGTCTTCCACTCTTGTCATTTTTCGGATCCACGAGTTCCTCTTCTTATCTCTCCTGGTTACACCAAGTATGCACCTCTCCATGCTGCTTTGAGTTGTCTGCAGCCTTTGTATGTCTCTTTTAGTTAAGGTCCACGTCTCTGCACCATACGTAAGCACTGGAAGGATGCATTGATCAAACACTTTTCTTTTAAGACATAATGGCATATTGCTCTTGAAAATTATGCTGTTTCTTCCAAAAGCTCTCCAGGCAAGTTTTGTACGCCGATTAATTTCTTCATCAATGTGACCCTCACTTGATATCTGCTGTCCACGATAAACGTACGTGTCTGTTATCTCCAGCTTTTCTCCATCAATCGATAAATCTTCATTTCTTGTAAAAGCATTGAACATCACTTTTGTCTTCTGAAAGTTCATTTTTAATCCCACTTCTTTACTCTTGTCAGCAAGTTCCTGGATCATACTCTGCAGCTCTGATGGGGTAGTTGCAAAAATGACTACGTCATCAGCAAAACGAAGGTGGGTTAGATAATCTCCATTAATCTTTATCCCCTTGTTTTCCCAGCTCAGCGACTGAAAAACACCCTCCAATGTGGCATTAAAGAGCTTCGGAGATATGGTGTCACCTTGTCTCACTCCCTTTCCAATTTTTATGTGTGTTGTATTTTCAAACAGCCGAATCTTTGCACTTGCATTTTCATAGATGTTATTAATAATATTAATGTATGCATCTTCAATACCGCAGGTTTTCAGAGCCATTGTAACTGCTGATGGTTTCACCGAATCAAAGGCTTTTTCATAATCGATAAAAGCCATCCACAATGGAAGTTCATATTCCCTCGCTCTTTCAATTAGTTCTCTCAGCACGTGGATATGATCTATTGTGCTGTAGCCACTCCTGAATCCAGCTTGTTCTGGTGTCCCGACAATTCGTCGCGTGCGTCAATTCGTCGACTACGTCAATTCGTCGCCTGCGTCAATTCGTCGCGCGTCAATTCGTCGCGCGTCAATTCGTCGACTACGACAATTCGTCGCGCGTCAATTCGTCGCATGCGTCAATTCGTCGCGCGTCAATTCGTCGACCACGACGATTCGTCGCGCGTCAATTCGTCGACTACGACGATTCGTCGCGCGTCAATTCGTCGCGGACAAATTCGTCGACTACGTCAATTCGTCGACTACGTCAATTCGTCGCGTTTACAGATTTTGGTTACATACAAAACGAATTCAGGAAAACGTACGATTTCGAACGTCTTGCTCCCTGATCAAATTTATAAAATTTGGACACGCAGACAGGATAGGAATATTACGTTTTTCTTTGGCACTAAAAATATTAGACGGTAAACGGTTTTTGGAACGGGGCAGGGCCCGGTTGGTCACAGCCACCCATATACAAAATTTTCGTAAAATCTACATTTCAAAATTGCCTTTATTCTTCAGTAAAATAACATTTCTATGTACATGACAATGGAATTCTGCCAATAAATACAGCGGTATATACATCAGCTGGAAAGTTCCAGTGAAACGTAAAACAAAATATTGTTAAAATCATAAAAAAAATATTTCGCCACGTAGGGCGAAGGAGAGGCAGACAATAAAGCACGAGCGATACAAACGAAAATGTTTACCTACAGTATTGTAGACAGGGCAAGACATGATTCTATACTATGCACAAATTCCAATTAAGCATTACTACCATACTAAAGATTAAACATTAGGTACTAATTCACAGAAATGCAACAGTGATGCTACATTCAAAATTTACAACATATGTACAGAAGTATTCGGTGACAAGGGGAAATAACGCTAAATGTACTCAGAAGGGCATCTTGTTGCATTAAATTATACACACAGTGACTAATATTTTAAAAAAATATTCAACATAATGAAGGGGACATTGCGTGGGCAGTAAACTGTGCAGAAGGAAGAATTATATACAACAACATAAAACCCAACATTATCGAAGAGAACATGGGAAACATATTGAGCTATCTTCAATGGCACATTAAAACAGAAAAATCACAAATAGCGAAGCACCAAAATTAATACGTAAAAACATGATTTGTTACAGTGAACGTGGGCGACAACAAAAATCCCACTTATAGGTTGAGATGTAACTGCAAATTGTGGATATGGAACCACCCAGCCGATTGGGCCCAAGTGGATTGAAAAACGCTATCGGTGTTTGTTGAGGCAGCACGAGAGTGCTCCATTTGGAGGCGAGTGGTTAACCGTGCTAGGAAGCGTCTCCGAATGATAGCACTTGCCTCCTGAGGAGGTGGAATAAGAGCGGGGAAGCGTTGTTGAAGATGGAAAGCATAGACAGTGAACTTCACAAGAAGAAAAATATAACGGCACACAGGAGGCAAGTGAGTAGGTGGATGCTTTGTTTGGAGTAGCCAAGCATATGCAAGAAATGGTAACGATCGAGCACAAATTCGATCAGCAAGACGAAATGCTGTGTTTAGGACTGGCAGGAGAACGGGGCAGAATAGGTATTGATGTTGGACGTCGCTGACTTCAGGGCAAAAGGAGCACTGCGGAGAGGTGAGAAGGGTCATGCGAAACAGTACTGATGGGGCGGGGAGACGAAGGTGAAGAAATTGCCAATGGACATTGAGTTCAAGAGGGGAGGAAAGGGGGAGGTAGATGCTGTCCAGATGGCGGGGAGAAGAGAAGGAGGAGCAGAATGAACAGAAAGTGGAAGTGCGGGAGGGGAAAGAAGAAGCCAATAAAGAGAAGAGGAGGAGAGAGAAGTAACTAGAACCGGGGAGCTACGAATGAGGAGAAAGAACGGTAGGGAAAGAGGAGCAGAGGGGACCGAGAAGAGACCATCAGGTGAAGCGAGGAGTGGAAAGAGGCTCCAAAGCGCTGTGCGAAGAAGAAGATATTCGTTAGCAAGAGTAATGGTTGGAGATAGAAACAGGGAAGAAAGAGGTCTCCAGGTTAGATCAGAAGTTACGAGAGAACGGACAGTTATCACACCAGAGCGGATCCAATGAGGAAAGTAAAAGTAAGGGAGGTTAGGAGGGTGAATAAGAGAAGAGAAGAAGAGAGGTTCATCTAGGAGATCAAGAGTTGAAGAAGGAAATGAACGGAGAAGAGGAAGCGAACGAAAGAGAGAAAGGCCCTCTCGCAGGACAGGAGGGAGGTGGGACGGGAGAAGAGAGTATGCATCCATCTTCAGAAACAGTAGGAAGGTGAAAGATGGGTCACGGAAAGAAGCTAGAACATTCAAGGTAGTGGTAAGGGACGGAACAGTTGAAGTGGCAAGGCGAATGAAATGAATAATGCGATGAGTTTTATAAAGGAAAGCTGGATCAGGAAGCTGGATGCCACCCAAAGAGGCTGGCAGATGAAGCGTGGCAGGTTTAACCCAGTGATGTGAAGACCAGATGACGGAAGTTGAGAGGCGAGTGATGGTCATCATTTGTGACACGGGCACAACCGTCGACATCCAAGAGTATTCGCATAGAGAGATAAGTTGTCGACGAACAACAGCTGCTCGTTGACGGAACGATGTGAAAGGGCGGGCCTTACTCCAGTAGGCAGCAGTCCGTTGTATCCGGGGAAGAAGAGCAGTCCAGGTGGCAGATGCAGAAGCCAAGGGCAATCCGACATACGCACCGAGGATCTTCTGTGTAGTGGCTGTCCACTGCGCACCCCAAGGAGCATCAGTGCGGGCAGCCCATGCCCCGCACCATAAGCCAGTACTTTTAGTGGCATTCAGCGCTGCTCCAGATAATGCAACATACTGTTGATATACAGAATACAGGCGATCAAATTGAGATTCATCCCGGACGCAAAAGGTCACATCATCAGCATAGGCGGTGAAAATTATTCGATGATGACGAGTACTAGCCACTGTCGGCGGTAGGACATCCAGGAGTGATCTTCGGGCTGCTAACAGGAAAGGCTCAAAAGCGAGAGCGAATAGCTGGCCGGAGAGCGGACATCCTTGCCGGATGCCTCGCTTAAACGGAATTGGAGCGGTTAGAAATGTGGCCGCTCGAACATGGAAACTAGCTTCCTGATAAAGGGCCAAGAGTGCGGAAGAAAAGGTAGGAGGAAAGCCAAATTGTGAAAGGACAACAGAGAGATAAAAATGAGAAACGTTATCAAAAGCGGACTTTTGATCCAGATTGAGGAAGGCAAGAGGTTCACAAAAAGAGCGAGCGAGGAAGTGAAGATGAAGGAGAAGAGAAACGTTAGTGGAAATAGTCCGACCAGGCACAGTGTATGTCTGGTCAGGAGAAATAACGAAAGAGAGAACAGAATTAAGGCGACGGGATAAGAGTTTTGTATAGAACTTATAGTCAGTGTTTAGGATGGAGATAGGGCGCCAGTTTCCAAGATCCAAGAGGTCACCCTTCTTAGGAAGGAGGATGGTGTGTGCCAAAGTAAAGTCGGGCGGTAACGCAGGAGAGGAAAAAGCAGACGAGAAACACGCAGACAGAAAAGGCAGAAGGCACGGTAGAAAAGCACGATAAAAGGACAGAGGAAGGCCGTCAGGTCCAGGAGCGGCATGAGGATTGAGAGTAGCGAACGCCTCGCGGAGTTCGCGAAGAGAGAAAGGAGAGAGTAAAGAAGTAGATAAAGTAGAGGGGACCTGAGGAAGAGAGGAGAGAAGAGGAGAAGCTAATGAGGATGAAGACTGCGTTACCGCACTGTACTTGGCGATGAAATACTGTCTGGTGAAAGTGCATAGCTTCGATGGGTTCGAAGTGATGGAACCATCCCGGAGGCGAAGATGACGCAAAGATGTAGCAGAACGATGTTGAGATTCCAAGGCGGTTAAGTAATCGTGAGAATCAGCTGTAGGGGAGAGATGCAAGAAATGCATCCTGCAGGCTGCTTCGGATGCGCGAGGAAGAAGCAAAGCATGGAGATCTGCCAGATAGCCGGGGTATTGCGGATCATCAAGAGAGAGCATCGACAATAGAGCACGTAGATTCGCAATTTTCATATCGCTCTCATTCCGAGAGGCATGGGAGTAGCGCCGTACAAAAAGGACCAAGTCATGTTTGACACTGAGCCACAGTTGCATCGCGTCGGACGTAGTATCAAGAAGGGGCTGACGACTTCGGAGGAACTCACGCACAGCAACACAAAATTGTTGATCATCCAGCAGCGAGTCCGGAAAAGTCCATACTCGTTGAGTCCTTGAAGGTGAAGGCGAAACACACACCGACAGACTGACAATACTGTGGTCTGAAGCGGCGGAAGGATGATGGGCAGCAGCTGCGATCGACGGGAGAAGAGCAGTCGAAACATAAAATTTATCCAACCGTGCTGCCGTAGTGCTGCCATGGATGGAAGAGCGCCAGGTAAAAGAGATTTCCGACGGGTGTAGATGCCGGAACGCATCAACCAATTGAAAATCATCAACTAGCTGGGAAATCTGTAATACACGTTGTCTGCGGTATTCTCCAACGGTTGAATTGCGGTCAAGGGCCGGCAACAACGTACAATTGAAATCTCCGCCGATGAGAATGTATTCAGACGGTGGGATGCATGACAGCTCTGTACGGAGTGTGGAGAGAAGATCAGGTAACAGACGTTCATCACAGGGGACATATATGTTAAAAACATGATAGGTCACGTTTTCAATGCAAAATACAGCGACCTGGAGGTTGTCCACATGTAAGGCACGAATCACTGGCGTCGAAATCAGAGGGAGTAGGCGGTGATGGATCCCAAGTGCAAGGCCACCATTCCGTCCAACTCGATAAGCATGGTGAAAATCGTAGGGCCAAGCCCGCCAACGAGAGAACAAAGTGGTAGCAGAGCAATTGGTCTCTTGGAGCAAGAGAAGATCTGCGTGTAGAGGCGCCAAGTCCTCATACACTAGAGCATTTCTAGGAGAAGCAGAGAACCCTCTGCAGTTAAGTGTGACCACCTTGAATCGGTAGGTCCTTCCCAGGTCGACACGCACGTGCGCTGGAATCTGTTATTTTCTTCGCTTGCTTCTTCATTCTGTCAACACTAAATTTGAGATCGGGATAGGAAAGCACAAGATTTCGATACACAGATATCACACTAGAAACTTGGGTTAGAACAGTAGGAAGATCAAGCAAATGACGTGCAACAAACTGATTAAAGAATCTAGGATGTTTATGAGAGCATAATACTTCATATATTTTATGAAGAGAAAGCGGACCTACCGGTATATCCGCCTTCGCTTCAGCTAGGTATCGGAGAAAAGAATCTAGGGAAAGCACTGGGGGTGGAGTCTTAGAACCTGGAATCACAGCAGGGTGTCGACTTGTTCGTGGCGAAGTACGACGTTGAGAGGAGGAGCGGGAAGATGAGTCAACAGAACAACCTCTTGCAGCACCGATGCGAGGAGGGAGCGGAGTCTGCGGAGCACTCCAGGACTCCCGTCGAGCAGGCTTGCTGGTAGTTGTAGGGTCAGAGTGATTGCCAGAAGTGTCACTAGCAGTAGGGCAGTCCATGTCAGTAACTGTACTTGGAGTGTCTTCATCCGAAGGAAGATGAAGGTCAGCAGTCAGGTTAGCTGGAGCTGCAAGGTACGTGGGCGGAGCTGTCGGTACCAGATGAGGAAAGTCCTCTGTCAACAATTGTGGGGCAGGACCCCGTGGAGGAAGGCCCGATGGCAGAGCAGGTTGAAGTTCTGAAGACACCTCCTTAGAAACGGTAGGGGTGGACGACACAGGGCTGTCACGAGTGACGTTTGGTCCCGAAGACTGAGGTACAGCAGGGCGGCGGAAGCACTCACTACGTTGATGGCCATACGCCTTACAAGTCTGACAATGAAAGGAGGTTAAAACGTCGATGCGTCGGATTTGATCTCCACATTTTACAGTGAAGAGAGTAGGAAAAGACTTGATATGTTCATCCGAAGAGAATACTACTCGCGCAACTCGTCGGGCACTTTCAATCGAACGATCATCCTCGTCCTTTGGAGCAGCGGAGTGCGTATTAATGTTACCCACAACACGACCGGATTGCATAAGAAAAGCACAAAGCATAGCATCTGTGACTTCAGGATGTACTGGGTACATCGAGACCGTTACTGGTCTCTGGGCGACAGGCTCAGGAAATAATTGGTGATCACCAACAACCAGCCCAGTCTGTAAGACAGAGGTAGCATCTGCCGCATGAAAAAAATAAACAATGACACTCGGCCCTCTGCGCGACATATGACGTATCGCTGACGGAGAGAACTTTTGTTTTAGAGCAGTTGAGTACATTTTGAGTGGTGTGTCTGGCAGCGCCTCAAAGCACACACCCAACTCAGTAGCCGTGGTGAAAGAAGTACCTGCTGGAGAATCCACTGGAATTTCGAGCACAACCTCATTACCAGAGCGACGGACATGAGGTTTTAAAGCTGCGGCTTCCGCTCGCATGGAATTAGACTTGGGCTGAAGCCTTTGGGAAGTTACCGCTGAAGAATAGGAACGAGGAGCAGTAGAAGTGGAGGTTGAAGGCAGAGGAGCACCGCCATCCATTGAAGGCAGAGGAGCATCGCCATCCATTGAAGGCAGAGGAGCACCGTCATCCATAGTGTCCATGACGTCAACTTTCACTATATGAGAAGCAGCTGGGGCAAGAGCTGTAATAGTGACGTCAGGGGAGGAAAACGATACGCCGCCAACGGTTGACGTCGACCCGGAGGGCAACGTGACAACGCCACCAAAGTGCCGTGATCACCGGAAGTGATGTCAGGGTTGACAACACCACCGGATGACGCCATTTTAATGGCGCCGAGATAAGTAGGCTTCTACCAGCTCGGTAGGAATTTTAAACACGACGATAAGAAACGAAAAAAGGCACTCACCACTTCGGGAGATGTCCGAAACGAATCTCCAAACCTTTATAGTGGAGGTAAGCACAAACCTAGTTATCCTAGTAGCCTAAATACTTGAAATACAAACAAAACTCACGGAGCACAATCTACAGTTTTCAATTCAGAACCACCAAATCTGGTATACTATCTCGTGGTATTCTAACTTAGAATGTAGACGGTTTTGGGAAGCGGTTGCAGAGAGGAGGGGTTACAGCCCCCTACAGAATTGCCGTAAGATATAGTTTTCAATTTAGAACTACCAAATTTGGTATATTATCTCATAGAGCTCTAACTTAGACGGTAGACGGTTTTTGGAACGGGTCAGGGGCCCGGTTGGTCAGAGCCCCCACACTACAGTTTTCAATTCAGAACCACCAAATCAGGTATCCTATCTCATAGTGTTCACAAAGTATTTATTCAAGGAATGTACATGAGACGAGCAAGAGAAAAAACGTCTCAAAAAGAACAGTGACACATGAATGCACTATTTACAGATGACAGTAGATACCTATTTACAATATATACATGACATTTAGATGTAAACAAATCTTGAGGAGATCGTACACACTAGGTTGAGCAGCTATGGCAAGAGTTCAGGTAGAGCAGCACAGAGTAAAAAGTTATAATATAGTCTTATGAGCACTAACTGTACTGTGCAGCGAAGGTGGAGTCCCAACAACCCCAAGGCCTCTGGGGACCATGGAGAGAGGAAGCTGGGTTCACTTGAAGACGCAACGGCACCGTTATGAAAACAAGATAAGTACATGTGCATGAGACGAGCAAAAGTAGAATGACCGATAATTGTGACATAGAAATGGGATATGTACAGATTACTGTAGAAACAAAGAGACATTATAGTTGCATGACATTCAGATGGAAATAGATGTTCAGGAATCTCGTGGAGATAAGACATACCTTGATGAGCAGGTGTGACGAAGGTTCGGATATAAAGAGTCACTGAGTTAAGTGTTAAATAGTCATACAAGCACCAACTGTAAGATGCAATGAAGTCGGTGTCCCAGCGAACCATGGGGCCGCTGGGGACCATGTAGAGAAGAAGCTGGGTTCACTTTGTCGAGAAACGGCGGTGTGGTACTCAAGGCGTAATCGAGAAAGGAGACATTCCCGAAAAAAACTGAGCAACGCGGCACTTGCGTGAGGTACCGTAGGAGGCACCTCCCGAGCACGACACTGTTGATGATAGACGTATATAACGTGCTTCACTAGCACAAAAATGTAGGTGCAGACCACAGGGAGTCTGATTGGAGGCACAAGGTTGAGCAACAGCGTTCGGTAAGCACTGAAGGAAAGATCAGGTGTACAGGATCTTTGCGCAATTGAAAAGGCAAGATTCAGCATTGGTAGCAGTATAGTGCAATATTGATAGACATGACTCACATCTGCCTCCCCGGCGCAGAAAGGGCAGAGTGGGGAGGGAAAGAAGGGTCATCCGGTGCAAGATTGAGGGTACGGGAAGACGGTTATGTAAGAAGAACCAGTGGGTGTTGATCTCTGGGGGTGTAGATAGAGGAGAGAGGGTGGCAGACCACACAGCAGAGAGAGAGGAAGACGGGATATCAGGGATAGGTGTAGGCGTAGAAGAGCGGGAGAGAGAGAGAAATCTGTAAAGAGCGGATGCGGAGAAGGAGAAAATCGGAAGATCTATGCCGTGAGCGGACAAGAAAAAGGGGAGGGGGAGAGACGCGGATAGAACGGGAACGAGACCGGCGGGGGAAGCAAGATCGGGAAAGAGAGAAATAAGGGATGAGAGTAAGGAGGTGTGAACCTGAAGAGCATGGGGTAGAGCACGAATAGCAGGAGGAAAGTCGGAGAAGGAGCGCCAGAGAAAATCAGGGGTGACAAGGTCTCGGACTGTGACTACTCCGGCGCGGAGCCAGGTGGGGAAAGCAAAACAGGGGAGGTGCGGAGGATGAATGACGGAGGAGAAAAATAGAGGTTCTGAGAGTAGTTCGGAGGTTGTAGCTGGTGGAGAGCGAGACAGAGGGAAAGAGCGAAGCAAGGTGATAGCCTCCCGATAGACAGGAGGTAAGTTGGAAAGGAGGGGGCAGTGATCCATTAATAGATAGGAAAGAAAAGTAAGGTGGGGATTACGCGGGGAGACAGTGACGTCCCGGGTTGTCTCCGCAGGCAGAACCGGTGAAGCAAGAAGGCGAAGAAATGCAGACACTCGGAATGCCTGATAGTATAACCGCACGTCAAGCAGTCCAATACCGCCATTCTGAGGAGACAAGCTGAGAAGTGAAGCGTTAACCCAATGATGACCAGCCCACACGATATTGGTTTGGCACTGGGTGATTGCAAGAAGACGATGAACAGGTTGTTTGGACGCAAGCCAAGAGAACGTGCACATGGATAACAAATATGTTCGAGTGATCTGGGCACGCTGGTACAGAGAAGTGCAGAACTGTGCTTGTCTCCAGTTGGCAGCCGTACGCAGCAGGCGGGGGTGCAGTGCATTCCACGTTATCGTCGAGGCTGTAGGAGGTTTGCCCAGGTGCACTCCTAGAAAACGCTGTGAGGATGTGGACCATTCGGCTCCCCATGGAGAGTCGGTTCGACTAGCCCACGACCCACACCACAAGCCAGTGCTTTTTGACTCGTTTAGCGTGGCACTAGAACAAGAGGCATACCGAGCGTAGAGGTGGCGAAGTTTGCAGAATTGTGCATCTTGTCGAACACAAAAAGTCACGTCATCAGCATAGGCAACATAGGTGACAATATGATGGCGAGTGCTGGCGACCACTGGAGGCAGAGAAGCATAGAAGGATCTGTGAACGGAGCGGAGAAAAGGTTCGATCGCAAGAGCAAAGAGCTGTCCGGACAAGGGGCAGCCTTGCCGGACGCCGCGACGGAAAGGAATTGGCGCTGTGAGAAGGGTGGGCAACCTGACGTGGAAAGTGGCGTCCTGATAGAGGGAGAGGAGAACAGAAACAAAAGAAGGTGGAAACCCGAAACTATAAAGTGTAGACGAGAGGTAAGCGTGAGAAATATTATCAAAGGCGGATTGTTGATCGAGAGACAGCAGAGCAAGAGGTTCAGAGCGAGATCGAGCGAGATGGATTAGGTCACTGAGAAGTTGAATGTTATGCGAGATGGAGCGCCCTGGGACAGTGTAGGTCTGGTTAGAGGACAGGATGTGGGGGAGGATTGGATTAATACGGCGCGAGAGTAGTTTAGAATAAAGCTTGTAATCAAGATTCAGAAGTGAGATGGGACGCCAGTTCCCCAAGTCTAGGAGATCACCCTTCTTTGGGAAGAGGACTATATGGGCAATTGTGAAACTCCTCGGAAGGGTGGATAGGTGGAAAGCAGCGGAGAAAGCACTAAGCAGAAAAGGAAGGAGGGCTGGGAGGAAAGCTTTGTAGAAACAGAAAGGAAGTCCATCTGGGCCAGGTGCAGCCTTGGAGTTTAGAGAAGAAAACGTCTCGGAAATCTCTGTTAGCGTGGGAGGCCGGAGGAGAGAATCAGAAAAATAAGAGGGGACTTGAGGTAAAGCAGAGTGTAGACCAGATAAGGCAGTGCTGGAAGGAGGAGGAGTCTCACAAAACTTCGTTGTAAAATAGCTGCGGGCAACAGAGCAAAGAGTAACTGGGTCAGAGGATACCTCGCCAGTAGAGAGGCGGAGATGGCGAATTGAAGCAGAGGCATGACTCTTAGCTTCAAGATTGGAAAGAAACTCATAAGTGCAGGCATCGGGCGCGAGATGCTGTAATCTCAGCCGCCGAATGACCTGCTGCGCGAGTGGGACTAGGAGAGAATTCAGTTCAGCCTTATACACAGCAAAAAGAGGGTCAGCCATATTTATAAGGGAAAGCATCGTACGGATGTGATCCAAACGCATCCTCTGTAGCGTCGTGATCGTAAAAGCCTGATTTCGCACATGAAGCAAGAGGCGATGTTTTACCTCCAGCCAGAAAGTCAGGGCACACGGCGCAGACTGCAGTTGCGTGCGCCATTCGGAGAGGAAATGGCGGACTGAAGAGCAAAAACCGGCGTCATCCAAAAGAGCGGCATCAAATGTCCACGGCCGGGTTGTCCTGTGCTGTGCATGAGTGTGGAACACTGTGAGAGTGATGGCGCAATGGTCGGACGACGCAGTGGGCTGGCAACAGGATGCAGAGATCGCTGGAAGAAGTATGGGCGTGGTATAAAATCTGTCAAGTCTGGCCGTGGCTGGGTTTATTGCACCAGATGCACGCCAGGTATGGGAGGGTGTAGTTGGATATAAGTGTCGATGGACATCTATCAGTGAGAAATCAAAAACGAGGGACTGTAGCTGCTGTACAAGGTCTGCACGATGTTCGCGTGAAGGCGGGGAACGATCAAGTTGAGGGTGTAGAGTACAATTAAAGTCGCCACCAACGAGAACTCGGTCGGTGGCAGGTATACCAGAGAGAGCACCGCGAAAGCACAGAAAAAGCTCCGACACATAAGTGGAGGTGTTTGGCACGTAGATGTTAAAGATATGAAACCTCTCCGTTTGAATAGTGAACGTGACTTGTTGTAAGAGGTCACGACAGAGATTTTTTACAGAGAAGAGAGTCATCGTAGAGCGAAAAGTCGAGCGTACCCCGACGGCAATACCACCATATGATGAACAGCTGAATGCGTGGTGGAAAGCAAAATTCCATGATCTCCAGCGGGTAAACAAAGTGGTAGGATGACAGTTCGTCTCTTGTAAAAGTAGCACGTCCGCACTCAGTGGGGAAAGGTCCTCATAGGCTAAGGCGTTCGCAAGTGGTGTCGCAAAACCGCGACAATTAAGTGACGTGACCTTGAACTTTTAGGTCCGTCGGCGGATGTAAGATGTGTTGACTTGCAGTAGCGAGAACATGTAGGCGCTGGATAAAACCCAGACCCCACGGAATGTCATCGACGTTCCGCCGAAGAGTGTGCAAAAGAGAATCAAGTTGACTGAGAACCCGAGGTAGGGCAGCTTCATACTTTAGTAAAAAAGCACGGGCAGTGGCCGTGCTGGTGGGACTCACTAAATATTCAAGAAGATCTACGTAAGGCAGCGGCTCAGCGGGGAAAGCATTCTCTTGAAGGAGATTAGTGAAGTCCTCTAACGAGGGAGAAACATCCTCCGTCTCTGGTTCAGTCCAGGCTTGTACTTGAGAAGACGAAATGCCACGTCGAGAGAAGATTGCGCGAGTAACCGGGCGATTAGACCGCCTAGTGAACAAGTGCTGGGATGAGGACGTTTTAGACTTCTTCAACTTCTTCCGTGAGGAGACACTGCGTTTGCCAAAAATCGTGGAGGAACCAGCTGGTATAGAAGTTTCTGTGCTGGAAAGGGTTTCGGCTGCTGGATCTGCAGCGCCAACGGTAAACACCGACGACATATCAGCAGGTAAATCTGTAGGAGCAGAAAGTATACGCTGCGGGGGTGCCGTAGGAAGCGTGGGAAAATTCCGATCTGTAACTGAAAGTGAGTCTGCCAAAGACGTTTGTCGACCAACGTCTGCAGGCCGACGTCGGGAAGATTTGGGTCCTGCAACCTTCCACTCGTGTGGAGACGTTGACACAGCAGTAACAGGAGGGACAGAAGGTGCCACAGCACTTGGCACGGTCATGGAAACAGCACGAGTGCAATTGGCTCGCACATGACTCTCACTTTGACAAAGGGTGCAATGCTGAGAAGTGATGATCTCGATACGACGTCGCTGTTGCCCACAGCGCACGTGAAGGACAGTTGGACAGGCCTGAAGATGAGTATCAGACGGAAAGAGCACACGAGCGGTGCGACGGAAGCCACGAATGGCTTTGTCTTCTGGGTCTCTGGGTGCCGCCGAGAGGGTTGTTATGGGACCGACTACTCGGCCGAACTTACTGAGTAACGTGCAAAGAATTGTATCAGATACCTCTGGCGGGACAGGGTAGAAAGTCACCTGAACGGGGCGGTGCGCGACTGGTTGTGGTAGTAGATGTACATCATTAATGGTCAGTCCTGCTGTCAAGACAAGGTCAGCATGTTCCTTTTTCTTGAAGTAAACCAGCACTGATCGTGGTTTTCGGGCAACATAATCTATTGCATCCGCCGGTAAAATGGATTTAAGAGCTCGGCTATAGAGCTGAAGCTTTGTATCCGGCAGCGCATCAAAACATACGCCGAGGTCCATCGTTGATTGCAGTTGACGGCCGGCTGGTGAGTCTTCGGGAATATCTATCGTTGCTGTGGATCCCACGACATGAAGATACGAATCGGGAAGGAGAGTATCAGACGATAGGAGTGACGTAGAGCCACTAGACATGGCAGTCGCATATGATGGAGGAACAGTACTTCTACTAGATGTAGAGGGCGAAACTCCAGCTGTTATAGGGGAATCTGGCAGTTGAGATGAAGTGGTGGCCGTAGAAGCGACGTCACCCGACACCTCCATAGCATCCGCGACAGGGACAGAGAGTAGACCTGTTACGGCAGTACCCTCAGTGGGAAGGCAGGCCGTAGGCGCAGGCAAGACAGAGGAACTCATGACGTCAGTAAGGCAGTTAGAGATCTCTGCGACCAACGAAGCTGTGTCAGCAGCTGGGTTGGAAGAAGAGGAGGAAGATGGTTTTCTCTTCCAAGATAAGGGCGTGAGCTTCACCCTTATCTAATGCCGCCATGTCAACGGCGAGGCTTACCGAAGAACAAGACCAACTCGTTCGAAAAATATAACTAACGATAAAGAATAAAGTAATTCACTCACCACCTCGTGAGACAAACGAAACGAAAGCACTGATCTTCAACTGGAAGATGCACGCGAAAAGAAAAAGTACACCACTCGATTAACTACTCGAAAGCACGTAAAAGACAGAGCTCAAAAAACACACATCACATCACAATCTCATAGTACTCTAACTTAGACGGTTGTCGGTTTTGGAACGGGTCAAGGCCCGGGGAGTCGTAGCCCCCCCCCTCCCCCCATACATACAAAATTTTCGTAAAATCTAGTTTTCATTTCAGAACCATCAAATTTGGTATCATGAAACTCTAACTTAGACGCTAGACGGTTTTTGGAAGGGGTTGGAGCCCGCGGGGTCGGACCCCCCCTCTCATAAAAAATTTCGTAAAATCTACAATTTTCATCTTAGAACCACCAAATTTGGTATACTATCTTATGGTACTCTAACTTAGACGCTAGACGGTTTTTGAAAGGGGTTGGAGCCCGGGGGTCAGACCCCCCGAAAAAAAACTTTTTCGTGAAATCTACAGTTTTCAATTTAGAACCACCAAATTTGGTATACTATCTCATGGTACTCTAACTTAGACGCTAGACGGTTTTTGAAAGGGGTTGGAGCCCGCGGGGTCGGCCCCCCCCTCATAAAAATTTCGTAAAATCTACAGTTTTCATCTTAGAACCACCAAATTTGGTATACTATCTTATGGTACTCTAACTTAGACTGCAGACCGTTTTTGGAACGGGTCAAGGCCCGGGGAGTCGTAGCCCCCCTCCCCCCATACATACAAAATTTTCTTAAAAACTACAGTTTTCAATTCAGAACCACCTAATCTGGTATACTATCTTATGGTACTCTAACTTAGACTGCTAGACCGTTTTTGGAACGGGTCAAGGCCCGGGGGTCAGAGCCCCCCACATACAAAATTTTCTTAAAAACTACAGTTTTCAATTCAGAACCACCTAATCTGGTATACTATCTCATGGTACTCTAACTTAGACGCTAGACGGTTTTGGGAAGGGGTTGGAGCCGGGGGGTCAGACTCCCCCCGAATAAAAACTTTTTCGTAAAATCTACAGTTTTCAATTTAGAACCACCAAATTTGGTATACTATCTCATGGTACTCTAACTTAGACGCTAGACGGTTTTTGAAAGGGGTTGGAGCCCGCGGGGTCGCCCCCCCTCATAAAAATTTCGTAAAATCTACAGTTTTCATCTTAGAACCACCAAATTTGGTATACTATCTTATGGTACTCTAACTTAGACTGCAGACCGTTTTTGGAACGGGTCAAGGCCCGGGGGTCAGAGCCCCCACATACAAAATTTTCTTAAAAACTACAGTTTTCAATTCAGAACCACCTAATCTGGTATACTATCTTATGGTACTCTAACTTAGACTGCAGACCGTTTTTGGAACGGGTCAAGGCCCGGGGGTCAGAGCCCCCCACATACAAAATTTTCTTAAAAACTACAGTTTTCAATTCAGAACCACCTAATCTGGTATACTATCTCATGGTACTCTAACTTAGACGCTAGACGGTTTTGGGAAGGGGTTGGAGCCGGGGGGTCAGACTCCCCCGAATAAAAACTTTTTCGTAAAATCTACAGTTTTCAATTTAGAACCACCAAATTTGGTATACTATCTCATGGTACTCTAACTTAGACGCTAGACGGTTTTTGGAAGGGGTTGGAGCCCGCGGGGTCGCCCCCCCCTCATAAAAATTTCGTAAAATCTACAGCTTTCATCTTAGAACCACCAAATTTGGTATACTATCTTATGGTACTCTAACTTAGACGGCAGACCGTTTTTGGAACGGGTCAAGGCCCGGGGGTCAGAGCCCCCACATATAAAATTTTCGTAAAATCTAGTTTTCATTTCAGAACCATCAAATTTGGGTATCATGAAACTCTAAATTAGACGCTAGACGGTTTTTGGAAGGGGTTGGAGCCCACGGGGTCGGAGCCTCCCCCCTCTCATAAAAAATTCGTAAAATCTACAGTTTTCGTCGTAGAACCACCAAATTTGGCATACTATCTTATGGTACTCTAACTTAGTCGGCAGACCGTTTTTGGAACGGGTCAAGGCCCGGGGGTCAGAGCCCACCACATACAAAATTTTCTTAAAAACTACAGTTTTCAATTCAGAACCACTTAATCTGGTATACAATATCTTATGGTACTCTAACTTAGACGCTAGACGGTTTTTGGAAGGGGTTGGAGCCCGGGGGGTCAGACCCCCCGAATAAAAACTTTTTCCTAAAATCTACAGTTTTCAATTTAGAACCACCAAATTTGGTATACTATCTCATGGTACTCTAACTTAGACGCTAGACGGTTTTTGAAAGGGGTTGGAGCCCGCGGGGTCGGGCCCCCCTCATAAAAATTTCGTAAAATCTACAGTTTTCATCTTAGAACCACCAAATTTGGTATACTATCTTATGGTACTCTAACTTAGACTGCAGACCGTTTTTGGAACGGGTCAAGGCCCGGGGGTCACAGCCCCCACACATACAAAATTTTCGTAAAATCTAGTTTTCATTTCAGAACCATCAAATTTGGTATCATGAAACTCTAAATTAGACGCTAGACGGTTTTTGGAAGGGGTTGGAGCCCGGGAGTAAGAGCCCCCCTCCCATAAAATGCCGCGTAAAATCTACAGTTTTCAATTTAGAACCACCAAATTTGGCATACTCTCTCATGGTACTCTAACTTAGACGGTAGACGGTTTTTGGAACGGGTCGGGCACGGGGTCAGAGACCCCCGCACATAAATTTTTTCGTAAAAACTAAAGTTTTCAATTTAGAGCTACCAAATTGGGTATACTATATAATGGTGTTCTAAATTAAACGGTAGACGGTTTTCAGAACGGGTCGGGGCAAGGGTGGTTACCCCCCCTACACACAAACTTTCGTAAAATCTATAGTTTTCAATTTAGAACCACCAAATTTTGTATACTATCTCATGGTACTCTAACTTAGACGGTAGAAGGTTTTTGGAACGGATCAAGGCCCGGGGGTAAGACCCCTCCCACATACAAAATTTTCTTAAAATTTTTATTTTTCAATTCAGAACCACCAAATTTTGTGTCATGAAACTCTAACTTAGCGGGAGACGGTTTTTGGAACGGGTCGGGGCTCGGGGGTCGGAGCAAACCCTACTCCCCCTTCCCCGTACAAAATTTTAAATTTCCGTAAAACCTACAGTTTTCAATTTAGAACCACCAAATTTGGAATACTATCTCATTGTATTCTAACTTAGACTGTAGACGGTTTTTGGAAAGGGTCGGAGCCCTGGGTTCAGAGGCTCCCCCCCCCTCATACGAAATTTCGTAAAATCTAGTTTTCAATTTAGAACCACCAAACTCGGTATACTATATAATGGCACTCTAACTTAGACGGTAGACGGTTTTTGGAACGGGTCGGGGCCCGGGGGTTAGAATGCCCTCCCCGACAAAATTTTCGTAAAATCTACAGTTTTCAAGTTAGAACCACCACATTTGGTATACTATCTCATGGTACTCTAACTTAGACGCTAGACGGTTTTTGGAATAAGTCAAGGCGCGAGGGGTAAGAGCCCCCACATACAAAATTTTCGTAAAATCTATAGTTTTCACATTAGAACCACCAAATTTGGTATCATGAAACTGTAACTTAGACGGGAGACGGTTTTTGGAACGGATCGGGGCCCGGGCGGTAAGAGCACCCCCCTCCCCCAAAGAATTTTCGTAAAATATACCGTTTTCAACTTAGTACCACCAAATTTGGTATACTATCTTATGGTACTCTGACTTAGACGGTAGAGGGTTTTTGGAACGGGTCGGGCACGGGGTAAGACCCCCCCCTTCCATAAAAATTTTTCGTAAAAACTAGTTTTCAATTTAGAACCACCAAATTTGGTATATTATCTCATGGTTCTCTAACTTAGACGGTAGATGGTTTTTTGGAAAGGGTCGGAGCCCGGGGTTCAGAGCCCCCCCCCATATAGAATTTCTTGAAATCTATAGTTTTCAATTTAGAACCACCAAATTTGGTATACCATATCATGGTACTCTAACTTAGACCGTAGACGATTTTCGGAACGGGTTGGGGGCCGGGGGTTAGATCGTTCCCCCATACAAAATTTTCGTAAAATCTACAGTTTTCAATTTGGAACAACCAAATTTGGTATACTATCTCATGGTACTCTAACTTAGATGGTAGACGGTTTTGGGAACGGGTCAGGCACGGGGTCAGAGCCCTCCCCATAAAAATTTTTCGTAAAATCTACGGTTTTCAATTTAAAACCACCAAATTTGGTATACTATGTCATGGTACTCTAACTGAGCATGCAGGCGATTTTTGGAAACGGTTGGAGACAGGGGTTCAGAGCCCTCCCCCATGCCAATTTTTGTAAAACCTACAGTTTCGAATTTAGAACGACCAAATTTAGTACACTCCCTCATTGTATTGTAACTTAGACCGCAGACGGAAAGGGTCGGTGCCCGGTGTGAAGGGGGCCCATTCAAAATTTTCGTAAAAATTACAATTTTTACTCTTAAGAACTGCATCCCAATACAGCACTCCATTACCGCACCTACGGTCTAGGTTAGAGGCCGTAGATAACAATAAAGTGAAAAAATATCCGGTTCATGATGTATTAAAAACACAAATTAATAAACGTTAGCTTTCACCACCAACGGTTGCCTTATCAGGCAGAAATACAATGTACTGTAAATAATGTAAATTCTTTTTTGCTTCGTATAATTAAATTAACTAAATCAAAATATTTAAAATAAGTTTCCTGGAAATTTACGGAAATAGCTTTTTCATTCATTAACTTTCACCCGCTGAACTTGGTGATTTTAGAAATAGTAATATTTACCTGGGAAATACCGGGTACCCCTGCTAGTAAGAACTAAAGATAATGTTACACTTTTAGTCAGGTACAAAACAATAATTAGAAAACCCTAGGACTGGGCCTGTTTAGCAATTTTCAGTGTGCCGTGCTAATTTTCATAATGTTTTCATAGAAGTCCAAGATTTTTGCAATGCGCTTTTCTGAGGTTGGAACTATTAAGCAGACCCTAGGCCTAGAGATTTTTGATAGTTTTCAGTCCTCCGAGCTGATATTTATGTAGTTTTCATAGAAAATAAAATGAATTCTGTTTAAATGTTACTCGAGCACAAAGCATTAATAGCTACGCCCGAGACCTAGGCATATGCATTTACAGTAATTTTTATAATGCTGTGATTATATGAGGTTTGCATGACAAATCAATTTAAGAGTGTTACGCTTATCAAAAATTATTTAAAAGGCCTAGGCCTAGCGGCCAATAATTAGCATTTGGTGCCTAAGTGAAAGCGCAACATTATTAACTTGATTTGTTATGCAAACCTTATAAATACGACCACAGCGATTAAAAGTTACTAAAGAGTTCTTGTAAGTAATATTTTTTGACCGAGTGCAAGTACAATTTACGAAATGTCAACAGGTCAAAATATCTAAAGTAACAATGAAATTTGGAATATTTCTTTTTTCTTTCTTTTTATTTCAGTTTTGACACTTGTATTAAGTTTTAAAAACATATATTTCTCCTATCGTATACCTTGATTGTGCTTTCAACAGAATTTCTTACCATGTTTTGGGTATTTTGTTTCGTGTGGTTGCAGTTTTTTTAATGTTTTGGGCATTTCATTTTGTGAAATCAATTTTACTAGAATATGCAGATTCTGTAGTTCAGTGGTTTGAGGAAAATTATGTTCTTGGAAAATTTTGTGGAAGCAGAAGAAACAATCCAAGCAGAAGCCCTCCGCTGTTCCCGCCAACAATTTGGTCAGTTAGTGAAAACAATTTATTTGGCTTTCCCAGAACACAAAACGAACTTGAAAGATTAGACAGACGCTGGAATACAATTCTGGGAGAGAAAAAACTGTGACTGTACGAAATAATCAGTGAAATTGCGAAAGAGCAGAGAACAACTATGGCTAAAATCGAAAGAGTGATAGCACAGATTCCAACAAATCCACCCAGAAGAGAAACGCTGGCAAGATAAAAAGGAATTCGAACTTCTTTGGTGCACAGAGACAATGTTAACATGCTGGACATTTTAAGAGGAATTTCATATAATTCTACCCTTTACTAAAATGTGCTGGTATTTCTCACTAATTGAATTATACCTTTTACTAACTTGTATTTGAATTTTTCAAGAATGTAATTCCGCCGAAGATGCAAGAATGTAAAACCAACGCAAAATTAAAAAAGACAAAATTTTCAAAATAGCATGTCAAAAACATAAAATGTCAAAAAGTAATCCAAAATGTGAAACATATAAAAATTCAAAATGCAATCCAAAATGTGAAACAAATAAAAATTCAAAATGCAATCACAAGTCACAAGCATTACAAAAATGCGAAACGCTATGTAACAAGTACAACACAAAATTAAAACAAATGCCAAAAAAAAAAATGCATACGCTTTGTAAAATGTACAAAATAAAATAAATGCCATATTCACAAGGATTTCATGACGAGTCATGTTAAAAATGAGCTTTTATTTAGACTTCAAATAATAATTACTAGCCTCTACACCTTTTTAAGTCTTTAATAAGTGCAACATCATTAACCTGACTTGTCATCAAACATTATAAATATGACCATAGCATACAATCACTTAAAAGACTTGTTAATGGATGAATTGAGGAATCACCAAGTTCAGCGGGTGAAAGTTAATGGCTGTTTATAGTTTTGTACTCGAGTAAATGCGCAACACAGTAAACTTGACTTTCTCTGAAAATTTTATGTATATGAGCACGGTTGATTGAAAACTGATAAAAGGGCTTAAGGCCTGTTTATTAATTTTTGTGCCTCAGTCAAAACGCAGTACCATAACCTTGGCATGTTATCGAAACCTTATGAATACGTCGGACTAAAAATTCCTAAAAAAGTTTACGCCTAAGGTCTTGTAACTAAAGTTTTGTGACAGGGTAAAACTGCAACATTAATAACTTGACATGTTATGTTAACGTTGTGAATATGAGCACGGCGGATTAAAGATTTCAACAAATAGCCTTCGGGATTAATGTGTTGTAGCTGAGTAAAAATGTAACATCTTTATTTTCTATATAAACCAAACTACGTGCTGAAATGGCCCAACTATATATACGTATACTTCAACCATATACCGAAGCGCTGACAAGGTGAAAACAAAAGTGCAATTTTGTACGGTCTCCTAACATTTTATGGCCAGCCTACATGGAAGTGGACACCTTGATATCAAAAACATACTTTTTGTACGGTCCACAACAAATAGCAATGGACACGTCGCAATCTTTGGGGGGGGGTTAACGACCACCGTGATCAATTCAGTGGGCTATAAGCAGTCGGACATTCCCAATTTTGGGCCACTGGTTCCTGGGAAGGGGGACAGCCAGTGCCAGAAGTCAAGCACAACGTCCATGATTCACCGGGATTTGAACCAGGATCCTTCTCGACAAGTGGTCAGAAGCCAGCGCCTAGATCACTCCGCCGCCGTAGCGGCACACGTTGAAATGTATTTTTCATACGGCCCCTAACGCTCTTATGGACATACTAGATTGAACTGGACGCAAATAAATCATTAATATAATTTGTACTAGCAGGGATACCAGTTATTTGCCAGGTAAATATTACTATTTGTGGAATCACCAAGTTCAGCGGGTGAAAGTTAATGAATGAAAAAGATATTCCTGCAATTTTCCAGTAAACTTATTTTAAATTTTTTGATTTAGTTAATTTAATTTTGCGAAACAAAAAAGAAAGAAAAAGGAATGGGAATACTTACCTTCTAGGAGACATCTACAGAACTGCCGTACATCTGGCGTGTGCTTCTGTGAATCCCGCGACACAGAAATGCAATGTACCTATGTGATGTCGCATGCATACGACTTCACATTGGCATTGATCATCAAAGGAATGGGAATACTTACCTTCTAGGAGACATCTATAGAACTGCCGTACATCTGGCGTGTGCTTCTGTGAATCCCGCGACACAGAAATGCAATGTACCTATGTGATGTCGCATGCATACGACTTCACATTGGCATTGATCATCTTTTTCTTACCGTTTTGAATTTTGAATATCTGGAACTCTCTGTTTACATTACATTATATTTCTTTCTGATAAGCCGTTCGTTGGTAGTGAAAGCTAAACTATATAGATTTGTGTTTTTAATACACCATTAAACGCATATTTTTGCACTTTATTGTTATCTACAGTCCCTAACTTAGACCGTAGGTTAGTTAGTTGGTTGGTTGGTTGATGGTTTATGGTGCAAGGCCCTCAAAGGGCCAAAGAGCGCCTTAGAACGTAAATAGGGTATTCTTAAGAGTAAAAAACGGAACTTTTTACGAAAATTTTGCATGGGGCTACCTTGACCCGGGCCCCGACCCCTTCCAAAAACCGTCTACCGTCTAAGTTAGATAACCATAAGTAGTATACCAAATCTGGTTGTCCTAAATTGAAAACTGTAGATTTTACGAAATTTTTATGAGGAGGGGGAGGGGCTCTCACCCCGGGGTTCCAACCCCTTCCAAAAACCGTCTAGCGTCTAAGTTAGAGTACCATGAGATAGTATGCCAAATTTGGTGGTTCTAAATTGAAAACTGTAGATTTTACGAAAAACTGTTTATTCGGGGGGGGTCTGACCCCCGGGCTCCAACCCCTTCCAAAAACCGTCTAGCGTCTAAGTTAGAGTACCATGAGATAGTATACCAGATTAGGTGGTTCTGAATTGAAAACTGTAGTTTTTAAGAAAATTTTGTATGTGGGGGGGCTCTCACCCCCGGGTCTTGACCCGTTCCAAAAACGGTCTGCTGTCTAAGTTAGAGTACCATAAGATAGTATACCAAATTTGGTGGTTCTAAGATGAAAACTGTCGATTTTACGAAATTTTTAATGGGGGGGGGCTCCGACCCCGCGGGCTCCAACCCCTTCCAAAAACAGTCTAGCGTCTAAGTTAGAGTACCATGAGATAGTATACCAAACTTGGTGGTTCTAAATTGAAAACTGTAGATTTTGCGAATTTTTATGAGGGGGGCCCTTACCCCCGGGCTGCAACCCCTTCAAAAAATCGTCGAGCATCTAAGTTAGAGTACCATGCGATAGTATGCCAGATTTGGTGGTTCTGAATTGAAAACTGCAGTTTTTAAGAAAATTTTGTATGTGGGGGCTCTGACCCCCGGGCCTTGATCCGTTCCAAAAACGGTCTACTGTCTAAGTTAGAGTACCATGAGATAGTATACCAAAGTTGGTGGTTCTAAATTGAAAACTGTAGATTTTACAAAACAAATTTATTCGGGGGGTGTCTGACCCCCCAGGCTCCAACAACTTCCAAAAACCGTCTAGCGTCTAAGTTAGAGTACCATGAGATAGTATACCAAATTTGGTGGTTCTAAATTGAAAACTGTAGATTTTACGAAAAAGTTTTTATTCGGGGGAGTCTGACCCCCGGCTCCAACCCCTTCCCAAAACCGTCTAGCGTCTAAGTTAGAGTACCATGAGATAGTATACCAGATTAGGTGGTTCTGAATTGAAAACTGTAGTTTTTAAGAAAATTTTGTATGTGGGGGGCTCTGACCCCCGGGCCTGACCCGTTCCAAAAACGGTCTGCAGTCTAAGTTAGAGTACCATAAGATAGTATACCAAATTTGGTGGTTCTAAGATGAAAACTGTAGATTTTACGAAATTTTTATGAGGGGGGGCACGACCCCGCGGGCTCCAACCCCTTTCAAAAACCGTCTAGCGTCTAAGTTAGAGTACCATGAGATAGTATACCAAATTTGGTGGTTCTAAATTGAAAACTGTAGATTTTACGAAAAAGTTTTTTTCGGGGGGGGGGGTCTGACCCCCGGGCTCCAACCCCTTTCAAAAACCGTCTAGCGTCTAAGTTAGAGTACCATGAGATAGTATACCAAATTTGGTGGTTCTAAATTGAAAACTGTAGTTTTTAAGAAAATTTTGTATGTGGGGGCTCTGACCCCGGGCCTTGACCCGTTCCGAAAACGGTCTGCCGACTAAGTTAGAGTACCATAAGATAGTATACCAAATTTGGTGGTTCTAAGATGAAAATTGTAGATTTTACGAAATTTTTTATGAGAGGGGGGGGGTCCGACCCCGCGGGCTCCAACCCCTTTCAAAAACCGTCTAGCGTCTAAGTTAGAGTACCATGAGATAGTATACCAAATTTGGTGGTTCTAAATTGAAAACTGTAGTTTTTAAGAAAATTTTGTATGTGGGGGGCTCTGACCCCCGGGCCTTGACCCGTTCCGAAAACGGTCTGCCGACTAAGTTAGAGTACCATAAGATAGTATACCAAATTTGGTGGTTCTAAGATGAAAACTGTAGATTTTACGAAATTTTTTATGAGAGGAGGGGGGTCCGACCCCGCGGGCTCCAACCCCTTCCAAAAACCGTCTAGCGTCTAAGTTAGTTTCATGATACCAAATTTGATGGTTCTGAAATGAAAACTAGATTTTACGAAAACTTTGTATGTATGGGGGGAGGGGGCTCTGACTCCCCGGGCCTTGACCCGTTCCAAAAACAGACAACCGTCTAAGTTAGAGTACTATGAGATAGGATACCTGATTTGGTGGTTCTGAATTGAAAACTGTAGTGTGGGGGGCTCTGACCAACCGGGCCCCTGACCCGTTCCAAAAACCGTCTACCGTCTAAGTTAGAGCGCTATGAGATAATATACCAAATTTGGTAGTTCTAAATTGAAAACTATATCTTACGGCAATTCTGTAGGGGGGGCTGTAACCCCCCCCTCCTCTCTGCAACCGCTTCCCAAAACCGTCTACAGTCTAAGTTAGAATACCACGAGATAGTATACCAGATTTGGTGGTTCTGAATTGAAAACTGTAGATTTTACGAAAATTTTGTATATGGGGGGCTCTGACCAACCGAGCCCTGCCCCGTTCCAAAAACCGTTTACCGTCTAATATTTTTAGTGCCAAAGAAAAACGTAATATTCCTATCCTGTCTGAGTGTCCAAACTTTATAAATTTGATCAGGGAGCAAGACGTTCGAAATCGTACGTTTTCCTGCATTCGTTTTGTATGTAACCAAAATCTGTAAACGCGACGAATTGACGTAGTCGACGAATTTGTCCGCGACGAATTGACGCAGTCGACGAATTGACGCGCGACGAATTAACGCGCGACGAATTGACGCAGTCGACGAATTGACGCGCGACGAATTGACGTAGGCGACGAATTGACGCAGTCGACGAATTGACGCGCGACGAATTAACGCGCGACGAATTGACGCAGTCGACGAATTGACGCGCGACGAATTGACGTAGGCGACGAATTGACGCGCGACGAATCGTCGCAGTCGACGAATTGACGCACGCGACGAATTGACGTAGAACCGCTTGTTCTCTCGGTTGAGCCATGTCCAGTGTTTCCTTCAAGCGGTGTGAAAGAACTTTAGTGAAGATTTTATAAACTACTGATAGGAGGCTGATAGGTCTGTAGTTTCCGAGATCCTCAATGTCACCTTTCTTATGTAGCAGGATCATTGTAGCGGTGTTCCAATCCTCAGGAATCTTTCCTTCATTAAGGCATGGAGTGAAAATTTGGGCGAGTACTGTTTCGATTTCTCCACTTGCTTCTTGTATGATGTCTACAGTAATTCCATCTTCTCCTGGAGCTTTTCCCCGCTTCATGTTCTTGATTGCATGTGCAACTTCTGCTGGGAGGACTGGAGGAACTCTGGTACTGGTATCTTTCATGATGTCTGGAGTGCATGTATCATCCCTTTCATATAATTTGGAGTAGAAATCTTTCACTCTTGTCAAAATTTCGCCTCTATTTCTTGTTACAGAACCATCTTCTTTTCTCAGTGCCATAATCTGTTTTCTTCCCTTACTGAGATGTCCCTTTGCTATCTTTAGGCTTTGGTTGTTTTCAATTGCTTTCCTCACTAGTTCACAGTTGAATTTCCTTATGTCTTCAGTGATACTTTTTCTTACTGTCTTGCATAGCTCTATATATTCCACTTTGGAAGTCACATCTTCTTTAGTTGTCCTCATCTCTCTTCTTTTTTGCATCAACATTTTCGTTTTTCCTGATAATTTATTTACATGCAACTTGTTCTTAGACCCAGCTAATTTTGTTGCTGTTTCCATAAGAGCTTTGGTTACTTTTCTGTTAACTTCAGAGATGTCCACTTCTTCCGATGTTAGGCCTTCTAAAGCAGAGAACCTGTTCTTCAGTTCCAACTTGAAGGTATTATGGTGTTTTTTAAGGTTGGTTATGTTAATAGATTTTGTTTGTCTTATGAGCTTGCCACGTTCAAGTTTAGTGTTGAGGTGCATCTTACATCTCACCAATCTATGGTCACTACCTGTGTTGAACTTGTTTAGCACACTGCAGTCTTCTATGACGAATTTTTTGTTACACATAATAAAATCAATTTCACTTTTCGTCCCATTTGGATGTCTCCATGTCCATTTCCTGAGTGGCTTTTTCTTGAAGAAGGAGTTCAAGATGAAAAACCCTTCTGCCTCTGCAAACTCAACGAGAGTATTTCCACGCTGGTTTCTGTTGCCGTGACCGAATTTACCTACTGAAGTTTCATTCTGTTGCCGTTGCCCTATTTTTGCATTGAAATCTCCCATAATTATTTTCAAGTGCTGCTTACCTTTATTATTTAGATGACAAATTTCCTCATAAAATTCTTCAATTTCTTCTTCAGGATGACTTGTGGTGGGTGCATAAGTTTGAATAATCTGAGCCTGGTATCTTTTCGAGAGTTGGATAACAAGTCGTGCAGCTCTGTCAGAGGAACTTTCAACTTCTACAACTTTATCCTTCAGTTTCTTGTTTATTATAAATCCAACACCACTAGTTCTGCCAGTATCTGTCCCACGATAGTAGAAGAGATGTCCACTTTTCAGTTCGATGAGATCTTCTCCTTTTCTCCTTACCTCACTTAGACCCACGATGTCCCACTTGATCCTTTGTAGTTCTTCTTCCAATTCAAGAAGCCTTGAATCAGAAGATAGGGAGCGTCCATTGTACGTAGCCAAGGTCAGCATCAGATGGCAGCCTAGTCCGGTCCTCCGGGGATTCTTAGCACCCTCTGCCTTCATGTCGCACTGGCCGCTGCCTTGTCCAGGTACATTCCAGCTGCCGGAGACTGAGGGCCAAGATTTAAGTTGTGGAGTCATTTTGGAGGGGTTTGGCCATAACTCACCACGCTGGCCAAGCGGGTTGGTGAGTGTGGGATAACATTTCCTCTAATCCCGATGGTATAGTTATACCGCTATTGGCGGTCGTCAGAGCCCCTTTAGTGGGAACAGGATGCACCACGAGAAGGCGGGGTTGACATTTGTCAAGGAGAGGCTGTGATGTTACGCATCACCTGACCTTACATCCCAATAGTTGCATATTCTCTTGTAATTATTTTTTTTAATGTCGTGACGTGATTAAAAAACTTTTTTTAATGTTGTGACATTAATAAACCTCTCGCACTTCCCCCACTTGTAAATTTTTGTGGTATCAGAAATGGGAAAAAGGTTCTCCCACACCCACCTCACAGTTTCATTACCAGCTGGAGAACAGGTTGGCGAGACAATTCACTATATAAGATGCTCATAAGATATGCAGAGGTGTAGCGGTGTGTTCTTCTTGTTTCCCCATCCTAGTTACTGAATAAATTTCTCACCTATTTACTTCACTAAAGCAAAGGCAGTGATTATGGGTACCCTAGCAAATTTGATACCAGTGTGGAGTACAGTGACTTTATTTATATATAGCCCCAAGTACAGCAAAAAATATGCAGTTTTGGGATTAAATGCCAACACCCATGTCATGCAACCTGTGTCATCTAGTGCTTTAAAAATAAACTGATGCATGGCTGTAACTAAAAATTGAAAGAGTAAGTTTCAGAAATTAGTAGCATGTTAGGTAACATGAACAATTCGGTTAAGAGTCTAGTGAGCATTGCTCAAAAACATGTAAAACCAAGTGCAATTTTAAATGTTTTCCCTCCTGGTAGCACAGCCTAGAAGTAAAATAAATGAAATGTGTTGTAACTTTCAATATGCAACTGGTGTATACATTTGATTTCAATTTAATGTGTTTTTTAACGTCTGGTTTGGTTTCAGACAACTAAATTAAGAAATCAAACTATTAACAGCTTACACAAGTTCTGAAAGTGTACGATTTAAAATACTTTAAAATCACCCATTTATATGTTGAAGTGCTTTTGAAGCGAAGCTGCAATGAGCGATTATCGTGCTAAATGTTTATATATATATATATATTACACAATATCGGATTTTTATTTCAATGGCAGCAGTTTCGTTTCTTTTACATACCCATTAAATTCATTGTAATCCTTGTATTTTATATTGCGATTTCACAACACGAATGTAGCACCTAAAGCACAACACGAATGTAGCACCTAAAGCACAATATGAATGTAGCACACTCACATGTATCTTTTCAACCAGAGAGTTTGGTTTTGCCTGCTTGTGACATCACACCACAGATTAGCTGTGACTTATGGCGGCAGAGCCAGTGGTGTCTCCACCTAATACAAGCTCCATGATAAAACCCTTCTGAAAGTGTGCATTAAAATAATTAGAAAGTTGTGTGCTCAACAATCCCTCTATTCTCCAGATTTGTCGCTCAGTGACTACTTACTATTCCCTAAATTAAATTGCCTTTAAAAGGAAACTTTTTCAAGACATTGAAGGCATACCAAGAACAGTGACATCAGCTCTTCACTCCATACCAAAAGATAATCTCTGCAAGCCCTTCCTTTCGTTGGCGGATTGTGTCACTTCTTGTATTAACGCAAGAGGAATGTACTTCAAATGAAATATATTCACCTTTCCTGATTTTCCATTTTCTCATTTTTTTTAAAACCAGTCTTATTACTTAATTGCTGCACTGTATATATAGTTTTGGGGACTTCTGATTTTCATTTAAGTTCATCTGTTTGCTCAGAGCTGTTTGTAGAGACCAATTGGACAACTCTCAACAAATTTGGTATTCATACTTTCCTGAGTATGCGGATCCGATTTTCGAAAAGAAAAAAAAATGTAATTAAAAACTTAGTCGCTGTTCTTCCTTTAATTTGCATATTACGTATGTTATCTAACGAATTTAGGGTAGATAAAGGAGTCGCCAAAAGCTTTTCACAAATCTCCGTAAGGTGAAGAGTCATGGTGCTCATTGGCGTAGCCAGAAATTTCTCAAGGGGGGGGGGGTGGGCATGAGTTTGGTTCATTGGTGAAAGTCTCATATATACACATATATTGCTTTAAATTCGTGTTAAATCTCCCCTCAAGGGGCGTCAGGACCCGAGGACCCCCTTTCCTTGGCTACGCCTATGATGGTGCTTACTTTACCTTATTGCGCGTTACTCATGAGTCATGAAACTTTTCTATCAACGAGGCAGTTATGCCAGCGCTATACTTAAGGAATTTTGGGGGTTAAAGGTTTACGAAGAGGTCCTCTGACTATTACTAAGCTTAGGAAAGAGATTTTGCGTTTTGAGGAAAGTGGAATTTTCAATGCGAAACCAGGACGGGGTCGCAAATCGACTGAACCTCTGAAAACGCAGGAAATTGAAACCGCAACAGTGCTGCATAGAGTGGAAAATTCTAAAGGCAGCAGTAGTGCACGTGCAATATCACGGTAATTGAACATGCACTATACGACAGTGTGGAAAGTTTTGCGAAAAATCTTGCATTTTTTCCCTTACAAGATATATCACAGTCAAGATTTGGTTTCTGGTGATAATGATAAACGGAAAACATTTGCTTTGACATTCGTAGCTCGGATGATGGTTGATGATACATGGCCATAATAAATTCTATGGAGCGATGAGGCTCATTTTCATTTGAATGGTTCTGTGAACATTCATAACTGCCGTATTTGGTCTGAAGAAAACCCGTACGGTTTACCAACAAATTCCATTGCAGTCACCAAAAGTAACGATGTCGTGTGGTTTAACGGCATCATTCATCATTGGTCCTTATTTTTTGAAGAAAACTCTGCATCTGGACAAGTAACATGTTCTGTTAATACTGCTAAATACGAAGATGTGCTCAAAAACTACGCCATTCCCATTCTTCAGCAGAGAAATTGTCTAAACACCACAATCTTTATGCAAGATGGTGCAACCCCTCATATCGGATTAAATGTTCAAGCCTTACTGCAAAAAAGTTTTCAAACGAGAGAGTGATTAGCCGATCATTTCCAAAGTCATGGCCACCATGATCACCAGATCTGTACTCCTGTGACATTTGGTTAACGGGATACTTAAAGAGCCTCGTTTATCAAGGCAATATTCCCAACTTTACTGCGTCTTAAAAGGCAGAATTTCATAACATGTGAGACAACTGCCCTCAGGTCAGTTGCATTCCACCGTCGAGTGTGTTATTGAGCTAATGCAGTGTTTAGAGAATGGAAATGTAGAACACATAGAACCCTATGTATGATCTAATCTTCAAATTCGTTAGATAACCTACGTAGTATGTAAATTTAGGGGTAGAATGCCAAATTTCACCCTAACGGCTGAATTTTCTTTTTCAGAAAATCGAAACCACATACTCAGGAGTGTATGCATATTCCAAATTTGGTTGAGATTTCTCCAATAGTTCTTTCTGTAGAGAGCTCTGAACTCCTCTTTAATTGTTATCACCCTGTGCATACATTGCTTGTGCATTCTATTTGTATTTACTGTTTCTCTTTGCGCCTTTCTAGTGTTTCAATGAGAAGTTCTGTTTTTTAAAAACAGAACTTCTCATTGAAACACCATGACTTATTAAGCAAAAGACTGACGTGTTATTAAGTCGAACGACTGACGTATTTAAAAAATAAAAATACGTCAGTCATCAGACTTAATAGGCCCTAAGTAAAATACCATTTTACTTATTAAGTCGAATTGACTGACGTATTTTGGTTTTTAAAAGACGTCAGTCGTTCGACTTAATAAGTAAACAGTAACGAAACTACGTGTAAATGAGAAGATGGGAAAATGACTTACCATCACATCAAATGCTGAAAGTGTCCCCCTCCTCTTCGAGACACATTTTCACACCTTTCACCATGTTTTCTGATACTCGCCTGAACATGTCTGTGCCGATATTGTTTATTTCGGTCGTGATGTTTGCCCGAGAATCCTCATGAAGAATGGTTCGTGGTCTGTTTTTGTAGACTTTCCTTATACGATACCCCACAAGAAATAAACCGCGGACGTCAAGTCTGGCGACCTGTGGGGCCACGGGGCTTTGGAGATAATGCACTAGCCTGTTAGAAGTACCCCTGCGTAAGGTCCATGTCGTCCAATTGCTCCACGAAGGCCATGAAAATGTTCTTGTACACAACAGTGTCCCCAGTCTCTTCAAAGAAAATTGGCCTGACTCTCAACGGAAATTGCACACCACACACCCACCTTTTGCAGATGAAGTGATGTTTCGTGGATCACATGAATATTTTCTGACGCTCAAATCATCGTGTTTTGAGAATTTACACATTCTGAGAGATGAAACCACACTTCTTCGGTAAACTATGTCACCGTCAATATTCCACGGTTCCTTTCCACCTAGTTGAGGAACCAAGTGGAATAACGTACACGCTTGATTTTGTCGAGCCCAATCAGCTGGTGTACAGCTGTCACTCTGTATGGTGTGATTTTTGCGTGCTTAGCTGCTCTTTGACACGACGTCAAATAGTAGCCGGTTTCCTGTGATAATCCCGTAATGCTTTCCATCCGGGGGAAGCAAAACAATTGCTTACGAACGTCTGTACACTGCGGCACTCTTGACGACGAGTTGTGCTTCCCTTTCTCATTCAGTAATGAACTTGTTTCTTCCAGCTTCTCCACGAACCTCAGAATCGTCTTCCGATCAGTACCATCACGAACACCGTACTCGTGTCGGTAAGCTCTTAGCGTGGCAGTAATAGAATTAGTAAGCCAAAAATTCTTCACGATAAACACGCTCTGCTGCATTGTGTACATCTTACTGCTTGTGGCGAGAACTGAAGAGTGAACGCGGGAACAACCACTAAAGACCTTAACTGACGCCATCAGCAGAAAACTTGATATGATGGCAAGCAGTGCTCGAAGTGGGAATTTTGGAGTGCCGCCATGCTCTTATTTAGCTACAAAGATCATCCGGAAAAAATACCTTCGCCAGAAAACTACAAAACTGAAATAGTAAAAAAACAAAAAATCCCTGGAAGAAAAACTTATTTGTTTGAAAATGTAACTGACAATTCCGTGTAATACTATTGCACCATAAGTCAGAAACGATGGCGGTCGATTTCAGTTGGTTGGTTTGTGGATCGAGTGGGCACTACTTATGTTACATCGAGCAGTGGAGTTAGACTTATTTACAACGAGGAGTCTATACCCCTGGACCAGCGGATTAACGAAACCTCGGCTAATAATTAGTGATTCAGCTGGACTTGAACCCAGAACGTTAAGATTCCGAGCCCATAAGGCAGCCCCCTTCCAATAAGGACGTTTATGAAGTAGAAAGTTGGGCAATTAGAATGATTATTCCGTCTTAAATTAATAGCAATCTCACCACCCTCAAAATAAATAAATAAATAAAAATTCCGAAGTGGAAAAAGTATATACTCATTGCTACAAAACTAAGATTTGTGTTTAATCTATTACTCGCAATTCTTCATTTTATGAAGAAGCTTTTCAAACTTAATGTACTATATAAAATTAATGATATAATAAAAACTGCAGTCATCCTTAGTGGGATGATCTGGGGCTTGGGCAAGATATGATCATAAACTATGAGTAGCTTCATTTCCATCCTTCAAAGGATTGAACTTATAGCTCATGTGTACACCACTCCCATACTCTTTGCGGTTCCCACACAGCTATTTCTCAAGGGCATGAGGCACATAAGGTTTCAATGTTTAAGAATGCGCACTCGTAAGTCAAGGACAAAAAAAATTATTTCTGCAGTTACCATTCACCTGTTATGTTGTTTTGTGGGTCTGACCGTACAAATAAGAGATGTCAGCACATACTCAATATTAATATTTACTGTTAATCTTATACAACAAAAAGTGCTAACATTTAAGTTAAAGTTAATTAAGACTGTAATGAAATTCGATCAACACATTGGACTGAATTTTTGCTTAATAATAAACAAATACTGTACATGAATGAAACGAAAACATTGAGTGCATAATTTACTCATTATTTTTGTAAAATAATATTTACTATTTTCGGGAACCACTTTTTTTAGTATTTAGGAAAACGATGAGTGGTTAACTGTATGGATCGTTTATCAGAGTAGTTTAATAGTATTAGACAACGTCAATTGTGAAAATATCTTGGTAGTTATGAATCGAACCTTTGTCGTTCTATGGGCTTCATATAATAGATTTACCAGCAGTTGGCGTTGTTTCGATCTCGTATAATACGTACAATATAAGACATTTACCGACGATGAGTGTTCAGGACTTGTGTAAAGTATCACAGGGTAGAACTATTGTGCCCCACAGCGTTGTCTGTGGTGCTTTACTCCTTCCCCTTCAAATTTGGAGAGTTCGCAGGCTTTTCCTTACGCTGCACTGCGCTAGGCTCAGATTACTGTTCTTTCTGATTGCCGTACTTTCCCAGAAAAAGTGGAGTCCACTACACCTGCAAACCGTAGAAAGCCGAAGTGCACATGCCAGTGATACACAGCTTTGACATTTTCATTTTTTCAACTGTATTTCCGTCATCGTGCCATTATTGCAAATAGCTACAAAATGTTTTTGATTGGTACTGAAAGAAGGACATTCGCAATAGATAGATTCGTTTTTGTTTGTTTACTTTTTAGCAGATACAAGCAGTGTATCTTTGATTATCTTGTGTATGCACATTCGCTCATAATATGGACAAATAAACATTGAAGCAAAATATCCACAGCACACATTTCTTAAGATCAGCTATGAAGTACTTTGGTAATTATTACTAAAGTAAAACAAACTAAATTTTCGAAGAACAATTATTTATTTCCAAAATTATCCTATATTTACCATCTGAACGTAAGAAAGTATTTGCGCTTCACTAAAATTTCCGGAATGTAAAATGGAAGACATCGTTACACATATCCATATTATTACAATTTATGGCGACAAATAAAAAAGCAGAATGCGCATTACATATACATTGGTTGGTGAAACAAACGAATAAAAAACAAAATTATACATTTACACAAATAGATTTCAAATTTACAAGTCACATAATATCTGATTATAACTTTTTTTTTAAATGGCAGTGTACGATTGCTCAAATTAATCACACCTTTCATTTAAAATTCCAAGACAAAAAAAAATACATTTCATGGATAAATATCAATGAAATCTTGAAATTAATTTCAAAAATCTGATTTATAGTTAGCTGCCTTATTTTCCAAATTGCACCTGAAAAGTTTACAAACAACCACTTATTTAAAACTGGATATGAAATATAAAGGTTTTGCACATACCACCTGAACGTAAAAAAGTATTTGCACGTAACTAAAATTTCCAGAAAGTAAAATAGAAGACATCGTTACACATATCCATATTACTAAAAACTTATGGCGACAAAAAAAGAAAAGCAGAATGCGCATTACATGGACATTAGTTGGTGAAGCAAAAAAATAAAAGACAAAATTATGCATTTTCACAAACAGATTTCATATTAACAAGTCACATACTAATTCAGAGGCCAATATACGATTGTTTAAATTAATCACACTTTTCATTTATAATTCTAAGACAAAAAATACATCACATTTCATGGACATACATATTAATGAAACCTCGGAATGCATATCGAAAATCAGATTTATAGTTAGCTGCCTTATAATCCAAATTGCACCTAAATTAGCAAAAGAAGATGCAATAAGTTTCCAAACAACCACTTATTTAAAACCAGATATGAAACAAAAAGTTTCTGAACATTGGCCGGTACATTACACTGCGTTCGTGGGATGCTCTTATACTTATCGTAATGAGAATGTGCTGAACATAATAATGATAACAAGAAAGATGACACCGAATTTTTGGGTGTAATAAGCACGTCTTTTGAATCCGTTCTGACGCAAATTAAATTTATCAAAGCTATTCAAAGTCAATGGAACCGGTATGGAAAACAATAGTATCTGACGGAAGAAAGAAGTTTTTCAATCGGGTCTTTAATCCCTCAGATATTGCTGTAAACGGAATAGTGAGCTTACGAACTCTTAGAAACAGAGTTATCGACAAAAATAAGATGTGACTTTATGTCCCTTGGTGGGAAAACCATGCATTATTTTAGGAAGAAAGTATTCACAAAAGGTTTATCCATATGAGCGGTATCGGTCGAAGAAAAAATTTAGTCGAGTTTTCAGGAGCCCAGATTTTGCTACAAATACATCAGAAGTAGAAATTACCACTTATGACCCCTGGTGGCGAAACCATTCTTTACCGAACATTAGAAATTATGTGAAAAATATTTTCCGTCAGGTCTTGTATCCGATACAGGAAGAATTTTTCAAATCGGAGTTTTAGGAGCAGAAAACGCAATTTACCATTGTGCGCCCTAGCGGAAAGTCTATGATTTACTTGAAAATTTTGAATTTATAGGAAAAACATTTCGCATCGGAAACACTATCCAACAAAGAAGGAATTTTTCAAATCGGACTTTTAGAAGTAGAGATATTGACAAAAATAAGATATACATTTACGCCCCTGGCGTAGAAACCATACATTATTTCAAGATGAAAATGTTCCTAAAAGGTTTGTCGACATGAGTAGTATCGGTCCACAAAAGACTTTTTTCAATCGAGATTTTAGAACCTCATAATTTGCTGCAAATACATCAGAAGCGGAAATTAAGACTTACGCCACCTGGTGGCCAAAATTTTTTTTACAAAAATTTGAAATTATTTGCAAACGATTTCCCATCAGGAGCTGTATCTGGTGCAGAAAGAATTTTTCAGATCGGAGATTTAGAAGCAGAGATATAGGGGGAACGCAATTTACCTTTACGCCCCCTAACGGAAAGTCTAGGAATTACTTGAAAATTTTGAATTTATAGGAAAAACATGTCACATTAGAAACACTATCCAACAAAGAAGGAATTGTTTAAATCGGACTCTTAGAAGTCGAGATATTGACAAAAATAAGATATACATCTACGCCCCCTGGCGTAGAAACCGTGCACTATTATAAGAAGAAAATGTTTCTAAAACGTTTGTCGGCATGAGTTGTATCGGTCTACAAACGACGTTATTTTCAATCGAGAATTTAGAAGCTCATATTTTGCTGCAAATACATCAGAAGCAAAAATTAAGGTTTACGCCCCCTGGTGGCCAAACCATTTTTTTACAAAAATTAGAAATTATGTGCAAACGATTTCCCATCAGGAGCTGTATCCGGTGCAGAAAGAATTTTTTACATCGGAGATTTAGAAGCAGAGATATAGGGTAAAACGCAATTTACCTTTACGCCCCCTAGCGGAAAGTCTATGAATTACTTGAAAATTTTGAAATTATATGAAAAACATGTCACACGGAAGACACTATCCAACAAAGAAGGAATTTTTCAAATCGGACTCCTAGAAGTCGAGATATGGACAAAAATAAGATATACATCTACGCCCCCTGGCGGAGAAACTGTGGAATATTTTAGGAAGAAAATATTCCGAAAAGGTTTATCGATGTGAGTGGCATCAGCCCACGAAATAATTTTTTTCAATCGATATTTTAGAAGCTCAGATTTTATGGCAAATACATCAGAAGCGAAAATTAACGCTTACGCCCCCTGGTGGCCAAAGTATTCTTTACCAAAAATTCGAAAATATATGCAAAAGATTGTGCATCAGGAGATGTATCCGCTGGAAATTTTTTTTTCCAAATCGGAGTTTTAGAAGAAGAGTTATCGGAAAAAATGCAATTTACTTTTACGCCCCCTAGCGGGAAATCTATGCGTAATTCGATAAAGAAACTATATCTAAAACACTCTTCGACATAAGTGGAATCGAAAGATAAAAGGAATTTTTTCAATCTGATGTTTAGAAGAAAATATGTGGAATAAAACGTATTTTTGAATTCGACATCATCTGCATTTACGCCCCCTAGCGGCGAAATTGTACATCGTAAGAAAAAACGAAATAAAGGATCATCATTCGCATATTTCAAGCTTTCGAATGCAAAAAGAATTTTTCAAATCGGACTAATAGTTGCAGAGATACCGTGGGTACAGGCGGACGGACATAAGCACGATCTTTTATTACAAAAGACGTGCTAAAAAAAGAAATATGGCAATATAATTATTATGTTGGTTATTAGAGTGTAACATCCTACTCCTTAACTTTATGAAAGGTTATCTAACTTAAGGGCATTTATTGTTTAAGTTCATAGGGTTGAACAAAAACTTTTAATAAGCAAACAAGAAACTAAAGTACGTGAAATGCCAAATTTTTTACTCGAACTTATTTCTTCATTTTCACAGTTAACTGCAGTTAATTTGGAAAACCCATGCATGAAAGAACTTTCCAAAGTGGAACTGAATTCTGGGCAGACCACAAAATATTATACCTCCATATCTGTCTTTCTTCCTTATGTAAATATATTACTAATTTAATAGTGTACATTGGTATCTATAACAGTGGCGGTTCGTGAGTAGGGGGTTCACAATTAATAATTTGCAGTTTTTGAGATACACTGTGTCACACACTTGTGTGTTGCTTGCAATATTCATATAATTTAGGCGCTGCTATACCTTGATGTAATGTACTAGGGGTGTTCAAATGAAAAGGTACGAAACGTCATAAGAACGTAACCATTAACATATTTGCCTATGCCGCTATGGGAGAACGTAGCGACACATCTAGGGATGCGATTGGAGTCGCCGGCGTGGATCGGAGCATGCGCGGGCGCCCGCATGCGCAGGAGAGAGCAGAGGCTCTTATAAAGAGCGCCGTCCAAGGTCCACTACTTGTTGAATTCCTCCAGCACAGACGAACCATTAATTCCGATGTGTACTGTGAGACACTCCGAAGCCTACGCAGGTCCATCAAGAACAAAAGACCGGGGCTGCTCACGGAGGGTGTGGTTCTGCTCCATGATAACGCGCGTCCACACGTCTCCAGGGTCACACACGTGGAACTGGCCAAGTTCCAGTGGGAGCAGCTTGACCATCCGCCCTACAGCCCGGACATGTCGCCCTGCGATTTCCATGTGTTTGGTCCCCTGAAAAAACATCTGAAAGGGAAGCACTTCCACTCGGACGACGAACTCAAGGACGCTGTGCAGGACTGGGTCTCGTCACGGCCACAGGAATTCTGGGAACAAGGAATCCTTCGGCTCGTTAATCAATAGGATTGTTGTTCTACGGCCTATAGTGTATACTTTGAATAAAGTCTTCATTTATACCCACAGTGTCGTTTCGTACCTTTTCATTTGAACACTCCTTGTATTAATTTTGAAACGAAATGTTATTATAGATATTACTGTACTTTAACTGTTTCACAACTTAATAATAAAGGATTACTTGATCATACTTGTTATAATATGTTAATTGTTAACGTTATTTTTAATACACCACAATATGAATATTCAAGAAACGCATGCACCGTATTAAATCCGTTTATTTCTTATGGTGTAGTAATCACAGAGATTCGCCAAGCTTTCGCAATCAGCTGCTTGTGCCGGAATACCTGCAAGGTGTTCCGGCACAAGCAGCTGATTGTTTTTGCGTGGGTATGTTTTGGCGCTATGACGTTAGCCTCGTTGCCTTTTGAAAGACCTACGTGAATAAAAACGTGAGTGTACATTTTATTTAAAGTTTTACTCAAAATATCGGGGTAAGGTTTAAAATATTTAAAACCTCATTTTTCTTAGCTTTAGACAGATTTTGTCAAGTTCCCATTGTTTACAGAGCGTTCCTTTTCGTGCTACTATTACAAATTTAAGGGCACACTGATCATGGGTGCTCCTATCCAAAACAACTATATCAGCATGTATCTAATGAAAAGAATATACGTGTGTGTTTGGTGCAGCAAGTGTTTGTGCTTGTCTACCATGGTCTATGACAGCATATGTGAATATTTTTTTAATAAAATATGTTTATATGAGATAAATACACAAACGGAAGATTAAGATTTACAGTATATTCTTTTTGGCGAATTTATACAACCTTCAGTCCTTGTACACAAGGTTAAAGTAATTGTTCCTGGAGTCACTTAACACCTTGTTTATATCTCAGTTAGCTTGAACTAATTGACTTCCAGTTATGCCATAAGAAATAAAAACTTTCGGATTTCCGATGTGACGTTAAGTTTGGCAAGTATAATGAGCAATAACTAAACATTTACTATAAGATACAGTAAACAAAACTGGAAAGTTAAATAGTTCATCACGTCATTTCTTCTGTTTCACTAATAAATAACATTTATACACGATTTATGCTATTAAGTTTATTAAGTTTTAATAGGTTTTGGTTTAGCATACCAGCCAAGTTGATATTATTGAATCCTTACGAAGAAAAAAAAATTCACATTCTCGTGTATGTAATATTAACTTACTGCTTTCTGATTTTTTAAATCGGTATCTAGATTCCAAACAAGCAAAAAACAACAACAAAAAGTTAAAGATTTAACTGAGTTAAAAATTTACAGGGTGTCCAAAAAGTCTTTCCCACGTTACAAAAATTAATATAAAACTATGTATTACAGGTACAAGAAAAGGATTGCACGACAATGATGGTGCACAAGTAATGTTTTTTTCCCAGTGTCAGTACACCTCCACATGGGCGCCATTTGTGGCCCGGAGTACATCTAAACGACATTCGATTTCACGCCATGTTTTGTTTAACATCTCAGCAGCGGCAGAGCCAATGACGTCCGTTATTCTGCTATTCAGCGTCTCGACATCCGGAACACTGTTAGAGTAAACTTGGTCTTTCACATAACCCCACAGGAAAAAGTCTAGAAGGGTGTAGATTTGTGTACTGTCAGGAGATCGAGGTGGCCATGTCATAGGACCGTAAGCGGCCAGTCCATTTGTCCGGAAATGTGGCATTCAGGAATTCATGAATCACAACTGACAAATGTGGTGGGGCACAGTCTTGTTGGGAAATAACCGAAGGTTGGAGTGCATGCAACTGAGGTGCTACAAAAAGTTCCAGCATGTCCAGGTACACGTTACATGTTACCGTGGGCTCTGTAAAAAAGAAGGGTTCGATGATTCTGTCATGCATCAGGCCGCACCATACGTTCACTTTTGGGCTAGCCCTCTGTTGTTCGATGACATAATGGGGATTTTCTGATCCCCAGATTCGCACATTATGAATATTTACTGTACCAGAGACGTGGAATGTGGCTTCATCTGAGAAACAGACACGGTGCAGATAATCACTATCATGAGCTAGCGCTATGAGCTGCAACATCTCCGTCTGAAATGCAGCACGGAGGCCAATCTTCAGGCTGAAGAGCTTGAACGATCTATACCTTAATATGCATTGTAACGTACCAGGAGATGTGACGTACCTGCCAGAAGGACGCACACGACATAAAGGCAGATAGGAATCAGAATAAAATGTCCGCGTAGCTCAATTGGTAGAGCAACTTATTCCGGAATGAGGGGACCCGGGTTCGAATCCTGGCGCGGATAAAAATGACGGAGAAATTCACTTCGTTATAGCATGTAGATGAAGACGTTTGTGTAAAATTTTGCAAACCGTGGCACTGGGAATCCCAGTTTCCAGTGAAGCACGACGAATGAATTTCCTAGGGCTTCGCAGAAATGTCTCCTGAACAGCTGCAGCTGTACCTGTGTCAACACTATTCGTCGCTTTAAACTTTTCTTACCAAGCTTTTATGCTTTTTTTGGTCTGGTGGTGATCGTCGGTACTCTTTTCTGAAATGACGCTGGACAGTAACCACTGATTTAGTCTCACGGAACCATTACACGCACAACGCCTTTTCTTGCTCGAAGCCAATATCGATGAAATACTCCTCTTATTCAGCAGTAGCGCTCATCTAAACAGAAAGAACACTTTATGAGTGCTGCTATATTATGTTGCCAACCATTTTATTTTAACTTACATAGAATTTCTTATGTTTTTTTTTTTTTTTTTTTTTTTGTAATGTGGGAAATACTTTATATACACCCTGTATTTACAAGGAGATGTGGAAGATTTTGCACATGACAGAGATTACACGAGTGATGTTGTGAAAAGGTACATAAGTAACGTTATTCCTCGTCGTCTCAGTCGCTTACAATATTTTTTACGGAGTCTCAAGAAATGTATGTTCTGAAGTCTTGAGAGTTTCCTGTATTTAATTTTCATAAGGTGGAGTAATCCTATAGAAATAAAAAAATATATAAATCCTATTAGTATCAGTAGATTATTCACTTTTTTTATTTTTGCATCTAACATCATTAAATATAAATCGGAGCTGCAAACTTATTCTCTACAAATTTTGAAAATGACAATCCGATTTTTTGCGTAAATGGGACAAGGATGGTAAGTCAGATAATATCCGAAAATTTTAAAGTTTTCGGATATTATCTGACTTACCATCCTTGTCACATTTACGTCAAAAATCGGATTGTCATCTTCAAAATTTGTATTATATGGCGTTATCCCGTATTTCTTTCAGGATTTATACTCTACATTTCATTTTTGGGGGGTGGGGTGGGGGGGGGGGGGGTTGGTTACTTTATCTTTTTCAAGCAATACAAGAATGAACAATAATCGAGGAAATTCCGCAGATCAGTGTATCGCAATTTCTGTTTTCAGACTATTTCCCGAATCACCATTTATCAGTTTTGGAAGTAACATTTATCGACTTTCAACTTGCCCTTGAAAAATTGCGACATTTTACATACAGTATTTATTGTGATCGCTAGAGAAAAATGCGAAAGGACAAAAAAGCATTCTTTTTTTTTTTTTTTTTTTTGTCCGCAGCTCAACAACGAATCCATTTTGAGCGCAGCATGCTGTTGATTACATACACTGAAAAATAAAGGAGCAGTTTAAGAAATTTCGAAGAAATACTGACGACACGAAAAAAAAAAAACACAAAAGAATAAAACAAGAAAATTAATAAGTTTGCCAAGGTGTTCAAATGCCCAGCAATCATTGAAAAGATGTATACCGATGAGCCATTGCATTATGACCACCTACATAATAAACTGTAAGACCCCCCCCCCCCCCTTTAACCCGCACAACGACGGTCACTTGGCGAGGCATCGGTTCGATGAGGTGGTGATAAGTATCCTGGGGTATCTGGTGCCATAAGATAGAAGCTCGACATTAGTAGTGTATGTTAATGCATTTAGATTCACTTACGGTAAAATTTTGGGGTTTATTTTATGTATACGTACCTACTTTTTCTTCTCTTTTCTTTCTTTCTTTCTTTCTTCCTTTTTTTTTTTTTTTTTTTAATTTTTTGAACGAGATTTGCATTTGATTAACCACTTTTTTTTCAATACAGTCACACAAATTCTTGAACTACAGTTCTAAGTCTGTTTCAACTAGAGCAAAAAAAAAAAAAAATTCTACTTGAAAGTAAATTGATTTTCGCATTCTTTAATTTTCTCACTTTATAAATTTGCTCCAAAATTCTTGCAATTGCAGACATTTTCAATTTTTCCAAGATTTTTTTTCATAATAATTTTGTGTATGACAGGTAAGTCTTGAAAAAAAAAATCAGTTCTTTGCACATTTGGATTTCTCTCCTGACTAAAAGCGCAGACTCTATTACGATTCTGAATTCAACTGTCGCAGTAAAATTTATAACAATGGAATAAAATCTCCGATAGTCTCTCTCAGGGAATGTACCTTGTCTATTGCTTCTCAGCCACGGAAGTAATTTTATTACGCTGAACTTTACTAGGGAGCTGTGGTCCAAAAAAAGTGGGTAAAATGTTAAATGTTACTTCCTCAATGAAAAAAACAAACAAAAAAACCTCAATAATTCGTAGACTTGTGTTGAAAAGATGTTTAAACAGGAAACTGTGATGCTGACATATCGTTTGTTTTAGGGATGGGGCATCTTGATAATTTTTCCCAAAAGTGGGCCGCACAAATTCAGCTTCCAGGGCCGTTTATGGATCGCCGGCCCGCCACTGTATAAGACACAGGGGGATTTTAACACCATTTTTTTGGAAAAAAAGGTGAGTCTGATACACTAATTGTCATAAAAATCCGTGCGATTAACGCGAAACTCGGCGGATAGCTATGAGGAGGGCAGACATGCAAATGATTAAAGTGTCGTGCGATTCTGCACGCCCGCGCGTCCAAAACTGTCTTTGCAATTGCAATCCTTGGGGGCTTATAAGGCGCCGCGCAGGGGACTCCACATTGGTGCCGAAGTGCACGGTAAGAGTCAGGTGAGCGATAGACATGCCGAGAAGCCGCCGTAGATGTGTGTACGGGCAACTGACAGAGTTTGAACGAGGCCGTATCGTCGGGATGAGAAAGGCAAGGTGACCGACGCGCCGAATCGGCCGCCATTTGGGCTGGTCGGACGGTATGGAGCGATCGTGTTCGGAGCAATGGACACGGGAAGGCACCCAGACACGGCGGGCTGGCTGTGGACGACCTAGATACACCACCAGCAGAGAGGACCGTGGGATCGTGAGAGCGGCAGGCGCAGATGCAATGACGTTCTTGTCCAATATCCGGAGACACGTGGCGGCTGTACAAGGGACTTCTGTGTCCGCTAGAACCATTTCCAAACGCCTGGAAGAGGCGAATCTGCACTCTCGACGGATCTTAGGTTTTCTGACATTAACACCAGACTATCGTCGGCGTCGATTGCAGTGGTTTCAGCAGCGAGCAACGTGGAATGCTACGGACTGACGACGTAGAGTTCAGCGACGAATATCGCTTCTGTATGGGAACGGACGACCACCGTGTCAGAGTGTGGAGGACCGCAGGCGAGTGCTACAATCCCAACCTTACTGTACAGCGGCACACGTCCCGAACTGCAGGCGTGATGGTGTGGGGAGCCGTAGTGTATGACAGCCGGACTTCCCTCGCAGTCACCCGAGGGACGTTGACATCCCAGCGCTACGTACAGGAGATCCTGCGGCTCCATGTGCTGAATTTCCTGAAGGAGCGGCCCGGAGCCATTTTTCAAAAATGTAACGCCCGTCCGCACACGGTTCGGTTTTCCCAGGACTGTTTACGTCATGCTTCGACACTTCCGTGGCCTGCCAGATCGCCTGATCTCTCGCCCATCCAGCACGTGTGGGACCAGATGGGACGCCAGCTCTGTTTATGTCCCAGTGTTCGTGATTTAGTGGGTCAGTTGCAAGAAGTGTAAGCCAATCTGTCCCAGAATAACATATGGAGTCTCTTTGACTCCTTGCCGGACCGTATCACCGCATGTATCCGAGCACGAGGCGGGCCGACACGGTACTAACGCTGAGCAGGATGTGTACTGTATGTCCGCGGGAAATTGTCCTGCGGCTGTGATATTGTAATCTCTTCTGTCCTTGGTATGTATCATCTCACTACTAAAATCTTATTTCAATCCGACGCCTCCTTCTTGGTGCAAAGATTTTTATTACAATGAGTGTATTCAAAAAAAAAAAAAAAAAAAAAAAAAAAGACTTTTCCCAGTCTGCTGTTGAGGGCATGGTAACGCCATTTCTGAAGTCCCAGATTACCGGACTCTGCACAGAAGAGGATGTCTGAAGCCCCTAACGAAAGTGCGCACGTTCAATCAGAATCGCTTTCCTGGCTAGAACAGACGTTATATCCCTGAAAGCTAGTTTACCAACGAAATTCTGAGGAATCTCTGAATCCTGGGTGTTTGAAAGAATGACACAAGCGCGCAACCCACGGGAGCGCATAAGCGTGTGTGACGGCATAAATATAAAGGAAAACTGTGATGAGTCAAACTGGGGCGACGATTGCTCTTGTAGCAACAGTGACACTGGAAACTGAGAAATCTTCCGTATCGCTGTGGCAATAGTACTCGCCATTCGGCTGGACTGGACAGTTTCCCAAACAATCAATGTCATGAAAACATTGCTTTCATTCAGTATCCCCGGGTAATACCCCTCCCCTCCTTCATGATCATTTTATATCATCGTCATCATCATCAACTATTATCAATCCACTGCTGGATGAAGGTCTCCCCAAGTTTCATCCACAACGGTCTGTCTTGCGCCAGTCTCCTCCATGTCACTCTCACATGCTTTCTAACTTCATTCTGGGTCTTTTCCTATCCGTTGGAATCCAGTCTAGAAGTTCGGTTGTCCATCAGTGGTCCATTCTTCTGGCAACATGTCCAGCCCATTGCCATTTCAGGGATTTCGCTCTGATCATCAAGTCTTATACTCTTGTCATTCTCCTTACCCAGGAGTTCCTCTTCTTATCTCTCCTGGTTACATCAAGTATGCAACTCTTCGTGCTTCTTTCCGTTTTCTGCCATCTTTGTATGTCTTTTTTAGTTAAGGTCCACGTCTTTGATCTGACGTAAGCACTGGAAGGATGCATTGATGAAACACTTTTATTTTAAGACATAATGGCATATTGCTCTTAAAAACTGCATAGTTTCTTCTAAAAGCGCTCCAAACACGTTTTACACATCGATTAACTTCTTCATCAATGCGACCTCATAAATGTACAAAAAAGTTTTAAATCGTTTTAAGACAACACAACATACAATTTGAGAGAAAAAACAATCAAAATATTCGCTCTCATTATCTATCACCTTTCGCCATCGGTTGGGCAGCTGACGGATTCCAGCCATGAAGAATATTTCGTCCTGTGATGCGATGAAGTCGTCAACCCATTTTTGCACTTCGTCATATAACCGGAAACGTACAGTAGACAAACCATGTTGCGTCGATCGAAACAAATGACAGTCTGAAGGTGCTATGTCGGGACTATACGCCGGGTGCTCCAAAACTTCCCAGCCAAGCATCAATAACGTTTTCTTGACCGATTTCGCGACATACGGCCTAGCGTTGTCATCAGTAATTTCACGGGACGCAATCCTTTGCCTGTGAATGGACGTTTCCGACAGATTTTCTGGTTCAGTCGCAGTAACTGTTGCTTGTAGCGATCAGCAGTAACAGTTTGACCCTGTTCCAATAATTCATAAAAGAGCACACCCTTCATATCCCACCAGATGCACAGCAGAACTTTCTAGGAGTGAATATTGCGTTTCGGTGTCGAAGTCGTTGCTTCACCAGTGTTTTTTGAGTTTGGGATTGTCGTATCATATCCACTTTTCATCACCCGTAACTATTTTCCGCAGGGAAGACTTTCTGTGTTGTTTATTCAACAGATTCAAACACTTCACGACACGCTCATCATTGTTCCTCTGGCTCAGGTCATGTGACACCCATTTTCCTTCCTTCTGAATCTTTCCCATTACACGTAAACGTTTGGAAATGGTTTGTTGAGTTACCCCAGTTTTTTAACTAGTCCCTTTTGCGTTTGAGACGAATCTTCATCCAGCAATGCTTGCAGTTCCTCATGCGCAACTTTCTGCGAGGAGCCGCTACGTTCTCGATCACTAACATCAAAATCATCTGCTTTAAACCGTTTAAACCAAAACTCACACGTGCTTTTCGATACAACATTTTCCCCCCAGAACAGAACAGATAGATGCACATGCTTTTGCAGCACTTTTTCCTTGATGAAATTCGTAATTAATGCAATGTCGAATAAATGCAGTACCGCTTGCCATCTTTCACCTACCGATGTGCAAGTGCATTTGACTGTTGAGCAAACTTCTGTGTCACATTTTATACTCTGGACCAGTTACAGTCATTAGCGGTATATGTCACACACACACAAAAAAAAAAAAACGCTTTAAAACTTATTTGTACACCTAATATATACAATGGCCGTTCCATAAAAACTGAGAGTAAAATCACACAAAATGAAGAAATATAGATACAGCAAAATACATGTTGTTGTTTTTTCTCAAAGTATCTTCCCTCGGATGATATGCAATGGTCCCATCGTTCAGTCCACTTTTCGAAGCAAGTGGCGAAAGCATTTTGTGGAAGCTGCTTTAGCGACCCCTGTACAGCTTGAATAACGTCAGCATCTGTGTTGAGTGTTGCACCACGGAACTTCTCCTTCATTGTTGGAAACAACCAAAAACCGCATGGGGCCAGGTCAGTACCGTAGGCAGGCTGTGGTATAGAAACTGTTGAACACAAGCAGCCACATGTGGGTGGGCGTGACCACGGTAAAGGGTCCACTTGCCCACCAGTTCCGGTCGCTTAAATGATATGTGTTGTTGCAGACGCTTCAAGACTGAAATGTAATGCTCAGCAATGACAGTAATTTGTGGAGGGACGGCATGCTGGTAGACTAAATTTTTTTTATCAAAGAAAATTATCATCATCACCTTCCCAGCTGATTTGGTTTCGCGGACTTTTTTCGGGGGAGGCGAGCCTGTGTGTTTCAAGACACTCGTTGAGCGCTTCAAGGGAGGGGGACGAAATGGTGGACCCATATTTCATCGGCAGTTATTACTGTGTTTAGAAAGTTTGGTTCAAAGTAAACAGTTCCTCCTAATATTCGAAGATTACCAAATTTAAGCAGCTTGTAATTTATATGATATTATTAACCTTTTCCTGCAAAAATGTTGTAGCGCCAAAATTCCTAAAAGCTAATAGAAAGTTTCCGGTTTTATGACAGTTCAGAATAGACTACTATCTTAATTACAATTTAGGGACATATTAACTTTCATGAGAAAAATGAGTAGGTTTCAATTATGGATTCAGGTTTGTTTCAAATTTTTCACAGACTGTTTCGAGACGTTACTGACGCTAGACAATATGTCAATAGCAAAGAACTAATGAAAAATATCCCCATGCTTTTTTCTCCCGCTGTCCCTGTCTTCCCTTTATCTTTTGCGCTCTCTCTCTTTCTCTCTCTCAATCTTCTTCTTTATTCTATTCCCTTCTCTTTCTTTTTTTACTGAAGCTAAATCAATGTAATACGTATTTTAAATCCAATTCGATAGAAAGTTTAATAACTAAATTTTTTAAGAAAAACTGAAAACAAAATATGCAAAGTTAATCATTTACGGTCTTCGCTACTTTAAACGTAAAAACTTCGTTATGGTTTAGGGGTGGCGATGGCTCCAGTCGCCCCCCGCTGGATCCGTCACTGCTGTCAGCAAGCTCCGCACTGAATCACAGCCATTTTTAACCATAGCCAGAATATTTCTAGTTTTAATGCCAAAATCTATCGGCCTTCCACGACCACTGATCTTATTAGTTTTGCTTCTTATCTTTCATCTTTTTACCCGTCCCTCCAGTTCACAGTTGAACTAGAAGTTAATTTTTCTTTACCGTTCTTAGAATTTATGTTGCAAAGAAATCCTATCTCTAATTCCATCCGTTCTTTAGTTTACAGAAAACCTTCCTTTTACTCTAATTTGATTCTGTTTTCTTCAGCCACATCCCTACATTATAAACTTGTTTCCATCAGCTTTCTAGTTAACAGAGCTTCTTCTCACTCTTCTGATAGGCATAGTCACTCTTGTGAATTAGATAAGATTTACGAACTGGCTCTGGCATACGGCTATTCGAGGTACCATGTTGATGGCATTCTACGGAAATTTCAAAGAAAGACACTCACTACTTTGACATGTGTATAACGTTAAAGTTGGTTAACAATCTACCGCCTTGTCTCGCCTTGTTAATAAGAGCTCACACTCACCTTCCTGGACCAAGGCAACCATCCGTGTTGCCCTAGCCCCCCAAATAAGACCTGTCTCCTATTCACCGAGAGTTTGTACATCTGTCATTTTTTAAATACCTGTCGTAATGAGGACCTCCCTGCTTTTGTTCATCAAGCATGGAAACTTTTGCTAAATGATATTTGTCACTAACTGCCGTTACTTACAAGTCTACCGACCTCAGACTTTATTTCATTTCACCTTCGTACTTAGGAGTCATGACCTAAATGTTTACTATTACCTTTGTGTCTCTTTGACTGGCAACAGCTCTAATTTACTCCTACATAGTATATATGTGCCCCTGTGTGTTTCACGACGTAGTTTCTTCCATCTGAAGATGAGGTTGATGCAGCCTTGAAAGGTCTAATGGTATTTTAACTAATGTGTATGTGCTTTTATCTTATTAAAGTTTTAACTTATCACTAAGTTTTATTGTGTCATTGTGCAGCTACGGCTAAAGTCTGGATTCATCTGCAGACGTCCTTAAACAACTGCGCAATAACAAAACCAGAATCATCTGCCACGGCTAATAACTGTTGCCATAGATACATCCTTAATTCAGTTGGTCGTCTGCGTGGTTATTTTTCCCCTTCGCACTGTTATCAACTCAAAAAAATTGCTCTCAGTTTTTATGGAGCGGCCTTTGTATATATATATATACAGTACATATATAACTAGTCTTACCATAAATACTGTTACAAAGTATTCAATGAAATAACAAAAGAAATTTCAAGATATTTTAATGTACCTGTGATATAACGTAAGTAGTACACTTGTGAATACATTGCACCAATCACTTTTCAAAATAGCATCCTTTTGCCTATACACAATCCTTCAGTCTTTGTGGCCACTCTTCAATAGCTTTACGCAGGGTCTCCACAGGGAAAGCTGCTACTGTCTGCACCAAAGAGCGTTTGAGACTGACAATACTGTGGTGTCTCTTTCTGGAGGCCATGTCCTCCATGTAGTCCAATGTGTAACGTATACTCTAGATTCAGTTTCCTTTTGATTTTACTATCTCTTGTTATTTTATTTTCCTATGCAAATTATCTTCTCACTTAACGAGATGTTATTTCTCCCGCTGAATGATATGTGGCAACGAGTGTAAGTCATGACGTGGTGGTATGCAGTATATATAGGCGAGCTCAACTATACCAAGTAAGCTTCGTTTTATGTGATAGGTTCTTCTTAATTATTGTTATGCGATTCTACAAAAGTTCGGATATTCAGTAGTAGTGTGATTTGTTGAGAGTGTGTTTGATAATACCAGGAGTTCTCCAATAAAAGGTTTAAAGTGAGTACGTTTTCTCAGTTCATATTATTGTCAGACCTCTGTCTGGCCGTTAAGTCTCTTTCATTAAGTGTCTCCATTAAGTCCAGGGTATATTGTGTTTACCGCTCTAATAAGGAGCCTTCAAGGTACTAATGTACTAAAACCGAAGTTATAGTACTGATATTCAAGATAATGAGGAACGCTGAGTAAAAAGAAGTTCCATATTCAATGAATTTATTGCACGTGCGAGTCTTACCTAAACAAACTCTAGCACTTTGAAGATTAAGTACACTTTAGCTACGTCAAGTAACCTTCCAATAACCCTAACGTGACTTAACGTAAACTTCCCTGCACTACACATCCAGCGGAGAACTTTATTCATTATAAATGGGTTGAGGTCTAGGCTGCTTGAAAGCCAATTAGCTGGAGAAATGAATTCTGGCAAATTCGCCTGAAGCCACTCCTGGGTCGACTTGGTCTTGTGGGCAGGTGCGGAATTCTTCTGTCGGTTTTGGAAGAGGTTGTGAATCCCATTTTTGACCACTGGCTCCAAAACTCTGTCCTGGTAGACTTTGGCAGATATTTCCACTTCTTTCTCACAGAAATGGAGCTCCCTCGTAGGAGACTCCCCACCAAACCATGAAAGAAGCAGGATGGCAGGCAGCCCTTCATGATCCTTGGAGTTTTCTCCTGAGCTTCTCGTGAGGTTGATGCATAAACCCTGTCATTTTGGCGGTTGAAAGCCTCTTCAATAGTGAAATGTTTTTCATCAGAGAAAAGGATCTGTCTGTGGCGATTGTCTGCGTAATGCTGCAGCAAAAGTTTTGCATTTAGCACCCTCTTCTGCTACAGTTGTAGGGTGAGGAAGTGCCCTGAACGCGGCCCGTAAGCTCTCACCCGTAGGTCACTCCTCAACACGCGTGACATCAACATTCTTAAAATGTTCAGCTCACGAGCCATCACTGATTGTTTTTTTGGCAGGATTTCGTCGAATATGGTCTACCACTGCTTTCACCAGGTGAGCAGTCTTCACGGCACGCCGGCCGACCCTTTCTGTGGCGGTCAGCGACGGTCGCAGTCTCAAGGAACCTTTTTATGGTCAGGTAGACAAAAATTCGGCTAATTTTCAGCTTCTTCAGCATGTTGAAAATCTTGGAAGTTGATTTTCCAACTTTGTGTAGCGCTATTACAGCAACACGATTCTCATAATCGCCCCACTCCATGGCAAGTACTTCACTAAATACGTTATCTCCTCTGTGACTGAACGCACAATGATTCACTAACTGCTTCATGCCTCCCGGCTGGGATACGTACCTAGTATTGTGTAGAGACTCCTCTAGCCCGGCGAAGTGCAGCAACTCGACATGACAGCGATTCCACAAGTGGCCAGAAGACTTCGAGAGATGTTGAGCCATGCTGTCTGAACAGCAAACCACAGTTCCTTGGTTTTGTAGGTCCAGGATCTTGGGTCCAAATGGACCTTTCCACCACGTCCCATAAGTGCTCTATTGGGTTCATGTCGGGCAATCGTGGTGGCCACACCATCCATCGGAAATGTTCAGAATGCTCCTCGAACCAATTTTGGACAACTTGGGCCAGATGACATGGTGCACTGTCCGCATGGAAAAACCCATCGTTGTTGGAGTACATGATGTCCATGAAGGGCTGCAAATGGTCACCCAGCAGAGCAACAAAGTGATTATCGGTTAATGACGTTTTTACGAGGACCAGAGAACCCAAATCATGCCGAGTAAAGACACCCCACACATGTATAGAGCCACCACCAGGTTGCACAGTGCCTTGTTGACAGCTTGGGTCCATAGCCTCATGGGGTCTGTGCAACATCCAAACCTACCATCAGCTCGAAACAACTGGTAGCGTGACTAATCGGACCACGCCACGTTGCCAGTCTTCCAGGGTCCAATTACCGTGTTCACGAGCCTAGGTGATGCGCTGTGTCCGACGCCGTGGTGTTAACAAAGGCCCTCTAGTGGGTCTCCTGCTCCCATACCCCCATGGACGCTAAATTACGCTGCACTGACTTGATGGATGTGTCTCAGGTACCTCCTGCATTGAATACGGCTGTTATTTGAGCCAGTGTCGCTTGTTGGTCACGGTCATTGAGAACCCGTGGTCAGCCAATGCCCTGTCCACGGTGGGTGGTAATGCTTTCCATCAGATATTCTCAGTACACACATGACACCGTGAATCGAAGAATGTTGAATGTTCGCACAACTTCGAAAATTGAATGTCCTATCCGCCTGGCTCCCACTATCATACCTCGTTCAAACTACGATAATTCACGTCGGCTTGCCATAATCCTACTAGTAGTTGTACAACCTGACTCACAAGTTACACCTTGCAACTGATAAAGTCGTAGTGGGTCGAAGCCTTTATACGACGGCAGCGCCAGTTAAAAATTTGCGCACTGCTGTCCCATGGCTTTTGGCACATTAGTGTGTGTGTGTGTGTGTGTGTGTGTGTGTGTGTGTGTGTGATCTCATTATACGGCCCTTTTGTGTGGTGGGGTCTGATGAGTCACGCTATATATATATATATACACGGGGGATGTAAGGTCAGGTGATGCGTGACGTCACAGCCCCTCCTTGACAAATGTCAACCCCGCCTTCTCGTGGTACATCCTGTTCCCACTAAAGGGGCCCTGACGACCGCCAATAGCGGTATAACTATACCGTCGGGATTAGAGGAAATGCTATCCCACACTCACCAACCCGCTTGGCCAGCGTGGTAAGTTATGGCCAAACCCCTCCAAAATGACTTCACAACTTAAATCTTGGCTCCCAGTCTCCGGCAGCTGGAATGTACCTGGCCAAGGCAGCGGCCAGTGCGACATGAAGGCAGAGGGTGCTAAGAATCACCGGAGGACCGGACTAGGCTGCCATCTGATGCTGACCTTGGCTACGTATAATGGACGCTCCCTATCTTCTGATTCAAGGCTTCTTGAATTGGAAGAGGAACTACAAAGGATCAAGTGGGACATCGTCGGGCTAAGTGAGGTAAGGAGAAAAAGGAGAAGATCTCATTGAACTGAAAAGTGGAAATCTCTTCTACTATCGTGAGACTAATACTGGCAGAACTAGTGGTGTTGGATTTATAATAAACAAGAAACTGAAGGATAAAGTTGTAGAAGTTGAAAGTTCCTCTGACAGAGCTGCATGACTCGTTATCCAGCTCTCGAGAAGATACCAGGCTCAGATTATTCAAACTTATGCACCCACCACAAGTCATCCTGAAGAAGAAATTGAAGAATTTTATGAGGAAATTCGTCATCTAAATAATAAAAGTAAGCAGCACTTGAAGATAATTATGGGAGATTTCAATGCAAAAATAGGGCAATAGCAACAGAATGAAACTTCAGTAGGTAAATTCGGTCACGGCAACAGAAACCAGCATGATATACTCTCGTAGAGTTTGCAGAGGCAGAAGAGTTTTTCATCTTGAACACATTTTTCAAGAAAAAGCCACACAGGAAATGGACATTGAGACATCCAAATGGGACAACAAGTGAAATTGATTTTATTATGTGTAGCAAAAAAATCGTCATAGAAGACTGCAGTATGCTAAACAAGTTCAACACAGGTAGTGAACATAGATTGGTGAGATGTAAGATGCACCTCAACACTAAACTCGAACGTCGCAAGCTCATAAGACAAGCAAAATGTATTGACATAACCAACCTTAAAAAACACCATAATACCTTCAAGTTGGAACTGAAGAACAGATTCTCTGCTTTAGAAGGCCTAACATCGGAAGAAGTGGATATTTATGAAGTTAACAGAAAAGTAACCAAAGCTCTTACGGAAACAGCAACAAAATTAGCTGGATCTAAGAACAAGTTGCATGTGAACAAATTATCAGGAAAACCCAAAATGTTGATGCAAAAAAGAAGAGAGATGAGGACAACTAAAGAAGATGTGACTTCCAAAGTGGAATATGTAGAGCTATGCAAGACAGTACGAAAAAGTATCACTGAAGACGTAAGGAAATTCAACTGTGAACTAGTAAGGAAAGCAATTGAAAACAACCAAAGCCTAAAGATAGCAAAGGGACATCTCAGTAAGGGAAGAAAACAGATTATGGCACTGAGAAAAGAATAGGGTTCTGTAACAAGAAATAGAGGCGAAATTTTGACAAGAGTGAAAGATTTCTACTCCAAATTATATGAAAGGAATGATACATGTACTCCAGACATCATGAAAGGTACCAGTACCAGAGTTCTTCCAGTCCTCCCAGCAGAAGTTGTACATGCAATCAAGAACATGAAGCGGGGGAAAGCTCCAGGAGAAGATGGAATTACTGTAGACACCATACAAGAAGCAAGTGGAGAAATCGAAGCAGTACTCACCCAAATTTTCACTCGATGCCTTAATGAAGGGAAGATTCCTGAGGATTGGAACAACGCTACAATGATCCTGCTACATAAAAACGGTAACATTGAGGATCTCAGGAACTACAGACCTATCAGCCTCCAATCAGTGGTTTATAAAATCTTCACTAAAGTTCTTTCACACCGCTTGAAGGTGACACTGGACGTGGCTCAACATAGAAAACAAGCTGGGTTCAGGAGTGGCTACAGCACAGTAGATCATATCCACGTACTGAAAGAACTAATTGAAAGAGCGAGGGAATATGAACTTCCATTGTGCATGGCTTTAATCGATTATGAAAAAGCCTTTGATTCGGTGAAACCATCAGCAGTTACAATGGCTCTGAAATCCTGCGGTATTGAAGATGCGTACATTAACATTATTAATAACATCTATGAAAATGCAAGTGCAAAGATTCGGCTGTTTGAAAATACAACACACATAAAAATTGGAAAAGGAGTGAAACAAGGTGACACCATATCTCCGAAGCTCTTTAATGCCACATTGGAAAATGTCTTTCAATCACTGAACTGGGAAAACAAAGGGATAAAGATTAATAGAGATTATCTAACTCACATTCGTTTTGCTGATGACGTAGTCATTTTTGCAACTACCCCATCAGAGCTGCATAGTATGATCCAGGAACTTGCTGACAAGAGTAAAGAAGTGGGATTAAAAATGAACTTTCAGAAGACAAAATTGATGTTCATTGCTTTTACAAAAAATGAAGATTTATCGATTGATGGAGAAAAGCTGGAGATAACAGACACGTACGTTTATCTTGGACAGCAGATATCAAGTGAGGGTCACATTGATGAAGAAATTAATCGGCGTACAAAACTTGCCTGGAGAGCTTTTGGAAGAAACAGCATAATTTTCAAGAGCAATATGCCATTATGTCTTAAAAGAAAAGTGTTTGATCAACGCATCCTTCCAGTGCTTACGTATGGTGCAGAGACGTGGACCTTAACTAAAAGAGACATACAAAGGCTGCAGACAACCCAAAGAAGCATGGAGAGGTGCATGCTTGGTGTAACCAGGAGAGATAAGAACAGGAACTTGTCGATCCAAAAAATGACAAGTGTGGAAGACATCATGATCAGAGTTAAATCCCTGAAATGGCAATGGGCTGGACATACTGCCAGAAGGACACACCATCGATGGACAGCCGAAATTTTAGATTGGATTCCAAGGGACAGGAAAAGACCCAGCGTAACGTATACTCTATATTCACTTTCTTTTTGATTTTACTATCTCTGGTTATTTTATTTTACTATGTAAATTATCTTCTTACTGAACGAAATATTATTTCACCCGCTGAATGAGATCTGGCAATGAGTGTAAGTCATGACGTGGTGGTAGCTAGTATATAGGCGCGTTCATCGAGACTTAGGGAGAGCTTTTGTTGTTGTTATGAGAGAGCGTTGTTGTTTACGGAGAGCGTTGTTGTTATGAGGAGAGATTCTTCATTATTGTAAAACAAGTTGTGTGTGTGCTTTAGATGACCAAGAGTCTTATAATAAAAAAGTTGCCGTAAGTTAGTCTTTCTCAATTCATAGTTTTTGTCAGACCTCTGTCTGGCTGTTAGGTTTATAACATTAGTGTATTACCATAAATAACCAGCGTTAAGACTTTATTCATTTTCGTAATTAACTAGTAACAACAACCTTTTGAATTCACTATTTTGAAGCTTAGTACAAGTATATCATTAGCTAGCTGGTAGGAAGAGCTTATTCATTATAATTAGCTTAGCGGAAAGAAAATAAAGCTAATTCATTATACCAGAAGAAGACCACATGGAAGATGGGTGGATGAAATTCGAAAGTATGCGGTAGTGACATGGAGGAGACTGGCACAAGACAGACCGTTGTGGAGGAAACTTGGGGAGACCTTCGTCTTGCAGTGGATTGATAATGGTTGATGATGATGATGATGATATACACGGTAGAGTCACTTTGTTGTGATCACCAGCTAATATCCATAGTAAACGCCGTGTGCAGGGCGGACAGCAGCTAGACGGGCTGGGAGTGATTCAATGAAGTGCTGGACGATGTTCACAGGTATGTGGAGCCATGCTGACTGCAGTGAATCCGACAGTTGCTGGAGCTGTTGTGGAGGATCATAGAGCAAACAACACGATCGAGGTGGTCCCACAGATGCTCAATTGGGTTAAAGTCTGGGGAATAAGGAGGCCAGGGAATTATTTTGAAGTCTTCATCTTGCTCTTCCAACTACTCTCGCACATTTCTAGCTGTGTGACATGTCGCATTGTCATACTGGAAGACGGCATCCGCCCCAGGGAAGACAATCAGCATGTATGGGTGTACATGGTCTGCAAGGGTGGATTCAAAACCAATTCGGTCCACAGTGCCTTCCACAGATATGAGTGGACCTAGGGAATGCCACGAAAACATTCCTCAGACCATAACGCTGCCCCCACTAGCTTGTGTTTTTACAGCAATGGTTGAAGAGTGTTTGTTATCAGATGTTTCTAGCTTTATAAGACAACGTCCATCCGTTCGATGAAGTAGAAATCGTGACTCATCGGAGAAGGCGATCCTTTGCCAATCAGCGGAGGCCCAATTCCGATACTGCTGTGCAAATGTAAGCTTTTTCGGATGATGCACCTTCGTTAGCATAGGTGCAGTGACCATCCGTCTGCATCGGAGCCTCATACGTAGCAGGGTTCGCTGAACTGTCGGTTTAGACACAATTCCGGTACCCCCCCTCCTGGTTCATTCGGCCAGTGAGTTGCTTCACTGTAGCGTGTCGATCGGCCTTCACACACCTTCGCAGCTGACGTTCACCTCTCCCATAAATGGCACTTGGTGCTCCACAGTTTTCACATCGCTTATTCGCAATGGTGCCATTTCTCATCATGATATACTTTAACCACAGCAGCAGCACGCGAACAGTTCACAAACTGCAGGATACCTACAGCACACCTTATATACTCTCCAGGCCAGCTCACGACACGTGCCTTCTTTTATTGGCTACGCGCTGTTGACGTCAAAAGTAGGAGGTGGTCACAATAATGTGACTCGACTGTGTGTGTATCATATATATATATATACACATATATATATGTATGGGATGTAAGATCAGGTGATGCGTAACATCACAGCCTCTCCTTGACAAATGTCAACCCCGCCTTCTCGTGGTACATCCTGTTCCCGCTAAAGGGGCTCTGACGACCGCCAATAGCGGTATAACTATACCATCGGGATTAGAGGAAATGCTATCCCACACTCACCAACCCGCTTGGCCAGCGTGGTGAGTTATGGCCAAACCCCTCCAAAATGACTCCACAACTTAAATCTTGGCCCTCAGTCTCCGGCAGCTGGAATGTACCTGGCCAAGGCAGCGGCCAGTGCGACATGAAGGCAGAGGGTGCTAAGAATCCCCGGAGGACCGGACTAGGCTGCCATCTGATGCTGACCTTGGCTACGTATAACGGACGCTCCCTATCTTCTGATTCAAGGCTTCTTGAATTGGAAGAGGAACTACAAAGGATCAAGTGGGACATCGTGGGGCTAAGTGAGGTAAGGAGAAAAGGAGAAGATCTCATCGAACTGAAAAGTGGACATCTCTTCTACTATCGTGGGACAGATACTGGCAGAACTAGTGGTGTTGGATTTATAATAAACAAGAAACTGAAGGATAAAGTTGTAGAAGTTGAAAGTTCCTCTGACAGAGCTGCACGACTCGTTATCCAACTCTCGAGAAGATACCAGGCTCAGATTATTCAAACTTATGCACCCACCACAAGTCATGCTGAAGAAGAAATTGAAGAATTTTATGAGGAAATTCGTGATCTAAATAATAAAGGTAAGCAGCACTTGAAGATAATTATGGGAGATTTCAATGCAAAAATAGGGCAACGGCAACAGAATGAAACTTCAGTAGGTAAATTCGGTCACGGCAACAGAAACCAGCGTGGAAATACTCTCGTAGAGTTTGCAGAGGCAGAAGGGTTTTTCATCTTGAACTCCTTTTTCAAGAAAAAGCCACACAGGAAATGGACATGGAGACATCCAAATGGGACGACAAGTGAAATTGATTTTATTATGTGTAACAACAAATTCGTCATAGAAGACTGCAGTGTGCTAAACAAGTTCAACACAGGCAGTGACCATAGATTGGTGAGATGTAAGATGCACCTCAACACTAAACTCGAACGTCGCAAGCTCATAAGACAAGCAAAATGTATTGACATAACCAACCTTAAAAAACACCATAATACCTTCAAGTTGGAACTGAAGAACAGGTTCTCTGCTTTAGAAGGCCTAACATAGGAAGAAGTGGATATTTCTGAAGTTAACAGAAAAGTAACCAAAGCTCTTATGGAAACAGCAACAAAATTAGCTGGGTCTAAGAACAAATTGCATGTGAACAAATTATCAGGAAAAACCAAAATGTTAATGCAAAAAAGAAGAGTGATGAGGACAACTAAAGAAGATGTGACTTCCAAAGTGGAATATATAGAGCTATGCAAGACAGTACGAAAAAGTATCACTGAAGACGTAAGGAAATTCAACTGTGAACTAGTAAGGAAAGCAATTGAAAACAACCAAAGCCTAAAGATAGCAAAGGGACATCTCAGTAAGGGAAAAAACAGATTATGGCACTGAGAAAAGAAGATGGTTCTGTAACAAGAAATAGAGGCGAAATTTTGACAAGAGTGAAAGATTTCTACTCCAAATTATATGAAAGGGATGATACATGTACTCCAGACATCATGAAAGGTACCAGTACCAGAGTTCTTCCAGTCCTTCCAGCAGAAGTTGCACATGCAATCAAGAACATGAAGCGGGGAAAAGCTCCAGGAGAAGATGGAATTACTGTAGACATCATACAAGAAGCAAGTGGAGAAATCGAAACAGTACTCGCCCAAATTTTCACTCGATGCCTTAATGAAGGGAAAATTCCTGAGGATTGGAACAACGCTACAATGATCTTGCTACATAAAAAAGGTGACATTGAGGATCTCAGGAACTACAGACCTATCAGCCTCCTATCAGTGGTTTATAAAATCTTCACTAAAGTTCTTTCACACCGCTTGAAGGTGACACTGGACATGGCTCAACCGAGAGAACAAGCTGGATTCAGGAGTGGCTACAGCACAATAGATCATATCCATGTACTGAGAGAACTAATTGAAAGAGCGAGGGAATATGAACTTCCATTGTGCATGGCTTTTATCGATTATGAAAGAGCCTTTGATTCGGTGAAACCATCAGCAGTTGCAATGGCTCTGAAATCCTGCGGTATTGAAGATGCATACATTAATATTATTAATAACATCTATGAAAATGCAAGTGCAAAGATTCGGCTGTTTGAAAATACAACACACATAAAAATTGGAAAAGGAGTGAGACAAGGTGACACCATATCTCCGAAGCTCTTTAATTCCACATTGGAAAATGTCTTTCAATCACTGAACTGGGAAAACAAAGGGATAAAGATTAATGGAGATTATCTAACCCACCGTCGTTTTGCTGATGACATAGTCATTTTTGCAACTACCCCATCAGAGCTACAGAGTATGATCCAGGAACTTGCTGACAAAAGTAAAGAAGTGGGATTAAAAAATGAACTTTCAGAAGACAAAAGTGATGTTCAATGCTTTTACAAGAAATGAAGATTTATCGATTGATGGAGAAAAGCTGGAGATAACAGACACATACGTTTATCTTGGACAGCAGATATCAAGTGAGGGTCACATTGGTGAAGAAATTAATCGGCGTACAAAACTTGCCTGGAGAGCTTTTGGAAGAAACAGCATAATTTTCAAGAGCAATATGCCATTATGTCTTTAAAGAAAAGTGTTTGATCAATGCATCCTTCCAGTGCTTACGTATGGTGCAGAGACGTGGACCTTAGCTAAAAGAGACATACAAAGGCTGCAGACAACTCAAAGCAGCATGGAGAGGTGCATGCTTGGTATAACCAGGAGAGATAAGAAGAGGAACACGTGGATCCGAAACATGACAAGAGTGGAAGACATCATGATCAGAGTTAAATCCCTGAAATGGCAATGGGCTGGACATACTGCCAGAAGAACAGACCATCGATGGACAACCGAAATTTTAGATTGGATTCCAAGGGACAGGAAAAGGCCCAGAAGAAGACCACATGGAAGATGGGTGGATGAAATTCGAAAGTATGCGGGAGTGACATGGAGGAGACTGGCACAAGACAGACCGTTGTGGAGGAAACTTGGGGAGACCTTCGTCCAGCAGTGGATTGATAATGGTTGACAATGATGATGATGATGATATATATGTATACACTATCTACCAACAAGTAATTGGACACCTGTGATAGCAAAGGAAAACTAAGTTTATTCACCTTCAATAGTTGGTGGAGCCTCCACGAGCGGCGATTACAGCTGCGACCCTCCGGGGCATACTCTCAAATAGGCGTTGTACGACAGCTAGCGGTATTTTCTTCCACTCGGCTTGGAGAAGACAGGTCAGTTCCTTCACCGATTTCGGACGGTGGGGGCACCCCTTAAGTTGACGCTGTAACTCGTCCCATAGGTGCTCGATAGGGTTAAGGTCCAGGCTCTGCGCAGGCCAGTCCATTCGAATAACCCCATTGTCACCATACCAAGCCATGGTGGACTTTGCAACATGACAGGAGGCATTGTCATCCTGAAACTAACATGGGTCCACCCAGTAAAACTGCCGCAACGTAGGAAGCGCATGGTCATCCAAAATGGTGCAGTAGGTCTTGGCGTTGAGTCTACCAGGAATTGCGACCAAGGGTCCCGTGCCATACCAGGAGAAACACTCCCATAGCATAATTCCATCGCCGCCGAACTACACAGTTGGCACAATACATTCCGGCAGGAGGCGTTCTCCAGGCAGACGCCAAACCCAGACCCTGCCATCCGAACGGTAGAGGGTGAACCTCGATTCGTCGCTCCAGAGAACCTGTTTCCACTGTTCAACGGTCCACTGTCGACGTTCTTTGCACCACGTTAGCCGAGCAGCGCTATTAAACTTGGTGATCAAAGGCTTGTGGGCGGCAGCACGTCCATGATAACCGAGCAGATGGGCTTCCTTACGGATGGTATTCATCAAAAGAACACTCCCGGATGGTATTCATCAAAAGAACACTCCCGGATGTCTGTTGAAACTCCTTGCGGATTTGGCCCATCGATTTGGTGCGGTTCTTCCAAATTTCTCTGGCCAGCACCCGTCAGTCTCTAACTCCCAGTTTTGTGGGTCTGCCGGGTCGGGACACATTCCGACAGTCACCTCTCATCTTCTACTTGCCAATCACATAGGCCACTGTCGATTTTGGGTACTTCAACTCGCTGGATATGTCACGTATGGATCTGCCATTTCTGTGATACCTGACGATTACACCTTTCTCGAAATCAGAGAGCTCCGAACTGCGTGGCATCTTGCATGCGACTGGTTGCGTTGTTGTTTCCCACACGATATTTAACGGCGGCGGCCATGACGTGTATCAGGACCGCAGATATCATCGATTGCAGGGGTGTCCAATTACTTGTTGGTAGATAGTGTATATATATATATGGATTATCAAGCAAGTTGTAAACATTTTTCAAGTCTTTTTGTAGCTTTCTGTTCTTGTGCTCTTTCTGCTTTTCTTTTCCGATTTTGTTCTTCTGATAACTTTTTGTGCTCATTCTTTCAAGCAATTAGTTATCTATTTCCAGATATTAGCTTGAAAAATGTGTAAGATTTCTGCTTCAGGCGAATATGAGATATATTAATATTATTTGAAAAACAGTATCAGCAACCTGGTTCAAAATTTCTGTATCAATTTACATGAAGTGCCAAATATCAAGATGACTCACGATCTGTCTCCATTCTCACTTAGCACTTTCTCGTAGAGTTTACACCCAAAAGGTAGGTTTAGACGCAACTATCTATGTCTCTATGTCGTATGGAACTTTCGTGTTGCTAATTAGAAACGAAGCCACATTATTTTGAACCAAGAGGCTGAGATATGGCAGAGGGTGGGCAGTTCAGAGTAGTAGGTGTGACAGATTGAAAATGTGAGTCGACATAGTTGGGAGTGCTAAACTATGACGCCATAACAAGCAGTTCCATGGAGAGAGAAGGGGGGGATAGTTCACCTTATTCACAACAGGTAGCTGAATACTCCGAGACGACGGCTTAACGTGCCCATGTGACGAACGGTGAGTATTTACTGATTCAGAGCAACTAGACCTACTTGGGTTGGGATCGATCCCGTCGCCATCTGGCCAGAAGGTGGTTGTTCTAACCACTAGGCTACTCGCGGCTTCGACTCCATTCTCGAGAGAATGGCTGTCTTTTATATCCGCAATTAGGGACCAATGATTTCCGTTGAACTTTCGAGAAGCGCCGCGCCCATGCAAAATCAAAAGCCACTGAATTCTGTTGGCTGAAGCTCGCCGCAGACGAAATTTCTGGAAGGCAAAAGCGTGCGAAGGTGGGCGTTGATTCCAAGGTTAACGCCAAAAATAATGCTTAATTTTTCGTTTAAAATGCAAAATTGTTTGTTTGTTTATTTATTTAGGGGTTTAACGACTACCGTGAGCAACTCAATGGGCTATAAGCAGTAGCTCATCCCTAATTTAGGGCAACTGGCTCCAGGGAAGAGAGAAAGCTAGTATCGTAAGAAAAACGTAATATCCATGCCTCACCAGGATTAGGGCAACTGGCTCCAGGGAAGAAAGAAAGCTAGTATCGTAAGAAAAACGCAATATCCATGCCTCACCAGGATTAGGGCAATTGGCTCCAGGGAAGAGAGAAAGCTAGTATCGTAAGAAAAATGCAATATCCATGCCTCACCAGGATTAGGGCAACTGGCGCCAGGGAAGAGAGAAAGCTAGTATTGTAAGAAAAACGCAATATCCATGCCTCACCAGGATTAGGGCAATTGGCTCCAGGGAAGAGAGAAAGCTAGTATCGTATGAAAAATGCAATATCCATGCCTCACCAGGATTAGGGCAACTGGCGCCAGGGAAGAGAGAAAGCTAGTATTGTAAGAAAAACGCAATATCCATGCCTCACCAGGATTAGGGCAATTGGCTCCAGGAAAGAGAGAAAGCTAGTATCGTAAGAAAAATGCAATATCCATGCCTCACCAGGATTAGGGCAACTGGCGCCAGGGAAGAGAGAAAGCTAGTATTGTAAGAAAAACGCAATATCCATGCCTCACCAGGATTAGGGCAATTGGCTCCAGGGAAGAGAAAAAGCTAGTATCGTAAGAAAAACGCAATATCCATGCCTCTCCAGGATTAGGGCAACTGGCTCCAGGGAAGAGAGAAAGCTAGTATCGTAAGAAAAATGCAATATCCATGCCTCACCAGGATTAGGGCAACTGGCGCCAGGGAAGAGAGAAAGCTAGTATTGTAAGAAAAACGCAATATCCATGCCTCACCAGGATTAGGGCAATTGGCTCCAGGGAAGAGAGAAAGCTAGTATCGTAAGAAAAATGCAATATCCATGCCTCACCAGGATTAGGGCAACTGGCGCCAGGGAAGAGAGAAAGCTAGTATTGTAAGAAAAACGCAATATCCATGCCTCACCAGGATTAGGGCAATTGGCTCCAGGAAAGAGAGAAAGCTAGTATCGTAAGAAAAATGCAATATCCATGCCTCACCAGGATTAGGGCAACTGGCGCCAGGGAAGAGAGAAAGCTAGTATTGTAAGAAAAACGCCATATCCATGCCTCACCAGGATTAGGGCAATTGGCTCCAGGGAAGAGAAAAAGCTAGTATCGTAAGAAAAACGCAATATCCATGCCTCTCCAGGATTAGGGCAACTGGCTCCAGGGAAGAGAGAAAGCTAGTATCGTAAGAAAAACGCAATATCCATGCCTCACCAGGATTAGGGCAATTGGCTCCAGGGAAGAGAGAAAGCTAGTATCGTAAGAAAAATGCAATATCCATGCCTCACCAGGATTAGGGCAACTGGCGCCAGGGGAGAGAGAAAGCTAGTATTGTAAGAAAAACGCAATATCCATGCCTTACCAGGATTAGGGCAATTGGCTCCAGGGAAGAGAAAAAGCTAGTATCGTAAGAAAAACGCAATATCCATGCCTCTCCAGGATTAGGGCAACTGGCTCCAGGGAAGAGAGAAAGCTAGTATCGTAAGAAAAACGCAATATCCATGCCTCACCAGGATTTAAACCCGAACCCACTAGGACAAACGCTCATAAGCCAACGCTTAGATTACTACACCACCGGAATGGCAAATTGTAACAACGTTCTATTGTGATAATTTGACAGCGAGACCTTTCATCGACTCCAGTCATCATCGCTCGTCGTCTCGAATTACAATATACTCGCAGGGTATGTTTTCTTTTCATATATAAGTATGTACGCTCAAACATCTCACATATACAAATTACAGTATGTATGCTCAAACATTTCACATATACAGATTAAATTGAGTTAGTTGTGCACGAAAAAACTCTCAAGTCGAAAATCAGATTTCCCTTAGACTTGCGTTTTTCATTGCAAAAGTTAATTTATCAGTGTCATTTATAAAATGCTAATTTGCCACATTTACTTTAAAGATTATTGAAGAAAAGCAAAGATTAAGAATTACATAAAGAAAACTAGAGTTAAAATTACTTGGAGGTTCCTCAGAGATGGAACGAAGAAGAATAGAAGTATCCACCATTGGATGAGAGAATGTTAAGCTCAGGATCTTAAGCCTAGAAGAACCAGCAATGAAGGAACGCAGTCGTTCTGACAAGCCACCAAAGCAGTCGATGCGGAAATCGAATTCTAGATTTTCTGAAAAAATCCCAATCAAAATAAAATTGTGATATTATTAATGCATGAATAAAACTCAGCAGAAAATTGTTACAAATTGATATTCTAGCAATTTGATATCAACTGAAAGTTAAGGCTCTTAAATGTACTTTCACATTGCATAAAAAAAAAAAAAACTTTTGAAAGAAGCACAGTTTGGATTGGTAGGCATTAACAATTGCCATGCGGCAGTTTAAAAATAGACTACCAACAAAAAGAAATTGATTACAGTTAACTTTACTGGGAATGTATTATAATTGCTAATATTTCTCACAACGTAATATAAGTTTTTCTTTTATTTAGTGCTGTTCAAATGCAATTTTTTTTATTAAATACCCATAGACATCATGGTTTACTTCAGAAGGGCCTTAGTTACAAAAATAAAATGTGCTTGATGTGAATTACATTCCAAGAGAAGAACTTAGGTCACTCAATCGGAGCAGTGTTGCCAACCATACTTATAATTATAGCATAAAAACTAAAATTTAGCTCATCGTACTATGGACAATGGCGAGTCTATTATGTCACTTAAATATCGTGTAACGTACTACTCATATTATTTTATTTTATTTTTTGTACTATTGAAAACCTTAGGTTCATTTCTATTTTGGTGAATACATATTTTTAAATGCGTGGAGATAATGTAAATATAGGATGTCATCGCTCTGTCCACGTGGACAGAGCGATGACATCGTATATTTCATTTCTATTTGAATATATTTTTTTCCTGATTTGTTATTAAACTTGAATCGAAGCTTTTGTCTGTTGTGGAAATTGCGACCTGCGTACATGTTATGGTTGGAACACAACTTCGCAACGTTTCTGAACCAGACTGTAGATGCAAGAAATAAACCAGATGCAGAATGTCTGGTTGTTCAGAAACAGACCTTTCCTGTACTGGCAAGTAAACAAAAACACAAAACAAATTAATATATTAATTCCTTTTAAAAATTGGAAATAAGGAAAATAACTCTAATCTTTTTTTAAAGTTAAATATTAGTCATAAATATATAGCACATAAAGCTCTGCTAAACTAAACTGAAAGGGCAGAAAAATAAAACTTGGAACAACTTTTTTTTACAGTTTTCGAAAAACGGTACTGTATATAATTGCGACTTTAAAGGTTGGCAACACTGAACCGCTGTGTCCCCCATCCTTTTCTTTTCTTTCTAAATTTTGGGGGCCAAATCTATGAGACATTTTGGAGTTTCAAAGTTTAATTCACCTTGCTGCTGTTACCCGGGTTTTTCACAGAGTTCTGAAGAGTGTAAAAACCCACATTTGCTGGTGGCACCCCTTGATCCCACATTATTGTGCTCCGGAGCCAAATGCTCTCCCAATTAAGCTACACTGACAAAGGCTTATCACTGCTATTTGCCGTCTTGACAGGTGCGTCCCATCTGTAGTACGTCCCAAGTACTCATGTCTCACGGGTCAGCCGGGACCATGTGTCGCTGTCGGCAGTCATCCGCTGAAGAACGTGCATTTCAGAAATCCCAGATAATTTGGTGTATGGAACGTAAAATCACACTAATTTATTTTTTCGAAGCACTGAAAAAGGGATTCTCATTTTTCCTGTCTCGCCGTGTAGAAAGAACATCACATCATTGCGAGAAACTTAACATCCGGGTCATCCTGGAAGTTCGGGCGCCAATATAACGTACAAGTTTGTCCGCACCGGGATTCGATGTCCCCCTCACTCAGGAGTAAGTCGCTCTCCCAACTGAGCTACACGGACATCTGCTCTAACTGCTATCTGTCTTTATCTCATGTGCGTCCTGCGGTGCAGGCACGTCACAGTACTTTAACGTTAGAAGAAGATCTTATGTCCGATTCCTAATCTACATTTTCCCGGTAGCTACGAAGACCTCATTTTACATTGATTCATTAATCAGTGAGATTTAAGGAACTTTGACGCAGAAACAACAATGATTTTCATCGGATAATTTTGCATCGTTGAGGCTGAGGCTACTACCTACTTTTACAGCAACAGAAAGTAGGAAGTATTTTCCAAACTTTCACTTACGCCAGGACAGACCATTTCGGGGGAGGGGGTGGGGGTGAAGACCCACCAACCGTATCTAACCCCCCCCCCCAATAATTTTATCACAAACTCCAAATAAATTTTCCGTTTAAGTTAAAAAAATTCCAAACCTTTATTAAGTTCAGAATATTATTTATTTATTTATTTATTTTAAATTACGATCAATCATCAAAATAGAAAGAAAGAAAGAACACAAAAAAGTTCATAAGTTCATATCAGACTATTATATGTTACAGAAGGACGCGTGAGGAAGTGTGCCTGCTGTGTAATGTAGTTCGTATCTTTTTTTACTTCATAGCCATAGGTTCTTATCAAGAGTTGGCAAAACTGTATACACGTGGTGGACATGGAGATCAATTGGACTCTCAGAGATTTTGAGTCTCGCACGCTGAATTTGGTGTTACAGGGTTAGATTTCGCACTCTGTGGTGGGTCTCTCTCCACTCTGTATTGCTTTTAATTGCCCTTATCTCCAGTGCAGCACTGCTCAATACGCCTCACAGCAGAAAAGCTCTGTCTCCGAAAGCCCGGCACTCCGTGGTGCCGCCATCCAAATAAACCAGATCGCCCAACCAGCACACAGAGAACACATAGAATCCACTATTCACTCTGTCCCTTGTTTAAATTGCAGGGGCTATAAAACCAAAAGTTTATACTGTATGCATACGAAATCTTTTGCTCATCTTTAAAAAAAGACATAAATGAAAATCCTTCTAAACAGAAGAAAGGCGAGCACACTACAATACTGCTCAATACTACTCACTGTAGTAAAGCAACTGGGGGGCCATCTCCATATTCTCAAAAAGAAAAAAGAAAAAAACACACCGAATGTTGGAATAAAAGATCAACAATTAATAACATTAATGCTGTGCTTAAATTAATCCTAAAACTTCAGATCTCAGAGTTACACTGGTCAGCAGCGCACTCAGTGGGGGCGGGCTAAAGGCCCGAGCCTTCCCCATGAAGTATCACTTGGCCTTCGTCCTTCGTTTTTTTTTGTGTTGTTGTTGTTGTTGTTGTTACTTCTTCAGAAAAGTGGCAGAAAAAGAAATGCTGATACTCTATATATAATACATTATTTTTTGAGCTTCTCTGCCTTGGACAAAATATAAGATAAGATACCAGAATCAAAAACGGTTTAAACAATGCTTCTAATGGCGAAGGTCGTTATGAAAAGATTACTGTGAAAGAGTTGGCGACGCGCGAGAGGGAAACTATGCAATGTTCAAAACCAAGTATAAAGCGTTTGTGAGCAAGTTACTGTGGACAAAGCACAGCTGGATAATGGAGGAAATGTGCGTACTAGCCATTACAAAAGATACAAAGCCTAGATAATAAATCAAACAACGGCCACCCAACTACCACCTTGACACCGGTGCAACTTGTGAATGAGATCATCATGAGATATTACATGTATCACAGGCGGAGAACCATTGCTGCGATTCGGAAGGAATGAATGAAATAACACAGCAGCTGAGTTATTTTAAAAAAGTTAGCACTTTGTTGAAAGGCATTTTACAGTAGAATTCTAACTCAACAGGACAGATTCTGGCACGATGTGAAGAATATCGCATTCTCTCAAGAGCTGTGATTGACGAAGTAACTGGGAATCACCATTTCGCACTAGCGACAGAAAAATAGAGCATACAGATAAAAACGAAGTGATTGGAAAGTAAAAGGATGACTTCAAAAACACATTTCAAATAACTTCTGCCATTAAGAATTGCCGGAACTTTTCCCCAAAGGTCATATAGCAATATACAGGATAGGTGGAGATCACATGAAAAATCATAATAGGTAATTTTTAGCTGCTTATTTTTAAATATATTTGCAAATATTAGTACACTGAAACTTAACTTTTCTCAATGCTACTTTCTTTAGAAAAAGGTACATTGGGCAAACTTTTTGAGTAATCAGGTACATTAAGAGGGCTTTCAATTCAAACGTGCATGACGGAAACTCGTACCTAAAGTATCTTGAAAATTGTCTTCGATATGTGATAGAAGAGGTTGAAACGCATTGTGGCGCCAAATGTGAAATGTTACATCCAGCTTCTTGAGAGGAATTCCTGGAAGCAACACTGCTCGGAGATCTACCACAGTTGTTACCTCTAAAAAAGAAAAACATATTGTAGGGGCGAGAATTTATACACATCTGTAAATTATGTGACAGACATTTGTCGGCATAATAGGTTTTGAGTGAAACTCTTTAGATTCATGTGATGGACATCAAATTACATTAATCTTATAAGAATGAACTGTTTTCAGCAAGACATGAACATTTTAGATCAACTATTTTCATGTGTATCAAGATCCTCCTTAGAACGGAGGTTAAACGTGTAAATGTACTAGTAAGGCGACATTCCAATGTGCCTATTGTAATGACGATGTACTCGCGGAGGCACCACTGTTGTTCCTGGCCGGGGGGAATGCAAGTTGCGGGATACCGGAAAGCGCAAGGTCAGCGAGGTGAAGGCAAGGTTAGCGCCGGAATTTACAGGTCAAGGAGAAAAAGGGTAGGGGCGCAGAGAGGCGGGCGGGTCGCCTGCTAGACCCGCGCTCTGACTCGGAAAGAGGGTTAACGCCTCTGACAGAGAAGGCAGGAGCCAATCAGGAGGAGAGGAGAAGTTACTAGCGAAAAACTTTGGGATAAAAGGACAGTTAGGAAGACAGTTAGTGTTTGGAGTGGAGCGAGGAAGGTGCTGGGGACAGCACGAAAAAAAAGTTGGTCGTAGGGCACGTGCCAGCTATAGCACGGGAAAAAGTTCGTTGTTGGAAGAGTCGGACGGAGACACCGGTGGTCTGTAACGAAGTACGCAGAAAACGATCTACGAGGACACGTGTTCGGGGACAGAACACGAGGCTTGGCTTCCGAACAAAAGAAGAGTGAGGTGAACGAAAGTTTCCGACCATTTTTCTGTGGAACTGCAACTTGCAGGAGCTCGGGTCATGGAACAATAGCAGCCAGGATTGATTATCTTCGATTAAACATTTTTGTTAAGTTTCAAGCAAGTTTAGGGTCGAATTCATGCTTTGAATGCCTTGCCATTATTTTTACTACCCCTCTCCCGAATAGTAGATCATTTCTAGTAAAGCTGGGTAAGAACGCCGGGCTGTCTTCAGCTTTTCGTTGATAGACACTTTCCAGACAAAAAGAACTTTATAAATTTTTTCTTCCTGCTGTGGGGAATTTTCGACAGCACGGGAAGCCAGGATCGTTTAACTGATAAGCAATAATTAGCATAATGACCTTCCACCCCTACACATATTATGAGACATTCCACAGGGTTTAAATGCAAGAAACAAAATCATTTCAACAGAGCAAATATTAAAATAAAACAGTATTCATAAAGGTCAAAATTCGAGGTAAGGGACAAAAAATTGAGCATACCACATTTTTTACAAAGACTGACAGAGCTTAAGAAATTTTTGCGTAGTCTGTTCCTGAGATACATGTTGCTACCAAAGTAATGACTACGACAAGCCGCCAACGGTAACTGATAACTCGGGTACAGTTGGCAAATTTTGAGCGAAGCTATTGCAAAATCTAAGCTCATTAAGGCGTCTATTATAACAAATTCTAAAAAACGAACGCGTAACATTTATGGCTTCCAGAACAAAAGTACGAAACATTCTAAAAAAGAAATGCCTAAATTTTATCATGAACTACTTTCCTTCACGCCTTCACGTTGGTTTTGATCAGGTTGCATGTAAACAAGCGGAAAGACACACTCAGATCGGGAATCATGTTTTTCATTTTGTATCGCGAAAGACACACATACACAGACTTCCTTTTATTATTATAGATTAAGCAAGTGTTGAACTAACAGGCGGAAACTTCCCATTTCTTCGTTTTTCAATTCAAACGATTTTTTATATTAATGTTAGCGAGCCGACTTTCGTGAAACGGTTCAAGCAAAAAACCATCTAGTTTTAATTGAAATTCCTCAATGACACGGAATTTCGGGAATCGGAAGGCATCAAAACCTGCCCATGGACGATGCCTAATCGCATTCCAAAAAATCACGGTGATTGGATGTGTCATGTAGTAGCTATTCCCGAACAACTAATTGTCCCGAGTCTCGTATAGAGAGCGGAGTTTTTCAGTTATTATTAAACTTGGTCAGTTTTTTAATGGTCATTATTTTTATACGATACGACCAATCACCATGATATCAACCCCATGTCACTCACCATGTCCTTCCCTTTCTCTGTGGCAAGTGTCACCGCAATCGGCTGAAGATCTTTGGAGGATATAGGTAAAAAACGACCCCTTCTCAAAACCCGGAAAACCCCCTAAAAATGCAAGTTTTTGGACGATTATTCCTCAATGACGCGGAATTTCGGGAATCGTAAGGCGTCAAAACCTGACCATGAACAATGTCCAATCGCATGCACAAAATCACGGTGATCGGAGGTGTCATCTCGTACCTATGCCCTAACAACTAATTGTCTCGAGTCTCGTAAAGAGAGCTCCACTCAATAAAAACCCAATTTTTCCCTCAGTTTATCTGACCAGTCATTTCCATTCTTCGAAAGTTTCCTTCGGACGCATCGATGCTAATAATTCTTTCATTACCTGGAATAAGCCAGGTTGTCTTTCGCAAGAATATTAAGTATTGCCCTGCGATTTTTGGTTCTGTCTCCGCGCTGTAGTTCTGCAGGGGGAAACTAGCTTCACTGAAGTATTAAAAACACTTCACTATAGCACAAAGAACGATTTCAACATTTCTCGTTTTAAAGTGGTCTTTCGGATACTGGCATAAAAATATTAAACTGAACTTTGAGCTTCTTTGGAACACTATTCGTCTTCCACAATTTAAAGGCGCCCAGAGAATTTGAACATATTTCGGCAGTGAAAATGTCTGCTTTTCACCTATTTTATGTATCTTCCTCGAAGTCAGTTTGTAACATGCCATGCAATGCTGAGCGTGCAATTCCCTGTACCAAGCTGAAACGACTACTTGATTCTTTGCTGCTGTGATTGTGAATTACTCACTTCAACAGCTGAAGATCTTGTTGAACATGCTCAGTCGTATCAAGATCTGGGGAAAGAGAGGGGAAGGCCCTGTTGTGCGTAGAATTTGTAAATACTTCATTTTTGCACCAAGCAGCCATTATTTTTTTTCGACCGTTTTTAATTTGTTTCACTCCATTAAAAGAAAAAGAGTGAAATAAAAAAATCCTCTTAGAACAGTGGAGTTTCAATTTTCATTTACACAAGATCTTTCTGGTTGCTAAAAATTGTGCAATCGAAGAGCTAAAATAGCTGTTCTAAGAATTTGTTGAAATCATTATCTGAGTGAAAGTGCCGTGAACTAATTGTTATGTACATCATCATCATCATTGTCAACCATTATCAATCCACTGCTGGATGAAGGTCTCCCCAAGTTTCCTCCACAACGGTCTGTCTTGTGCCAGTCTCCTCCATGTCCCTCCCGCATACTTTCGAATTTCATCCACCCATCTCCCATGTGGTCTTCTTCTGGGTCTTTTCCTGTCCCTTGGAATCCAATCTAAAATTCCGGCTGTCCATCGATGGTCTGTCCTTCTGGCAGTATGTCCAGCACATTACCATTTCTGGGATTTAACTCTGATCATGACGTCTTCCACTTTTGTCATTCTTCTGATCCACGAGTTCCTCCACTTATCTCTCCTGGTTATACCAAGCATACACCTCTCCATGCTGTTTTGAGTTGTCTGCAGCTTTGTATGTTTCTTTTAGATAAAGTCCACGTCTCTGCACCATACGTAAGCACTGGAAGGATGCATTGATCAAACACTTTTCTTTTAAGACATAATGGCATATTGCTCTTGAAAATTGTGCTGTTTCTTCCAAAAGCTCTCCAGGCGAGTTTTGTACGCCGATTAATTTCTTCATCAATGTGACCCTCGCTTGATATCTGCTGTCCACGATAAACGTATGTGTCTGTTATCTCCAGCTTTTCTCCATCAATCGATAAATCTTCATTTCTTGTAAAAGCATTGAACATCAATTTTGTCTTCTGAAAGTTCATTTTTAATCCCACTTCTTTACTCTTGTCAGTAAGTTCCTGGGTCATACTCTGCAGCTCTGATGGGGTAGTTGCAAAAATGACTATGTCATCGGCAAAACGAAGGTGGGTTAGATAATCTCCATTAATCTTTATCCGTTTTTTTTTACCAGTTCAGTGATTGAAAGACATTTTCCAACGTGGCATTAAAGAGCTTCAGAGATATGGTGTCCCCTTGTCTCACTCCCTTTCCAATTTTTATGTGTGCTGTATTTTCAAACAGCCGAATCTTTGCACTTGCATTTTCATAGATGTTATTAATAATATTAATGCATGCATCTTCAATACCACAGGATTTGAGAGCCATTGTAACTGCTGATGGTTTCACCGAATCAAAGGCTTTTTCATAATCGATTAAAGCCATGCACAATGGAAGTTTATATTCCCTCGCTCTTTCAATTACTTCTCTCAGTACGTGGATATGATCTATTGGGCAGTAGCCACTCCTGAATCCAGCTTGTTCTCTCGGTTGAGCCATGTCCAGTATTACCTTCAAACGCTGTGAAAGAACTTTAGTGAAGATTTTATAAACCACTGATTGGAGGCTGATAGGTCTGTAGTTCCTGAGATCCTCAATGTCAACTTTTTTATGTAGCAGGATCATTGTAGCGTTGTTCCAATCCTCAGGAATTTTCCCTTCATTAAGGCATCGAGTGAAAATTTGGGCGAGTACTGTTTCGATTTTTCCACTTGCTTCTTGTATGATGTCTACAGTAATTCCATCTTCTCCTGGAGCTTTCCCCCGCTTCATGTTCTTGATTGCATGTGCAACTTCTGCTGGGAGAACTGGAAGAACTCTGGTACTGGTACCTTTCATGATGTCTGGAGTACATGTATCATCCCTTTCATATAATTTGGAGTAGAAATCTTTCACTCTTGTCAAATTTTCGTCTCTATTTCTTGTTACAGAACCATCTTCCTTTCTCAGAGCCATAAACTGTTTTCTTCCCTTACTGAGATGTCCCTTTGCTATCTTTAGGTTTTGTTGTTTTCAATTGCTTTCCTCACTAGTTCACAGTTGAATTTCCTTACGTCTTCAGTGATACTTTTTCGTACTGTCTTGCATAGCTCTATATATTCCACTTTGAAAGTCACATCTTCTTTAGTTGTTATCATCTTTCTTCTTTTTTGTATCAACATTTTGGTTTTTCCTGATAATTTGTTCACATGCAACTTGTTCTTAGACCCAGCTAATTTTGTTGCTGTTTCCATAAGAGCTTTGGTTACTTTTCTGTTAACTTCATAAATATCCACTTCTTCCGATGTTAGGCCTTCTAAAGCAGAGAACCTGTTCTTCAGTTCCAACTTGAAGGTATTATGGTGTTTTTTAAGGTTGGTTATGTCAATACATTTTGCTTGTCTTATGAGCTTGCCACGTTCGAGTTTAGTGTTGAGGTGCACCTTACATCTCACCAATCTATGGTCACTACCTATGTTGAACTTGTTTAGCACACTGCAGTCTTCTGTGACAAATTTTTTGTTACACATAATAAAATCAATTTCACTTGTCATTCCATTTGGATGTCTCCATGTCCATTTCCTGTGTGGCTTTTTCTTGAAAAAGGAGTTCAAGATGAAAAACCCTTCTGCCTCTGCAAACTCAACGAGAGTATTTCCACGCTGATTTCTGTTGCCATGACCGAATTTACCTACTGAAGTTTCATTCTGTTGCCGTTGCCCTATTTTTGCATTGAAATCTCCCATAATTATCTTCAAGTGCTGCTTACCTTTATTATTTAGATGACGAATTTCCTCATAAAATTCTTCAATTTCTTCTTCAGAATGACTTGTGGTGGGTGCATAAGTTTGAATAATCTGAGCCTGGTATCTTCTCGAGAGTTGGATAACTGGTCGCGCAGCTCTGTCAGAGGAACTTTCAGCTTCTACAACTTTATCCTTCAGTTTCTTGTTTATTATAAATCCAACACCACTAGTTCTGCCAGTATCTGTCCCGCGATAGTAGAAGAGATGTCCACTTTTCAGTTCAATTAGATCTTCTCCTTTTCTCCTTACCTCACTTAGCCCGACGATGTCCCACTTGATCCTTTGTAGTTCCTCTTCCAATTCAAGAAGCCTTGAATCAGAAGATAGGGAGCATCTATTATACGTAGCCAAGGTCAGCATCAATTTCACTTGTCATCCATACAGTTTCGTTATGTACATATACACACTGAAGTAACAAATTATTAGGAGCACCTACCTAATAATGTGTTGGACTGTCCTTGGCTTTCAAAACAGCCTCGATTCGATGTCGCATGTATTCAACGAAGTGCTAATATCGTTCGACAGGTATGTTCAGCAAAGGGGATATGAAGGCCTCCGTCAATTGCCCATTATTTTGCTGGAGGAGGATCTCCTTTACGAATGGCTCCCTAAATCTTATGCAATAGGTATTCGATGGGTTAAGATCTCGAGACAGCAGGATTCATTTTGAGTACTTTTGAAGTCACTGTCATGCTCTTAAATGTGACAATCCGAGTCTTGTGGCATGACTCATTATTCTGCTGGAAGTAGTCCTCTCCATCAGGAAACACCGCAATGCAAACGCACTGGTCTGCAATGATGAACCCCGTGGCATCCAAATACTGTTGTAAAAGAAACCCAAAGTCAGCCATGAAAACAGACCCCAAACCATTACACCTCCTTCACCTGTTTGTAGAGATAACGCTATGCCGCTAGAACCCATCGATTAGCGGTGTTGACGCTATACTTTGGCCTGCCGATCGGCGTGTATTAACTGAAAATGAGATTCATCTTAACAGGGAACCTTTTTCCAGTGCTTATACGTCCAGTGTTGATGCTCATGTGCCCACTGCAGACGGATTATTAGGTGTATACCAGAAGTCTGCTGTTCTAGCCCATTTCGCCAAGATGCAGTAAACGGAGGCCGTCAGTTATCTCGCACAGTCCTCTCCAACTGCCGTTGCCTTCGAACTTCGGGCAGTTGCTTCGTCCCATACGAAGACGGTTGACTGCTTGTTTTTTTGTTTGTGTACCACTCACTGAACAACAGGGCGGGATAAAGGGGGAGGTCTATAGAGGCCCACCATGACCAAGGGTCCAGGAGATATGTGTGGGCAAGTAATAGATAGATAGGTAAGAGAGGGGGGGGTATGAATGAGTTTTACTTCTATCTCGTATGAATTCCACTTGGTCAGAAAGAGAAGCTGGAAGAAGAACAGATTTTAAGGCAGTGACTCACCAAGGGTAAAGGTTTCATGTCGTTGTATACAGCGGGGTTACCTTTTTCACTACCATTCACCCACGCCTCCTAATTTACGCTTCGAACTATTAATGGTCAAAGTCCCCTGTGGCATCATATCGCATAACAGAAAAGATGCACTAAGAAAATTGTACAATGCTGAAATCCAAGACAAAACCTAGGAATCTTACGCTTTTATCACATGTTCTTGTGAGAACAATGAAAAATACAGTGACTTATAATGAAAACTCTGCAGATAATTTAGTAGCTACAGTTTCGTGTTTTAACGGACTTCATAATAATTCTCCTCATAAGTTTTTTTGGGGCCTACTCAGATGTCTTAGCCTTGGGGCCCACTCACATGTCTTAGCTTTGGGGCCCACTCAAATGTCTTGGCCTAGGGGCCCACTAAGGCCTTAATCCAACCCTGCTGAACACCCTTGCTACAACTGTTCTTGCATAGCCGAGCTTTGCCGTTTCTGAGAAACTTGCACCTGTCCGCCAAGAGCTTAACTATCATTCCTCTTTCAAAGTCGTTGAATCACGAGTCTTTCCCACATTCCCGCTATCTACGCTTCGTACATGTCTGAATAGTTTGGAGTGAGATGTTTATAAATCCATCTCAATGTCCTAGTTGCATATGTAAATTAAGATGGTGCATGTCTGATTTCCATTGATGTTGTCAATAATTTGCTACTTCAACGTAGTTCTGTTGCAAAGCTTTTGCAAGTTAACTCTCAAAAGGACTCACCCTGAGTAAAATAACAGCGCTGTACTGTCATATTGTCAAGTGTACAGGGTATTTTGTTCATACATAAAAATAAGTACACAGAAATCTTATCTAAATATCTGCTACCCCTTGATTACCACTGAATAATCCTTTATCACCAATAAATTTCTTTGAACATCTACAACAGCAGTTTGGCTTATTGTAATGACTTAATAAATTAATTGTTTCTGTCTTCAGCATGAATCCGGCGCTTCCTCTTTTTTTAGTGTTCTCCCAGCTGTTTTTGACCCTGAAATTAAAAAAAAAGAGCGTGGAACCTGTTTACCTCGTTCATAACCGGTAGTCCTACGCACCAATGTGGCTATGTGCCAGAGAACTGCTTGCACGAAAGCTCCTACTCTTGAGCCATCCGCCGTTCATGCTGTATCACTTTTCGTAAGAAGACATTCAACAGGTAAATAAGATAAAATATCTCTGCTTATGTAATACAATATTGAACTAATTTTCTTAAACCATGAAAACCGGGGTTTCGCTTCTCATTAGACTTGTAGTGGGATAAGCACACTTGAATTCCCCCTGTAGCTACGGCCCGCGTACATACACCGTAGAGCCAAAACATTATGACCACCTGCATGATCTGATATTAGTCCGCCGTGTAACACTAATACAAGTCTTACCCGGCAAGGCGTAGACGCAACAAGATTTCTAAAGGTGTCTTATGGTATCTAGTACTAACACGTTCCCAGCAGATCCTTTAACTCTTGTAGGTTACGGAGCTGAGCTGTGGCAAATCGGATTTGCTGTTCTAACACAAACCACAAATGCTCTACTGGATTGATGCCTGGGGAATTTAGAGGCCAGGGCAATACCTGGAAGTCTTCCTCGTGTTATACAAACCATTCTCGAACAACCTGGGTAGTGTGGCATGGCGCATTATCCTGCTAAAACAAGGCACTACAAGAGAGTACTGCTGTTGCTATGAAAAAATACACCTGATCTGCAATGACGTTTATGTAGGTGGTAGACATGACAGTTTGCACTCCCATCTGAAGAACAATAATAACCCTGATTAACAGAGCTCAGTATCAGGTATTATTTATACCGTTTCATGACTTTCACATGCTCCGTCGTTTACCTGCAGCTGCTTCAATTTGCATTCCCATCTGAAGAACAAGAATAACCCTGATTAACAGAGCTCAGTGGTATTATTTATACCGTTTCATGACTTTCATATGCTCCGTCGTTTACCTGCAATTGCTTCAATTTGCATTCCCATCTGAAGAACAATAATAACCCTGATTAACAGAGCTCAGTGGTATTATTTATACCGTTTCATGACTTTCACATGCTCCGTCGTTTACCTGCAATTGCTTCAATTTGCATTCCCATCTGAAGAACAAGAATAACCCTGATTAACAGAGCTCAGTGGTATTATTTATACCGTTTCATGACTTTCACATGCTCCGTCGTTTACCTGCAATTGCTTCAATTTGCATTCCCATCTGAAGAACAATAATAACCCTGATTAACAGAGCTCAGTGTCAGGTATTATTTATACCATTTCATGACTTTCACATGCTCCGTCGTTTACCTGTAGCTGCTTCAATTTGCATTCCCATCTGAAGAACAAGAATAACCCTGATTAACAGAGCTCAGTGGTATTATTTATACCGTTTCATGACTTTCACATGATCCGTCGTTTACCTGCAATTGCTTCAATTTGCATTCCCATCTGAAGAACAAAAATAACCCTGATTAACAGAGCTCAGTGGTATTATTTATACCGTTTCATGACTTTCACATGCTCCGTCGTTTACCTGCAGCTGCTTCAATTTGCATTCCCATCTGAAGAACAATAATAACCCTGATTAACAGAGCTCAGTGTCAGGTATTATTTATACCATTTCATGACTTTCACATGCTCCGTCGTTTACCTGCAGCTGCTTCAATTTGCATTCCCATCTGAAGAACAATAATAACCCTGATTAACAGAGCTCAGTGGTATTATTTATACCGTTTCATGACTTTCACGTGCTCCGTCGTTTACCTGCAATTGCTTCAATTTGCATTCCCATCTGAAGAACAAGAATAACCCTGATTAACAGAGCTCAGTGTCAGGTATTATTTATACCATTTCATGACTTTCACATGCTCCGTCGTTTACCTGCAATTGCTTCAATTTACATTCCCATCTGAAGAACAATAATAACCCTGATTAACAGAGCTCAGTGTCAGGTATTATTTATACCATTTCATGACTTTCACATGCTCCGTCGTTTACCTGCAGCTGCTTCAATTTGCATTCCCATCTGAAGAACAAAAATAACCCTGATTAACAGAGCTCAGTGGTATTATTTATACCGTTTCATGACTTTCACATGATCCGTCGTTTACCTGCAATTGCTTCAATTTGCATTCCCATCTGAAGAACAATAATAACCCTGATTAACAGAGCTCAGTGTCAGGTATTATTTATACCATTTCATGACTTTCACATGCTCCGTCGTTTACCTGCAATTGCTTCACTTTGCATTCCCATCTGAAGAACAATAATAACCCTGATTAACAGAGCTCAGTGTCAGGTATTATTTATACCATTTCATGACTTTCACATGCTCCGTCGTTTACCTGCAGCTGCTTCAATTTGCATTCCCATCTGAAGAACAATAATAACCCTGATTAACAGAGCTCAGTGGTATTATTTATACCGTTTCATGACTTTCACATGCTCCGTCGTTTACCTGCAATTGCTTCAATTTGCATTCCCATCTGAAGAACAATAATAACCCTGATTAACAGAGCTCAGTGTCAGGTATTATTTATACCATTTCATGACTTTCACATGCTCCGTCGTTTACCTGCAATTGCTTCAATTTACATTCCCATCTGAAGAACAATAATAACCCTGATTAACAGAGCTCAGTGTCAGGTATTATTTATACCATTTCATGACTTTCACATGCTCCGTCGTTTACCTGCAGCTGCTTCAATTTGCATTCCCATCTGAAGAACAAAAATAACCCTGATTAACAGAGCTCAGTGGTATTATTTATACCGTTTCATGACTTTCACATGATCCGTCGTTTACCTGCAATTGCTTCAATTTGCATTCCCATCTGAAGAACAAGAATAACCCTGATTAATAGAGCTCAGTGCCAGGTATTATTTATATCGTTTCATGACTTTCATATGCTCCGTCGTTTACCTGCAGTTGCTTCAATTTGCATTCCCACCTGAAGAACAAGAATAACCCTGATTAACAGAGCTCAGTGGTATTATTTATACCATTTCATGACTTTCACATGCTCTGTCGTTTACCTGCAGTTGCTTCAATTTGCATAAAGACGCGCTGGTCATTATGTTTTTGGCTTTTTCGTATACAGTATGTACATGAAAATTATATTAAAAATGTATTAGGAACACAGATTGCTTTTTCGTTGTATATCGTGCAGCAGACATGCAATTCTAAAACTAGTTCAGCAATTATGTGATTAATTTTAAAAGGAAAGTTGAAAAATTTATGATAACTATATAACGAATTACTAGATTAATTTTATTAATAGTTCAAAGTCAGAGTACTTACCAATTCTAAACTCCACTGTGAGTTCAGTAAGACAAGTTTTTATATTAATCCAACTCAGGTCTGTACTAATGTTAGCTGCGGTTTCGTGAACCACAATGAGGTTCTTCAGATTGGTGTTGGTTAAAGCCAATGTATCAAGCAACTGTTGAGAAGCCATGCTGTAGCTGATTGATAATGTTGATAGTTGAGAGCAGCAGGCTACGAAGTTGAGCCATTTGTAACATCTGAAGAGATACAAAGTATGAAATTTAATGTACATATTTGTACCAACATGACATCTCAGAGACTTGTGGGTGGTGATCATAAAAAGTGCAAGTAAAGTGGCATGTACAAGCATGAATAACTTCTTGCTAAACAATGAATCTTTGAGTATCCTTATCCTTCGAACTTTCTTCCATTATGAGAACAGCTGACAGTTATAATTAGGGGGCAGGATATTCACATTACAGTAGATTCTGGTTAATTGGGTCTTCGGGCACCTTTTATGTGGGACAATTCTTGAAGAACATCTCAAAGTGACTCTTTAGGATAAAGCTTCGCATAATTGAGGAAGCCGTTTAATTTGGCCGAAGTGTTCTAGCCCCGATGTGTCCCAATTAAACGGAATCTACTGTATTTTTGCTGACTTTTTACGTGTTTCAACGTAGTGCATTGCAGCACAAATTTTATTTTCCATTTTTTTAAATGCACTTTCTACCAAAGGAAAAGAAAAAAAACCCCGAAGCACCCCGAAACAGTCGTTTGATCCTGACGTATCTCTGCATACAAGTATTGCACAGCCGGATATGCAGATCATTAAAAAATAACGACCAATGACTAAATAGTGGTCCGCCAAAGCGCATGGGAACCGCGCATCGAGGAGGGTATATCAAAAGCAAAGCTCGCACGCAGGAACAATTGTGACAGCGGATTGTAGTTGCATTAACCTCCAGGGACTGTGAGGATGTCTCGACGTTGGATCAGTGCACAATACGAGCAGTTGGATAGTTTGATGTAGGACGTATAATTGGGCTGATAGCGGCTGGTTGGTCAAATCGCGGCATCGCCAGGCATTCGGGTCGGAGCGGCGCTGTAATCGAACGATGCTGGCGCCGATTAGTCGAGCAGGGCACAGCCCACCGGCACGAGGGCAGTGGACGGCTGAGGGCAACAACAGAACGCGAGGACCGAGCGACTGTGATAGCCACATGAACAGAACAGAATTCGTCGCTGTCAGCCATCCCTGGCCATGTTGCGTCGTCTCCAGGTAGGGAAGTGGACATCCAGACCGTTGCCACACGACTCGCGGCATCAGGGACTACATTCGAGGAGGCCACTCCGATGCCAATCACTGACCAGAGAGCATGGCCAGCATGTTGCCCTGGTGTTGGGCCCGATTGATGTGGCGTCGTGTTGTCTTCAGTGCTGAGTCACGATTTGCACTTGGCACCGATGACCAGCGCATCGATACCGTGGAACGGCACACGACTGGCACACCATGAGTGACTGTTTGGGGAGCTTTTTCGCTTGTCCCGAATAATCTTTCTTCTTAGAAGTGATGGACACAAACTAAACTGTTGCAATGATCCATTAAATTTCCTAAACTACTGCTGATCTGCATAACTATAAAAAGAGAGAGAGAGAGAGAGAAAGAAACCACCACTTCTTTATGAAAACCACTAGCGCCATTTCCGCTTTCTGATCTAAAATCTAGGATTAGTGTTCAGGATTTCAAGGCTGTCTGGTTCAGACGGATCTGAAGTAAATTTTAATTTGTGAAAAGTTACAAGGCAGACGAAAAAATGTTTTTGTTGTAACAACATATAAAGTTGTCGGTTGAAGTGATTCTCGCGTTGCTGGCTGAGGTGTCTTACTTTTTTAAATTTCAGGCGAGAATAGAAAGGTCATGTTTTCCAGGCGTTCCCCGCTGCATGCTAACATCGGGGGTTGCTATCTCACGGCGGATGATGCAAAAGTATCTCAGCAGTTCTGTGCAGTCCACACATATAATTTACGAATTTGCGTTGCCGATGAGATGAAATCAGGATTCACCAATTAAAAGTAAGTACAGTTATAACGAAGTGAATTTCTCCGTCATTTTTATCCGCGCCGGGGTTCGAACCCGGGTCCACTCATTCCGGAATAAGTTGCTCTACCAATTGAGCTACGCGGACATGTATTCTGATTCCTATCTGTCTTTATGTCATGTGCGTCCTGCTGGCAGGTACGTCACATCTCCTGGTACGTTACATCATCTCCCCCTTATTTTTCTTTCGAAGTGCTGCTCATATTTTTCCTATCTCGCGGTGTGGAAATAACATCACACCAATGCGAGATTTTGAACGGTCGGGTCATCCGGATAGTTCGGGCGCCATTATAACGAAGTGAATTTCTCCGTCATTTTTGGTCTGCCGCCCCGGTGGCGCAGTGGTCTAAGGCAATGGCCTCTGATCATTCGTTCGAAAGGGGTCCGGGTTCGAATCCCGGTGAGGCATGGATGTTGTGTTTGTCTTACGGCACTGGCTCTTTCCCTTCCCTGGAACCAGTGACCCTAAATTAGGGACGGGCGACTGCTTATAGCCCATTGAGTTGCTCACGGTGGTCGTTAAACCTCCAAACAAAAAAAAAAAAAAAAAAAAAAAAATTTTTGGTCTACGTCGGGATTCGAACCCGGGTCCACTCATTCCGGAATAAGTTGCTCTACCAATTGAGCTACGCGGACATGTATTCTGATTCCTATCTGTCTTTATGTCATGTGCGTCCTGCTGGCAGGTACGTCACATCTCCTGGTACGTTACACAGTCGAAGCTCTTTAAACCGCTAACTCGCTTTTCGCCTTCTATATATCCCTGATACAGATATTCTGGTGCGGCCCCGGTGGCGCCGTGGTCTAAGCCAGCCATTCGTCCGTGAAGGGTCGGGGTTCGAATCCCGTGAGGCATGGATCTTGCGTTTGTCGTACGGCACTGGCTCTCTCCCTTCCCTGGAAACAGTGACCCTAAATTAGGGACGGGCGACTGCTTATAGCCCATTGAGTTGCTCACGGTGGTCGTTAAACCTCCAATAAAAAAAAATATGTATATATATATTCTTGAATACCTGCACTTTCAAAATTCCCTCCATGAGTAGCCGCCTCCCTGTCCGCCAACCATCCATACACTAAGAACGCCAAATGTTTTAAAAGCGTGTTAAACATCCTTTTTAAACCGCCATCTGCACAGAAAATAATGAAAGAAGCTTATCGCATGTGCCTTTTGTTTGCTATTCAAAGAGTTCTAGTACCGGAATTTCCTACAAAACTCGGCCACAGGTGATTTGTCCCCCGGCACGTCTCTAGTGGTTCATTTTTCACTTTGCTTGCAACAGTGGATTATTACATTTGCGGCATACGGATTATTTAAAGCTCCATGACAACCAACGTGCACATGATGTTTTACGGTTCATCAGGGAACTTTAGTGCTTTGACGGTGATGAGATAAAGTAGTGTTTTCCTAAGAATTGATCTGTGTAAAAGGTACAAAGACCCCCCCCCCCGCGTTTGTCACGTGGTACACAGCCTTTTACTGTTGAGTACATTTACAGAGGGTGAGTCGAAAGTTTTGCAATATCTGGATCACTTTGCAGTATGTCTTCATACGTAACTTTACGACGAAAGCTGACTAGCATTCAAAGTATAGGCAATCGAGTTGCACCATCTTTAGCCATCTGTCTGCCAGTTCTTCGATTCTACAGAGGGTGAGTCGAAAGTTTTGCAATATTTTGATCACTTTATGTCTTCATACGTACCTTTACGACGAAAGCTGACTGGTATTCATTTGATCTGTGTAAAAGGGGCAAAGACCCCCTTTACACAGATCAAAGATGGTGCAACACGATGGCTTTAGCCATCTGTCTGCCAGTTCTTCGACTCCTACTAGGCGAAGAACTCCTTCTCCCCAGCTGCCACCACCTCCTGGTTGTTGAAGTGCCTCCGCGAAGAAAGTGGGTCATGGACCAGAACGACGGGCAAAGTCCAGACTATATGCTGGGTGTGGCATCAGTTTGATGCCCTCAAGTTCTGGAGTTTTTCCTGGGTCGTTCGCGCGGTGTGAAGCCGAGCGTTGTCCTGCTGTAGGAGAGCACGCTTGCTGTTTACCAGTGACGAGTATACTTCTCCTCCAAACCTCCGCTCCAGATGTTCAGAGTAAAGGTTGGCATTGATGGTCCAACCGTCGGGAACAAATTTGTAACGGATTATCCCCTCGAAATTCCACCAGACGCAGAGCATCACCTTGTGCTCGAAGCGCCCACGTTTACTACAAGTTCAGAAAGCTGGCCCGGGCTCAACCACTGCCGTTGTGTGTTAGGATTAAGGAAATAGACCCACGTTTCATCGCACGTAACAATTCTCTTGATGAAACGTACATCGCGCTGGTTTTCTAGGAGTTCCGTGCACACTTCCACTCGGTGGTTTGCTTCAGCTGGCGTCAGTTTGTGAAGGACAATGTGACAGCTCCTGTAGGTCTTGCCGAGGTTTTGAAGGTGATGAACCACGGTGTTCTGTGATATGCCCAGCTCGCCTGATAATCTCCGACTGCTGATTGTCGGATTTGCTTCTACAGCCTGGCGCACGGCCTTCGAATCAACGGTTCGCGGCCTACCTGACCTTGGCTGATCGCCGAGGTTTCTCTCACCTGAGCGAAAGTTCTTCAACCATCTGGTTGCCGTGCTGTGGTCCACGAAACCTTCCCCTTTCGCATGACAAATGTTTCGTGTTGCTTGAGCAGCGTTATGGCCGAATTCAAACTCGTAAAGCAAAAGTTCCCTAATTATCCGGTTGCGGCTGTTCATCTTTTAGGCATCCCAACCACAGAGAGAACGATGACATGCAATGCTGTTCACAGTAACGACTACCACTTTATATCCTTTTTGACTGACTCCAGTGCGCGACTTGAACTAGTTTAAACATGTGATATACCAGCCACAGCCCATGCGTTTATGCAAATATTGCAAAACTTTCGACTCACCCTTTGTATTACATGCGACTACTACTATATTACTTGTTACAGGTGTAACTCCACCTTAATATTACTTGTTACAAGTGTAACTCCAGCTTAACTCAGGCTTGTTTTCGACCAGATTTTGCAAGAACGGAGAAAACTCTTTTGAGTGAATATTTTGAGAAAATATTTCAATTTTTGAGTACACGTATACAAGGAAAAAATAATTCTTCAATCCAGCAATTTATTGTGGAAACATGTCGACAGGTGGACAGTGGGAGGAGTTTATCCAAAATGAAAAAGAGCTTGAAAAATTCATTACACTCAGTAAAGAAAATAATAACAAAAAAAAAATGGCGAACACAATAAGGTAGTGTTATGTATAGAACAAATAAACACCGAATATAGTGTCATTACACATTAAAATACATATATTTTGAAAAAGGCTCGGCGATTTGGAGTACAGTTGGAAATTTTTCATATATTGCTTTACAGAGTTTTGCACTAATAATGAAATTTTAAATTACTGTTTTTATCACTCAACTTTGGTGGCGATACCTATTGTGGGATATGGTTATATACTTCAGTCTGTAACGTACCAGGAGATGTGACGTACCTGCCACCAGGACGCACACGACATAAAGGCAGATAGTAGTCAGAACAAACGTCCGCGTAGCTCAATTGGTAGAGTGACTTATTCCGGAATGAGGGGATCCGGGTTCGAATCCTGGCGTGGACAGAAATGACGGAGAAATTTACTTCGTTATAAGTCGAAATGCACGAAAAACTTTTGCCTTCGTTGCTTTTTTTTTTTTTTTTTTTTTTGGTTGGAGGTTTAACGACCACCGTGAGCAACTCAATGGGCTATAAGCAGTCGCCCGTCCCTAATTTAGGGTCACTGGTTCCAGGGAAGGGAGAGAGCCAGTGCCGGAAGACAAACACAACATCCATGCCTCACCGGGATTCGAACCCGGACCCCTTCGGACGAATGAACAAAGGCCAACGCCTTAGACCACTGCGCCACCGGGGCGGCTTCGTTGCTTTTGCAAGTTTCCTTAAAAGAGAGAAACGATTTGAAAGCCTCCTTAAAAGAGAGAAACGTCCTTTGATTGTAGAGAAAAGTCTTTTGAGCCGCCCCGGTGGCGCAGTGGTCTAAGGCGCTGGCCTCTGATCATTCGTCCGTAAGGGGTCCGGGTTCGAATCCCGGTCAGGCATGGATGTTGTGTTTGTCTTACGGCACTGGCTCTCTCCCTTCCCTGGAACCAGTGACCCCAAATTAGGGACGGGCGACTGCTTATAGCCCATTGAGTTGCTCACGGTGGTCGTTAAACCTCCAATCAAAAAAAAAAAAAGTCTTTTGATTGTCAGAGAAAAGTGTTTTGATTGTAGAAAAAAAAACATTTCTTTTATCCATTAGATATCAAGTTCAATATTAGCTAAGAAATATAGATCCCATACCTAATGTTTCTTACGAATCGCCGCTATTGTCAGTCACCTTCATTCGACTGTATTCAGGCGCTAACGAAGTTTTAATTAATCAACAGAATGAGTACATATAGTGCTTTACAAGCAATACCTACGTGCGAGAGGGAAAACTTGATGAAGGGAAATCTATGGTGGCACAAACTTCAAGGCAAACACTGTTTCACTTACTATACTGTGCAAATTAATTGGGACAAAGTAAAAAATCACTCTTTTTTTCCAAAACTATGCCTTTATATCATTCTATGCCTTGATATACACTGGTAAATACCTGTATCAGTATGAAGTATGTCCTCCTTTAGCAGAAATGACCTTGAATTCGTTTTGGCATTGACTCCACTAATTGAGTGCATATATTTTTGACTTCATAATCGTGGAACCACACTTTTATAGCATTCGTTATCATGCGTTCTTTGGTTGTACAGTCCATTTTACCTAAACGTCTATTCAAAATATTCCAAAACCTTTCTATGGGATTTAAGTCTGGTGAATTTCCAGGCCAGTCAAGCAAATGAATTTGATTTTCCAGCTTGACCAATTTCGAATTGTGACATGGGGCCAAGTCATGCTGAAATGTCCGGTAAAAAGTTTGCAAGAATGGAACAATCCTACGTTGTAATATTTCTACGTACTTGGCTGAATTCATCATACCTTGAACAAGAACTAAGCTTTCAGTGCCATTTGATGTGAAAAAACCCCAAAACATCTGTTTCAGAGGGTGTTTTACAGTTTGTTTGACATACTCAGGTCTTAAGGGTTCACGGTTGCTTCGTCTAACGACATTTGCTTGGTAACCCTGCACAAATAAATGAGTTTCATCACTGAAAATTACCTTTTTCCAGTCGTCAGCAGTCCATGATTTATATTTTTTGGCCCATGCTAAACGTTTTATCTTCATTTTTGCATTCAAATATTGTTTTTTCGTAGGCCTTCTTGCCTTCCGGCCAACTTCCAGAAGCCTACGGTGTACAACTGAATCACTAACATCACAACCACTAGCCAATAAATCTCTTTGAAGGTCTGTGCTTGCTTTTTTGGATTCACTTTACTATTTCTGATTAGATATTTATCGGTTCGTGGAGTTGTTTTTCGTTTTCTTCCACATTTACCTCTCCTTTTTGGAGACGGTGATCCCGATGCATTGCATCGCGTAAGCAGTCTTGATACACTTGATTTGCCTACACCAATTACAGAAGCGATATCTCTCACTGTTATAGAAGTGTGATCCTTCAGAGCAATTATTTTTGCATGCTTCCTTGGGGAAATATCAATTTTTCAATACACGAAAGCAATACGTACTCACAGAGAGCAAAAACTAACACCCCCCTGTCACACACGAAAGCTCACAACTGAAGCTGAAGTGCCTATTTCCTGTTTAAAACCGGTCAAACCACATTCTTACTATCAAGTTCTAACAGTCACACCACCTCACAGCTGATAAAACAGGTTTACGTGAGTTTCCGACATCAACTGGCGATCACATTACAATTCTGAGAATAAAATAGCTTGTCCCAATTAATTTGCACGGTATAGCAAAAGTTTTTTTTTTTTTTTTTGTGTTAATTACGTTGTTTTTTTCGCATATTTTATGGAGATACAGTGTTAGGGGAAGGGGGCTTCTACATACAACAACGGAAGAGGAAATCAGAATATCATTATCGAATGATGAGATATTCCATTATCGGTGAAGTTTAGAGAGCAGTATATATACAACCCGAGGACGGGCTTTCGGTTAGTAGAGTGTTCGTAGTGAGAATGGAAAAAGCTGCCGATTTATTAGAGTTTGATAATGGAAAAATTGTAGTGGTACGTCGCCGCGAAGCTACGACCTCGGAAACGGCGCGACTGGTGGGTTGTTCACATGCCGCTGTAGTGAGTACGTATCAAAAGTGGTGCACATGTGGCCAAACGACGAACCGTCATCCAGCCAGTGTCTTCCGCAGCTCACTGACGCCAGAAAGGAGCGGATACTGTCGCGCATTGTTCAGAGCGATCGCAGGGCCACAGTGCGACAGATCACCCGCAGCTACAACAGTGGTGATCAGGGCAATGTGTCACAGCACACAGTTCATCGCAGCCTTCTGCGCATGGGTCTGCTTAGCCGAAGACCCAGAACCTAACAAAGCATGAAATGGGCCCAAGATCATCAAGATTAGACCGTGGTTGATTGGAAGAAAGTGGCCTGGTCGGACGAATCAAGATTACTTGGTGCATCATGCAGACGGCCAATCACGGATACGCCGATTACCAACGGAGGCAATGGCACCTGCATACACTGTTGGGCGGAAACAGGCCGGCGGCGGTGGCGGTGGTATGCTGTGGGCGGGCGATATTTTCATGGGACACTTTAGGCCCCATTATCCCAAAACCACAATCCCTGACAGCTGTCAGGCATCTGAACATCGTTGCGGACCAAGTTCACCCATTCATGGTAACTGCGTTCCCTGATGGTGATGGCCATTACCAACAGGATAATGTGCCATCCCTCACTGCCAGAATCGTCAAGGAGTGGTTCGAGGAACATGCTGGTGACTTTCTGTTAATGCCCTGGCCTCCAACTTTACCTGACATGAACCCAATCGAACATTTGTGGTTCTACTTGAAAAAGCGGGTTCGCGCCAAATCACCATCACCCCAAAATGTACGGAAACTAGAGGACCTGCTGTTGACATTATGGTACCGGATACCCCAGGATACCTATCGCCACCTCATCGAATCGATGCCTTGCCGAGTGTCGGCTGTTTTGCGGGCTAGAGGGGGTGCTACAGCTTATTAGGTAGGTGGTCATAATGTAATGGCTTATCGGTGTATATAATTATTATATTCAGTTTTATTCAGCAGTCAACATTCGGAAAACGCCCTGCAACTTCTTCTATATTTATTCTGCTTTTGCACGAACGCAACGGCCTAGCAATGTTAACTTAGGCTTAACCTGCGAACAACGGTCGCTTTCTCCCGATCGAAAAGTGACCGCTTTTAGGAAGTTTTGCTGGGAGATACAACGCTCGCAACAGTTTGTTCGCTGGGTGACTGATCCTGGGTTGTTCTGAACCGTTTGTCTTACTTCAGTTCAATGACATGAACATCTTCAGTACTTCCGTGAACAGATCAACAGGGTTTTAGCCATAAGTGTTAAGTGATGAAAGCCGTTTCTGCCTCGGTGCAAGTAATGGACCAATGAGGGCCAGTTAAGCATTCTGCTGTTGCTTGAGAAAAGAATCCCGAAAGCGAGGGCAGTCTATTTAAGGGAGACACATAACACAAACTACAGGTGCAATGCTTGGGGTAGCCTCAGAGTACGACAAAGCAAATTAGTACTATATGCATATGGAGGGGAGCATACTAGTTTACAACGTCAGAAGGGAAATTGTTTGCTTCAACAAGAACATTCTCATATCGCCAACGTTAGCAGATTAGCTTTTCATGGCCTGCGAGATCGCCAGATCTGTCTACAATAATATCTCAAGATGTTTGGAAGTCGCCTGGCTTCAGAGAGATTTCATATCTGCAATTATGATTCCTTAACAGAGTACTCAAATGAAACTGCATGCGAGAGTTGATACTTGTATTCCAGAAGGCGGCGATCACATCCGATATGAATTTCCAAGAAATGCAAACATTTTTCGTGGTTGGCTCAAATTAAATTTGTTTGCATTGGAGATTTCTTATGTTATTTAAAAACTAGTGAATTCCAAAAAATTCATGTTTTACTTCTATCCTTTACATTTGCACTGACTTTAGTCGAAGGCAACTCACTCTTTTGTGTAAATAAAGTCCGAAAGAAAAAATTGGAACGTCCGAAAAATGTGTTATGTTTGAAAGAGTGGCTATGTGTATTTCGTAAATATATTAATGCATTTCATTTGATTCGGCGCTATTGTGATAGGAAATACTAACAAAATAACAGAGCATGTACAGTAAGTGATGGAATAAAATCAGAAGTATAGTTTTCGAAAGAAGAAAGACATCGCTATAAAATGGTACGAACCCACGAGTTAAATTCTCCATTGTTGTCTTCCGGGGGCTAAAAAAGTCAGCCAGTTTCAGTACTTTAACATTTTCGGTCTTCATCCCAGAAAGAACGTAGAGGCCTTGAGATTGTGTGGCTAGTGATCCTTCAAAGTTAATAACTTCTAAACATTTTTGTCTTGATAAAAAGTCTTTGAGTTCAAACAGAAGAAGACTTGAGTTGCTCACGAGGTTTATTCTATTCATTCGTAGCGACGATAATAGAGAATTCTCATTGAGAGCTGCTATGAAACTGCTTAACCTGTAATCGAGTTCTTGTTCATCTAAACGGCTGTAGTCGATATAAACAGCAACGTCTTTCAAATGGTGGCCGAATCTGCAATTAAAAAACAAAACACATGAAGTTCATTTTTGTTTTGTTAACTGCAATCACTTGATAACTATGCGTATACAATACCGTACAGTAGAACTTCGCTTACAACGATCCCGTATTTAGCGAGATCTTGGATTTAACAAGAAAAACAGCAACTTTTGTTTGAAATAATATTTATTCAAAGCGGGCGAAAACAAATTAATGAAGTTCTCGGATTTAACGAGGCAGAGAAAAGTTAAGATCACATTTAACAAGCAAAGTAACAAAATTTAATGAAGTTCTATATTTAATGAGGAAGAGAAAATCTACTGCGTCCTGGAATGGAGGAATAGAAATGGTGGCATGAAGGATGAAACTGCAACAGTGCAAGGGAGTTCTTGTGTGCTAGTTGAAGAATGTTTATAAAACAGGAAATAGGGATTACATCAAATGCTTGTAACGTATACTCTCGATTCACTTTCCTTTTGATTTTACTATCTCTGGTTATTTTATTTTACTATGTAAATTATCTTCTTACTGAACGAGATGTTATTTCACCCGCTGAATGAGATCTGGCAATGAGTGTAAGTCATGACGTGGTGGTAACCAGTATAAATAGGCGCGTTCAACGATACCGGAGAGAGCGTTTGTTGTTGTACGGAGAGAGCGTTTGTTTGTTGTATAGGGAGAGCGGTTGTTGTATACGGAGAGCGTTTGTTCATGTGCAAGGAGCTACGTGTTATTTGAGTAGCTGTGTGTGAAGATACCAGTAGAAGTTCATAATAAAAGGTTTTACGTAAGTACGTCTTTCTCAGTTCATAGTACTGTCAGACCTCTGTCTGGCTGTTAGGTTCATTTCATTTAGTGTTATTAGTAACAACCAGCATAAGACTTTATTCATCTTAATTACTACTACAACATTACTACCAGTTATAAGTTTGTTCATTACTATTACTACACTACTAGCAGGAGACTTTATTCATGATCTTAATTAACTAGTAACAACAACCATTTAAATTCACTATTAGAAGCTTAGTACAAGCATTGAATTCATTATGATATTAGTGAAAGCTATATTCACGATAATTAGCTTGGTAGTTAAAAGCGAAATTCATTATATGCTTAACAAGGGAGTTGTCCAGAAAGAGACTCTCTGCCATCCACTACAAATGGCTATGTCTTGGGGGTAACGCATCAGCAGAGTTGAAAAGAAGCCACCTTTTCCTATAGGCAAAAAGAGGATGGGTGGTGCTCACGAACATGTAAATGGATTTCTGGGCGACCATTGCAGAGAGGAATAGGGGAGTAATGGAAAACAGGAAATAACAATTCGTGGAATTACGTCGTTGCCTTTTTCACCCTCCAAGCGAGGCGTTGCATTGAGATGATCGGTGCTACTGTTGCTTCATGTGTACTATCTTACCATGTGTTCTTCAGTACTAATGTGGTTAATTAATTAAATCTTTCAACTATATCCAATTTTAAACTTGCCTGGAGAGCTTTTGGAAGAAACAGCATAATTTTCAAGAGCAATATGCCATTATGTCTTAAAAGAAAAGTGTTTGATCAATGCATCCTTCCAGTGCTTACGTATGGTGCAGAGACGTGGACCTTAACTAAAAGAGACATACAAAGGCTGCAGACAACTCAAAACAGCATGGAGAGGTGAATACTTGGTGTAACCAGGAGGGATAAGAAGAAGAACTCGTGGATCCGAAAAATGACAAGAGTGGAAGACGTCATGATCAGTGTTAAATCCCTGAAATGGCAATGGGCTGGACATACTGCCAGAAGGACAGACCATCGATGGACAGCCGAAATTTTAGATTGGATTCCAAGGGACAGGAAAAGACCCAGAAGAAGACCACATGGGAGATGGGTGGATGAAATTCGAAAGTATGCGGGAGTGACATGGAGACTGGCACAAGACAGACCGTTGTGGAGGAAACTTGGGGAGACCTTCGTCCAGCAGTGGATTGATAATGGTTGACATGATGATGATGATGACGATATACATAATTATTTTTTTGAGCCCTTCCCAAAAATTCTGAATTGCTACGCCCCTGCTATCCACTATACTACACTGGCATATGCTCTCACTGCTATATCTGCCTTTATGTCATGTGTGTCCTGCGGGGCAGGCACGTCTTTATGATCTTTTGGATTTCCATTCGAAGGTGATCATATTTCGAGATTTTCTCAGGCACTGTTCTTCGGATGTTTTCTGTAAGCGGAACTACTGCGTCTATTTGTTGTGTCTTCTTCATTTTTTCCTGTACAGTTCTAATGCCAGGTCGACTGTGGTATTTGTAATAAGGTGGATTAGAGGGAGGGTCGTATTTAACTATTAAACGCCAATTAAGCTCTTGATGTAGGATCTTAGATATCTGATCGTGTCCGTTAAGCAGAGGCTATACTCGTGGTTTAGCAGGCATGTAGAGCATACGTAACGAGAACTGATATATTAATATTTTATATGCTTCAAAATAGTATTAAAAGTAAATCCAGGATTGGACGCCATGTCCGATTCATCACATTCCCCGGAGCAAGTTCAAGTGCGCCACAAAATCGAATATGGTTTATAAGATGTGTCAACATAAATCGATTGTTTTTTTACTTTTTCGTTTTACTGTTGAATAAAACTAGAATCTAATAGAGATCTTATGTTTGCCCTACCAAGTACAGTCCAAATTAGAACTTTATTCTTGTGTGCAGAGGACACGTCATGCTTCTGAATTTTGTCGATTAAATATCCTTAACATGGTAAGCAAAGTACAGCATTTTTATCTCACAGCCACATATTCATTCATTCTTTTTATGCATGTTTCGGAACTGAATTCCTGATTTGCTCAGTACTTTCATCTTTAAAAATTATCTGTAATTTAATATCTGGTGTAGGTCTACTCCCAGTGACGAATTTTCAGGTACCCGGGCCCTGCGCAGAGCATAGGTTTTGGGGGCCCCTCACTCTGCCTGGCATCGTCAAAAATAATGTTTTTTTTTTTTTTTTTTTGCCGCCGAATATCCCCCTTCCCTCTCCGAATATTTTTACTCTCTCCCACTAATGTGTAAGAAAGTATTGTAACCATAAAAAAAATTGACTTCCACATTTCAACAGAAATACAGATTTCGGGCTTTCCAGAACAAGATTTTACTATTTTCACGGTTGTGTATACCTATGTTTTGTTGGCACCATAACTCAAAAACTGTTGTTACAGTTATCAGGGCGAAATTTCATGCTTACGATTTCTGCAATTCCCGGATGGGGAAGGAAATGGTTGAAATTAAAATTGGAAAGCCTTTATTGAGGAAGAAGAGTTGGAACTTTTATGAGGATGGTTACTGTACGACAGCACTTTAAAGGGTCGTGGATGGCCTACTGGTTAACGTTTGTGACTGCTGCGGAAAAGTCTTAGAATTGATCCCAGGCAAGTATAAACGCTCGAACCACAAAATATACGCCGTGCGCCGGATGGGCACATTAAACCGTCGGACCCCGGGTACTAGCTCCCCGGTTATAAATGAGAGCATCTTCCTCCCTCTCTCTACCTCGTTTCCGTATGACTTTCCTATCTGACACCCTAGCCCAATTAAGGGTTGTTTAAGACCTGGGGTCAGATACTCGCTTCTTAAAATCCTCTACATAAATCTATTTCACACAGTAATTTAACATGTTGCGTACGGTTGGTTTATGGTCAGGCGGGACACTATTGGTGGTCTTTAGCCTTCTCAACTTTTCTTTGACCCCATCTTTTAGATCCCACCCCTTTCCCTCAAATGAATATATTTAAGCAGTTAGAACGCATAGCAGGTGCAACTATCTAAGTTTTTAAGAAATTGTGACACACATAGGTGAATATTTCGAATTCACAGAAACTTTGTTATATGAAATGAATTTTTTGTTAATTTCAGTGTTGTACTATTTACGAAATGGAGGGAGTCGTCTGAGTGAATACTTTAGAGTTGCACTCGTAGAAAGACACCATTTTCGTAATTACAATTTAAAAGATGAGAGAGATATAACAATTTGGTGAAGTTGGAGCTCCTGAAGGCCACCATCTTTGAAATGCCTTAAGATCACAAGCACAAAACACGCAACTTCCGTGTGACAATGTCTAATGACCCTTTCCGATTTATAGAAAAATACACCACGTGAGTAAGCAAATAAATAAGTAGAAATTTGGGATTGTGCACAAAGATGTAAAACTGCTTAAATTATTTACACTTGAATGTGAAAAACACACTTTACATAACGCCACAATGTTTTGCACATAGTACGAATAATTTCTTTTTCCCTTGATCCTGTTATTAAAAAAAATGACACAGGTCTCTGTTTCTTCGTTACCGCGAAGAACACCTTTTAGTTCATTATATTCCGAATATAAAATTACGTTATATGCTGATGCGTGCAAACAACTGTAATAACATAACACCTTACCCTCATTGGTGTCAAAATTTTATTCACATGATTGACGTTTCTTTGACATTCTCTTGTCAATATACATGTATCGCTATGACTGTGAAAGGAGCCTCAAGTCCTCTGGGGTAGCTGCTTTCCCATCATCCAATTTTTATAAACTCTAAAACCGCGAAAATGTTTTCTAAAGATTTTGCTTATTTACTGCAGGAAAAAAGAACTACCAAAAATTGCTATTCTTTTTAATAATTCATCCAAATCTGCCGTCAAAAATTCCTGGCTGTTTCTTTAACTTTCTTCATATAAAGTTTCGCAAAAAGAAATTGCCAAATCTTTTTACTGAAGCGAGCGGCCCTCTTAGTCTTGCGGGGTTTGCGGGGACTATCAGTGCGCCCCTGACTACCTGAGAATTTCTTTCTTTTTTACTAGGGATAGCATCATCTACATCGGGTAAAATCTACATGAGCGGAATTTTTTCAGAAAAATTTCTGCCGGAACTTGATAATTTGTGCCCTCCTTGTAGGATACTTAGCCCCTCTAACAGTCCCTCCAGTTCTGAACTTCTGGAGTCACCACTGTTTATCGCACCGCTTTAATTGACCTTTATGCTATACGCAGTGTGGGATCTATTGGAGCATTCCCTCAGATTCTAATTCACTAACAGTCCCCCTAAAAAGACTCTGAACAGGAACGAAACCTGTTAGCGTGTCTCATAAATCCAGCTTTTCCAATGATATTTTACTCGTACAGTATGTCTTGTGATTGCCTCTTAAACTAAACTTGATGGAAGAAAACGAAATGTTAAGGGAAAAATCAGCAATCATAAAACGCCGAATTAAAGATCAAAATGTTCACTAAATTCTAAGAAAATTGACCTGAAACAACACCCCAGTTTCTAAGCTTAGTTGTAGTATAGCATTAAGTAATATTACTCGCAAAACGATTTTTTTGTGAGCTTGCATTTAATTCAGTTAATTTATGCTTTTCAGCAACGTTGACTGAAGTGCCAGAAAAACTGGTACACCAGTCTAATACTTGGTAGGTCCCCCTTCGGGAGCGCAGGACTGCAAAAATACGACGGGGCATGGACTCCACTAGCTTCTAGAAATATGCTGTAGGCAATGCACACCATACTTCCTGCAGAGCGTTCCACAATTCGGGTGTATTCCGAGGTCTCGGATTCCTGTGTTCGATAGCGCGTTGCATGGCATCCCAAAGGTGTTCATCACGCTCAGATCTGGGAACTTGGGTGGGAATGGCAACACCCCAAACTCAGATGAATGCTCCTTTAACCATAATGTGGCGTCCAGATACTTGTGTGGAGGTGCATTGTCCTTCTGGGAACAGGCCCAACTCATCAGCATGAATGCAAGACATGAACGGGTGTACCTGGTCAGGAAGGATCCGCACATAGCGTTGGCCGGTCACAGACGTATGTAGACGTACCAGGGGTCCCAGTGAAGTCCATCTAAACACACCCAATACCATTACGGACCCCCCACCAGCCGGTAAATTTCCCTGTTTTCAGGCGGGATCCATGGCTTCATGGGGTTTGCGCCACACATGAATCCTTCCATCTGCCCGATACAGTTGGAAACGTGACTCGTCAGACCAGGCTACTTGTTTCCAGTCATCAAGTGTCCAGTGGCGGTGTTGCCGTGCCCAAGCGAGACGCATAGCTCTGTGTCGTGCACCCATCAAGGGGACTCGAGTTGGGCGTCGGCTCCCAAAGCCTATATCGTGCAGGGCAGGGTACCTTGCACAGTCTGAACACTGATGCTTGTTGAGGCTCCAGCATTGAATTCCGATTATACCTGCGAGAGTGATACACGCCTATCGCGTTAAACGATTCTTGACAGCCGACGATGATCACGTTCACCCAATGTCTTTTTACGGCCACACTGGTATCGTAGGTTGGAGGTTTTGCCGGAATTCTTGTAGTCACGGTACACCCTTGCAATGGTCATCTGTGAAAATCTGAACTTCGTTTCTACCTCCAAAATACTATGGCCCATCTCACGAGAGCCAACTATGACACTGCTTTGAAAATCGCTTAAATCGTTATTATTTGTCATTCTCATGCCGAAAACAGCTCTGACAGCTGGCAAGGATGTCTATCGCTTTATATACGCACTGGCGGATGCAACCGAGTACGCGCATAGGTGACGTTGCTATGTATTTTGCATAAGCCAGTCTGTACCAGTTTTTCTGGCACTTCAGTGTATTTCGAGTTCTGAAGGAATTACGCTCCCCAAATCCAGAAAAGCGAATTCACCCCTCGCTCTATGACTTTTTTAGGAACAAAATTAAAAAAAAAATGAAAGATAATTATTTTTCAGGCCTCCAGCATCGTGGGGCCTCGCGCTTTGGCTTCGTTGGCTTCCCCGCAAACCCCCTCTTGTCTACCCCGCTTTTTAATTTTCGATTTCTGTTCCAACGAATGCTTTGGCCTCATTGACTTCCCCGCAAATCCGCCTCTGTCTACCCCGCTTTTTAATTTTCAATTTCTGTTCCAACGAATGCGAGAAAACGTACTACGTGATATAATATACAATAGATGACGTACTACTGTGGTGGCGCGTGTTTCAGATCGAGAATGCAGCAGCGATAATGCCTACTAGCATAGTTCATTTAGAATAAATTATCAACGTTTTTTCACAATTAAATGTTTTATTAACATCGACTATAGTTTCACAGAGCGTCTGGCTCGGCATCATCAGGACGAATGGAGCGTAAACATTCAAATCATTGTGACATCATCAGAGTTCTGACGGTCACGGTTTTTGGTGAGTTGTTTCCACGCGCTTGAAAGAAATGGCGTAGACGTCATGTCCTATTTTAATTGTGAAAAAACGTTGATAATTTATTCTAAATGAACATCACAAGTGTGTAGTCTTGAATTATATATAGCATAGTTCAGTTGGGAAAACAGTCGCTTCGGAATAGGAGACGAGGTTAGAATTAAATTAAATTAATTCTTCTTCAATGAGATGTTTCTTCGAACACGGTCATCTGTTGACCCGAAACCTGCGATTTCGTGATCCCGCTTCGCAAGCGCAAGAGTGTTTGTGAGGGAGGAGGGAAAATGTAACGTACTACGTGATATGGCGTAGATGACGCACTACTGTGATGAGGCACAAGTCAAATCGGCGATGTTGCAGTGATAAGCCTACTGACGTAGTTCATTTGGGAGAACAGTCGTTCAGGAGTAGAAAGACGTGGTTCTAATTCACCACGGGCAAAAGGTTACATGTTATAAACGGATGTTTTAGCAAACAGTCAACGTTATTGATGCAAGATTTGGGCTCTTGATAAATAATTCTGGAGGCGGAGCATTTTAAACAATTAAAGGTTAGCGACTGGAAGATATAGAACAAAAGAGATGCTTATAGCGTAGTAAATCTGTTTATTCACTGGTGTAAATACGCATAAAGTTTTCGCCAAGCTTTCGCACTGCACTGGGAGGCTTTTTCAAGGCAGTGGTAAACATAAATATAAGGGAATTAGAGCACGTAAGAAACAAAGATTATTTTTTGAAAATAACGCGGGCGACATACCACGAGTAATAATACGTGAATTTTTATCACGTAATATTGGGTTGATGCATCATGACGTTTTTTTCTCCGCACTACAGGAATGTATTACATCAGAAGAGAAAACGGAATCAATCAACTATGTGTCCCCCCCCCATTGTTTACGATGGTGTCCCATCGTCTGGATAGGTTCGCAATGCCATTCTTGAAAAACCGTGTAGGTTTTGCTGCGAAGAAATCATCAAGGAAATTCTGGAAATCAGCATCATTGTTGAACATTCTGCCATGGAGTGCATTCGACAGAGATCGGAACAGATGAGTCTGAAAGGGCGACATCTGGAAAATAGGCCGGATGTGGAAGGATCTCCTATTTCATGTCCTGAATGGTCATTTTGGTCATGTTTGCACTGTGAGAGCGGGCGTTATAATGTTGAGAACGACACTGTGGCACTAATGTAGCCGTTTCTGCTGAATTGCTCCCTCCATACGGCGGAGTTGCTCACAATAGAGTGCAGCGTTGGTAGTCCGATTCCTCGGCAGCATTTCCCAGTGAATAATGCCTTCCATGTTCCACCAGAAGCACAACATAATCTTTGCAGGATGAAGGTTATGTTTTGGACGTGGTGCCAGCTTCTTGTCTTAGCCATTCCCCTCCGATTCCTGAAATTCACGCACAGGCACCATTTCTCATCTCCAGTAACAATACGTAACAGAAAAGGTTTGTGTTGCTGAGAACATTCGCGGCAACAGGGGAGCAAGGAACCACGTATGGCAACACGCTGATTCTTGTTGTCCTCGATGAGTGTGAGGAACCCAAGACTCCAATTTCTGGCCCTTCCCATAACAATACGTAACAGAAAGGGTTTGTGTTGCTGAGAACATTCGCGGCAACAGGGGAGCAAGGGAGCACGTGTGGCAACACGCTGATTCTTGTTGTCCTCGATGAGTGTGAGGCACCCAAGACTCCAATTTCTGGCCCTTCCCATAACAATACGTAACAGAAAGGGTTCGTGTTGCTGAGAACATTCACGGCAACAGGGGAGCAAGGAACCACGTATGGCAACACACTGATTCTTGTTGTCCTCGATGAGTGTGAGGCACCCAAGACTCCAATTTCTGGCCCTTCCCATAACAATACGTAACAGAAAGGGTTTGTGTTGCTGAGAACATTCGCGGCAACAGGGGAGCAAGGAAGCACGTGTGGCAACACGCTGATTCTCGTTGTCCTCGATGAGTGTGAGGCACCCAAGACTCCAATTTCTGGCCCTTCCCATAACAATACGTAACAAAAAGGGTTTGTGTTGCTGAGAACATTCGCGGCAACAGGGGAGCAGGAAACCACGTGTGGCAACACGCTGATTCTTGTTGTCCTCGATGAGTGTGAGGCACCCAAGACTCCAATTTCTGGCCCTTCCCATAACAATACGTAACAGAAAGGGTTTGTGTTGCTGAGAACATTCGCGGCAACAGGGGAGCAAGGAAGCACGTGTGGCAACACGCTGATTCTTGTTGTCCTCGATGAGTGTGAGGCACCCAGGACTCCAATTTCTGGCCCTTCCCATAAGTTCCAGGTAGCGCACCACTGTGGCCTGATCACAGTCCATCTCAGTGGCCAATTCGCGTGTGGTTTGACGCTGATCCAAAGGGATGAGATGGTTCAAACCAAGGTATGTAGAGAGAGAGAGAGGTAGGCCAGAGAACCGGTTTTCAGGATGCAGTGGTAACTTGTGGTGAGGGAGCGCTGTTGTTGTGACGTCAACGGTGCGCTGGGAGCAAAAGATCGCCGTTCGTGTTTCATTGTGTTTAGTCATACTCGTTGCTCGTTGGCTTGTTACCGTGTTGATAATTTGCTAACACACACATATTGCATGTGGTTTTGCTTAAATTTTCTTTGTACATCTTTGTAAATAGTTATCTTAACGTGTAGTTAAAATATATTTAATTACATTGTATCTTACATATAGTGTAACTACGTGTTTGCTTGGATAACAAAATAAACGTTTTCTAAAAGCCATGCCAGGCTGAGCCGTTGCAAGTTGTAAAAACCACGAAAAAACTGCTTCGGGTGTCACCTATCATCGTTTTCCGAAAGATGTGCTTCAAAGAAAGGCGTGGTTGAACGCGTGTCGTCGTGAAGATGTTTTCAATGTTGAAAATGCAAGAATATGTTCATCGCATTTCGCGGATGAAGACTTTATAAGAGATCTGAAAAGTAAGTTATTGGGAGGTAATAGTACGAAACGATTGAAGAAAGGTGTTGTACCTCATGTAAGTATTTGCAAAACGACTTCACTGCTTGTACCCGAATGCAAGAAACGAATGAAAAGGTTTCACAACAGAGAACTTAAACGTTATGTGGTAGAAGTTGCTGAGAATATTCCTCCAAAAAGACTAAAGTTATGTTCACCTACAGAAGATGTGCGTCCCGAAGTACAGATAATAGTAATCATCTGCCATTTTTATCAATAGAGGATATTGAAATGAAAAACCAGGAAATTGCTGAACTGAATGCCCGAGTAAATGACCTCACTAAATCCAATGGCAGTTTAAGGAAACAGTGTTTATTTTGGCAAACTAGGGCACAACATTTATCAGGGGCGGCTCCTGCTATGGGGCTGTGGGGCTGCAGCCCCCTACCCAAAGCAGTTTTTTTTTCATGCCGTACCAAAAAAGAGAAGTTTTGTGAACACCACTGTAAGTTTTCCCAGCATAATGCCACGACTACAGTTTTCTGAACTCAACTGGAAGTTTTCCCTGCATAACTCCACTGGGAGCAGGAAGAACGTCACGGACTGTGCTTCTTGCAGCCCTGACAGCTATTGAAACCAACTCATGTGGGAAACTCTACCTATTCCCACATCAGTTCGTTTCCTTTGAATAAAACTTCCCCGGGGACTGCATTCGTGGCAGCTGTCGCTACCAGGATTGCTCGCGAATGCAGTCTTTCATTGGGTGGGAATGCATCGCCGGGCCTGTGTGCTTTGTTGATTAATACGGTTCTTGTGCTTCCGAATAAGACATAAAATAGGGGAATGAATTAAAAATGTCGAATGTTGAAATAAAGTATTAAATAAAGTACGTTTGAATGTATTACTCAACCTGTTTTTTTTTCTTCCAATTTTTGGTTTGTTCCTGCTTTTATTCAACCTAATAATTCTAACAACATTGTTGCTCCCATCTAATAACAAATACTCAGTTGCCGGGACTTTTGCAAAAAAGTTTTACTTATATTGTCTCTTCTGGTCAAAATGGGCATGTGAACAAATTGCGATTAAAAATAGAGTTCAGTATTGGATAAATTGGAAAAAAAAAAGAGATATACTAATTTCTGCAGCGAAATACTTGCATACAATTGATTTCTTCACTTACCAAGCACAGCGAAATTTTCGCTTTTAAACTCACGTAAATTTTTATTCACCAAAAATCATTGAAGTCACTCTACTGGATGCATTTTGTTTTTCTGCTGCATCCCCCTCCCTCCAAAAATCAGCTGCGCATTTCAATTGAGGTAGTGTACTTAATTACTTTGAAAAGAACATTTAATCAGATATCATTGTTTAGAAAATTTACGGAGTTGGTAAATTTTGGAAAACAAATTTTTCTACACTAAATTGTTATAATGATGGCTTCAGAATTAAAACTGGACTGAATATGTTTGCAATTCGTTTTTATTAAGGCGAATGCCGGTGTGTGAGTATCGCAATAACAACTCGTCACGAAATTCTGGAAGACCCTTCAAAATTCCCCAAAATGTTTTTCATTGCCGTCCAAGTTGCAGTGGTCGGTATCAAGTCGAAGTTTCAAAGGGAGTGTATCAGAAGAAAAAATATATATTGTCATATTTCTAGGGGTCACAATGAGACACTTGAGAACGCGTACATGACCTTGAGTGTGTCTCCGCTACCACTGGCACACGCATTAATTTTTTTAATTTTTTTGTCCTTATATATATATATATATACGTACAGTATATGCATGTATATATAATTTGTAACCACCATCAATCCACTGCTGGATGAAAGTCTCCAAGTTTCTTCTTCCACAACAGTCTGCCTTGAGTCAGTTTTTTTCATGCCTTCGAATTCCATGTACCCATCTCACTCTTGTCATCTTCTGGATATTGTTTTTTCCCTTGCTATCCAGTTCAATATTTCAACTCTCTGTCGGTGGTTCTTTCTTCTAGCAATATGTCCATTCCCATTGCAATTTCAGGAATTTTGACCATGTCTTCCACTATTGTAATTTTCCCGATCCACGAGTTCCTATTTGTATCTTTCCAGGTAACATCAAACATGCATCTCTACATGCTTCTTTCAGTTGTCTGCAACGTCTGTATGTCTATTTTAGTTGAGGTCCATGTCTGTACTCCATGCGTAAGAACTGGAAGGATGCACTGATTAATCAGTTTCTTTTTAAGAAATAATGTATCCGATGAAGTTTTACAGGTCGATTATTTTCTTCATAAATGTGACAATGTGGCCATCGCTTAATATGTTACCTAATTTAGGTATCGGTACCTTTACATTTTCCCCATCAATCGGTAAATATAAAATCTAAATATTAATTTCTTGTAAAAAAGCACTTTCGATCAGTATATATATATATATATATATATATATATACACTGCCGGACAATTGCTAAGGACGGATGACAATAGCAACGATAGCAACCATAAAATGGAAGGCAGGAAAATGTGGAAATTAGCATAAGTGCGGGATACAGTAAGACGTGTTGTGCTTATGCAAATTTTGGATTGCCGAACTTGTTCGTGACGTCATAGCGCTGATAAGAGATATAAAGGATTTGACGCGTATTGACCGTTGTTGTTCAAACGCAAAGTTGAAAGGGAAAGAATCAATTGACGAACTTGCAATTTTCAGTATGTCTTCCCGACATCACCTAGATGATTTTACGCGTGGCCGTATTATTGGCAAGATTGAAGAAGGGCGAAAAATAACAGATGTTGCCAGGGAGTTCGACTTCAGCCACAGTGTTGCTTCAAGGCTTTAGAAATCATTTCAAACAAATGGAGAGTGTAGCAACCGGCACGGGGAGGTCGTGTTCGCAGTACGACACCAGCAGAAGATCGGTACATAGTGCTATCAACAAAAACGTACCGGCGCAGCACAGCTAGTGAGGTAGCAAATCAGTTTATGGCTGCTACTGGCAAGCGGATCTCCCGAAAAACTGTCGCCAGACGTTTGCATGAAGGAGTACTACACGCCCGCCGTCCTGTTGTGTGCATCCCATTGTCCAGACGTCACCGTACCGCCCGTTTGCAATGGTGCCATCAACATCGCAATTGGACTGATAGCGACGGGTCTGCTATCCTCTCCTCAGATGAGAGTAGATACAGTCTATCGTCTGATTGTCGACGACAACTGATCTGGCGTGACAGTGGTACTGCATATTGCCCAGCAAACATACAGGAAAGGGACCGATATCCGACGTGTAGTGTCATGGTATGGGCTGGCATCATGATCAATGGCCGTACGTCCCTCTATGTGCTTCCAACTGGGACTATGACTGGCCAACGATACATTAATGATGTTCTGCTACCTCATGTTTGCATGTTCCGTGGTGCTGTCGGTGATAGATTCATTTTCATGGACGACAACGCAACATGTCATCGAACAGTCGCTGTCCAGGAGTGTCTTGAGAGCGAGGATATTCAACGCCTCGTATGGCCAACACGTTCTCCAGATCTGAATCCCATTGAAAATGTGTGGGATGCTTTGGGGAGGAGTCTTGCTGGTCGCCAATGCCCTCCAATAAACAAGGACACCTTCATCCGTGCACTGACAGAGGAATGGGATAAATTACCCCAACAGCTGCTTGATAATGTTGTGCAAAGCATGACACGATGTGTGGAATCTTGCATCGCCCTCCATGGTGGCCATATCCCGTATTGGCATCTTACGCCGGAACGCCTGCGGACGGTAATTGCATTTTTTTCACGTTTACCTATTCTGCACAAAATGGCCTGTTTGTCCCTTGAACACGTTCCAAAGTCTTCTGGATTTCACAGCACAATAAATTGTCTTTCTTGTAATGTCCTGGCATTCTGACATTATTTTATTTCACTTGGCATCCAACCACACTTACTTTTTTATGCACCATATAGCCGTTTATGATCCGTCCTTAGCAATTGTCCAGCAGTGTATATATATATATATATATATATATATATATTATTGTTATTATTATTATTATTAAACGGACAGTGTCAGCACAGACGCAGTAACTTAACTTTCGAAGTGGTATCGTGATATCTACAAAATTGAGATGCAGCCCCCTATGAAGATATGAAGATTTGTACGATGTCTTCTAGAATTTCCAAATTACAAAAGATAAAACCCAAGAAAAATAACAGCAGAAGAAAAGAAAAATATTTCAAATGAAGAAAATGCCCTGTTACGGGGAGTTTTTTCTGAAACCCAAGTGCGAGCACTTTTAACGAGAAAAAGAACTAACTGGGCACGAGAAGATATAGTTAGGGCTCTGACTCTGCGCGGCTTATCAAAGCGTTCATATTCTTTCATTGGGAGCCAAATGCATATTCCGTTGCCTGGTATAAGTACTTTGAAAAAATGGGTGTCTCACATTAAGTTTGCTCCAGGATTTCTCTGGGAGGTCCTCCAAATAATGGCTGAGAATGCCGAAAATCTAACTCGATTTGAAAGATTTTGCGTTTTATTAATGGATGAAATGAGTATTGATGGGAAGATGGTGTACAATCATGCTGAAGATACGGTCATGGGTCCTCATAAATCTGTTCAAGTTGTCATGATAAGGGGCTTGACATATTCATGGAAACAACCTGTTTTTTTATGATTTTGATTGCAGAATGACGAAAGATATCTTATTTCACATCTTTACAGAAATCGAAAAAATTGGATTCCAGATTGTAGCCATGACATCGGATATGGGTGGCGGTAACCAGTCACTGTGGAAAACACTTGGCATCAACTTATACAAAACTTCTTTTCCGAACCCAGTGGATAATGCAAGGCCTGTATTTGTATTTGCTGATGTGCCTCATCTTCTAAAACTGTTAAGAAACCACTTACTCGACAGTGGGATAAAGCTTAAAACGGGAACTGTCGTCAATAAAAATATTTTCCAAACTCTCCTTGAGAAAGAAAAGGGAGAACTGAAATTGCGCCCTAAATTCAGTATTACTCATGTCAATGTTAGAAGTGCTGAACGAATGAACGTTTCACTTGCCGCCCAACTTTTTCGCATCACATTGCCTCAGCGATTAGGTACATTTTCCCGAATGAAACAGAAGTAGCAAACTTCGTTCAACTTGTGAATGACTCATTTGACGTACTAAATTCTCGTTGTTCATCGGACGGTGTTCGTCTAAGGCGACCTTATGGTACTAATATACAGGAACAGAAAAACATTCTGGAAGGCATGAAAGATTCGATAACCCAAATGCGAGTGTGCGGAAAAGAACATCTTTTGCCATTTCAGCAAGGATTTATTGTTTCCATAACATCTTTAATCAGCCTTTATGAGCATACAACTGAAAGTGGTGTAGGCATTCGTTTCCTCCTAACCACTAGATTAAACCAAGATTGCCTGGAAAATTTATTTTCACAAATCAGAGGTATGGGACATGCATATGATCGTCCTTTGCCCAGTGAATTTAAGTATAGATTGCTCCTTTTTCTACTGAGTGGCAAACTCATTGGGTCTTCTCCACACTCAAACGTATAAAAGAACGACGAAACTTTCATGACAACTCTTTGTTTAAAAGGTTTGCAACCTGACTTAAAACAAAACGTCGCCACAGAATTTCCCGAAACTACTGACTTGAAACAAAACATCGCCACAGAATTTCCCGAAACTACTGACTTGAAACAAAACGTCGCCACAGAATTTCCCGAAACTACTGACTTGGGATTTGTAAATATGAATGGTCAAACAAGTAACGAATGCATTCAGGATGTGGCACTGGGGAAAAAGAGGAAGATGCTTTGAAATACATAGCAGGATACACATCCTTTCGCGTTAAATAACCCTTACTGGCTAAAGAAGCAACTGAAGAGAAAGATATATCGTCATGGTTACAAGCAGTGAACAGAGGAGGACTTACAGAGCCATCTAATCAGTGGTTTTAACTAATCAAACGTTTTGAGGAGCACTTTACGAGAATTCACGGTCAAATTAAAAAAATAAAACGGAATAGTTAAATGCTTATTCGAAGAATTAAAAAAATTGTATCCTCATGTTGACGAGAAAGCTTTAAAGTTGTATTCAAGGCTTCGAATTTTCGTCCGAGTGAAGTTCTTAAATCAGACCTTAAAAACGCAAGTGGCAAATAAAACAAAGAAAAAGGCCAAACAGTGGATGACAAGTGCAGCTTTAGAAGATGAGAAGCAAAGTACATGAGAAAAAACAAGAATTCTTATTCAAGGTACGTTTCCCTTCATATTGTTTACTACTCAAACTTTTCGGAAACTTTAAACAAGTTTTATTTTCATTACAATTTTACTTTCATTACACTAGTGTTAGTGTCCAAAAGTTAATTAAGTAAAAATAAGCATTAACTAAAAAAAGCGATGAGTAGTTGTTGCCGCCATTTGATTATTTACTAAATAGACATGACATCAAATCAAAAACTTTGGCTAGCTATCAACAGAATGAAACTGGTTATTTTTTTATTTTTTGCGAACGAGTCGCGATTTCTTCTGGGCGTTATTTACTACATCCCCTATTTATTTCATATTTTTATTTTTATTTACTACATTTCCTTTTTATTTCATTTATGCAATTTGCTTTAATCACTCAGAAAAAATGTTAATTTTTAGGGGTAAACACTGGTGGTAGTGGTAAACTGCGTGGTGCTGTGAATACGTTTTTAAAGAAACTTCTCTCGGGTCAGTCGGACTAGTCCTGCTCCGAGCCAGCGCACCATTGACGTCACGGGTGCGCCGTAGAAGTCAGCCAATAACAGTTGACTTGCGGACAAGCCTACCTCTCTCTAATCTATATACCTTGGGTTCAAACGATCCTCATCAAAGTGAAATGGACAACCTGAGCATGGAGAGTCGTCGACGTCAAAATTGCCACCTCGGAACCACCGCTCAACCATTTGCGGGCTGTCCTCGGAGCAATAGCATCTTCCCCGTACGTAGCTCAGATTTGTAGAGTAGCCTCGGCGGCTGTAGATCCCTTATTAAACTCGTAGAGGGGCAGATGTCGGAAATGTTGTTTCCTCTCTACTTGACACTCCATACTTTCGGACCCGAAAACCAAAAAACCATTAGTCACAATCACACAACGCAATATAATTTAGATACATAACATTACTGGCTACAGTTTGATATGCAACTGACCATCTGCACCATAACTACTGACCTGGGAAACACTCATGAAATAAAGCGGCATGAACTTATGCATCAACCCAATACTGTTCGTAACACGAACACGAGTAGAACACGTAATAATAATATGTTCTCTAATTCTCTGTATTTTTATGTCTCTACCATTGCCTTGAAAAAGCCTCCCAGTGGAGTGCGAAAGCTTGGCAAAAACTTTATGCGTATTTATAACGAAGTAAATTTCTCCGTCATTTCTGTCCACGCCAGGATTCGAACCCGGATCCCCTCATTCCGGAATAAGTCACTCTACCAATTGAGCTACGCGGACGTTTGTTTCTGATTCCTATCTGCCTTTATGTCGTGTGCGTCCTTCTGGCAGGTACGTCACATCTCCTGGTACGTTACATCATCTCCCCCTTACTTTTTTTTTTTTTTTTTCGAAGTGCTGGAGGAAGGATTCTCTTATTTTTCCTATCTCACGGTGTGGGAAAAACATCACACCAATGCGAGATTTTGAACGGTCGGGTCATCCGGATAGTTCGGGCGCCATTATAACGAAGTAAATTTCTCCGTCATTTCTGTCCACGCCAGGATTCGAACCCGAATCCCCTCATTCCGGAATAAGTCACTCTACCAATTGAGCTACGCGGACGTTTTATTCTGATTCCTATCTGCCTTTATGTCGTGTGCGTCCTTCTGGCAGGTACGTCACATCTCCTGGTACGTTACATATTTACCTAGTGAATAAACGGATTTACTACGCTTAAAGTATTTCTTGAGTGTACACGGTCTGGTGTACTTTGAAATTTACGTTAGAACGAAAGAGGTTTAAGTTTTTGGGGTAATGAAAGAGGATTCACCCTCTTCATGGGCTAAAAGCTTTTGAGGACCACCAGGATGTCGTTGATGAGAATTTCTAGCGGTTGGTATAAACAAGCGAGTGTCTAGTCGTCAACGACGAGACACAGGCGCCAAAAATAGCCTGTTAGAAATCTAGTTACGATAATGGGGATGCAGGGGTCATGCGTAGCCGAAGGAATTTTGGCACAGAGGCAGACACTAAACCCTATAGGGGATATGAAAGATTCTACTTGGCGGCTGATGAAACCAGATTAGAAGGCTCTAGAAAATGTGAACAAAGTGCGCCCAAAGAAAGACAGCAGTTGTATTTGAATTCCAAACGAGTAAGGTAGGCACGTCCTGGTTGTGCTGAAATATCTGTCTCCGATTAACAGAGGTTAGTTTAGTCGGAGACTATTAACCTTACGTAGACCATGGCAGCCGTTGATCATCAGTGACAACCCATCAAGAGAGGGGAAAAAGAGAAAGGGAACTCACTTTGATCATCAGTGATAACCCATCAAAAGAGATGAAAAAGATAAGTGAGACCTCCACCTTCGAGGGGAGTGACCCTGAAGCATCACGAAGTAAACTGAGAGCACGGAGGTGGCCGACGGCTCTTAGACTAAGCATGCTCGAAGATTTTCGGCATCGTATCCGGTGATCTTTTTTCCCCTGTGAGCGTACGCGCGAGAGTGCTTTTATCTCAGAGACCACGGGCTCCGTTGTGGGCTACAGTAAAAAGAAGGAATAAATTGGTAATATCCAAAATAGGCTGATCATAAGTACTATTTGATTCTTGGTATGCTGAGTAGTGAGATTTTGGATGAGATATTTATCCCCTAAACTGAACTGATTGAGGGCAAACTTTCACGTATGTGTAGCGTACCTGTCAGGACAGAACTTTACTAATTCCATTTCTGATGGACTGTGGAAGACTTACAATATGAATTGAATCAAGCAATGAATAAAGGCTAAATGGATTCAATATCCCTACATGTTATAAAGGGTAGTAACCAGCGTCACGTTCATCAGTGTTTACAGTGACTAAATGTCTGTCCTCGTAAAAATTAGAACTTTCTGCCTAGCTACGAAAGTAGGTAATTAATGTTATATATTACTAATGCATGCATCGCATAGGGATTCTAGTTAAGCCTCCTGCCACAGTCTATGCGGATTAAAGAACTCCAAGCTCACTGAATTATTAAATGGGGAATCTGAAAACAGTTTGCATACGTCCACTGATTATCGCTGCAACTGGTATAATTCCTCAGACTCTTATAACTCGGCTTGATGTTTTAGGTCTACAACACCTAAGGCCCAAAATCCAAGAAACAGTAATTCTTGATACGTGCCACATCGTACGACGATTTTTAAACTATGAGTGACTATGTCTTTACTTGACTGTATGTCCGTACTGACAAGTGGACCATGCTACAGATGCCATAGCTGTAGATGAGGAAATTAAATAAAAAATGTAATAATAATAAAAAGGAATGTGGTGCGATCTAGTGCTTACAACATCAGCTAAAGAAGATACAGTATCCACTAGTTAAGAAACCTACACACTGAAAAATCTCAACTCCATCAGGATGATACTAAGAGAGAGATACTGCATCGAGTGTGGCGCAGAATAAAGTCATTCGCGTTCGAGCCTTAGATAGAGGTGTCCGTTCGACAAGTAAGTTACAGTCTCCAGAGAAAAGCAATGAAGCAAGTGGCGTTGTCCCTCTCATGGCTACCACAAGAAATAGTCAACAATCGGCCGGAGATGCTTCTGGGGCTACTAGGCCCAAGACCAAGCCGGATGGACCGAAGTGCAGGCCAACGCATAAAATGGAATCCAGAAATGGACAGGTACATCATGCGAACATACTATGAAGTAAATAAAATAGAGACAGAGATGTCAATGTTCAGGAAGAGACAGAATGACAAATAGCAACAGACAGTGGCGCACACAGAATTTCACCAAGGGTGGGGGTCCAACAAGAAATTTACTGGACAAGCAAAATGTGCTATATTTTTAATGTAGATACAAAACCCACCCAAAATGATTCCACAACTTAAATCTTGGCCCTCCGTCTCCGGCAGCTGGAATGTACCTGGCCAAGGCAGCGGCCAGTGCGACATCAAGGCAGCGGGTGATAAGAATCACCGGAGGACCAGACTAGGCTGCCATCTGATGCTGACCTTGGCTACGTATGATGGATGCTCCCTATCTTCTGAATCAAGGCTTCTTGAATTGGAAGAGGAACTACAAAGGATCAAGTGGGACATCGTCGGGCTAAGTGAGGTAAGGAGAAAAGGAGAAGATCTAATTGAACTGAAAAGTGGACATCTCTTCTACTATCGCGGGACAGATACTGGCAGAACTAGTGGTGTTGGATTTATAATAAACAAGAAACGAAGGATAAAGTTGTAGAAGCTGAAAGTTCCTCTGACAGAGCTGCGCGACCAGTTATCCAACTCTCGAGAAGATACCAGGCTCAGATTATTCAAACTTATGCACCCACAACAAGTCATCCTGAAGAAGAAATTGAAGAATTTTATGAGGAAATTTGTCATCTAAATAATAAAGGTAAGCAGCACTTGAAGATAATTATGTGAGATTTCGAGGCAAAAATAGGGAAACGGCAACAGAATGAAACTTTAGTAGGTAAATTCGGTCACGGCAATAGAAACCAGCGTGGAAATACTCTCGTTGAGTTTGCAGAGGCAGAAGGGTTTTTCATCATGAACTGCTTTTTCAAGAAAAAGCCACACAGGAAATGGACATGGAGACATCCAAATGGGACAACAAGTGAAATTGATTTTATTATGTGTAAAAAAATTTGTCGTAGAAGACTGCACTGTGCTAAATAAGTTCAACACAGGTAGTGACCATAGATTGGTGAGATGTAAGATGCACCTCAACACTAAACTCGAACGTGGCAAGCTCATAAGACAAGCAAAATGTATTGACATAACCAACCTTAAAAAACACCATAATATCTTCAAGTTGGAACTGAAGAACAGATTTTCTGCTTTAGAAGGCCTAACATCGGAGGAAGAAGTGGATATTGCTGAAGTTAACAGAAAAGTAACCAAAGCTCTTATGGAAACAGCAACAAAATTAGCTGGGTCTAAGAACAAGTTGCATGTGAACAAATTATCAGGAAAACCCAAAATGTTGATGCAAAAAAGAAGAGAGATGAGGACAACTAAAGAAGATGTGACTTCCAAAGTGGAATATATAGAGCTATGCAAGACAGTACGAAAAAGTATCACTGAAGACGTAAGGAAATTCAACTGTGAACTAGTGAGGAAAGCAATTGAAAACAACCAAAGCCTAAAGATAGCAAAGGGACATCTCAGTAAGGGAAGAAAACAGATTATGGCACTGAGAAAAGAAGATAGTTCTGGAACAAGAAATAGAGGCGAAATTTTGACAAGAGTTAAAGATTTCTACTCCAAATTATATGAAAGGGATGATACATGTACTCCAGACATTACGAAAGGTATCAGTACCAGAGTTCTTCCAGTCCTCCCAGCAGAAGTTGCACATGCAATCAAGAACATGAAGCGGGGGAAAGCGCCAGGAGAAGATGGAATTACTGTAGACATCATACAAGAAACAAGTGGAGAAATCGAAGCAGTACTCACCCAAATTTTCACTCGATGCCTTAATGAAGGGAAGATTCCTGAGGATTGGAACAACGCTACAATGATCCTGCTACATAAAAAAGGTAACATTAAGGATCTCAGGAACTACAGACCTATCAGCCTCCTATCAGTAGTTTATAAAATCTTCACTAAAGTTCTTTCACACCGTTTGAAGGTAACACTGGACATGGCTCAACCGAGAGAACAAGCGGAATTCAGGAGTGGCTACAGCACAATAGATCATATCCACGTATTGAGAGAACTAATTGAAAGAGCTAAGGAATATGAACTTCCATTGTGCATGGCTTTCATCGATTATGAAAAAGCCTTTGATTCGGTGAAACCATCAGCAGTTACAATGGCTCTGAAATCCTGTGGTACTGAAGATGCATACATTAATATTATTAATAGCATCTCTGAAAATGCAAGTGCAAAGATTCAGCTGTTTGAAAATACAACACACATAAAAATTGGAAAGGGAGTGAGACAAGGAGACACCATATCTCCGAAGCTCTTTAATGCCACACTGGAAAATGTCTTTCAATCACTGAACTGGGAAAACAAAGGGATAAAGATTAATGGAGATTATCTAACCCACCTTCGTTTTGCTGATGACGTAGTCATTTTTGCAACTACCCCATCAGAGCTGCAGAGTATGATCCGGGAACTTGCTGATAAGAGTAAAGAAGTGGGATTAAAAATGAACTTTCAGAAGACAAAAGTGATGTTCAATGCTTTTACAAGAAATAAAGGTTTATCGATTGATGGAGAAAAGCTGGTGATAACAGACACGTACGTTTATCTTGGACAGCAGATATTAAGTGAGGGTCACATTGATGAAGAAATTCATCGGCGTACAAAACTTGCCTGGAGAGCTTTTGGAAGAAACAGCATAATTTTCAAGAGCAATATGCCATTATGTCTTAAAAGAAAAGTGTTTGATCAATACATCCTTCCAGTGCTTACGTATGGTGCAGAGACGTGGACCTTAACTAAAAGAGACATACAAAGGCTGCAGACAACTCAAAGCAGCATGGAGAGGTGCATGCTTGGTGTAACCAGGAGGGATAAGAAGAAGAACTCGTGGATCCGAAAAATAACAAGAGTAGAAGACGTCATATTCAGAGTTAAATCCCTGAAATGGCAATGGGCTGGACATACTGCCAGAAGGACAGACCATCGATGGACAGCCGAAATTTTAGATTGGATTCCAAGGGACAGGAAAAGACCCAGAAAATGACCACATGGGAGATGGGTGGATGAAAATCGAAAGTATGCGGGAGTGACATGGAGACTGGCACAAAACAGACCGTTGTGGAGGAAACTTGGGGAGACCTTCGTCCAGCAGTGGATTGATAATGATATATCATCATCATCATCATTGTCACCCATTATCAATCAACTGCTGGACGAAGGTCTCCCCAAGTTTCCTTCACAACGGTCTGTCTTGTGCCAGTCTCCATGTCACTCCCGCATACTTTCGAATTTCATCCACCCATCTCCCATGTGGTCTTCTTCTGGGTCTTTTCCTGTCCCTTGAAATCCAATCTAAAATTTCGGCTGTCCATCGATGGTCTGTCCTTCTGGCAGTATGTCCAGCCCATTGCCATTTCAGGGATTTAACTCTGATAATGATGTCTTCCACTGTTGTCATTTCTCGGATCCACGAGTTCCACTTCTTGTTTCTCCTGGTTACACCAAGCATGCACCTCTCCATGCTGCTTTGAGTTGGCTGCAGCCTTTGTATGTCTCTTTTAGTTAAGGTCCACGTCTCTGCACCATACGTAAGCACTGGAAGGATGCATTGATCAAACACTTTTCTTTTAAGACATAATGGCATATTGCTCTTGAAATTTATGCTGTTTCTTCCAAAAGCTCTTCAGGCAAACTTTATACGCCGATTAATTTCTTCATCAATGTGACCCTCACTTGATATCTGCTGTCCAAGGTAAACTTACGCGTCTGTTATCTCCAGCTTTTCTCCATCAATCGATAAATCTTCATTTCTTGTAAAAGCATTGTACATCAATTTTGTCTTCTGACATTTTTAATCCCACTTCTTTACTCTTGTCAGCAAGTTCTTGGATCATACTCTGCAGCTCTGATGGGGTAGTTGCAAAAATGACTACGTCATCAGCAAAACGAAGGTGGGTTATATAATCTCCATTAATCTTTATCCCTTTGGTTTCCCAGTTCAGTGATTGAAAGACATTTTCCAATGTGGCATTAAAGAGTTTGGGAGATATAGTGTCACCTTGTCTCACCCCTTTCCAATTTTATGGGTGCTGTATTCTCAAACAGACGAATCTTTGCACTTGCATTTTCATAGATGCTATTAATAATATTAATGTACGCATCTTCAATACCGCAGGATTTCAAAGCCATTGTAACTGCTGATGGTTTCACCGAATCAAAGGCCTTTTCATAATCGATAAAAGCCATGCATAATGGAAGGTCATATTCGCTCGCTCTTTCAATTTGTTCTCTCAATACGTGGATATGATCTATAGTGCTGTAGCCACTTCTGAATCCAGCTTGTTCTCTCGGTTGAGCCATGTGCAGTGTTACCTTCAAGCGGCGTGAAAGAACTTGAGTGAAGATTTTATAAACCACTGAAAGCAGGCTGATAGGTCTGTAGTTTTTGAGATCCTCAATGTCACCTTTTTTATGTAGCAGGGTCATTGTAGCGCTGTTCCAATCCTCAGGAATCTTCCCTTCATTAAGGCATCGAGTGAATATTGGCAATTTGAGAATACAGCACCCATAAAAATTGGAAAGGGAGTGAGACAAGCGACACTATATCTGCCAAACTCTTTAATGCTACTTTGGAAAATGTCTTTCAATCACTGAACTGAAAAAACAAAGGGGTAAAGATTAATGGAGATTATCTAACTCACCTTCGTTTTGCTGATGACGTAGTCAGTTTTGCTACTACTCCATTAGAGCTGCAGAGTATGATCCAGGAACATGCTGACAAGAGTAAAGAAGTGGGATTAAAAATGAATTTTCAGAAGACAAAAGTGATGTACAATGCTTTTACAAGAAATGAAGATTTATCGATCGATGGAGAAAAGCTGTATAATGAATAAGGTTTTATTGGTTGTTGTTGTAGTAATTATTATATCATGAATAAGCTTAACTGCTAGTAACGTTGTAGTAGTAGTGATTTATGATGAATAAAGTCTTATGCTGGTTGTTAATAGTAACACTTAATGAAAGAGACCTAACAGCCAGACAGAGGTCTGACAAAACTATGAAGTGAGAAAAACGTACTTACTAAGAAAACCTTTTATCAGGGAAACTCCTGGTATTATCCACACATACTTCACAGGTCACACAACTACTCGATATCTGGCTCTCACATATAACGAAGCTCTCTTTACACCCAACGAAGATCTCTTTACACATAAAACAAAGCTCTCTCTACGCACATAAACGAAAGCTCTCCTCATATAAACAAAGCTCTCCTCATATAAACAAAGCTCTCCTAGGTATCGTTGAACGCGCCTATTTATACTGCCTACCACCACGTCATGACTTACACTCATTGCCACATATCATTCAGCGGGAGAAATAACAACTCGTTAAGTAAGAAGATAATTTACATAGGAAAATAAAATAACGAGAGATAGTAAAATCAAAAGGAAACTGAATCTAGAGTATACGTTACAGCTGGAGATAACCGATACCTACATTTATCTTGGACAGCAGATATCAAGTGAAGGTCACATTGATGTAGAAATTCATCGGCGTATAAAACCTGCCTGGAGAGCTTTTGGAAGAAACAGTGTGATTTTCAAGAACAATATGCCATCATTTCTTAAAAGAAAAGTGTTTGATCAATGCATCCTTCCAGTGCTTACTTATGGTGCAGAGACGTGGACCTTAACTAAAAGGGACATACAAAGGCTGCAGACAACTCAAAGCAGCATGGAGAGGTGCATGCTTGGTGTAACCAGGAGAGATAAGAAGAGGAACTCGTGGATCAGAAAAATGACAAGAGTGGAAGACATCATGATCAGAGGAAGAAATGGCAAAGCGCTGTACATATTGTCAGAAGGACAGGCCATCGATGGACAGCCAAAATTTTAGACTGGATTCCAAGGGACAGGAAAAGACCTAGAAGAAGGCCACATGGGAGATGGGTGGATGAAATTGGAAAGTATGCGGGAGTAACATGGAGGAGACTGACACAAGACAGACCGTTGTGGAAGAAACTTGGGGAGACCTTTGTCCAGCAGTGGGTTGATAATGGTTGACAATGATGATGATGATGATATGTATTTTTAGGCGTTATATCTGGCTAACGTAATGACGATATTATGAAAATACAGCGCAGAAGAAGAAAAGTGTAATTATTTATCTAAATCTTTAATCTACCGAAAGCGCATGATTTAGAACCAATGTTTTAAAAGTTATGTTGCAAAAGTAAGCAGTCTAAAGATTAAATGAAATAGAGTCAGTATACAAACACAAGTACAACACATATAGATACCCAATGGATTGCATCGGTTTGGTGCTGGTCGGTGCCTCGGTGGTGTAGTTCGGGAACATTTCTTATTCATAAAATGCAGTACTTGCGGCTTGAGGCCAATAAATTTAAATTTTTTTCAGAATCAATATTCACATTCCTGTGGATAGTTAATAGGGAAAGCTCAGTTAGGCGTGAATTGGACATAGTGTTTCGCAGGTATGTTTTAAGCCGCCTCAGAGTTGAAAAACTTCTTTCTGGAGTAGACGTTGTAATTGGCAAGGTACTCAGAATTTTTAAGAGTTTTTTTCACATTTGGAAAAAATGTACCATCACAGGCTTGCGAAGCTTCAATGGCTGTTTTGAGCCGATCCTCTGCATTCCGTGACAACCATTTACTTCACATTTCTACTTCCCCACGAAAAAGATTGGGTAACACATTTATATCCTCAGCATAACACTGGGCTGATTCTGTTATTTTTTCAATTGAACATTTTTCAATTTTGCAAGGCGGTACATGGTTCAAGCTATCGAGTACATTTCTGTGATTCAAGAAACGATCATTCATATTTTGCAGAAGGTAATCCAAGAATGGGATGAATATTGCCTTACGATAGAAATCTTCCACGTTTTCACTTTGATAGTTACTTTGATGTATCTGTTTTTTAACAATTCTGGGTTTTTCCAACACAATACCTATTCTACTTCCTATGGCAAAAACCCTGTCGAAAATATTATTAAATTCAGCATTTGAATTACATCGCATCTCTCTGAATTTTTCCGTTGCTTCGTCAATCACACCAAAATATGATACTAAGTCGTTGTCTGGTCTCTGCAAAACTTTTGACATATTTAGAGTAAGAGAAAAACACTTTTCAGCAACAAAAATCGATATCAAAAATTCAGTTTGGAATATTGAATGGTGATACAGCATTGCCAACTTCGATGTGTCAGAGTCATAGTGGCCATCCTGATGAATATCCTGTAGAGCTGTTGCAACTGGCTCCAATAATTCGCAAAACGTGAAAAGTGCCTCGTGTCTTTCTACCCAACGGGTATCGCATAACCGTTTAAGCCGATGCATTGTGTTTCCTTCGGAACATTCCTGAATATTATTTTTAAGTAGGTTATTCCTTTTTGGTGACAAACGGAAGAATTTCACAACGTCTGTTAAAGTAGCCAAAGAATTCTTAATTGATGGCACTGAACAAGCTTTCGACAAAACAAGATTTAACGCATGACTACAACAGTGGACATCGAGAGCAGTGGGGTGAATCTCTAAAATTTTTGCGTGTACACCATTTATTTACCCAGACAGAGCAACTGCGCCATCATATCCTTGACCCCTCAAATACTGAATATCGATACCGAGTCGCTTTAAACTTGAATTTACCACCTCTGCAATTCTGGCGCCAGATAAATTTTCCACCTCGATAAATTCTAAAAAATCTTCTTTCAAAATAGCAAGTGGTTCCTCTACATAGCTCACACATAAGGTAAGGTGTTCTTTCCCAGCTAAATCAGCAGTTTCATCAGCAAGTACTGAGAAACATATCTTGCTTTATTAATATTTTTTACAAGTTGGTCTTGAACAAATTGATCACATGTCTTAATAATCTCGTTTTGTATCTCTGGACTGGTATATTTGATAGAAATTGTTGTAGATGATGATTTATCAAACAAATCGGTGTCACCAGATTCAGCCCGAAAACGCAGCAGAGCCCTAAAATTGCCTTCATTTTCAGCCTTTTCTTCGCATGATGAAATACTTCCTGAATCTCGGTGTCCACGCAGTGCGAGAGACTGCCTACCACAAAAGACTACTGTTTTAATTACGGACTGTAATTTTTTCCTATTTTTTTCAATTTCTTTATTTCTGCTCTGGTGCAATTGAACACCAACATTGAACTTTTGTTCTTTCATCACTTTCTCGAATTCTTCCGAGGTTAAGCAGCTGTGTCTGTTATAATTGCACAACTGATGTGCAGTAAATGCTTCAATGGCATGTTTCCATTGCTTAAATGGAGATAAAACTAATTTGCCCAATTTTTGGTTCCCCTGACGACCTGCTTCTTTTCTTGAAAACAGCACACAATTTTTGCAAAATGCACCATAAAATTTTGCTGAATAACATACCCATGGAAATCTTTCGAACCACTGGTACTGGAATTTTCTTTTCTTTTCATTACCGTTAACAGGAAAAGAATATGATGAATCTGGCTTCCAGCAATTGTCTAAAAGCTTTAACTTTTTTTCATCGCTTAGACGAACACCAAGGTACTGTCCTATATCGAGATCACTTACTTTCTTTTGATGTAGATTGCTGGAAACTCCACCTCCAGTTTCCAGCATTTCTTTATCTGGATCAGCTGAAGATAATGATGCAGCTGCTGCGCTGTTTCTGTCATCAGGATGAACATTATCCGACGGCAATTCTTGTTCTAGTACGAATATTTTAGATTTATTATGTACGTCTTTGCAACTTTCATTTAATTTAAGGATTTTAGTAAAGAAAGCAAATAAATCATTTCTTGTTCTTTTCGAAGACATTCTATGATTCTGAACAAACAAATAAAAAAACTGGGCGATGCACAGCAGACCCAGATTGCACTAAGAATGAATGTTAACATGGAGCTTAGCTTGCATTATAGCTTCTCCGTAAGTCGATGTCGATGAACATTGCAAGGGAAGCTGGGAGGAAAGAAAGCTGGCGGGGACCGGATTCCTCACTGCTGTGGTTAAGTGACAGTTCTGGTCTCCTCGTCAGATCACCCAACCCAAGTCTTGGAATCTCCGCACCCCTCACACCCCCGCTCTAATATTTGTGTGCTCTCCGCCTCCCCAGCAGATCCCTGAATGCACGCGGGGCCAGGCCAATGGTGGGGAATAGAAGGGTTGCTTATTTCGTACCGTCCCTCGTCAGCAAGATAATGTATACTTGTGAGTTCACACTCCTACTCAAGCTCATGGCCATCCAAGGAAAACTGAACACTGCAGTTGCGTTTGACCTGAATGTGACATTGTGATTTCAGACACTTGAAGCAGCTGAAGCTCCACCCCCCCCACCCCCCACACACTAACACACAAGGACACACCATCCCTCTCTATGTTCTAGAATTAACATTCATTTTCAAAACGAAAAAAGTTTTAAATTTTGTTTTTTTCTCTACTCTGGAGAAAAAATGTAAAAACAGCCAAACTAAACATTGAAAAACAAAACTTATATATAATATTAGGGGGGAGCTTGGGCCCGTTGAGACCCCCCCATTTCTACGCCCCTGATCCCTACCACGCCTGAAAACAACAATGCACTTACTGCTACATCTATAGGGTGTACCAACTGAATTCAGGGACAGGCCCTTTGCAGCGCCATCTAGCTTCCAATTTTAGAACCTTCCTGGTGGGAACAGGTCCAAGCCCTTGAGTAGACTTCAAAAACCAGAATTAATGCTCTGAAAAACCCTTACAAGTTATCAGTGCAGACCAGAATACTAAAATGCCCTTCCTGTTAGCAGGGAGGCATTTCTCTGCTCCCAAGAGTTCAAAGAGTATTATAATACCTAAATATCACCATTCCTCCCAAACTTTTGAACTTTAACTATTACTATTTTTTTTAACTTTTTATTTTTATAATTATTTTTAAGATATTTTTCTAAGGGTTTTATGCTTTTTTTTGTAAATATTTTTTTAATTATAACCTTTTTTGGGGTATCAAATGAGAGTAAAAAAATTGTGCATTATAGGTTCCTTAATTGATTGCTAACATCATTGCCTAAACGTCTAGAAATTAGCTTTAATTTAGACAATTCATTCAGACAACAAGATTTAAATTAAATTAAGCCTTCCATCCTAATTCTATGTTTGAGAACTATTTTTCTTAATGCGATTTTTAAGAAGCCCTTAGGTACTTGGTTTTCGAGAAACTGTTAGACTAAAATAATAACATGTTTTTCTAGTTCAGAGTTTAAGCTACATATTCTAGAAAGCCTTAGTACTTATGATATGAGTACATTTTCTATAACTTTATTTGAAATATTGCTCCACCACATACCATATTTAACAATTTTAAATTTAAATTGATTTCTCTTATCATAAAGACTTATAATTGGGTTACCTGCATTGAGATTAATAGTTAAATCCAAAAAATCAAGTACTTGGTTAATATTATTGGTTTTATTAAGTTTAAGGCTCACAGGATAAATAGCAGCAAAGTCGTTTTCTATATTTCCTGAATTATTTCCTGATTGGAAGAATTTAACTTCATGAATTGATATTCTTTAAAAAACAGGAACAAGTTGCATATGCTCGTAGAATGTGTACTTCCCATAGGTATTCCATTAACCTGTTTGAAAAACTTGTTATTGTAGAGGATAAAGTTATTTTTGATACAACAATTTAGAAGCGTATGCCAAGTAGTTTCCGAAATAATGTTGGAGATTTGAAATTCATTAAAAAGTACCATGAGTGTACTAATAATGTCTTCTATCGGAAGGCTGGTATACAGGTTTTCAAAGTCATAGCAATTAGCGTCTGCAGAAGTGTTATCAAAAATTTCCAAAATGACCTCAGCGTTACTTTTAATAATCCAAAAATTCTTACGTTAGGTTTACTTTGGATTTAATAATGTTTAATACCTATTTCAAAACTGATTCAAAATACTGATTTATTACTTTTTTAGGACTTTTGGTGCCACTAGCTATGAATCTAAATTTCACCGGTTCCTTTTGAAATTTTGCAGTAGCAAAAAGATAAGGAGATTCAGGTTCATAACTGTATGCCATTCTTAGCCCCAGCTGCTTGTGAAATGCTTTAAATTTATTGTTGAGTTCCTTACTGGAAGCTGAAGTAGGCTTATATGTAACTTTATTATGAAGTTCTTCCGAAATTAATTCTAAATAGAATTTTTTGCAAATAATGGCAAAATTGTTATTTGCTTTGTCCGTCGTGGTAAAAATGAAATTTTCTTGAAATTTAGATAGTGATTTTTTAACTCAGGAGAAAACACAAAACTGTTATTGTAAAAAATATTTTGTATTGCAAGACTATGTTTAAATTCTTGAAAGATTTTGCATTTCCATTCAGCAAAGGCCTCAATTGACATATTGTAGTCTTTCTAAGGGTTTTTTCAGAGCATTAATTCTGGTTTTTGAAGTCTACTCAAGGGCTTGACCTGTTCCCACCAGGAAGGTTCTAAAATTGGAAGCTAGATGGCACTGCAAAGGGCCTGCCCCTGAATTCAGCTGGCACACCCCATAGATGTAGCAGTAAGTGCATTGTTGTTTTCAGGCATGGTAGGGATGTTCTGTATGCTCCTGCTACTAATTTAACTTTTCTTTCAGGAATTATTATTATTATTTGGGGGGGGCTGTTTTCACCACTTATAAGCAGGCTATGGGCTTATGATTCGTTTTATGTTTCATTCGAACTTTTTGCAGCATTTCATACATCTTTTTGTAGTGTTTGAAGTCTATTTAGTGGTTCTGGGCCTTCCTGTGGGTCATATGATAAGCAAAGTTTCTTGTAAATATAGTACTGGATATAGCTAAGCAAGACACAAATGTTATCCCTTATTTTAACTGTAAGTCTTTTTATATTTTTATTATAGGATAAGTGAATTTGCACAAAGATTAATTTTAATATTTTCTTATGTATATTGGGCTTAAAAATTGCTTCACTGGTGCTTGAAACCATGCCCTTGGTATAATTTTTTAAAATTATATTTTATTTTATTTTGCTGAATAATTTTTCTTAAGCTTTTAGCTGTGGGTATTGGGGATTTTTCTTTGTAACTATGTGACATGCAACTTAGTTATCTTGTTCACTCTTGGAGTTACAACTGAAAATTGCTCCTTGGGATTTTTGTAACTCCTTTTTCCTAAAATTGGCTGTTGCTTCCTTTTCAATTTGGTTGGTTGCCTTTTCTGGTTTTATTTTTTTTTTTTTTTATGATTATTTAAAAAAAAATATATTTTTGGTACTTACTGGTTATTTTTTGGCTGGTGGTTTTAGATTTCACTTTATTTGTAACAAGTTTAGGGTATCCCTTTGATACCATTTATTGTTTGGGGTTTTTATTAACTGGATTTGTGTTAAAGGGGAGTTTGGCTCTCTTTCTTCATTTTTATTATTTTTTTGTTGTGAGGTCGGGCAAATGCGTTTTAGTATGCTGGGTTCGGGTTTTTATTAGTAATCCCTTTTATTGACATTATTCCTCTAAATTTAATGGTCCTTTTAGCAAACTAAAATAGCAGAAACCCACAATTCTCTGGTCTCAGTAGATTAGTAAGTGATTATCTTGTAGCTTGCCCTTGACGAAGCCGACAAGGAGTCAGTCATTAATATGCTCCCCTGCATTCTTATGTTCGATATTTTTTCTTCGCTTAAAGCTAGCCTGGTTCGGGTGAATGGATTTGGTGATTGCTGTTCTTTTTCTCGTTTTCTTCTTTTTGTTTTTCTAGTTCAAAATTTTGCTTTATGTTTTGTATTATTGTTCTTTGATCTTTCTCTTATGCAGCTTCTGGCGCTATGGAATTTCGAATTTGTTCAAAGGTTTTTGTTTATTCACTTAATTTGCTTTTGCTATATATATATCATTATCATTGTCAACCATTATCAATCCACTGCTGGATGAAGGTCTCCCCAAGTTTCCTCCACAACAGTCTGTCTTGTGCCATTCTCCTCCATGTCACTCCCGCATACTGTCGAATTTCATCCACCCATCTCCCATGTGGTCTTCTTCTGGGTCTCTCTTTCTCTCTCTATATATATAGCCATGTCCTGGACATGGCTCAACCGAGAGAACAACGTGGATTCAGGAGTGGCTACAGCACTATAGATCATATCCACGTATTGAGAGAACAAATTGAAAGAGCGAGCGAATATGACCTTCCATTATGCATGGCTTTTATCGATTATGAAAAGGCCTTTGATTCGGTGAAACCATCAGCAGTTACAATGGCTTTGAAATCCTGCGGTATTGAAGATGCGTACATTAATATTATTAATAGCATCTATGAAAATGCAAGTGCAAAGATTCGTCTGTTTGAGAATACAGCACCCATAAAATTGGAAAGGGGTGAGACAAGGTGACACTATATCTCCCAAACTCTTTAACGCCACATTGGAAAATGTCTTTCAATCACTGAACTGGGAAAACAAAGGGATAAAGATTAATGGAGGTTATCTAACTCACCTTCGTTTATCTGAAGACGTAGTCATTTTTGCAACTACCCCATCAGAGCTGCAGAGTATGATCCAGGAACTTGCTGACAAGAGTAAAGAAGTGGGATTAAAAATGAACTTTCAGAAGACAAAAGTGATATACAATGCTTTTACAAGAAATGAAGATTTATCGATTGATGGGGAAAAGCTGGAGACAACCAATACCTACATTTATCTTGGACAGCAGATATCAAGTGAAGGTCACATTGATGAAGAAATTAATCGGCGTATAAAACTTGCCTAGAGAGCTTTTGGTAGAAACAGTATAATTTTCAAGAGCAATATGCCATTATGTCTTAAAAGAAAAGTGTTTAATCAATGCATCCTTCCAGTGCTTACGTATAATGCAGAAACGTGGACCTTAACTAAAAGAGACATACAAAGACTGCAGACAACTCAAAGCAGCATAGAGAGATGCCTGCTTGGTGTAACCAGAGGAACTCGTGGATCCGAAAAATGACAAGAGTGGAAGACATCATGATCAGAGTAAAATCCCTGAAATGGCAATGGGCTGGACATATTGCCAGAAGGACAGACCATCGATGGACAGCTGAAATTATAGACTGGATTCCAAGGGACAGGAAAAGACCCAGAAGAAGACCACATGGGAGATGGGCGGATGAAATTCGAAAGTATGCGGGAGTAACATGGAAGAGACTGGCACAAGACAGACCGTCGTGGAAGAAACTTGGGGAGACCTTAGTCCAGCAGTGGATTGATAATGGCTGACAATGATGATGATATATACACACATACATGAATGTACACTATATTATCAAAAGTATTCAGACACCACAATGTTTTGGGGCAAATGGCTTTATTATCGCAATTAGTATAGTTAGTCTGTCCATTTTTGCTTGTGTGACATCGGTAGCACGTCGAGGCATACCATCAACGGATTTCCGGTAGGTCTCGACATTACTAGCTCGCCATTCATGTAAATGTGCTGCCAGAGTAGAAGCGGAGACGGTCGTTGTGGTCGATTTCGTATCCGTCGCTCCAGTTCATCCCAGAGGTGTTCTATGCGATTAAGATCAAGACTCTAAGCAGGCCAGTCTAACAACATCACCTCATTTTCAAGAAACCAGTCCTGCACAGGCCGTGCAGTGTGTTAGGGAGCCGGATCGTGTTGGAAGAGACAACAGTCATTTCCATAATATTGCCATATTGTTGGTAGCGCAGAATTATTCTGAACGTCGAGATACACTTCAGAGTTCATGGTTTGTGGTATAATAACCAACGAACCGAGTCCCATCCACGAAAAACAACTCCTCGCTCTGATGGAACCTCCGCCAAACATAACAGTTGGAAGAACACAATCCGACGAAAATCGTTCGCCGGGCTGTCGCCAAATCTAAACACGTCGACCAGATTGGAAGAATTAAAAGCTTGATTCATCACTCCAAAGAACAGCTTTCCAGTCGCTAACAGTCCAGGTACGACGGGAGACACACCACTCCAAAGGGCGCTTCGCATTCAGAGTAGTGATGTGCGGTTTGTGTGTCGCTGCTACAGAATAATAACCCACACTGTGCAACTCTCTGCGGATAGTTATGATACTAACCGAGCCATTACAAGCATTTCCTACTTCAGCAGCAATGGAACCATGGCTTTTCTGGCACGTTCCATCAGTTTTCACGGCTTTCGTGAACGTTTTGTTGCTCTCGTTGCAGCGTCCTGCATCCATCTCTTCACGACATCACTTACAATTGATTTTGGTGTGTTCGTTTTATCTGCAATGCTCCGTATGGAAACTTTACTCAAATGACATCCTATGAGCAGCCCACGGTGGAACTCGGAAAGTTCACGTCCACGTGGTATATTCGTCTCAAAGTTACTAATAACACAACAAATCATCTCAGCTTTGTACGTAGTATATGTACCTCCCCACTCTCACACAGCGCGCACCTTCTTGCGCAATTGTTATTTGCACTTATGCAAATATTTGGTAACGTCAGAAACTCTTGATAACATAGTGTATGTATGTAAGTTCTTAACGAATGTTAGCATAAATCAACACAGATGAACACACAGATTAAAAAAAAACTCCTGAAGAAGTAAGATAAATTCAGTAATCATTGAGCATAATACGCTCATAAATACACTGGGGTGCAAAAATTAAGGACAAAGAGGAGAAATAGAAATAACAGCGGAACGAGCAGGCAGAACGGACCGAAAGACCACTCAGGAGATAGACTAGGGTCCGGTACGGTAGGGCATGCGCATATATGCAGCATGACGTAGGGGGGAGTGTCGGAAGGGTATAAAGCACACGGGCGGTGTACGCTCAGCAATTCGGTGAAAGCTATTGCACGGTGTACATCGGTTTGAACGACGTCGAGTTGCTGCCACCGTGTGATATGGCCAACAGGCAATCCAGTACACGACATCTGGATGACTTTACCCGAGGTTGCGTCATTGGAAAGTTGGAAGATGGTCGAAGTATGACTAGTGTGGCCGAGGAGTTTCGGATCGCTCAAAGCATCGTTTCACGAGCTTGGAGAGCACTTCAAACGACAGGAACAGCTGTCCGAGAGTTTAGCAGTGGTCTTCCACGAGCAACCACGGCGGCGGACGACCGGTATATTGTCCTACAGGCGAGAAGAGACAGACGGCAGACAGAGGGAGAAATCGCAAGGCACATGCAACAGACAACTGGACGTCCGTTATCCCTTTTTACCGTGTCCAGGAGGCTGCACAAAGGGGTCTATTTGCACGACGACCGGTACGGTGTGTGCCATTAACACCTGCTCATCGGAGACGGCGGTTTCTGTGGTGCCAGGAACACAAGAACTGGACACATCAGCAATGAGGTCGAGTTCTCTTTACGTATGAGAGCCGATTTAGTCTGACGAGCGATTCTGGACGTATACACATCTGGAGAGAGCAGGGAACACGCAATCACACCTCCAACATCATCGAAAGGGACCGGTTTGGAAGTGGCGGAACTCTCATTTGGGGCGGTATCATGCTAGGTAGCCGTACTGACTTCCACATCTTCCAAGGAGTCACTGGTGTCCGCTATCGTACCGAGGTTCTCCTGCCTCACGTGCGTCTGTTTAGAGGTGCTGTGGGTCCTGAGTTCCTCTTCATGGACGACAACGCTACACCTCATCGTACAGTGGCTGTCGCAGAGCTGTTGGAGATTAGAGATATTCAAAGCTTGAATTGGCCCGCAAGGTCCCCGGACATAAATCCAATCGAACACGTGTGGGACCTTCTCGGGAGACGCTTGGCAGCACGTCACCAGCTGCCAGCAACGATTCCGCAGCAGCGATTGGCGCTACAAGAGGAGTGGGCCGTGATGCCTCAACAGCTCCTTGGCAACCTCGTCCTCAGCATGGACAGACGTTGTAAATCCTGCAACGCAGTCATTGGTGATCATATCTCCTACTAAAGACTGGATTATTCTTGGCAGCCGCCTGTCACATGGACGTTTCCGTCTTCTGCCCAGTTGTGCTCGAAGCTACCTTTTCAATAAAGTGCCTTTGTATCCTTTGGATGCCTTGTTTGGACGGTTTTGCTCACTTGTCCCATATTCTTACATCTTTGGGATCTTATGGTATGATTTGAGTAGATGTGGAGCACTTCTGCACGACGTTACATTCGAAAAACCGCCTCGTCCTTAATTTTTGCACACCAGCGTATAACGGTCATTACGAAAACTAAAATTAAGGCGGACAGAAAAATAACAATAATTGATCGTAACGAAAATACTAAATTTACAAAACCATAAGCAGAATCTATTTTTTTTTTTCATTTAGCCTTAGTCGGAATGTTTTTTAAAAGAAAATAATTTGTTTTAAGGACTCTGGCCTTCTTGGGAAGGGTCCAGACCCGGCTGACCCTCCCCGTGTGTGCGCTACTGGCAACAGCAATAACCACAGCTCCTCTTCATTGCTCAAAATAAAATATTTGAAAAGCAATACCCAGACATCCAAGTTAGCGAACAGCGACTAGCTGATCAGAGACGGACCATTGTCGCGAAGAATACGATACCATCTGCTGTCCTTGAAGCCATCAAGCAAGAACTAGGTGATCAACCACAGAGTCGCGAGCAGCACGCTGCAGAAAGGAATACAATGTCTGATGAAAAACATGAGACAGAGTCAGATGGCCGGACCGAACTAAGCCAGCGGGTGCCATCAGCGGTTGCCATCGAATTCAGGACAGCAGTCCTAGAGTTCGAAGGAATGGGCCCCCACCACGAGACATAGAATACCGAGGCAAAGACCTAACAGAGATCTATGGCAAATTGGCCGTATTATTATTATTTAAGTCTCTTTGACGGGTAGATGAACGAAAGGGGTGTTTTTTTACGCTTTCCACCCGTAGGTTGAAGAAGCATATATGCTCCAGCTTTGTCCGTCCGTCCGTCAGCACGATAACTCACGTGAAAATAGTTCGATTTCGACGAAATTTTAGAATGTGGTGGGGGACCACCTGGGGACGAACCCTATTGAAAATGGGCGAAGCAGGGTCAAAGGTCAGGACATAGGAGCGGGATCCATTCCATTGCTCTTATGCGTCATAACTTGCGTAAAAATTGTTCGATTTCGATGAAATTTTAGTATGTGGTAGGGAACCACTGGGCACGAACCCTATTGAAAATAGGCGAAATGGGGTAAAGGTCAGGCAGGGCATAAGAGCGGGATATATTCCATTGCCCTTATGCGTCATAACTTGCGTAAAAATTGTTCGATTTCCATGAAATTTTAGTATGTGGTAGGGAATCACCTGGGGACGATCCCTATTGAAAATGGGTGAAATTGGGTCAAAGGTTAGGACATAGGAGCTGGATCCATTAAATTGCCTTTTTGCGTCATAACTTGCGTAAAAATGGTTCGATTTCGATGAAATTCTAGTATGTGATAGGGAACCACCTGGGCACAAACCCTATAAAAAATGGGCGGAAGGGGTCAAAGGTCAGGACATAAAAGCGGGATCCATTCCATTGCCTTTATGCGTCACAACATTCGTAAATATGGTGCGATTTCGATGAAATTTTAGTATGTGGTAGGGAACCACCTGGGCACGAACCCTATTGAAAATGGGCGAAATGGGGTCAAAGGTCAGGCAGGGCATAACAGCGGGATATATTCCATTGCCCTTATGCGTCATAACTTGCGTAAAAATGGTTCGATTTCGATCAAATTTTAGTATGCATGGTAAGGAACTACTGGGGACGAACCCTATTGAAAATGGGCGAAATGAGGTCAAAGGTCAGGCAGGGCATAAGAGCGGGATATATTCCATTGCCCTTATGCGTCATAACTTGCGTAAAAATGGTTCGATTTCGATGAAATTTTAGTATGTGGTAGGGAACCATTGGGGACGAACCCTATTGAAAATGGGCGAAATGGGGTCAAAGGTCAGGACACTGGAGTGAAATCCATTCCATTGCCCTTGTGCATCATAACTTACCTAAAATGCTTCTATTGCAACAAAACTTTATCATGTTGTTCCGGAGGTATAGTGAACCGGTTCTGTTGAATATCATCGAAATGGGGTCAAAGGTCAGGACACAGGAGCGAGATTTATTCCACAGACATTTTCAACATAACTTGAGTAATAATTTCTGATATGTTGGAAAGCGTATCATAATCAATGCATTGCATGATTTTACTAACTTGTTACATTTATTGTTGTATTATCTGAACGATAGTTATGCATAAGGTGCATGCATACCTTATGATTCCCTATTGCTGCGCCAACTACTGGCAAAGTGGCTGGATACGTGTCTTGTAATTTCAAATCTGGCAATGATAAAGAATAAAATGCAGATGCTATGTCAGTGCTTTGGTTGTCGTAATTGTGTCTGTCCATGTTTTGGGTCTCGGTATTTTGACCCAGACCCGTTTCAGATACACTGGACAGCTCCAGAGAGCAACGGAGGCATGCTATAAAAAGCACGGTCACCATTTTTACTACCAAAAAGGACTAACATAGAAATTACCGACGACCATGTCAAAACATATGTGAAAATACAAATTTGTCGGTGGCGGGGATCGAACTCCTATCCTTCTGTTCCGGAACCGAATGCCTTGCCAATTAAACTACACCGACGAGTGCTTATCACTGCACACTTGCCATCCTGACATGTACGTTACCTCTGTAGTAACGTCACATATATCTCCCCTGAGAAAGGCTGAGCATGAATCACAGGTTTCGAATTCGCCGCAAACCATGCTGGAAGTAGCTCTCTGGAGAAGAAGGAATTCTCACGATTTCCAGACGATGTGTGGAAGGCACATCACACAACTATTTTAAGATACTAATGGCCAGTAGATCCATTTTTTAGTTCGAGCGCTAATGTGAGAACACAAATCTGCTGGTGGCGATATCGAACCCACATCCTTCTACTACGGAGCCGAATGCTTTCCCAATTAAGCTATACGGACGAGTGCTTATCACTGCAACTTGCCGTCTTGACAGGTACGTCACCTATGCAGGACGTCACAGATAATGGTACGATACGGCCAGAAAATAATATCGGAAATGTTAAATTCAGAAATGAATGAACTCTTCGTAAGAATGCAAAAGTCTGCACTAACAGTGATAGTTATGAATTACCTATGTGACCACATTTTAATTGCACACGATCATATTACGGAAGAAGCTGAAGAACAGTGTCTGTATTCTCTTTCTCGACAATTTATCTTCAGAATGAGCTTTAAACAGAATGTAAGACAAACAAAAAATAATTAATAGCAAAAATGTTCCAAGACTTACTTTTGGACTGTTCTTACAGCCGACCAATCTTGTGTTCCAGATGGACCTTTTGGGAATGTAAAGGACATCTTTTTCCAGTATGAGGAATAATCACAGGCCAACTTCCAGTTACGGCAAACATCAGAAGCACGAAGTAAGTCTTTTTGATTTAAGTTGTTAAATATAGTTTTCAACGCCACTTGCGGGGTGAGGCTCCATTTCGCAATTGGTCGCCGAACAGTTTTGGGGGATACAATGACACTCTTTCTCAGAGCTTGGTAACGATCCATGGTATTAATTAATACCCTAAATTCAGCTTGAAAATGCTCCCTAAAAATATATTTAAATAAGGGTTTGATTAAACACGGTTAAACTATTACATGTATCAATGAAATCATTTGTACACTAATTTTACTGCTACGACAGGAACAAAATCATACAGTGCATTCCAAAAAAAAAAAAAAAAAAAAAAAGGAAGAAAGAAAGAAAGAAGAAAGAGTTCATAATCCCCCCCCCCCCAAAAAAAAAGTGAGTGAGTCTAATAGGAACAAAAAAGAAGGACAGAATATAATTTAATTTTCCTTGAGTTGAGCCCCTGCCTTGAAGGCGCGCGGTCGGACGGACTGTCTCTTGAACAGGTAGTTCAGCGTTTTTTCTTCAGTGATGTACCAAGCAATATTGAGTTATCCCCTTAAGTTACGGGAGGAATCAACTGACATAAAGTTGGCTGAGCAAGGAAGAGAGGATTTTTCCACACATAAAATACGCACAATTCTTCACAGGATAAATACAATAACTGTTCCATAAAAACTGAGAGTAAAATCACACAAAATGAAGAAATATAGGTACAGCAAAATATATTTTTTTTTCTCAAGGTATTTTTCCTCGCATGATATGCAACGGTTCCATCGCTCAGTGTTCAGTCCACTTTTCAAAGCATGTGGCGGAGGCATCTTATGAAAGCTGCTTTAGCGACCCCTGCAGTTTGAATAACGTCAGCAACTATGTTGAATGCTGTTGCACCACGGAACTTCTCCTTCATTGGTGGAAACAACCAGAAACCTCACGGGGCGAGGTCAGGACTGTAGGCAGACTGTGGCATGATTTCAATACAGCATTTCGTAAGAAATTGTTGAATACAAGCAGCCACATGTGGGCGGGCGTTATCATGGTGAAAGATCCACTTGCCCACCAGTTCCGGTCCCTTAATCGATATGTGTCGTCGCAGACGCTTCCATACTGAAATGTAAAACTCAGCATTGACAGTAATTTTGTGGGGGGACGGCATGCTGGTGGAATACACTTTTATGATAAAAAAAATATATCATCATCTTCTCAGCTGATTTGGTTTCGCGGGATTTTTGCCGAGGAGGCGAGCATGTGTGTTTTCAGGCACTCGTCGCGCGCTTCAGGGGGAGGGGTCGAAATAGAGGACCCATGTTTCATCGGCAGTTATTACTTTACTATGTTTAAAAAGTTTGGATCCTTTGCAAACATACGTTTCCACTCATGACACCTGAACTCTGGCTGACAATTGTTTTCTCGCCAAGTGATGAGGTACCCATCTGAAATACACAGGATGCAGCAGTAATTTGTCGCGTAGAATGCGGAATGCCGACGTTTATTGAAATTTTAGTTGACGCCGCTATGTCTTCACACGTAATTCGTCTAACTTCTTTCCGGATTGCCCAAACAGTACACGTTCCGTAACAACTCTATCAGGTCGACCAGGCCTAGGAGTGAGTTCAGACGACAAACGCCCTTTTTTGAAATCATGGTGCCATCTAAAAATCGTTGACCTCACCCAAACATTTATTTTCGTAATCCTTTTTCATTAAATCAACTGTTTCTGGAGCCGTTTTACCCAATCATTAGCAAAATTTAATCGCACAACGCATTTCACTTCTTAACTCCGAATCACTAACCTATGTAGCTGTGTAGCGAAATGCAGACGTACCTTAAACAACTGCGCAATAACAAAACCAGACTCTTACCCCACGGCTAATAACTGTTGCCAAAAATACTTCCTCAATTCAGTAGTCGTCTACGTGGTTGTTGCCGCGGAACTACTACGTATTTCGGGCCACATTGATTTGGCGGCTTAACTAATTACAAATATCAGGTGTAATTTACTTTTATTTTTTTTATTTAATCTAAATTATTTTTTTCTTTGTTGCCATTCGTGCTACATACTCCCTTTCCTCCATTGGAACATAAAGCTCAGGTGGTCAAGGCGGTTTATGGCGTTTCCCTCGGACACCCGTGGGAATGACCAAGAAATTTCTCTTCTTTTCACTCTCGTGAGAAGCACGGCATTCACGAAATTTATGAAATGTCTGCCTCCAGTGCTGGCGTTGCTGGTGGACAAACCACCCGGCATCTCAGAAATAAATGCACACTGCGGTGTCACAAGAAAGTCGTAACTGTCATAGGTAAGCCACCGTAATCTTTTGCTATCACCAGGCCCAAGAAAATATGTCCCATTTAAAGTGCGAAAACATCACCTGTCCATAACGCAGCTGTTACTAGCGGGTAGCTGAGTGGCTCAGAGGCCCACCAATAATCCCTAGGGTCAAACACTGGTCAACTTGTAACGTATATTCTATTTTAACTTTCCTTTTGAGTATTTTTTTCTATGTAAATTTGAGTTCGTTCTCTTAGACATTTTCAAACCTTAACGTTATGTCTTTTCCCTCAAATGACAATGATGTTGGCAACACACTGAAATCGGAACAAGAGTGACGTATGTGAGGCCGGATAAGAACGATAGATAAAAAGGCAATGCAGCGGTTGTTTACTGGGGGAAGGCACATAACGCCGTCGGGCTCCAGGTACTGGCCCCCGGTAATAAATAAGGGCGTCTTCCTCCCTCTTTCTACCTCACTTCCGTGTCACTTTCCTATCAGGCACTCTAGCCCAAATCTCCTAGCTTCCTATTTCTAAGGGTTGTTTAAGACTTGGCGTCAGACACTCCCTTCCTAAAATCCCCTACATATGATCTGATCTGTCTACGGGGGGATTGATGTTATTGATGATAGACGTGGTTATACTACGATTGAATGTTAAATCACTGATGCTGTATTAAGTATGCCAATAAACCGGATGTGAGTGTGGAATACAAACCATGCAAGCAAAATAAACGTACTTGTAAGTACTACAATTGACCTCTTTCTTGTAATGCGTATGGGTACCTTCTAATATTACATTGACTTTAGCACACATAACGTAAGGAGTTACAGCGGAAAGCCAGTTACGTTATAAACTAAGCTGACCAATCCATGACCCCAGGCGGAAAACTCTTAGGGGGCTGAGGGCACGCCCCTACCACGTGGGAAATTAAAGGGACTGAGATATTAGGTGTACAAATAAGTTTTAAAGCGTTTTAAGGCAACATGTAATTTGAGAGAAAACAACAATATCTTTACGAATCAAAATATGCCCCGTCATTATCTATCACCTTCCGCCATCGGTCAGGCAGCTGACGGATTCCAGTCATGAAAAATACTTCGTCGTGTGACTCGATGAAGTCGCCAATCCATTTTTGCATTCCGTCACATGTCCGAAACCATACAGCAGAAAAACCATGTTGCATCGATCGGAACAAATGACAGTCTGAAAGTCTATGCCTGGACTACACGCCAGGTGCTCCAAAACTTCCCAGCCAAGCGTCGATTTCGCGACATGCAGCCTAACGTTATCATGCAGTAATTTCACGGGACGCAATCCTTTGCCTCTGAATTGACGTTTCCGACAGATTCCATGGTTCAATCGCAGCAATTGTTGTTTGTAACGATCAGCAGTAGCAGTCTGACCCTGTTCCAATAGTCCATAATACAGCACACCCTTCATATCCCACCAGATGCACAGCAGAACTTTCTTGGAGTGAAAGTTCTGCTGTGCATCTGGTGGGATATATTTCGGTGTCGAAGTCGTTGCTTCACGGGGTATACCCACGTTTTTTGCATTTGAGATTGTCGTACTATATCCACTTTTCATCACCCGTAACGATTTTCCACTGGAAAGACTTTCTGTGTTGTTTATTCAACAGATTCAAACACTTCATGGCACGCTCATCCTTGTTCCTCTGGCTCAGGTCATGTGGCACCCATTTTCCTTCCATCTGAATCTTTCCCATTACACGTAAACGATTGGAAATGGTTTGTTGAGTTACCCCCAGTTGTTCAGCTAGTTCTTTCTGCGTTTGAGACGAATATTTATCCAGCAATGCTTGCAGTTACTCATGTGCAACTTTCTGCTTGGGCCGCTACGTTTTCGATCGCTAACATCAAAATCACCTGCTTTAAACCGTCTAAACCAAAACTCACACGTGCTTTCCGATACAGTATTCTCCCTTAGAACAGAACAGATCGATGCACATGCTTTTGCAGCACTCTTTCCTTGATGAAATTCGTAACGAATGCAGTGTCGAATAAATGCAGTATCGCTTGCCATCTTTCACCTACCGATGTGCAAGTGCGTTTGACTGTTGGGCAAACTTCTGTCACATTTTATACTCTGGACCAGTTACGGTCACATGACAATTAGCGGTATACGTCACACAAAAAACGCTTTAAAACTTATTTGTACACCTAATATATACACAGAAATAACATAAGCAGATTCATAGAAGTATATAATGAATAATAACTTTATACGGCAGTCAGGAGCAGGCATAAATATAAATACATGTATATCCAGTGTCGAGATAAATGTATATCCAGAGTCGAGATAGGGAAATCGCAGTCCAGAGTAGATGGTAGACAGTTCAAGCCATGGCAGCAAAGTTTTAGGTAGAAACACCAGGAGAAGTCTACCCTGCTACCAGAGGGATCCCAACAAGCATCAACCCACCAGAAGTAAGGTAAGATGATGTTTTTCTCCCCAATTCTAGTTCCAATGTTGTACGCATATATACATATGCACGGTGGCTATGCCTCCTCTTAGATAGATTTAGGGATTTATTTTAAATTTAAGCTCGGGGATGTAACAGGCTTACGCAGCAATGGACCAGTCAACGTGGCTAATTTTATCCTTTTAATTGACACAACCTCACTGTTTATCCATTTAGACGACGAAATAAGTATTCCGCAACCACTGCATTACCGGGGGCGTGGTAATATGGTTATTTTCCCCCCTTTAAACTGTTGCCAATTCAAAAAAAAATACTATCAGTTTTTATGGAACTGCCTTTGTGCCGCCCCGGTGGAGCAGTGGTCTAAGGCGCTGGCCTCTGATCATTCGTCCGTAAGGGGTCCGGGTTCGAATCCCGGTCAGGCATGGATGTTGTGTTTGTCTTACGGCACTGGCTCTCTCCCTTCCCTGGAACCAGTGACCCTAAATTAGGGACGGGCGACTGCTTATAGCCCATTGAGTTGCTCACGGTGGTCGTTAAACCTCCAATCAAAAAAAAAAAAAGAACTGCCTTTGTAAATATCCCCTTGAAAAAAAAAAAAAAAATTAGGCGCACAACCAATTACCGAGCGAAATGAACTGCAACAGAAAAAAACATGGGTTTTCTTGGTAAAGGAAAAACAAAAGTCGCCAAAAGGATGACTTTGATAAGTCCATTACATTCAGAATTTTGGAGTGATGTGAAAAGTGGCGAAATGGACCTATCTTTTAGGCCGTGGGCAGTCAGTTGTTTTTACTTTTCCCACTTTTCTCCAGATGGATCGTCACTTTTATTCCGAAGTAACTTCCTTGCAGTTTATCATGAATTTCGGACCTACTGGCGCGGTCGCTGTTCACCAATTCCACCCCCCTTTTGATTTTTCCGATTTGCTCCCTGAACCATTGTTCTGTTCTCCAGTTATTTCACAGCTAGACCATTCCTATATCTGCGTTCCTTCTTGGATTCCAGAAGGCGTTTTTACTGTTGTCCAACTTGTCGCTTTACAAATGTATTGGTTCCCCAACTCTCGCCTTAGCGGTTTTCACCTTGACAGAGTCAATTTTGCCAGTCGCACTACACTCCAGTTCACCCTTTGCCGCTTTTACTCTGCTCTTGATATTCCCACTGGTCTTACTTTCCGGGCTTCTTTTCCTCTTTCATTTCCTTTTTTTAATTTCCCTCTCCGGTTCGCCAACTCTCCTTCCTGCTGTCACATCTCGCCTGTTATATCAACATCTTCTCCGTGACGCTACTCATATCCCCAGTTTAACCCTACCTCCCTTCCACTCTGCCGGTTATCTGGTTTGCCCCCATCTTACCCTCAGCCTTCTCAAGTTTTGTATTAAGAACTGTATCTGCGGTGTGATGTAATAGTACATCTCCTTGCAGTATTTGTCTTAATCTATCCTTCCCAATTACAGCCTATTGGACATGGCGAGAACCTCTTTGGGTTCTACTAGAGATTCCTCTACGGGCGCCTCCCTAACCCTGTCACTCTTCACCGTCACAGCATTCCCATCTATCACTTCTGTGATCAACTGGGGAGATCTCAATCATTTATATAATTCTTGTCCAGTTCTTGTTCCGTTGTCTGCCCTCTTGGATCCACAGCTGGATTAAGGGGGGGGCACCGTGACCAAGGGACCAAGAGGCATGCCTAGGCAAATAATAGATAGATGAAGAGGGAGAGAGCGGGGGTTATAAAATATGTTTACTTTTGGCTCGTATGATTTCGACTTGGCCAGAAACAAAGGCTGGAAGAGGGACAAATTCCAAGGTAGTGTCTCACCAAGAGAAAGGTTGCATGTCGCTGTGCACAGCGGGGTCAACGAGACAGTTTCAACTTTTTCACTACCATCCACACACACCTCCCGATTTGCACTTGGAACCGTTAATAGTCGAAGTCCCTTGTGATTGCACATTGCATTTAATGAAAGAGGTGAACTAAGAAAGGTATACAATGATAAATCATTAGAAAATCTGTAACAAAATTAAATTTATGAATCTTAAGCTTTTAACTCATGTTCTTATGAGAGCAATGAAAAATACAGTGCCTTATTATGAAAACTCTGCAGATGATTTATTTGTTCGTATTAATTATCACATGCATATCGGTACTTCGTGTTTTAACCTACTTCATAAATGATTCCCCGTCATAAGTTCTTTGCGGGCCCACACAAAAGTCTTAGCCTAAAGTTCACTAAGGCCTTAATCCGGCTCTGCTTAGATTGGATTATTTCTCATTGTTGTTCCTGATTTGATTATCTTCAGGATTTCAACTACCTGATTTCGCATGGCTGCAACATTCTTCATGGGTCTCTCATCGGCTTGTATCTCTTTATAATCGCTCACTCGCTTCCGGCTCTGGCTGATGCTCAATAGGCGTTAGGTTCTTTCTGTGTTTTCTCCTCTAAACCCTCTTTCGATTTCGAATTAGCAGATGCTGTCCATCAGGAGATCATGGTGACATTTTCCAGCATTTGGTCTCCAGGGTTCAATACTTCCAACAATATTTCGACATTTTCAGTCTAACGTTTGCTGCTTCGACTTCGTTTCTGCATTTTTTTTTTTTATTTAAGGTTTAACGACCACCGTGAGCAACTCAATGGGCTATAAGCAGTCGCCCGTCCCTAATTTAAGGTCACTAGCTCCAGGGAAGAGAGAGAGAGCCAGTGCCGTAAGGCAAATACAACATCCATGCCACACCGGGATTCGAACCCGGACACCTGTGATCTCCAATGATGATGAGTGGCCTTTCTGTGATCTCCCTAGTTGATCACAGAAGGGCCACTGTTCCGTGGAAGGGAAAGAGCCAGTACCGTAAGACAAACACAACATCCATTCCTCACCGGAGCGGCCAACGCGTTTTGGACCGCCCCGGTGGCGCAGTGGTCTAAGCGCTGGCTTTTGATCATTCGTCCAAGATGAGTCCAGGTTCGAATGCCAGTGAGGCGTGGATTTTGCGTTTGTCTTACGGCGCTGTGTCTCTCCCTACCCTGGAAGCAGTGGCCCTAAAATATTTTAGGAACTGACTATTACTTATAACCTAACATAGCCTACCACGTTGCTTACTGCGATCGTTACCCCCCCCTCCTCCAAGAAAAAATGTTCTTTGTGTTTTTCATTCCCATGAAGTCTGTCGGACGTCTCGTTGTACGTTTTTCCCGTTGAACAAACTACGTACAAAGTGGTATCTACAAATTTAGAAGTAAAAAGAGGGCATTTGATGTTTCTGCGTTCGAAACCTGCCGCTACGGTGGAGTCGGAGGACACCACGCTGAAAATAAGATCATCTCCTAGCCAACCCTCCTAGCCGGGTGCACCAACCCGCCTCTCCGTCAATCCCATTCCTCTTCTTGGCAAAGAACTCTAATCGGCCCAAGGACATCAGGTTTAAACACAACCTTAAAAGGAATCCCTAAAATAAAAAAATAAAAAAACAACAAAAGAAAAACTAGGCTCTTCAATCCATTAACTTTAAATTAAATTTGCAGAAATTGCTAGAAAATAAAAGTGATAACCCAGACACTGTTCCTACTAATAACATTGATTATATTTGATAGCCAGGGATACATTTCCTGGCAAATTTGCAAATGCCGAAAGTGAAGAAGGATTTATAGGGGGATGGGGGAAGCAGCTTCAGCTACGAGGAGCAAATAACGTAATGGATACGGTATAATAAATATCAGTTCATAAATTGATCAACAACCAAACTCAGAAGAAACTGCATCAGAAGAAATCACTGTGTTACTACACAATACAGAACATTTTATGAACAAGCAATGAAAAAAAATCCTCCGCTGACATAGTGGTGTATCACCTTTAACTTGTTTCTTATTTTCAATTTTTTTTTTTTTTGAAAAAAAGAATTTTAATTTATAACATTTTATTTGACAAGTATACATAATAAAGTTACGAAACGGTAACTCTTAAAAAAAAAGGCTGAAGGAAAAAAAAGAGGAAAAAAAAATAACCGTCGAGAGTAACGACCTCCGTGTTACTACTGTTCAAAATAAAAGTGAATCTGAGGAAATATTTAAGATGGCTTAAATATTTTGATATAAAATGCACAAGAAATTAAAAACAACAGCATAGATTTATTGCCTACATGAGGGAAAATCATTTATGTGGCTCGTGTCAAGAGATAAATATAGTGTGTGCAGGAAAGAAAAATTACTCACTATAGTAGAATCTTTATAGCCAAGAAGCAGAGATAAATATAGTGTGTGCAGAAAAGAAAAATTACTCACTATAGTAGAATCTTTATAGCCAAGAAGCAGAGATAAATATAGTGTGTGCAGGAAAGAAAAATTACTCACTATAGTAGAATCTTTAAAGCCAAGAAGCAGAGATAAATATAGTGTGTGTGCAGGAAAGAAAAATTACTCACTATAGTAGAATCTTTATAGCCAAGAAGCAGAGATAAATATAGTGTGTGCAGGAAAGAAAAATTACTCACTATAGTAGAATCTTTATAGCCAAGAAGCAGAGATAAATATAGTGTGTGCAGAAAAGAAAAATTACTCACTATAGTAGAATCTTTATAGCCAAGAAGCAGAGATAAATATAGTGTGTGCAGGAAAGAAAAATGACTCACTATAGTAGAATCTTTAAAGCCAAGAAGCAGAGATAAATATAGTGTGTGTGCAGGAAAGAAAAATTACTCACTATAGTAGAATCTTTATAGCCAAGAAGCAGAGATAAATATAGTGTGTGCAGGAAAGAAAAATTACTCACTATAGTAGAATCTTTATAGCCAAGAAGCAGAGATAAATATAGTGTGTGCAGAAAAGAAAAATTACTCACTATAGTAGAATCTTTATAGCCAAGAAGCAGAGATAAATATAGTGTGTGCAGGAAAGAAAAATTACTCACTATAGTAGAATCTTTAAAGCCAAGAAGCAGAGATAAATATAGTGTGTGTGCAGGAAAGAAAAATTACTCACTATAGTAGAATCTTTATAGCCAAGAAGCAGAGATAAATATAGTGTGTGCAGGAAAGAAAAATTACTCACTATAGTAGAATCTTTATAGCCAAGAAGCAGAGATAAATATAGTGTGTGCAGGAAAGAAAAATTACTCACTATAGTAGAATCTTTAAAGCCAAGAAGCAGAGATAAATATAGTGTGTGTGCAGGAAAGAAAAATTACTCACTACAGTAGAATCTTTATAGCCAAGAAGCAGAGATAAATATAGTGTGTGCAGGAAAGAAAAATTACTCACTATAGTAGAATCTTTATAGCCAAGAAGCAGAGATAAATATAGTGTGTGCAGGAAAGAAAAATTACTCACTATAGTAGAATCTTTATAGCCAAGAAGCAGAGATAAATATAGTGTGGGCAAGAAAGAAAAATTACTCACTATAGTAGAATCTTTAAAGCCAAGAAGCAGAGATAAATATAGTGTGTGCAGGAAAGAAAAATTACTCACTATAGTAGAATCTTTATACCCAAGAAGCAGAGATAAATATAGTGTGTGCAGAAAAGAAAAATTACTCACTATAGTAGAATCTTTAAAGCCAAGAAGCAGAGATAAATATAGTGTGTGTGCAGGAAAGAAAAATTACTCACTATAGTAGAACCTTTATAGCCAAGAAGCAGAAAAAATTTATAGTATGTGCAGGAAAGAAAAATTACTCACTATAGTAGAATCTTTATAGCCAAGAAGCAGAGATAAATATAGTGTGTGCAGAAAGAAAAATTACTCACTATAGTAGAATCTTTATAGCCAAGAAGCAGAGATAAATATAGTGTGTGCAGAAAAGAAAAAATGCTCACTATAGTAGAATCTTTATACCCAAGAAGCAGAGATAAATATAGTGTGTGCAGAAAAGAAAAATTACTCACTATAGTAGAATCTTTATAGCCAAGAAGCAGAGATAAATATAGTGTGGGCAAGAAAGAAAAATTACTCACTATAGTAGAATCTTTAAAGCCAAGAAGCAGAGATAAATATAGTGTGTGTGCAGGAAAGAAAAATTACTCACTATAGTAGAATCTTTATAGCCAAGAAGTAGAGATAAATATAGTGTGTGCAGAAAAGAAAAAATGCTCACTATAGTAGAATCTTTATACCCAAGAAGCAGAGATAAATATAGTGCGTGCAGGAAAGAAAAATTACTCACTATAGTAGAATCTTTATAGCCAAGAAGCAGAGATAAATATAGTGTGTGCAGGAAAGAAAAATTACTCACTATAGTAGAATCTTTATAGCCAAGAAGCAGAGATAAATATAGTGTGTGCAGGAAAGAAAAATTACTCACTATAGTAGAATCTTTATAGCCAAGAAGCAGAGATAAATATAGTGTGGGCAAGAAAGAAAAATTACTCACTATAGTAGAATCTTTAAAGCCAAGAAGCAGAGATAAATATAGTGTGTGCAGGAAAGAAAAATTACTCACTATAGTAGAATCTTTATAGCCAAGAAGCAGAGATAAATATAGTGTGTGCAGGAAAGAAAAATTACTCACTATAGTAGAATCTTTATAGCCAAGAAGCAGAGATAAATATAGTGTGGGCAAGAAAGAAAAATTACTCACTATAGTAGAATCTTTAAAGCCAAGAAGCAGAGATAAATATAGTGTGTGCAGAAAGAAAAATTACTCACTATAGTAGAATCTTTATAGCCAAGAAGTAGAGATAAATATAGTGTGTGCAGAAAAGAAAAAATGCTCACTATAGTAGAATCTTTATACCCAAGAAGCAGAGATAAATATAGTGTGTGCAGAAAAGAAAAATTACACACTATAGTAGAATCTTTAAAGCCAAGAAGCAGAGATAAATATAGTGTGTGTGCAGGAAAGAAAAATTACTCACTATAGTAGAACCTTTATAGCCAAGAAGCAGAAAAAATTTATAGTATGTGCAGGAAAGAAAAATTACTCACTATAGTAGAATCTTTAAAGCCAAGAAGCAGAGATAAATATAGTGTGTGCAGAAAGAAAAATTACTCACTATAGTAGAATCTTTATAGCCAACAAGCAGAGATAAATACAGTGTATGTAGGAATGAAAAATTACTCACTATAGTAGAATCTTTATAGCCAAGAAGCAGAGATAAATATAGTGTATGTAGGAAAGAAAAATTACTCACTATAGTAGAATCTTTATAGCCAAGAAGCAGAGATAGATATAGCGTGTGCAGGAAAGAAAAATTACTCACTATAGTAGAATCTTTATAGCCAAGAAGCAGAGATAAATATAGTGTATCTAGGAAAGAAAAATTAATCACTATAGTAGAATCTTTATAGCCAAGAAGCAGAGATAAATATAGTGTATGTAGGAAAGAAAAATTACTCACTATAGTAGAATCTTTATAGCCAAGAAGCAGAGATAGATATAGCGTGTGCAGGAAAGAAAATTACTCACTATAGTAGAATCTTTATAGCCAAGAAGCAGAGATAGATATAGCGTGTGCAGGAAGGAAAAATTACTCACTATAGTAGAATCTTTATAGCCAAGAAGCAGAGATAAATATAGTGTATCTAGGAAAGAAAAATTAATCACTATAGTAGAATCTTTATAGCCAAGAAGCAGAAATAAATATAGTGTATGTAGGAAAGAAAAATTACTCACTATAGTAGAATCTTTATAGCCAAGAAGCAGAGATAAATATAGTGTATCTAGGAAAGAAAAATTAATCACTATAGTAGAATCTTTATAGCCAAGAAGCAGAGATAAATATAGTGTATGTAGGAAAGAAAAATTACTCACTATAGTAGAATCTTTATAGCCAAGAAGCAGAGATAGATATAGCGTGTGCAGGAAAGAAAAATTACTCACTATAGTAGAATCTTTATAGCCAAGAAGCAGAGATAAATATAGTGTATCTAGGAAAGAAAAATTACTCACTATAGTAGAATCTTTATAGCCAAAGAAGCAGAGATAAATATAGTGTATGTAGGAAAGAAAAATTACTCACTATAGTAGAATCTTTATAGCCAAGAAGCAGAGATAGATATAGCGTGTGCAGGAAAGAAAAATTACTCACTATAGTAGAATCTTTATAGCCAACTGCTGTCAAACTTCAGCTTTCCCTCAGAAAACAATCCGTCCAATTTGCCGAACTGGATAATTGAAAAAATTAAGGATAAAAAAAAAGCTCTGAGTAAATGGCAAACAATCTTATTAAATCAGTAATACAAACTGAATGGGAATTTAACAAAAACAATTAAAAAATATGCCAATAAATCTTTGGGAATCACTTTGCAGGAAGCATATAACGCACTGCTAATATATAACACAGGGAAATAAAAATTGACTTTGGCAATTTACAAAACCTGTCTAAACTGAAAATGTTATTTATATTATTTGCAAATAAAATGCATATGTTTCTTTTCTTCGTTTGCATTTCCGTTCATCTAAACTGAAGTTACTAAAAGCTTTGTACGCTGAGATTATTTGAGTCTTGAAACTGTACTAGTTCCCACAAGGAAAAACCTTTCTTCGGATCTTGAAGCACACATCGCATCTATTTTTCATTTATTAGTAGCAGGATCATACATTTCAATAGCAAAGGGTTCATCAGGAGGAGCACCTTCCGCTTGAGAATCAGCAACATATAGTTTCCCGGAACATGAAACTGCGGAGATATTGTTGATTGCAGACTTCATTGATGCTACAAAAGACCACTGGTTAGTTAAAGAACAATAAAACGACTGAAAAACAGTTCTGGTCGAAATCAACGGAGTAACCTCCACATACGTAGATGATCCCACTGAGCCCGACGCATGCGTGATTCATATATATGAATAAATGAATATATATATTATATAAATATACAATATATATGAATAAATGATACATGCAATATTCGTTTACATGCAATAATTTTGAGTATACAAGCCCACCCTTCCTCAGACGTCACGTGACTTATACAGTCACAGAAATATTCCGAATTAACGTTTATTGTAATAGAATACATGTAGCAATTAAGAAAACGAAAACTCTTCAGGAGTCGAATGACCGAGTACACCAGGTGTCAAATTCGTGTTTTTAGTAATTGTTGAAATTTTACGGGCCGGCCCGGACCTTGGAAACAGGAGAAATATACGGGCTGGGCTTTAATTAAAAATTTTTAAACGGGCCTGGTACGAGCCGGGCCGGGCTTTCCAAATTAAGGCCCGTGCCGAGGACCACAAATTCTTTATATTTTATATTCTTGGTATTAAGCCACACCCCCACACCCCCAACAAGTTTCCTGCATTTGCACATGCCTGCAGAGAATTTGTGGAGTTGTAATTTATAAACCCTGAAATTCTTTTATTGAGTTGTAGATTATAAACATTTTTCATAAAGAAGAAAATACGAAATTACGGAAACTTTATGTGATTCAGATGACCAAAGTGTGGGCCGTGGCCACGAAGTGGTCAAAAACGCAGTTTTTATACGGCCCCTTAAAATTTTTGCGGCCACTTCTCCGGGTGTCCACTTCTCCGGTGGCCAATTCTCTGGGTGCTAGTTCTCCGGGTGCCAGTTCTCCGCTTTGTCTTTGGCCCAAAAATCATGGAAATGTCTAAATTTCTTATTAAAAATGAAATATTAAAAAAAATAATGTTTTGTGAACAATAGTTGCTCAAGTAGTGGAATATATAGCCACACGATATTTGTTTATTCAGAACAATTTTGTGGCACTGAAATTGCAATGTGGCCAGTTCCTACCCGCGGAGCCTCATAATGCTGGAGGACCCGAAATTAATGATATTTTTTTCATTCCATAAAGGGGGGAGGGAAAGATTGAGAGGTAAATTCACTGTTCTGGGTTTTGAAAACATGATTCTGCTCAAACTCAGACTTTACCTTAAAATTTCTTTTTCCTCATTCAGTCCGCTTTAAAAAGCAATCGTAAGATTTACCATGCGAGTAAAATAACATTCAGAAAGTTAGCTTTGTGAGACACGCTAATTGATGCCATGATCATGATCAAATGTAGAGGATTTTAGGAAGGGGGTGTCTGACCCCAGGTCTTAAACAACCCTTAGAAACAGGAAGCTAGAAGATTTGGGCTAGAGCGCCCGATAGGAAAGTGACACGGAAGCGAAGTAGAAAGGGGGAGGAAGACGCCCTTATTTATTACCGGGGGGGGGGGTCAGTACCCGGGGTCCGACGGCTTAACGTGCCCATCCGACGCACGGCGGGTATTTTTAGTGGATCGAGCGTTTGTACCTGCCTGGGATCGAACCTGAGGCCCTTTCAATTGGCAGCCATAAACGTTGCCCACTAGGCCACCCGCAGCCCTAACTGATGCCATTCATGCTTAGTCTCTTTATATAGGGGAGCTGTCCGGGAGATGCTAAGTTCACAAGGCCATGATACCATGCTGACGTCCAGATGATATGCCTCTACTATCGATAAACCGATATAATATCATTACGGGCAGAGCAGATATAAACATTGTGTTTATTGAAGCAGTCAGAAAATTCGTGTAGCTGATGCGGAAATAAAGCAGATGCAAAGATAAAGACTGTTTTGCATCTTGTTTCTCCGTGATCATCATTTGACCAATGCGGAAATAAAGCAGATGCAACAAATAGCTATTCGCTAGTTTGCATCTTGCTCCGTTTATTTATCTCAACGTTCCAATTATTAGCCTTATTCACTGAGCAGTCATATGTGAGCAGACCTAATGGTACCAGATAACATTGCTAGGGAAGCAATCTTTTAAATCACTTCCTAAGAAAAGCTGAAGTCTTTAATTCGCAGGATTTCAGGAAATTTCTGATTCTAAATATTTTTTGCATGTTTTATAGAGATTCTCATTCGCAACAAAGTTACAACTATAGCTGGGGTTTTTTTTTTCTATTGGAGGTTTAACGACCACCGTGAGCAACTCAGTGGGACATAAGCCGTCGCTCGTCCCTAATTTAGGGCCACTTTCCAGGGAAGGGAGAGAGTCAGTGCCGTAGGACAAACACAACATCCATGCCGCACCGGGATTCTAAACCGGACCCATCTCGGACGAATGATCAGAAGCCATCGCTTAAACCACTGCGCCACTGAGGCGGCATAGTTGTTTTTTGCAAATGAATAGTGCATATCATAGATGGCGACATGTGTTCCTTGAATGGGGTGTGCTTTTTTTTTTTTTTTTTTTGATTGGATGTTTAACGGCCACCGTGAGCAACTCAATGGGCTATAAGCAGTCACCCGTCCCTAATTTAGGGTCACTGGTTCCAGGGAAGGGAGAGAGCCAGTGCTGTAAGACAAACACAAAAAATTAAATAACTTCGGAGAATTTTTAGTTGCTTTGCTTTTGTTAATGAGAACAGTAATCCGATAATTGACATTACTGTATGCAGAACACTATTATTAATAAAATAAACGGCTTTGTAAATTACATAGATATTGGTAATTCCACTAAAACTATAGCAAATAATTTTTTAAATAGTATTTTTTTAAGATTAAAAATTGTAATATTTTTCTCCATATTTTGATCCAATTGAAAAGGTGTGAAACTGTATTCTGGTAATTTTAGTTATTCGAATTTCGACTTTTAACCACCGGTACATGTCGCTGTATGAGATGATCTAAAAATCTTTCCCAGCTGTCTGACACGATTAAGTATGAAATAACGTCATTGTTAACATTATTATTGAGGTGGTTAGCAATTACTGTATTATAGAAATCTATAATAACACAATAAAAATTAATTTGCGATGTTTAGCTTCGTTTCGTTACTTAAACATTTCCGAAAACGGATATATTTGCTGCAACGGATAGAGTACGAATGCCCCAGTAAATTCAAGTCTTTCAGCAGTTTTTCTTACTCTTCCTCCCATTCCAAATAACCATAAATGAAGCTATCTATATCTATATTACATTCCCTCAAAAATTTATGGAAAACGTTATTCAATGAAACCTCCATAATCTTCAGAGAAACTTCGAAATCGCTAATGTGAGTCCCGTTCCTCGTTGCACCATTTGATGAAGACCTTATCGATTGCTTGTATACTGTTTTTCGATATCTTTTATAGCACAGACGCAATTGACTAAATTTGTGGCGTCACCTGGGCCGGCGCTAAGGTGCTTGGCGCTTTAAGCAAGCCATCAACCTTGCGCCCCAAAATTTATGTTATTCATTTGTGTGGCTAAACATATTGCATTAATACAATAATTTCAAGATGTAAAAATACAATAATTTCAAGATGTAAAAATACAGTATAAACTAAGTAGAAAGAAACTAATGCGAACTGCATTTATTTACTACTAGTCCAACGTAAACTAAAATTAAATTAAAATTTCATTTTGCGTACTTTATTGTTCGGAAAATTGCCAACAAGTGACTTCAAAACTATGTCACGGGCAATTTCTTGTACGTTCGATAACGTACATAACCCAACAAGTTCCTTTCCTGGAACCCCCGACAAATAACAAGAAACAATAATTTTATCGGAATGGATATAATGGCACAACCTCTCTTTCTGTTGCCCTTGTTCTGATTAAACAATAGTCTGAATGTGACTGACCTTTAGACGTTGTGCATGCCACCACAGGCGTAGAATTTTGTAAATCTGAGAGCATGCTCGAAAGAAAAAAGCGTTTATTCAGTAATTTTCTTTAAAATTAATAAGAGAATAAACAAAAATGTGTTATTATTGGGATGTCCAGGAAAAAACAGCGCGTTTGATACAACGATTTCACTTTACCAGAACTTCGGAAGAATCCAAGCTAAATTTCAAAGCAGATGTCATCATGTTCAAAAGCTTGAACCCACCTGTTTGCCAGTTGTTCAATTCCTGCATGGTACCAAGCTTTTGGTTTAGAGGCAAAGAACTGTTGTCACTAGCGTTCAACATCGTCCAAAGTAGTCAACTGCTTGCCACGGACAAAAGGCGCCATCGGCCGAAACAAGTGGTAGTGGTAGTCTATAGGGGCAAGATCGGAACTGTATGCTGAATGAGGCAACAGCTCGATTTCAGTTGAAGTTGAACTTGGGTCCGAATAGCGGTATGAGGTTTTGCATTGTCTTGTTGCAGCAGTGCTCGCTTTTGGTTGCCTAAGGCAGGGTACTTCCGCTGAAGTTTGTCATACATCATGTCCAATTTCTGAGAATACAGTTCGGCATTGACAGCACGATCATTCGGGATGATATCAAAGTGGATTACACCTTCATAATTCCACCAGACACACAGCATGAACTTTTTCTAAAAACGTTCACGTTTTAGAATAGGTAAAGCGGGTCCACCTCTATTCAAACAGTGGTCCTAAATTAGCAATGGGCGACTGCTTATAGCCCATTGATTTGCTCACAGTGGTCGTTAAACCCCATCAAAAAAAAAAAAAAAAAAAAAAAAGAAAAAAGACAAGCCCACCATCCATGCCTCACTCGGGATTTAGACCTAGGCTCATCTTGAGCGAACGATTGGTACAAGGAGCACAAGGCTCATCTTGGGCCAGCGCCTTGTACCACTCGGCCACCGGGCAACTTCTTGTTTTCCTTCACATTTTTCTTAATAACTGTTTCATTTTTCAGTAGATCTGAAAAATTTCTGTTGTATTCAATTCAGCATAAAATTATAACTGTTATATATAACAGAATTTCTTTATATACTAAAATATTCTATTCAACATACACTGTTGCAAAAGTGTGTCTTAAATATATCAATTTTAATTTTTGGTAATAAGTTCCAATTACAATATACATATTGTTACCAAAAGACATTTTTGATTGCTCCTGCAGAAATCAGGGCACGCTGAGCATAGCCTGGTTATGGTTAAGCAACCTAGCATGCCCGTATAGTCGGCGTCTGTTATTGCCACTACTTCTGATAGAAGTGGAGTCTTTGTATTTCCATTGAAAGCCGAATAATACAGAATCAATTTTCTTTAAAAATTGTGCCGCCCACAGGAGTCGCCTGCTGCATAGGGACGAGCCTGGTCAAGGAGCGGATTGGGACGACCAAACCAGGCCGGGAAATTTAGTCTTGTGGTCCACTACAGCAGGGCTAATACCTCCCCCCCGCTTCCAGTAGTTTCTTCAGACCCCATAAAAAACCTAAACACTCCTCTATTTGAAGATGTGTAACACCCACAGGTATACACTGAGTGGCCACTTTATTATGACCACCTGACAGTTTTAAGCAAATGAGCTATGGCTGCACGCTGTTGCCGTCAGAGGGCGAGACTAGTATAAAAAGGGAAAGCTTAGTGCGTGGGACAGTAGTAGAAGTGATTTTTGGGTGACGAGATGGGTAAAAAATGAAATCTGACGGACTTTCAACGTGGGATGATTGTAGGAGCTCGGAGCCGTGGAGCGAATATCACCGAAACCGCCGCATTCGTGAAATGTTCCAGAGCAGCTGTTGTTAAAGTGTTTAAAGACTAGACTGTCAGCCAAAAAACTGGGCCTCTACGTGCAACGTGTGGTCATCATCGACTAGTGACTGCTCGGGCGGAACGGAGAGTGTCCAGACGGGTAACAGAAAACAGAAGGGCAACAGTGCAGCAAATTACAGGCCATCTTAATCAAGGATCTCCCTCAAATGATCTCTGCACGCACTGTTCGCCGTACACTGCATCGGATGGGATATGGTAGCCAAAGGCCTATTCGAACACCTTTGCTGTCTGCAGTTAACAAGAGAAAACATCTCCAATTTGCACAGGAGCACAAGGATTAGACAGTCGATAATTGGAAACAAATTATGTGGTCCGATGAATCACATTTCCAGTTGCACCATGCCGATGGCAGAGTGGGAATTTGGCGGAAACGTGCTGTTTATTTAAGCATGGACCCCAAATACATTGCTACAACCCTTCAAGCTGGTGGAGGCAACGTTATGGTTTTGGGGAATGTTTTCCTGGCATGCTTTGGGCTCTTTAATTCGTGTTGATCAACGTCTGACTGGCACATCATATCTTATATCTTAACATCGTTGGGGACCAAGTGCATTCTGTCATGTGGATGGTTTATCCCAATGGCGATGGCTACTTTCAACAAGATAATGCGTCCTGCCATAGTGCTCGTATTGTACAGGATTGGTTTCAGGAACATGCCGGTGAGTTTACTTTGCTTAGGTGGCCCCCACAATCTCCATATCTCAATCCCATTTAGAATTTATGAGATGAAGTTGAACGAGCCATCAGACAGCTGGATCCACAACCCTACAATCTCACACTCCTGGAAAGTGCTATTCATCAAGCATGGTCTCAGATTCCACAAACCACCTATCAACATCTCGTGGAGTCCATGCCACGAAGAATCGACGCAGTATTAAAGGCAAAAGGTGGCCCAACGAAGTACTGAGGGGGTGGTCATAATAAAGTGGCCACTCGGTGTATAAAATATTACTTATAAATATTACTTACCTTTTTCCTGTATTTTTTATTCTGTCGGTTTACTTTTTGGTGTATTTTAACAGCAGGAATAGGTTAATTCTTTTTTTGATGAAAATTATTTTATTTATGTATCTATATGTGTTTATTTGCTATGTTTTATTTAACTATCTTCCAAGGTCTATCCATAAGAAAAAAATTGAAAATAATTTTTCTCAAGTGCAGTTTAAATAAACTTGGTGGCCTAATTTCTTATTTTATTATTGAAAATTATTTTATTTTTGTATCTATATATGTTTATTTGTTATGTTTTATTTAACTATCTTCCAAGGTTTATCCGTAAGAAAAATAATTGAAAATAATTATTCTCAAGTGCAGTTTAAATAAACTTGGTGGCCTAATTTCTGTTGTGGTCAAAGATATATATGTATACATCACTTCTGTTAACTCCCCTGTGACCTAGGTATAGACAGACATTGGGGCAATATAAAAGGTGGCCCAACGAAGTACTGAGGGGGTGGTCATAATAAAGTGGCCACTCAGTGTATACATATATGTTTAAAATAACTATATATACACTACTGTTTGTGAAAATTGCAACATCGAGAAGGAGCCATGCGATTCGAGTGAAATTTATACCACACATTACTGATATGACTGTACATAAGTGATTTAATTTTCAGAACAACACAACAATTTTTACTAGCAAAAATCAGTTCCTTGTGAAGCCTCCGTGAGCGCTGCAATAAGAGCTTCTAGACGGCGTGGCATTGAATCGAAAAGATGTTGGATGATGTCCTGGGTAATTGCTTGCCACGCTACATGTATGTGAGTCCACAGATCATTGGTACTGACCGCGGAGAACTTTGATGGGCCAGTTGCGGAGTGACTATATCCCAGACATGTTCAACAGACGACATGTCTGGCGAACGTGTAGGCCAGGGGAAAAGCCGTATCTGCTGTGCTGCAAAGAGGGCTTGAACATTCCTGGCAACATGTGGTCGGGCATTGTCCTGCTGGGTTATAGCGCCAGGAGGGCTCTGAAGGAAGGGTATAACTTCTGCATGTACAACTTCCCTAGTGTAGCAGCCGTTGTTGAGATTGCCCTCAAGTCATAGCAGCCGACATTGCGAATGGTATACAACGGCACCGCACACCATCACACTTGGCGTTCGGTCCGTATGACGCTCGACAATGCATGCTGGAAGAAGGCGCTCACCACAATACCGTGTAACGCGTATGCGGCCATCACAAGTCCAAGTTGAATCGGGACTCGTCCGAAAACACGACATGTTGCCAATCAGCACGCCATTGTCTGTATTGAAAACCCCATTCCAGTCTGAGGCGTCCAAGGTTCAGGGTCAAAGGAATCCACCCGCAAAGGGAGGCGTGCAACCAGTACTCTTTGCAGCAGACGGCGTCGAACTGTGGAGGCAGACAATGCCACACCTAGTACAGTGCTCCACTGTTGTGCTAACACTAGCGAAGATGTGAAACGGTTCGCCACTGATATGTAATACTATACATATATATTACATAAAAATATTTATTATATTTCATTTGAAGTCAATGTACATAGCAGTGTAATGTATTTTTCAGTTTTTCTTGTTTGAATTAATTTTTTAAGTCAGTCATTACAACCATGAGGCATGTATGCATCGCTTCAATTTAGTCTGTTTCAGACTGTGCAGATATATCTCTGAATCATTTCGGCATGCATAAGTTTTGTGACGGTGCTACGTCGTTGCTCTAGCCTTGTTTAGGGAAGCATTTAGACGAGAGAGATATAAGTAAAAACAACTCTCCAAAACAAAATGCCGCCTGTTGTTTTTGATAAAAAGATTCTTAGCTATAGGCTATAACCATCTGAACTATTAAAAATTATGCAGTTATCCATTTCTGAGATTTTCCCATTTTTAATCCTATATTTAAAGCTTAAATATGTCACAATAAAAATTTTCAGCTTTCGAAAAATTTCTTTTTATCCAACACTCCCCCAAAAGTTTTTCAACAGCCCTTCTCCCTGTCCTACATAATATTCCTGGATAAACTCCTGCACTATAGGAATATTCGTATCTACCCGTGAATACCTCATAAATTCCCTCATGAAAATCATTCTGTTAGATCTTGGATGAAAGGAAACTGTGCTGAAATGTGCTACACATAGTAAAACAAATTGAGTCCTGAACAAATTTTAACTAAAATTTTGCAGTGAAAGGATATTCTAAACCCACTCGATATAATGTAGCATCAAATCACGTTCAAAACGGTGTTTTGCACCTGAAAATTTTTCCTTTTAGAAATATCTGCTTATATATGTGTATATAAAAGGAAAGAAAGAAAGAAACTTGAGTCTCTTGAAAGCCACATTTTCAACTAAACCATTATGAAGATCATTCTGAAAGTTCAAACGTACACATGTTACATATGGCAAGTTTCTCATAAAATTATTTTTTATATTTATTTGGCCACTGTTTCCCAACTGCGCAATCGAATTGGTATCTTCTTGACTTTTTGACTCATGTGAACCAGTACTGATGAATCGTTATTTCTTTTAAGATCAATGTGGGCATGTAATAGTGTATGCAAAAGAGAAATCTTTGTCGTAATTTTACTGATTGGGGGGGGGGGGGCATTCGTACTCCAACAACTCTTCACTTGCTTAAAACACTTCTCTCAGCAAAACAGGTGAAGCCCACCATCCCTCCGATTAAGATTGTTTCACCACCCATAAGTTTAAACTTATACTTATTTCAGTAATTACATATAGTAATCTGGGTGGATTAGATACATCCGATGATTTTATACTTTTGTTTAGTTGAGATGTTGTACTATGAGTTTAGCCCTGTTCTCATTCGGATCAATTTCTGCATAAAACGCACAGCCTATTCGTTGATTAACACATTTTTTAGCAGTACATCACTAATAATTTTCATTCTTTTAAGGTGGATGTTAAGTAATTTTGCTTCCTATACTTCCAATGGAAAAACTTCTGTACACATTTTCTTCACAATTAATGCGTTCCCAAAGATGAAAATTTTAACATCGATTAAAATAACTTCATACTATAACTTGGAATACTTAATATTTTCTAAAACATAACCATAATTATATTAAAAATCAATCACTTTTCCTTCGGTGGTGTTGAAAAAAGAAAAAAGATGGCGCGACCTGTACTTTGATGACGTCAGTAGACAAACAAATGCTGGATTGCATAATTATGGTTATATTTTAGAAAATATTAAGTATTCCAAGTTATAAAATGAAGCTATTTTAATCGATGTTCAAATTTTCATTCTTGGAAACGCATTAATTGTGAAGAAAATGTGTACAGAAGTTTTCCCATTGGAAGTATGGGAAGCAAAATTACTTGAGGCCCACCTTAATTCTTTGTAGTTCCCAAAATTAGGCAAATGTGAATAATAATAATTGGTATCTGTTTTTAATTTTTTACATTCCTTTTAGATTCAAAATTCTAAAATTTACATTGCAAAGGCAACGTAAATGTGAGATGACCGCACAAATTTCAAATATACACAATATTGAAAAAAGTCACCGGACACCTAGAAGAGAAACATAAAATAGCATTTATTGACATACATTAGTACGGTGTCGGGTCCACCTTTGGCCTTAATGCATGCACTGACTCTTCGAGATATGCTTTCGACAAGGTTTTGGAACACAGCGATAGGTATGCGCTTCCATTCAGTACATAATGCTGCCGCTAACTGTTGCCTAGTAGTAGGCTTTGGTTCCAAACTTCTTATGCGGCGCTCTAATTCATCCCATAGGTGCTCTATGGGATTAAGATCAGGCTCTGTGCTGGCCAGTCCACACACGATACGGAATTATCGTCAAACCACGCCGTAACAGTCCTTGCTTTATGGCTTGGTGCATTATCCTGCTGGTACCAACAAGGCTCGGTTCCATAGTATTGTCACAGAGTTGGTAGGGCATAATTGTCCAGAATATCGAGGTAGACATGCTGGTTAACAGATTTATCCACGATAACCAATTGGCCGGAACCATACCACGAAAAACACACCCACACGAGTGCACTGTTAGCTCCAAACTTGACCGTAGGAACAGTACACTGTGGTACGTAGCGTTCCCGCGGCTGCCGCCATACACACACACACACACACACACACACACACACGGCCATCAGAATGATGGATCGTGCATCTGGATTCATAGTCCATAGTACCCATTTCCATTGATCTACGGTCCACAATAAATGTTCTTTCATCATCATCATCATTGTCAACCACTATCAATCCACTGCTGGACGAAGGTCTCCCCAAGTTTCCTCCACAACGGTCTGTCTTGTGCCAGTCTCCTCCATGTCACCCCTGCATACTTTCTTTACACTATGCTAAATGACGAGTAGCATTCCGAGTGGAGATGAAAGGCTTACGGGCAGCCGCACGACCACAGTAACCTATGGAATGAAATTCTCTGTGAATGGTACGTGTACATACCGAGGTCCCAGCATTTTTACTTACCTGTACACTGAGTCATGTGCAGTACTCCGTCGATTAGGGGTAACGACTCTCCTAAGGCTTCGATGTCCTCTATCACTGATTTTCTTCGGTCTGCCGGAACATTTTGCTGCTTCCGGCATGCCACGTGTCTTCCACTTATTCAGTACAACCAAAACAATTGACTCGGATATGTTTAAACGCCACTCGGTTTCTCATATGGACAACCCACTAATATAACACCCAACAATCTTTCCCTTCTCAAAGTCAGTTCTCTCCCGCCGCGACATTTTCACTCTACCTCACAGTGCGATATGATTGCGGTCAGCTGCAGGCTTGTTTGTATACCGTTTGCAGCTGTACCGCCCATCTTAACAACGCAGAGGATCCGTTCGTTTGCTTTTGAAGGGGTGTCCGGTGAGTTTTGTCAATGTAGTGTATATTCTCCTCAAAAGCTGTTAATAATCAGAAGTGAGTGATGAAACCTGACTTTCACTAGTCCTTAACATATAAGAATTGATAGGTAATAGGTGCAGTACTTACTTGATTTTTCACATTTTCCTCCATTATTCAATATGAGTTGTTTTTTTCCGCGGGATTTTTCAGTACCACCTTTACGTTTTTTGGTTTGTTTGTTTTTTCCGTTAGTGATATATTGCAGGTTGATTATCACACTTCACCAGATACTTTCGCTTCACGCTGGCTATGGCTTTAAAAATGCCAATACCGTACCATATAGGGACAAAAGGCAGTACGTAATTGCGCGGTATCGTCACTATCGCCTTCTACATCCTCTCGTGACGAATATAGCATTGGTTTTGCTCTTCGCTCAAGACAAAAAGGGGAGCACTTCGATGTATTCGAATGTCGGAATATCTCTGAAAGAGAATCGCTTTGTGTTCTGTCAGTCCGTGGATAATGGTAGGAGGGAGGGGGTGAGAGTCCATCGCAATACTGGTGTCCGTTTCAAGATTACAGAAGGGTAGGGCATACCAGGCTCCAAGTCTAATGACCTATGTCTTCTGCTTGATTAATTTATAACAGCTTGCTTGGTTCGGCGGCGCTTTCCTCAAGCAAATACAGATGATAGATACCCTTGCGTCTTTTCAGAGCAAACGCTCAACAAAGATAGAAGGAAACGTTTATTTTTTATTTTATTTTTTAAGGAAACAACTTTTCAGGCAAAAGTAAAGGTCAAATGAAATAAACGATTATTTTTCATAATTTCCAGAACAATTTTAAATCCGTTTCCAAAAATTCAGGCAAACAAGAATACAAGAAAATGGGCCATTTTTTGAGTGATCCACCGGGAAATGTCCTGGTGGGCCAACCCGCCCCTGGGCCTGGTATATGGTAGTTTTTCGACAAGTGCATGCTTTCGCGTCGGTGTCGGATTTACTGCAAGCTGACTTAGCCAGTCTATAAGAGCTGGCCTTCGTTTCGATCTTACTCAAGGAATAAGAATTCGTAAATTATGTCGAATATCGAAAGGACAAAATAAAATAAAATTTTCTTTGTTTTTATCGTTTTTATATATATTTTTTCTCGTCCATTAACTCATTCGATTTGATACTCTAAATCTTGGCGCCCCCCCCAGATTTTGGCGCCCTAGGCAGCCGCCTAGTTCGCCTAATGGTTGAACCGGCCCTGGACGTCAGCATGGTATCCTGGCCTTGTGAACTTAGCATCTCCCGGAGCTGTCCGTGGGGTGGAATCTGATGATATATAGCAGCAGATCAGACATTACATTCAGCATAAATGGCAATTTGAGCAGTGCCATATACTAACCGACCGGATGAAACTTGTTAAATGTGTTTCAGTTACTACCCTCCGAAAAGTTTCGACCTCTCTTCTTTAACAAAGGTTTTCCCAATTGTAACTTCCGCGGTCTCTTTCCTGCTAAATGCTCTATGCAGGCAGACAGTACTGCATGATTTTTATCATCACAGAGCTCCGATCTAGAAGACAACATCCTTCAAAAAATCAACCCTCTTCCAAATCCCTGTTCATCGACAGACCAGAATCTACATCACAACGGAAATGTGTAAGTGGTGGACACGTCTACTATGTCTTACTTTTACTTTAGAGGGGTGACAAACAGCCCCTTTCTTTGCGATCCAGCTGATCATATCACCTCTTGGTAGTATTGCCTTGGAGTCAGAGCTATGCAAAATCAGCGCCGTTCACGAAGGATGAGTCGCCGATGATAATAATTGGAGTACGTAAAGTGCTTAAGTGAGTTTCTGCCACAGATCAAAACTTTTGGTCTTTACTTTTTCTATGAAAAAGTAAGGTCAAAACTTTTAGTCAGAATCATCCAATCGAAAAAGTATTTCTTTAAACTGCCTTGAATATCTCAGTGAATTTGACGATTTCTTGCATTTGAAAAATGATCAGTATTGTGGCTCAGGGAGTACTAAGATTTTAACGCACCAAGTCTGATTTCATCGCTTTAATGGCAGAGTGACTCAGACCAGTTCTGTGATGAAGTAAAGGATGCTAAATACTACTGAATAATAGCTGACTCAACACCTAATGTGAGTGTTATTATAGACCAATTAACATTAATTTTAAGACACGTGATAGATAACAGTGAAGATGTGGAACGATTTACTCGTACTTGTTTCGTTTTACTAAAATCGCGCACCTCTGAATATTTAGAGACAACTGTTTTGAAAATCATTTTACATTTAGGATAGCACATAAAACATTGCCGTGGACAGAACTTTGATAATGCCGCTAATATGGCTGGAAAATATTCAGGTCTGCAAGCCAGATTGAAAAATGCAAGCCCCCTCTGCTTTATTTGTACCGTGCTCTAGTCATTCGTTAAACTTGATCTATAACTCCGCGGTTGAATCATGTGTGAAAGCAACGCATTTCTTTGACTTTGTTCAAATCCTGTATGTCTTTTTTTTTCGGTTTCAGCACATCGATGGAATATGCCACACTCTTGTTTACGGGGGACGAACAAACATTTCACTGTAAAGAGAATATGACACCAGATGGTCTGCTGAAAATGGGCTTAACAATAAAAATAAAAAAAACATTACTAGACATAGCTTCGTCAGCAATGAATATAGCGTTCCTGTTTATATTAATAATTCGATGTGACAGTAGAATGTTTGCCGTTGATAAAATGTTATACGTATTAATTTACTCCCAATTACTTATAACGCAGTGGTCGAAAATCTGTAGTCGTCTTCACCGGGAAACCTCCTCTAAGGGCTATAACCAGTCGCCAGTCCTAATTTTTTGTCCACTGGCTCCAGGGAAGGAAAAGAGCCAGCTTCGAGCTTCGTAAGGCAATTGCACCGCCCATGTCTCGGCGGGACTCGAACTCAAATCTAGTCAAATGAGTAGTCAGAGACCCGCGCATCGTGCCACTCGTCCATCGGGGAACTTTCTCACACCTAAACAGACCAGAAAACTTATCACGTATTTCAGTAATAATAGGAAATGCATTTTATGGCTAAAATTTTCAATTTTAACTACTTACTGTTCCGGCATTGTTTCAGGTCATTCAATAAAATTATTGGAACCACATATTAATAAAAACGCTGAGGCGAACGTCCTATTCCGGTTCTGCAGTTTCAATGGAAATATAATAATCAGCCGTCTCTTCTTGATAAAACTCCAAAGTATTGAATTTCATATGAACAGGTGTCATAGATTTTGAATTACATAAGAAAATTGGGGATGCATACCATCGGAAGCGCCAACTTCCAGTTTCAACCGGTATCTAACCAACCCGTGAATTTCTGGTAAGCTTTCTCGGCACTAAATTTCGTGTCGACAGATGTCATACATTTTGAGTTACATACTTGAGTTAATCGAAGAACTTCTATGAGGAACAGCTACATCCGTTTCCCCGATTTCTACGAAAATCTGACCAACACATTAGGGCATCACAATACCTCTAAATATTAAATTACGTTCCAATAGTTGCAATAAGCTTTTAGTTTGGCGTAAAATAGTCAAATCATGTTTTGCGGACACCAAAATGTGTATTTCTATTGAAATCTCAAAGTCGATTGTTTTTTTCGTTTTTGTTTTTCGCGATCACAGTACTTAAAAGCAGGGCTGTTCTGGGATGTTAGCCGCCTGCGTGCCACAGATATTTGGCAGCCCATGCCAATGCCGATTGAGTACAAGTAAATATGCTATTAGTTTCCTAACCTAACACACGGCACGGGGTATGTTTTTTTTTAGTGTTCCATATACACTCACGGACAATGAAATTTTCGCACCAAGAAGAAAGCATCGGATTGAACTGAAATTTTATAGATGTAATGATACAGATAAATGATGGCAAAAACAGAGCTGCAGGACAATTACCAAGGGATCTGTGGCACGCAGTCCGGTCATCTTCGCAATAGCGCGTCACACCGCCTCGTGCGGCCACACATACTGCAATACGGTCCGGCATGAAGGTGAACATACGCCTCATGTTGTCCTGCGGCAGTCTGCCACACACGTGTTGGACGGTGTGCTCCAAATCCCGGATAGTGCGGCACGGCGGAAGCCGTCGTTTCAACTGGTCCCACACATGCTCGATAAGGGACATGTCCGGGGAGCGGGCAGGCCACGGAAGTGTCTGGACATGGCGTAGGCAGTCTTGGGCAGTCCAAGCCGTGTGCGGGCGGGCATTATCCTGCTGGTATAGCGCACCTGGAATCCCGGCAAGGAATCATTGACGCTGGCCCGTAGGCAATGGCTCCCCTGACCATAATACCTGCAGTGGGTAAGGTGTGGCGCTTGATAGCGAGGTTGGGATTGTGCCGTTGACCCGGGGACCCCCACACCCGGACACAATGATCATCCGTCTCCAAAACTAAGCGGCACTCATCGCTAAACACCACACGTCGCTCTGGCCTGGCATCACTGCACGCGGAGCCGCCGATGTTCCGGTGTTAATGGTAGCACACTAAGAGGCGCTGGGATCGCAGATTCGCTTCCGCGAAGCATCGGGAAATGGTTTGTGGGCACACAGGAGCCTCTACATCTGTCTGTATAGTGGACCGGGTCCCTGTGGAATCCGTTCGTGCCTGGCGCACGATCCGTCGATCCTCTCTACCGGTGGTCCTCCTGGTCGGTCCGGAGCCGCTCCGCCGTGTGGCAGTGCTGGCACGTATCTATTGCTCTCAACGCAGTCGGAAGGTATGGTCAGAATGATCCATGTGGCGGGCTATACGGCGCGCTGACCACCCTGCGGTTTTCAGTCCGATGATCAGGCCTCTTTCAGAGTCTGTGAGTTGCGCAAATCGATGTCTCTGGTGTCTACCCGGCATTCTTAACACTCTGTACTCTTGTTTGCGTTGGCCGGTGCTTTTCACTTTCATGGGGCATCGATTACACGCCGGTTTATAAGGCTGCCGGTTCGTGCTTGCAGCGCCACCACAGGGTGTGCGGTCAGACGCACTCGCACAAGACGTAGATCATTTGCGTACGAGCACGGACTTTAGCTATTTGCAAAGTTTCGCGGTTGTAGCATGTTTTCTTCTAAGCGCGAAAATTTCATTGTCCTCGAGTGTAGTTCGCAGGGTACAAGCGTACCTCGTACAAATATTCTATAATGATAACACAACACCGTATACACTTTTTTTTTATCTATATTCTAAACAAAACTGTTCAAAAACATTAGATTCACACAGACACTTGCACAGTGACACATTACACATAAGTATTATTACCATAATTTAACAACTATCTTCTGATTCAAGGCTTCTTGAATTGGAAGAGGAACTACAAAGGATCAAGTGGGACATCGTCGGGCTAAGTGAGGTAAGGAGAAAAGGAGAAGATCTCATTGAACTGAAAAGTGGACATCTCTTCTATTATCGTGGGACAGATACTGGCAGAACTAGTGGTGTTGGATTTATAATAAACAAGAAACTGAAGGATAAAGTGGTAGAAGTTGAAAGTTCCTCTGACAGAGCTGCACGACTCGTTATCCAACTATCGAGAAGATACCAGGCTCAGATTATTCAAACTTATGCACCCACCACAAGTCATCCTGAAGAAGAAATTGAAGAATTTTATGAGGAAATTCGTCATCTAAATAATAAAGGTAAGCAGCACTTAAAGATAATTATGGGAGATTTCAATGCAAAAATAGGGCAACGACAACAGAATGAAACTTCAGTAGGTAAATTCGGTCACGGCAACAGAAACCAGCGTGGAAATACTCTCATTGAGTTTGCAGAGGCAGAAGGATTTTTCATCTTGAACTCCTTTTTCAAGAAAAAGCCACACAGGAAATGGACATGGAGACATCCAATTGGGACGACAAGTGAAATTGATTTTATTATGTGTAACAAAAAATTCGTCATCGAAGACTGCAGTGTGTTGAACAAGTTCAACACAGGTAGTGACCATAGATTGGTGAGATGTAAGATGCACCTCAACACTAAACTGGAACGTGGCAAGCTCATAAGACAAACAAAATGTATTGACATAACCAACCTTAAAAAACACCATAATACTTTCAAGTTGGAACTGAAGAACAGATTCTCTGCTTTAGAAGGCCTAACATCGGAAGAAGTGAATATTTCGGAAGTTAACAGAAAAGTAACCAAAGCTCTAATGGAAACAGCAACAAAATTAGCTGGGTCTAAGAACAAGTTGCATGTGAACAAATTATCAGGAAAAACCAAAATGTTGATGCAAAAAAGAAGAGAGATGAGGACAACTAAAGAAGATGTGACTTCCAAAGTGGAATATATAGAGCTATGCAAGACAACACGAAAAAGTATCACTGAAGACGTAAGGAAATTCAACTGTGAGCTAGTGAGGAAAGCAATTGAAAACAACCAAAGCCTAAAGATAGCAAAGGGACATCTCAGTAAGGGAAGAAAACAGATTATGGCTCTGAGAAAAGAAGATGGTTCTATAACAAGAAATAGAGGCGAAATTTTGACAAGAGTGAAAGATTTCTACTCCAAATTATATGAAAGGGATGATACATGCACTCCAGACATCATGAAAGGTACCAGAGTTCTTCCAGTCCTCCCAGCAGAAGTTGCTCATGCAATCAAGAACATGAAGCGGGGGAAAGCTCCAGGAGAAGATGGAATTACTATAGACATCATACAAGAAGCAAGTGGAGAAATTGAAACAGTACTCGCCCAAATTTTCACTCGATGCCTTAATGAAGGGAAGATTCCTGAGGATTGGAACAATGCTACAATGATCCTGCTACATAAAAAAGGTGACATTGAGGATCTCAGGAACTACAGACCTATCAGCCTCCTATCAGTGGTTTATAAAATCTTCACTAAAGTTCTTTCACACCGCTTGAAGGTAACACTGGACATGGCTCAACCGAGAGAACAAGCTGGATTCAGGAGTGGCTACAGCACAATAGATCATATCCACGTATTGAGAGAACTAATTGAAAGAGCGAGGGAATATGAACTTCCATTGTGCATGGCTTTTATCGATTATGAAAAAGCCTTTGATTCGGTGAAACCATCAGCAGTTACCACGGCTCTGAAATCCTGCGGTATTGAAGATGCATACATTAATATTATTAATAACATCTATGAAAATGCAAGTGCAAAGATTCGGCTGTTTGAAAATACAACACACATAAAAATTGGAAAGGGAGTGAGACAAGGTGACACCATATCTCCGAAGCTCTTTAATGCCACATTGGAAAATGTCTTTCAATCACTGAACTGGGAAAACAAAGGGATAAAGATTAATGGAGATTATCTAACCCACCTTCGTTTTGCTGATGACGTAGTCATTTTTGCAACTACCCCATCAGAGCTGCAGAGTATGATCCAGGAACTTGCTGACAAGAGTAAAGAAGTGGGATTAAAAATGAACTTTCAGAAGACAAAAGTGATGTTCAATGCTTTTACAAGAAATGAAGATTTATCGATTGATGGAGAAAAACTGGAGATAACAGATACGTATGTTTATCTTGGACAGCAGATATCAAGTGAGGGTCACATTGATGAAGAAATTAATCGGCGTACAAAACTTGCCTGGAGAGCTTTTGGAAGAAACAGCATAATTTTCAAGAGCAATATGCCATTATGTCTTAAAAGAAAAGTGTTTGATCAATGCATCCTTCCAGTGCTTACGTATGGTGCAGAGACGTGGACCTTAACTAAAAGAGACATACAAAGGCTGCAGACAACTCAAAGAAGCATGGAGAGGTGCATGCTTGGTATAACCAGGAGAGATAAGAAGAGGAACTCGTGGATCCGAAAAATGACGAGAGTGGAAGACATCATGATCAGAGTTAAATCCCTGAAATGGCAATGGGCTGGACATACTGCCAGAAGGACAGACCATAGATGGACAGCCGAAATTTTAGATTGGATTCCAAGGGACAGGAAAAGACCCAGAAAAAGACCACGTGGGAGATGGGTGGATGAAATTCGTAAATATGCGGGAGTGACATGGAGGAGACTGGCACAAGACAGACCGTTGTGGAGGAAACTTGGGGAGACCTTCGTCCAGCAGTGGATTGATAATGGTTGACAATGATGATGATGATGATGATGATGTATCTATGGAGTTAAAAGTGCACACTTCTTGCTTTCTTACTTGCCAATTCGTCAATTACATCTGATAATTCCAAACTTTCACACAATTCGTTCTCATAGCCAACAGTCCTATAGATCACTAAACCTCTCTTGAGTCATTGACGTTCTTAAATATATGTTTTTACAAGTTTGAGTTTCGAAAAACACCTTTCACCTGACATTACACTAACTGGCGATGTCAGAAGAATTCTCAAAGCTATAAACAGATTAGGAAATGATGACATTAAGTTATTTTTCTTACATATGTTAAGGTTTTTAATAAGTCTGCCCCATATGCAATTCCACTGCTCAAAACTCTATACGTTATCAGCTCGTTGAAGAGCTAAAGACCATCAGTATCCTTAAAACTTTTGCTTCCTTTGTTAACTAGAAGGGAAACATCTAAATCAAAGCAAAAATATTTAATTTCCTCTTCAGTCATTTCTCGAAATTCAGAGAGAAATTTAAATACATTATGACATTCCTGTAGATTTTCAAACCTTTCCTGAATGGAATTTAAGGTGGTATCAACGTTAGATAAAATTGTATTCTGAACAATTCTTTTGGATTTGTGATAGATTCATCAGGACTCATAATCAGAAAGGCGAACTTTAGTCCTACTCCTTACAACTGGAAATTCTGCCTCCACATTTACTTCTGCAGCTAAAGCTTCTGCATCCCTAATTTATTTACTAAATGCCTCATCAGATTTGACTGGACTTAGAAATTTAACAAGCTCACTCAAAACATTAAGAGATTCATTTATGTTGGATTAAGGTCACTAAAACATTTTACTTACAACATCAATTTTTGACAGAAACCCGTTCCATATAATTATTGAGGAGATGAACTTTTAAAAGAATTGTGTCTTTTAAAAGACACAATTCGATCTATCAAACATTGAGCTGCATGTTTTGTTTTCATGTCTCTAGAATTGTCGTGTATTAGATCATTTAAACTTTTCATGACTTCACACAATTGCAATCTCAGAGGTCGCACTGCTTTTATTCTACTCTCCCACCTTGTATAATTTACAGATTTCAGTGTTAATTTACTAATATCACGTTTTAGTATATCCCACCTGTAAGTGGATGCAAAAATAAAATGTGTACAATTTTTCGATAATGTTAAAAAAAATAACTGTTTTAAATGTTACTGAACTTTGGCAGCATCATTTACAATTAAATTCAATGAATGGCATGCACCAGGTACAAAAAAGGCTCTAGGATTTATACTCCTAATTTTCTTCCGCAAGCCATTATGCTTACCACGCATATTTGCCCCGTTATCGTACCACTGTCCACGCATATCTTGAATATCTAGTTCATAAACTGCTAAGAGTTCACTTAGAAGATAATTACATAATCCTTACCCCTTAGTGTCTGAAACTGGATAAAACCTAAAAAATATTTCTCTAACTGAACATCAGAATTGCCAATATTTGCAATTCTAACTCCAAAAGCTATCTGTTCAATGTGACTGGCATCTGACGTGCAGTCAAGAATTACCGAAAAATATTTTACTTTCTTTACAAATTCCTTGACTTTGGATTTTATGCCACTTGCTAAAACAGATATGATTTCATTTTGAAAAGCATCGCCTAAATAATGAGTCATATGACTTTTAGCAGGTTGAGACTTTGTTATGTTATTTACATGCTGTGAGATAACGGGGTCAAATTTTGCTAACATTTCTATAGCCTTTAAAAAGTCCCCAGTGTTTGCTTCATATAATTTATCATTTTCACTCCTGAAAGCTAAACACTGCCCTGCTAGAAACTGGAATGATTTTTAAAATAATGGCTCGCCATCGTCATTTTTCAGATTCAAAGAACCGTTGTTGTTCTTTATCAATTGTGCAACTGTTGTCGAGGCGTGTTTTTAATTCATACCACTTTTTGCAGTTTTGCACATGTTCTACACAAGTCTCCTTGGTTCTACACTCGCTTCATGCCACGATAAATGACGAGTAGCCAAATGTCGCCATCCGAAAACCCCCGACAATCTGTTAGTTTGTTTTGTTATAAAGCAAACAAATTGCAACGAAAGCAAAACACACTATTGGATTTTGTAGAATAGATTAACCAAGCTCTTTGAACTTTTTCATTGTTAGGTAAAACTCGCGTTGCCAACGCGAGTCTAGAGTAAAAGTTCTGAAAATGGTGGTTCTGCAAATGTACCATCGAAAGAGACTGTTCCGGCCGCCCTTAGAATTTGGCCGCCTGCGTACATGCACGCACTGCACACCTGCCACAACCGGCCCTGCTTAAAAGTATGAGACAGTAAAATCGGAGGGGGGGGGATGTTTGTGTAAACATTGACAACTTGCGTCCTGTTCAAACGGGAAGCTCTAGATGGAGATGAGCAGCATTTTGCCACCTGTTCCGACGTGCTGTTAACAATAAATAACGGTCATCCCTTGCAGTAGCTTTTTGTGGACGGGCTTGACCTTGCCTTCTTCGAACACTACCCGTACTCTGTAATCGTTATAATGAATAACTCTTCTGCTACCCAGCTAAGCTAATTATCGTGAATATAGCTTTCACTAATATTATAATTAATTCAATGCTTGTACTAAGCTTCTAATAGTGAATTCAAATGGTTGTTGTTACTAGTTAATTAAGGTCATGAATAAAGTCTCCTGCTAGTAGTGTAGTAATAGTAATGAACAAACTTATAACTGGTAGTAATGTTGTAGTAGTAATTTAAGATGAATAAAGTCTTATGCTGGTTGTTACTAATAACACTAAATGAAATAAACCTAACAGCCAGACAGAGGTCTGACAGTACTATGAACTGAGAAAGACGTACTTACTTAAAACCTTTTATTATGAACTTCTACTGGTATCATCACACATAGCTACTCAAATAACACGTAGCTCCTTGCACATGAACGAAGTTCTAACAAACGCTCTCTCTATACAACAAACGCTCTCCCTATACAACAATAAACGCTCTTCCCGTACAACAACAAACGCTCTCCTCAGGTATCGTTGAACGCGCCTATTTATACTGGCTACCACCACGTCATGACTTACACTCATTGCCAGATCTCATTCAGCGGGAGAAATAACATCTCGTTCAGTAAGAAGATAATTTACATAGTAAAATAAAATAACCAGAGATAGTAAAAATCAAAAGGAAAGTGAATCTAGAGTATACGTTACATCGTGTCCATAGTCGTGAAACGACACTCCAATGCTTCTGCTACCATTCGCTGTGTCTGACCTGCTTCCAGCCTGCCAATAGCTCTCCACGTCCTTAATTCCGATAAATCATGCTGCTGTGACATTGTTCGAACCAAGACTTCAAGAAATGAAATTTCACGACAAACGCAGCAGAATAAAGAATCTCCCGGAAAACCTTCTTTTTTATCACAATTTGTGATTTATGCCTTCTGACGTCACAGGCACTAATTTGCATCAGGACATGCATGATTCAGCTGACTACGTCCCACTCGAGGCAAGATATCACACGATTAGATATCGTGTGATATCCAAAATATCACACGATTGGCTTGTATAGTGTCGCCAAAGCCGCATGCTTCACTAATTATTTTGAGCAGTATATTTTACAATAAGGAACCTGCAACTCAATCACAATCAAACAAATTCATAGAACGTGATTTTTCTATATACACTCTTAGCGAAAAAAAAAAAAGAAAAAAAAAACGAAAAAAAAAAAAGAAAAAAAAAGAAACAAACAAACAAAACAAAAACGAAGCATTTAGAAGTTGGGGGAAGGGGAAGGATCCAATCGAGATGAAAATTGGTATGTATGTACCACTAGTTGTACATGCATAGGGAAAAAAATTATAATTACAGAGCAGTTGGGCCATTTATTTGGATAAAACAGCTTATAACGTAAATGTCTTGTCGTGCTGCTACGTTATTTTAAAACATCACCATACGATGAAAAAGTTCCTAAATTAAAATTTAACGGCCAGACGAAACATTTAAAAAACAGAAATCAAAATTTACGGAAAAGATGCTTTATTTCTCGATGTAGCACTTCACATAACAAATCGGTATCAACATTAAACACACCACACACTAACAACGCTCCACATTATTCGCTCTCCAACACAACGCTCCACAAGCAACAGTTTACTCGTAGTTTATATCTCTCGTTCTTATCAATTAACAGGCATACGTCACGTTCATTCAACCTCAATTATGTTGCCAACAGTATTCGTTTGAGGGAAAAGATATCACGTTAAGTGTGAAGTATAACTGAGAATAAACTCAAGATTTACATAGGGAAAGAAACTAAAAAGGAAAGTTAATTTAGAATATACGTCACAAGCTACACGAGTGGAACAAGTCAATACGTTGTAGCGCCACCGCTGGCTCGGATACAAGCGGTTACTCGGCCTGGCATATACGCATACAGTTCACGAACACTGTCCTGAGGTGCAACATGCCAAATGGTGTCGAAATTCCGGGTCAGTTCGCGAACATTCCGGGATGGGCGTAGGTGGTGTCTCATATGTCCCAAACATGCTTAATCAGTGAGAGGCTGGGCGATCGGGTGACCGTGGAAGAATGTCAACATTACGGTGGCATACTGGGAAAGCCATGCCGTGTGTAACCGGGCATTATCCTGTTAAAAAATTGGTGGTTGATGCTGCGACAGGACTGGCAAAGACACAACAATTCGTAGAATGTCGTCGATGTACCGTTGAGCAGTGAGGGGAATACAAAGGGTGTCCGACTATCGTAGGAAACGGCTCCCCAGACTGTCCATCTAAGTGTGCGAGCCGTGTGCCATTCCACAGTAAAACCAGGATCTGTGCGCTGGCCGGCATCTCTTCAGACACGAATGCGCTTTTTAATTATTTGCGTATTCGGCCCTGAGGTCCTTGCATGCGGAGTTTCATCAGGATCAAACGATTTTCTAGACGTGTTTCGTTTTTTTTTTTTTACAAAGAGTGTATTTCAAGAGAGCTCAGTTTTCTTTCACCCCCTCGTTTTTCACATTTTGTATTTCATTTTGTTGTTTGTTGTTTTTTACGCTTTCCAAATATGCTTCAGCTTTGTCCGTCCGTCCGTCTGTCCGCACGATAACTCGCGTAAAAATGGTTCGGTTTCGATGAAATTTTAGTATGTGGTAGGGGACCACCTAGGGACGAACCCTATTGAAAATGGGACAAATGGGGTCAAACGTCACGACATAGGAGCGGAATCCATTCCATTGTCCTTATGCATCATAACTTGCGTAGGGGACCATCTGGGGACGAACCCTATTGAAAATGGGTGAAGTGGGGTCAAAGGTAAGGACATAGGAGCGGGATGCATTCCATTACCCTTATGCGTCATAACGTGCGTAAAAATGGTTCGATTTCAATGAAATTTTAGTATGTGGTAGGGGACCACCTGGAAACGAACCCTATTGAAAATGGGATAAATGGGGTCAAAGGTCAGGACATAGGATCGGGATCCATTCCATCGCCCTTATCCCACACTATTAAAGGAGGAATTCTTGTATGTATGTAAATTTTATTTTGAAAACGGCTCTAAGGATTTTGATGAAAGTCGTTAACCTACCGTTTTCTGGTACTAGAAATCGATTTAGCTTGATCTCGACTTTAGGAAAATTCGTTTAGTGGGTTAAATAACCACCCCGAATTACCACGTTTTTAGTGTCATGGCGTCGTCTCATTAATGTTACCAATGCTTAGAAATCTTATGACGTCACACTCTCGCGATTGAGATGTTGGCGCACGGTCACGCCATCTGTCTGATTACGTCACGCGTTGTGGTGGATCATTTTAAAGTTTTATGACGTCACACTTTCGCGACCATCTGCCACATTACGTCATGCGTTGTGTGGGTTTTACTTCTATTTTCTTCTACAAAAAGTGAGGTGTGCCAGCTGCTTGGAGTTGATGCGTAGTACAGTACAAGCAGCGGAACGCTGTGTTTTTCCCTTCAAAAAGTAAACTGCTAATACAGCATTTTTTTTGTAACGTTTTTGAATTGTCACTTGATGACGAGCGTATCCGCTGTGCTAAAATACGATTAGTTCAAAATTAAAAAAAAAATTGTGCCCTCATCATCCCTTTAACCGAGCGATGCTCGGTGTTCCTGATATTGCGTTATAACTTACGTAAAAATGCTTCGATTGACAGAAAACTTTATCATGTTGTTCCGGAAGTACACTTTACCAGTTCTGTTGAATATAATCGAAATGGGGTCAAAGGTCAGTTCATAGGAGCGAGATTTATTCTACAGCAGTTATCCTCATAACTTGAGTAATGATTTCTGGTATGTTGGAAAGCGTATCATAATCAATACATTGCATGATTTTACTAACTTGTTACTCTTTGGTGTGGAAAAATTGTTCGTTAGTCAAGTAATTTAACAAAGTCAGCGAAAAAAACAACACTAAAAATGTGTGTCTGTATCCCCCCCCCATGAACTTTCAGCACCCCTGGGTCTAGGTCCCGGCTATAAGCATTCCTTGCGCATTTACGACCTGGTGTATTTAAAACAAGTTAGTAAAATCATGCAATGCATTGATTATGATACGCTTTCCAACATACTAGAAATCATTACTCAAGTTATGAGGAAAATGGCTGTGGAATAAACCTCACACCTGTGCCCTGACCTTTGATCCCATTTCGATGATATTCAACAGAACGGGTTCAGTATACCTCCGAAATAACATGATAAAGTTTTGTCGCAATCGAAGCAATTTTACGTAAGTTATGATGCATAAGGGCTATGGAATAGATCCCGCTTCTGTGTCCTAACCTTTCACCCCATTTCGCCCATTTCAATAGGATTCGTCCCCAGGCAGGTCCCATACTAACATTTCATCCAAATCGAAACATTTTTACGTAAGTTATGACGCATAATGGCGATGGAAGTGATTCCACTCCTATGTCCTGACCTTTGACCCCCATTTCGCTAATTTTCAATAGGGTTTGTCCCCAGGTGGTCCCCTACCACATACTAAAATTTAATTGAAATCGAACTTTTTTACGTTAGTTATGACTCATAAGAGTAGTGGAATGGATCCCGCTCCTATGTCCTGACCTTTGACCCCATTTCGTTCACTTTCAATAGGGTTCCTTCCCAGGCGTTCCCCTACCACATACTAAAATTTCATCGAAATCGAACGATTTGTACGCGAGTTATCGTGCGGACGAACATAAGCACACAACGCGTGACGTAATGAGGCAGATGGGAATCGCGACCATCTGCTCGCAAGAGTGTGACGTCATAAACCTTTAATAGGATCCACAAACAACGCGTGACGTAATGAGACAGATGGCGTGACCGCGCGCAACATCTAATGGGATGACGCCAAGATACTACACTAAAAACGTGGTAATTCGGGTTGGTTATTTAACCCACTAAACGAATTTTCCTAAAGTCGAGATCAAGCTAAATCGATTTTTAGTACCAGAAAACGGTAGGTTAACGACTTTCATCAAAATCCTTAGAACCGTTTTCAAAATAAAGTTTACATACATACAAGAATTGCTCCTTTAAGGTGAACGTCAAGTAAGTTTGCTTCCTGTACTTCGAATGGAAAAATTTCTGTACACATTTTCTTCCCAATTAATGCGTTCCCAAGGATGAAAATTTGAGCATCGATTAAAATATCTTCATTTTATAACTTGGAATACTTAATATTTTCTAAAACATAACCATAATTATGTAATCCAACATTTGTTTGTCTACTGACGACATCAAAGTACAGGTCGCGCCATCCTTTTTCTGGTTTCAACACCACCAAAGGAAAAGTTATTGATTTTTAATATAATTATGGTTATGTTTTAGAAAATATTAAGTATTCCAAGTCATGATATGAAGTTATTTTAATCGATGTTCAAATTTTCATCCTTGGGAACACATTAATTGTGAAGGAAATGTGTACAAAAGTTTTTCCATTCGAAGTATAGGAAGCAAAATTACTTGACGTCCACCTTAATAATATGGGATAAAAGCGATGGAATGGATCGCAATAATATGTCCGGACCTTTGACCGCATTTCGTCCATTTTCAATAGGGTTCGTCCCCAGTGGTCTCCTACCACATACTGAAATTTCGTCGAAATCGAACCATTTTTACGCACGTTATGACGCATAAGGGTAATGGAATGCATCCCGCTCTTATGTACTGACCTTTGACCCCACTTCACCCATTTTGAATAAGGTTTGTTCCCAGGCGTACCGCATAGTAAAATTTCATTGAAATCGAACCATATTTACGCAAGTTATGACGCATAAGGGCAATGGAATGCATCCCGCTCCTACGTCGTGACCTTTGACCCCATTTGTCCCATTTTCAATAGGGTTCGTCCCCAGGTGGTCCCCTACTACATAGTAAACTTTAATTGAAATCGAACCATATTTACGCAAGTTATGACCCATAAGGGCAATGGAATGATCCCGCTCCTACGTCGTGACCTTTGACCCCATTTGTCCCATTTTCAATAGGGTTCGTCCCCAGGTGGTCCCCTACCACATAACAAACTTTCATTGAAATCGAATCATATTTACGCAAATTATGACGCATAAGGGCAATGGAATGATCCCGCTCCTCCGTCTTGACCTTTCACCCCATTTGCAATAGGGTTGGTCCCCTACCACATAGTAAACTTTCATTGAAATCGAACCATATTTACGCAAGTTATGACGCATAAGGGCAATGGAATGATCCCGCTCCTACGTCGCGACCTTTGACCCCATTTGCAATAGGGTTCGTCCCCAGGTGGTCCCCTACTTCATAGTAAACTTTCATTGAAATCGAACCATATTTACGCAAGTTACGACGCATAAGGGCAATGGAATGATCCCGATCCTTCGTCGTGACCTTTGACCCCATTTGGCCGCCCCAGTGGCGCAGTGGTCTAAGCGATGGCTTCTGATCATTCGTCCGAAGGGGTCCGGGTTCGAATCCCGGTGAGGCATGGGTGTTGTGTTTGTCTTTCGGCACTGGCTCTCTCCCTTCCCTGGAACCAGTGACCCTAAATTAGGGACGGGCGACTGCTTATAGCCCATTGAGTTGCTCACGGTGGTCGTTAAACCTCCAAAAAAAAATAAAAAAATTGACCCCATTTGCCCCATTTTCAATAGGGTTCGTCCCTAGGTGGTCACCTACCACATACTAAAAATTTCATCGAAATCGAACCATTTTTACGCCAGTTATCGTGCTAACGGACGGACAGACAGACAAAGCTGGAGCAAATACGCTTCTTCAACCTACGGTTGGAAAGCATAAACAAGTTAATAAAATCATGCAATACATTGATTATGATACGCTTACCAACATCCGAGAAATCATTACCCAAGTTATGAGGATAATGGCTGTGGAATAAATTTCGCTTCTGTGCCCTGACAAATTTGTCCTTATTTCGATCATATTCAACAGAGCCGGTTCAGTACACCTCCGGAACATGATAAAGTTTTATGGCAATCGAAGTATTTTTACGTAAGTTATGACACATAAAGGCGATGGAATGGATCCCGCTCCTATGCCCTGACCTTTGAACTCATTTCGCTCATTTTCAATAGGGTTCGTCCCGAGGTTGTCCCCTACCACATACTAAAATTTCATCGAAATCGAAGCATTTTTACGCGAGTTATATACTTCAATCTATGGTTGAGAGCGTAAATAAGAGTACTTATTCACTTAGTTCGGCCTGTGCTGCAAGCTAAGCTGGTTCCAACAATGTAGCCGCAGTATTTTTTACCGAGTTGGTGTTTGAAAATTTACTGCTTTTTCCCCCTTTTTTTGATATTTTTTTTTCCTTTTTATATGCTTGCCACTAAATACAGACGCGTCTTTTAAAACGTTACTTTTGAGTTTGACAAATATAAGCATGTGTCATAAATTCCAAGTCACTCTAACATCACCCACAGCTCTGACTGATTTAAAAGAATCTGAATGGAAAAGGCTCTTCGCGTGCCACAATTGCCATATTTACCTAACGCACGAGACACCACTACTACTTTTATTATTTACTGGGATATAATGTACCATTCTTGTGCTTTAGTGTAACACATTGTTTACACAGGTAACATGAAATAGTTAGTTTTTCTTTTTACACTTTTAAGGCGATCGGCATGTCTTGAAGAACCAAACACAAACCTTAAAGTAATAAAATAGTTATATACTTCCAGTGTTCATATCTTCAGTGTTTTCATGTATTTCACTTACAATATTTACTTTACAATGGTACGTACATTACCTTTACACACTAATAGACACACACATATAACCCTTTTTTTCTCATTATATCACAATTTCCAATGACGCAAAGAGCCAGTGAAAACCTTCCAGTTTTATTTTCTGTCCTTCATCAGAAATCGAAAAAAAAAAACAACAACACTACACTAAGCTTCAGTTTGAACTTAGAGAAACTTGATTTGTAACATTTTACAAGTGTTTCGAGAAGCTGGAGGAAAATATAAAAATCGGTTAAGAAACCCCATACAACTTCCAATGACAACAAAGAGAGGGAAAAGTATACTTTTTCCCTCTCTTTGTTGTCAGCATAGTTCTGTTCATAGTTCTGTTTTAGTTTATGCTTACTTTAATTCACTATCACTATCTATTTTAAAAATGCCACACACACACAGTCTCTCTCACTTCCTCACGCTCTGTCACTTGGCACGTGTTATGTGTCCGACTTATTAGTACAATTTCTACATGTACGTACGTAGGAGTTCAAAACTTACCTTTAATGGCGTAGCATTCTTCTTCTGGTCTGCAGGAAAGACATTAGAGAACTAATTAAAGCCCTATAATACAACGACGAACAAAAGAAAATGAACTATGGTCAGCATAGTTCACTTTTTTGTGAACTATGGTCATCAACAATATGCTTAGTTTAATTCACTATCACTATCAATTTTCAAAATGCCACACACACACAGTCTCTCTCACTTCCTCACGCTCTGTCACTTGGCACGCAGCCAAGTATGAACACTAAAGGTAGGAGGTATTGAAAACTAGCGTCTGCCGACAGAGATATGATCAGCTCACGAACACTCATTCCGTTATCTCATTGGTGGGTGCCATCACGGCACCGAGATGGCACCCACCAATTGGAGACCGCAATTGTGGTGAGCTCGAGTATTTGGCGGGAACAGTGGCTTGGCTATTGCGCAGTATTGCGCAGAGCGGCAGAGGTAAAGTCAAGTTTGGATTTTTCCTGCGAGGTGACTGGACGTGCTCTTGATCACCGCTTCGGAATTGCCAGACTTTGTGATCTATGCTACTTCGCACACAAATAATAAAAAAAATGTCTAGTGTATTTATGCTCTGTTTTTAGGCTCCCCTCTGTTTTCTCCCGCTGTCCGTCTTCTGCTTCAACATCTCGAAAGGTAAGATAAACAAAGTAGATGGTGAGCCCAATGAGGTAAGTTGTGGGGTTTTTTTATCTGCTTCATTTTTGTATTATTGTTTTGCTTCATTTTTATATTTGGCTCTATGGATACTGCGAACCCGGTGTCACTTGAACGAACACCTCTCTTAGACAGCTGCATCACAGGGGTCTCATCTTTAGAAAGTCCTACTGCTGCGGATGTTTCTGTGATACATGAACCTGGTATTGCAAAGAGATTGGCATGCAACCACTGTGAAGTAACATTTGGAGTAAAAAAGTTTGTACAGACATTTGAGAAACTATCATCCTGATAAAGTTGCTCCTGTCTCAGATGAGAATTCCCATGCAGAGCAACTGGTTCCAGGAAAGGGGGGAGCCAATGTTTAACATCTATGCCTTGCCAGGATAACCCGGTCTTACTTGAACAAACAGTCGTAAGCCCTATCTTAGACACCAGCATCACAGGGGTGTCATCTTTAGAAAGACCTGCTGCTGTGGATGTTTCTGTGATACATGAACCTTGTATAGCAAAGAGATTGACATGCAACCACTGTGAAGTAACATTTGGAGTAAAAAAAGTTTGTACAGACATTTGAGAAACTTTCATCCGGATAAACTTGCTCTGGTCTCAGATGAGAATTCCCATGCAGAGCAACTGGTTCCAGGGAAGGGAGGGAACCAGTGTTTAACATCTATGCCTTGCTGTGATTCAAACCCGGTCTCACTTGAACAAACAGTCGTAAGCCCTCTCTTAGACAACAGCACCACAGGGGTGTCATCTTTAGAAAGGCCTACTGCTGTAAGCAAGGTTCCCACTGATATCTCTTTCTGTACCAGTGAAAGTTCACCTGATGCTGAACATGTTCTCTGCAAAACCACTGGATCTGATACGTCCATTTCAAGTGCAAGTAGCACTGCAAACAGTGAGGAATTAAATGTGAATGCTAATTTCAACAGTTCTGAATGTGAAATGTTTTCTGTTCACACCAAGATTCCCTGCAACTTCTGTAGCCATACTTTTTCAAGAAAACGAAATTTCAATAGACACAAAAATGTTTCACTTAACAGGAGATGAGCCATTTTGTGGTAAAGTTGTTTGTAGCATGTGTGAGATCACTTGTAGAACAGTAGAAGAATTGCAAAATCATATTGGCACAAGTCATCCTGATATTTTACTCTCATTGGAAGATAAAGTTTTTCACAACACTGATGATTTTCTAGAGTGGAAAACTAAGATTGAGTGTGATTCTCAGTCGCATTTTGTAAAATATAGCGGTGACAGACACCTTGCAGATGGAACTACTGTTTTGTACTATTATTGTCATCGAAGTGGAATGTACAAATCCATTGAAAATAGGAAACGTCTTATGAAATGTGCAGGTACTAATAAAATTGGCAAAACTTGTCCTGCAAACATTAAAGTATATAAGCAAATTAAGGAAGGAACCATGACAATTAAGGTGAAATACCAATCTGTCCATGTTGGACACAAAACTGAAATTGGCAGAACTGTGTTGACAAAATCTCAAAAGGGGCAACTTGCAGCTCAGATGAATCTAGGAATTCCCAAATCAAGAATTCTGCACAATGTTGCAACATCATTCTCACCAACAAAACGCTACAGTTATACCACCCGAAAAGACTTGCATAACATTGGTCAAGCCTTTCATGTTGATAAACATGTAACTTTCGATAAAGATGATGCCATATCTGTTGAAATTCTTGTAAAAAAGATGCAAGATGAAAAAGATAACCCTGTGATTTTGTACAAACCAGTAGATGTGGTTTTACTTGAACATCCTTCAATTACTAGTGAGGAATTTTTATTGGCAATAATGAATGATGCACAGTTAAAGCTTCTAAATTTGTATGGTAGTATGGGTGTAATGATTGATTCCACTCATGGTTTGAACCAGTATGGTTATCAATTAACCACATTAATGGTGAGTGGTTCGAATCATGAGGGGCTTCCAATTGCTGTATTATTTTCTTCAAGAATTTCTCATGACACCTTTGTGGCATTCTTTAAAGAAATCAAAAATCGCCTGCTGCATTTTCAGACACAGGTGTTTGTCTGATGATGCACCACAAATGTACAGTGCCTGGAAGGAAGTATTTGGGGAAGTCAAAAATAAATACCTCTATTCGTGGCACATTCAAAGAGCTTGGAGAGCAAATATTCAAACAAAAATTGCCAAGAAAGAACAGCGCGAGTGTGTAACACTTGCCCTCCAAGAAATTATGAAACAGACTGACATAGCAACATTTCGGCACATTGCTGAAAGTTATATTGAAAAGTTTTTGTCAAGCGAAGAAACTGTTTCGTTTGCAAAATATTTCATTGATCACTACATGAACCGTGTTGAGGAATGGGCAAGCTGTTACCATGTTGGGTGTCCAATGAACACCAATATGAAAGTAGAAAGGTGGCACAGGGAGTTGAAATATGAAGAAGCGGATGGCAAAAGAATTGGAAGGCTGGATAAAGCCATTAGATTGGTACTGAGCACAGTCACCAAAAGATTAATTGGACGGCTAATTTCCCTTGAGCGCCCAAAGCTAACTGCTCGAATTGCAGAAATTAGAAAAAGGCATATTGCCAGCGAAGAGTTTCCAAAAGATTATATTCTTGAGATGGAAGAACAGAGATCCTGGGTTGTGCGATCAAGCACAGCATCCGACACTCTGCTTCATACATATGATGTTTCCTTTGTAAAGAACTGCCACTGTGAAATTAAGTGCCACAACTGTAATGTCTGCATACATGCTTTATCATGTAATTGTTTAGATTATACCTTGCATTACACAATATGCAAGCACATCCACTTAGTGTGCAGGTATTTTAATGTTGGACCTGTTATTGCAGAACCAGAAGAGGCTGGTGAAAATCCCCTGGTTGTCAATATTGATGAAAATTTTGCAGAACATTCCGCAATCTGCCAGGAGTTACGCAAATTAGTGCCAGATGCAGATTTAGTCAAGAAAAGAGCTGCTGCGATCTCCTGCGCACAAGTCTTAATGCAGCGCGTTGAGGACACTGATTCAGTGGAAGAAGTTATTATACTTCATGATGCCATAAAAATGGGTATGACAAAGTGTGACACAGCGTCTCAAACCAGAAAGATTTTGCCAGTTGGTTCCCAGGAAATTATAGCTGAACCAGCAAACAAAAATATCCAACCGCAGCGCCGATTTGTAAAGGCCAAAAAATCACAAAAGCGCAAACTTCAATTTAATTAATGTGGAACATAAGCACGCCGGTCAAAAAATTAGCCGCCCCTAACAAAAATGACAGTAGGAAGCTAGCAGTTGCATGACAGGTGCAGTGGTAGCATTATTGGGAGATAAATAGCATGGACATGGTCTACTGTGTCATTTCTGTCTCTTGCAGTTGTGAAGAGCCATGTGTGTGTTGAATTTAGTCTGCAATATGTGTTGTAAGACAGACGTTACTGAGTGCCAAGAAGGAGCCATTGTGTTTAGCCGTGCTTACGGACACAAAGTGAATGAAGTTGCCCAATTTGTTGCTGTGTCGAAGTATACTAGCCAGAGGGTCTACAAACAGTTGTGTAGTTTGCAATGAACTAAAATTTGGTGACGTAATTGTAGCCAGAAAATGATTCTCATCAATCGGGAACACCACAGTGTTGCACGCCTTGTAACTGCAAATTGGTTTTAAACCAGGCAATTTCCGAAAGGACATTGCAACAAGAACTGCATGCGATGAACATCTGAAGCAAAGTACCACGGAAGACGCCTCTTTTAACAGCAAATCACAAAGTCATGTTTTCAATGGGCTCAGAGGCACCAAAACTTTACTGTGGAGGATTGGAAACGAGTAATTTGGTCTGAGGAGTCTCGTTTTTGTTCTTACTCAGATGATGGGAAGCGACGAGTCACAGGCCCAATGAAGCCTTTAATCCTGATTGTGTCGAAGGTGTTGTTCCAGCTCGAGGTGGCTCTGTGTTGTTTTGGGGGATGCTTTTTGTACCACAAAATGGGCCCTCTTGTTGCAGTGATGATGAATTTGAACAAGCATGCGTACCTCCGCTTTCTGAATGATGAAGTGATGCCCTTTGTCTACATCTCCAGGAGCAGCATCATGTTGCCACTCCTGTCTTCCAAGACTACAATTGCTGTGTACATAAGGCTAAAAACTGTGTCTGAGTGGCACGATGAACAAGCAGCAACATTGTCACCTCAGCTGGCCCGCCGAATCCCAAGATTTAAATCCTATTGAAAATGTGCAGGATCATATGGAACAGAAGATGAAACGCCAAAACAGGTATGTACTCTGGCAGAACTTCAGGACCAATTGATGCACGAGTGGCTGCAAATCAATATTCAGTACATCCACAACCTCGTGGAGTTTCTACCACACCAGACTTGAGGTGTTATCAAGGCAAGACGCACCGTCATCCGTTATTAGGTAAGTTCTAACTGGGATGACTAATTTTTTTGTCTGGCATGCTTATTTCTACTTGATTTCTGAGAACAGTTCATCCAATGAAGAACTTAAAATATTCAATGACAGTTTGGCTTGCACCTAGTTGTCAGTGCTTTTTCATCAGTCTACCCTACAAGAAACACATTCGTGGCACTTAATTTTATCATACAGATTGCTTTGCCCAGTCATTCATTTCTTCTGTTTCACGACTTAGGAATCAATCATTACACCCAGGGTTTGCCCAGCTCCAGAAATCGTGGAAAAGTTCTGGAATTTGCTTTCCATTTTTCAGGCCTAGAAACTAATTGATTTTCCATATTTTAATGATAGGTCCAAGAATGTTTTATGTAGTGAAAAAAGAAAAACTGTTCATTCCATGCCAAATGAACAAATGGGGATTATATCATCATCATCGTCAACAATTATCAATCCACTGCTGGACGAAGGTCTCTACAAGCCTCATCCACAACGGTCTGTCTTGTGCCAGTCTCCATGTTACTCCCACATACTTTCGAATTTCATCCACCCATCTCCCACGTTGTCTTCAAGACTTCTGGGTCTTTTCCTATCCCTTGGAATCCAATCTAAAATTTCAACTGTCCATCGATGGTCTGTTCTTCTGGCAGTATGTCCAGCCCATTGCCATTTCAGGGATTTAACTCTGATCATGATGTCTTCCAATCTTGTCATTTTTCGGATCCACGAGTTCCTCTTCTTATCTCTCCTGGTTACACCAAGCATGCACCTCTCCATGCTTCTTTGAGTTGTCTGCAGTCTTTGTATGTCTCTTTTAGTTAAGATCCACGTCTCTGCACCATACTGGAAGGATGCATCGATCAAACACCGCAGTGGAAGGATGCAGGACATATTTTTGAAGAAAGTTGTGTTCATTGTTTTATTAATAAAATTGCTGGTTTTTCTCTGAAATTAATCATTCAGGTGTCATTTTTAGAAATAAAATTTTGATCTTTCTAAAACAGCAAGTAAGTTGGGAAAAAAAAAGTTAAATTCACAAACAATTTTAAGTAGTTAAATTTATTTTTTTTTTTGGAAATTTAACAATTTATATTTCGTATGTGCAAATGAAACCAGCCATAAGCTTTGGTCTATCTAAAGAGTTAGAACTGGGTCATTCGGTGTCAAATCATCCAATAAAAAAGCATTTTTGAACCATGATAATGAACACAGCAATCAGACATTGCCGAATTGACTGTAATTACTGTTTCACATGTGAATACAATCACATCAGAAAACTTGAAAATTTCATCGCCGTGGAGCGGGAATCGAACCCGCATCTCCCGATTTCCGTTCGAGCGTGCTATCCGTTGCACCACGATGTGATTAAATTCATGTGTGAAACGGTAATTACAGTCAATTCGGCGATGTCCGATTGCTGTGTTAATTATCATGATAACGTATTTACCACATATTATGAGAAGAATATTTCTTCAACTCTGAATACCTAAACAACTGGAGATTTTCTTTAAAACGCTAGATGGCAGCAGAATCTGCATGAATCTGAACACGATCAGAGAATATTCCAATGCCCTTAACACACAGAAACTTGTGAATTCGCTGTCATGGGTGGTGCAACGGATAGCGCGCTCAAACGTAAATCAGGAGATTCAGGTTCGATTCCCGCTCCACGGCGACAAAATTTTCAAGTTTTCTGATGTGGTTTAATTCATGTGTGAAACAGTAATTACAGTCAAATCGGCGATGGCAGATTGCAGTGTTTAATTATTCTGATGTATTTACCACGTATTATGAGAAGAATACTTCAACTCTGAATTTTTTAACCTTTAGGATTCGGATTTTAAAGATTTTTTTGTTTATTCATTGTACCTATCAAGAGGACAAAAAATTCAGAATTCCAGATTTTTTGGGCTCCTAGTTTTTGAGCTATTGACTTTAAAAAAAGCAAAAATTGCGCAAATTTGACAATGTTTTGAAATCTTCAAAACGTTGTAGGTCAAAAACTATTTGACCTAGAGAGCTCGACTTGGTGCCATTCTTTTCTGTTTTTAATGAGCTTTAATTTGGTATGCAACATGACTATGGTATTTAAATTTTGTAATTTTTAAAAATCTAAAAAAAAAAATTTGAAAGTCTGAAACACCCCTTTCAATTTTTTGGAAAAATGTATGTCTAAAAGACATTGTCTATTTGTGTGCCGAATTTCATAATGGTACACCAATGGTTTCCTATCGAAATTAAATTTCTTGTATTTTAATGTACGTGAAATTTGCTAAATGTGTTGACTTCCATGTCAATACCATAACTATGAACTGTGTGGTTGCTGTTTGAAAGTTGCTAATAATCTATTTTATAATTCTGTACCACAAATGATATGAAAATGCCTAATATTTATCAATTTTAATATCAGGTAATAGCAAATTGAAGTCATGTTTGTTATCACATTTTTTTTACTATAGAGTATATACAAATACTAGGTCTATTTCGGAATTAGCCTAAACAATAAAGAGATTTGCAAAAAGAAATTAACCTATAGTCTCTGTGTAAAATTAGCTTACCATAATCAACTTCAAGTTGTCCTCAGTGAAGATCAGGTGTTAGTAATGAGTAGTTCAGTAAATTAGCTTGACATAAGATATATTCTATTGGCTGGCTTCTTTTTAATTTGAAGCTTCAGGTTGTAGTTGTCAAGAGAAAATAACACTTCAGAAGAGCGAAAAATGCTGACGCCGATAACTTAGTTTGTCTGAGAGAATAGTATTCCGTGTTAGCTGCAGATATAAGTTGTATTTAGTAATGGATATGTTTTTATATTTGGAAAAAAATCCAGCAATGAGAGTATATCTCATAGTAAGCAATTATGTGAAATTCCCTATATGTCAGCAGTTGCTACAAATTTTTCTTCTGCATTGTTGTTGAGTGATATAATTTCAGAATTGGAATCTGCGTCGTTGGCAAAATTGAAACTTACGTAAGCGAACTATGAATAAAGTGTATGAAAAAACACTCTCCATTGCACAGTTCAGGAATCTTGGATAAAAACACTTAATTGTGTAAAGGCAAATGATGACAAGACTATTATGTGTTACACTGCTTGCCAAAACTTTCCTGAAATTGCCAATACCACCAGCAATTTTTTCAAAGAATGTGGGAGTCAGGTGATAATATAGTTTAATAACTTATAAGTGCACACAACAATAGTCGAAAACATAAAGATTGCCTTTGTTTCTAAACAACAACAATTGGGATATTTTATGATGAAAATCACTTCTGTTTGCGCAAGAGAAAAAGGTAAATATTTTTTACATTCAAAATTGTTGTTGAAAACTACTTAAACTGCTGTACAGTTAACTATGATTATTTAATTTTTTTTGCAAAACACAGGATGTATATTAAAAATTCTTGAACATGGCATCGTCACTAAATTTCTCAAATGCCGTCAATTACCTTTCTTAAAACTTGAGATATATGCTTTTGTGCACTTTAAAATGGCAATGCAAAAGATGTATAAAAAGTTTATCATAATTTTTAGCTTTAAAAAAATGAGGCTTCTGTTTTGTTATCTTAAAAGATCAATTTTTCTGGGCATGTAAATTTTACTTCTGGGCAAGTAAATATTTTATGCACATGACCAGCTGGGCGTGTAACTTTTCTGATATTTTTCAAGCCCTGATCTGTGTAAAGATTATTTTCGTATTTTCAAGATGTTTTGATTGAAAAAAAAACCGGGAAAAAGTCTGTGAATCTTGCAAATGTTCGTAATCACACAAAATATGACAGCAATGAGAACGTCATGTCGTTTTCCGTTTCCGCATATAGAATTTTTTCGACTTTTTTTTTTCTCTGCCTGATTATATATATATATATATCATCATCATCATCATTGTCAACCATTATCAATCCACTGCTGGACGAAGGTCTCCCCAAGTTTCCTCCACAACGGTCTGTCTTGTGCCAGTCTCCTCCATGTCACCCCTGCATACTTTCGAATTTCATCCACCCATCTCCCATGTGGTCTTCTTCTGGGTCTTTTCCTGTCCCTTGGAATCCAATCTAAAATTTCGGCTGTCCATCGATGATCTGTCCTTCTGGCAGTATGTCCAGCCCATTGCCATTTCAGGGATTTAACTCTGATCATGATGTCTTCCACTTTTGTCATTTTTCGGATCCACGAGTTCCTCTTCTTATCTCTCCTGGTTACACCAAGTATGCACCTCTCCATGCTTCTTTGAGTTGTCTGCAGCCTTTGTATGTCTCTTTTAGTTAAGGTCCACGTCTCTGCACCATACGTAAGCACTGGAAGGATGCATTGATCAAACACTTTTCTTTTAAGACATAATGGCATATTGCTCTTGAAAATTATGCTGTTTCTTCCAAAAGCTCTCCAGGCAAGTTTTGTACGCCGATTAATTTCTTCATCAATGTGACCCTCACTTGATATCTGCTGTCCAAGATAAACGTACGTGGCTGTTATCTCCAGCTTTTCTCCATCAATCGATAAATCTTCATTTCTTGTAAAAGCATTGAACATCACTTTTGTCTTCTGAAAGTTCATTTTTAATCCCACTTCTTTACTCTTGTCAGCAAGTTCCTGGATCATACTCTGCAGCTCTGATGGGGTAGTTGCAAAAATGACTACGTCATCAGCAAAACGAAGGTGGGTTAGATAATCTCCATTAATCTTTATCCCCTTGTTTTCCCAGCTCAGCGACTGAAAAACACCCTCCAATGTGGCATTAAAGAGCTTCGGAGATATGGTGTCACCTTGTCTCACTCCCTTTCCAATTTTTACGTGTGTTGTATTTTCAAACAGCCTAATCTTTGCACTTGCATTTTCATAGATGTTATTAATAATATTAATGTATGCATCTTCAATACCGCAGGTTTTCAGAGCCATTGTAACTGCTGATGGTTTCACCGAATCAAAGGCTTTTTCATAATCGATAAAAGCCATGCACAATGGAAGTTCATATTCCCTTGCTCTTTCAATTAGTTCTCTCAGCACGTGGATATGATCTATTGTGCTGTAGCCACTCCTGAATCCAGCTTGTTCTCTCGGTTGAGCCATGTCCAGTGTTACCTTTAAGCGGTGTGAAAGAACTTTAGTGAAGATTTTATAAACTACTGATAGGAGGCTGATAGGTCTGTAGTTTCCGAGATCCTCAATGTCACCTTTCTTATGTAGCAGGATCATTGTAGCGGTGTTCCAATCCTCAGGAATCTTTCCTTCATTAAGGCATCGAGTGAAAATTTGGGCGAGTACTGTTTCGATTTCTCCACTTGCTTCTTGTATGATGTCTACAGTAATTCCATCTTCTCCTGGAGCTTTTCCCCGCTTCATGTTCTTGATTGCATGTGCAACTTCTGCTGGAAGGACTGGAGGAACTCTGGTACTGGTATCTTTCATGATGTCTGGAGTGCATGTATCGTCCCTTTCATATAATTTGGAGTAGAAATCTTTCACTCTTGTCAAAATTTCGCCTCTATTTCTTGTTACAGAACCATCTTCTTTTCTCAGTGCCATAATCTGTTTTCTTCCCTTACTGAGATGTCCCTTTGCTATCTTTAGGCTTTGGTTGTTTTCAATTGCTTTCCTCACTAGTTCACAGTTGAATTTTCTTACGTCTTCAGTGATACTTTTTCTTACTTCCTTGCATAGCTCTATATATTCCACTTTGGAAGTCACATCTTCTCTAGTTGTCCTCATCTCTCTTCTTTTTTGCATCAACATTTTCGTTTTTCCTGATAATTTATTTACATGCAACTTGTTCTTAGACCCAGCTAATTTTGTTGCTGTTTCCATAAGAGCTTTGGTTACTTTTCTGTTAACTTCAGAGATGTCCACTTCTTCTGATGTTAGGCCTTCTAAAGCAGAGAACCTGTTCTTCAGTTCCAACTTGAAGGTATTATGGTGTTTTTTAAGGTTGGTTATGTCAATAGATTTTGTTTGTCTTATGAGCTTGCCACGTTCAAGTTTAGTGTTGAGGTGCATCTTACATCTCACCAATCTATGGTCACTACCTGTGTTGAACTTGTTTAGCACACTGCAGTCTTCTATGACGAATTTTTTGTTACACATAATAAAATCAATTTCACTTGTCGACCCATTTGGATGTCTCCAAGTCCATTTCCTGTGTGGCTTTTTCTTGAAAAAGGAGTTCAAGATGAAAAACCCTTCTGCCTCTGCAAACTCAACGAGAGTATTTCCACGCTGGTTTCTGTTGCCGTGACCAAATTTACCTACTGAAGTTTCATTCTGTTGCCGTTGCCCTATTTTTGCATTGAAATCTCCCATAATTATTTTCAAATGCTGCTTACCTTTATTATTTAGATGACAAATTTCCTCATAAAATTCTTCAATTTCTTCTTCAGGATGACTTGTGGTGGGTGCATAAGTTTGAATAATCTGAGCCTGGTATCTTTTCGAGAGTTGGATAACAAGTCGTGCAGCTCTGTCAGAGGAACTTTCAACTTCTACAACTTTATCCTTCAGTTTCTTGTTTATTATAAATCCAACACCACTAGTTCTGCCAGTATCTGTCCCACGATAGTAGAAGAGATGTCCACTTTTCAGTTCGATGAGATCTTCTCCTTTTCTCCTTACCTCACTTAGCCCCACGATGTCCCACTTGATCCTTTGTAGTTCCTCTTCCAATTCAAGAAGCCTTGAATCAGAAGATAGGGAGCGTCCATTGTACGTAGCCAAGGTCAGCATCAGATGGCAGCCTAGTCCGGTCCTCCGGGGATTCTTAGCACCCTCTGCCTTCATGTCGCACTGGCCGCTGCCTTGGCCAGGTACATTCCAGCTGCCGGAGACTGAGGGCCAAGATTTAAGTTGTGGAATCATTTTGGAGGGGTTTGGCCATAACTCACCACGCTGGCCAAGCGGGTTGGTGAGTGTGGGATAGAATTTCCTCTAATCCCGATGGTATAGTTATACCGCTATTGGCGGTCGTCAGAGCCCCTTTAGTGGGAACAGGATGTACCACGAGAAGGCGGGGTTGACATTTGTCAAGGAGAGGCTGTGATGTTACGCATCACCTGACCTTACATCCCATATATATATATATATCATCATCATCATCATTGTCAACCATTATCAATCCACTGCTGGACGAAGGTCTCCCCAAGTTTCCTCCACAACGGTCTGTCTTGTGCCAGTCTCCTCCATGTCACCCCTGCATACTTTCGAATTTCATCCACCCATCTCCCATGTGGTCTTCTTCTGGGTCTTTTCCTGTCCCTTGGAATCCAATCTAAAATTTCGGCTGTCCATCGATGATCTGTCCTTCTGGCAGTATGTCCAGCCCATTGCCATTTCAGGGATTTAACTCTGATCATGATGTCTTCCACTCTTGTCATTTTTCGGATCCACGAGTTCCTCTTCTTATCTCTCCTGGTTACACCAAGCATGCACCTCTCCATGCTTCTTTGAGTTGTCTGCAGCCTTTGTATGTCTCTTTTAGTTAAGGTCCACGTCTCCGCACCATACGTAAGCACTGGAAGGATGCATTGATCAAACACTTTTCTTTTAAGACATAATGGCATATTGCTCTTGAAAATTATGCTGTTTCTTCCAAAAGCTCTCCAGGCAAGTTTTGTACGCCGATTAATTTCTTCATCAATGTGACCCTCACTTGATATCTGCTGTCCAAGATAAACGTACGTGTCTGTTATCTCCAGCTTTTCTCCATCAATCGATAAATCTTCATTTCTTGTAAAAGCATTGAACATCACTTTTGTCTTCTGAAAGTTCATTTTTAATCCCACTTCTTTACTCTTGTCAGCAAGTTCCTGGATCATACTCTGCAGCTCTGATGGGGTAGTTGCAAAAATGACTACGTCATCAGCAAAACGAAGGTGGGTTAGATAATCTCCATTAATCTTTATCCCCTTGTTTTCCCAGCTCAGTGACTGAAAAACACCCTCCAATGTGGCATTAAAGAGCTTCGGAGATATGGTGTCACCTTGTCTCACTCCCTTCCCAATTTTTACGTGTGTTGTATTTTCAAACAGCCTAATCTTTGCACTTGCATTTTCATAGATGTTATTAATAATATTAATGTATGCATCTTCAATACCGCAGGTTTTCAGAGCCATTGTAACTGCTGATGGTTTCACCGAATCAAAGGCTTTTTCATAATCGATAAAAGCCATGCACAATGGAAGTTCATATTCCCTCGCTCTTTCAATTAGTTCTCTCAGCACGTGGATATGATCTATTGTGCTGTAGCCACTCCTGAATCCAGCTTGTTCTCTCGGTTGAGCCATGTCCAGTGTTACCTTCAAGCGGTGTGAAAGAACTTTAGTGAAGATTTTATAAACTACTGATAGGAGGCTGATAGGTCTGTAGTTTCCGAGATCCTCAATGTCACCTTTCTTATGTAGCAGGATCATTGTAGCGGTGTTCCAATCCTCAGGAATCTTTCCTTCATTAAGGCATCGAGTGAAAATTTGGGCGAGTACTGTTTCGATTTCTCCACTTGCTTCTTGTATGATGTCTACAGTAATTCCATCTTCTCCTGGAGCTTTTCCTCGCTTCATGTTCTTGATTGCATGTGCAACTTCTGCTGGAAGGACTGGAGGAACTCTGGTACTGGTATCTTTCATGATGTCTGGAGTGCATATATCATCCCTTTCATATAATTTGGAGTAGAAATCTTTCACTCTTGTCAAAATTTCGCCTCTATTTCTTGTTACAGAACCATCTTCTTTTCTCAGTGCCATAATCTGTTTTCTTCCCTTACTGAGATGTCCCTTTGCTATCTTTAGGCTTTGGTTGTTTTCAATTGCTTTCCTCACTAGTTCACAGTTGAATCTCCTTACCTCTTCAGTGATACTTTTTCTTACTGTCTTGCATAGCTCTATATATTCCACTTTGGAAGTCACATCTTCTTTAGTTGTCCTCATCTCTCTTCTTTTTTGCATCAACATTTTGGTTTTTCCTGATAATTTGTTCACATGCATATATATATATATATATATATATATTGGTGTGTGTGTGTGATCATGTTCCTCGTTTTTAATGTCTTCAGTAATAGTGAAAAGGAGAGACTTCGTACTATTTAAGAATTCTTTCTAACAAAATGCATGTTTCCGTATTTCTAATACGTACTTCCTCAAAACTAATCAATAGAGAGCAATCGTTTTCACCCTTTTATTAAATGAAATTAAATTTCTTGATCAGTATTTAATCTGTCCGTGGTGGAATCTGCACCACTTCTGAGCATTGTAAAATTGTTTCACGACAGAGTGAGCAATGCAGTATCGATTTTTTCACATTTAAATTTCCCATAAAATTGTTTTTTTTTTCAATTTCTTAGTCACTTCTTTATATGTGCACGAGATTCTTCCATGGATTCGCAGAATTCCACAATTTTTTTTTTTTTCTTTACTTTCATCATTCGGGTCATTCTCAAGATTTATGCAAAACTGAAGATAAGGTTTTTGGGGGGGGGGGTCTTAAACCTATATTATTTAATTTTATAAATTGTAAATACACGCACCGCTGAACGCGCGTTGATGTCCCTGTTATCGATTTTGAAAAGTTGGACGATGTGCTTCCACGGACTATTGAGACATGTCATCTCATGATGCTGTGTGCCAGGTGTTTCAGTGCTAATTTCTGGAAACTTTTTTTTGTGTTATACCAGTTTTGTGTTGATGTAGTAACAACAGCATGTGGAAACTTTCCTGCTAGCCCAAGATGACCGTTCCTTCTAGCACATTCTTTCCTCACTTAAGGAGACTGATATCTGGTTTCCCTGCTGCACTGTGTATAGGAATAGGTGACTATAGATAAGGAAATCTTTAGTGCCATATCAAAATTGTTTTGCATTATTGTCATTATATACTATGTGCCAGATTGCTTCACATAAGTTTCATACAGAGCAATTTTTATTCAAAGAAATTTTGCCACTTCATTAAAGCTGTAACACACACAGAAGAGCAATATGTAACAGCAGAACCCATGGGATTTCATAAGAATTCCGAATGCGTAGTAAATGTCATCCCATTTTGCAAATTATAAAACAAAACTGTTCTTTACCAAAAATATATGCTCCTGTAATTTCTTGTTGAACTCCTAGAAAATCCCTGGAATTTATTGTCTGTATTTACTGTTACACACGTAACGTTAATCACATCAGAAAACTTTAAGATTAAATCGCCTTGGAGCAGAAATTGAACCCACATCTCCCCAATTTCTGTTTCTGCATGTTATCCATTACACCAACCTGGACGATCAAGTTCCAAGTATCTGATTGTTAAGTATCGGAATATTCTCCGACCACTTGTGAGTTGAAGCAAATTCTGCTTTCTCGTGGCATTGTTAAGTAAATTTTAAGTCACTCCAAGGTAAATTGTGTGGAAGAAATATCCTTCACATAATATGTGAAATTATATGATGAATATTTATTCTGCACAGTTTACCTGGAATTTTTTGTTCTGTAAATATGTACAAACCCTGTACACAATCATAACCTTCACCTTTTCAAATCCATTTATTCCTTCCATATCAAGATTGGAATCAAAGATTATGCTACAACAATGTTACATCCTAAATCAAGAACAAGCACAGATTGCTTTGCTAACTCATTTACTCTTGTTGCATTAATAATTTGGGGTTGGCTAATGTAATATTCCTATTTGTACATGAAGATCGCACATACTGGCTGGCTTTACTTGCAAAATTGAGTCAAAAAATTATGGAAATGGAGTGGGTAAATGCACAGAAGCATGGGTAAACAATTCAATGCCCTGGGTCAAGAGAAATAAGATGCCCCCAAGTAAATATATTTTATTGTAAAAAATCACTCCCAGTTTGAATTTCATCTGTAAACTGTACTGTATTTTTGTTTTTTTGTCAGAATAAGAAATCTAATTGTTAAAACAAAAAAACAATTAGTAATTTTTAGTAGGCCTACATATTTTTTTTAAAACTGGATATTCAAATGAAAAATTTTAAATATTGTTTTTTTGCAAATTTAATTTGCACAATTTTGAAAGTTGCATTTTACCATCACTTTTTATGTTTGCAAACAATGCCTACAAATTTTGCATTTAAATTTTCAAAACAAATGACACAATCAATCATATCGCTAAAAGGTTTCATTGCCTGAATGCAAATTTTCTGAGTCCTGTCAAAAATAATGATAGGAAAGTGATAAAGGAAAAAAAGGCGGGAAAATATATTGCAGAATATATGCACTGCCTTTGGTTTATGCTAAGAAAAGAAGCAAACTAAAATGGTCTCATATTCATGTCCGGTTATGTGTTTATTCTGTTTTTAAAATAAAAATTTTATTGATGTGTGGAGGGTGGCATGTGTTATTATATTTTTACTAAGTTCATTCAGTTGATCACAGGTTATCTTATATTTTGTCCATAGTTAAATGACATTGCTTATTTTGTATTAAAATTAAATGGCTAAGACCTTTATTAAGTGAACTACTGTAGTTTACTCGGAAAATGTCTTTAAATATTTGGTGGGTTAATTTTACTTGGTGTTTCAGTAGAAGTTAAATTTGATGAATTTAATTTAGCACATATGATTTAACATTTTGTGTATATTTATTTTTACTTGATTATGTATATTATTATTCTAGTAGCAGGGATACCTGGTATTTCCTGGGTAAATATTACTATTCATGGAATCGCCAAGTTCAGCAGGTGAAAGTTAATGGATGAAAAAGATATTCCTGTAATTTTCCAGTAAACTTATTTTATTTCATTTAGGTTATTACTTTTTGATGAACAATATTTTTGGGTTTTCCATTGGGAGCAACAATATAAAGATATTTAGGTTTGTCAACCCTTGAGCAGGCGACGTAGAATTGTTCGTGTGAAAAGCAGTTCTTCCGAATTAATGCCAGCCACTGCTAATGACTGGCTGATGCAGTAATATTTCATAGATATCTTTTTTTAATTTATTTATTTAGTTAATTGATTTTTACACAACAAAAAGGAAAGGAAGAGGAATGGAAATACTTACCCTTTGAGGAGACATCCATAGAACTGCCGTACATCTACCGTGTGCTTCTGAGAATCCTGCGACACTGGAATGCAATATACCTATGTCATGCTGCATGCATGTGACTTGACATTGGCACTAATCATCCTTTTGTTTACCATAGTGAGAAGAATTGTCAGAAATACACGTAACACACAAAACATTAAAAGAATTCTTTGATTATACTGATGAAGGTAGAAGTCGCTACCGAAACATCCCGCTTATTAATTTTCAACGTAACTTACGCATGTGATGACGATTTCAAGAATTCTTTAAATCTTTTGTTTACCGTTTTGAATTTCAAATATCTGGAATTCTCTATTTACCTTAGATTGTATTTCTTCCTTATGAAGCTGCCTGTTAATGGTGAAAGCTAACGTTTATTCATTTGTATTTTTTAAATACTCCATTAAATGAATATTTTTGCACTTTGTTATCTATGGTCTCTAACTTAGACTGTAGATTTGGTGTTGGAGTGCTGAATTGTGTTGCAGTTCTTAAAAATAAAAAATGGAAATTTTTATGAAAATTTTGTATGGGGGCCCCTTGACCCCGACCCCTCCCAAAAACCATCTACGGTCTAACTAAGAGTACCATACGATGGCATACCAAATTTGGTGGTTCTAAATTGAAAACTTAGAATTGCATAGCAGACATACAGACATTCAATTATGTACATATATATTTGTATATGACAACTACTAGCACAGGTCCTAAGGGATGAGAATACTGGTTTTGCTTGTGCTTTCAGCTTTTTATGCTGGTCTTGGTTCCCATTATCTGACCAATCAGAACCAAGATTTTGTGCAATTGGTTGGTTTAGCAGTGCTTTGTTGTTCTGTATACTGTTGTTTTTGCTTATTTTGTAGCCTATTTCTTTTATTGACTTTATCTTTAAGAATTTTTATAATGGGTTTGTATATTTCTGTTGTATGACAGCAGAATAATTTACTGCTTTATGTTGTTGATTCATTACTGTGTGTTTTTAGTTTTTCATAATTTATGTCAAGATTCAATATAACTTCATTGGTTGTTTTGATATTGATAATTATTGCCAAAAAAGATGCAAATAATGTGATTGTTTTGATATGTTTTTAATAATTTCAAATAATGTGGTCCTTTGCTTTGGAAGATTATGTTAATTACTCTATTATGAAAAAGTTTTAGAAGGTGTTTGTGTCTTTCAGTGCAGTTGGCCGGTATAACTGCTCCGTATGTAGTAACCGGAACTAAATAGGCATTTTGTATTTTAACTGCATTTACTGTCTTTCTAAGAAGTAGTCGCTGCATTTTTAAAACAATTAGTTTTGCAATATTAAAACTTTCTTGATATGTTTGTCCCAAATATTTTTTTTTGTCAACAGTGAGTCCTAGGTATTTAATATAATTTCTCAATGGTAAATTTGTTTAGCAAATTTTTGGCCTTGTTTTTGGAATAATGTTTGTATAGCTTTTAGTAAATAATGTTGCTTGGTTGCTTTTTATACATAGACTTTGATGTTCCATTTTGTGAAGTATTTTCCAGTTTTTGTTGAAAGTTTCTGTAGTTAGTTTTAGTTACTGCTTGTTTGTGATTTATAATAGAGATACTTAATGCTTTCATCTGCATATGATGTACCTTAGCATTTGTTGTTTTCATGAGTATCTGAGTTATTTCACTGAGGTAGTTGTACAAAAAGCAATAAATTAGAACTGCATGGCATTCATGATATCTACAGAAAGGGTTAGTTACCAGTTACCATTGTGAAAAGCTCAACCTAGTTTTTAATTGTCATATTGAGCAGAAAAGTCAAAACTGTTTATACTGTTGATTTTATGTCAAGACTATGCCTGTAGTACTGACTTGTAGAATAGCCATGAAGTTTGTAATACTGATTTCCTGTGAAGCCTTTTAGATACTTCATAAAGCTTGTTTTTTTTTTTTTCCTGTTCAAAAATGTTGTTAAAGTTCTTTCAATTGAAAATTTTTTTTCTACACACTGATGCCACCAAGTGTGTTGTCTAGACAATGTCATAATTGTTCATATATCCATACAGCATTGCAAATGTCATCTAGCTGCTTAATTATTCACGTGCTATTTAGACAATCTAATTTTGAGGATTAGATGTCATAATTGTTATTACACAGTGCTCATGAAAGCTGAATACCACTTTTTTTTGTAGGGAGCTAGATATGATAAGTGCTGGAGAGGAGGAAATATTGTGACACCTCCTCACATGCTCAATATTCTCAGAAGGCAGACTACTTTCTGTGCAGCTGTGGCATCCCTTAACTAACTTTTACTGAAATAACTGCTAAAATTTTGTGAGGAAATCCTTTTGCTTATATTGAGCAGGGAAATATGTTGACAAAAAATTTTGTCTGTATTGGAAACATGTAGTCAGAATGTGGGTAGAAAAATTCTTAGAACAGAACAATGTATTAATAGCTGAGTATTTTAATAAGTGGCATGGAACTACATTAGTTTTGTAATGGACCTAAATTTTTATAAAAGATCTGTCAAACAAAAATATTGAAAAATAAATCATTTAATAAAATAATCTATTGTATAGATGAAAAAAAACAAACTTTCTATTTTGTGAACTGTATATTTATGAAATCCTACCAATATTGCAGTTAACCATGTTACATGTTTTTTTTTCCCTTGGCATAACTCTTGTGAAACTCATTTTCTTCTAAAGCAAATCTTAAGATCATGTACTTCACCTCAATGTACAAATAAATTCTGTATAGGAAAAGCACCTCATTCCTGTTGTGTAGAGAAATTGGTGCATATTTATACACATGATGTATCAAAGTTCTTCATGTATATTGTCATCAACTTGTAAGACTGATGAGATACTTTTTTTTTTTGCACAGAAAACTTTGTATTTACAATACTTAATGCTCTCATAACACTAGCATGGTAAATAAATCTCTGATGTATGGAAATATTTGTAGATGTAGGCTAAGTAAAACAGTATAGAAGGCGGAGATGTTTTCCACCGCTAGTTTGTAAACTTATAACATGCTACTGGCCATTTCTGCCACTTTTCATGTATTCCTTTGTTTCAAAGATGTTTATTGATTTTCTGCAACTTGCATGAATTTCATATGTGTGTGTTTGTGTATAGTAGCATATGCACAGGTGAAACTAAAGCGAAACCATGAATTCTTGTTTAATTACCTACATTTAATTTGTCTATCAGTAGCCCAGCTGTTTGTAAAAGATCATAAGGTAGGTTCAAAAGTTCCTGAAATAGTCCCAAACTGTGGGGATAAAAAAAATGTAGGATGAATTTCCATTTCAGACATTCGCAACAATCATCGTACAGTGCTAACAATTGCTGCCATTGCATTTCCTGTCTGTTGAGCACCAGCAGTCTTGACGATTATGGGCAAAACACGTAACAATATTAACAAAGAAAGGTGACTTGATCACGCTAGTTACGTTAACTAAAACTTTTACAAAAAGTTCGTAAGTTGGAAGCTTTCGACCTTATCTTAGGTCTTCATTGGCGTGATGAAGACCTAAGATAAGGTCGAAAGCTTCCAACTTACGAACTTTTGTAAAAGTTTTAGTTAACGTAACTAGCGTGATCAAGTCACCTTTCTTTGTTACCAGCAGTCTTTTTGTTGTGTACTGTGTATTATTAGTTTTGAGAAGTGCCTAATGTAATAACCATATATGTATTGCAAACCAATATCAGCATGTCAGTTTTTATTTTATTCTTCCCTTTATTTTTATTGCATATGTACTGTATCTCTGCCCTAAGAATGAATAAATAATTTTAAAAATGCAATTTGCGGTGCATTCCTTTATCACGGATTTAACATTCAGTTTTGAAGCATTTCCATGTCATTATCAGAATTGCAGAATACAAACGTATGCTGTACGCAGATAGTTTACAGATTATTAGCAGATTTCACAGCTTTTGCTTGTAGATTTAAAAAAAAAAAGTTACTCTCAATTTTCTTTTTGTTTTAGACAAAATTTCCTTTTTACTTTAAATTTTCTGTTTACCCATTTTTGGCCACCACTTCAAGATATTACACAGTAAATAAATATGTAAAACTAATACAAAAGCCCATGGAAATGTGGTACCTGCACCCAATAACATAAATGTGATGGAAGTTGAAATCATGAATTCTAACCACCTCATTTCTGGTTGAAGGTAAAAATCGAATCTAGCCATTTCACACACATTGATGCACATTCAATCCTAATGTACTTTTGTTCTCATTGGAATCTGGAATGTTCTAAAAATTATCTATTGTCGTATTCATTTTTCTTTAAATTATCTTATTCTATTGTTATCTTGGTTAGCACTTCACATTAAGTAGAATCATTGTTATTAGTGACATTTTAAAGATACATGTTCCAGGATGGGGAAAAAAACAAACAAATGTATTCAGCATGCAAAGTTTATTTAAATTTTTTTTTATGTCAGTGAGACATAACTAATTCCTTTAATTCTGCATGTGCAAGTTTATGCAGAGAAATAAAGATGCTGCTTACATGTCTCAGACGTTGCAATCATAATTATACACTGCAGTGTGTATGTTGGTATACAAACTAAATGTACCGATGAGCCATTACATTATGGTCATGTACCTAATAAGCTGTAGGACCGGGACCCCCTTTAGCCAGCAAAACAGCAGCCACTCGGCAAGGCATCACAATTCGATGAGGTGGCAACAGGTATCATGGGGTCCCTGATATCTTTGTTCCAGTTAGATTAATGCTGGGTTTTTTTTTTGTTTACAAAATCCATATTTGTTAAGTGTTTGCAACATTCCCTTCAGTTTCCGCAGCCATGCAGCATTTTGGAAGTTAACGGTCGCATTTTATTTTATCTATTTATTTACTTCCAGATAGCTTTACTCAGATATTTTTTTTACTAAAACCATATGATCACAAGTTTTTAAGTCCCCTGCTTCGTTTCCAAGGCCATATTATGTGGTATTCCGGAAGCTGACTGTCGCAACTGTCTTTCAATGATCTTCAAGATTGTTTAATTTCAGATTGACGAGGTGAAAAGTTTTTTGCTTTACAAGAACCATTGCTGTTTTGCTCACTTCAGTTTTATGGGATTTCAACAATTATATCAATGAAAATTCTCCCATCACATTTTCACCAAATTTTTCTTAAAACTGTGGTCAATGCACAAACTGGATTTCAAAGAAAAAATCTTATATGGACCCCTGTTTTACAAATTAAGTTAAATGTGGAAAAATTACTGGTATTTCCGAAGTTGACATGATCCTTACCTTCTCACACAATCACCTGGTGAGGTCCCTAGTACAACATACTGTAATTGCTGCAGGAATAGTAAGAACAACGTCTATCAGGAAAAACATCCTTCAAAGAGAGGAAGTTAAAGTTTGATCATTTAACTAAATGCAAATTAAAAATATGGATTTCAAATAATTCCTTATACTTTTTGACCTTTTTTAAAATTCCAAAAGCATTTAAAGAATGATATTTAAGTTCTGAATGTATTAAAATACTTTGTTTCTTCTGCATTTTTATCAGGAAAAAGCAAGTTTGACTATTGCAACTAAATATGAATGTGCACTATTATCAATATCTCAAATTGACTCAGTACAGAACAATAAATTTTATGGCAAAATTAACATTTAGGTATCCCTTTACCTTGCAGACAGTTAAGTGTTTCTGTGTTGCAGACTTGTGAAAAAGATTCTGCAAGTGAGAAGTGTCCCAAAAAACATCGGCCACAGCATAGTGCAGCTGCCAGCCTGTTTCTGTCTAACAGTGCATCCAGGTGCTATAGCCTCATTTGGTAATTGGCGTATCCATGCTCGACTGTCTGCATGATGCACCAGAAATCTTGAAGTCTGCAGTGAACGGTGTGCTGTGACACATTGCCCTGATCACCACTGTTGTATATATGTGTGCAATTTGTTGCACTGTGGTTGCTGTGAACAATGTGCGACAGTCTCCGCTCCCCTCTGGCATCGGTGAAGTGCAGACGACGATTCATCATTTGGTCATCTGTGCACCATCGATACCTACTCGCTACAAGTGGCACGTGAACAATCCATAAGCCACACTGTGCCATCACAATTTGTCCTTTATCAAACTCCTATAAATCGGCAGCTTTTCCCATTCTGACTCTTAACACTCTACTAACCGAAAGCTGGTCTGGTTGTTTATATACTGCTCTGTGAACTTCACCTGCTCCACCGTTTGGTCTCCAGGCGCACTCATTTTAAAACTTAATTTTTTTGCCAGTGAGTAGCAACAGTTTGATAATGAGTAAGTTTCAGCATTTAACATTATAATTCATTCATAAATAAATTTTATGCTGTTATATTTTTCTCAGCTGAGTCCAATTTTTTTCCCATTTCTGTCATTGAAAAGCCTGAAAGTGAGCTGCGTTTCATACTATCGTAATCTGTGTAAAAATATATCAAAGCTACCATGTTGCGATGGGGGTTCAGTTGCACAAGACAAAAGAGAATAAATGAGCTAATTACAATGTGAAGAAAAAATTCAGACAAGTTGATGCCTACACAAATGTAATTTAAAATATTACCAGAAAAGAAACTTACCCACAGTATCTCTAGCCTGAACTTCAGATCTGCTGTAACTGAGACTATCAGAAAGAAGTGTTTTAGTGGACATTTTTTTTATATAAATCCACTATGAAACACTTATCTCAAATAGTCAATGTCATCTCCAGGTGACATCTCTCATTAGCTGCAGGAAAATGCTTTCAAACATGCACTGTGTTCCACAATAAGTACATGTGTTTGTCCTCTCAAAAAATTTAGTCCTCTTAACTGTTCTAATGGAAAAACAAAAAAAAAGCTGTAAAAAAATACCAAAGTGTTAGGTAGGTACAAGAGATTATATTGAAGTGTAAAATAATATAAGCTCATGACATTGTAAGCTGTTGAAAAATGTATTAAAAGATTAGCATAGGCGCGGGAATATTGCCAGTGGACCCTAGACATGTGGGAAAATGTTGCCTGGACTGATGAGTCGAGATTCACGTTGGTACTTGCGGATGGCAGGATACGAGTACGGCGCAAACCACATGAAGCGATGGATCCTTCTTGCCAGCAGGGTACTCTTCAAGCTGGTGGGGGTGGCATTCTCGTCTGGGGACTGTTTACGTTGACTGAAATGGGACTCCTGGTACGCTGCAGATTATTCTCTCGGATATCTTTAGCAGCTATATAGCGCTTTTATTTTAAATGAGACTTATTAATCAATATTGTTCATGTCTGAGACTATTATGGCTTTGCACGCATCATTATCCTATGTATACATTACCAGAGGCTTGTTTACGATTTACAAGGTGTCTTACCAAATTTGGGAAATGCAATTTCATGACCACTTTTAAAAGCTCTCTCTCTCTCTCTGTATATACACTGAAGAGCAATTGAATTAGAGATACCTGTCTAGTAACGTGTAGCACCACCTTTCACCCTGATGACGGCAGCGATTCGTTTCGGCACGGACTCTACAAGATACCGTAAGCGTTGGGAAGCCAAACGGATCCACGACCCCTGAACAAGTTCACGAAGATTTCTTCATGGAGGGGGATCAGAGCCTCTAATATCACTCTCGATGGCATCCCAGATGTGCTCGATGGGATTAAGGTCAGGTGACCTAGCTGGCCAAGGAAGCGAGGTCACCTTAGTGGACTGTTCACCCAACCATTCGGATACAATTCGGGAGCGATGACACGGTGCATTGTCTTGTTGCAGGATGAGGTCCTCTGTGGGATGTTGAAGACGCATAAACGGGAGCAAATGGTCATCCAGGATATCCCGGTAACATTGACCTGTGAGGCACAATGTCACACCAGCTCCTACAGGACAGCAACAAAACTCTGAATTCTAGAAGGGGGATGGGTGTTGTTGAATCATCTATATATTAATTCTATAAGGTTTTTTACTGTAAAACCAGTTGTAATGGAACGGCTGAACGTAAAAATATGGTTGAGGTATCAAAATAAAGGTCTTACCATGTAGATGTGCCAGTCGAAGAGAAAAATGAGATTGGGGCAACGGTCTTGGTGTTGTAGGGTGGCAAATTTCCCCCGTAAAATCTATGGAAGAAGCCTGCAGTTCATATCTGATCACCTGCGGTTGACTCGCACGCTGCTGAAGGCAGAGACATGGAAGGACTGAGACAGTCCAAAGTCTCTATTCTAAGCGAACCATTATGCAAAACAATGCTAGCAGGAATTTGTATGAAAGTTCTTAACGGAACAGCGAATACCTGATTGCATTGTGCCGTGTGATGTATACATACAATTTAACTTTCATTTGATCCAGTTTATTCACGTAGGTAAGATGTTTCCCATTATGTAAATAAACATATCATTTGAGTTTATTCTTTACAAAAAAAAACATCCTGGAATTTACCGGATCTAGTCTACCCGGTTCGAATCCCGGTGAGGCATGGACGCTGTGTTTGTCTTACGGCACTGGCTTTCTCCCTTCCCTGGAACCAGTGACGCTAAATTAAGGACAGTCTACTGCTTACAGCCCATCGAGTTGCTCATGGTGGTGGTCCTTAAATCTTCAGTCACAAAAAAAAAATCACGAACCTAGGCTATTGTCTCAACTAAATTGGTTGAATGAATTTGTCAATCAAATAAAGTTTACATTTGTTGTTTCACATTAGTTTATTATTTTCAAAAAGAAAAAATCACGAACCCGGGTTAATTGTCTGTACTGAATTGGTTGAATGAATTTGTAAATCAGATAAATTTCACATTTGTTGTTTCATATAAGTTCATTCTTTTCAAAAACAAAAAAACTAACCCATCGATTTCGAGGGGTTTCGGCTAGTTCTACCAATACCTGTTACTAACGATTTTGTATAACATTAGCCAATCTCCAGTTCATAAAGGACTGCCAGTGCTGTAATTTTTTTTTTTTTTATTTCTGGTTGAAAACACCCAATTCAAAACATTATTTTTACCTTCCGATACCTTTGACCACAAACAGGGTGGCGATTGTTTAGTTTTCACGAAAGCGCAAACAGAAATTGTAACTACGAATGGCATATACAAACATCATATAAAAATTTCGGCTGTGGACCCCATGCAATACGGCCCAGAAATACATAGGTTTATTTTTGTATTCTTTCAAAAGGCTTAATCCTCCACTGTTTCGATGGGAAGGGCGGGAAAAAATCGAGACAGCACGAAATGACAATCACGATACAAACCGAATGCATCAATGTGCTCCACAAATACACGTTTATTCCTTCAAAAGGCTTAGTCCTCCACTGTTCCGATGTGAAAGCAAAAAAGAAATGCGATTTGCGTAATGTGTATTCTGCAGATTTTCAAAAAAAGCACGAGATAAAATCTCGCCTCTTCGAAGCAGCCATGATTGTTCCCATATCAAAACATCAACACAACACAATGACCGCGCACCGCGGTCTCAATTGGTGGGTGCCATCTCGGTGCCGTGACGGCACATACCAATGAGATGACGGAATGAGTGTTCGTGAGCTGATCATATCTCTGTCGGCAGACGCTAGTGTATTGAAACGGGCTTCAGAAGACTGTCTCACTGACGTCACGCCCTGAACAAATCAAGCGAGTTCAGTTTATCTTTGTGGTTGCTACAATGAAGTAGTCTTAAACTGTGCTACAGAGCAAAAGCTTGACATCCATACTTTTCAAGCTTCGCGGACTGTCGAATGTGAAGTTGAACAGCAAACAGATCTAGCTCGTTTGTGCGTTGAGAAAGCGGCAGGAAGACACAGTCAAATTTCACGATAAATAAATTAATATCAAAATCGTGGAAGTAAAGAAAACATTTACTGCGAGAAGTCGCGATGCTACGGGATTGTTGGGGGTTTTTTTCCAGAAAAATATTTCGTCACAGTGTATAATTCAATACAAAACAACTGGAAATAAAAAAACAAAAAACATTTTTAGATTTTTTGTTCAGTAACGGATGTTACCTAGCGAAGGACTAACAACATTCCTTTTTTTTTTAATGGAGATTTAACGACCACCGTGAGCAACTCACTGGGCTATAAGCAGTCGTCCGTCCCCAATTTAGGGCGGTTCCAGGGAAGGGAGAGAGCCAGCGCAGTTAGACGAATACAATATCCACGACTCACCGGGATTCGAACCCGGACCCATCTCGAACGAATGATCAGAAGCCGTCGCTTAGACCACTGCACCACCGGGGGCGGCCAACATATTTGTAAACATTTTCAGCACGTCTTTTGTAAAAAGGATCGTGCATATGTTATTATTATTTTTATTTTTGTTTAATTGGAGGTTTAACGACCACCGTGAGCAACTCAATGGGCTATAAGCAGTCGCCCGTCCTTAATTTAGGGTCACTGGTTCCAGGGAAGGAGACAGCCAGTGCCGTAAGACAAACACAACATCCATGCCTCACCGGGATTAGAACCCGGACCCCTTTTGGACGATTGATCAGAGGCCATCGCTTAGACCACTACGCCAACGGGGCGGCGCTTATATTATCACTTTGTCCGTCCATCTGCGGACACCATATCTCTGAATCTATTAGTCCGATTTAAAAAATTATTTTTTTTCATTGGAAAGCTTGAAATTTCCGATGCACAACTTCGCCGTTACAGGGCATAAATGCAGATGCTATCGAATTCAAAATACACTTTATTCCATATATTTGCTTCTAAATATCCGATTGATAAAATTCTTTCTTCCTTTTGGTGCCAATTATAACGACTATTTTAGGTACAGTTTCGTTTTCAGGTAATGCATAGATTTTCCGCTAGGGGCGTAAAGGTAAATTGCAATTTCTCCGATATCTCTGCTTCTAAAAGTCCTATCTGAAAAATTCTTTCTGCATCGGATAAAGCTCCTGGTGGCAAATATTCCACATATGTTTTCTAATTTTTGGTACAGAATGATTTGGCCATCAGAGGCCGTAAGTGTTCATTTCTATTTCTGATGTATTTACCGCAAAATATGAGCTTCTGAAAACTCGATTGAAAAAATACTTTCGTAGCTCATACCGCTCAGATCGGAAAACCTTTTGAGAATACCTACTGCCTAAAATAGTTCATAGTTTTTCAACCAGTGGACGTAGATGTGTATCTTATTTTTGCCGATATCTCTGCTTCTAAGAATCCGGCTTACCGCCCCGGTGGTGCAGTGGTCTTTTTTTTTTGATTGGAGGTTTAACGACCACCGTGAGCAACTCAATGGGCTATAAGCAGTCGCCCGTCCCTAATTTAGGGTCACTGGTTCCAGGGAAGGGAGAGAGCCAGTGCCGTAAGACAAACACAACATCCATGCCTGACCGGGATTCGAACCCGGACCCCTTACGGACGAATGATCAGAGGCCAGCGCCTTAGACCACTGCGCCACTGGGGCGGCGAGTGCAGTGGTCTAAGCGATGGCCTCTGATCATTCATCGAAAAGGGGTCCGGGTTCGAATCCCGTGAGGTATGGATGTTGTGTTTGTCTTACGGCACTGGCTCTCTCCCTTCTCTGGAACCAGTGACCCTAAATTAGGGACGGCCGACTGCTTATAGCCAATTGAGTTGCTCACGGTGGTCGTTAAACCTCCAATAAAAAAAAAGAGTCGGGTTTGAAAAAATTTCTTTGTCGGAGATCGTTTCCGGTGCAAAATGTTTCACGTATTATTTCAAAATTTTCTTAACGCCCCAGTGTGTCATTAGAGGGCGTAAGTTCACGTTTTCGTTTACAGCATGTTTGCAGCAATATCGGCGGGACTAAAATCCCGATTGAAAAAATTATTTTGCGGTCAGGTACTACTAACTATAAAAATATTTTTGAGTGTATTTCCTTCCCAAAATAATGCACAATTTCGCTGTTAGGGGGCGCAAATGTTTAATCTGTTCTTCTTAATATCTCTGCTTCTAAATGGCTGATTTTAAAAATTATTTTAGCCCAAGATACCATTTACCTCGTGGAACACTTTAGGTTTGTACTTGAGGAGCTTTTGTAGTTCACAGTTCTGTCGCTAGGTGAGTTTTGTGTACTTCTGTTTGCAGCTGTATCTCCGGTTCCAAAATCCTATTCGCCGCCCCGGTGGCGCAGTGGTCTAAGGCGCTGGCCTCTGATCATTCGTCCGTAAGGGGTCCGGGTTCGAATCCCGGTCAGGCATGGATGTTGTGTTTGTCTTACGGTACTGGCTCTCTCCCTTCCCTGGAACCAGTGACCCTAAATTAGGGACGGGCGACTGTTTATAGCCCATTGAGTTGCTCACGGTGGTCGTTAAACCTCCAATCAAAAAAAAAAAAAATCCTATTCAGAAATTTCCTTTTTTTTTTTTTTTTTTTTTGCTGTATGTTATTTGTTACAGTAAAGAGGAAGAGCATTATTCTCCTTAAATAATGCACAGCTTTCCCGCTAGAGGGAGTAAAGGTCAAAATCTTTTTCTCGATATCTCTGCTTCCGGGAGACGTATTTCAAAAGTTATTTTTCCTTAACATAGCTTTTGCCATGAAGAATACTTTTCACATATTTTCAACTTTTCCTTTATGAAAAATTATTCCGCTAGGAGGAGTAGAATTATATTATGTTTACTTCTATATTTTTTTCTTTTAAGGTGGTTCTTCCTAAAATCTCTGCCTTATGTTTCCAATGGTAAAACTTCTTTACATATTTTCTTCGCAATTAATGTATTCTCAAGGAGGAAAATTTGCACATCGATAAAACTAACTTTAAGTTATAGCATAGGATACTTAATACTTGCTAAAACATAACCATAATTATATTAAAAATCAATCATTTTTGTTCGAGTAATGTTCAGACCTGTTAATAGATGGCGCGACCTGTACACTGATGGTGTCAGCAGACAAATAAATGTTGGATTGCTTAATTATGGTTATGTTTTAGCAAAATATTAAGTATGCCATGCTATAACTTCAAGTTAGTTTTATCAATGTTCAAATTTTCATCCTTGGGGATACATTAATTGCGAAGAAAATATGTAAAGAAGTTTTACCATTGGAAACATAGGGCAGAGATTTCAAGGTGGAATCACTTAACTGTTCGATTTGAAAATCTCTTTGTCTGATACCTTCTGCTGTGAGAAACTTTTGTGCACCATTTGTTAATTTTCGTAATATACTTTTTAGCCGCTGGTGGAAGTAAGTAACTGTTTCTATTTCTGGATATTTTATCGATTGTATAATAGAAATCCCGTGGCACTGGCCCCAGCTACGGGGGTGCTCAGGGTCTTGAGCACCCCTTGAAATCATTTGGAGAGTGCTCCGCACCCCTTCGAATTTTTATTATATGTACTGAATTCATGCTTAAATTTTAATTCCACTTTAAATAAAATTAAATAAGATAATCGAGATATAGCGCAAATATTTGGTTTCTATAAAAAAAAAACAGTGTCTTAAAAAAATCTGGTTTTGACTACCGATACCGAATAAACACTAAGAAATAAGACATCCAAGCAAGCGGGAAATCGGGGTGTGGGATGTGGTTTGTACCCTACCTTCCTAACTGTTTAAAGCTATCGATTTTTTTTTCGCAATCACGATCCTTGCACATGAGTAAGTTGTCAGCAGCTCACCATGCAGGCAATGAGCTTCGGTAGGGACATAAAGCCATAAATGTCAGAGAATGAGTAATGAATGACCGTCCGAGAGCAGAAGACACACAGCGAGACTGCCACAGATTGGGGGTCACGCGGAATGATACCGCTCTTGTATTCCCCACCGGGCGGAGAGACACAAGGCTGAGCAGCCATTTCCTCTCATTGGGAAGAAGAAATAGCTGTTGGCGGCAGTTTTCGATCCTGAGTCGAAAAAATCAGTTTCAATTCAATGTTGGGTTTCTTTGCTGCAATCTACTTTTGCTAATTAGTTAAAGTGGCCGACATTTTCGTTAATGGGAATGGGATCAGAGGGAGATCTTTACTTTGAGGCTTATGCTTGAGTGGATGTGAGGAAGAATATTTTTTCAGAAGGGGAGGCAGCGAGTTGGTGTCCTACGATCTTCCCAGGTCCTCTGTTGTAGGGGCAATGGGTGAGGGGAAGGAAACAAATGGCGATATTTTAATGAAAACAGGGGGCCAGGCATTGACGGGTCTTGAAAGTAACAAAGTAGTGAACGTTTAAAAGCCAGCAGAAAGAACCATCTAGAGTCTAGGCTCTAACTCCGCCCTGTTTCTTTGCCAAGGTATGCTAAGTAAAGACACTGATGATGCGATTGATATGTAGTCTTTGTGTACGTCACTCGTCTATTCTATCCGGTTCTTTATTTTTCAGTTTTTAGTTTGGAGAGCTGTTTCCTTTTTTAAGTATTATTCTGATTACCGATCTACGGACTACGGTTACAATGCAGAAATTCCTTATTCGATTAAAAGCACCGCTACATAATTCCGAAGACAGAGATAACAAACTTACTAGTTCTCAAAATAATATAACTATACTAATAATCCGAAATTTCTTGGCGTAGAATAGAAAATAAAACTTTCCAAGCTTTCGCACATCAACCAGATGTGCGAAAGACCGCGTGCCCAACCAACGTGACCTCGTTTCTTCGAATTATCACGTTTGCGCCTATTCCTTTATTGTCTAGTCAAGTCAACGCGTTCAAACTGCTGAAACGTTCTATTGTCCAGTTTGCAGTTTGCTGTCTACCTTCCTTGAAGAAGTCATCTGGTTGATGAGCGAAAGCTTGGAAAATTTTATTTCTATTCTACGCCAAGAAATTTCGGATTATTAGTATAGTTATACTATTTTGAGTATAATTGATGTACAGTTACTACTTATTAAAAAAAAACTTACTAGTTCCTCTTCTGCATCTGCCGTCACTTCAAGTGGAAAGAGTGTAAAATCCCATGAAACTTTAGACAAAAAATGTGTAAGGTTGTTCCAAGAAAAATGGAAGAAATCTTATCCTTAGATCAAACACGAAACCGGCAAAGTGTATTGTTCTGTGTGCAAAACTGCAGATGATTTGAAAGTTCCGCTTCCTGTGTTAACAGTCAGCGATCGCAGTGCATTCGAAGCTTTTGTGTGCAACGGATTTTTCTCCTGGCATAAAACCCTTGAAAGATTCAAAACTCACGACAAGAGCGCGTTGCACCGAGCTACGGTCTGAGCATGTTCATCGGTGAGCAAAGGCATAAGTCTTTCTGATGCTAAACTGAAAGATATGGAAGACGCAAGACAAGCACTTTTGAAAATAATTTCTTCGGTTTTGTTTCTGGCCCAGCAAGCCTTGTCATTACGTAGACATAACGATGAGAACTCCAACATACGACAACAACTTGCCCTTCTCGCAAATGATGCTCCTGAGCTAAAAACGTGCATGGCTTCAACCCACTATATAATTACAAATGGATATCGCATGAAATGATAAATGAAATCCTCTATTTAATATCAAAGAACGTACAAGTAAAACTTGTGTCAAGAATTAAAAGTGTATTTTTCTATTTACGCAACTATTATGGATGAGGCGACTGATATTTCTTCAGTGGAGCAAGCATCTATATGTTTCAGAATTGTTGATGATAATCTTGAAATACAGGAAATTTTCATGGGTTTCTATGAAACTCCGTTCAGAGATGCTGAAAGTCTATTTTGTACCGTAAAAGATGTTCTTTGTCGATTCGGGATGGACATCAGGAATTGTCGCGGAAAGTGCTACGACGGAGTTTCCAATGTGAGGGGCCATAGCAACTTTTGTTCATTGTTTTGCGCATGCATTAAACTTGGTTGTGCAAGACCCAATGTTAAATATAAGCATAATACGAGTTTTTTTATTTTTGGCCCGTGATTTAATTTATTTTTGTTAAAGGCTCTCCAAATTGACTAACGGTATTCGAGTCACTTCAAGATGCAGAAGACAGTGTTTCTTTGCGCCTTTCTGCCCAACAAGGTGGGGCGATAAATTAATTTATATCCCTCAAAAAACTAGAGTGTAACTACGGCACTATTTCGGCATTTGTGGAAGAAATCTCTACTGAAGCCAGTGACGCAGAGGCAAAAGCTAGCGAGTTCCTGCGTAAATTGCATAATTTCGAGTTTCTATTTTTGATAAAGATGCTGATTTTTATTTTTGACAGCGTAGAAGTACTTAATACAACGAAGCTAAAAAAATCATTTAACTTTTAGGAAGCAAATTCAAATATAAAAACCTTAGCCACTTCTCTCCAGATACATAGAACCAGCGTCAGCTTTGACTGTTTGTGGAAAGAAGTTGAAGAGAAAGCTTCGAAACTGAACTTAGAGAAACTTAATCTTCACCATCAACAGCGCAGAAAAATTCCACTACGCTTTGATAGTGGAAATGAACCTCATGAATTTAAATCACCCACAGAGAAATGCCGGCTGATATTTTATGAAACAATAAATAGCTTCACTAATTCCTTAAAAAGTAGAATTAAAGAAAAAGTAATGAATCGCCTTTCAAAATTGGACAGTTTGTAATTGGCGAAGAGGGCAGCGCCAAAGATATTGCACTATTTTACGGTACAGATTTCAATGGGCAAAAACTTTTGCTGCACCGTAATATGTTTTTGGACGTTGCAAGAACAGAAAACTTTGCTGTAAAAAATACCGCGGAAACTGTACAATTCCTGAGCAGCAAAGAACGCGCTCCCGCTCACGTATTTGTTAAACTTCTTAAAATAATGTTAGCCATACCTGTAACATCGTGCACAGCAGAGAGATCGTTCTCTGCTCTCCGTCTCTGGAAGGCATATTTAAGATCTACAGTTACCCAAAAGAGATTAAACACATGGCTACTTTTGATGTTCATAAAGAACTAACTTTTGACTTGGACATAGATTTGACCGCTAATGACTTTATCCAAAGAGCACTCATCAGGCAAAACACTTTCTTTGCCACGAAGAAGTAAAGATTAAAGCTTTTTCGTTTGAAACATACATGTACAACAGAGTTCCATACTAGTATAACTTCATCCTCTCTAAGTCTTTACATAGCACTGCGTCTTAAATGCTTATTAAATGAAATTATGTGCCAAGTTCCTAAGTTTAGGTTATATAGTTTTTACCATAAATTTGTCTATGGCTTGAAGGATTTTATATTCACTATTAATTCAATAATTTTCTTTATAGCATTATCCACTTCCTTGTACGGCGTTATTCTGATCGCAGTTTTCTTTAGGTCACTTTAATGTGATTGAATTTTGTATTTAGCCTAGAGCATAATAGTTTGCTGGAAAGTTTCATAAATATTCTACCTTTCTATTTATGCTGTTATTATTTCTAGCTATACAATTTCATGACGGGTTTTTTTTTTCGGAATATATCGGGTGGTTATATGAAAAAAATGTTCTAGATTTTAAATACATGTTATAGAGACGTAAGTTGAGTTCACCCCCTTTAAATAAATCCTAAATCCTGGTCTGCCTACTAGGATACCGCGCGGGCAACCAACGTGATGCGTCATATCTTTAAATGAATACAACGTCGTATCCATTGTTGTCAAGTCAAGTTTCCGCGTTCAAATTGTTAATGCGTTCTATTTTTCAGTTGCAGTTTCTGTCTAACTTCCTTGAAAAAGCTATCTGGTTGATGTGCGAAAGCTTGGAATCGCTAATGTGTCTACTTCGTACGCCAATAAATCGGATCACTAGTACAGTGTTACTATTTACTACTTAATTGGTGCACTGTTCCTCGTTATCAACAAAAATAATACAGTGCAATAATTACGAAACGCGTTCCATTCCAACACTGAACACGTCGGTTTGTTTGCTACTGCTAGAGCGAGCTCCTCAAAGGTAACGTTATTATAGCCTACTGTCTGTTTTGACTAATGACTTTATACTGCCAATCTCAGCCGGTCTCAACAGGTTTGGTTTTCTGTTAGTAGTCCCCAACAAAATGCTCAAATTTTGTCCAAAAGTAAAAAAAATAAATTTATAGGAGCTCTTGTGCGCACATTACGGAAAATTAAATCGGAAGAATTAAAACGGGGCTCAAGAATTTGGTTGCTATAAAAAAAAATGTAATATCTTTTTCATGAAATCGTGTATCGGTTGTTGCGTTTACACTGAAGACAAAGTCCATTTAAACATATAAAATTTCGACATTGGAAACGGTACCTTTCTTTTGAGTTAGAGCACCCCTCCAAATTTTCAGAAGTCGGCGCCCATGTCCCGTTGATTTTTTTCTAACCGGTTTTCATTGATTATAAATAACTTTAATAAATTTCATTCGCGTCGGAAAGGATTCAAAAGACGTGCTCATTACAATCGAAAATTCGGTGTCATCTTTATTGTTTTAAATTGGGAAGACAATATCATTCACGATACGGGTGGCAAGGACTGTGACAATGAGGCCAATATGAATGGAAAGCACAATGAAGTTTTTGCGCAATAATGTCCTCTTCATACCTGAACATTGTGCTGTAAACGGTCGTCAGTATTGTGCATTTCACAATTTAGTCGCTCAGCGTCAACCCACAGACAATTCAAGAGGAGATGGAGAGTTCATATTCAACACCACCTTCCCGCTCTGTTCATTGGCACAGTCGTAGTTAGGTACTACGCATATTTAACGCATTGTTGAAGAATATTAAGGTAATTAATAAATAGGAACTGTACACCAACTATACTAAAAATAGTATAAATATACTAATGATCCGAATTTCTTGGCGTAGAATAGGAATCAAAGTTTCCAAGCTTTCGCACATCAACCAGATGGCTTTTTCAAGGAAAGTAGACAGCAGACTGCAAACTGGACAATAGAACGCTTCAACAATTTAAACTCGGTGACTTGACTTGACAATAAACGAAGAGATGCAAATGTAATTATACAATTAAAGACACGAGGCATCATGTTCGTTTTGCTCGCGGAATCCTTGGAGGAAAAACAATAGGCATTCACTATTTGAAGAATTGGTTCCAAATTCGTGGTAACTCTGGCGAGCTGATCCTATGTGAGATGACATAAAGAAATTAGCTTACTACTCTACTCCTAAATTCACTGCCATTCGGGAAACCTTGGAGATCATTGCCAACAATGAGGCCTTGAATGACAGCGTCTCGCTCGAGTTACCACGAATTTGGAACCAATTCTTCAAATAGTGAATGCCTATTGTTTTTCCTCCAAGGATTCCGCGTGCAAAACGAACATGATGCCTCGTGTCTTTAATTGTATAATTACATTTGCATCTGTTCGTTTATTTTTAAGTCAAGTCACCGCGTTTAAATTGTTGAAGCGTTCTATTATCCAGTTTGCAGTCTGCTGTCTACCTTCCTTGAAAAAGCCATCTGGTTGATGTGCGAAAGCTTGGAAACTTTGATTCCTATTTATTCCACGTCAAGAAATTCGGATTATTAGTATATTTATACTATTTTTAGGATATTAAGGTATTCGTCAATGAAAAACACCATAACTTCCCAGAGCTGAGTAACAACTACTCGCTTTGTAAGCTGATGCTTCTGGCCGATATTACGGCACGTCTCAATGATCTGAATTTGAGATTACAAGGAGAAGGATATCCTTGTAATCTCACTTTATCTTCATGAATACGGGAAAGGATTCATCATAAAACAGAATATGTTTTATCGTGATATCACCAAAGTGACCGACAGGTATTTTCTCAAAGTGAAGACACACTCACTTTCCTGTTAACGCAGACGAATTACGGAAGTACACCTAGGCCCGTATTCCAAATAAATGATGCACTTGTGTAATCAAGCCAAAACACACACAAACACTGTCTCTACACGGTAATCCATATGCTACACTCAGTCTACACATAGAGTAAAAGAATTTAATATTTAAAATACTACTTACAATTAAATCAAATACTATCAAAAAGAGATCTTTCGCAAGGGAGCCCCTTGCATCACCAGGTTCCGAAAAAAAAAACAACAACTGAGAATCGTCCAAAGGCATATATAGTCTTTCCGTATTTCGACGTATCCAATGGCAGTGCACATTCATCAGGTGCGCAGAGCCACATCTATGTAACAACTAGCAGGGGTACCCGGTATTTCCCGGGTAAACATTCATGGAATCACCAAGTTCAGCGGGCGAAATTTTATGAACGAAAAATATATTCCTGTAATTTTCCAGTAAATTTATTTTAATTCGTTTAGGTTATTGCTTTTTGGTAAACAATATTTTTTGTTTTCCCATTGGGAGCAAAAATGTAGAGATCTTTAGGATTGCCAACCCTTGAGCAGGCAACATACATTGCAACACTAAGAAGGACACGAGATAGCAAAGCATATAAAAACAGATACAAAGATGAAACGATTGAGCTTACAGGCCCGTGCGACTTGCGGAACACGCAGACATCAATAGTTTGTGTGGCCCCCATGGCTGGCAATAACTGCCGCTACACGCCGCGGCATCGAACGAAAGAAGGCTTTGGATGTGGGCTTAGGGCAAGGTAAGTAGAATATAGAAGGTAGGTCCGAGAGCAGGTTTTCGAAGCCAGTAGTTCTAAACCCTCAGGCGGGGTGAGTTTTGTGACGTCAAAGGTGCAAACGGAGTTAGCAATGGGTCAAAGTTGAGACTGACATCCTGCCTAAGGTGCGTGTGCTTTCTAGAACGTATGCCAAGTTTCAGCGACTTTTGTCCAGTAATTTGCAAATGATACACATTTTTGCAGTGAGTTAATAGTCATTTTATATTTTTTTATTAATATACTTGGTCAAAGCAGCTTTTTGTGCGTTGTGCATTAATGGATATGCTTGGATACCCTGTTGCGTGTTGTGTCAACAGCAAAAGATCGAAAAATTCCAACTTAAGTTTTCATCGGATTCCAAAGGGCAGTTTGAGAAAAGCCCCGATGAACTCATGTCGACGAAAAGATGCATTTAACGCTGACAACGCCAAAATATGCTGTGCCCATTTTGATGAGGATTTTGAAAGAGATTAAAAAAGTTAATTAATATGCTGCAATCCTCGCCTCGCCTGAAAACAGGTGTGATTCCTCACGTTAATCTATTTGGTTGTTGTGCTTCAAGCACAAAGCAAGAAAGCTCATAACGTGCTGAAAAAAATCTCAGCAGTTTTTGTCAGAAGTAATGCAGAATTTTATACCAAAGAATGCCAGATTAAGTTCAGATTTGCAAGTTTAGTCTGTTGACGACTAGCTGAAAGTGATTCTTTTCGTTTAGCTTGAAAGTCCAAATAGAAGAACAAGAAAAGAAAATTGCACCATTAAAAATAAGTAGAAAAGCTCAATAAAATAAATTCTGAGTTACGATTCTGAGTTACGTATTGGAAAACCAAAGCTAAAATCAATTATTTGAAAGCTAGAAATGTTCAATCTAAAAATGCATTACTGAGAAAAAAAAAATCTGTTGTTGCTGAGGAAAACGGTGAAAAAAGCAAAAGAAACTTTGAGCAGAATTTTTCAAAAAGCATATCAGCAGAGGTGGTCATACGTATCTTGCAAGTTCTTGTATGGAAATTCTTCGAAAATTTGAAAGTGTTTTCCTGAAAGTCCGCGGAAAACAACTTGCGAAGCATCATATAGTTAAGCATTTATCTTTGGAACTCAAAAAGGTGTTTCCATAGATGAATGAAAAATTCGTACATCTTCACCCAAAATTGAGCGTTTTAATTAGGATTAAATTCCTTAATAATTGTATGACTGAGTTACGATCGAAACTTCAGTATTAATATGAAAATAAAAAATAAACAGTGGGCAAAAAGTTCTCAAAAGTAAAACAAACTCGTCATGAGAGGTACTTCAAACTCAAAAAGGTATATTCTTTGCATTTCTGTTACCTAAAATGCAGCAATTTTTTTCTGAAACTGAAGAAATATACGCACAGTTGTTAAATGTTACATATCATATCATACAGCATCTTAACATAAACATCGGAATATCTTTTTTATTCGGAATGTAGAGATCTTGTTTCTCGCTCTTCGCAGCCATCTGTATGATGACACACCACATTTGATCTTTTATTTGTTGTAACTAGAATAACGCGTTCACGGAATGAATTATTTTTTTTTAATATTTAACACCCAGCGCCCAGCTGAAAGTTTGAAAATAACTATAAATTTCATGTACACAGCTGAAAATCAAACACAAAATTTATCAACTTTCATAGCTCTTAATCTTTAGTTTAAAAAAATGGCGAAGGTATTTGGTTATAGTGAACGGCAGTATTTCTTTTTAAAGTACTAGCTACTTAGATAATTAATTTTACTGCGATTTTAGTTTTTACTTTAAAAAAGTTTCTAAGCGCAAATTTTAAATTTTTGACATTTTTTTCAATATATTTATATTTCTTTTGGAAATCGAAATACATTTTGTTGCCTTGTATTTGAAGATACTCTCCATTAATGCCGCGTAAAATATTCTGAAATATTTTATTTAAGCGTTTTCCATAAAGTCTTGAAGTTTTACACCCAAAGTCTTCTCTCAAAAGCTTGCAAAACGCTAAACAGAATACTTCGGTCCTTAGCTGCTTTGCACCTTTGACGTCACAGGGGTGTGGTACCAAGTAGCCAATACCGCTCAACCGGCTTATGGACCTACCTTCTATATTCTACTTACCTTGGGCTTGGGGTATGTCCGTCCAGGCTGCTTCCGCACGTTGCCACAGTTCATCAGGCGTAGCCGCGGGGGGTGTTTGCCGGGCCACTCGGTTGCCGATCAGCTACCAGACGCGTTCGATGGGCGATATATCGGGAGAGCAGGCGGGCCACGGCAGCAGGGACACCTGGTGAGCAGTGAAGAATTGTTGCACGATGCGTGCCACGTGCGGACGCGCATTGTCCTGTTGAAACGTGTCCGCTGGTAGGTCCTGCAGGTAAGGGAGGACTACAGGCTCCAAAATGTAGGAGATGTAGCGGTGGCTGTTAAGTGTACCGGCGATGCGTACCAGAGGGGTGCGAGTGTCATATCCAATTGCACCCCAAACCACAACGCCAGACGACGGACCAGTATAGAGATGCATAATGCAGGCGTCATACAGTCTCTCGCCACGGTGCCCCCACACGCGGATCCGACCATCTTGGTGTTGCAGGCAAAAGCGGGATTCGTCGGAGAAGACAATGTCGTGCCATTCCATGGTCCAGGCGCGGCGTTCAACGGTCCACTGTCGCCGCACTCGACGCTGGTGTAACATCAATGGTAATCGGACCAATGGCCGCCGTGCGACAAGTCCCCGCTCCTGCAGACGACGTCGAACTGTACGTGCTGACAAAGGTTGTTGCGCAACACACCCTAATTCCTGCGCTAACGTTCGTGATGTGGCGGTGCGAGCCGTCAATGCCCGCCGCACAACATGCCAGTCCTCTCGTTCGGTGGTGTACCGCGACAATCGCTCACGTCGGTCCGTCCGTCCCTCCTGCACCCACCGAATCCATACTCGCCTCACTGTGGCTGGATACCGTCCCACACGGGCGCCGATGTCTCGGTACGATAAACCGCTGTCACGATAAGCCACCATTCGTCCTCTGTCGAACTCTGAAACGTGCTGGAATGACTTCCGTATTCTGCGACGAGGCATCAGGAAGCTTTCCACGCACAGGTCCGGCAGCACAACACACTTCCACTACTTACACCCAGCCTTCTGTGCACTCTTCTTATAGTGCTTCTCGGTGGCATGCCGGGCGCACATGATTTGCATATGCCCTGCAATGCTAATCGTTTGCATGTCCTCTCGCGGGCGACGCATGCTGCGAATTTCAGGCCAATCGGATGCTTCCTTCTTGGTGTTGCATTTTGGGTGGTCAGCAGTGTAGTTGGCTGTGTGAAAAGCAGTATTCCTCCAAATTAATGCCAGCCACTGCCAATGACTGGTCTTTCGCTTTGTTGATGGACATGGCAAAGGCCAGACGAATCAGGAATTGCAGACGCTTGAAGTCAAATGGCATATCTGTGGGAATCAGTGGATCCTCGGAATGAAGACATCTTCCCCTTTTGCACAGCCAGTCAGAATAGTTGCTTCGATGATGTGCGTGAACAAATTCTTGATGGTTCCATTGCAAAGTTTTGGTGGGTCTAAATTCCTCAGCAGCATGATTGGCGTTCCCTTTTAGAGAAGCAAATTGTGGGGAGGCATACCTGGTGGCTCCAGTGAGTTGAGGAACTCTGTCGGGTAGAGAACTGCCTGTGCTGCTTCTGTGACAGTGTCAATTGATTTGTGGGATGTGGTGGCTCCAGGAAGTAAATTTTGAATGTGAGCATTGATATTGTTGACGCTGTCATTTTTTGGAGCTAGAATTGCTCTTTCACACAGCCACTCATGATTCAGGTATTTGAGTTTAATGTTTGGAAAAACATTTCCCGCAAGTTCTTCGACAGTCTTTAAAACATTGCAAAAACCATTTGGGAATGCAATCAGTCCAGTTTCTGGCTCAACTGGAATTTTACCAATACCAAGTTTGAAGCAGCTGGCGTGAAAACCTCCTAGTGAAGTGTGCCTTTGCAGATGAACTCGCATGTTGGTGATCAATGAAATTTTTATGTTACATGCCTCCAAAGATGAGATGCTTTCAGGCATGCACTGAGTTCGTCAGCTGGAGTTGACCTCAGAATAACTGGCGAAATATCCAGCCAACACAACAACAGTTCCTCTCATGAGCGACTGGTTTGCTCGCAGGTCTTGAAGTGCCCTGTTTAGAGCTTCCAGCGCTCGTTTGTGAGACATCGTACACTCATCCCAAACTATGACACTGCAGTCTTGCAGGACCCTTTTCAGATGAATTCGCATGTTGGTGTTGACGCTGTCATGTTTCCTGTCCAGATCATTTGGTAGTGTTGCAAACTGGATATTTAACATGGGCCAAGTTCAAAGGCAATTTGAAGGAAGAATGTGCTGTCCGAACACCTTCCAGCAGTGTTGAGGCGATGCCAGAGGATGCCACTGCAACTGCCATTTTCTTCTGCAGGGGAACTATTGCCAAGAGTAAGTTGAGGACAAATGTTTTGCCTGTCTCACCTGGTGCATCGAGGAAACAGATGCCTCCATTCGCATTGCTTATCATGTCCAAACTTGATTGTAGGCCTGTCTTTGGTCTTTAATTAAGAGCGGTTCATTGGCAGCAACGCATGCTTCGAAATTATTGACATTGTAATTCATCTCCCGCAGAATTTCATTGCAAAGATTGTTCGTGTTGTTTCTTTGAGGAGATGGTAGTCTGAACTGTCTGAGGTCACGTCCAGCCATCGACAAACACATGTCCTCTAGGAGGATGAGAGCCTTGTTGAAGACGTCTGGTGAAAAGTCAATTTACAAAGTTGGATTTTCCCGTCTGATTTTAAAAGAATGTGGATTTGTGACAGCGCAGGTGGTCAACAAAATGCAAAAGAGATAACTCTGACGCGTTGGTGATTGGGTGGCAGTTGCTTCAGTCATTGCCAAGACCCCGTGGTCATCTTTCTCCAACAATCCTCTTTTTTGGCATGCCTCTCTGAAGGTTTCACAAACTTGATTGTCCACAATTTTCAAGTCACCGAAAGATGTTGGTCCCTTGATAATGCCCCATTAGCCCTAGAAGTAGAGGCCCATATGAGAACACCGGCAAATCTTTCTTGTCTTTGCGGAGGCGTCTCATTAACCCTACAGGTAGAGGCCCTTATGCCAACACCGGCAAGTCTTTCTTGGCTTTTCTCAGGCGTCTCATTAGCTCTAGATGCGGAGGCCCTTATGAGAACACCAGCAAGTCTTTTTTGGGGTTTGCTCAGGCGTCTCATTAGCCCTAGAGGTAGAGGCCCTGATTCGAACACCGGCAAGTCTTTGTTGGCTTTTATCAGGCATCTCATTAGCCCTGGAGGTGGAGGCCTTTATTCTGACTCCAGCCAGTCTTGCCTGCGTTTGTGTAGGTGTCTCATCCCCCCCCAAGGTCCTTTTTCGTTTCGCATCAGTGGAAATTTTCCCGATCGAACTTCTTTTTTTGGGAGGCATAATCTGAAACATTAAAAAAAAACACATTTATAAATCGGTTAGTTTAATTTTTGTCCTGAAAAGAAATAAAACAAAATGGAATGTAAAAAAACTAACCGTCACTGCCCACGCAGAAGGTTATGATGCCGTAATATTTCTGCCCCCAACTCACACACACGAAAAAATAAAGAAAAATAAATGTTAAATATAAAGAAAAAGAAATATCGATTTAGTTAATTTTCTTTAACGAAACAAAAAAGAAAGGAACAGGAATGGAAATGCTTACCTTCGAGGAGACATCTGTAGAACTGCCGTACATCTAGCGTGCCCTTCTGAGAATCCCGCGTTACTGAAATGCAATGTACTTATGTCATGTCGCGTGCATGCGACTTGACATTGATCATCCTTTTGTTTAGCGTTTTGAATTTTGAATACCTGGAACTCTCTATTTACATAGCATTATATTTCTGCCTGATGGAGCAGTCTGTTGGTGGTGAAAGCTAGCTTAAAACTAAAAAATGTAACTTTTTATGAACATTTTGTATGGGGGCCCCTTGACCCCGGTCTCCGACTCCTTCCGAAAACCGTCTACGGTCAAACTACCATGACATAGTATACCAAATTTGGTGGTTCTAAAATGAAAACTGTAGATTTTACGAAAATTAATTTTGTGTGAGGACCCCTTCCCGGGCTCCGACCCCTTCTAAAAATCGTCTAAGGTCTAAGTCAGAGTACCATGAGATCAGTAGCATAACCATGTTTCAAAATCGAAGGAAGGGAGGGGGTGATCACACATACACAGTGATCGGACCCACCAGATTATATGTATACCGAGAATGTACTAATTTCTCAGGTGCTTAGAATTTCAAGAATTTGCAGCAACAATTTGGACTTCAATTACCACATTAATATACTATTAGACAGTTTTCTAGAGAACAAAATACCTACTTCTTTCATCAAAAGAACTTTAAGAAAAATTATTCTGAATAATAGAGTAACATTGGCAGATCTGCTTTAATTTTCTACACAGTTAATAATGTGATTCTGACCAATGAAAGCCTTTTGGAAGTTGGCTAGAGGATGCATATTAACTACAGAAAGGAACCTTAGTGCTATGGAAAAGAAGGTCCTATTAAAAATAAAAAAATAAATATTATAGACAAAATCACAAAAAAACCTTAAAAATCTGTTTATAAAATAAAATAAAAATAAATATAAAAGAAAACTAGTTATTCACTCACTAGAATAGCTATACTAAAAATAGTAAAACTAACATTAAAATTAATAGGATTCTGAATAGTCTACAGAAGATCACTAAGGTGATTAAATACATGCAAAGATTATTAAATACACTACTTGTGTATTTCATAATATTTCTCATGTATTCTGGAGAGTTAATTCTGCTCTTTCTGATCATACAGGTCCACAATCTTAATTATATTTTTTTCTCTAGTTAAAATCTCTGCGAGTAGGATTTTTCAATGTGTGGAGGCCTTCAGCCTCACCCACACTGCCTCCCAGCGACTAGGGAGTGGCAGTGGTGTTTGGAAGTTTGGGTTAAAAGGTCGGCCATGTTTCCTCAAGTGTGGAGGAATTTAAGTTGCATAAGAGGTAAGCTCTCTTCATTGTCTTTGGGTTTTAGGTTTTCCAAGTTCAATGTTTGAACTTCTTGAACATTTTTTCTTTTTTTTTTGCTTTAAGCATTTAGGCACTAGCAAGTCTATTAATTTTTTTGCGGATTTTAACTCTTTCTTTTCTTGGTAACTTTGCGCGTTTTTTAGGGAACTAAGGCCAAGCAGCCGGCCGTTTCATTGTTCTTGTAGTCTGCACTGTGTTTTCAATGTAGTTAAGGTCTTAATAACTACTTAATTATGCACTTAAAGCACTTCTGAAATACTTTGTACATATTGCAACTAGTTGTTTATGTCACACAACCTTCACAAAGCATTTCTTTAATTTATTATTGTCTTTATTTTATTCTCGTTTTTGTGTTGTCAGAAGTTGTGGAGTAGGGGTTTTTTATAATCCAGTTTTCTTTCAAGAATCTGTGCTTTAGAAAAAAATTAATACTTCCTTTTTTATTGCAATGTTAAGAATTTGTAATACTTTTGTATTGCTATTCAGGTTTAAATTCTCTCTCAGGCGAACTTGGCAATTTGTTATTGCTGAACATTATTTCTGATTCATTATGTCACTCTTACAACTTGAGTTTTCTATAATCATCTTCTTTCTGTTTGATAGTAACAGATGAAGAGCATGGGTCGGGCCAGGAAAGTTATGGATGCAAGCTAAATTGTTAACTAAAGCTTCGTCATACAACTCTGCGGAGGTCATGACATATATATATTTTTTTAATTTTTTTTTTTTGGTGGGCTTATTACTTGCATCTATGACTTTGCAGAAACCCATTTCCAAATAGGTCTTTGTGGAAGTGAGAAAATGCAGAGTTTTTGCTGGTCCTTGATAAAGCCAAGGCTCAGTATTCTTGAAACTTTCTACATTCAGTTGTTCCATTTTTTTCTCTTTTTACTCACACCGGTCAATACATAACCTTTTCTATGTTGTACTTGGTATGAGTCAAAATTTTTTTTGCTTCAGTCTCTTCTTAATAGAATATATGTACAATAATATATACATACTGTATAAAATATTACTATGTTCAAAAAGTTCCGGAACTTTTTATATTAAAAAAGAACAGATAATACCTGTTTATGAGGTGTTTCCTTCGAAGTAGTTACCCTGTGCAACTATGCATTTTTGCCAGCGCGCATGCAAAGATTCAAATGCAGATTTATAACGAAGTAAATTTCTCCGTCATTTTTGGTTTACGCCGGGATTCGAACCCGAGTCCGCTTATTCCGGAATAAGTCGCTCTACCAACTGAGCTACGCAGACGTTCATTCTGATTGCTATGTGCCTTTATGTCGTGTGCGTCCTGCTGGCAGGTACGTCACATCTCTCCCCTACCCGAAAGAGGGCCGGGGGCATGGCCCACGGGTCAGCCGTGACCATGAATCGTTGCAGGCAGCCATCCACTGTAGAACGTGCACTGGAGAACTCCCAGTCAGTCTGGTGTGTGGAATGCAACGTCACACACATTTTATTTTTCGAAGCGCTGGAGAAGGGATTCTCTGATTTTTCCTATCTCGCGGTGTGGAAAGAACATCACACCAATGCGAGATTTTGAACGGTCGGGTCATCCGGATAGTTCGGGCGCCATTATAACGAAGTAAATTTCTCCGTCATTTTTGGTCTACGCCGGGATTCGAACCCGAGTCCGCTTATTCCGGAATAAGTCGCTCTACCAACTGAGCTACGCAGACGTTTATTCTGATTGCTATGTGCCTATATGTCGTGTGCGTCCTGCTGGCAGGTACGTCACAGATTGCAAGCCTTCTTTTGCCACATTCTCCAGTACCTCCGTCGCAGCTCGTTGCACTTCTTCGGAACTTGAGCAGCGTCGCCCCTTAAGCAAATTCTTCATCTGGGGAAAAAGGAAAAAGTTACCTGGGGGCGAGCTCAGGGAATAAACTGGTTGTGGAAGAACGAGAATGTGATGTTTGGACAGGTAATCGGATACCAAGAGGGATCTATGAGCCGGCGCATTATCGCAATGGAGCAACCACTAGTTGGTCTTCCAAAGATCGGGTCGCTTGCGTCTCACTGATTCTCGGAGACGTTTCAGGACGTTGACGTACTCTTCTTTAGTGACGGTACGACCATGTTGAAAACATTCCTTGTGTACGACCCCCTTGCAATCGAAGAAAACTGTTAACAAGACCTTTCCTTTGGAGCGGTCAGCCTTGAACTTTCTTGGTCGTGGTGACGATGGTGGTTTCTACATTTTTGACCGTTGGTTGGATTGGGGGTCATACAGAAAGCACCAAGTCTCATCGCCAGTGATCAATCGATTCAAGAGATCGGAATCTGAATCCACTGCATCGATGGTATCCCCGCAAACTTGCATGCGCTCATCCATTTTTTCTTGTGTCAGGTTTTTAGGAACAATTTGTTGGCACACGTGATGCATGCCCAGTTTCTCTGTTAAAATAACATGGCAACTTCCAACTGAGATGCCGGCAACTTCTGCAATCGCTGCAACAGTTTTTCGACGGTCATTTTTCACAATTTCTTTGACAATGGTGATTTGTTCATCCGTTGTGGATGTTGAAAGTCGTCCTGACCTCTCATCATCCTCGATACTCTGTCGCCGGTTTTCGAATCGTCGATGCCACTCATAAACTCTAGTTCGACTCATTGCACTCTTACCGTATGCTGACTTAATCATTCGAAAAGTCTCAGCGAAAGATTTTCCGAGCGGAACACAAAATTTCACACTTGAACGCTGTTCAAAATTCGACATCGTTGTCCTCGCGACGGAGAGCCTCGAATGTCTGTAATCACGAACTACGCATGTACGCTGTACGTGTTGGATCTGGGTCAAACCGGTTCTGGTTGGTCGGTCACATGATGCTCTTTGCTTGCTCAGCGGGGAATGACGTAATTCACTGACATTTGGCAAATATTCAAAAAGTTTCGGAACTTTTTGAACGAAGTTGTAGTTTGGGAACTCCCCCCCCCTACACACACACACGCAGGAGAAAAATAGTTGATGAGGCGCGATCTAACGAGCACGACATAAGCGCCTCTGTTGTCGAATTGTGGAACTTAGCGAACGTAACTGTAAAACTAAGATAAATAGGGCAGAAATGTGAATTACAAAGTTGTACAGCTGACTTTGCTTATTAGGAATCGATGTTGCTGTTTTATTAAGTACACATTATACACGTGTTTGCATTCTACGAAAAATCACAATCTTATATTATTAAATTTAGTCGGTTCACATCATAAAAAAGTGTGCATTATATCATTACATTCCCGAAAATTTGGGGGTGTCCTTTACATTGGGGATCCCCGACTCTAAAAATCTGAAAGGGCCCTGACTTCCCCCCCCCTCCCAAGTGGTTACGCTTATGCATGAGATAGTATACCGAATTCGGTGGTTCTAAATTGAAAACTGTAGAAATTTTCTCGAAAATTTTGTATGGGGGCCACTTGACCTCCTCGGGCTCCGACTCCTTTCAAAACCCGTGTACGGTCTAAGTGAGAGTACCATGAGATAATATAACAAATTTGGTTGTTCTAAATTGAAAACTACAACTTTTTTCGAAAATTTTGTATGGGGGGCCCCTTGACACCCGGCTCCGACCCCTTCCAAAAACTGTCTACGGTCTAAGTCCGAGTGTCATGAGAGAATATACTAAATTCGGTGGTTGTAAATTGAAAACTGTAGAACTTTTTACGAAAATTTTGTATGGGGGCCCTTTGACCCTCAGCCCTTCCACTCCTGGGCTCCAACCCCTTCCCAAAACCGTGCACGGTCTAAGTCAGAGTACCATGAGATAGTATGCCAAATTTGGTGGTTCTGATTTGAAAACTGTAGAAATTTTAACTTAAATAACGAAAATTTTGTATGGGGCCCCCTTGCCTCCCCCCGGGGGCTCCAATTTTTTTCCAAAACCCTTCTACGGTTTAACTTAGAGTATCATGAGATAGTACACTTAATTTAGTGGTTCTAAGATGAAAACTGTAGATTTGTATAGCGGACAAACAAACACAAAAAGAAATATACAAACTTTCACTTTTATATACACTGACGTGCAAAAATTAAGAACGAGACGGTTTTTCGAATATAACGTCGTGCAGAAGTGCTCCACATCGACTCAAATCATACCATAAGATTCTCAAGATGTTGGAATATGGGACAAGTGAGCAAAACCGTTCAAACAAGGAATCCCAAGGATACAAAGGCACTTTATTGAAAAGGTATAGCTTCGAGCACAACTGGACAGAAAACAGAAACGTCCATGTGACAGGCGGCTGCCAGGAAAAATCCAGTCTGTAGTAGAGGATATGATCACCCCTGACTGCGTTGCAGGATTTACAACGTCTGTCCATGCTGAGGACGAGGTTGTCAAGGAGCTGTTGAGGCATCGCGGCCCATTCCTCTTGCAGCACCAATCGCAGCTGCGGAATCGTTGTTTTCGGCTAATGACGTGCTGCCAAGCGTCTCCCGAGAAGGTCCCACACGTGTTCGATTGGATTTAGGTCCGGGGACCTTGCGGGCCAATCCATGCGTTTAATATCTTCACTCCCCAACAGCTCTGCCACAGCCACTGTACGGTGAGTTGTAGCGTTGCCGTCCATGAAGAGGAACTCAGGACCCACAGCACTTCTAAACAGACGCACGTGAGGCCGGAGAACCTCGGTACGATAGCGGACACCAGTGACTCCTTGGAAGATGAGAAGGTCAGTACGGCTACCTAGCATGATACCGCCCCAAATGAGAATTCCGCCACCTCCAAACCGGTCCCTTTCGATGATGTTGGAGGTGTGATTGCGTGTTCCCTGCTCTCTCTAGATGTGTATACGTCCAGAATCGCTCGTCAGACTAAATCGGCTCTCATACGTAAAGAGAACTCGACCCCATTGCTGATGTGTTCAGTTCTTGTGTTCCTGGCACCACAGAAACCGCCGTCTCCGATGAGCAGGCGTTAATGGCACACACCGTAGTGGTCGTCGTGCAAATATACCACCTTTGTGCAGCCTCCTGGCCACGGTAAAACGGGATAACGGACGTCCAGTTGTCTGTTGCATGTGCCTTGCGATTTCTCCCTCTGTCTGCCGTCTGTCTCTTCTCGCCTGTAGGACAATATACCGGTCATCCGCCGCGGTGGTTGCTCGTGGACGACCACTGCTAAACTCTCGGACAGCTGTTCCTGTCGTTTGAAATGCTCTCCAAGCTCGTGAAACGATGCTTTGAGCGATCCCAAACTCCTCGGCCACACTAGTCACACTTCGACCTTCTTCCAACTTTCCAATGACGCGACCTCGGGTAAAGTCCTCCAGATGTCGTGTACTGGATTGCCTGTTGGCCATATCACACGGTGGCAGCAACTCGACGTCGTTTAAACCGATGTACACCGTGCAATAGCTTTCACCGAATTGCTGAGCGTACACCGCCCGTGTGCTTTATACCCTTCCAACACTCTCCCCCTCCCCTACGTCATGCTGCATATATGCGCATGCCCTACCGTACCGGACCCTAGTCTATCTCCTGAGTGGTCTTTCGGTCCGTTCTGCCTGCTCGTTCCGCTGTTATTCTAATTTCTCCTCTTCGTCCTTAATTTTTGCACACCAGTGTATACTGTATAGATGGCGCAGAAATTCACAGCGGTGGGAGGGGTGGGGGTGTCTTAAATATTGCTGATGTCCATAATTCATGGCGGTGATGAGCTGTCTCCATGGGGTTGGTACATACACTGGCATTTCATCATTACAACATTGTATTCGATACTACTAAATATATAGGCTTTCGGCAAAAAAATGCAGTTCTCTTGGTCTTTGCTTGTAGTAATATATACGCGTCACGTCATAGCACCAAAGTACGCGCCTCTAACACTGCACGTGCCCGCTTGGTCGATGGCTGCACCCAAGGTTATTAGGCGGCACCCATCTTCCGTCATTGCGTGACGCGTATGTATTACTGTATGTATAAACCCCTTGGAGGCAGCTTATCACCGTCATGAATTATGAACATCAGCAATATTTAAAACACCCCTCCCCGCCCCTCACGGAGATAACTGGTTTTCCAGTTATTTTGGGGAGCAGCGCCCCCACAGCCCGAGCTGACCTTGTGACCGGTCAACATCTTGTGGTAGAGAAATATATTTTTTTTTCAAACTTTGGTTTTTAGTTCGACGTGGTATACGTTGCCGGGACGGCTGTTCATCCGGCTGTTGGGGAGTGGCGTCCCCACGTTTCCCGGGCTGATGTAGTGACTGACATCGTGGTTCTGATTTTTTTTTGTATCTTCGTACCAGGCCTCACCCTGTGTTGCACACCCCGTCCTGTACTAATAAATTTTGTTCTAACTCCATTTTTTTTGCTCTTCCTTTTCTAACGTACTCAACCGTAACCCTAACCTCTCAATCGTAGGTTGCTGAGACCTTTTGTTGGTGCCCCATTCTCAGGGTTTCGTTTCTTCTTTTCCTGCGTTTGGGGTACTAGGCTTACCTGCATGTTTGCCGTGTGTGGTAACCCGTAAGGCGGAAATGGGCTGTCTGGTGGCTGAGGTCACAGGTGGTGAATGAGTGCCACCTCTGTACCAACACTCCTCTTTGCCCCTGGCTTCGCTGTAAACGGGCAGATGGGGACTACCCCACCTCTAGTCAGTAAATTCTGTGCCGAGTTGTGTGCAGGATTTTAACGGCTTTTGTCGTATAGCACGATAAGGCGAGCCCAGGGGTTGTGGGATTATGCCAAAGGCGTTGACATGACGGTACTCTAGAGGCCGAAGTGTCCGCCGAGTGCATGTGAACATAACCATTGGACTATATTTGCAGCTAAGCTCTAGAACTGTGTCTTGCGTCATGTTTTTGGCTTATGCACCTCCAGTTCTCCCCTGTTGGGCTCGATTGTGGGTGGAGTACGTTGCGGACGAATTCTTTCTTACTCCCATGGGGAAACATAAACCCTCCTCAAAATTGAAAAAAAAACAAGAGGATATGGTGATTGATCAGGCACCCGATTTGCCTCAACCACCTCCCAAGCATAACACACTGAAGAGAACTTTAGTTGACGAACGACATCACCGCGACCGAACTTTGGACCCAGGTGTTGATCCGTCAGCTCAAAAACGTCGCATTACACTAACAGATTCGACAATTCAGGCTACTTTTCTCGTCATTTCTTCTACTGACCAGACTTTGAGACTTTCCTCAGTCTCCTTTTTTGATCTCGAAAGCACTTGAGGGTGTTGCTGGCTCTTTGAAGTCAGTAAAGAAGCTACGCTCTGGAGACCTGCTTGTGCAAACTTGCACTCACTCTCAGAGCAAATCTCTTATGCAGTTGACCAAACTTCAGGATATTCTCGTTCAAGTGACGGCACATCCGTATCTCAATACCTCCAAGGGAGTCATTTCTGAAGTCGACTTGTTGGAGTGAGATGAGGACGAACTTTTGTGTGTGAACTTGCTGATCAGGGTGTCATAGCTGCAAGACGCGTGACTTTCAGGCGCGATGGCGCACTGATTAAATCACGAAATGTTATTTTGACTTTTAACAGACCGAAGGTACCTACTGAAATAAAGGCTGGTTACTTGTTATGTGCATTTCGTCCATACATACCTAACCCTCTGCGCTGTTTTAAGTGCCAGAGGTATGGGCATTCCCAGCGGTCTTGTAACAGTGCTGTGAGGTGCGCAAATTGTGGATCCCGAGATCACGAAGAGACTGGATGCACTTCAGAGCCCTGCTGTGTTAACTCTGGTGACACCCATGCTGCTTATTCCCGGTACTGTTGGAAGTGGAAAGACGAGAAGGCGATCCAGCGCGTCAAGACTCTGGAAGGCCTCTCGTACCTTGCCACTAAAACCAAGTTATGCATTCCCAATGATCGGCAGCGCACCTTTGCTGCCGTGGTGAAATCTCCAACTACCAGTGCACAAACATTGGTACCACGTCCTTTGCTTCTCCAACGACCTACTCAACCTGCCAAGCGGACAACGGCAGAGCAAGGCACGCAGGTCGATTTTTTGGACATCCACATGGATATCACAGCTGAAAATGCAACATGCTCTCAACAGAGGAGCAGCTCCTCTAGTTCTGGGAGGAACGCCTGTTCATGTGAGAAAGTTGGACCAACATCTGTAAAGACCTGTAAGCTTCACCCTACACTTGAGGTCCCAGTCACAGGTCCTGAAAACTTGCTCGACGTGTTGAGGTCCCCACCCTCAGCCACTGTAGTGGGGAAAAACTCGGGCGAGGGAAGAGATACTTCACGGTCCTTGTCACAATCTCCTGACCACGATCAGACGTCGGATGTGAAGAGCGGCGAAGAGTTTTAAATTGTTCTTCGTTGCTCTCCTTTTTTCTTTGTTGCTCTCTTTTCACGGCTACGTGTACCATCCAATGGAACTGTCACGGTTCCCGCTCCAATTTCGATGACATTAATCATCTGCTCTCTTCTTCTTCGCCTGTGTGTCTGTGCTTACAGGAAACGAAGCTTCGACCCAGCGATTCGCTGTCGGTCAAGAACTACAGCTGCTTCCGGAAAGATAATTCCAGTGGTGACATTGTGTGTGGAGGAGTGGCGATTCTTGTCCCATACACTGTTCCAGCCTCACAATTTCACATCGATTCGTCCCTGCAGGCTGTAGCAGTTCGTGGTTCTGTTAACACTGTACTCACTGTTTGCTGCCTTTACTTACCACCGCACGATTCGTTTAGCGTTGCAGATCTCGAGAGCCTTGTTGCCCAACTACCTTCTCCCGTTCTCCTTGTGGGGAATTTTAATGCCCACAGTCCATTGTGGGGCAGTGACCGGACTGATAGTAGAGGTCGTAGAGTGGAGAGTTTATTGTCCTCCAGTTCTCTATGTGTGCTCAACACGGGAGACCATACGTACTTTCACGAGTCTAGCAGAACTTTCTCTGCCATTGATCTTGCTCTGGGATCTCCATCGGTGTCTGCTAATTGGAACTGGAGAGTGTCGCAGGACCTTCTTGGCAGTGATCATTTCCCCATTTTTCTTTCCCTGTGCCGAGATGAGTCCTATCACCTTTCTCGTCCGCCCCAATGGCGGATTGATCGTGCCGAGTGGGAGGTTTTCACAGCTTCAGCGATTATAACCGAGAACATGGTGAACCAGGGATCGATCGAAACTGCAGCAACAGCGGTCACTGAATGTATTGTACATGCAGCTAACTTTGCCATCCCCAAGACCTCGGGTAAACTTCCTAAGGTACCAAAACCTTGGTGGAACGATGCATGTCGAGACTCTCGAAAAACGTAGCATAAAACGTGGGGTAAATTTCGCCGTTACCCAACCCAAATGAACTTTCTGGCCTTTAAACGTGCAAAGTTTTATGCCCGTTTGGTTCGGCGGCGCAGTAAGAGGGATTCTTGGTGGGATTATATTTCCTCCATTCATGCAGGTCTTAGTCCCAAGGTTCTCTGGGACCGTATACGTACGGTTCGGGGAAGTTTTAGTTCTAGCCAGATTCCATTTCTTGAGCGCAACGGCGAAGTCGTTGCCGACGTTTCCGGTGTCGTGAACTGTTTGGGAAACATTTTCTTCAGTTTCCAGCAATCTTGCGTACCCAGCCTCGTTCCGTGGTGTGAAAGAGCGGCCGAAAGGCAAAAACTCAATTTTGCGTGTCACCATCAATCTGATTATAACAGACCTTTCAGTATCACAGAACTGAGGAGTGCCCTCACTCAATCTGGGAACTCTTCCGTTGGCCATGATGAGATCCACTACGAAATGCTACGGCGGCTATCGCCGTCGTCGCTCGAAAATTTGTTAACACTCTTTAATCGAATCTGGTGTGAGCAGTGCTTTCCCGACTCTTGACGTTTTGCGCTTGTCATTCCTTTCCCAAAGCCGGGTAAAGACCCCAAACTCCCGTCTAGTGACATGCCTATTGCACTCACAAGCTGTCTGTGCAAAGTCCTGGAACGAATGGTAAATGCACGCTTCCTTTTCTTTTTAGAGAGCAACAAGATTTTATCATCATCTCAAAGCGGTTTTCGACGTCATCGCTGTACCGGTGATCACTTGCTTCGCCTTGAAACGTCAATTCGTGAGGCGTTCGTTAAGAGACAGCACTTTGTTTCTGTCTTTTTTGATCTCGAAAAGGCATATGATCGTGCATGGCGTTATGGCATTCTCCATGAACTGCATCAGTGTGGGTTACGGGGAAATCTCCCTATTTTCATTGCTGGTTTCCTCCACGATCGTGTTTTTCGTGTGCGTCTCGGTACGACTCTCTCTGCTCCTTTTCGACAAGAGCAACGCGTACCTCAGGGTTCCATATTGTCTACATCCCTTTTCATTTTATGCATTAACCAGGCTTTTAGAGAACTTCCTTCAACAATCTCTAGAACAATGTATGTCGATGACTTGCAGATCTCTTGTGCTTCTTCCAGTATGCGTTTGATAGAACGGCAGTTGCAGTGCGGCATTACTAGCATCTATTCTTGGGCAAACAAAAATGGCTTTCTCATCACCTAGAATAAAACCGTTTGTGTGCACTTTTGCCGGAAGCGTGGCTTCCACCCTGACCCTGTTCTGCGGTTGGATTCTGTGGAGATTCCTGTTCTCCCAGAGACCCCATTCTTAGGCATTACATTCTACCGTGCTCTGACTTTCCGCTCACATGTGCAAATGTTAAAAGTTAAATGCACAAACGCATTGCGTATCCTGAAGATGCTCTCTGGCACAACGTGGGGAGCCGATAGAAGCACAATGCTCAGAATCTATCATGCGGTCATTCGATCAAAACTGGACTATGGCTGTGTGGTGTATGGTTCAGCCAGGAAATCTGTCTTACAACTACTCGACCCTGTGCATCACCAGGCTTTGCGTCTGGGAGCGTTCCGAACCTCCCCTGTCGAGAGTTTGTATGTTGAGTCTAATGAGCCGCCTTTGTGTTTGCGTCGCCTTCAGCTGTCCCTCCAGTTTTATGCGAAACTGAGTGCCCTCCGGGACCATCCTTTGCGAGATTCTGTCTTTCAACTACAATTTGTCCGCCTCTTTGAACACCGGCCTTGTGTGTACCTACTTTCGGAATCCGTATGCAGACTACAGTGCAGGATGCGGGGCTTGATGTTTCCTTGATTGGCGCGACCAGGACGATTGGCCAGGCCGCCCTGGACTCCTGTGGTGGCTGATGTCGATTTGTCCATTAGCACTTGTCCAAAATCGTCTTGCTCCGGTACTGAATATGCTCAACGGTTCGCCGAACACCGGTCTCGTCATTCGGATTTTGTTCCGGTTTACACACACGGATCAAAATCCAATGGAGTAGTAGGTTCTGCCTTCGCGTGCATTGGCGAGGTATACGCTGAACGTATCCCGTCGGAGGCGACCGTGTTTTCAGCAGATTTACATGCTATTTTCCTGTGTCTTCGTCACATTCAGGCAAAACCTCATCACCGAGTTGTTGTCTATACGGATTCCCTGAGCGTTCTACAGACACTTTCATCTGTGTCTGTTTGCGACCACCCGAGCGTCTATCATGTGAGACGGCTTTTGCGGACTTTATATGCGAGTGGTTTTCGTGTTCGATTCTGCTGCATTCCCGGTCACGTTGGCATAAGGGGAAAGGAATTGGCGGATATTTCTGCTAAGTCAGTGTCTTCTTTGCCCGTCACTACTCTGCCATTGTTTCACAAGGATTTGAAGTCAGCCATTGTACACTACGTTCGCCTTCAGTGGCAGAATCGGTGGAATCAACAGACGGAGAACAAACTCTTTAAATTGAAGCCAGAGATCGGTTTATGGAAATCAAGTCTTCGTGTTCGTCGTCGTGAGGAAGTTATCTTGGTACGTCTCCGCATTGGACATTGTCGCTTCACTCACTGCTATTTGCTGTGGGGCGACACTGTCCCTATGTGTGAGACGTGAAACTGCCGACTTACTCTCATTCATGTTTTATGTGTTTGTGTTCCTTTTCATTTACATCGTTTTCAGCATTTCCGTACTCATCTGTTGGATGACAGTGCAGCTAAGCTGCGGAAGATTTTGGGGGACAGGTGCGATACGTTCGCTGTCTTTTCATTTTTTAAGCATATCGACTTCTTAAAACTCCTCTAGCTTTTAAATTGTTTCCTACATTGGCCTGATTTTAACTATTGTACCACGCTTTTAACGTCTTTGTTTTGTTGGTCTCGTGTCTGGCGCTCTTTGGCCAAATTTGGCCCTTGCGCCAATAAAACCAATCAACCAACCAACCAACCTCCTCCCTCTCTGAGAATTTCCGCGCAATTGTTACATAGATGTGGTTCTGCATGTCTGATGAATGATGTGCACTGCCATTGGATACGACCTAACACCGAATGACTATATATGCCTTTGGACGATTCTGTTTTGTTTGTAACCTGATGATGCAAGTGACTCCCTTGTGGAAGATCTCGTTTTATTAGTATCTGATTTTAATTGTAAGTAGTTTTTTAACGATTACATTATTTTACCCTATATATAGACTGAGTCTAGCACATGGATTACCGTGTAGAGACATTGTTTGTGTGTGTTTTGACACCTAGGCTCATAAGAAGAGTTTACAAAAGTATGTCAAAATTTTGAAATCGCGTGTGAATATTTGCTTTCCTTATCCAGCCTAACTTAATTGAATTTCGGAACACCACATTTACCGAAATCTTTTTGAATGTACAAGAGGTGATGATTTTGCAATTCAGCATACTGAATTTAAGATGTCAGAGTTATGGAGAACGAAATTCGGAAAACTGCGGAAAACTCTTGAGGGAAATTTCCCATAAAGTTCTGCTGCTATCTTGCATTGCTGGACAACTCTACCTACGAAAATTCTTCTGCTTCAAAAAATTTACAGTTGAGTTGCTTTTGGCTTTTGAGTTGCAGACGTAGAACTTTAATTTTCGAATTGCAATCCCCCACCCCTCTCCTCAGAAAATTTCTCCTAGCTACAGGCCTGGTTACTGGAGATGAGAAGTGGACTTACTTACTCAATCAAGACACATTCAACCAATGGTTGGACCCGGGAGGACCAGATTTCGCTGTCTGCAAACGCTGGCCTTTCGAGAAAAAGGTCATGCTATCTGTCTGGATGGATTATGAGCGTGTGATCCACTGTGAGATTGTTTCATATTCAACAACTGTATTTCGAGCAGATGGATTGGATATACGTATAGCATTATTTACGATTTGAAACATGTGTATGTGGCTTTGAGAACACTACGTAAAATTTCCTCTTCTTATTCACTCACCTTGAGTGAAACAAAGTCACTCAAATAAAATTCAAGAATGATTTACTTACAGTTCGCCTTTATTTCAGCCGCACTTCACTCAGGCATAGCTCCAATAACACAATAGGCACTTAGTCGAATTAACTTGAATTAGAAACCCAGTAATAGTTTGGAAAGACTGACATGAAATATGCATAGTTTGTCCCAAAACAACCGAGAATGTTTTTGTAAAAAATGTGCAATACTGCGTTCGACCTTGGCACGAGTCTCGAAGAAAAACGGTAGTTGTTGTAGTAACCATAGCAAACGACGACACCTGCTTATCACGCATGCGCCGTCAGTAGTGCGCAATTTAATAAGCGTTGTTTCGTGAACCCCTAACAAGTATTTTCGCGCTGCGATTTTTCGAAAAAATGGATGTGAAAGAGGAGCAAAGATGCTCCATTAAATTTTGCTGTCGACCTAAGAAGTCTGTCGGAGAGACTTTCCGTCTTATGCAAGAAGCTTACAAGAATGAATGACTAGGAAAATCAACAATTTACAGATGCTATGAAGAATTTATGGATGGTCGTGAGTCGGCGGTTTTAGTCTCGCATAGAGGAAGGCCTTCAACGAGTGTTACCGAGGTAAACATCAATACAATAGGTGTTATTATACGGTAACACAGACACCTATCAAATTAGAGGTATCGAAGATATGGTTCACATTCCAAAATAAAAAATTCGCGGAATTTTAACAGAACATTTGGGTATTAAACGAGTTTGTTCAACTTGGGTCCCCCATTTCTTTTCATGTGCGGCCCAAACCAAGGCCGCACATAGCCAGTTCTGTCGTTCCTTATTTGGAGAATATGAATATTAAGTTGATGTCTCGACCTGAATGTAGTCCAGACTTGTTACCATATGATTTCTGATTGTTTCCCCATTTAAAAAAAGACATTACGTGTATGATAATTTGAGACTGATCAACAACTTATTACAGCTGAGCAGGGGTGCTTCAACAGCATTTCAGAAAAAGAATTCCAGAAGACATTCAAAAAGTGGGAGAAACATTGGGACACCTGCACTCGATGCAATGGACAGTATTTCGAAACACTTGACCGCTTCCTTGATAATTAAACAACGCATATTTCTTTTATAAATACATTCTCAGTTGTTTTTGGGGGACAGCCCTTGTATATATACACCACAGATTAACAGACGGTGTCTGCATGAAATAATACAGCTTACAGATTCGTATAGCCTCCATGATTACCACTAACGCACCACACTTTTTGGTTGCTTGCTTCGACATTATATCTCTCGTTCTTATCTATCCACATGCATACGTTACGCTTTCTGACCTCAAGATTGCTGCCAACATCATTCAGCGAGTAAGAAGATGTATATAACGTTAAGGTTGAAAACGCTAAAAGAGAATAAACTCAATTTTACATTGAAAAAGAAACCAAAACAGAAAGTTACGGCAAACTGAGGCAATAGTAATCTGCTTTAGTCAACCGAAAGCAGGTGCTCCTTCAATAGGGCAACTCTAAGCCTCATTCAGCCATTCGGACCCAGGAAAAGCTTTTGCAACTTGATGGAGTTGTGACTCTGCCATACCGTACTGCACCGACTTTGGCCTTCCTGATTATCACCTATTTTGAGCAATGGCGCCTTTTCCCGCGGTATAGGTACTTCGTGATGGGGATCTTCGCTTCGAAGCCGAAGGCATGGTACCCTGCCAGAATTGAACACTTTTGCTGAAAGATGGGGTACAAACTGTGATGTTTGTTCCACACATTGTTTGGAATTAATGAAAAATTCCTACATCGCTTCAAAGAAAAAAATTAAGAGGGAGGTGATGTGACGTACTACAGAGGTGAAAACATGTGTCAAGAAGACAAATCTGCAGCGAGACATTTCGTTCGCGTAGCTCAGTTGGGAGAGAGACTTACTCCGGAGTGAGGGGACAAGGATTCGATGTCATGAGGGGACCCGGATTCGATGTCCGGCGTGGACAAACCTGTGTTTTCACATTGGCGCCCGAACTTCAAGGATGACCTGGCCGTTAAGTTTCTCGCAATGGTGTGATGTTCTTTTCACACCGCGAGACAGGAAAAATGAGAATCCCTTCGTCAGTGCTTCGAAAAAATAAATGTGTGTGATGTTGCGTTCCACACACCAAATTGTCTGGGAGTTCTCAAATGCACGTTCTTCATCGGATGACTGCCCACAGCGACACATGGTCCCGGCTGATCCGTTGGCCATGCCCCAAGCCCTCTTTTTCCGGGGGGAGGGGTGTGACGTGCCTGCGCAGCAGGACGCACACGAGATAAAGGCAGATAACAATGAGAGCACATGTCCGCGTAGCTCAGTTGGGAGAGCGACTTACTCCGGAGTGAGGGGACCCGGGGTTCGATGTTCGGCGTGGACAAATCTGTGGTTTTACAGTGTGTGACGGAGAGATTCGACTGTATAACGAAGTAAATTTCTCCGTCATTTTTATCCGCGCCAGGATTCGAACCCGGGTTCCCTCATTCCGGAATAAGTTGCTCTACCAACTGAGCTACGCGGACGTTTTATTCTGATTCCTATCTGCCTCTATGTCGTGTGCGTCCTTCTGGCAGGTACGTCACATCTCCTGGTACGTTACAACTGTGAGAAGGCGGTAACCGCAAACTCGTCCCCCGGTCGCCAATAAAGAGCATCGTACTCACACTTTGTGTGTGTTTTTGAGATGGAGACCAAAGTTGTCGTTGTAAGTTCTTGCTCTGTCTGTGAAGGTGGGATGCGTGAGAATTGTAATGGAGATCAGAAAGCACTTAAAAAAACTCGTTTTGTTACAGAAAAGTGCGTTCTGTTCTTCTAAATTTGCAGCTCCTAGACAATTCAGTTACTTCCAGTTTCTTCGATTTAGTCCTCAGTAAGAGAGTGAGTACTGAGTAAGAGGTCAGCTTGACGAATGGTCGTGAGCGTCACATCAATTGATTTGACGCTCACAACCATGGCTATTCATTACCGTCACCAAAAGTGACGATAAAAAAACTCGAACAGACAATGTCACGAAAATAAATCTTGTTCAAGGAAAATTGTTTTCCTTTAAAAAAAAAAACTCGAACAGATAATGTCACCAAAAGTGACGGTAATGAATAGACATGCTAGAATTGTGTAGAACTGCATTTCACGCTGCTGATAGTGATCACGAAAAGAAATCTTGTTCAAGGAAAATTGTTTTCCTTTAAAAAAAAGAACAAAACTCGAACAGATAATGTCACCAAAAGTGACGGTAATGAATAGACATGCTAGAATTGTGTAGAACTGCATTTCACGCTGCTGATAGTGATCACGAAAAGAAATCTTGTTGAAGGAAAATTGTTTTCCTTTAAAAAAAAGAAAAAAACTCGAACAGATGATGTCACCAAAAGTGACGGTAATGAATAGCCATGCTAGAATTGTGTAGAACTGCATTTCACGCTGCTGATAGTGATCACGAAAAGAAATCTTGTTCAAGGAAAATTGTTTTCCTTTAAAAAAAAGAACAAAACTCGAACAGATAATGTCACCAAAAGTGACGGTAATGAATAGACATGCTAGAATTGTGTAGAACTGCATTTCACGCTGCTGATAGTGATCACGAAAAGAAATCTTGTTGAAGGAAAATTGTTTTCCTTTAAAAAAAGAAAAAAACTCGAACAGATGATGTCACCAAAAGTGACGGTAATGAATAGCCATGCTAGAATTGTGTAGAACTGCATTTCACGCTGCTGATAGTGATCACGAAAAAGAAATCTTGTTGAAGGAAAATTGTTTTCCTTTAAAAAAAAAAAAAAACTCGAACAGATAATGTCACCAAAAGTGACGGTAATGAATAGCCATGCTAGAATTGTGTAGAACTGCATTTCACGCTGCTGATAGTGATCACGAAAAGAAATCTTGTTGAAGGAAAATTGTTTTCCTTTAAAAAAAAAAAAAAACTCGAACGGATAATATCACCAAAAGTGACGGTAATGAATAGCCATGCTAGAATTGTGTAGAACTGCATTTCACGCTGCTGATAGTGATCACGAAAAGAAATCTTGTTGAAGGAAAATTGTTTTCCTTTAAAAAAAAAAAAAAAAAACTCGAACGGATAATATCACCAAAAGTGACGGTAATGAATAGCCATGCTAGAATTGTGTAGAACTGCATTTCACGCTGCTGATAGTGATCACGAAAAGAAATCTTGTTCAAGGAAAATTGTTTTCCTTTAAAAAAAAAAAAAAACTCGAACAGATGATGTCACCAAAAGTGACGGTAATGAATAGCCATGCTAGAATTGTGTAGAACTGCATTTCACGCTGCTGATAGTGATCACGAAAAGAAATCTTGTTGAAGGAAAATTGTTTTCCTTTAAAAAAAAAAAAAACTCGAACAGATAATGTCACCAAAAGTGACGGTAATGAATAGCCATGCTAGAATTGTGTAGAACTGCATTTCACGCTGCTGATAGTGATCACGAAAAGAAATCTTGTTGAAGGAAAATTGTTTTCCTTTAAAAAAAAAAAAAAACTCGAACGGATAATATCACCAAAAGTGACGGTAATGAATAGCCATGCTAGAATTGTGTAGAACTGCATTTCACGCTGCTGATAGTGATCACGAAAAGAAATCTTGTTGAAGGAAAATTGTTTTCCTTTAAAAAAAAAAAAAAACTCGAACGGATAATATCACCAAAAGTGACGGTAATGAATAGCCATGCTAGAATTGTGTAGAACTGCATTTCACGCTGCTGATAGTGATCACGAAAAGAAATCTTGTTCAAGGAAAATTGTTTTCCTTTAAAAAAAAAAAAAACTCGAACAGATAATGTCACCAAAAGTGACGGTAATGAATAGCCATGCTAGAATTGTGTAGAACTGCATTTCACGCTGCTGATAGTGATCACGAAAAGAAATCTTGTTCAAGGAAAATTGTTTTCCTTTAAAAAAAAAAAAAACTCGAACAGATAATGTCACCAAAAGTGACAGTAATGAATAGCCATGCTAGAATTGTGTAGAACTGCATTTCACGCTGCTGATAGTGATCACGAAAAGAAATCTTGTTCAAGGAAAATTGTTTTCCTTTAAGAAAAAAAAACTCGAACAGATAATGTCACCAAAAGTGACAGTAATGAATAGCCATGCTAGAATTGTGTAGAACTGCATTTCACGCTGCTGACAGTGATAAAAACGATCTTAGAGCCAACGTTTCAAATACAGCAAGTAAAGAATGCGATTCATGCATGTCTTGTACAGACAATGAATCGAAACCCCTTCTTATTTACAAAAATCTTTTAAAATGAAAACCCAATAATACCTTTCCAAGGCGTATCGACAGAAGAACAATGGCAGGAACACAAAAGAAAGAATAGTTGACCATCTTGTGAAAAAAAAAACGACCTTGGTTGTTTAGCTTGCGGCTCAATAACAAATTTTAGTGCACATAAAATACAGGTAATATCCTTAAATCCAGCATGTAGAAATACTGAAATAGGATATAGTGCATTAATCAGAGAGCAAAAGCTTAGATACTCGAGGGGGAGATTCGGCCCATAAGTAGAAATACTGAAATAGGATATAGTGCATTAATCAGAGAGCAAAAGCTTAGATACTCGAGGGGGAGATTCGGCCCATAAATTAAGCAGAGCCCATGGAAAGGGAGAAATTATTTTATTCGAAAGAAAAGGGAAAACATAGAAAATCTGACAGATGCTCAAAATAAGTATCTGCACGAGAACCAGTGGCGGCTCATGAGTTACGAAAGTGGGGGTTCACGGTATTCAAAAGGGTGAAAGGTATAAAGTACTATCAGTATGAGATAAAAAATACTCACGTGCAATTTTTTTGACACAAAATCCATCCTTCTATCTTTCTTAGAGGCAAAAAAGTCAATAACACTTTCATTAAAATTTGGTATGTTGTTAATCATGTCTTTTTCTATTGTAGGCATGGCTAAGCACTCAGTCTATCTTCACTCGTGGTACTTCTTAAAAATGTTTTTATCCTCTTTAAAGTTGAGAAGCATCTTTCAGCCTCGGCAGAAGTCGTTACGATCGTACAAACAATCATCAGCAGTTTGTATGCCTCTGAAAATATCGTCTGCAAGTTGATATCTATGACAAATTGCAGGTCTTCTTGTTCCAGTCGTATTCCGGAAGCCTTGTCGTTTGTAGATAACTCCCAGTTCAGTTTTTAGACGATCGTTTTTCTAAAAATGGATGCATTAATAGTTCTAGTGTTTGTTCAAAAAGGTGAACTGGGAATTACTTCTCATATTCCTGGAATTTTTCGACATCAAAAAGGGTTACGGCAGAGTAGTACTTCGTAAAAGAAAATCTTATCTTTATTTTATTAATAATCACATCACACACTTCTTTAGCAATCACAGTTATAATTAAGTGAACATTTTCTACTTTTCTTTTTTGGAAGGTGGCTCTTGCACTGCATTTTCGACTTGTATTATTACTTTGTCCGTATTACATCTTTCTCACTCGACTAACTTTTCAAATCTGTGGACATGTTTTCTGGTTTGCACGGCGTTCATACTCTTTTTCTGTAGATGGTTATACGTATAAAACATCCACATGTGGTATAATTATTCCTCACTTTCCTCGTGAACTCGAAATGCTAGTTCAAATGCGCTGCGAAAGTTAATGCAATTAATAATTTTTGAAAGGACAAAACGCTTTTTTGTGACTTGCTCGTTATGCCTTTTAATATTCAAACGATAGGCACTGTCAAGTTGTTGGCGAATGTCTATCTTTCCCAATAGGTTAAACTCTAGAGTAGAGTTTAAATGTGATTGTGCGCATCCATGCTTGGAGACCGGATAAGTCGTTGTCCCATAAAATCCCACACGTGCTCAATGGGCGACAAATCCGGTGAACGTGCCGGCCATGAAATCTGTCTCACACCCTTAAGTGCATGTTGCGTTGTACGTGCTGTGTGTGTGCGTGCGTTATCTTGCTGGAAAACACCACGATGGAACGGCCTTTCAAATGACACAACAACGGGCTGAATGATGTTGTTGATGTAGGAGCTGCTGTTTAACATACCCGGTACAAAAAGCTGTGTACGGGAGTGAAAGCTGATCGTTCCCCACATCAGGAGACCAGGTGTAGGCCCTGTGTGTCGCTGGCGGATGCAAGAAGGGTGGAAACGCTCCCCTGTGCGTCTGCGAACACGCATACGGCCATCGGAGGCTCCCAAGCAGAATCTGCTTTCATCGCTGAACACGACAGATCGCCATTTCGTTCTCCAGTGCAGACTTTGGCGACACCACTGCAGCCGTTCCTGACGGTGGGCTGGGGTCAGAGGCACACGTGCACGTAGTCTTGCATCCAGTAGACGGTTGCGGATTGTTCGCACAGTCACCTCAGGTGCAACGGCAGCTCGGATTTGCGTCGCAGTGGATGTTCTGCTTGACAACGCCGCTCTTCTTATGCGTCGATCGGTCCGCTCATCTGTCCGTCTGTGACTCCCAGTTCCACGTCTTCTCGTGTGGGAATGTTCCTCGGACCATCTACGCCACCATCGTACCACAACCGATACTTCCCGTCCAATTCGCTCCGTAATACGACGATACGACCACCCGGTCTCGCGGAATCCGACTAGACGACCTCGCTCAAAGTCCGATAACTTCTGCAATCCTACACGTCTTCCATGTCCAGGCATTGCAGCTTCTTCCGGGTCTTCGCACGTGTCCGTACGCCGACGACTGATTACATTCACTGCGCCGTACTCCTTAAATACCACCGACGATAATTTGCATATTATGCCGTGCTGTGGCGTTAGCGCTCACCGGTTGGTCCCGAAATTAACATCACACCTACGTAAACTCGACCCCATTAACATATGTGAATTTCATGATCGTCCGCCAATTCCTTCTTGGTGTTCTTTTTCACTTTCCGCCAGTGTAGTTTTAGTTAAAGTAAATTGAAGCACCACTACAGGTTCTTAAACAAATCAGTGCGGTGCACTGTGACTGTGGCAAGGGAACCAGGGAAAAGGCTAACAGGAGCCTGACGGGCCCCTCCCCCAAAAGAATCTAAATAGTCAAGCCAAAGAACAATTTAACCATTATGCAGTAAATTAAAGTAATAATGCGTAATATATAACCAAACGTTAATCAACCATTAATTTTGAATGACTTACCGAAAAGTGTGTAATCGTCTTGATTCGAAGCGGTAACCCATTCCAGGACCTAGGGCAGGTCAAGTTAATATTATTAAATAATAAATTAGTGCGCGCTCTAGGTATTAAAAAACTATTATGTCCACGTGTATGTGTGTGGGCCGACCTGGATCGGATCGCGCGGGCCGATTAGTCGTATCCAGTCCAACCCTGGTAGTAACTGTTTATTATCCGCACATACTTTGCAAACAGAGCAGAAGACCTTATTTCTCTTTTCAGAGTACATTAATAACCATAGAAATTTGTTGATCCAATGTTTTTTAAAAATCCTGCCACTGACCAATTGTTTACTTCTATGTTCATTAGAAGGATGTAACTTTGAACGAAACTCACCTGCCATCATGCAGAATCAGATGCTTCGATTTCGAATCCATTTCCATATCATCAGTTGCACAGGGCACTGATTTCTCACGATCACCAGAAATTTTATTCAACGCTTGAAGTTGGTCTACACTTTCATCACCACACAGTTTTCGGTTTATTCGTGTCACGGTGATGAACTTCTCCATTTGAGCATTTGTAAATACTATGGCAAGTACCCAAGTAGAACACAATCAAAACACGCATGACCACACGTTCATAAAGACTGATAAAGACGGAGTAACGTGTTTCCTAGCGGAAATGAAGATGTCGGAATATCCCTAGTATTTTGACTGTGGGTAGGGAAGTAAAACCTGTTATGTTCACCTCAGGGAACAGTGGTCGGCGATGGGGAAGTTAAAAAAATGAGAGAGAGAGAGAGAGAGAGAGAGAGAGAGAGAGAGAGTGTGCGTGGTTTGGGGTTAGGGGTCACCAGAGCCTTGTCATGGTCATGAACTCCATCGGCAGTCATCAGTGAGGTTAGAAGTTGTTGCTGACACTGACACAGAGGAAACTCGGGGGAGGCAGAACCTCCAGTCTAAAGCCACTGCCGTTGGCCACTGTTTATGTATGTGTATAGTAATAGCTTTACTCAGCAGAAGATCCAGTCTGAAACTAAACCATTTTAAATATGTGGATCTGCAACGAATTTTTCCCATAATCTGAAAAAACAAACAAAAACGGAAACATAACGTGTAGGTTTGTACAGAGTTAAAAGAACTGCGTGTGTCCAGGATCTCCGCATACCCTGTTTTCTATTAGGACATGCTTAAGCAACCGAGCATGCCCATAGTCGGCGCCTATGGCATGGGATACTTAATACTTGCTGAAACATAACCATACTTATGTTAAAAATCAATCACTTTTGTTTGAGCAGTGGCGGCTCGTGGGTTCAAAAATAGGGTGTTGTACACATATCTTTTCCCTCAGAAACACTGCTGGCGAGCACTGTTTTTGTTTTTGTTGTTGTTGTTGGTGGTGGTGTACTTGGAGGGGAAGGATGCTGCGCAGGAAGAGTTTAACATTATTAAAAGCAACGTAATGTAGCAACAAGATACTTTCTACATAATTACCATATTCCAAAATACGTAATAACAATTAATGGATAAGAACATGAAATCAGTTCTTACCATAACTTATTTGAAGAGAAAATCCATCCTTCTCTCTTTCTGAGTGGCACATTTGTCAATAACTCTCTGGTTGAAGTCGGGAATATCCATGATAAGATCCTTTTCAATAGAAAGCATGGCCAAGGCTGACAACCTTTCCTGTGTCATTGAGTTCCTCAAAAATGTTTTTATTCGTTTTAAAGTGGAAAAACATCGTTCTGCTTCAACTGATGTCATAGGAATTGTTAGGATAAGTTTCAGTAACGTGTAACATTCACTTAATGTTTTTCCTAAATTGTTCTTCATGAGGAACTCGCATAAGCTAACAGCCATTGAGAGTGATCTGAACTCTTCTGCACAGTAGATGGACAAAAGTTCATGGCGGAGTTTCATTTTATCTATAAATGAATACACAGCACACACTATTTTCAATGTCTCCGCTGGGAATTTAGTGGCATAATGAGGGAACATTTGCGGTAAAAATAACAAAGCAGCAACTAGATGCCCTGTGAAAGTAAACCTTTCCTTAGCCTAAGAAATAATGACATCACAGACTTCTTTTGCTTCTCTTATCCACTCAAAGTGGTCAGTTTTCCGTTCTTTAAAAGAAGCAGATGTACCCTCTGTCGTTGGACTCTCATCAACATCAATTTGTTCCCTAATTGTCACTACATTTGTCTCAAAAGCAGTAATAGCTTTCTTTGCTGTAGAGGGATCAAGGTCACTTTTTTGAAGTTGACCGAACAAAATTTCTACAAGAGGCATGATTTTAGCAAAAAATAAAAGCCAAAAGCTGAAGCTGTAACCTGTAAAAACCTTTAAATGACAATTAGCCTGGCAAATAGTACTTTCACTTTTAAGACTTGAGAATGGTCTTCAGGGATCCGATAATATCTCTTTTTATCAAAAACCGTATTGACACTGCGTGAGAGAAAATTCCATCTTGTAGGAGAAGCTCGGGGTAAACGTTTTTTCACAACCTGATCAAGTACTGTAGTTCGTTGTGGGCTATTTGAAAAAAACGTACAGATGCCTTGCAAACTAGAGAAAAAAATTCGTACATTTCTATTTATAGAAGCAGCTTTCATCATAACTAAATTTATTTGATAAGCATTACAATGTATGTATTCAGCAGCTGGATAAGATTCCTTAACAACTGCTTGCACGCCGTGGGAAGAACCGGCGGTATCACTCGACTCTAAAGCCTGAAGCTTCTCTAATGCATTTCTCTTCTGTTTTTCGACGGATCTCCATAAAAGGGGTATCAATACAATCTTCAGTTCAGAGGAAAGAAATCTCATACAAAAATACGTGTATCCCATGCTATAACTTCTACCGAACCGGCCATAACAGATGCTCCGTCGTACGTTTGTGCAATTAATTTTTCGGGATTTTCATTAATTTTATGTTTCTTCAGCTCTTCTAGTAAACAAGAAGCCAAGGTTTGTGCGTCATGTTGTGAAGGAGAAATAAAATCCCAAAACCTTTCAACTGGTTTTCCTTTTACCACGTACCGGTAAACAATGGCCATTTGAAATATATTTGAAATGTCACTTGTTTCATCCGCAATGATGGCTAAAAACTGCGCTTTTTTAATTTCTTTTGTTATTTCATCATGACACACTTCTAACATTATTTGCAAAATTTCATTTTGAATTGTTTTCGATGTTCCTTTAAAGACAGTTGCCTTTTCTAAATGAGTTTTTAATACAGCATCTAGTTCCGAACTAAAATTAACCAAACCTTTAAATATTCCAGGGTTAGATGATGTTTCAGTTTCATCATGATCTCTCAATGCTAACTCGAAAACTTCGCAAAACCTAACACAATTTATTAAAATATTTAAAACATATCTGTTATGCGTAACCTTTTCGTCTATATGCTGTGTCTAACTGTTCAGCTATATTGACAGCACCAAAAAGTGACAATTTAAAAACATTTTTAATGTGCGTCTCTGAAGCCTCGTGTTTTTTAATGCGAATGGTCAAATGATTAATATCTGTCATGCGTGATTTAGTCCACGAATCCTCGCCTTCAAACAATAAACATGGGAAACAAGTGGCGTCGGAAATCTTTTTTGGCAGCGGGGGCAAGATGTCGGAGAACAAAATATTTCACCCTGGCATAAAATTTATCGTACTACTGTAAAGGAAGACGTGCTGACTTCATTACGAAAATTTGCTGATTTTTTTTCGATTAAACATTCATCTATAAAAAAAAACACTTTTCGTATCCATATAGTAGTTTCTCAATGTAAACTAACTGTACACATGAACGGCATTAAACTATAGATCTTGGTACTTCTGGATTGGTACGAATTCCAAAGGAATTGTAGCCGTAGACGCTATAATTAAACATTGAAGGAACTTATATCTCATTCCTCACCCTAGTTCCCTTTCCCTATTTATGTTTACTCATTTTTTTTAGAGGAAGACTAATTTTTTACACCTAATGAGACAAATCATTGCTGGTCTTCAAACGGGAACCAGCCCTCTGGACTGTTTAATGGGGCTAGCATTTCTTGGCGTCTCAGGAGTGAGTGACATTAAAAAAAATATTCAGATTTCTAGATAGTTCATGGTAAAAAATAAAGAGCAATACTCAATTTTTATCAAAATGAACTTAAAAAAAAACCCGGATTATTTGAGATCTCCAATCACGAACATATGTAATTTGAAAAGGAAGAAAACTGAGTGGGCAAATGTGATGTTTTGCTCCCACACTCATTTGCGTGCGGGGACAACTGCCCCCGTGGTTCCGACGCCGCTGTGGGAAACAAAATAGTGCATTTTTTACATCACACCCACACAACCACTCATTATTTACGTAGAATTCTCTTTTAAAAAATCTTTTAAATCGTCGCTTACCAGTTGCTATGTTCTGGAAAATATTCAAGTCAGGTAATGGCTGTCCAAGTTTTCGTATATTTTGCTTTTCTTCATAGGAAAGTCCAGGAAAAGGATTTGATAAAAGATTTTCAACACTATTCATTTTAAATTTGCAAAAAAATTATTAATAACAACAAAGCTAATAACGTATGTTTCATTAGCACAATAAAAGAAAAACGAATTAGGAAATTAACAAATACTGCACAGCACACACACAACCTCTCCTGAAACGCAAACTCCGATGTCAGACTATTAAGTTTGCACGTGGTGACAAGACAAGAACGCGGAGCTCATCTGCGGGTTTCAGGTTACATGCGATCTCGAGAGCAATGGGTTACTGCGCATGCTCTAGCGGAAGAAAAGCGAAACGAGGTCATTGGTAGTGAGGGTTGCCAAGCGTTTGCAATACCCACATATCTACTGGTTTTGTAACGTACCAGGAGATGTGACGTACCTGCCAGAAGGACGCACACGACATAAAGGCAGATAGGAATCAGAATAAAATGTCCGCGTAGCTCAACTGGTAGAGTGACTTATTCCGGAATGAGGGGATCCGGGTTCGAATCCTGGCGCGGATAAAAATGACGGAGAAATACACTTCGTTGTAATGGCGCCCGAACTATCCGGATGACCCGACCGTTCACAATCTTGCATTGGTGTGATGTTATTTCCACACCGCGAGATAGGAAAAATAAGAGCAGCACTTCGAAAAAAAGAAAAAAAAAGAAAAATAAGGGGGAGATGATGTAACGTACCAGGAGATGTGACGTACCTGCAAGAAGGACGCACACGACATAAAGGCAGATAGGAATCAGAATAAAATGTCCGCGTAGCTCAACTGGTAGAGTGACTTATTCCGGAATGAGGGGATCCGGGTTCGAATCCTGGCGCGGATAAAAATGACGGAGAAATACACTTCGTTATAGTTTTTTTTATTGTAGGTTTAACGACCACCGTGAGCAACTCAATGGGCTATAAGCAGTCGCCCGTCCCTAATTTGGGGTCACTGGTTCCAGGGAAGGGAGAGAGCCAGTGCCGTAAGACAAACACAACATCCATGCCTCACCGGGATTCGAACCCTGACCCCGTTCGGACGAATGATCAGAGGCCATCGCTTAGACCACTGCGCCACTGGGGCGGCATCTACTGGTTGAGAATGCAACGACTGGGTTGCATTCTCGCGTCATACCTAGGACATTTCGGCGTCGGGGTTGCAGCTCGCCTGCAACACCCAGTCAAGCGACGGCTAGCTCATACACTACTCCAACATCGCATCGGTTATTGGATTGTTTGAGTTGACTACACTATTTATTTTTGACAGATTTCAAGCTAAATAAACCAATTTCTCATAAAAAAAATAATGTTTTACTAACAAAATATTTTACAAATTTTTGAAGATGACAATCCGATTTTTGGTGTAAATGTGACAAGGATGGAAAGTCAGAAATATCCGAAAACTTGAAAATTTTCATTTTTTTCTTTCATAACAAAATATTATTTTTCTTTATAATGAAACTGGTTGTTGCGCAACACTGCAACTTGATCACCAGCCGCCACTGTGTTCGAGTAATGTTCAGACCTGTTAATAGATAGCGCGACTAGTACACTGGTGGCGTCAGTAGACAAACAATTGTTGGATTGTTTAATTATAGTTATGTTTTAGCAAAATATTAAGTATCCCATGCTATAACTTCAAATTAGTTTTATCAATGTGCAAATTTTCATCCTTGGGAAAACATTAATTGCGAAGAAAATATGTAAAGAAGTTTTACCATTGGAAACAAAGAGCAGAGATTTTAGGTGGAAAGTACCACCTTAAAGAAAGCAGCCCATCTTTTGATTGTGGCATATGAAGGTGCACCATCGACGTATTCATGAACCATTCGTTCATGAATACTGCGTGGCGTTTCTCCTTTCTTCGTCAAAAATTTAACCACCAATTTTTTAGTAAAAATTCTGTGGCTCATCCATTTTTTCCTTACATACATCAATGCAATATGTGGGGCCGTCTCAAATGCTGACACAGCGACGTGGTGTAATGCAGTGTGTTGAGTATATTTGTAACTGCCTTTATGAGAATTCACGGCAGTTTGGTATAAACGAAAAAGACATTAGTTTTTTTAAGACCTCTAATCTCGCTATTATTTTTTCTTTGAGAAAAGAATGCTTAGAAATGACTATGTTTTAGCGTTATTATAAAATTTCGGTTATCGAATTTGATAAATCTCCTTAAAATCTAACACATGTGCTGATCAAAAGTAATCTGCTCTCTGTTTCATGCCACTTATTCTACAGAATCCAAGGGCCGCCCCGGTGGCGCAGTGGTCTAAGCGATGGCCTCTGATCATTCGTCCGAAAAGGGTCCGGGTTCGAATCCCGGTGAGGCATGGATGTTGTGTTTGTCTTACGGTCCTGGCTCTCTCCCTTCCCTGGAACCAGTGACCCTAAATTAGGGACGGGCGACTGCTTATAGCCCATTGAGTTGCTCACGGTGGTCGTTAAACCTCCAATCAAAAAAAAAAAAAAAAAACAGAATCCAAGGACTTTAGATACAGAATCCCAGCGCCGCCCCGGTGGCGCAGTGGTCTAAGCGATGGCCTCTGATCATTCGTCCGAAGGGGTCCGGGTTCGAATCCCGGTGAGGCATGGATTTTGTGTTTGTTTTTCGGCACTGGCTCTCTCCCTTCCCTGGAACCAGTGACCCTAAATTAGGGACGGGAGACTGCTTATAGCCCATTGAGTTGCTCACGGTGGTCGTTAAACCTCCAATCAAAAAAAAATCCCAGCAAATGGCTAACCCATACCTCCATGGGTTAACCCAGGGCTAGAGAATAAGGAAGGGCTGGCCCACCAGGCAGTCCAAAGCAAGTCGCTTTGCTGGGGAGGACGTAACGTCACTGCGAGTACACTGACGATTTGGGATGCTGCCTCCGAGGGCAGAAGTCATAGCTGTCGGAGTAAGCTGAACACCGTTGCACGTATTATATATTTTTTTACATAACTCAGAACGTTATATACGTATATAGAGTAGCAAGTAACGTTTTTGTTTATTTTATCGGAAGGCGTAAGTAATAATAGAAAGAGAAAAATTTATTAACATACCTGTCTAGTTAAAAAGGAGGAAGATATTCACCTGGTTTAGATATTGACATCGTCGTGCTACGTTTTTTAACGGCAGAATTTATCCATTTGGTTTTCTTTTGATTTGACTTTCTTTCCGACACTAAATCTTTGTTGTGATTAATTTTCCAAATTCTGATAAATGTTCGTATGCGCCAATAAATTTTCACAGCTTCTTTTCAGGTGCCAGGAAATCTTTCTTCTATTACAGTTTTTAATTTTCGAATTATTCCTTTCTCTCGGGAACTCTCTGTCCCGCGAATTGACTTAAAAATTATTTCAAATTGATCTACCGTTCTCATCCACTTTGGAGAAAGAACCGTTAGTCCCCCGAGTGATAAAGTTTTAATCCATTGAGCAGGTGGAAAATCTTCGGCATTTCTAGAAATTGTTCCGAGGGAGGAATCTTTATCACGTAAACGATAGGCAATATAACCTGCGACATAACTCAGAGCTTGTTTCTCAGCATTACATTGCTCATTTTGAACTGTTTTAAATATGTCGTCGTCCCAATCTTACGGCCATGGCTCATTACAATTTTTTTCTAAAGCTTCTAATTCTAAGTCATTTGCGTTTGTTTTTCCAGATACTTCATCAAGAATTTCTTGATTATCAGCTGTAGTGAAAGCTTCTTTTAGTAGCTCTGCTGTCAAATATGTTTGGAGCGTTTTACCTTCTTGAAACTCTGTATTAACTTTTTTGGACAAATTAGGTAATTTATTTGCCAGCAATATGTGTTTTAAACGACTAATAAATTCCGTATGTGAGGGGTGGTCATATAAAGCACCTATACCTCTTATTTGACAGAACAAACTCTCCAGGGCATCTTGAGTCAAACAAGTAGCTAAAATGTAACGGACTCCACGAAGCGTTAAATCCTCGTAGAGACCGCAAAGAGAATTGAGACAAGAATGCCTTTTTGGAAAGGTAGCATATGTTTTCTCCCCATTACTCTGAGATTCAGTATTTCTGACTTCATTCTGCTCAGAATTTCCTTTTGTTGTATAAAAAGGGGGTTAATACCAAGACCTGCTTTTAAAGGTTTGCTTTTGTCAGGGTGTGGGTAACTGCTATTCATAATGTCAAAAAAAAAAATGAATCTACTAAATGGAAGAAAACCAGCGCTTTTATGCTCTGTTTGATATTCAATATCTTTGGCAGTGGTGACTGAAAACAAAGTTTTTTGCTGGGCCTATTTTTTGCCTCTCGTTCTCTTTGATTGCTATATAGTACGACAGCAATTTAGGACACTACTTTTTCTCCCCAGAATCCTTCTCGAAAGCTTTGATGATGCCAGTTTGGAGCACAGATCCGTTCTGCAAGACAAGTCCATGGTCTATGAAATGATTGCGTAAAATTTTCAAATAGTGAGAAGGGTCTGCAAAAACCCAAATCTTAGAACTGTCGTCCAGCGGATGATTAAAAAATGATTTTTCGGGAGAAAATAATAGTTCCTTCCACAAGGTCATACAACCACCTAAATCTGAAACAATCGCTTTTATTGTAATTCCTGTTTTTTCAAGGTATACAATTATTTCAAACACAAGCCTTTTATTCATTGTACGTTGAAAGTCAAAATACACGGGTTGTTTCCAGGAAGACAAAATATTCCTCTGGCCAAAATAACTAGCACCTTTGAGTACGGACCTAAAATCTGGTCCATTCCTGTATCGTAACACACTTTACTATCAACGTGTACTTCATCAAAGCTTAAGACACAGACTTCGTCATTTTCGGAAGAAAAAAAGTGAATCTTCTAAATGGAAGAAAACCAGCGCTTTTATGCTCTGTTTGATATTCAATATCCTTGGCAGTGGTGACTGAAAACAAAGTTTTTTGCTGGGCCTATTTTTGCCTCTCGTTCCCTTTGATTGGTATGTAGTACGACAGCAATTTAGGACACAACTCTTTCTCCCCAGAATCCTTCTCGAAAGCTTTGATGATGCCAGTTTGGAGCACAGATCCGTTCTGCAAGACAAGTCCATGGTCTATGAAATGATTGCGTAAAATTTTCAAATAGTGAGAAGGGTCTGCAAAAACCCAAATCTTAGAACTGTCGTCCAGCGGATGATTAAAAAATGATTTTTCGGGAGAAAATAATAGTTCCTTCCACAAGGTCATACAACCACCTAAATCTGAAAGAATCGCTTTTATTGTAATTCCTGTTTTTTCAAGGTATACAATTATTTCAAACACAAGCCTTTTATTCATTGTACGTTGAAAGTCAAAATACACGGGTTGTTTCCAGGAAGACAAAACATTCCTCTGGCCAAAATAACTAGTACCTTTGAGTACGGACCTAAAATCTGGTCCATTCCTGTATCGTAACACACTTTACTATCAACGTGTACTTCATCAAAGCTTAAGACGCAGACTTCGTCATTTTCGGAAAGGGTTTGCCTATTTTTCCGCATAAGGAGGAAAATATTATACAGAATTCCGGGATGACACCTAAATTTAAAACACCATGGCTTTAACGTGCTAGCACTTGGCAAAGGAATGCCAATTTTACACTTCCAAAATTCGTAAGCTTTTTTTGAAATAGCTCTAGTTACTATTATTCCTCTAGATATATCTTCTTCTGTCCATTTGTTAATAATTTTTTTGTATTGCGAAGAACTTTCTCTGTGTTGGTATGACAATTTTCCTGAGGTTCATTTCCATTTGTTTTTTTTTTTTTTTTTTTTGATTGGAGGTTTAACGACCACCGTGAGCAACTCAATGGGCTATAAGCAGTCGCCCGTCCCTAATTTAGGGTCACTGGTTCCAGGGAAGGGAGAGAGCCAGTGCCGTAAGACAAACACAACATCCATGCCTCACCGGGATTCGAACCCGGACCCCTTACGGACGAATGATCAGAGGCCTGCGCCTTAGACCACTGCGCCACAGGGGCGGCTCATTTCCATTTGTTCAAGTATTTTAATTTTCATATTAGCTTCTGACAGGGCATTTCGTATTAGCACAAGTTCTGCTCTCTTATTTCGTATGCTGATATTTTTTGACGCAAAACTTGAACAGTGGTATTTGCCGCCCCGGTGGCGCAGTGGTCTAAGGCGCTGGCCTCTGATCATTCGTCCGTCTGGGGTCCGGGTTCGAATCCCGGTGAGGCATGGGTGTTGTGTTTGTCTTACGGCACTGGCTCTCTCCCTTCCCTGGAACCAGTGACCCTAAATTAGGGACGGGCGACTGCTTATAGCCCATTGAGTTGCTCACGGTGGTCGTTAAACCTCCAATCAAAAAAAAAAAAAAAAAAAAAAAAAAAGAACAGTGGTATTTTTGTGTTTGCTTTTCAAGCTACGTATTTCTCGTTCCAGTACGTCAAGCTTTTCGGTGAGAATTTTGTTCTGACTTCTAACCTCTGAGCAAGACATGCACTGAACTGTTGCACACTTTTCTTCTGAATATCCATTGTCAGAATTGCAAGCAACTTCATCGATGTGTAACTTTTCACCCAAGCAGGCGATTTCGCATGTCATATGTATTTGTAGTCTGAATTTTGGAAATGATCACTACATATTCTTGCACTTCCAACTTTAAACTTGTCTGCACGCTTACACTTAACAATATATTCTTTTATCACATTAACATTTGAAGGGAAAATATGGTAAATCACGCCACATTCTTTTGTTTTCTTAGTATTTGTACAGTTAGCGACAGCACAGGATGAAGGCATGTTGCGTATTACTTTGAATACAAAAAAAAAAAAAATAGACGCTGAATTTTAGTTAAAATGAAATTTACATCAGTAAAAAACAGACTTTAATAAACAACTACATAAACCACTAACAGTAAATGGAGAGCAACAGAAATAAACTGCACAGAACGACTGAATTGTCACCATTCTCCGCCCCTGGGTTGGCACAGGGGTCACCGGATGTCCTCGCAGTGACGTCACAGCGCCTTCCAATTTCCCTCGGTCGGAGCACGAAATTGAGACCGCTAGACAAAAGGATGAGCCAGCCCTTCCTTATTCTCTAGCCCTGGGGTTAACCTTACTTTTTTTAAAATCTTAATTTAGCACTTCGTCTGGATTGGCTTCTATCTCATTGATCTCATTGGTTTAAATGCTCAGCATGTGTTGCCAGATATTTGCCGACTCCTGGTAGGTGGGCTGCGAAACCTGACTCCTAGTAGGTGTTCCTCAGGGCCCTATGTGTATCTGTAAACCTGGTCTTGCTGTAAACAAACAACGGAATGAGGGAAATGATCTGTTTTACTGCTTTCTGCATTCAGAAGTGACCTGGAAAAGTTGTGTGACCAGCACTTCATGAAATTCTTAATCTTTTCAGCGTATTGCATCCGGAAGCGTAGTACTGTATTTAGTTTTTCATTTAGGTGATCATCAAACCTTATGCTTTTTCAGTTTTTTTCTCCTAAAGTTTACGTGCGTTTTGTTTGATGACAAGTAGTGGTAACACAACTCGTATGTCAGTTAATTCACACCCTTGCCATTGTAGAATATGCTTATATTGGTATTTCTGTGTATTTCGCGTTTGTAGTGCGACATTGTAATATTATTAAGGGCATGATATCCGATCGCAGATATGCCAGTCAGTAGTTGGGTCCTTCTCAAAGATATGTGAATTAAATTTCTCATTTATCACCAAAGACTGGAATATTATAAGAATTAAAAACAAAATCGCACACGACTGCAAAGGGATCATTTTACTAGTAATGAGTCATCAGTAAGTGTTCTCATTTCTTGTACCAGCAATATGCTGGAGTGGAAGTGCCCTCAGGCCCATCCTTGACATGAATTTTCAGCTTGTCGTCTTACCTGGTATGTAAAACGTTTTACATTTTTATGTTGAGTGAGTAACACCTTGCAGAAAACAAAAACTGATCATAGATTAGTATTTAATGCCAAACAAGTGAGAACTTTAAGCAAGTTGAAAACAAGATAAAAATGATGTCAGTTAAGCAGAGTGTGATTCATAGTGTGTGTGCTTCCCAGAGCCACTAAAATACTGCTGGGGGGGACCAGTATGGAAGAACAAATTTGTAATGATAAATAGGGCAACTGAATAAGGGGCTTTTCGTGTATGATTCCATAGCTATTCCTACCACAACATAATCTTGCATTAATGCCACTAGCATAAATATTCCATATAATCAATAAAAACGTAAGCCCAAGTAGAAAATAACAAGTGGAATCTTGATAATTGCATATGCAAAAATAAGCAATTTGTTGAAATCTTAGGGAGACTGACATAATACCAGTACCACATTTCTGACAAAGTTAAATGGAGAGGGAATTGGGATCAGAAGTATAGCTAATACTAAAATGCAACTGAATAGGTCAGGACATTCAACTTGATGGGGTTGAAGTTCTATGTGTTGACATCATGGCTGCTGTGCCTTCCCCCAAAATGCATTGCACTGACTGGAGTTTATCATGGTGGTCATTAAAGCCTGAACGAAACATATAATCAGTAGTGTTTAATTTAAAAATATGCAATAATAATAGTTTCAGTTGTAAGCAACTAACAGGGACTGCATGCAGTAGCTTCAATAGCACTTTCTTACAGAACCAAATTGTCATGGTCATATATTAATTTTGGTCCTTTGCAGGAAACTGAAATTCATCAGCTATTCATTTTCAGAGAAAATCTAGCACAGGGATTGAAGATTGGGAATAAAAGGAACAGGAAATCAGTTAGTGACTGCCTCAAAAATAATATCTAACTGAAAAATCTAGATGGAAGTAAGCTAATTCTAGAACATCTGAAAGATTCAAATTAACTGTACTGAAAGTTCTGCAAAACATCTGTCAGTGTTTATTTGTATCCAGTTTGGCAAACCACAAGTCAGAGCAGCTTTCTGCATTTTACGAAAATGTTAAAATCTGAAGTATTGCTGTAGCTTGTGGTTTGCTCAGTCATGTTTCCTACTTTTTAAAATGTGGAAATATCAATTGTTGCTGCAGCTGATGCTTTGCCTAACTGGGTACAGCACTTTTACTCATGGTTAGCACCCTAAAGAAGTGTTATTTTTTATGTGATGCTACTGTTATTGTGTTGTAGGAAGAGCATGTGCTGTAATAGAAGAGTGTGTACTATCTTTTTTTCAGGAAGAAAAATTAACTATGTTTTTTTAATGCTATAAAGTAAAAGGAGGCCTTTTGTGTTGGTAAGATACTCAATCATGTTATTCAAGGTTTCAGTGAACTGTGTTCAGACACCTACGTAAGGCCATTGAATGAAATCAATGGTCACTGGATTCAACTTCTTCCCACAAGATTGTAAGGCTTCGTTGGTGCTTAACTAAATAAGTTTGTAATATTTGTGAACCTTTTCGTGTCTATGCTTCTGTAGCAGAACATCACAATTAATTGAAAAATAGCTCTTTGAAATAGTAGCCCATTAAAATGTTAGCTGGCCCGTACTGAAAGGATAAAGTGCAGCATGATTGTTACTTCCATCTTCAGCAGTCAGTGTTATGAAAATTGTTGTTAGAGATAAATCATTCTTCCCTATGTTTAAAAGATTACTGACTATAAAATAGTAGATCTAGAAAAGTATATATAAACTGTGGATGTGAAAAAGTTATATTAAAGGTTGATAGTGTGAAGGCATTAACATTGAGATTCTTAACCTTTTTTGGCCACGAGCCAAAATCAACAAGATGATCAACTTTGCAACCCATGGATCTATTTTGAAATTAAAAATGCTAATGTATTAATATAAATAAGTTTAGTAATTATTCATTATTACACTGTAACAAAATTTTTAGTTTTTGCAATTACAGTCAAACTAGTAAAGCAATCAAGTGGGTGTGGAGTAAGGTTAGGGTTATCTATATAGTGGGAAGGTATGAATAATAACATATTGTGAGACAAATAATATGAATAATTGGAAATTAAAATATTTTAGAAAACAGATTTCAAAAATAATTAAAATGTTAAAATATCTTCGTGCCTGTAGAAATGCCTAAGTTTCTGAAGAATACCTTCTATTGCACGATGTTGACTCCAACAAGAAAAGATATCCACATTTTGAGTCAAAACTTTTACTAAATTCGAAAAATAAAAGTCAACATCATGCAATAGAGGGTATTCTTCAGAAACTTAGATATAATTACAATAAAATAAAAATACCAACGTTTACCACAATCAAAGGTTTACTATATATCGACTATAGTTTCGCAGAGCCGATGATGCCAAGCTAGTTCATTGCATGAGCACAATGGGCAAAGGTAGTGATTTGACGGGTGCTAAAAAAGGAATGATCATTGGCTACCATGCTGAGGGTGGAAGCATCTCAGAAACAGCAGATTTCATGGGCTGTTCATGAGGTGCTGTAGTAAAGGTGTACCAAGAATGAGCCAGTGACACACTGAGTACCGCCTAACGTCATAACTGTGGATCCCCAAAGGCCATCAACCCCAGAAGAGAACGTCGACTGGAAAAGGGTAATTGACATGCAGTAGTGCAGCAATTACCACTTAAATAATCCTGGGGTACCCAGGTATGTTTTTCCAATAACAGTACAGCAAACCCTGTTACGGTTTGGTCTCCTGAGTCAATGCTGCTTTAAGGCACCCATGCTAACCCATCCATCGGCAACACCACCTGCAGTTTGCATGGAACTACCGTCATTGGACAGTGAAAGGGTGGAAAAAAGTTGCCTGCTCTGACAAATCCAGGTTTCTACTCTACAGAAGTGGTGGATACAGTGTCAGATATATGAGAACCAACACCTGGACATGCTTGTTGGTCAAGTACAAGCCAGTGGTGGCAGTGTGCATGTCTGGGGGATGTTTTCATGGTGTGACCTGGAACCACTGACATCCCAATAAACTCCTGGAGTTACAAGGTGTCTACTCTATCCCTGTCAACATTTCCACAGGCGTTACCCACTACATTGGTAGCACTTATTGCACCATCAACTGGCAATTAAAAGAACATATTGCTAATGTTAAGAAAAGCAATCCTTCCACCTCCCTTTCAATTTTAACTATCAGTGATAAGTCTGCAATTCCCAATTGGCAAAATGTTAAACGTATTGCTCGTTCAGCAATTGGAAAGTCCTCAGGTACTGCGAAGGCATTGCAATCTACCTTACTCCTAACACCTGCAATACAGACACATCTTTTCACATCCCTATCATTTGGAAAGTCATTTTGAAATCTGGCAATAACTGATGCTTATACCACATGTTTCATTCCATGGCTAATGAAGGTAGAAGTCACTACCGAAACGTCCCACCACTTATAATTTTTTAACGTAACTTAAGTGTGATATGATAATATTAAGAGTTCTTCTAATTTTTTGATCTATATCCTATTGGGTTAATATTGAGGAGATCTCTAATCTATTGAGTTAATATTGAGGAGATCTCTAATCAAATAATTAGACATTTTGCCATCAACACTGGCTACCACACATTGGGTTTATTTTGAAAAGAGATTTTTTCCCCAGTGAGTTTGTGCACAGGCTCCCCAAATAGTGCTACCATATAGTTAATATGTATCAATTAGTATTGGGCTAACACAGGCTTTTCATAATGATGCTGTATTTTTTAAACTAATTTTTTTGTAAATACCTTATGTATTAGAACATGTCCAATATCCAAAGGTTAAAATTTAACGTGTAACTATGTAATTAATACATTGAGGGCAACTTACCATTTCACGGCCTTGCTCCCAGTTCAACATTTCCAGCACGTGAGTTGTGATCAAAATGTCGCATGTTTTAGAGGCAGCATGGAGGTTATTCACTTTTTGCATATGGTCATTAACTTTATTATATTCTGTTTCTGGTCCTGTTTCTAGTGAGCATATTTGGCATATTCTGTTCCGCAGATGTTTCTAGTAAGCGTATTTGGCATGACTGCATTTTTGTATGAAAATGAAGGAGTAATTGTAGATTACTACATGACTCCTCTGAAAAAACCCTACATGACCAGGAACAGAATATAATAAAGTGAATGACTTCAGATATGAAAAGTGAATAGCCCCCATGCTACCTCTAAAAACATGCAACATCTTGATCACAACTCACATGCTAGAAATGTTGAACTGGGAGCAAGGCCATGAAAATGGTAAGTTGCCCTGAATGTATTGAATTTTTTTTTAAATTGTAATCATAGGAGTTAGATAGGCATGTAGCTTTCTGAAATTTCCTATGGTTTCAGATGCTCTTATTTTATTTGATTTTTTCTACCCGTGGTTAAGCCAAGTATTTTACCTCATTCACCTAAGGAATATTTTCCTCTTACAAATTTGCTTCAAAATCAGGGTGACTTCCATGTACTCTCTTAGTGAATAAGATTGCATATTATCTGTATTTATTTTAATTTTCTAATCTTGGAAATAGGGCTCTGTTTTGGCATATAGTGTTGCAACATAAATGCAGCTTGAATCATATTTTTAGAGGTATATGAAATAACTGTATTGTTAGCATGTAGCACAGCAGTCAGATTTCTGTGAGCTTCTGTCAGGAAATTTCAAGTAAAAATGGATGAAAGTATATTAGTATAGGTGGTACTCCAGCTTTGATATTTCCATGTGAAGATTTTTTTTCCCATTTAATTTGATGCAGAATTTTCTGTCCTTTAAGTAGGATTTGATCATATAGGCAATCTCAAGATGGAGGTGGGGGAGTCATGATCAATTAGTTATAAATTATTGTCTCATGCTAGTATTTATTTATCAAATGCATTGGCAATATCAAATATTGTCACTATATGTTTTATGTGGTTAAGCCCTTCATAATTTTTTTCAGCTTCTTTGGTAAGCTGATAAACGGTGGAATGAATGTTTTTCTTTAAAATCATCCTAAACATGGGGTATTACTGGGAATTCTTCACAGAATTGTTGCATTCTGACTAGGAGAATTTTTTTTCAAAACTTTGCCTGCCATTGGCAGTAGGGAAATTGTCATGTGACCATTGTACAATCTAGTCCTGTTGAAATTTACACAATTCAGAGAAAATGCTTTTATTTCTTTTACTAACAGCTATCTCTCATAAAAATGTTAATGACATAATTAATAGGCTTATTTTACATTTCAGATCTTGAATTAGTTTCATGGGGTGATATCTTTCATATGAAGCATGGATGCTGAACATGAGAAGAAGAGAAAATTTCTTCTTTTAGAAGAATGCTATGGCAAAAGAATCACAGAGGAGTGTGGATCCAATGCAACTGTTATAAGAACAACTCCAGAGACAGAAGTCCAGCTTGTTCCTGGTAGCTTATTACAAGAAGTTTCTCATGAACAAGGTACTTCAATGCTCTGTGTGCAGTCATTAGATCATGATGATGTTTACATGTTATGTCCTTCTACTGATGTTCAAGAAATCTCTCTGTTTCAAGCAGAAGTACTTGTTCCTGTCTCACCAGTGAAAGATCGTATCAAAGTGCTTGCCGATAATCACTGGTTAGAAGAAGCAGCCATGATTTCTGAAGGAAGCAATGTAAACGTTGACTTAGGTGCAGATTTGGATCCTGTTGAAGGCATAGTTCGATACTGTGGTGTGGTTCCAGAATTGGGAAAGGGAATTATGTATGGCATTGAACTTTTGGTAGGTGTTATAATTTTAATCACACAACTTTTGCAATATGCCTAAACTTTGTTATAAATTATATGCATACAGTTTGAGTTTTCTGAATAAAAATAAGGTGCCGAGCTCTTAAAAGTTGGCATCTTTTACTTCACATGTATATTTGACAAAACTGTTTTAACACATTGGATTGTTTTGACAGTATTGAAAAACTGTCACTGCTTCATATTCAAGGTAATTTATTTTACTATAAAACAAATTTCTTTGTACAAAGTACATGTTATTCTTTTTTGTCTTAACAATTTTTCCATGTCATTCAGTATGCTCACCTTAGAAAAATTTGCTGTTTTTGATGACCAAAAATTGAGAAATTTATTATTCCTATATAAGTAATGAATCTAAATACAAAATTCTGAATAGTTGAAACAGTGATGAAACACTTCAAAATGTCTTCCATCAAAGAAGAAAAAAACTTGCTTTTGTTTCTAAAAAAAAAAAATGTTTTCTTCTTGCAGATTGTGGACACAATTTTTTTTTTCACCAGAACCTTTTTTGTGATGAATATTTGCATTTCCGTTTCATTATAGAGTACAAATATTATATAACCTGTTTTTCTATTTGTACCAGTTGACACCTTCCAGATATTTGTGATACTATGGCATAGCAGATCAAGGATCATTTGCCCTCTGCACAGAAGGATCTGAAAAAGAAATATCATATAGATAAAATTCAGTATGAGAAAGAACAACTGATTAAATTAAGAGATGACCCAACAATTAAATTCTGTGAAGCTGATAAAACAGGGCAAATTGTAATATTAAACACAACTGAATATGATCTAAAAATGAATAGAGCTATAGAAGAACTAAATTGCAGCATTCTAACAAAAGACCCAACCGAATCTCAAGTAAGGTACTTAGCTAGAATAAGAAATCACAGTACCTTGCCTGATGAAATAAAGAAAGCATACCCACCAATGGGTACTGGAATACCAAAAATGATTGCAAAAATAAAAACTCATAAGCCTGATACACCTATGAGAGTGATTGTATCAAAAAGGAATTCCCCACTAATAAAACTAGAAAAGAATATCTACAAATTTTTGGCACCTGTGTTCATGAAGACAAGGTTCACTGTGAAGAATACATACGGATTTATTGAGAAAATTAAAGTAATTAAACAAGATTTAAGTGAATATCATATGGCTAGTATGGATGTGAGAGCTCTTTTTCCTAGCACACCAGTACCTCAGGCAATAGAAATAATTATTGAAAAATTGTATGTGCTACAGACAATGAATGCAATACAAATAGAGGAGTTAAGAGAAATTTTATTGTACATATATGAAAATAACATTTTTATGTTTAACAACAAGATGTACAAACAAAATCATGGTGGACCTATGGGGTCACCACTGTCAACTTTATTTGCTGAAATTATAATGAGTGACATTGAGGAAAAAATAATAAGTAAACTCGAGGATCCACCACTGATATACTGCAGATATGTTGATGACATTTTTCTGTTATCCAGGCTAAAAAATGATGAACTTGAGGACTTGACAAAAAAGTATAGTGAAATTTATCCATCTATAGAACTGACAGTAGAACAAGAACATGACAATACTTTGGCATTTTTGGACGTTTTGATTATTAAAACAGAGGAGAATTTACAATTCAGAGTGCATAGAAAATCTTCATATATCCCAGTACTTATACCATTTCAGTCATCACATCCATTAACACATAAAAGAAATAGTGTTAAAACACTAATTAAAAGAAGTTTAACACATTCATCAATTGAACAGTATAGAAAGGAAGAAATTGAATATATTGAAAAAATTGCATATGCTTTTGGATACCCTAAACAGGTATTAAAAAAATGGATTTATGAAGTAACTCAAGGTTACAATAAGGTCAAGACTGATAAAAAACTTGTAAAATATGTGGGAGCAATACCATATATAGAAAATATTTCAGCAGAAATTAATAAAGTTTGTGGCAAGTATGGCATACAGGTAGGAAATCAGGTACTCACTGTAAAAAATTTAGTGATTAAAAATGAAAAAAATTAGCCAATTAGATAGAGCAGGAATTTATGAAATCCCAATAAACCAGCAACCACCTGTGTCATATATAGGCAGCACCAAGAATAAATTAAAGTATAGATTGAACCAGCATATTAATAATTGGAATAAAAAGAGGCTAAGACAGCATTGACCCAATACTGTATGGAAAATCAAAAATGTCCAAGGTTTGAAGATATTAAAATTATTAAGAGCTGTAAAAACGAAAAGCAGCTAAGAATTGCAGAATCAGTGTTAATTGAAAAAAACAGATCAAGATTATGCAACATTAATGAGCCAAATAACCTAAATGAACAATGGAAAGCCCTAATAAAAATTGAACAGCAGCGTAAAAAGAAAGAGGGAAAAAAGAGCAGCAGGGACAATAGATGGCGCCAGAGACACAACGATTCAGAGATAGCGACTGGAGCCCACGCCTCGATGGCTCTGCTCACTTGAGCTGTGGTGGGCGGATGAGACACACCTGCCTCCTGAAGATGACAGGGACCTGTCGAAAGTACTAGAGGATTGGATGTGCGGGGCTGAATGGGTGTGACAGTTGCAGTTGGGAGTAGCAGAGGTTGTGAAACAGAAGGAGGAGTTCCATAATTAGAGTTGACTAAGGTTTAATCACCTGTGAATGTAAGGTTTATGTACATAGTTTTTACTTGAATGGTATGAATGAGATGTATGTGTGATTTTATCGAATTGACAAGCATTATAGTAACATATTATAAGGCAAAGGAAAAAGAAAAAACGATGTTTCACACCCGAAAATAAGAAGCGTAAGCAAGAAGTCTGTAAACCTGTGGAAGCCCAGTTACATCACGATGAATGACGTGTTGGAAGTGTGTGGTCCATTGGAGGTTACCATGTTCTTTATGGTGAGTGGTTATTCCTCATGGTTTTTTCATTTATGAATTGCACGTAAACTATGCGCACTTTGCAAGAGGTTAATACCTTAAAAGTGCAAATATAATAATTAAGGATCTGATTATTTAGTACACTGTAAACTATAGCAAGCATTTCATTAAAATTTCAAAGGTCAAGGAATCCGCCCTGAAGATACTGAAAATAGGAGTGCTTTCAGTTTCTTAATGACACATCGTTGTGACTGGTGAAGCATAACATGAACATGGAAAAAATCTTTCAATCCCTGCTATCACATAGCAGAGTGAAGCTGATGAATCTGCTATGATATTGGATTACCTGTATCAATAAAAATTTAGTACACAAACAGGTTAAATTATATGTATATTTGTTAAAATGAGAAATGAAACTAGAGTGATATCACTGTTAAAAACATTTGGAAACTTAAAGCATGTCAGCATTATTTCAGCCACACCAGAAACCTGAAATTAGATTTCAAGGCAACATAGCTTCTAATATTTTATCAGAAACTGCACAATTTATATGCTGTTTGAAAGGGGAAAAATGTAAATAAAAAATTATAACAGGTATTTTTATTAAAAATAATAATTTTATAATTAAAAGTTAACCTGAATGTTGAGCAGTGATAGTTTTTCTGTAGTGCCCAAGTTTGTTAATGTATGAAGGCATAATTTTGTCACACATTTTTAGTGGCATTAAAAGCATGTTTTCTTACTAAATATTAGCTATTATTTCTTGAAAATGACTTTTGTTACTTTGTTTCTGCTTAACATTTCTTTATTGTGCATTTATTGAAAATGACATACTTACTGAGTAGTGCTTGTTGGTGAATTCGAGAGTATTATAGAATGACTGCTTGGTATGATATTATCCTTAACTATTTTTTGTTGGATATATGTTTTTTGTTGCATGTTGGTGAATTCGAGAGTATTATAGAATGACTGCTTGGTATGATATTATCCTTAACTATTTTTTGTTGGAAATATCTGTGTAAAAAAATATTACTTGCTGCTCATTCCTGTTTTCTTTTTTAACGTGGACATCTAGTAATTTTGCTTCTTATACTTCCACTGGAAAAACTTCTGTACACATTTTCTTCACAATTAATGCTTTACCAAGGATGAAAATTTGAACATTGATTAAAATAGCTTCATTTTATAGCTTCAAATGCTTAATATTTTCTATAACATAACCATAATTATGCAATCCAACATTTGTTTGTCTACTGGCGTCATCAAAGTACAGGTCGCGCCATCTTTTTTCGGGTTTCAACACCACCAAAGGAAAAGTTATTGATTTTTAATATAATTATGGTTATGTTTTAGAAAATATTAAGTATTCCAAGTTATATTATAAAGTTATTTTAATCAATGTTCAAATTTTCATCTTTGAGAACACACTAATTGTGAAGGAAATGTGTACAAAAGTTTTTCCATTGGAAGTGTAGGAAGCAAAATTACTTGACGTCCACCTTAATGCTTTGACATGCGAAAAAAAAACTAGTGATGATCCAAAATACTTAATATCTTGTGTAGAATCATTATATTGCCGCCCCGGTGGCGCAGTGGTCTAAGCGATGGCCTCTGATCATTCGTCCGAAAGGGGTCCGGGTTCGAATCCCGGTGAGGCATGGATGTTGTGTTTGTCTTACGGCACTGGCTCTCTCCCTTCCCTGGAACCAGTGGCCCTAAATTAGGGACGGGCGACTGCTTATAGCCCGTTGAGTTGCTCACGGTGGTCGTTAAAATTCCAATCAAAAAAAAAAAAAAAAAAAAAAAGAATCATTATATTGGGAAAGAGCTACACATTTTCTGACAGTAAAAATGTATACACATTATGTGCACATCCACAACAAAATTTTGAATCTTCTGCTTGCTCCAAAAATTTTCTGCTAGCCAAGTTATTCACACCACTTGTATTGCATGAATTTGTCAGTATGCACTCATCTTGTAAACGGGTGTTTGTATAAAAGCATATATTGATTTACAAATGCTAGTTTACAGTTTAAAAGAAAGATAACAATCACAGATGCATATGCTTTTCAAAGAATTATGCACATGCACATTCTGTGGCAGAAATGGGATTTTTGTACTAGGTGTATGGTAAACTACATTGATTTTATGACTCTTATTCTCCACCCCTCCGTGAAAAAAACACAATAAAGTAGCAGGTCAAAGCAGAGGGTAACATGTTTGGGTTTTGTTTCTGCAGCTTTGAACACAGCTCAAGCAAGTGAAATGTAAGAATTGCTTACTTTCTTAATGGAAACTTAGGAAAACAGAACAAACCACAGAATTCTAATATGCATATTGTAGGTCACTCACCTTGTCATGTCAGGGAGTCCCACTTTCCATGACAAGAAAGGTGAGTGACCTATGATATGCATATTAATATTGGCTTACAGTAGTGGCCAAAATTGTGGAAACCTTTTGGAAAAAGTGCATTTTTGAGGTTTGATGGCTCATAGTACCAGTTTGTTTTAGTAACACCACACAATTATATATCAATAAAAAGATAATTTCATCAAGAATGTAATGCAACAAATTTTGTCCAATTATCTGTATCCTATGAAAAGTTATAGCCAAATAACCAGAAAAAGGAAGCACAACTTGCTTAGATTGATATGAAGTAGCTTTCCTTCATCTGAATAGCCAATGAGCATGAGTGTTTAGAGAGCCAATCAGGTGTCCTCTTGTTTTGGCAATGAGCCAGTCAGGTCACAGTAGGCTTCAGCTATTGATGTCATGTATTGGAGCTGAGAGGAGGACATTAGTTAGTGTGTTATGCGATTGCTATCAAGTTGGTTTTTTTATTTTTTAGTGTGTGTTCTTTCATTTAGTGAGCTTGTAAAACGTAATAAAATGAAAGAATTGGAACAAAGAGTTGACTGGCACCCAGAAAGCAATGTAAAATAGTACTATTCAATGAACAAGGCTTCAGTTATGAAGAAATTAGAAGAAAAATTGGTGAAAACTTAATCAAAGGTCACATTTCTAAATTTTTGAAGAGATATAAGGAGACTCAGTCACTACAAAACCAGACTGGTAAAAGCAGGAAAAGGTGCACAACAGCAAGTGATGATAGAAGAATTAAGAGACTGTGTCTAGGTGACAGAAGGAAATCATGTGGGTGTATACAAGATGAAATGGTGCAATGCAATGTGAAGTTGAGCGCAAGGATTGTTCGGCGCAGACTGTAGGAATTCGGTCTAAACGCTAAAATTCCACGAAAAAAAAAGCCATTTTTGTCTCAAACAAAGGTTGGAAAGATTTAACTGGGCACCCATGTTAACTGGACAGCGGAACAATGGCACAGTGTTATTTGGAGTGATGAGACCAAAATCTTCCTGTTTGGTAGTGATGGCATAAAATATGTAAGGAGAAGAATCGGAGAAGATTTGCATCCTGATTGCATTACATGTACCGTGAAACACCCAGTTAGTGTTATAATCTAGGGTTGTATAACATCAATAAGTGTGGGCAGAATTTGTGTGATTAATGGGAATATAAATGGCCAAAAATACATTAGTGACATATTTGAGTCCAAACTGAAGCCTTCCGCATGTGATCTTTTCCAAGATAATGAAGCATTTATATTTCAACAGGATTCAGCTCCATGTCATGTTGCTGCTGTGTGCATAAAGTGGTTTCAAGATAATCATATTCCACTACTGGAATGGCCCAGACCTTAACCCCATCGAAAATCTATGGAGCTGACTAAAGAAATTTGTTAGTCAGAAGCAACCCAGCAATAAAACCCAATTAATAGAAGCAATAATTCAATCTTGGTTTCACATTATAACAGCTGCAGAACTAAAAAACTTGGTTCACTCCACGGAAAGGCGCTGTAAGGCCTTAATTAACACTAAAGGTTACCCAATTAACTGACATGGTGAGAATTTTTGTATATCTCATTTTTTCTATGTGTTTCACTTTTCTTCTTTATAACTGCTGTTCTAATACAAAACCCTTCATAAAAGTTATTAAATTACATTTTTGATGAAATTATCTTTCCATTGGTATATAATTTTATGGTATTACTCCAAAAAAAGTGGTGTTATGAGCCATCAAACCTCAAAAATACACTATTTCCTAAAGGTTTCCTCAATCTTGGCCACTACTGTACATGTTTCTATGCAATATGGGAGGATGAATACTAGTTTTATCCAAAAATATTGTTGTATAAACTGTAGAATGTTCTTGCCTTTAGGTTGTGTGTTGCATGTAAACAGAAATATAGCAGAACTTACTGAGTACTGGAAACAGAAAAATTGATAAAATGCTCCCACTAGAAAACAGTGTTTTAAACTAGCTACAACAAAATACAGGTAACTTAGTTCAAACAAGTAATTATAAATTGCATGTACACCAAAGAGCCAAAATAGTATGACCAGCATATCTTTATAAAAATCAAAGCAGCTGCAAGTAAACGATGATACATGTGAAGGTCATGAAATGGTATAGATAACACCTTATTTTGAGCTCTGTTAATCAGTGTTATTCTTGTTCTTCAGATGGGAAAGACAGCAGACTTAAGTGAGTTTGACAAAGGCCCAATTGTAATAGCCAAACATTTGGGTCAGAGCATTTCGGAGACGGCAAGACTTTTGGACTGCTCTTGGTCAGTCATGGTTAGTACCTTCAAAATGTGGTCCGAAGAGGGAAAACACATTAACTGCCAACGAGGTGTGGGCCAACCAGGGCTCATTGATGCTAGAGGTGAGTAAAGGCTATCTTCTATGGTGCGAGCTTTCAGAAGGGATACTGTGGTGCAACTCTCCAGTAATTTGAATGCTGGCAATGGGATGGCTACAGGCGACTGAGTGTCCATTCTAACCTTAGTTCACCTTTGAAAATGCCTACAATAGGCACACGAGCGTGAAAACTCGATAGTGAATATATTTCAAATACGTGGAGATAATGTAAATAAACGATGTCATTGCTCTGTCCACGTTATTTTATAAACAATTCATAGCAACTGAAAAATTGTTCATCCAACACCACTGGGATCGAACCCCAGATCCCAGTGGTGTCGTATGAACATTTTTTCAGTTGCTATGCATTCTTTATAAAATAACGTGGACAGAGCGATATCGTCTATTTATTTATCAAAACTTGACTTTGAGTGATTGGAAGAAGGTCTTCTGGTCCGAGAATTTTGTTTCTTGTTGCATCATGTGGACAGCAGGTACGTGTGCGTCATTTACCTGGGGAAGTTTTGGCACTAGAATGCACTATGGGATGAAAACAAGCTGGTGGAGGAAGTGTGATGCTTTGGGCAATGTTCTGCTGAGAAACCCTGGTTCCAGTCATTCATGTGTGGGAAACTATGGTGTCTACCACCTACCTAAGCATCATTGCAGATCAGGTACATCCTTGCATGTCAACAGTATTCCCCTCTAATAATACCTTCTTCCAGCAGGCTAATGCACCATGCCACACTGCCCGGATTGTTCAAGAATGGTTCGTGGAACTTGAGGAAGACTTCCAGGTATTGCCTTGGCCTCCAAATTCTCCAGACATCAATCCGATGGAGCATCTGTGGTTTGTGTTAGAACAGCAAATCCGATTTGCAGCAGCTCAACCACGCAACTTACAAGAGTTAAGGTGGTTCCACCTAAAATCTCTGCCCTATGTTTCCAATGGTAAAACTTCTTTACATATTTTCTTTGATAAAACTAACTTGAAGTTATGGCATGGGATACTTAATATTTTGCTAAAACATAACCATAATTAAGCAATCCAACATTGGTTTGCCTACTGATGCCATCAGTATACAGGTTGCGCCATCTATTAACAGGTCTGAACAATACTCAAACAAAACTGATTGATTTTTAATATAATTATGGTTATGTTTTAGCAAGTATTAAGTATCCCATGCTGTAACTTAAAGTTAGTTTTATCGATGTACAAATTTTTCTCCTTGAGAATACATTAATTGTGAAAAAAATATGTAAAGAAGTTTTACCATTGGAAACATAAGGCAGAGATTTTAGGTGGAACCACTTTAAAGGATCTACTGGTAATTTGTTTGTACCAGATACCACAAGACATCTTTACAAATCTTAGGCATTCATGCTTCATCTGGTAAGAGCTGTTTTGGTGGCACATGGAGGAGCAATGTCATATTAGGCAAGTGGGTCATAATGTTTTGGCCCTTTGATATATGGATTTTAAATGTTCATAGGTTGTGAAGTTATATGCAGGTTTCAGTTTAAGTTTCTGTATGAGATGTAAAAATGTTTTGTCAGATAGATTTAAGTGCAGGGATAATTCTAAATACAATCTGTTGTGATGCCCGTAACCCAAGAACAGTGCATCTGGAAATTCATATGGTATTTGGATTGCATTGATGATGGATAAATGTATCTGATATAAAATGAATTCATCTGATTGGCCATGTATAAATTTAAATATCAAATAAAACATTTAACTTTACACTAAGCACAAAGGAACATTTTATGTATGTAAAAGCTGAAAGAAAATTAAATGCTAAGAAAATTTGTTCATAATCATTGCTATCAGATGCAATTTTTTCTCCAAATCAGATTTTTGGAAATGGTGATATGCCTTACACAAACATGGATATTACCTTGCAAAACTATGCATTTATGCAGGCCCTGATTTACGGGAGGGCACACGGGGCACGTGCCCAGGGCCTCCGATTTTGGAGGCCCCCCAAATTTGAATTAAATGTGTACTTAGTTAATGGGAATTTTGTGTGTGTATATTCAAAATTTATTATTTTTACTTTTGCATGCTCATGAGTCATGTGTTTATAGATGTGGTACATACACACAGTGAGTTTGAGTTTCGAATTTCACGTAAACATGTGGCCATTAATGAGTTTCAGTGGTTTAATAACCTTCAGGTGGCCATTGAGAAGGAGGATCGCTTCCATTGATTCACGTGCCTTTTTTGCTTTTCTGAACGCACCTAAACTCAACTGATCCTTCAACTTCCTGCACATGGCTTGTCGTTGTCGTAACTGTAACCACGAAGGCTTGGTTGTATTTTATGTTGCGTTTCTTGTAGTCTGATGGAATGTTGAATATTTGTTAATTTTCTATATAATCAAATTTAGTTAGTTGTAACAATATATTTAAGTTGAATTATTTAACAGTTAAATTATGTCAAAACGTACATATTTATCCGGCAGTGCTTAACGGAAAGCCAAACAATTGAAACTGAAGAATGATGACCTGCAGCATGGTAGCATTGAACGTTTTGCCATTAAAAAATTGGATATTTCACTTGGTCCCAAAAGTTCTACAAATTCATCTAATTTTACTACTGGTGAGTCTCTTGAGCGTAATTTGTCTTTGGAAGCCAGTAATCTGACTTCAGAATCATCTAACATCACAGATGCTCCTAATTTGGGAAATCTTTTGAATTCATCTAATGAAGAGAGCACAAGTTCCACAATGAATGCAGTGGATCCTGCCTTATGGGGAGAAATTACAGAAGAAATGCGCGAATGCTTTTTGAGCAATCCACCAGTCCAAGATTTGAAGTTGCTGGCATTCACAGGGAAGGATGTATGTGGTAAAAAACCTTTTCTAACAGAAGCTAATTTTTTCAGAATGAAAAAAAGAATGAGAAGGTAAAACGCGACTGGCTTCTTTTATCCCCATCAACTTGTTTACTATTCTGCTGGATATGCAAATTGTATGCTAGGAGCACTACAGCATTAGGATCCACTGGTTTTTCTGACTGGAAGCATGCAAGTGAACGTCTTACAGAGCATGAAAATTCACACATACACAGGCAAGCAGTATGTGACTATTCATCACGCATGAATGCTTCTGCACGCATTGACTGTCAGTTAGTTATGCAGTATTGGAATGAATCCAAGTACTGGCAAGATGTTTTGCATAGAGTTGTTGCAACAGTTAAGTATCTCTCAGTTCGTGGGTTGCCAATGTATGGTGATGATGAAACAATTGGATCAGTTCAGAATGGAAATTTCCTGGGCTGCTTAGAATTAATTGCAGAATTTGATCAATTCTTAGCTCAACACTTGGAAAAATGTGGGAATCCAGGAAGTGGTAACACCAGTTACTTATCTTCAATATGTGTGGATGAATTTGTTGAATTAATGGCTGTACGTGTTTTTAATGCCATCACTGATGAAATAAAAATGTCAAAATATTTTTCTGTCATAGTTGACTCTACTCCAGACATTACAAACATAGATCAACTGGCTTTTATCATAAAGTATGTCAACAAAGATTGTGAAGCAAAAGAACAGTTTTTGACATTTATTCCGTTCCATGGACATACTGCAGAAAACATTACAAATACCATGATATCTTTTCTACAGGAGGCTGGCTTGGATATTATGAATGTCAGAGGCCAAAGCTATGACAATGCCAGCAACATGTATGGGAAGTATTCTGGTGTTCAAACACGCATTAGGGAAATCAATCCACTAGCGGAATATGTGCCATGTTCTGCTCACACTTTAAATTTAGTTGGTGTGAATAGCATAGATAGTTGTGGTAAAGTTCTCTCTTTTTTTCACATTTTTGCAAAAACTCTATACTTTTTTTTCTGCATCAACTCACTGTTGGAAAATGCTTCAGGAGAAAGTCCAGGAAGCACATGGAAATTTATCACTCACACTGAAGAGTCGGTCAGTTACCAGATGGTGTGCAGATGCTGCAGCTACACGATCAGTGAGGAAAAATTATCGTGAAATAGAGAAAGTTTTAGTATTTCTGTCAGAAAATGTAGAAGATTCTCCACAGACAAGAGATGAAGCAAAATCACTGCTGAAGAAAATGCGAACAATGGAAATATCAATCAGCACAGTAGTTTGGGACACAATACTTCAGAGATTAAACTGTGCAAATCAAACTTGCCAGAATCCAGAAGGAAATATTTCTGAAGTACCTAAAATTTTCCAGTCGTTAATTGAATTCATTCAGTTCGTGAGGGAAAATTTTGAAGTCTATGAAGAGGAAGCTAAAACATTAGTGTCTGAAAATGTGCAATACCATGGTCATGATTCCAGAAGAAAGAAGGTGCCCAAGAATAAACACCTAGATGAATATAACATTGAACATATAGGACTCAGTGCAAGGGATATATTTAGAACTCAAGTTTATTATGTGCTTTGTGATGCTTTAGTCACTCAGCTTTCAAAAAGAAAAAGTGCTTATGAAAATATAATGAGAAAATTTGAATTTTTTACAAAAAAATCAAGATCTGAAATTTTTGAAGGGGCAAAAGCATTGCAGGAATACTATAACAATGACCTTGACGACCAGTTTTCAGATGAGTTTTTGCAATTCTCCTCAATGATGGGGGAGCATGCAACCATTCCCCAGATGCTGCAAACTTTGAAGGTAAACAATTTAGAAGCCACATTTCCGAACACTGAGACTGCACTTAGAATGTTCATGACATTACCGATTTCAAATTGTACAAGTGAGAGATAATTTTCTTTGCTGAAAAGATTTAAAAATCCCTTACGATCAACCATGTGACAAACGAAACTGGCATCATTAGCTCTGCTGTCTTTGGAGAGTGATGTGACACAGTCTTTAAATTATGATTCTCTGATACATGACTTTGCATCTAGGAAATGTAGAAGAAAAATATTCAACCCAACTGTTTCGTCCTGATATAGGAGGTAAATTTTCAATTGTTTTTATTCATTCCTAAAAATAAAGAATAGTAACCGAGTTATTACAAATAAAAAGATCTGGTGCTCAAACACAGCACTTTGTCATCGTATTGTCAGTTTTGTTTGACATTGGACAATTTATACATTCATGTCATTATGTGCTCATTAGATTTTGGTAAAAATTGGGTAAATGTGTAGTTTAGCGTGGTAAATTATTTGGTCGGAAAAGTTGTAAAATTTCTAAAAGTGTGACGTACCGATTCTAAAATATGCAATTTAAGGGGAAATGGTAAAAAAATTTCATCGTTAGAATGAATATTAAAGATGTTTACCGAAAAACTTGAACTCCAAGTATGATGAGTCAGCAGACACTGCGGGAGGCCTTAAACAACGCTGAGGCGTTGACTTGAAGCTGTGCTCCGTTGAAAGGAAGGATCGCTGCAGCCAGGACATTCATGGGCGGAATAGTACAACAGGAACCGGGTACGCTGTTGTCAGGAAAGAGTGTAGTGCTACGCTACAGAAAATAGTTCATTTCGGTGTCAGTTCTTGACATCGCAATCGGACAGTTTCTTGTTTTTTTCACATGGGATTCTTTGATGCTGAATGTATGAACTCATTTCTCCGTGGAAGCTTTTTTTTTTTTTTTTCATTTAGTAATCAAACTTTCATTTTGAGACTTGCCATCTAACTTCTGTTAGAGAGAATGCAACACCTACTCTAACGCTTTTCTAGAAACAAGAAAGGCATGTGCATACTTACTATTTCGTATCACGGAATTACATGCCAAAGAACGAAGACAGTCTCTGCATGTTTTTTTAAAAAGTGAGACAGAAATTACAAACTACATTCTTTAGCGTAGCAGTATATTCTGTTACTCTTTCCTGACAAGAGCGTACCTGATTCCTGTTGTACTCTTCTGCCCATGAATTCCCAGCCGCAGCAAACCTTCCTTTCAACGGAGCAACGCTTCAGGTCGCCGCCGCAGCGTGTGTTTACTCATCCTACTTGGACTACTTGGAGGTAAGTTTTTTCGGTAAACATCTTTAATATGCTTTTTTTTTTTTTAATTTTGCAGCTTTTCTGACCAAATAATTTAAGACGCCGAAGTACAACACATTTACCAAAAATTGAACCGGACTAGGTGTTCCCCTCAGCTTTTCAGATTATTATTATATGTTTTTTGTTTTGTTATTATTATTATTTTTTTTTGTGTGTAACTCACTCTTCCTCATCAACACAAAATTTTATGTTTTGCAGTTTTGTGATATATTGATCATGATGCGCTGATTTTTTCTTGGTAGAAACCGGGAAGCTGGAAGTAGGAGTTCCCATAGCACTTTTTCAATTGTCTATGCAGTTTCACATCTCTATTTATGAGGAAGCCCAGTGGAGGTCACCATGGATTTTTTTTTTCTCGTTTTAGTTTACATTTTTTGTTGGATGCATTGTTCTGATGTTCTAGACGCAAGAATCAGTACATTGCAAGACCACAATATTCACTAAAATTAAGATGTCCATCCATTTTGTCATAGATATATTGTTATAGTTAGTCTATGGGGGTCATTAACACCACAAACTACTGATCAACTAGTTGTCCCCGCACAGCCAGAGTTGTATAAAAATAAAATGTATCTGCGTACACAGCTATTAAAACAGAAAACTCGCTGCCAACCCGCAAACCATGATAACAATAGAATAAGATAATTTAAAGGAAAATTAATAAAACAAATAATTATTAGAACATTACAGATTCCAATGAGGACAAAATAGTACATTTTAATTGAATGTGCAGCAATGTGTGTAAAATGGACTTTTATGGCAAAATATTAAAATATTGGACTATGAACCTCATAAAAACAAGAGATTAATTAAAGAAAGTTTTTATATCCAGAAAAACAGTTCTATCAATGAACCTTCAAAAATTATAAATATGATTTTCAACTAGTTAATTCAAAAATACTGGACTTACAAAATGCATAAGGAAATATTTGTATTTAATTGACAATTGAAAAAGGAACCTGGCAATAAAATTTAAATTCTGTGTAAACAAAACTTTTAATACAGTTCGTATACATTGAGAACAGGCCTTGATAAAATCTAGAGGCCAGAAATGTGTGTAAAAACAAAAGAACTCAGAAGATGTGAAAAATAATTAAGTTCTTCAGTTAAAATAGAATTAAGTATATTAATCTGAGTAAAGCATTGAGTAAGTGTTTTAATTGCTGTATATAGGCCTAACATTTTTTTTTTAATCTACATGCAAAAACTATCTGCAAACCTGCTAATGATTTGGAAACTATCAGCGTACCCATGTACGTCTACATTCTGCTACTCTGCACACAGTGACTATCATTTGGTCGATAGAGAATAAGGAGGGGGCCCCGGAAATGTTTTGTGCCCTGGGCCTTGCATGTCGTAAATCGAGCCCTGCATTTATGCCACGTAGTGGTAACAGGGTGCGCACGTGTGCTTGAAAACCTGGAAAATCATGATCACGTTTTCAAGGCCTGAAAAACGGTGTTTTTTTAATGCTGTCTTGAAAAGCCTTGAAATTTGAAATTAGTGCTTAAAAAATGCCCTTTTAGGAAATCGTGTTACTGTTACCCCTTCATTTTTTAAAGTTCCTCTCCTCTGTTCTCAAAGAAACCGCCGGCAATGGTGGTGTTTCGGACGGACGTGCACCAAATCCTAATTTGGCTGGGGAAAAAAAAGCACTACTTCCAGTGCAATAAAATTGGATGATTACTAGTAGGTCTGTTAGGAAGGGTAGCTTGATGTCCGTCCCGACAACTGCTGAGAATGGAAGGGGAAAGAAGAGGCATTTAGCATTTGCAGGGGGGTCGCGTATGTATCAAGTCAACTGGCATCCACCAGTGAGTATGCCTGAACAACACATTCATCTTCTTGTTTATGAGCATGCCAGGCCCTCCCTCCCCTCAAGAGACTTCTGCTACTTATGATAAAAAATAAGAAAACTATCTTTGTGAATTTTTCACGAAAGTGGCTGAAATTTTTACATTCACTATAATTGGATTACAGAAGCTCACTTCCAAAATTCCAATTGAATCAGTTTAAAACTTAATAAGTTAGCATTGGTAATTTTTATTATGGACAAGTATGTGGGCCTCTTTGGATAGAGTGAGCCTGGAGTAGAAAGGGTGTTACCATAGCAACTGTTGATTGACAGCTGGGAGCGCTGATCTGAAGCCCTTGGTTGGGAAGAAAGCAAACACCTGTTTATCACTTCCACAGCTCAAAAGGACTAAGAGAAAATTTTCAGAAATCAATTTTTCTGAATTTTGAAAATAACACAGTAAAATTTTTACAGTGGTTAAGATACATCACAATAAAGTTCTACTGCAAATTTCGCCAAATTCCGTTAGGAACTTTAGCAGATGCAAAAAAAAAAAAAAAAAAAAAAATCTTCCGTTGCATAATCGGATTGAAAAAAAAGAAACAGTAATTATAAATTACGGGAAAAGCAAGTGAATTATTTTTTTTAGATGCCATGGTTTATTTAAACAGTGATCCGTAAATTTTTTTCTGTGATGATATGGACTCTATTTGAATTACAAACATACATTTTTATTCAGATGTCTGAGTTACTGTTTTAATAAAAAAAATCATCTATAATTAAAAAGTTTTCAATGGATTTAAGCGAAATTCAGCAGATAAACGTCTTTTAGTAAATTGCAACATCATGACGTAAATTTGGTAATTTTGTTGAAAATTGGGGAGCATTTTTTTTTTTTACACTTTCTATTATAGTTAGGAAGGAGGAGGAAGGGTGCGACTTGACAGTTCAGTGAGCTGCAGGTGGTGATTTATGGCGATGTGCCAAATGAAAAGAAGCCGTTCCATCAGGACATTCCAAAGGTTGTGTGTGTGCGCGTGGACGCATCCTCCTGCTGTTTTATCTTAATCGGAATGTTTTTGTGCGGGGGGGGGGAGAGAAATACCCGTTTCAGCTTTACATCTTTCACGGCTCTCTCTCTCTTTTTTTTTTTCTTGGTAATAAATAAAAATCATAGTTGCTGCATTCACCATTGATCCATATTTGCATTTCTTGAATATAAATATCAGACAATCAGGAACATGGTGTTGGGTGGGTCTTGATGTTCTTCATTTTGCATCTGCTGAATTCAGTTCTCTGGGAATAAGGAATGATTTATACTGTGAATATATTTATATAAAACTACATATTTTTGAGCTGAAAAAATAGGTCTACTTGTACACAGTAGCTAACGTGTGAACTCAGATGAAGACAATCAGACGTCTGATTCCATAAAAAATAAAAAATCAACATAATTTTTTTATTATACACTACAGGTAAAAGCAAAAACATGTTTTTAAACAAACATTATAAAGGAAAACAGATTTTTGAAACGCATGGCTTGTTCTTAATTTCTGAAAGTTTCTTTTTTCCACATCCTTTTTTTTCAATTTCAATACATTGTAACAGGATACTGTGTGTTGTATCACTTAGTGATGTGGCAGATTTTCAGTTGCCGATATCCGCGATCGTAAGTGGTAGTTGCATTGCGATTGTTGATGATGACAAGATAAGTACTGGAGTGATGTAAAATGTTGCATAAACTAAAAAAAAAAATAAAAAAAAATTCGCCCCGCCTTCGAACTTTTATGCGGTCATGATAGCTGATCAACCATTTCAGTCATTTGAACATTGGGGGTAGGTGGGGTCTAAAGGAATTCAGCCGTGCTTAAGCGCCTAGAGCAATGAAAACATGCTAATTTTGGACAGTTCTATTCCCTTCCCTCTACCATCCCTAATAATTGAGAGTGCATACTGTAGTTTCCAATATTTTATTTATGAGCTAGTTTTCGCGCTGTTTGTTATTTTTTTATTTTCGAAATTACTAACCCTTTGGAACTATGGTTGCAGAAACATTTATGCTTTGGGTTTGTCTGTACGATAATTCGCATGAAAGCGGTTGGATTTAGGCAAAATTTTAGTATGCTGTTGGGTACAACCTGGAAACCTACCCTGTTGAAAAAGGTCGAAATTAAATTTAAAGGCCAAGACATAAGAGCAGTATTCATTCTCCAAGCTTAGGAATGTTAACTCACATAAAATCTGTTTGATTGCAACAAAGTTTTGGTATGTTATCAGGGAGGAGAAACCTACCCTTGTAGAAAATGGTCCAACTTGAATTCAAAGGTCAGGGCATAAGAACAGAATTCGTTCTTTACGATCTTATGCTTGATAAACTTGATCCATTTGCATAAAGCACATTCATCCATTTGCATCTTTCATCATTTTTATTACTAAAAACTGAAATTACTTTTAAAAAATAATTTGAACATGATACTGTAAAGCGTAATAATCATCCTGGAATTTTTTGTATATGTCCTGGAAAAGGCCTGGAAAGTCCTTGAATCCCCCCCCAAAGTGTACGAACCCTGTGGTAAAAATGTGTGCCATGCAAAGCAAGGAATTCATGGAAAGTGTTGCATGTTGATCCAGCTATTGCACTCAAAAGAATTGGAGTGAAATGTATTATTTGTTTGAAAAAATATATGCAATGCATAACCAAAATCTCTTTTTTTTTTTTTTTTTTTTTTTTTTGTACAGAATTTTGTCATCATGACAGCATGGCTGTGACATGAAGATGTATATTACATAAAAAGAAAAAAAGGACAATTGCACAGCATTTTGTATGCAAATAAATGATGCTTCATTATCAAAGTTCCTTGTGGTGCTATGATATTGTGACATGCTTCATATTAGATTGTTTTTTTGTCTCATTACCTTGAAGTCCTTGGTGATATCTCTCTATTGCCTTGAACAACGTTTTATTGATATATATGTTCTGTGTGAGCACTTCAGATTTTAACCAAAAGTTGTACCACAGTGAGTCAAAAGATTCTCTTGTTTGCTATTAAAGAGTTTAATGATGTGCAAAAGCCTTACATGCTGATTTCATTCAGTAAGGTACAGGCCTTTATTTTCTATAGTCCTTTCCCAACATTCCACCAGAGCCACAATCCCACAGTGGTATCACTCGGCAGGTTTCAAGGACAGAAACTCTGATGCCAGATTCCACATACACCACTGAAGCAAAGTGCTGTCCTTCTAGGAAATGGGTCATGGAGCAAAACAGCTGGTGGCAGTCAGGTGGGGGGCAAGGTCCAGACTGTGTGGAGAATGGAATAGGATCTCAACCCCTTCCAATTACTGTGGTTTTTGGTGGGCATTATCCACTTGCAGCAATTCCTGCTTCCTATTGACGAGTGCTGGGTAGCATTGGCACCAGGCATCACGGACCCGCTGCAGTTGTTCGGCATAAAGGTTTGTGCCTACAGCCTGACCGTCAGGCATGAATTTCCAGTGCACAGGACCCTCTTAATTTCACCTAATGCATGAAGGACTTTCATCTGAAACCACCCTCTTTGCACCACTAGCTGTGCTTCTTGGTGTGGCTTCAGCTCCTGGGTCCCAGTGGTAGGATAATGTAGGAATATCCACTCTTTATCACCTGTAATGATATGATGCAGAAACCAATCATCCTATAGATTTAAATGCAATCTGTGACAGGAAGCAACACATTATTTCACATGCTGGAGTGTCGATTCATGGGGAACCATTCAGTGGTGCCTGGGAGAGAAACGAAGCTGGTGCAGGTGATGAACGATAGTGGATTGGGGAGACCCCACCTCAGCTTCTAATTGTCGCAGACTAGTACTGGAATTCGCATCACTGCTTCTACTATAATGTCAATATTGATGTGCTTTGGACGTCCTGACCTCAGCTTGTCTACATGACTGGTATACCCAGCACTGAAACACCTGAACCATTTTTGTTCAGTGCGGCTGTCCACTTTTTCCTTGCCTTCAGCTGCACCAATTTCTCTCGCTGCTGCTGCTGTTTTCAATTTTTTTTCAGTAATAGCGTAGGAGCACCTAAACAACACATTTATTGATCTCTATCCTCTACTCACCAGATAACGTAGCGTATCTGTATGCCAAATGCACATCAGCCTCGTGTGTTCCACGTTATTGTGGTACTCAGTTAATGCTGGCATGCGTTTCACAGAATAATGGAAGCCAAACATTATGTGTAGCTCATAAAGGGACAAACTTTTGACTCTCCTGGTAACTGTTATTGAATATTTAGCTGCCTTTGTGAGATAGTTAAAGGGTATATGTTGTTGAAGTTTTAGTAAGTTAGAAGTGCACGCAGAACATTTTTGTGTATGAGTGTCCTTTTGCTTATTTTAATGTTTTAGTAAGGCTTCTGTATTAGATAGTTTTTCTGTTTTCATTACAAAAATGGTAAATAACACTAAGTGTTTTTACACTTCCAGCATCTGGCATTGATCAGCTTTGTATTTATTGTGTTTTATAAATTGTCATTTTCAGGCACATCCAGAACATGGGGTTTGTGATGGAAGCATTAAAGGGAAACAATACTTTCAGTGTGCAAGTAACAATGCCATTTTTGTGGGAATCAATAGGTTGAGACTTCACTCACGTGGCTATAAGTTTTCGTCTGGACAGCGTATGGATCATGATTCATCAAAAAGTAGTGAGTATTTGTCAACTAAAGAATACTCTTTTATATAGAAATTCTTGTTCTATCTGTGTGGTAAAAGAAAATATTACATAGACATGTTTCTGTTATCTATAAAGATCTCAACAGAATGATCAAGTAATTCCTTGATGTTTGTAGGAGTCTGTGCTGTTAAGACAAATTAAGTGAAAAGAAATCGTGACTATACAGGGTGTCTCAAAAATACACGGCAAAACTGCAGGAATGAGTTCCTCGTAGGTAGATAAGAAAAAAAGTTTATATCAACATAGGTCCAGAAATTCTTGGTTTCTGAGTTATGAAGGTCTGTCTATGACACTTAACTGTTCACATTACCTTATAGTAATTGTTCAAAATGTCCACCTTCTGCTTCAGTACAGGCCTCACATCAATGTCTCATGGACCCACGAACACACTGCCAAATTCCTGGCATGTGTCTTATTGTTTCCCAGCCTGCCACAATTTGATTGCGGAGAGTTTTCACATCTGCTACTGGAGTCGAATACATCAACGATTTTAAATGGCCCCACAAGAAGAAATCTGGAGGTTTTAAATCTGGTGAACAATGAGGCCAGGCAGTTGGTCCACCTCAAGCTATCCACTGATTAGAAAACTTTGGATTCAAGTAATTGTGAGCTATGTGGCTAAAATGCGCAGGATCAAGCATAAAGTGTGCTTGTTGACGAATGATCAATGTTGTGTCGTCCAAGAAATTGAGCATGTTGTTTTCGAGAAAGGTGTGGTATGCCCGCCCCGTGAGTTTGGGAAGTACACGGTTCCCAAATAACTTATCCAAAAACACCTGCCCAGATGTTTAGGCTGAAACACTGTTGGTTATGTGATGGAAGAATTGCACGTGGGTTTTCCTCGGCCCATACATGCTGATTGTGAAAGTTTAGGATTCTGTCGCGTGTGAACTGTGCTTCATCGGTGAATATCACTAAGGCAGGAAAGTTAGGAGTTGTACATACCACTCTGCTGCAAGAACCACTGGAAGAACATTACTTGCACAGGGTAATCTGCTGGTGACAAGGCCTGTACCCGTTACAGATGGTACGGATACAGGTGTTGTTCTCGCAACACTCTCCAAATAGTCAAACGATGAACAGGCAGTTGCATTGCTAATCTGTGTGTGCTGATTCCAGGAATCACACGCACAACATCTAAAATCTCCACCTCTACTTCAGGAGTCGTAGATTTTGGTCATCCTTTGTCGGCAGCACGAGATGTAAAGGTCCCATGTTCACAAAGGCGGCGATGAATACTTTCAAACATTTTCCTGTCTGGACATCTTCGTCCATGGAAACCTTTCGTGGTACAAATGACTAGCCTCCAGAGCATTGCCATCCGCCAAACTGTACATAAAGTGCATATCCGCTTGCTCCTGATTTGAGTACATGGTTGAAAAGGAAAACCACCAGAGTATGTCAGTACCTTGTGATGAAGGAATTAACCTGCGAGAGATAAAACATTCTGGTGAATAACTGGGAAACCAAGACAGACCTGAGTCAGGTAATGTGAACAGTTAAGTGTCATAGACAGACTTTCATAACTCGGAAACCAAGCATTGCCGGACCTATGTTGATATAAACTTTTTTCTTATCTACCTACGAGGAACTCATTCCTGCAGTTTTGCTGTGTGTTTTTGAGACACCCTGTATATATGTTATAAATGTTTGACTCTACATGAATATATATATATTTTTTACCATAGTTTTGTGAAGAGCTGTTCTGAACACTGTGGAATCCAATGGGAACTATTCAGGACCGTCACTTTGAGGCCACTGATTTCTCATTTCCACTTGGTTGCAGTTCTGCCCATGATTCCTTTGTCCCTTGGGTTTTCAGCACACTTCACATTGGTATGAATTCTCAAGCCATAAACCTATGGTGTTAACTTGGGCATCACCTGTATATTCATCCATAAGTCACTTGTACATTTATCCATAAGTCACTTGTACATTTATCCATAAGTCACTTGTACATTTATCCATAAGTACATAACACAACCTTCTGTGACTCCTGCATGAATGGAAAAGCAATGGATGAAACACTGTTTTCTAGAACACATGCTCTACTGTTTACATACCTTAGGAAATTCTTATTTACGGCCCAATTTTTCTAGAGCTTTCACAGAAGCACCCTGTTTACTCCATTGTTAACCTTCTCCAAATCTATAAAGACAGCAAAAAATTTCCCTTACCAACAAATACTTTTTAATCAACACATGTAATGAAAATAATTTAGTTAATACAGCTTTTATAAGGTATAAGAGCACTCTGTAAAACTCACATCTTGTACATCAAGCCTTATACCTTACGAGTGACAACTTCACCAAACACTACTACCCCTAGCACACTTTGTAGGCTGGTGCAATGATAGTTTTTATATTCACTCTGATAACCCTTTTCTTTGTTCAAAGGAACAATGATCTTGTGAAAAGTACAAACATAACTGACAAATTGTATTAGGACCGATGTACAGAATGTGATCTTAGTGGGACATGAGTTTGTCCCTAACGGGCAGTCTGCTTGTCCCTAAAGGGCAGTCTAAATGGAAGCAACGTGGTCATATCAATCCTTAAAGCTGAGATAAAATTAAGCTTCACATTTATCTAGTCCTGTGTGACATTGGCAAGAGGACTCCTGCTCACTGAGTTTAGTACCGGAATCCTTAGGGGGGGATGACCAGTTGGAAGTGTCAGCTCTGTGCTCATTGCATTGCATTGGGGTTTCTGACAAGGTTTAGTCCCATCATTCCTATGGCTCACTGATCCTCTTACAGAGGAAAAAATAAATATTGGAAGTGGGAACAGGATGCCCTGATAGGAAAGTAAAAAGAGAAGATCTCAGAAAAATTAGGGTTAAAGGAGCGTACTGTTGCCTGTAAGTACAAAACAGTGGCGGCATGTGACTTTTTTTCACATAATTTTTTTTATTTATTTTCTCATGTGTGAAGTATAAAATAAGTAACCTGACCCGTGAAAAGATTTAAAGATTTTACCGGAGACGCACGTTTTACATGACTTTGAGACCAACACAAAACCTGTTTATGTAAGATTCCAGCCCTTTGCCTAAATATATTTTTCTCAGTTTGAATTGCCCTCTTGGACTATTTGGGAACTGTTAAGCCAGTTTGAATATGAAATATATTGCATCGAAATAGTATTTTTATTAAAGAGATCAACAGAAGATAAAAAGCAAGACTGAACTATACATCTTTTTCATAAATGAAATTCTATATACACCTCTACCTTCACTGACACCAAAAGAAAAAAGTATTGAAATCTTCTGCACACAGCGTTTACCAATACAGCAAGAGAGAAAGCTTACCTTACGCTCATATTGTCTTGTATATCAGGTCTATCTTTCGTTCTTTCTGTTTGGCAAAGTGATTTATTATATGGTCATACCATGTCTGTTCTACTTCCATCCTCCTCACAAGTGCCTTCTCGATGGACAGAACTGATAAACTTGACAACCTTTCTTGTCCAATGGAGTTTCTCTTGCAGTTGTTTAATCCTCTTCAGGCACGAGAAACTGCATTCCACAGAGGCCGATTTTGCAGGAATTGTTACTACGAGGGAAAGAAGTCTAAACAACTCTGGCAGTGCCTGTGCTAGATTATTATTGTATATGGCTGATAGAAGTTCTGTTGTACTTTTGGCATTGTTCCACAGATCTCCGTCTGAATACAGAACCTGCAGCTCACTATGCAGTTTGGTGCTGTCAAAGTATTTTTCATAAGTTTGAAGCAGAGCTTTAAAACAATGTTCAGGAAAAATTCTGAAATGAGCTTCAAAGCAGTGTACATCGACCAGCTGAAGAAATTTTAATTTCTCATTGTCAGAAAACATGCATTTTAACTGAGTTGTAACATTGTCTATTACCTCTTAATACAGTCTTCTGTATTGCACGGTGGGTGAAATATTATTGCTTCCTTTAAATCTTTTATTTGGAGAGATCATCAAACTGTCTCCGATCTCAAAAGTACAACAATTTTTCACATAAGCCAGTAATTTGTTTGTTACAGAATGTAACATCAGAACTATTTGATTGCAATACAAAGAAAGTAACCTCAGTTACATCAAATAATTTTTTTATATGAGAAGAGAAGAAAAATGAAATTCAAATCTTGAAGCTACCATTTTAGTCCTGCTGCTTTGTGAATTGTCTCATCATCATAGTTGGAATCATCCTCAATTTTTTCAAATACTTCAATTAGCAGCAACCTGTGGTCAGCTATGGTAGACACTGAACGAGATTTGAAATTCTACCTGGTCTGTGATACACGAGGTAGTCTGGGTCCACCAACAGATTCTAGTAAATGAACACGCTTTGTCGATTTGGAAAAGAATGCACAAATTGCATTTAAATTTGCAAATTAAACAAAAAAAAATAAAAAAAATATGTGATTCCTTCAACACTGACGCTGCTCTGCTCAAAACTAAGTTCAGCCTGTGTGCGTAGCAGTGAACAAATAATGCTTGAGGGGCATTACACTTCACTTCTGCTTGCAATCCATTCAGCTCTGTTGCCATCACAGCTGCGCCATCATATGTCTGTGCAACTAGTTTTTCTTTGTAGCTAAATCTTTCCAGCTCACGATCCAGTAATTCTTTAAGCGGAGTAGCACACCGATCAGAACTTACGTCAAAAAATCCCAAGAATCTTTCTACTGGTACTCCATCTTTCACGAATCTAACTATAATTGATACTTGTGAATGGGAGCTAATGTCTGTCGCTTCATCAATCTGCTAAGAAAAAACTGTGCATTTTCAATATCTGTATTCTTAACTATATGAGCAACTGATTCGATTAAATAATTCTGTATTGTTTTTGAAGTTCCTGAAAATGTTTTACTATTCTCCATAAACACTCAATGTTTCATCACTCTTGGAGAGGAAATCAATCATCGAGATAATTTCCCTTATTTTCAGACTACTTCGCTCTAATCATGTCCACGAAATGGGAGCTCTTGCCGGGCCACTAGTGTTGTAATATCAATTAACTTCTTCATTACATCACAATTCTTTTTCATTATGATGTAAGTCACTTGTTCTCTTCGCTTCGTTGAGACAATAGTTTATCCTTGTTTTGCCTAGCAACTCTAATTTAACAACTGCCGGAATGTGATCTTTACACTTTTTGTGCCTGTCCAAAGCACGTGGTAAGTTTTTCAAATCATTGAAGCCTTTCTCTAGCCAGACTTCATTGCCACTCACAGGAAACAGCAAACATGTCCAACAATATAGTTTGTTCATTGATTCACCACCAGTTGGCCATTGTTCTTTTCTGTACCAGTTAATATTAAAACCTCTGTTTGAAGTTTTGCCCTTTGAAGTCATCTTTTTCATTTCAGGTGTAGGCCTACCGACATTTTTAATTTGATTCTTTTCTTCAAAATCTCTCCTACTGAAAGGCTTTTCCAGTAAGCTCTCCACCATATTAGATATGTTTGAAGCAGAGGCCATGGTCTGACAAACAACTCTTCATAAAACATAAATAAAATTAGTTACACAAACATTAGTGTGAAAAAAAAAGCAACTAGAAAGAAGGCGCTATGTAATGCCACTCGAAGCTGTCAGAATGAGTAGTTAACACAGTGAAGCTTCCTACAGGGAAACAGCTGTTCCCGTGAGGCAAGATAATATCTGCCTCACAGGAAGTGTTCGCCGTTCCACCGCGCCTCCTACCCTTTGGATCTACTGATTCAGTGGAAGTAAACAGGTTTGGCGCAAAATCTACGAGAGGCATTTTGCTTATTGCCTCACGGACAGAGATCGCAAGCTGAGGACATTTCATAACTACGCGCTACCGATTATTTTCCAAAAGCGCCAATTTAAAAAACTGAATGAACACATGTACGACATTTAATTCAAAAGAGTTAACTAGCATAAACTTTTGCTCTCCTATACCCAAAAGTACTGAATGAACAGAACAAATAATTCTAACTAAGAGTCTTGAAATTCTGAGGAGGCACTGCCTCCCTCGCCTCCTCCTAAAAGCCGCCACTGGTACAGAAAGTTTATAAGCTCATCTAAAATACTTTATGCTGTAGTGGTGCCTCACTTCATAGAACAGTCTCTTGGCTCTCCCCATGCCAAGATAAGAAGGGGGGGACTTAGCTCAGAGACTTACAAAGAGTGCAAAAATTGCTCATAAACACCGAGTACTAAAAACCACTGGTCCTTAAAAGGATTAATATTTTTTCACTATCAATGATTAGTGAAATTTTCTGTCAGTCTCCACTACCACTCAGATTCTAAAACATAATGAAATTGGAAGATTTCTGAATTTCTGGACTTAGAAAATTTCCAGTTCATTGTAACTGCACAGCTGCCCCCTCTCCCCCAAAAATGTCAAAAATTAATTGGGTCATTTCAATGTCAAATCACCCAGCATTTTCACAAGATGTCACCCACCCATCTCAGATTTTTGTGAAAATTGGTGCAAAGTATTGTACTGGTGAGATATGAAACCTGTTAAAAGTTTAGGTCAGTTGGTCCAGTAGATCTTGAGTAATGCCACTTTAAAAATTGGGTAGCTCTCTGCCTTTGAAGTTTTTGCACTATGAGCTTTCAGAAATACACTGTAGGACAAAAAAATTCATAACTTCACAACTAACTGTTGCAGCCACATATTTTTTTCTAAATGATCTACACATTTGAGAACAACCTGTTTTGGCACATTTTCAGAATTAAAAGAACCTTTTTTTTTTTTAATTTAATGACAAAAGACATGGAAAAATGAGGCCACATTTTTGTTAAACAAAACAATTTCTTTCAAAATGAGCCCCCACTTCAAATTTGCTGAAAATATTTTCATGTGTGTATTATAATGTAACCTTTCATTAGGAGAAAAAAATTCTTCGGGGAATTCTTAATTTTAGTGAGGGAAAAAAATCCAAAATGGCGTCTTTTATATGTGGAACATTCCGGCACGAAATTACCCAATTTTTTAATTAAGTGGTTGCTTGACCATTTTATATGTCTTTTCCCCCATTAGTTTAACCTTATCACTGAATAGCTCAAAACAATTTTTATTTTATTTTTATTTGCCACCATCTTGGATATAGGTTCATTTTTCTTTTCTGTGGCAGGCCAAAATAGGGCCTCACAATGGTTTTGAAAAAAAGGCAATTGTTTTCCTCTTATTGTAGATCGAAAGTTTTCATTTTCATTACCTTAAAGAGGACATTTTAGTATTACAGAAAATGTGCAAAAATGATAGAAAATATTTTTTTAACCATGCTTAAAATGGTATTGAAATCTGCAATACTTGCAATCATAAATCACCATTTTTGATGGACTGTTAAGGTGACTGGTAGTTGGAACCCCAAGTTGGGAATTTTTCTGTAATAACAATGGCTAGTAGTTTTCAGTTATGGAGAACATAAGTCTGGGAGGACACACATGCACGCACGCACGCACACACACATACGTTTCAGATCATCAACAAATAAAATAATTTATTTTGGATCTTCATATTTTTTTCGTAAGTACATATAGTACATAAACTCAACAAGGAGAAATATTCTACTTTCATATTTAAAATGTGCTATTAAATAAAAAAGTAATTTAAGCTGTTGAATGTAAAGTTGTAATAAGGTACAGGAATTTTCTTTAGTTAGTTTTTCATCCAGTGCATGTAAATAAATAACTTTAAGAAAATGAAAAAAACAAACAAAAAAACAACAACAACAATGTCCAACCTAAATTTTCAATTTTTTTGTATCAATAATGAAATGCCCACCATAAGTACTAATGAGTGTTGAGCCCCCCCCAATCATTCCTCCTTACAGGACTTCAAAATAAAGTTCTATCCTCACTTGCTATCTCTGTTTTTGCCTCCTACTAAAATTTCTAGTCATTGTGGTGGATGTTTGTACTTCCTTCAGTTTAGAAAAAAGTTGTGCATTATCACAGACTGAGAAATATTGAGTACTTCACTGATGGATGTTCTGCACAATATAAAAACTGCAAGAATTTTCTGAACTTGCGCATCATGAACAGGATTTTTTTAGATTGGTAGGGAAGTGGTCATTTTTTGCAGCAAGCCATGGCAAGTTACCATGTGAGGGTATTGGTGCAGATTGAAAAATGCTAACAACAAAAGCCAGTTTCCAGTGACCTTTAGTTCAACAAATAACATCTGCTGTAACAATGTATAACTTCTGCAAAGATAATATAAAAGAAATTACATTTTTCTTTGTGTGTGCAGAAGAGATGAACAAAGTGCATAATCAGCTTAGTCCCTGTTTTGAGAAAGCAAAAGCTCTCAAAATGCAATGCATCACTTTACACCACTTCCCAATTTCAGAATTGGTGTTAAGAAATTAAGTTCTGATAAATATTACAGTATTATTTCCAAAATCAGTGTAACTAATTTTCAAGATGAGTTTCAATTACATGTTAACTGCTGTGTGGCATGTGTATATGATTCCTGTTGGTATGTGGGATTTGTTAAAAAGATTAGCGATGATGAAGGTGATGTGACTGTTCGATTCATGCACCCACATGGGTCTTCTCCATCTTTTTATTGGCCTAATTAATGATTGTGAAGTACCTCTGACACATATATTATGTTTGGTTGAGGTAAACACTGCAACAGGAAGAACACACAGCCTATCCAAACAGGCTGAAGACCTGGCTCAGTCAGTTTTTTTCATATGAAAATTAGTAATTGTGTTTAGCTTTAATTCAAACTGACAGAGAAAAGAATTCATTTATCTTTTATGTAACCAAAGAAAAGTTCATTTATAAATCATACATTAACATATCATTCAGTGTCAAAATAATTCATAAAATGGTTTGTTCCATTAGTTTATATTTTTATTAAAATTAGTAAGAAATTTAGAGACACCTAATCTTTGCAGTTGCTTGTATTCTTAAAAAGAAAAGAAACAGCTTGGGATAGCATAAGTGGCCCTGTCGATCGCTTTTTTCACAATTAGCGATTATTTTTAAGCACAGCAACTATAAAAAAACTGGTCATTTGACTGGTGATTGTGAGCACAGCTTTTCAGGCTAGCGTTTTGATCAGTTACAAATTGAAATTGGTCAAAATATTGAATTCAACAATAACAAATATAGTGAGTTGCAGTGCACTCACAGAAGTAAGGCAATACATCTAGACAAGTGTTGCTGCTAAAGTTTATGAATCACAAACTGTACAATATGCTCTGGTAAGTTTTTTTTTCAGTTTTTTTATTTACCTTATGTATAAATTGTACATACAGTATTTGGTAGTTAAAGGTGTTTAAAATGTAATTCTATATGACTTAAAAATATTTTGAAAACAGAAATAAGCATAAATATTCATCAGTTTCTGTGCATTTTGGAGTGCTGAAATGTTACCATTTATTCATAAATAATTTCAGAGCCTGTAACTTCTGAATCAGTTTGAACCACAAAATGAAACTCACTGGTTTTGTTGAGTATCAGTAGGGGTTATTCTTGGTGGAAAAAAAGTTTATCTGGTCTCCCTTTTGAGATATGTAACCTTGAAATTTGCAAAAGTTGAAAATTTTGCAACTTTGAGGGGGGAAACCCAGACTTAAGTTCCCCATAGCTGAAAACTCTACTAGCCATAGCTATTGCACAAAAATTACCAACTTGGGAGTTTCAACTTCCAATCACCTTAACAGCCCATCAAAAATGGTGATTAATGCTTGCGAGTATTGCAGATCTCAACGCCATTTTAAAAAAGCAAGGTTAAAAAATATATTTTCTATCATTTCTATACATTTTCTGTTACCTGAAAATGTTCTCTTTAAGGTAGTGAAAACCAAAACTTTCCATCTACAATGAGAGGAAAACAATTGCCTTTTTTCAAAACCATTGTGAGGCCCTATTTTGGCCTGCTGCAGAAAACAAAAAAATGAATGTATATCCAAGATGGTGGCACATAAAAATAAAATAAAATTTGTTTTGAGCTACTCACTGATAAGGTTAAACTATGGGGGGGGGGGGAGATGTACAAAATGGCCAAGCAACCACTTAATTAAAAAATTGGGTAATATGTCGGAATGTTCCATATATTAAAAGACTCCATTTTCGATTTTTTTTCCCTCGCCAAAATTGCAAATTGCCCAAAGTATATATAATTTATGACTACAAACTTGTGGTGTTGAATAAAGTAAAAATATCAACGTTTACCACAATCAATGATTTATTATATATCGACTATAGTTTCGCAGAGCTTCTGGCTCGGCTTCATCAGGATGAATGGAGAGTAAATCATTGTGACATCATCAGAATTCTGACGGTCACGGTTTTTGGTAAGTTGTTTCCACGCGCTTGAAAGAAATGGAGTTGACGTCATGTCGCTGACAAGCAGTGAAGAGTTCCGGTATATGTGAAAAGCTTCTAATACATTAAGCTTCATCGTTGAATCGGGTTTATCAATGAGCATAGCGTTTCCGAACAGAAATTTATGGTTGTTTTCCTGACAATGCTGGGCTCTAGACGACTTTTTCAGTTCACAATTCCGTACGTAGGTCTGGTGTTCCTTCACACGGAAAGTTAAAGCCCTGCGGGTCTGTCCTATATACGAAAGTCCACATTCACAAGGTATCTGATAAATTCCCCAGGAATTTATGTCTTCGACGTAATCTTTGGATCCGAAAAAATTTATCTTGTTTATGGGTTTGAAAATAACTTTAAAATTAAAACTCTTGAGAATTTTTGAAATTCCGAAGCAAATCTGTGGAGCAAATGGGATAACCGCCCAATTCTGTCGTATTGGGTGGTCTACCGGCGTGAGTGTGCAGACTTTGGTTTCCTAAATTTGTGGACAGCTTTATCTACGACGGAATGTGTATATCCTCTGTGTACTGCAATTTGTTTAAAAAAATCTAGCTCTTTCTGCAAGGAATCCTCAGCTGAGCATATATGTATTGCACGATATACGTATGTGTAGAAGGCAGAGATTTTTGTTTCCATGGGTGATTTGATTTTGCATGTGGGGGTAAGGAAACAGCGAATGGTTTTCGATAAACTGTTGTGCTAAAGGATCCTTCAGAGCGTGACACAAGGACGTCAAGAAATGATAAGCAGCCATTATTTTCAGTCTCACATGTGAACTGTATATGAGGATCAATTGAATTGATGAGTTCCACTAATTTAGGCATTTCCGAATTCATGCCTTTCCAGAGAACAAAGGTATCATCAACGTATTGAATCCAAAGGTCAAACGTAACGAGCTGAAAGAGTTTGTCCTCAAAATGATGCATATAGACTTTGCATAAAATAGGCGACAATTGGCTACCCATTGCAAGGCCTTCCGTCTGTTGGAAAAATCTTCCACGAAAAAGGAAACTGTTTTGTCTGGTACAAATTTCCACCAGTCTCAAAATTTCTTCTACTTCCGGTTGACTGAAATGATGTTCAGTGAGACTCACTTTCAATGATTCGAGGGCTCCATTCAGTGGGATGCTTGTGAACATGGATTTCACGTCGAAGGATAACATGAATTGATCTTTGTACGGATGTCGTTTTAGTTGATTGGCAAACTCTATGGAATTTTTTACAGTTGTTTTGTTCGAAGAAGTCATTAAGGCAGATAATTTTGAAGATAGAAACTTGGCCACCTTATGTGTAGCTGAGCTAATGTTGCTGACTATGGGACGGAAAGGGTTACCAATCTTATGTATCTTCGGAAGTGCATAGAAGCGCGGACAACTGGCATATGAGGTCTTTAGGCGACTTTTTGAACTTTGGTCAAGAGTTACACAACTTGATATCACTTTTCGAACTTCCTTTAATTGTTTCTCCGATGGATCCTTTTTTATTTCTTTATAGGGTCCTTCGGAAATAAGTTTTTCAACTTCTGTCTCATAACGTTTTTTGTCGAGAATAACAACTTGTCCTCCTTTATCTGCTTTAGTAACGACAATATCTCGATTTGACTGTAATTCTTTTAAAGCATTATATTCATCTTTGTTGAGATTGGGTTTAAATGGTGGAAAGGACTTTGATGTTATTATCTGGCTGACACAATGTCTAATTGTTTCTTTTTGATCAATGTTTAGATGGCTTTTTATCAGGGACTCCTCAACCGACGCAAGTATATTGGATACAGGTACCTTTTTCGAAATTGCTAAATTCGAATTGTAACGTAAAATCCTTTTTTGAATTTTGCTCGGCTTAAAACAAGAAAGATTAGATATTACTTCATTATCCGAAAAGGCACCCTGAGCTTGCGCAGCGGAATTTTCTTTATTGTTGTTGTTATTCAATAGTTTTTCAAATTTTCTTTCTAATGTCATTTTATGAGTAAACGACATATTGTAACTCCTAGACCAGGTTTTGCAGTCCAGGTCAGAAAAATCTGGCAACGTTTTAGCCAGTAAAAGATGTAGGTCATACAGTTCGACCACAACGTTTGCAATATTTTTCCTCGTATCTTTAATAACAGCTCTTAATAGTGTGAAAGAAGTATTAGATATGGTTTTCTTGACGTTATGGGATGTTCGTAAGTTGCATTTCACAGATATAAAATTTGGTAATATCTGGTAGATATCTGGATCAAAAAATTGATCAAAAAGAAGCAATTAGACATTGTGTCAGCCAGATAATAACATCAAAGTCCTTTCCACCATTTAAACCCAATCTCAACAAAGAAGAATATAATGCTTTAAAAGAATTACAGTCAAATCGAGATATTGTCGTTACTAAAGCAGATAAAGGAGGACAAGTTGTTATTCTCGACAAAAACGTTGAGACAGAAGTTGAAAAACTTATTTCTGAAGGACACTATAAAGAAATAAAAAAGGATCTATCGGAGAAACAATTAAAGGAAGTTCGAAAAGTGATATCAAGTTGTGTAACTCTTGACCAAAGTTCAAAAAGTCGTCTAAAAACCTCATATGCCAGTTGTCCGCGTTTCTATGCACTTCCGAAGATACATAAGATTGGTATCCCTTCCGTCCCATAGTCAGCAACGTTGGCTCAGCTACACATAAGGTGGCCAAGTTTCTATCTTCAAAATTATCCGCCTTAACGACTTCTTTGAACAAAATAACTGTAAAAAATTCCATAGAGTTTGCCAATCGACTAAAACGACATCCGTACAAAGATCAATTCATGTTATCCTTCGATGTGAAATCCATGTTCACGAGCATCCCACTGAATGGAGACCTCGAATCATTGAAAGTGAGTCTCACTGAACATCATTTCAGTCAACCGGAAGTAGAAGAAATTTTGAGACTAGTGGAAATTTGTACCAGACAAAACAGTTTCCTTTTTCGTGGAAGATTTTTCCAACAGACGGAAGGCCTTGCAATGGGTAGACCATTGTCGCCTATTTTATGCGAAGTCTATATGCGTCATTTTGAGGACAAACTCTTTCAGCTCGTTACGTTTGACCTTTGGATTCGATATGTTGATGATACTTTTGTTCTCTGGAAAGGCATGAATTCGGAAATGCCTAAATTAGTGGAACTCATCAATTCAATTGATCCTCATATACAGTTCACATGTGAGACTGAAAATAATGGCTGCTTATCATTTCTTGACGTGATAATCAGCACAACAGTTTATCGAAAACCAATCGCTGTTTCCTTACCCCCACATGCAAAATCAAATCACCCATGGAAACAAAAAATCTCTGCCTTCTACACAGACTTATATCGTGCAATACATATATGCTCAGCTGAGGATTCCTTGCAGAAAGAGCTAGATTTTTCTTAAACGAATTGCAGTACACAGAGGATATACACGTTCCGTCGTAGATAAAGCTGTCCACAAATTTAGGAAACCAAAGCCTGTCTGCACACTCACGCGGTAGACCACCCAATACGACAGAATTGGGTGGTTATCCCATTTGCTCCACAGATTTGCTTTGGAATTTCAAAAATTCTCAAGAGTTTTAATTTTAAAGTTATTTTCAAACCCATAAACAAGATAAATTTTTTTGGATCCAAAGATTACGTCGAAGACATAAATTCCTAGATACCTTGTGAATGTGGACTTTCGTATATAGGACAGACCCGCAGGGCTTTAACTTTCCATGTGAAGGAACACCAGAGCTACGTACAGAATTGTGAACTGAAGAAGTTGTCTAGAGCCCAGCATTGTCAGGAAAACAACCATACATTTCTCTTTGGAAACGCTATGCTCATTGATAAACCCGATTCAACGATGAAGCTTAATGTATTAGAAGCTTTTCACATATACCGGAACTCTTCACTGCTTGTCAACGACATGACGTCGACTCCATTTCTTTCAAGCGCGTGGAAACAACTTACCAAAAACCGTGACCGTCAGAATTCTGATGATGTCACAATGATTTGAATGTTTACGCTCCATTCGTCCTGATGAAGCCGAGCCAGAAGCTCTGCGAAACTATAGTCGATATATAATAAATCATTGATTGTGGTAAACGTTGATATTTTTACTTTTGCCCAAAGTATTTTTTTCTCCTAATGAAAGGTTACATTATAATACACACACGAAAATATTTTTAGCAAATTTGAAGTGGGGGCTCATTTTGAAAAAAAAATGTTTTGTTTAATAAAAATGTGGCCTCATTTTTCCATGTTTTTTGTCATTAAATTAAAAAAAAAGTGTTCTTTTAATTCTGAAAATGTGCAGAAACAGGTTGTTCCCAAATGTATGGATCATGTAGATCATTTAGGAAAAAAAAATTATGTGGCTGTAACAGTTAGTTGTGAAGTTATGAATTTTTTTATCCTACAATGCAGTTGTGAAAATTCAGCACACGAAAACTTCAAAGGCGGTGCTACCCAATTTTTAAAGTGGCATTACTCAAGATCTACTGGACCAACTGACCAAAAATTTTAATTGGTTTCATATCTCACCAGTACAATACTTTGTGCCAATTTTCACAAAAATCTGAAATGGGTGGGTGACATGCCTGGGTGATTTGACATGGAATGACCCAATTGCAATTAGAGACTAGATTTCTAAGTCAAATTGAGATTTTTTTTTTTTCAGTGTTCAGAATATGTTTTGGCCCACTGAATTTTTGCAGGGCATTCGAATCACAACTTAATGGTTCTCTAACTGGAGGATTTGGGTGGCCCTCTGCAGTTTTGTAGTATCTTTTGGCCTGCTCATTAATTATGTAATCTATCGAGTTAATGTTGAGGAAATACTACGAAAAAATTATTAGAAATTTTATTCCCTACCATAAGTTAATATGGAGCTAAAGCAGGGGCTTTCCATAACAATGCTTTGTTTTTTAAGCTAATTTTTTCCCCTGTGTATTAATGCAGTCATAACAAAGTTTTTGTTTTTAAAAGTTTTCATTTTTAATTGTAGGAGCAAGACAGGTATGTTGTCTTCTGACTTTTCTTATAGTTTCTATGTATTAGGTGTGCAACTTAATTTTTGGTCCCTAACCGCAAGCGATCATAGAACGTCGGCAAATGCAAATAACTGTGTGCGATAATGGCTAATTGCTGCGCCATCCAACAGCTTTCCAGGCAACTGTAACCGCTCACAGCTGTAGTGACAAAAGGGACGAAAGTTGATGGTGAAAGCAATGTCGTACGAGAAGCAACATTTGAGGCACTGTCTCCTGTTTGCGTTTCAGCTGAAAAAAGTGATGCGGAAGCCCAGCAGATGATCTGTGCTGCTTTGGGCGAGGCTGCTTTGGGCGAGGCTGCTTTAGGTGAAGCTGCTGTGTCCTACAGTACGTGTAAGAAGTGGTTCCAATGGTTTAAGCAGGGAAATTTTGATCTCCGTGATGTAGAATGCCCGGGACAGCCACAGAAAGTTGACGATGAGGAACTGGAACAACTGTTGGACGTGGATCCTTGTCGCACACAGTCAGAGCTCGCCCAGGAACTCGGAGTAACACGGCAAGCCATTTCAAAGCGCCTGCACAAGCTTGGACGGATTTACAAGGAGGGCCGTTGAGTGCCCCACCAACTCACAACTGCGAACAAGTCTAGGCACTACAATGTTGCTGTATCCTTGCTCTCCAGATTCAAGAAGAAGGATTTCCTCCTCAAGATTTTGACCTGTGATGAGAAGTGGATCCTCTACGATAATCCTAAGCGGCACAAATCGTGGGTTTATCCAGGTCAGCCTACCACCAGTACCGCCAAACTGAATATCCATGCCAGGAAGTTGTTGCTGTGCATATGGTGGGATCAGCGCAGTGTTGTATACTATGAGTAGCTCAAACCTGGTGAAACGATCAATGCTGAGCATTATTATCAGCAACTCATTCGTGTGAGTGACGCAGTGGAGGCAAAAAGGCCATACACCGGCAAGGGCAAAAGGTCAGTCCTGTTGCTTCAGGATAATGTGCGTCCTCACACCACAAAATTGACTTTAAACACGATCACCGACCTGGGATGGGAGATTTTGTCCCACCCGGCATATTCTCCAGACTTCGCCCCGTCGTATTATCACCTCTTTTGCTTCCTGCAACATCACCTGAGTGATACGCACTTCACTTCTGTCGAGGAGGTCCACACAAGTATTGATGACTTTATCAACTCTAAACAGCCCTCTTTTTTCCGCAGTGGCATTTGGCTGCTCCCTGACCGATGGCTCAAATGTATCCAACACGATGGGGATTATTTCCCTGATTAGGTACGTATTCGATTTGCTATAATTTGCTGTCAACGTGTCGTGCCTGTGGCCGAGAATTAAGTTGCACACCTAATAATTTGCTTGTTCCATTTGATTTTTCTTTCTATATTCATGGTTAAACTAAAATATTTTACCTCACTCACCCAAGAGATATCTTTCTCCAAGAAGGTTACCTCAAAATCTGGGTAACTTCCATTTACTCTCTTGGTGAAGGGGATTGTCTGCATATTGTATGTATTTATTTAAATTTTTCAGCTTTGAATATAAGGGTCTATTTTTTTTATATAGTGCTGCAGCATGAATACAGCTGAAATTTTATTTTTTGAGATATATGCAATAGCTGTATCAGCATATAGAGCAACAGTCAGATTTCTGTTAGCTTTTGTTGGAAAATCTACATGATAAAAATGGAATTAAGTGTGGGTTCCAAGACACTGCCTTGTTGAACTTCCACTTTGATATTTTGAAGCAAGGATTTTTAGCTGTGAGCTGATCTCACATGTATGCATTTATAAGATTTGCATGGCTCAGGTAAAGACTAAAATGGAGTTAAGTGTAAAATATGGTGGACCTATGGTACTAAAAAATGATGGCCAAGCCTGGAAATGACCTGGCTGTAATTAACAGCTTATGAAAAAGAGATCTTGACAGAGTGAGTGTTGTATAAATGACTACAGGAATGAATGGAAAGGTCAATGAAGTAGTTGAAGAACTTAATAAATATGGTTTAGGTATGCTATTTTTAAGTAAAGTAAATTATTTGGAATAAAAGAAGGTAATAGGGTAATGAATATGTGATCTTGAGTGTTGGCTGGTGTGAAAAGAAAAGTTGTATGTAAGCTAATCTCTCATCCCCTCCCCTTATGCAGCTCCATTGCTTTCACTGGTACAATGTAAACGATAAAACAGACAATAATACCAAATCGTTTGGAAAATAATGGCTGATTTGGACGGTAAAAATGAAAGAGACACACCTCATAACACACAACCTTGTTTTATTCAAAATAGGCACCTTCCGCCATTACACACCTCTGTCAGCGAGCTACAAGTGCTTCAGTGCCAATCCAGAAGAAATCTGGCTCCCTGGATGCAAGAAAGTCCTGGAATGCAATTTTGGCATCCTCTCTGTTTCTGAAGGTCCTGTCCTTGAGGTAATTGCTAAAATGTATGAACAGGTGAAAATCAGTATTTGCCAAATCAGGCGAGTAGGCTGGATATGGAAGAGTTTCGGATCTCAGTTCGTGTAGTTTCTGTTTCGTCATTTGTGACACGTGTGGTCTTATCCATAAGCAGTAGTTTCTGTTTTGTCATTTGTGACAGGTGTGGTCTTATCATGGAGGAGGATAGGACCGTTCATGTTCAACAAAAATGGATGTTTGGAACACAATTTCTGGTGCATTCGGTCAATTTCTTCCCAGTATGTGACTGTGGTAATGCTTTCACTAGCATTCACAAACATGTAGTGTATGATACCGTGTCCATTACACCAAAAACTTACTTTGACATTAGCCTTGGTTTAGGATGTTTTTTTGGTGGTTCACCATGGTTCAGTCACTGTCGAGATCGCTTACGCTTGTCGTTTGTAGCACCCACTTTTCATCACAGGTTACAATGCGATCAGTAGAGACTCCTTTTCATTGCAAAGTAGAAGGTTACTGCACGTCTCAAACCATTGTTGTTTCTGATGCTCCATCAGTTTGTGTAGGACCCACATATCGAGCTTCTTGACTTTACCAATATGGTGGAGATGTTCGGAAACGGTGGACACCGACGCATTGTACGGTTTGACGTGTTCTCCGACTGTGACACAAGGCTTTGCCTCCACATTTGCCTTCAGAGCATCATTAGCAGTTACCGAATGTCATCCTTGACCCTCCTCATCTTGTAGGCTTGTGTTGTCGGAACAAAACTTTTCAAACCACCGACGAACAGTACGTTCAGTTGCTGCCTCTTCGCTCCATGCCTCGACCACATTAAGATAGGTTTGTGCTGCATTACAACCCAATTTGAAGTCATGAAGCAAAATCACCTGCAACTCACTCCTTCCTAACATGTTATATACAGTAGACCACTCTCACTCTAGTAGCAATGACTGCAGCTTAACTGATTATGGTGTGTATGTGGCTTCTGAGTCACCCTTCAACTTGTACGAATGGCGCTGCAAGCTGGTTGGTCTACAGACATTAAGGCAAATTGAATGTGGCACGTCAGAAAGTTGGCCATTATTTTTGGAATGACCTGATAATAATTATTATTATTAATAAATTTAAATTATTTAATAATAATCAGAACAACAAATATGAGTACCTTATATTAAAGCAAATTTCAAAAAGCCATCAATGCATTGTTACTGCCATTTTCACTTATCTGTGCCTTACTCTTAGTGCCAGATGTCTACTTTTCAGGAATCAGGAATTTACATAAGGTAAAGGTTGAAACACATGTAGAGGAAGACCGACCAGCTCAATGAACATTAATGAACTTACAATCTTCAGAGGTATTGATGCCCTTGTTGATGTTACAATCAAACTCATTTGCGGAAAACCATGTTAACACTCGCTGGTAGAAATTGGTATGCTATTTGTTATGTTTATAAGAGGCAACTGGGCAGGTGGTAATTTCTTTTTGACTAAGTAGTCATGGTAACTTCTTAGGATCTGTCTTTCTGGAAGCCCAAGTCACTCACATAAATTTGCTTCTTCACCGAATGTTACGCCAGAGCTGTACGATGCAGTGATTGGCTCAATTAGCACAGGATTGCGTGCCGTGCTGGACTTTCTTCTGCTTAGACTTAGCCTTGCTAAATTTTCAGAACTTTTAGTACCTTCCTTGAAAAAGTTTACTAGTATGTATAACGGTGCATAATAGCTGAAAATAAGACCTGATTTGTAGTAGTATTAAAGGCGATGATTGGTGGAGTGGTAAGATTAAAGAAGCTGTGATGCAGAAGAAATAAGCAGGGAGTTTGATGGATGAAGTTTTTGAGGCAGAATATTATTTTATAAGGCATGAAGCAGCAAAGCTGTGTAAAAATGATATGATGGACAGGAAAGACAAGAAATTGTTGTGGAACTACATGAGATGCAGAAAACCTAGAGAAGTAAAGTTTTAATTTATGTGAGGATCAGCATTTTAAGAGGTGATGTGGGATCCTAATTATCTAAGTGAAAGATGGGGTGAATACTTCTTTGAGTTATTTGAGCATTAAATCAAAAATGATTTTGTATTGGGTTGTGTAAAAAGTCTTTGCATTTTGGTAATAGATGTCTTTTGTATTTTGAAGATTAATTTGCATTTCAGACAAATGATATTTACGTGTTCTGAAAGGTGTGGTTCTGACACATCTATACAAATGCAGGCCTGTGTGATCGCTAGAGTTGTGTTCATTTGGTTTTGGCTTGAAAATGGGAGACAAAAAGGTTAATTTTCATCATTTCATGTTTTTGTTTGGGGGGGGGGGTAACTGCAACATACGTATATACATGTGTGTGTTGTGTGTGTGTTTGTGTGCTGTGTATGATGAGGATGCTTGTAAGCATTTGACTATGCCATTATTATTGGTTTGCAAAGTTTTGTTGTAGAGAGATTACTCACCGATAAACCTTGTGCTGGTGGAAGACCTGTTAAAGTTGATGACAACCAAATCGTGACATTAATTGAAAGAAACTCACACAATACAACCCGAGCATCTGTGTAGACATTGCAGACACCAAATCACACCATATTGCATATGGCAAAGTATGGATGTCTGAATCTCCTTGATGTTTGGGTACTGTAAAATTTTAGTGAGAAATTTTTTTGACTGCATATCTGTTTGTGATTCACTTATCATATGCAATGAAAGTGGCCCATTTCTGAACTGAATGGTGTCAGGTGATGAGAAATGGATTGTGTACACTAATGTGGAGTTGAAAATATTGTGAAGTGAGCAAGACCAGCTGCCATTAACCAATGCAAAGGCTGTTCTGCATCTCAAAAAGGTAATAATTTTGTGTGTAGTGGGATTGGAAGAAACCCTTGTATCACATGCTGCTGTCAAGCAACTAAGTGGCCAATTTTGATAGGTACTGCTCCGAGTTGGACCAACTGAATGCTGCACTGATGACAAACATACAGGAATGGTCTACAGGAAGGGCATTGTCTTCCACCAGGGAAATGCCAGATGTCTTGTTTCTTGGTCACCAGGAAAAACTTGTTGGGGCTTGTCTGGAATCTCTTGCCTCACCTGCCCTATTTACCCAGTGTGTAACTTCAGATTTCCAGAACTCACTCAACAAAAATAACTGCAAACATATTTTCTTTGCTCCAAAACCTTCAAAGTTCTGTCCAGATGGATTCCTCAAGCTACCCAATAGATGATAAGAGGTACTGGAAAATAAGGGTGCACACATTGCTAAATAAAGTGGCAATGGTATGTAAAAGTTTTGTTTTTCACTTTGTCAGTGAATGCTAAAAGACTTTTTAGGCAACCCAATAGAATCAGGTAATGCCACAGAGAAAGATGTAAACCCTCCATAAATACCAAGGGAAGAGGTTTGAAATGCTGAATACTCTGTGCAAAATAATAGGTCCTCTGGAGTGAACAGCATAATAGCTGGAAATTGAAGTATGATAATAGCTGGAAATTGAAGTATGGTGATTATAGTGTTATTAATTAACTAGCTGATATTTGATAGCTTTTTCTGTTGCTGTATTACTTTTCAATGGAATTGAAATTCCGTAAAATACCTCAAATATCGTGCATGTTTTTTCAACTATGTTCACATAGGTTTATAGAGGGCTCAGTAGTAAATGTTTCATCAGGGCGTGTATTCTTGATGATGTGCCACTGAACTCTGTATTCATGTTTTATGTTGCGTCTGAATTGAACTTATAACATATGGAAGAGGTGGAATGTCTGGCAAAGCTGAAGAACATTTATGAAATTGTATTGGAAAGTTTATTTCGTCTAATGGGATTAAAATAGTTTTATCAGGTATGGTAATTTATGGGACTTTTTCAAAACTGAAAAAAATTGAGTAATTTAAAATATCTGCTATACAGGCATTCGTATCAAAGTTCTCAGCAGAACAGTGAACACTCTTGAAGACCTGATTGCGTTATGCCGTTGACTGTGTGATGTATATATACAATTTAATAATCATTTGATCCATTTTTTTCACATAGGTAAGACGTTTTCCATTATGTAAAGATGTAAATAAACAATCCGTTGACCATTGTTAGTGAAAATATTTAGAACATACATATTGAGTTACGCCATCTACATCTTCATTCTATAAGTTTTTTTACTGCGAGACCTATTTTGAGAGAACGGCTGAATGTAAAAATATAGTTCAGGTATCAAAATAAAGGTCTTACCATGTAGATGCACCAGTCGAAGAGAAAACTGAGATTGGGGCAACGGTTCGGGAGTGGATATTTGGCAAAGTTCCCATGTAAAGTCTATGGGAGAAATGTGCGACCCTTATCTAAACCAGGCACTCAGTTCAGTGCCAGACTTGGTATGTGCATGGTGTTGTATGATCAGTCCTGAAGTAAGTAAATACTTTATTTCATACTTACCCTTAACAGAATGTCTCTCCCACAGAAAAAAAAAGAAAAAAAAAAGAAAGAAAACCTAAGAGCCGTACTGGAAGGCGTTAGCAATCAATGGGTCACAACTATATGTCTCAGATAAGAGAGAATGAAGAGTATTCACAACGTGAATCTCATTCCAACAACATTTACAAACACAGTTGTGACTGAAGTTGAGAGTGAAACAGTGGGCTATCCAGTTGAATTTTTGCGCGCGATCAAGATGAGTGGACTTCCGCCTCACATTTTACGACTGAAAAAGGGTGCAGTTGTGATGCTCATCACGAACCTGACCGCCCCGATGGCGCAGTGGTCTAAGCACTGGCTTATGATGATTCGTTCGTGAAGGGACTGGGTTTGAATCCTGGTGAGGCATGGATGTTGTGCTTGTCTTACGGCACTGGGTCTCTCCCTTCCCTGGAACCAGTAACCCTAAATTAGGGATGGGCGACTGCTTATAGCCCATTAAGTTGCTCACAGTGGTCGTTAAACCTTTAGTCAAAAAAAAAAAAAAAAATCACAAACCTGGACTATTATTGTTTTTACTGAAGTGGTTGAATGAATTTGTCAATCAAATAAAGTTTACATTTGTTGTTTCACATGAGTTTATTCTTTAAAAAAAACAAAACAAAAAAAAACCCTTTTTTCATTAATAGCTTAAAAAAAAAAAACCCTTTTTTCATCAATGAAAAAATTTCCTAGTAAAATCCCATAAGTTGCTTTAGATTATTAATTCAATTAAACTAGGAAGCCATTTCTCAACATGAGCTTTATTAAAAAAAAACCTTCGATTCCAACGGATTTCATCTAGATAATGCATTAATGCTGAAGAGAAATTATGTGGATAAAAATCTCTCTCTCTCTCTCTCTCTCTCTCTCTCTCTCACACACACACACATACATACTTACTACCTCTATCACTAATTGCCCACTGTATTAATCATCATTAATCTTGGTTTTTTGGTATTCTGCATGGCTTGTAATGTAAAATGGTAAAATGTAACAATAATATAACACCTGTCATCATAATAATTCATCGTCTAAACACGCAAATGCTCAACCCCTGAGTGTGTTTCTAGTAGACATTGTATGGGAGCCCTGTAGCTGAAAGTTCCTGATCTTTCTGCAACAGACATCATGCTGCCACAATAAATCTGTGGGGTTGTCACTGCACAAGATAACTACTAGATGTGAAAAACAATAAAAATTTGCTTGGGTACAGATTGAAAAAAAAAAAAAAGAGAACAACAACAAAAAGAAACTGACCATATATTTTTTCTACATAAAAAGAAGTTTAGCAAAAAAAAAGAAAAAAAAAAAAGAAAGAAGCTACAGCAATTGCAATAACTACGATCATAAACACTCTGGTCTCTGTAACTAGGATTTTGCCTCCATTTTCTAACTGAAAGATTTAGGGAATAAAATTATATTTAACAACAATACAGGACTGAGGGAACATCGCTAGAAAAAAAAATATGTTTAAGGGAGAAATCTTCTCTCCGTCCTACTTCCGTTTTTGGAAAATTGAATTGTTCTGCATTTTCAATTCTAAGTGCAAACATTTATGTAATTAAATTATGTTTAAACAATAATACAGTGAAAGGAAAACACCGAGAAAAACGATCACAGGAGAAATCTTTGCTGCCTTTAGCTTCCATTGTCAAAGTTTTTTGCCTCCATTTTACGATTACTGGAGAAATCTTTGCTCCACCCAACTTCCGTTTCTGGAAAATTTTTCCCCATTTTCAATTTAAATGCAAATATTTATGTAATAAAATGATATTAACAACCATATGTGGCAAAGAGATACTTTGCCAAAAAAATAAAAAAGATTACTTGGCTCTGTCTAACTGCCATTTTTGGCAATTGTTGTCTCCATTTTCAACCTGAAATCCAAACATTTATGCAATAAAACAATATTTAGCAATGGTACTGGACTTATGGAACAATCACCAGGAAAAAAACCCTATGATTACGAGAGAAATCTTCATTCCGTCTAACTTCCGTTCTCAAAAAGTTTTGAATGAAGGAAAAACTTGTGCATTCACGATTGGTAGTCTGCAAGAGAGGATTTAGTAGGGGGGGGGGTCTGGGAGATATCATTTTTGCCTACAGGACCAAAAATAAAATCTGTGACGTATGTTGCCTATCGCCACGATTCTGCTACGGGGTATAGGAGTATTAACTAAAGTAGCAAGTTTTCTAATGTAAGGATTTTCAGATGAATGCTGAGACATAACATCACTTTTTTAGTGAACAAACATTTCTTAAATGATGCTTAGGCACATCCCAGAGATTATTTCAACGATTAACAGCTTTTGATGTCTTTTCTGTTGAAACAAACACTTAAAAAAAAAAAAAAAAAAAAAAATGGATATTAGATTTATTCTGTTTGAAGTAAACCAGCCTTTTCATTTTAAATCAGAAATATGTATCGTACATGAGCATTGTTTTCTTTCATTGATTGTAGAAAAAAATTATAGAAAAGAAGTGTTGCATTAATTGTTATCTAAAACTAGTTTATCTTTGCTCGGTGTTTTTAGACTGAATGACTGAACATGTTTTAGATTCTTATACATTTCTTCTTATTTAATACTGTAATGCATGCTACTTAGAAAACTTTTTCATTGAATGTGTGATGAATATTTCTAAAGCTAAAGTAAAACGAAAGATTTGTTCATTTTTCTCCTTAATGCCAGATACTTTGGGTCCACAACAATTGTGCCGACCTCAGCCTTTGTGCTTGGATGCAGTATGTGCTGATGGGACTCCGCCTCCACCTCTAGTGATAGGGGATAGAGTTGTTTGGATTAGTGACAATGGTCCTGAATATGGTGTGGTTAAGTGGCTTGGAAAGCTTTTAGATGTTGGGACAGATTGGATGGTTGGAGTTGAATTTGTGAGTCTCTCTCTTTTTTTCTCACTGCACAATTGCCCATTTAATGTCACTCTTTAAGTTAGAGATATGCCTTATCAACTGTCTTCAGTTTTCTTCAAAACTGAGTGGCATTCACAGTTTTTGTCTTTAAACTGTTTTGTTCATATGTTCATGTTTCCATAATTTCTGAGTTTTCTGCTGACTCTTGATTTTCTGCTTGATTGAAAACTTCTGTTGTAAAATATAATTAGGAAACAACATGAAAGACCATGTAACTATCACTTTTGTTCATTTTCTTAATAAGTAAAACTGGTTCCAGAGCCAGCAAAAAAAAAAAAAAAAAATCTGAACATAAGTGTAACTATGACTTGTCTGGGCGATCTAGCTAGCATTATTGGCATGAGCTATTGGCACCAGAAGGTAACATTGTAAACATTTGGCTAGTTAAGTGATGTAATTTTGCTATCTGTATCATGAAATAGTTATATACTGAATACCACAAGAGAATAGATATAGTTTAAATAAATTTGTGTTGCATTGTCAACCTGTTTGGAGGATGGAAGGAATGTGTGTGTGTGTGTCTCTCTCTCTCTCTAAATTGTATGTTAATGTTAAAACTAGTAACTGCATTATTAAAGAGGTGAAAGACCATAAATGTATAAGCATTGCCTTTGTAGAATTAGGTACATTATTTTGTGCAGTTGTAATGTAATAACTAGTGTGTTTCAATAGAAACAAAAGAACAAGCAGGTGCTGTCAAATCTGTGTGTGTATAATGAGCATATCTGACAGAAATCTCAAACTCCACTCTCTAAAGGTTTGAGGGTTTTTGGTAAAGTTGGGTAACACATTTTTGTTTCTCCACAATGTTTAATTAGAGGAAGTTGTTTGAGCTCACAAGTCAACAATAGAAAGTCTTATAGCCAGACAAAACCACATCGAATATGTCACGAAAGCCTTATAGCCTTAAAAAAGAACATTGAATACGAGCAACAACCTTTATTACACTAAAGAGGATACACAATGGTTTCTAAAAGTTCGTTTCAAAACAAACAACAAAAGACAGCTAGAGGGCTCCATGTGCCAATGATTCCAACTACTCCATTCCATGGTAGCAGTGCCATATAGCCAGGCAAGGTACCGAACAGAAGTTGAAATCACAAACATGAAATGCTTTTCCACATAATCTCCAAATTTATTGAAACATTTGTCCCAACATTTGATAAGTTTATCAATTCTTCTACAGGAATCTATGCCAAAGCCCATTAACCAACAGCACTCCTCCTGACAAACTTCCTCATCTGTCGGTAGTAGTAAAAACATTCATGCTGGTCATAATTGCAAAGAACAACTATGTTGAATCTATAAACTGTCTTGGCACAATCAATACCTAGTCTCACACTACAATTAAGAACTTCATTTACAGATTAAAAACTAAGTAAAAGATTAAAATGGCAAGATCTTTCATGGTTGCAACGACCACATCATCAGGCCTAAACACCCGAACGTACTAACATTAATGTCTATAAATAGAGATAACATACAGAGGCCCTCCCCTGTACACCATACATGTTACCAGAGAAAGTCACAAAGAAACAATAACACCCAGGAAATCGACCAACCAGCAGAGTCCAATTACTCATCATAGGGTTGGAGGCGGTAGCTGGTCCACAAAACGTTTCCATACTGCAGGTAGATTGTAGGGCAGTTCGTCATTGCAACATAGTTGACTGAAATAGGTAATCCATAATGCTTCAAGTAGAAGAGAGTTTGTCAATTATTTGTGGCACCCTGTATGCGAACGTTATCCCAGTCTGGGTAGAAGCCACCACTGTTTACTGTTATGGAAAGAGCAGAGGCTGACTTGGATGATTTAATAGAGGACTCTTGTTCAGCCATCCTCCGAGATAAAATCCTAAAGGTGGAGCCCAGGTACACTTTAGTAGGAATAGTATGATCCATTGACTGAAGCAGAACACTGTAAATCCCATAGTGGGTAGCCAGAGGAGGGGGGATCTCGATCGTGACAAATCGTGTTATAGAGATTTGTTATCGGAGTCCCAAAATCCACAGCCAATTTCCTGCAATACATCTTCAGTATGTTTGTTATCTCATAATTGTATGAGATATATCCCACAAATCGTTTGGCAGGAGGCCTCGCAGATAAAGTGGACTTCAATCTCCGTTTACGTTGTGCAATTAAACACAGTGCTTGAAAATTTCTGCATGGAGGTTCCTAATTCACTGGGTGTATACCCATTCATCGACTCTGAACCTTAGGACCCGTGAACTGGACATAATTTTTTCCATAGCCATTACCCATGGTTATTCTGAGAAGACAATACTGCGTTTAATTGCACACCGTAAACGGAGATTGGAGTCCACTTGATCTGCGAGGCCTCCTGCCAAACGATTTGTGGAATCTATCTCGTACAGTTATGAGATAACAAACATACTGAAGAGGTATTGCAGGAATTGGCTGTGGATTTTGGGACTCGGACAACAAATCTCTATAACATGATTCTGCACAATCGAGACCCCCTCCTCTGGCTACCCACTATGGGGTCTACAGTGTTCAGCTTCAGTCAAGGGATCATACTATTCCTAATAAAGTTTACCTGGGCTCCACCTTTAGGAATTTATCTCGGAGGATGGCTGAACATGAGTACTATATTAGATCATCCAAGTCATCCTCTGCTCTTTCCAGAACAGTAAAAGTGGTGGCTTCTACCCAGACTGGGATAACGTTCGCATGCTGGGTGCCACAAATAATTGACAAATTCGTTTTCTGCTTGAAGCATTATGGATTACTTATTTCGGTCAACTGTGTTGCAATGACGAACTGCCCTACAATCTATCTGCAGTATGGAACCACCTTGTGGACCAGCTACCGCCTCCAACCCTACGATGAGTAATTGGACTCTGCTGGTTGGTCGATTTCCTGGGTGAGTCATTGTTTCTTTGTGACTTTCTCTGGCAACATGTATGGTGTACAGGGGGGAGGGCCTCTGTATGTTATCTCTATTTATAGACATTGTTAGCCTACGTTCGGGTGTTCAGGTCTGATGATGTGGTCGTTGCGACCACGAAAGATCTTGCCATTTTAATCTTTTATTTGGTTTTTAATCTGTAAATGAAGCTTTTAATTGCAGTGTGAGACTAGGTATTGATCATGCTAACTAGTTTATAGATTCAACATAGTTGTTCTTGAAAATACTCCAAATACGTGGTGACAGTTAATAAATAAATACATCGCTCTTTCCACGTTCCAGAAACACACAGCATCCAAAAATTGTTTTTCAGCCGCCGCTGTGGAATTGAACCAACAGGAATGTGGAAAGAGCGATGTATTTATTTATTAACTGTCGCCATGTATTTGGAGTATTTTCACCTTTGATCTCGCCCTTTGGATTTAACTGCTATAATATATATATAGCTAATATCGTTAATGCCCACCAGATGGAGACGTCTCAGTAGCTGAGCCCATGTTACAGATTTATGATGTCAGAAGCTGACTTAAAAATACACATAGCACCGTGGATTGTTGGCCACCGTATGTATATGTAATGCACTCGGCTAGATATCGAGAGTTCTGTTGGTTCAATTCCACAGCGGCGGCTGAAAAACAATTTTTCAGATGCTGTGTGTTTCTGGAACGTGGAAAAAGTGATGTATTTTATTTATAGTTGTTCTTTGTGATTATGACCAAGATATTGATTTTTTTCGTTTTGCCTGTTGTTAAGGTATTAAGGGTTCTATCCCTCTGCAACATTTCATTTCATTCTCCTCCATTATCAAGAAAATAAATGTGTTACCTTACTTTTTGGAAACCCTACACATTTCAATTTTTCTTTCTTTTTTTCTTTTTATAAGTGAGCAACCAGTAGTTCTCTAACAAAGAAGACAAAATTAAATTTATACAAACCAGTAAGAAAATTGGGTATAGGAAAAGCTAGAAAATGTATGGAAGTTATGTGGCTACTGCAATCAGATGCTAAAAGTAATTTATATCCAAATTTTATTACAAAAAGTATTAAAAATAATTATTTTGTGAAATAACAATCTGGAATCAGTAATTAGTGAATTAATTAAAAAAAATCTCAATCTCAAAAAAGAAATAAAATTTGTCAGAAAAATTACCACTCAGCCTTATTGATGCTTTTCAATAAATAAATAAGTAAATAAATAAAGTAATATAATAAATACCAACTAATGCTTTCACGAACATAAACTATTTCCTAGCTATTAAACAAAATGCTGAAGAAATGCTATTCCAGCAAGGAGTAATTTACTGCATAGACTATAACTGTAGCTTACCTTAAGTAGAAGAAATTGGAAGACAACTGAAAAGTAGGCTTGTGGAATACAAATCAATAATAAAAAGCATATCAAACAAAACAGGATTAAACAGAAGTATAGGAGACAGTAGGCTTAGAATGAATTGGGAATCTCTTAGATATAGCACTCATCAACTGCAAATTATAGGAAAATTGAAAGGAGGACTCAAAAACAAACAATCAAAACGACTCCATTCTATATAACATGGTTCAATCTCTCCTGCGTCTGTGAGACCAAATTCTTTCTTGATTGTAACCACTCAGAAATGACTTCAGAAACTGTTAAACTTGACTGTCACAGATTGTTAACCTTAACTGCCACAGGAGTAAATAACACTGATGAAGAAGTGGCATTCACTTTAAAAATTAGCCTTGAAAAACATAAAAAACTTCAGTAAAAACAGCAGTATATAATTTTACTCTAGTTAAAAACAAATGTGTTGCATAGGATGTAATACTTAATCTGGAATGCTCTGAAAACTGAGAGTGTTCCAGAACGAAAAAATTAAAATTAACACCAAGTAATACTGGGGCATCTTTGTTTTTTAGTGTTCAAAATTATGAAACCAGAATCACTAGTGCTAAATTATTTAGATAGTTTCAAATGTGAATTTATTGTGAAAAGACAATTCATAATGATATATTTTTTAAAGATAAGCATAGCCTTCTCCCCTGTATTTACTAGTGTAATGTTTCTAGCAGTTTGTAGCCTAGTTTTGGAAGTTCTATGGGGATATAATTTTTCTGACATTCATTGTATTTAATTATTGTCAGTAACTTGTAGTAACTACTCTTTTGCAATAAATTCATGTTGCAACTCTGAATAATTTATTACATGGAAAATATTTTTTTGCAATTTAGGTTGGCAACACATTGACCACCAAAACTTGTTTTTTTTTTTTTATCAACCTAATTTTTAGTGTTCCATCTTTTAATGTATTTTTGCAGGTTTTTTATGCATGGTCCTGCAAATTATGGGGAAAACCCTTTATCCAGAAAGCCCTAACTCTCAAGGGTTGTGGATAACAGATTCCATAGTGTACTAGAATAACAATATCTTCTAAAGGAAAATTATTAGTCTGGAATCTACCAAACTGTAGCATTATTATGTCACTTGTTGAAAATTTCATTGGGGGTGGGGTGGGGTGAGTGCTTATGTTATGCAAAGTAGCACAACTATAACAGTTGCTTTAATGTTCAAGATTGATGGTGATAAGAAAATTGGTAGATATGATTCTTTATTCTTTTTTTTCTTTTTTTAGCATCTCAGATATAATTTCTTTTATGTTGATCATACAAAGTCTAGAAAATATTTAAAAATACACCATGATTGTTGAAAACAGAAAGAGTGTATTTAAGCATTTTGAGAGTTTTGTTCCATCATTGCCAGTCTTGAAGATAAATTGAAAGGGGAACGGGGAAAAGAAGTTGAGAATTTTTCCACTGCAAGTTAAAAGTAAAAAGACAAACAAAACTTGGTTACTGTCTTATGTGAATATTTTAAAATATATGCTTGAGCAGTGGTCGCAGTAAGTTTTTGGACAAGGAGTAAAAATACTTCTCACATGATTTTCAAGAAGTATTTTGGGATTTCTAGAAGTAGCACACCTGCCCTTCCACTCAGTTTGCAAACAACTGCCATAAAAAATTCTCACTTCTTAAAAACTATATTTTTTAAATTTGATTAAAAATATGTGCATTACAATAAAAAAATCTGTTCTTTGGACATGTAGTTATTTTAATTATTTTAATAAGTATAGCAACATTTAAAATAGAGTAATAATTCCTAAGGTTAAAACCACGCATCCTTACCTCTGTGGCAAAAATGAAAATTCAAGTTTCTGTTTTGAATTTCCAAGTGATTGTTTGTGTTCTACTGAGTTTTTATGCTTTACTAATGTGCTCCTTTGGAGACAAGATGCACCAACAGTACCTATAACTATGAGTACTTTCATTTTTGCCTCTTTACAAGTTCTGCAAAAACTTCTGTTAGGTTCAGCATCGTAAATAACCCATTGGAATTCTCTATACTGATTTGGCAGACATTTTTCATGCTTTACTTTTTTCCTGGTAGGATTTTTATTTTCTACTGATTCTACCAAATCCAAACATTCACTTATTTTCCTAGAAATATTGATGTTTCTGTGCTGCAATAGCACATTTCCTGGGTGAGAAGTAGATGGCTCATCAACATCCTCCTAAGTCTGGTCCAACAAACTCATACTGGTAGGAATGGGATATCCTTGATTTTTCTTCTCAGTACTTAAAAAAATGCTCACCTAAAGAACAGAATTTTTTTTTTTTTTTGAGTGCTGCTATATTATGTTGTCAACCATTTTATTTTAACTTACATATATTTTTTTATATTAATTTTTGTAATGTGGAAAAGACTTTATGAACACCCTGTATATTTTTTACTGTTTACTTTTTTGACAACATTGTCCACAAACCTTCATAACTCTAAAAAAAAAAATGTTTCTTTCCCCCATTTCATTCGTGCTGATATGCACACCCACCCCTATAGCCCTTTTGTAGCTCATTCGTTTGGCAGGCATGTCAGCAGAGTTCAAAATCATTGGAATTTCTCCTCCCAAGTTGTGACATAGATAATGCATCTTTTCCACACATGTGTTGGGCCTTTGGGGTCATGTTTTTCTGCAGCCCGAGATATGCAAAACTGAAAAGAAAGGCAGAGTGGGAGTGGTGAATGAGGAAGGAATTGTGTTCTTGATGGTGCAACTGCTGTGTTGAACAGTCGAGCAAAAAAAAAAAAAAAAAAAAAAAAAAAATTACAATTAACCCCCTCCTCCCTCCTTTAGCGGTTGATTTTTAAATTAGGATGGATATTTTTTGGAGCAGTAAAAATATGTCCTGATTTTTTTAGGAAATGATTTTTGTTTTTGATGCATGAGATATGCCTGTACAGGCATCAACGCGATCTCTGTGCTCAAGAAATTTCTTTGCTGAGACTTGTCACACAAAAAATAGTGAGAACTATGTATGGGGCATGTTGTCAAGTTGTAGTATCATAGGGTCCTTCACTAGTTTTTACTGCAGGCATTTTCAGTCATGCTGGTTTGTCATTTCCCTTTTTTCCTTTTCTTAATTGGAACAAGAGAAAAATTAATGTTGTTACCACTCTTTGAATAAAGGGCCACTAACTAATTAACTCGAAAGGGCTTTTCATTTAAGGGGGCATGTGCAAATATTTTGAAGTAAACCCTCTTCTGTGAAAAGAGTGGAGGGTAGACCAAAAAGAAAGGTGAATGAGCTGCATAGTACCATAAAATTTTAAGGAACTTCTTTTAGATTGAGCAGAGGTTTGGAAACTTCATCTTTCCACATTCTTAAGTTTATAGGAGTACCTTCCACTGCTTGGATAAAGTGAAGAAAGAAATTTGATTTCTATTGTTTTCTGTTCTACTTCCTGAAATGGAAGTGAGGAGGAAAAAGGGGATTCATACTACATTCATTTCTCTTACATTGCCTGAAATGAGAGGTGGTGTCATGTTTACAGTAATTTCCTTCCCACTACCTGAAATCAGGCAAAGAAAAGGATTCATGCTATATTCCTTTTCCTCCCATTGTCAGAAATCAGGTGAAGAGAGTTACTCATGGTATATTATTTCTTTCCCAGACACTTTGAAATGAGGAGAAGACAGAAATCTTGGTTATATTCCTTTTTGTTCCACTTCCTGAGATCAAGTGAAGAGAGTGATTCATACTTTATTTTCACTTCTTTAGCTGAAATCAAGTAAAAAGAGGAATTTGTGCTGTGCTACTATCCTTTCTGCTGCTTGAAATTAACTGAAGAAAGGTAGTTGTAGACTAAATCGCTTTTGCTGTCTGAAGTCAAGTGAAAGAAGGAATTTGTGTTTTTGAAATAGAGGTATATCTGCTTCATTCTGTTTCTCTCTGTCCCATCCATTGCCCAAGATAAAAGGTAGGAAGGGCTTCATACCATATTTCTTTCCATTTCCTGAAGTGCCGCCACAGTAGTGCAGTGGTCTAAGGCCTGGCTTATGACCGTTCATCTGAGAAGGGTCCGGGTTTGAATGTTGTGTTTGTCTTATGGCAGTAGCTGTTTCCCTTTCCTGGAACCAGTTGCCCTAAATTAGGGATGGGTGACTGCCTATTGCTCATTAAGTTGATCATGGTGGTCGTTAAACCTTCAATCGAAAAACTAATAAATAAACAAATAAATAAAAAAATTGCCTGAAGTCAAGAGAGAGATTCATGCTCATTATTTTCTGTTTAGTTGCCTGATTTTGAGTTATTCCAATACCCTTCTCTTCCACTGCCTGAAAAAGAAAATGAGAAGAATTCACACCATATTATTTTCCTTTCCACTGGCCAAAATGAAGTGAAGTAAAGAATTCATGCTGTATTATTTTTTCACACACACACACACACACACACACAAAAAAAAAGTGGAAACAAATATATTTAAATGTATTAAATGTGGAAACATATGCTTTCAAAGAGCTTAGCAAAGTTGGACTTCGGCATATTTTTTTGAAAATGAATTTCACAATATGTTTTTTTTTGCCACAGGTCATGCTCCTTTAGAAAAAGGAAAGATATCCATATATCATAAATCATACAAAACATTATTATGTTAGATTAACCATTAAAAAAAAAAAGAGTAAGATACCTCTTGTTTGTGAAAAATAAGCATGGTGTTTTTAAAATCGGGGAAGAGCGAAGTTATTCTTGAAACTTCTGCTGCTATTCAGTGTTCTTTATTTTAATCTTGTGTGATAGATCATAATGGATCTGAAATTTAGTGAACACCAGTCAGGTGTAATAAAATCTGTGTCAGTCAAACATGCAGGAGCTTTTATGAAAGTTAAGAAGAACTTTTTCTGTTTCAGGATAATCCTGTGGGTTCTGGTACTGGCAAGTACAATGATCATCAGTTATTTGAAGCAAAACTGAGCCATGCTTCCCTTGTTCCTATCATAGGTCTAATGAAAGCTGAAGATTTCCTTGGCCATAGGCCATATGGTGAATTGTCGTTGTTACTTTTATTTATAAATGTGTGCTTTTGTGTGTGTCACTATGTTTTTTATTTCATATTTAGTTTTTGAATCAGAAGTTTATGTGTTCTAAAATTCTTAACAGCTATCATAAAAATTAATAATAGTAGTAGTATTTCTATGATGTCTTGGCTGTGTGAGTCACGATAAAAAAGAGGTGGAAAAGGGAAGTTGAATTAGAGAGAGAGAGAGAGAGAGAGAGAGAGAGAGAGAGAGAGAGAGAGAGAGAGAGAGAAATACCTTGATAAAAAATGGAGTATCTTACAATTACTTTTTTTTTTTTGAAATGGAAAGTCAAACATCTAACTTATTCCTTTTTATTGTGGAATGTCTGGTTTTTGCTTTTATACTTCATCAGTTATTCAGTAGTGATGCCTCGAGCAGAAGATATTCTTGGTGTTAATGTACTGTCGTATTGGATTAATGAATTCCTGCTTCTAAAACCCAAAATTTAATATAATTCATAACATGCATGACCCAAATATAGTTTACCTCATATTTGGGCCAACATTATGTTATGAGTTTGGTTAGAATCGAATACAGAATGGATTATGTTTTGCAATTAGCACCATTTTCCATTCAAATGATGCGAAATTGGTTGCTGTGATTCAGATGATTTTTGTAGAATACATGTTGTAGCTGCACAAAGTAAAAGTAATACATCATCATCATCATTTCGCACCCAAATCCAAATACCACCCTAGTGTTTTGGCATGCTGTTAGTATGACCATGTGAAGAAAGTAGAAAAGAAGTGTGTTGTGGCTGGAAAATCACAACTTTCTAAATTTAAAGTACCCATCACAACATGTAACAAGACATACTCAGCAGTGTTGCATAAAACTGTTTAGTATCAAAAGATACTGAACCATGATCTTATTTAAAATCAAAAGATTCAACTGTGAATTGTGATATTATATGGAATAAAGCAAATTATGCATTGCTTTTTAATTCGAATCCCAATGATAACTTCTTTATGGAAAAATATCTAATTATATTTTACTCCGAAGCCTCAAATAAGTGTAAATTTTACTGCAGTACTTCTTTAAACTTCTGACTCCAAGGTTTTGAAGCCACCCCTGCATGACTGAGACTGTTATCAGTTATCACTAGAATCATACAAAAAGATTGACCAAATCAAACTTGTTTACAAGGAGTAACACTCTTCTGGGGCAGTATTGCAATGACACAGTCAGTTAAGCTTCGGCATGTTTAGTTATGAAAGGATGGGCCAGTCTAGTCAATCAACTACCTACTCCTTATTATTGTTTGAGGGGTTACAATCACATGATATATTTGTACATAATATTAGGAATTAGGCTAGGTACCTGGCCACATTGGAGAAATTATAAAACACAAGATGAAAAATGTAAAAACCAGAAAAAAATCCAGGCTTAGAATTCATTACAACTATAAAAAAAAAAAAAAAAAACATTCTCCAGGGACCAGGGAACTTCAACTGGCAGTTGTGCTGCTCTAAAAGATTAGGAATTCTTGCCATCGGATGTAGCTGGGTTTAAGTTTTCACCCATCACCTCATTTGATGTTGAGAGGTCGTTCAGACAATTTAAAGGTATTTCCAGAGATAACAGGTGGAGCTTTTTTTCTACAACCAGAAGTGCCATGTTATTGGTAGTTGTAATAGCAGTAAATTAGTTGAAAACTGTGGTTTTGTGTAAAGTCATTTAAAATTTGTAAAGTATTTTTTTAATTTCTCATGACTGTGTAAGTAAAGAAATTATAGAAAGTTATTAAAAAATATAAAAAGAAATTTATTTTGCCTTACATATTTCTTCATTTTTAATAAATATTTTATGTACATATTTTGAAATTTTTATTACATATAAATCTTAGCCCTACTTATCAATATACAGCTAGACCTCCATATATCAAACTTCTGTTTATCAAAATTCTCTATATTGAAGTTTTGTGAATCCTTGTGATCATTACATAAAAAAAATTCTATATGTTGAATTTTTTTAAGTCAAATAGGGATTCCCCCTCCCATAATGACGATGTTATATGAAAAACAAGTGAGAAGAAATAGAACGGAGATGTTGTGAGAGGAAGAAGGGTGATCAAGGTCCAAGGTCATGGCAATGCCAACTGGTCGCCTAGAGGAGGGGGAGGGGGAGGTTGTCTCTACACTTCCTTCACTTCTCTCCTGAAGTAATGTTCCTTTTCTGTAAAACAGGTTTCATTTGTTTCATTCTCTCTAACCAAGGGTGTGTGCTCGTGATTGTTTCAGTCTCTCTGACTGACTGTACATGCTTGCGATTGTTTCAGTCTGTCTAACCGAAGGTGTGTGGTCACGATTGTTTTGGTCTCTAACCGGCAATGTGTGCTCACAGTTGTTTCAGTCTCTAACTGATGGTGTGTGCTTATGATGTCAAAAAAAAAAAAAAAAAAAAAAAAAAAAAATCTGTGTTGTGGCAAAGGTGGAGCTGATGAAAAACGTGTACAGTGGAATGTGCGAAAAAGATATTGCAGTTAAATTTTTTGTTTCCTTAAGTACAGTGTTGACCATCATAAAAACTTTCACGGACTTAATAAAAAGTGTGAACACTTTTATGAGGAATCATCATCGAAATTTGTTGTGCAGCAAGACATTAGTTTTTTTAAATAAATATAAATGCATATGAATACTACATAAATGCGTATGATGTTTATTCAAGGTATGTTTAACACATTTTTTCTTGTTAATTCTTGTTTTTAGTTATCTATATGAACATAACTTGTACATATTGTGATTCATATTAACATAAGTTATTTATAAGAAACAATGCGTTGATTAGGAAATGTGTTTCTAAATACAACATATTACACAATACATATGTGTAAAAAAGATCGGTTCTATATATAAATTTTTTTACGGAATCGACTTTGATTTATATTTGTTTCTGCATCGCATCAGCTGCACAAGTGGAACTTCTCAGCAACTCTAGCATGAAAGCAGTTGAGGTTGTCAAACCATGCTTGAATCAAAACAACTGCATGAGCTACTAAATATCTATATGGATAAAATTGACACATTACACCAAACATTGCTATGAATAAAACAAAAATTAACTTGAATAAAGCAAAAATTAAGTTTCTGCATCGCATCAGCTGCACAAGTGGAACTTCTCAGCAACTCTTGCATGAAAGCAGTTGAGGTTGTCAAACCGTGCTTGAATCAAAACAACTGCATGAGCTACTAAATATCTATGTGGATAAAATTGACACATGACACCAAACATTACTATGAATAAAAGCAAAAATTAAGTTGTCAGAGAATGCTCTGAAATGAAACAACCGTGTTTGAACCACTAAGTCTTTATATTACAAAAATTTGCACATTTTGAGCACTTAGCTCCTTTCATAAGTCAATTCTATAAATAGAGGGATAACTTACGCCACATACTTGTAATAATAACTTAACTTTCAGCACATTTTCCTCCTTTTTAAGGTAAAAAAAAACTTTAAAATGTTTCACAGTTGTAGTTATATACTCCATAATTCATGAGCATTCTGTTTTTCTGTGAGAGAATTCCTTTGGATTCCTTAATCTCAATATATGGCGCCACAGTTGAGCATTGCATTTGCGTAGGTGATGCACTATTGTACATGCCTGTGAATAAATGTCAATGAACCATGCCTCTGGGAAAAGTGAAGCACTCTCTCAGTTGGACAAGAGTAGTACAGGGTTCCCACAGTCCTTATGAACTCTTAAAGGTCCTTAAAAAGTGTTTATTTTTTTTTAGAGTGCATAAAAGCCCTTAAAAATGCTTAAGTTTTTTAGATTACTTATATTTGTAATTCATAAGTACTTTTTAAGTTCCTTTTGAAATTTCTGTCAAGAATTTACTAAAAAGTACATATTTTTCATAACTAGCTGCTCAAAGTCCAGAAGTTATGATGTAGTGTTTAAAAATTTTGCTTCTCGTTGACTTTGTTGATGGTGATGCCACATGATGTCAGCTAAAAGTCCGTGGGAAAGCATGGGGCAGTATGAGATAAGTAATTTCCTGGAAGAAAAGTGAAGGACCATGGGCTTTCTAAATAACACATATCCAGGAGATTCTACTTAACAAGCCCCATCACCATCTCTTGGAACTGATAATTCAGTTTTGTATTTTCCCTTATTGTATATGTAAGTAACAATTATTCAGTTGTACCATAAGAAAATTAAGTGCAACATTGGAATTTTTAATTCATAATTTTAATTGTGGTTTTGCAGTTTAAGCTGTGAGATGGTTAAGTGCAAAATTCAAATCTTGAATTCAGGACTTTAACCCACCCTTTATTGAATATGTGATTATTCTCTCAGATAGAAAAAAGTAATTTTATGTGCAGAACTGTTTTTTAAATTGCATAAGTTCAAATTTATTACATCCACTAACTTAAATTATATGGCAAAATATTGCAAACTTCAGTGGCATACTACAATTTGCATAGCTAAGTCATGTAAAAATACTTGTGGATATGCCTTTGTTGCATATATGCAGTTGGTAAGATCATTAAAAAATGGGAAGGGGGTGCTTAATTAAAAGTCCTTATTTTTTGTGGAGGAAAAAGAGTGGGAACCCTTTAGTGTCATAAACGATGAATTTACATATGAAGATAGTGGGATGTACTACTGAAAACCGATTCGTGGGTTCAAGGAGGAGTTCTGAAACAGCGCACTTGGACAGTGATGTCAAAGCCAAAGGGAGATCTCATTCTTTGAACATGTTTTTAAGGTTTTAAATAGTTTTCATTTTGTGTACATGTTTTAAGGTTTTGAAGAAGCTTTGTTCTGAAGGGAAAGAATTATTTCATGGTGACCACAAGGTTAGCATGAAGTGAGATGGTAGCCCTAAAAATGAAATGAAAGAATTGCAAATATTTGACATTTTTAAAGGTTTTTAAGGATTTCCATTAGGTATTTATAGATTATTAAATAATAGTCTCAAAAATTCTGTTCAAACATTCTGAAATTTGTTTGGTGTGAGAAAACCTCAAAAAGGAGGAAAATGTGCTAAAAGTGAAGTTATTACAATAAGTGCGTATAGGATAAGTTATATCTCTTTATAGCTTACAAAAGGAGTTAAAATTAATGTTGCAAGTTATAGAAACCTAAATGTATTGTTATATTATTTGCATCTTTAAAGGCATTAAGTACCAACAAAGTGCGCATATTTATGTGCAAGTCATTAATGACCTATCAATCAGAAAAGCCAAACACTTACCTAAAAGCTCTTGGCTACTTTCTTGCTATACACTTCATGCACGTCAATTAGAACATCCTGTTATGTAGCTGGCCATCAAAGGTTGAAACTCTTCAGCTTATAGGGCGTTGTTTTATATACATTCTTCCGGTCATGAAACATCGTATAGTTATTCACAGGACAAAAATCGCTGACTTCTGTCTGCCGTCTGACATAGCTCGTCATCACTAGGTGTGTACTCATATTACGTGAGTTTTGACAACTTCCATTACGCCTATTTTTTTTATCTTATTCCTCTTTCATTCCCCCATATGCCACATGGCCTTGAAATTCACAATTCAACAAATGGTACTCACTTCAAAACACATATTCACCCACCCAATAAATACTCACGTACATCACTCTCAACAATTTACACTCCCCATACAACCACTCTAACGTACACTATACACAACACATTCATACACTTAATTAAAACCACTATGTACATTCCACGGCAGTCAAACTGTTGTCATGTTCCATCTGCCTCATATATGGCATAAACCCTACAGCGAACGCCAACCTCATTCAGCCTGTCGCACACAATCCCCAAGCGCTTTCAACAGTAATCCTGTCATCCTCGGGAGGTCCATGTGTCCTACTGCTCTGCTAACCACAGCTCAAGTGAGCAAAGTCATTGAGGTCTCTGCATCGTTGTGTCTCTGGCGCCATCTATTGTCAGTGCTGTTCGCTTTTTTTTTCTCCTAATTGTTGTTCAACTTTTATTAAGGCTTTCCACTGTTCGTTTAAGTTGTTTGGTTCATTAATGTCACGCACTCTTGATCTGTTTTTTTCAATTAAAACCGATTCCGCAATTCTCGACTGCCTTTCGTTTTTACAGCTCTTAATAATTTTAATATCTTCGAATTTCGGACATTGGTGATTTTCTAGACAATACTGGGTTAATGCTGTCTTAGCTTCTTATTTATTCCAATTACTCATATGTTTGTGTAATCTATACTTTAACTTGTTGTTATTGCTGCCTATATAGGACAATGGTGGTTTCTGATTTATAGGAATCTCATATACACCTGCTCTATCTAGTTGGCTGATTTTTTCATTTTTTGTTACTATATTTTTTATAGTATGCACTTGATTTCCTACTTGTATGTCATACTTGCCACAAACCTTATTAATTTCAGCAGAAATACCTTCAACATATGGAATCGCTCTTACATATTTTAAGTTTTTTACCATTAGTGCCCTTATTATTTGCCTGAGTTACTTCATAAATCCATTTCTTTAATACCTGTTTAGGGTAACCAAAATCATGTGCAATTTTTCCAATGTATTCAATTTTTTCTTTTTGATATTGTTTTTTTGATAATTGTGTTAAACTCTTTTAATTAGTGTTTTAACACTATTTTTTTTATGCGTTAATGGGTGCGATGACTGAAAAGGTATTAACACTGGAATATATGAGATTTTCTGTGCACTCTGTATTTGTATATTGTAATTTGTTTTGATTACCATAATATCCAAAAATGCCAATGTGTTATTTTGTTCCTGTTACACTGTCAATTTAATAGATGGATAGATATCATTATACTTTTTTGTCAAGTCCTCAAGTTCTTCATTTTTTAGCCTGGAGAACTGAAAAATGTCATCAACATACCTGCAGTATATCAGTGGTGGATCTTCTAGTTTACTAATTATTTTTGTTCCTATGTCACTCATTATTATTTCAGCAAATAAGGTTGACAATGGTGACCCCATAGGTCCGCCATAATTTTGTTTGTAAATCTTGTTATTGAACATGAAAATGTTATTTTAATATATGTAAAATTAAATTTCTTTTAATTCTTCAATTTGTACTTCATTCATTGTATGTAACTTATATAATTTTTTAACAATTATGTCAATTGCCTGAGGTACTGGTGTGCTAGGAAACAGAGCACGAACATCCATACTAGCCATATGATATTAACTTAAATCTTGTTTAATCACTTTTAATTTTTAAATGAATTTGTAAGTATTCCTTACAGTGAACCTTGTCTTCATAAACATTGGTGCTGAATGCTTGTAGATATTTTTTTCCAACTTTATTAATGGGGAATTTCTTTTTGATGCTATCGCTCTCATAGGTGTATCAGGCTTATGAGAGTGATAGCATCAAAACCTTATTAATTTCTGCTGAAATTAATAAGGTTTGTGGCAAGTACGACATACAAGTAGGAAATCAAGTGCATACTATAAAAAATATAGTAACAAAAAATGAAAAAATCAGCCAACTAGATAGAGCAGGTGTATATGAGATTCCTATAAATCAGAAACCACCATTGTCCTATATAGGCAGCAATAACAACAAGTTAAAGTATAGATTACACAAACATATGAGTAATTGGAATAAATAAGAAGCTAAGACAGCATTAACCCAGTATTGTCTAGAAAATCACCAATGTCCGAAATTCGAAGATATTAAAATTATTAAGAGCTGTAAAAACGAAAGGCAGTCGAGAATTGCGGAATCGGTTTTAATTGAAAAAAACAGATCAAGAGTGCGTGACATTAATGAACCAAACAACTTAAACGAACAGTGGAAAGCCTTAATAAAAGTTGAACAACAATTAGGAGAAAAAAAAAGCGAACAGCACTGACAATAGATGGCGCCAGAGACACAACGATGCAGAGACCTCAATGACTTTGCTCACTTGAGCTGTGGTTAGCAGAGCAGTAGGACACATGGACCTCCCGAGGATGACAGGATTACTGTTGAAAGCGCTTGGGGATTGTGTGCGACAGGCTGAATGAGGTTGGCGTTCGCTGTAGGGTTTATGCCATATATGAGGCAGATGGAACATGACAACAGTTTGACTGCCGTGGAATGTACATAGTGGTTTTAATTAAGTGTATGAATGTGTTGTGTATAGTGTACGTTAGAGTGGTTGTATGGGGAGTGTAAATTGTTGAGAGTGATGTACGTGAGTATTTATTGGGTGGGTGAATATGTGTTTTGAAGTGAGTACCATTTGTTGAATTGTGATTTCAAGGCCATGTGGCATATGGGGGAATGAAAGAGGAATAAGATAAAAAATAGGCGTAATGGAAGTTGTCAAAACTCACGTAATATGAGTACACACCTAGTGATGACGAGCTATGTCAGACGGCAGACAGAAGTCAGCGATTTTTGTCCTGTGAATAACTATACGATGTTTCATGACCGGAAGAATGTATATAAAACAACGCCCTATAAGCTGAAAGTTTCAACCTTTGATGGCCAGCTACATAACAGGATGTTCTAATTGACGTGCATGAAGTGTATAGCAAGAAAGTAGCCAAGAGCTTTTAGGTAAGTGTTTGGCTTTTCTGATTGATAAGTCACTAAATGTATTGAATTGACAGAATTAAGCTTCAATTTGCTTAATTATTCGGCATTATAATTTCTTGCCCTGTCACTATTCTAGAACTTTGGAACGAAATTAAAAGTAAGACTACTCAGTATGTTGAACTTGAACATGCCATATGAAATGGGAAGTATCTCATCAATTACTCAACAATGTACTCTTGATATGGAAATTTAATGTTGCCAGACATTTCCAGAGGACTCACCACCACAGGGTTTAACACATGTGTCTATTTGAAGTAATGTTTGATGCAAAAAAGAAGAGAGATGAGGACAACTAAAGAAGATGTGACTTCCAAAGTGGAATATATAGAGCTATGCAAGACAGTAAGAAAAAGTATCACTGAAGACGTAAGGAAATTCAACTGTGAACTAGTGAGGAAAGCAATTGAAAACAACCAAAGCCTAAAGATAGCAAAGGGACATCTCAGTAAGGGAAGAAAACAGATTATGGCACTGAGAAAAGAAGATGGTTCTGTAACAAGAAATAGAGGCGAAATTTTGACAAGAGTGAAAGATTTCTACTCCAAATTATATGAAAGGGATGATACATGCACTCCAGACATCATGAAAGATACCAGTACCAGAGTTCCTCCAGTCCTTCCAGCAGAAGTTGCACATGCAATCAAGAACATGAAGCGAGGAAAAGCTCCAGGAGAAGATGGAATTACTGTAGACATCATACAAGAAGCAAGTGGAGAAATCGAAACAGTACTCGCCCAAATTTTCACTCGATGCCTTAATGAAGGGAAGATTCCTGAGGATTGGAACACCGCTACAATGATCCTGCTACATAAGAAAGGTGACATTGAGGATCTCGGAAACTACAGACCTATCAGCCTCCTATCAGTAGTTTATAAAATCTTCACTAAAGTTCTTTCACACCGCTTGAAGGTAGCACTAGACATGGCTCAACCGAGAGAACAAGCTGGATTCAGGAGTGGCTACAGCACAATAGATCATATCCACGTGCTGAGAGAACTAATTGAAAGAGCGAGGGAATATGAACTTCCATTGTGCATGGCTTTTATCGATTATGAAAAAGCCTTTGATTCGGTGAAACCATCAGCAGTTACAATGGCTCTGAAATCCTGCGGTATTGAAGATGCATACATTAATATTATTAATAACATGTATGAAAACGCAAGTGCAAAGATTAGGCTGTTTGAAAATACAACACACGTAAAAATTGGAAAGGGAGTGAGACAAGGTGACACCATATCTCCGAAGCTCTTTAATGCCACATTGGAGGGTGTTTTTCAGTCGCTGAGCTGGGAAAACAAGGGGATAAAGATTAATGGAGATTATGTAACCCACCTTCGTTTTGCTGATGACGTAGTCATTTTTGCAACTACCCCATCAGAGCTGCAGAGTATGATCCAGGAACTTGCTGACAAGAGTAAAGAAGTGGGATTAAAAATGAACTTTCAGAAGACAAAAGTGATGTTCAATGCTTTTACAAGAAATGAAGATTTATCGATTGATGGAGAAAAGCTGGAGATAACAGACACGTACGTTTATCTTGGACAGCAGATATCAAGTGAGGGTCACATTGATGAAGAAATTAATCGGAGTACAAAACTTGCCTGGAGAGCTTTTGGAAGAAACAGCATAATTTTCAAGAGCAATATGCCATTATGTCTTAAAAGAAAAGTGTTTGATCAATGCATCCTTCCAGTGCTTACGTATGGTGCAGAGACGTGGACCTTAACTAAAAGAGACATACAAAGGCTGCAGACAACTCAAAGAAGCATGGAGAGGTGCATACTTGGTGTAACCAGGAGAGATAAGAAGAGGAACTCGTGGATCCGAAAAATGACAAGAGTGGAAGACATCATGATCAGAGTTAAATCCCTGAAATGGCAATGGGCTGGACATACTGCCAGAAGGACAGATCATCGATGGACAGCCGAAATTTTAGATTGGATTCCAAGGGACAGGAAAAGACCCAGAAGAAGACCACATAGGAGATGGGTGGATGAAATTCGAAAGTATGCAGGGGTGACATGGAGGAGACTGGCACAAGACAGACCGTTGTGGAGGAAACTTGGGGAGACCTTCGTCCAGCAGTGGATTGATAATGGTTGACAATGATGATGATGATGATGCTGTCTCAGCATGGGGTTGTAAATGAATATTGTGTTTTTCCAAAAATCTGTACTTCTAAAAAAAAATTTTTAGATTAATTTTTTAAAAAGTTAGATAGAGGTCATGACGATGAATATTTTGCATGCATTTTACAATATTTTGTGAGAAAATGCTTTTGCTTTTGGGAGTCTATATAAATGCATATTTCTGTTTTTAAGATGTTTGCAGTTGTATCTTCACTTCTAAAAATCAAACGAAAAAAATCTTTTTCAGTTAGATGCCAGTCATCGTGGAAAATATTTATTTGTACTTTATTTCTCAAAATAATTAGCTTTCCTGCTAGGGGTTGTAAATGTAAATAATTCCTGTAATGATGATATATCCGCTTCTAAGTGTCTGATTAAAAAAAAATCTTTTTATTGTTGATAGCAAAGGAATATTTTTCATATACTAATTAATTTTTGTACCACACAGCTTTGCCACTTTGGAAGCATCAGTGTTCATTTCTATGTATACCATACTTGGAGCTATATCTTTGTTTCTAAGAACCCAATGTGAAAAATCTCTTTTGCCTTGGATGTCTTTCATTATGAGAAATGTTTTGTGCACAATTTGTGATTTTTTGTGGCACACATTTCAGCCACTAGTAGCTGAAAGTATGTATTTCTATTGTGAATGTTTTACTAGTTGTATGGAAATCCAGTTGATCTTTTTTTGCTTGCCTTGTGCATTTTAAATTATGTATTGACTTGTTCTTGGAGATGTAAATGCATTATCTTCTTTGCTGAATATTTACTCTTAAAATATGCTTTGAAATATTGTTTTCATGTTGCAAAGGATTCAAAAGATGTGCTCATTACACTTAAGAATTCGGTGTCATCTTTCTAGTTTTTTAAATAATAATTTCATCCATGTAATGTTTTTTGTGTGTGTGTGTGAAAGAACTACTTAATTTTGTGCTATTTTTTCAGTTGAGTCAAGTGAATTGACCAGCTGTATTTAAATTGAGCAAGATTTTTCTCTTCTTTTGTATAAATAGTTTAATCCAAAAATTTACCCTGTAGTCAGATGGTCTAGAGCTGCTGGATGTGGATTTGAATCCCAAAGCAAGACATGGATATTGTGTTTATTGTGTTTGTCCTTTCAGTGCTAGTTCCCTTCCTTCCGTGGAACCAGTTGTCCTAAATTAGGAATGAGCAGCTCTTTATAGCCTTAAAATGATCGTGGGGCTATTAAAACCAGAAAGAATTAAACAAAATATGAGTAAATGCAAAAAAAAAAAAAAAAAAACGTATTATTTGTTCTTTAAGTTGAACTTCAAATATATGTTTCAAAGATTCTTCTAAAGCAATGAGTTTTTCAAGATTTTTTTTCTTTGCTTTCATTTAGTAAAAGAATGTCATCCGTATTTATTATACAAGAAGCCCATGAATGCCAATAGATTATTACAATGCAAATCATACCTACTGTTGTTCAGGAAAGTAAACCTGTCAATTCACTGAAAAATAAGAAATGAAAGAAATGTAAAATTTGAATAGAAGCTGTTTCAAGGATTATTTGTGAAGATGCAATTATTATGAAATTAAATCAATGAAAACGAAAGACAAGCTTGTGCGCACCTTACAGTCAATGAAATAAAACTCACCAAAGGAACTACCTACCATAGATGTCTTTCCGAACCCTACAAAAAAAAAAAAAAAAAAAAAAAAAAAGAAAGAAAAGAAGTACTGCATAAGAATGAAAAAAAAAATAAAAATAAAAAAGAAAATCTGCTCGTTAAAAAATGTAAAAAATGTTTTACTCATACAAGAATTATTTCTAGTTGTAAATGCATTTATGGCACCTCTATTCATAGTGATTGTGGAATAACTTTTTTTACGGGTCTTATAGAGGTTATTTTTAATGAAAGTTGGTTGTCAAATTTTCGAACTAAAGCCTAGTTCGTCATCAGGACTATGTCACTGGAGTAGTTGCTGCCACTCAATTGGAAGAGACCATCCGCAATTATTGTTAATTGTGGTACTTCTTCTTCTTGCTATTTCGATCCCTTCTTCTAGTTTCCTCTTTACTAAGTTTGACTGGTGGGCGATTATTTTCACTGAGTCCCAATTTATGGAGTGTCCACTTGCTTGTACATGTCTGTCTAGCCCTGTTTTGTTCCCAATGTTCCTAATAGCTGCTTGGTGTTCTTTCATTCGGACCTTAATACTTCTCCCTGTTTCTCCTATATAGCTGAGTCCGCAGTTACAGTCGATGCAGTAAATTACTCCTTCCTGCAATTGGATGTCCAATTCTTTCTGCTTTAAAGCTGGCAGGAATTTCTTTATTTTGTTATTAAGATCTGGAGCTAGCCTGATATTATATTTTGCTCCAATCCTTTTCAGTTTCTCGAAAAGTCCCTTGTGGTACGTAATTTTGCTGGTGAATTTGAAGTTGGTTTTTTCCTGCTTCTTTTTTGGCACTTGTTTAAATATTTTCTCAACATATGGGGAGGGGTAATAGTTTTCTGCCAACATTTCCTTTAATTCTTCTTTGTGAAGATCTTTTTGAGAAGCTGAAGAGACCAGGATTTCAATTTTTCCAAAAATTGTCTCGCTGTATTCAATTTAATATAATCAGGGTGGAATGAGCAGAAGTCTAACATCTTCCCTGTGTTGGTGGGTTTTCTAAAAAGCTGAGTGAATATTTTCCCTTCTCTTGAGGTCAAGGTTAAATCCAGGTAATTGATGCTATGGTCTTTTCCTGTTCCAGGGTGTACTTCAAGGTATTCTCTAGTAAGTTAAATTCTTCCAGAATCTGAGAGGGTAGAGATTGGTCCACAGTATCTACTATAATTAGGACATCATCCATGTACCTTACATAGAGAGCAAACAAGGAGGGTTGCAGGAAAAAACCAACTTCAAATTCACCAGCAAAATTACGTACCACAAGGGACTTTTCGAGAAACTGAAAAGGATCGGAGCAAAATATAATATCAGGCTAGCTCCAGATCTTAATAACAAAATAAAGAAATTCCTGCCAGCTTTAAAGCAGAAAGAATTGGACATCCAATTGCAGGAAGGAGTAATTTACTGCATCGACTGTAACTGCGGACTCAGCTATATAGGAGAAACAGGGAGAAGTATTAAGGTCCGAATGAAAGAACACCAAGCAGCTATTAGGAACATTGGGAACAAAACAGGGCTAGACAGACATGTACAAGCAAGTGGACACTCCATAAATTGGGACTCAGTGAAAATAATCGCCCACCAGTCAAACTTAGTAAAGAGAAAACTAGAAGAAGGGATCGAAATAGCAAGAAGAAGAAGTACCACAATTAACGATAATTGCGGATGGTCTCTTCCAATTGAGTGGCAGCAACTACTCCAGTGACATAGTCCTGATGATGAACTAGGCTTTAGTTCGAAAATTTGACAACCAACTTTCATTAAAAATAACCTCTATAAGACCCGTAAAAAAAGTTACTCCACAATCACAAGAATTATTTACAATGTGGAATGTGGTAGGCTTTCATATATGAATGTCTGAGGTCATTATCTGAAGACTCACTTGACAGAACATAAATCAGCGATTAAAAACTTGTCTTATACAAGGTTGGAAGATACATTAGAGTATTTCTAATGAAGTAGAGTATTTCTAGCGAAGTCGTAAAAATTTGGGCATTTCAGCACCTCCTTTTTCAGCCATGGAAAAAAAAAAGGTTACACATGGTGTATCAGAAGTTGCCAGATTTTAAAAGGGATTTATAAATAATTGGAATTTAATGAGGTAAGTCCGTATTACTGGTATGGGAAAATCAAATTTCAATACTTTCACGATATATAACTGTTAACCCTTTCCGTTCCGCTCTACTGTCGGGCAACACCCAACATTACGACATTGCTGATTAGCTCGCATGTTGGGTGTCAGCTGCCTCGCCGATGATGTCTCTACAGCTTGTATGTTGGGGCTGGCGAGACATTGTTTTCGCTTCAAGCTTTCCAAAGCTGAACTTTCACAGCTAAGTTACAGAATCTACTGCAGAAGAAAAAGGCAAGTATGGGTGAAATATTATTCACGTGGAAAGGGTTAATGAACAGAGCAATGTGCTTTCTGTTTTCAAAATCAGGAGCAGCAGAAATATCACTGTTGGGTTATAACAACGGAGAAGTAGACGGACTACCTTTCTTAAACACTGAAAATGTGTTCTGCCAGACATTGATTAATACTGCAGTCAGTGTTTCACCTGGAATTTTTTCTCTTGTAGCAATTTGGCTATTTTGACAGCAAAAGTTGTGGCGAAATGCTATGCAAATTAGATAAATTTATGGTTGTGTTTTTTGATGTATATCATCATCATCATCATTGTCAACCATTATCAATCCACTGCTGGATGAAGGTCTCCCCAAGTTTCCTCCACAACGGTCTGTCTTGTGCCAGTCTCCTCCATGTCACCCCTGCATACTTTCGAATTTCATCCACCCATCTCCCATGTGGTCTTCTTCTGGGACTTTTCCTGTCCCTTGGAATCCAATCTAAAATTTCGGCTGTCCATCGATGATCTGTCCTTCTGGCAGTATGTCCAGCCCATTGCCATTTCAGGGATTTAACTCTGATCATGATGTCTTCCACTCTTGTCATTTTTCGGATCCACGAGTTCCTCTTCTTATCTCTCCTGGTTACACCAAGTATGCACCTCTCCATGCTTCTTTGAGTTGTCTGCAGCCTTTGTATGTCTCTTTTAGTTAAGGTCCACGTCTCTGCACCATACGTAAGCACTGGAAGGATGCATTGATCAAACACTTTTCTTTTAAGACATAATGGCATATTGCTCTTGAAAATTATGCTGTTTCTTCCAAAAGCTCTCCAGGCAAGTTTTGTACACCGATTAATTTCTTCATCAATGTGACCCTCACTTGATATCTGCTGTCCAAGATAAACGTACGTGTCTGTTATCTCCAGCTTTTCTCCATCAATCGATAAATCTTCATTTCTTGTAAAAACATTGAACATCACTTTTGTCTTCTGAAAGTTCATTTTTAATCCCACTTCTTTACTCTTGTCAGCAAGTTCCTGGATCATACTCTGCAGCTCTGATGGGGTAGTTGCAAAAATGACTATGTCATCAGCAAAACGAAGGTGGCTTAGATAATCTCCATTAATCTTTATCCCCTTGTTTTCCCAGCTCAGCGACTGAAAAACACCCTCCAATGTGGCATTAAAGAGCTTCGGAGATATGGTGTCACCTTGTCTCACTCCCTTTCCAATTTTTACGTGTGTTGTATTTTCAAACAGCCTAATCTTTGCACTTGCATTTTCATAGATGTTATTAATAATATTAATGTATGCATCTTCAATACCGCAGGTTTTCAGAGCCATCGCTCTTTCAATTAGTTCTCTCAGCACGTGGATATGATCTATTGTGCTGTAGCCACTCCTGAATCCAGCTTGTTCTCTCGGTTGAGCCATGTCCAGTGTTACCTTCAAGCGGTGTGAAAGAACTTTAGTGAAGATTTTATAAACTACTGATAGGAGGCTGATAGGTCTGTAGTTTCCGAGATCCTCAATGTCACCTTTCTTATGTAGCAGGATCATTGTAGCGGTGTTCCAATCCTCAGGAATCTTTCCTTCATTAAGGCATCGAGTGAAAATTTGGGCGAGTACTGTTTCGATTTCTCCACTTGCTTCTTGTATGATGTCTACAGTAATTCCATCTTCTCCTGGAGCTTTTCCCCGCTTCATGTTCTTGATTGCATGTGCAACTTCTGCTGGAAGGACTGGAGGAACTCTGGTACTGGTATCTTTCATGATGTCTGGAGTGCATGTATCATCTCTTTCATATAATTTGGAGTAGAAATCTTTTACTCTGGTCAAAATTTCGCCTCTATTTCTTGTTACAGAACTATCTTCTTTTCTCAGTGCCATAATCTGTTTTCTTCCCTTACTGAGATGTCCCTTTGCTATCTTTAGGCTTTGGTTGTTTTCAATTGCTTTCCTCACTAGTTCACAGTTGAATTTTCTTACGTCTTCAGTGATACTTTTTCTTACTGTCTTGCATAGCTCTATATATTCCACTTTGGAAGTCACATCTTCTTTAGTTGTCCTCATCTCTCTTCTTTTTTGCATCAACATTTTCGTTTTTCCTGATAATTTATTTACATGCAACTTGTTCTTAGACCCAGCTAATTTTGTTGCTGTTTCCATAAGAGCTTTGGTTACTTTTCTGTTAACTACAGAGATGTCCACTTCTTCCGATGTTAGGCCTTCTAAAGCAGAGAACCTGTTCTTCAGTTCCAACTTGAAGGTATTATGGTGTTTTTTAAGGTTGGTTATGTCAATAGATTTTGTTTGTCTTATGAGCTTGCCACGTTCAAGTTTAGTGTTGAGGTGCATCTTACATCTCACCAATCTATGGTCACTACCTGTGTTGAACTTGTTTAGCACACTGCAGTCTTCTACGACGAATTTTTTGTTACACATAATAAAATCAATTTCACTTGTCGTCCCATTTGGATGTCTCCATGTCCATTTCCTGTGTGGCTTTTTCTTGAAGAAGGAGTTCAAGATGAAAAACCCTTCTGCCTCTGCAAACTCAACGAGAGTATTTCCACGCTGGTTTCTGTTGCCGTGACCGAATTTACCTACTGAAGTTTCATTCTGTTGCCGTTGCCCTATTTTTGCATTGAAATCTCCCATAATTATTTTCAAGTGCTGCTTACCTTTATTATTTAGATGACAAATTTCCTCATAAAATTCTTCAATTTCTTCTTCAGGATGACTTGTGGTGGGTGCATAAGTTTGAATAATCTGAGCCTGGTATCTTTTCGAGAGTTGGATAACAAGTCGTGCAGCTCTGTCAGAGGAACTTTCAACTTCTACAACTTTATCCTTCAGTTTCTTGTTTATTATAAATCCAACACCACTAGTTCTGCCAGTATCTGTCCCACGATAGTAGAAGAGATGTCCACTTTTCAGTTCAATGAGATCTTCTCCTTTTCTCCTTACCTCACTTAGCCCCACGATGTCCCACTTGATCCTTTGTAGTTCCTCTTCCAATTCAAGAAGCCTTGAATCAGAAGATAGGGAGCGTCCATTGTACGTAGCCAAGGTCAGCATCAGATGGCAGCCTAGTCCGGTCCGATTTGATGTATATATACATATGAAAATACAAGCACAGTGCATTGGCTGAATAAAATTTTGTGCTTCAAATAGAATTCAAGAATAAAAACAAATAAGCTTTTACACTTCTAATTTTAATAAAAATTCATGTGCGGATGCATGCAGTATATGAAAATACTGTATGTAAAAAGACTTGGACTGAGCAAAGCTACAACCTACAACACACCAGCTGACCGGTCGACCCGAACCGAAATGGGGTGTGCAGCTACCGTTGTGGACCGCCAAAATGATGAACGAAATGCCTCTTTCCTTATCCATTGCTGCATAGTACTTGTGAAAGATGCTTTTGAGGCTCACTGGTGCTTTTCTGCAATAGGAGAAAAGACAGTGGAGATGGAAAAACAACAACAGGGTGAAACAGCGTGAGAAAGCGAGGAGAGAAAGAAAAATGACAGGGGGGGATACCAAATCAGCGAGGTGAAGGTGGAACAAAAAAGTGAAGGGGATAATTGAAAACAACGCACAGACGAAGCGGGGGTAGGCGCGATGACGGAAAGAAAAAGTGACGGGAAAGGAAATCGGGTTGGTGGGGCGAAATAGCGATGATAAAACTAAAAAGTGATAGAGGAGGAGAAACAAAGCAATGAAGAAGCAAGAGTGGGCAGGATGACAGGAAAGGAAACCAGGTTGGCGGAGTGAAGCAGCAATGATTTAACGAAAAAATGATGGAGATGAAAAACAACATATGGCGAAGCAGGTGTGGGTGAGATGACGATAAAAAACTACAGCTATTTAGTGGGGAGTTTTTGTCGCAAAATTATCATCTTTATCGCGATTTGGTGAAAATGTGAGCGACAACTTAAACACTGACTGCAGAATCAATTTCAAATGTATTCTGCCAAACGATGGTTAACATTGTAGTACATATTTTCTGTTAGTGCTGAGGTGTTGACCAAAATAGAATAAACACCTGGTAAGTCAAAAGGCTTGTTTGGGTTTCTGTTTTTTAGAACAAGATAAGTTGTGGAGGAGGCTCGGCTGCACAAACCTGTACAGTGTTCTTCCCAGAAAATTTTACCAGCCAGGTGAGGGCAGTGTAATGCACCACAATATTATAAAGTTGTCTGTTATTTATAAATGTGACTGAAGTGATCCAAAGCAAACATTAAATGTATAAGAAATCAATTTTAATATTTTATTAAGATTTTAAGTAATGCTAAAAGCTTTTCATACCCTTTAACATCTCATAAATTCTTTCTGTGTAGCATATCTGTTATGATAAATTAGGGAAGCTTTGAGTTACATTGGGAAGCATGAGTGTTACTCCATTCCAGCAATTTAGTGCACTTTTCAGTTGTAAAACTGTAATCCATGGATGATTAGGTTTTAAAGGAATTAATATAATATTGCTATATATCACAGAAAAATTTCTTTTAGAGAATGAGTGACACTTAGATGATATAAACTACTTTTGTAAATCTATATTTTTCCTTTATTGGTCAAGAAGTATGTTTATAATCTTTCCATCACTGAATTCATAATACAGAAAATTGAATCTGTTTCATACTGTGTACATGACAACTGAATCTACATTTCCAACTATCCTTGAACACCCTCAGTTGTGATATATATTTTTTCCATTGTTGGTCATATGGTTTCTTCATAATGAAGAACAACTGGCTCTTGAAATTTGTAATCCATGGAAGTTTCTTTAGTTCTTGTAAATTTGACTGGATTTGCCAAGCACTATGAAACCAAATATTGCTTAAAAGTAAAGCCAAGGATAAATTGATTTCTAAATGATAAAATTTGCTTTGGTGTGAAAATAATTTCATACATGTTTCATTTTTTTGCATGGTAGGTCTTTCTCTTTTAAGTTTTTTTCAATCCTCAATACATGCAATGTATTTTGTTTTTAAAATATAGTTCAGCAGCAGTTATTTATTAAATTACTGGTACTTACTTATTCCTGTTCCATTATTCACTTGTGCATATACCCTGAGTGGCAGTGCTCTACCTTTTTGTCTTCTTTTACTTCAACTGCCCTTTTGATTTTTTGTTTGTTTGGGGTACCTGCTTTGCTGCTTGTGAATTTCTTTGAATTCAACCCAGTTTCTTTTTTTAGCTTATGATAAGCTGTGTGAACACTAGCAGCATCTGCTTGGTTAGGAGGAGTCAGTCCTGGCATTTTGCCCTATTTTCATTCCTGTGAAGTGAGGAGTGGGGAGGAGTAAAGTTGGATGTGTGTATGCGTTTTGTAAGCAAAGAACTTTATCCAGATGCATAGTTTAGTTTTCTAAGATTTTGATAATTGTGGCACAGTTTTAAACTGTTGATTTAGTTTTCCTTTCCCCCTCAAGTTTACTAGTTCTAGTTGCATTTGTGAGGCACAAGAAAATGTTGTGAAGTAAGTGAAACTAACTACACTCATTATGTTTTATGATATGAAAAAAGTTTTAAAAATTATGTAAATCTTTCCAGGAGAACCAAATTCAGTATTTTTTTCCCTCCAGGAGTAATTGAATAAAAATGTAATCATGAGTCTTTGTATATTGTGTTAGTGATAAAACTTTCTGTGGACTAAAAATGTTTAAAGTTAGTACCAGCAACACATATATATTAACCAGCAACACATTATTACAGGCTGGCTGAAAGCATTATTAGTAGTTTGATGAAATTCAACATTGATGGTGTATTTCACATACTGTTATCTATATTATTGTTATTATTATTATACAAAAATATATGTTAATGTTGATATTTGTGCATTTTTTTCTTGACTTTTTAAAGCTGAAAACACTTCCATTTAATTCAGTAACTTTATTTCAGGGAGTGACACAGGTACAGCTATCACAAAACATATCATCCCAAAAAGTAGTCCAAAAAATCATAAAAAGGCAACAGTAACTGTTTTGGATGAAGACACTGGTGTTGGGATCTGCCCTACTATTACAAATTCAGAAACAAATCTTATCAGCCATGTTTCCAGTGATCTTCCAAGTGGATCTTCGGTTAACCCTTTGTATGAAATGCTAAGTGAAAAATGTTAGTTTGATTTCCTTTCATAACATAGTGGTTTTATATTGTGCCTGGAATTGTTTCCATGTTTTGTTGGTGTATTTCTTGATATGGTCTTTACACAAGGAAGTTGCCCGAATAATTCGAGTCATCCTTTCTTGATTTAAGCTGTCATTATAAGTTTTGCATTTTCTTTCATAATCACTTCATTATGTTTCACTTAGTAGTACATTGGCTGTGAAACATAAAGTAATGTCTTTTCCTTTTACAGAAATTCATGTATTGGCCATTAAATGCATGTACCTAATCCATGATTTTTTTCAATAATCATGATTCTTATTAAAACTCTCTAAAATTATCTAAATATATATCAATAGCCATTCACCTGCCTGAAGAATTAAAATTTCTGAAAAAATAACCCTTTGTTGTTTTTAGAATGATCAGAACAATCCTTAAACTTTAATAAGAGGAAATCCTGCATCAGACTCTTCGGCAGAATATTTCTTTTAACTTTTCAACAGTGAAAGCTTTTTTATCTAAGGTGATAAATGTTTTTAAATTTTACATTTCCTGAACTCTACTGCCTATTATGGATATATATCATGATCATCATCATCATTGTCAACCATTATCAATCCACTGCTGGACGAAGGTCTCCCCAAGTTTCCTCCACAACGGTCTGTCTTGTGCCAGTCTCCTCCATGTCACTCCCGCATACTTTCGAATTTCATCCACCCATCTTCCATGTGGTCTTCTTCTGGGTCTTTTCCTGTCCCTTGGAATCCAATCTAAAATTTCGGCTGTCCATCGATGGTCTGTCCTTCTGGCAGTATGTCCAGCCCATTGCCATTTCAGGGATTTAACTCTGATCATGATGTCTTCCACTCTTGTCATTTTTCGGATCCACGTGTTCCTCTTCTTATCTCTCCTGGTTACACCAAGCATGCACCTCTCCATGCTGCGTTGAGTTGTCTGCAGCCTTTGTATGTCTCTTTTAGCTAAGGTCCACGTCTCTGCACCATACGTAAGCACTGGAAGGATGCATTGATCAAACACTTTTCTTTTAAGACATAATGGCATATTGCTCTTGAAAATTATGCTGTTTCTTCCAAAAGCTCTCCAGGCAAGTTTTGTACGCCGATTAATTTCTTCATCAATGTGACCCTCACTTGATATCTGCTGTCCAAGATAAACGTACGTGTCTGTTATCTCCAGCTTTTCTCCATCAATCGATAAATCTTCATTTCTTGTAAAAGCATTGTACATCACTTTTGTCTTCTGAAAGTTCATTTTTAATCCCACTTCTTTACTCTTGTCAGCAAGTTCCTGGATCATACTCTGTAGCTCTGATGGGGTAGTTGCAAAAATGACTATGTCATCAGCAAAATGAAGGTGGGTTAGATAATCTCCATTAATCTTTATCCCTTTGTTTTCCCAGTTCAGTGATTGAAAGACATTTCCAATGTGGCATTAAAGAGCTTCGGAGATATGGTGTCACCTTGTCTCACTCCTTTTCCAATTTTTACGTGTGTTGTATTTTCAAACAGCCGAATCTTTGCACTTGCATTTTCATAGATGTTATTAATAATATTAATGTATGCATCTTCAATACCGCAGGATTTCAGAGCCATTGCAACTGCTGATGGTTTCACCGAATCAAAGGCTTTTTCATAATCGATAAAAGCCATGCACAATGGAAGTTCATATTCCCTCGCTCTTTCAATTAGTTCTCTCAGCACGTGGATATGATCTATTGTGCTGTAGCCACTCCTGAATCCAGCTTGTTCTCTCGGTTGAGCCATGTCCAGTGTTACCTTCAAGCGGTGTGAAAGAACTTTAGTGAAGATTTTATAAACTACTGATAGGAGGCTGATAGGTCTGTAGTTTCCGAGATCCTCAATGTCACCTTTCTTATGTAGCAGGATCATTGTAGCGGTGTTCCAATCCTCAGGAATCTTTCCTTCATTAAGGCATCGAGTGAAAATTTGGGCGAGTACTGTTTCGATTTCTCCACTTGCTTCTTGTATGATGTCTACAGTAATTCCATCTTCTCCTGGAGCTTTTCCCCGCTTCATGTTCTTGATTGCATGTGCAACTTCTGCTGGAAGGACTGGAGGAACTCTGGTACTGGTATCTTTCATGATGTCTGGAGTGCATGTATCATCTCTTTCATATAATTTGGAGTAGAAATCTTTTACTCTGGTCAAAATTTCGCCTCTATTTCTTGTTACAGAACTATCTTCTTTTCTCAGTGCCATAATCTGTTTTCTTCCCTTACTGAGATGTCCCTTTGCTATCTTTAGGCTTTGGTTGTTTTCAATTGCTTTCCTCACTAGTTCACAGTTGAATTTTCTTACGTCTTCAGTGATACTTTTTCTTACTGTCTTGCATAGCTCTATATATTCCACTTTGGAAGTCACATCTTCTTTAGTTGTCCTCATCTCTCTTCTTTTTTGCATCAACATTTTCGTTTTTCCTGATAATTTATTTACATGCAACTTGTTCTTAGACCCAGCTAATTTTGTTGCTGTTTCCATAAGAGCTTTGGTTACTTTTCTGTTAACTACAGAGATGTCCACTTCTTCCGATGTTAGGCCTTCTAAAGCAGAGAACCTGTTCTTCAGTTCCAACTTGAAGGTATTATGGTGTTTTTTAAGGTTGGTTATGTCAATAGATTTTGTTTGTCTTATGAGCTTGCCACGTTCAAGTTTAGTGTTGAGGTGCATCTTACATCTCACCAATCTATGGTCACTACCTGTGTTGAACTTGTTTAGCACACTGCAGTCTTCTACGACGAATTTTTTGTTACACATAATAAAATCAATTTCACTTGTCGTCCCATTTGGATGTCTCCATGTCCATTTCCTGTGTGGCTTTTTCTTGAAGAAGGAGTTCAAGATGAAAAACCCTTCTGCCTCTGCAAACTCAACGAGAGTATTTCCACGCTGGTTTCTGTTGCCGTGACCGAATTTACCTACTGAAGTTTCATTCTGTTGCCGTTGCCCTATTTTTGCATTGAAATCTCCCATAATTATTTTCAAGTGCTGCTTACCTTTATTATTTAGATGACAAATTTCCTCATAAAATTCTTCAATTTCTTCTTCAGGATGACTTGTGGTGGGTGCATAAGTTTGAATAATCTGAGCCTGGTATCTTTTCGAGAGTTGGATAACAAGTCGTGCAGCTCTGTCAGAGGAACTTTCAACTTCTACAACTTTATCCTTCAGTTTCTTGTTTATTATAAATCCAACACCACTAGTTCTGCCAGTATCTGTCCCACGATAGTAGAAGAGATGTCCACTTTTCAGTTCAATGAGATCTTCTCCTTTTCTCCTTACCTCACTTAGCCCCACGATGTCCCACTTGATCCTTTGTAGTTCCTCTTCCAATTCAAGAAGCCTTGAATCAGAAGATAGGGAGCGTCCATTGTACGTAGCCAAGGTCAGCATCAGATGGCAGCCTAGTCCGGTCCGATTTGATGTATATATACATATGAAAATACAAGCACAGTGCATTGGCTGAATAAAATTTTGTGCTTCAAATAGAATTCAAGAATAAAAACAAATAAGCTTTTACACTTCTAATTTTAATAAAAATTCATGTGCGGATGCATGCAGTATATGAAAATACTGTATGTAAAAAGACTTGGACTGAGCAAAGCTACAACCTACAACACACCAGCTGACCGGTCGACCCGAACCGAAATGGGGTGTGCAGCTACCGTTGTGGACCGCCAAAACGATGAACGAAATGCCTCTTTCCTTATCCATTGCTGCATAGTACTTGTGAAAGGTGCTTTTGAGGCTCACTGGTGCTTTTCTGCAATAGGAGAAAAGACAGTGGAGATGGAAAAACAACAACAGGGTGAAACAGCGTGAGAAAGCGAGGAGAGAAAGAAAAAATGACAGGGGGGATACCAAATCAGCGAGGTGAAGGTGGAACAAAAAAGTGAAGGGGATAATTGAAAACAACGCACAGACGAAGCGGGGGTAGGCGCGATGACGGAAAGAAAAAGTGACGGGAAAGGAAATCGGGTTGGTGGGGCGAAATAGCGATGATAAAACTAAAAAGTGATAGAGGAGGAGAAACAAAGCAATGAAGAAGCAAGAGTGGGCAGGATGACAGGAAAGGAAACCAGGTTGGCGGAGTGAAGCAGCAATGATTTAACGAAAAAATGATGGAGATGAAAAACAACATATGGCGAAGCAGGTGTGGGTGAGATGACGATAAAAAACTACAGCTATTTAGTGGGGAGTTTTTGTCGCAAAATTATCATCTTTATCGCGATTTGGTGAAAATGTGAGCGACAACTTAAACACTGACTGCAGAATCAATTTCAAATGTATTCTGCCAAACGATGGTTAACATTGTAGTACATATTTTCTGTTAGTGCTGAGGTGTTGACCAAAATAGAATAAACACCTGGTAAGTCAAAAGGCTTGTTTGGGTTTCTGTTTTTTAGAACAAGATAAGTTGTGGAGGAGGCTTCTTCCGATGTTAGGCCTTCTAAAGCAGAGAACCTGTTCTTCAGTTCCAATTTGAAGGTATTATGGTGTTTTTTAAGGTTGGTTATGTCCATACATTTTGTTTGTCTTATGAGCTTGCTACGTTCGAGTTTAGTGTTGAGGTGCATCTTACATCTCACCAATCTATGGTCACTGCCTGTGTTGAACTTGTTTAGCATACTGCAGTCTTCTATGACGAATTTTTTGTTACACATAATAAAATCAATTTCACTTGTCGTCCCATTTGGATGTCTCCATGTCCATTTCCTGTGTGGCTTTTTCTTGAAAAAGGAGTTCAAGATGAAAAACCCTTCTGCCTCTGCAAACTCTACGAGAGTATTTCCACGCTGGTTTCTGTTGCCGTGACCGAATTTACCTACTGAAGTTTCATTCTGTTGCCGTTGCCCTATTTTTGCATTGAAATCTCCCATAATTATCTTCAAGTGCTGCTTACCTTTATTATTTAGATCACGAATTTCCTCATAAAATTCTTCAATTTCTTCTTCAGCATGACTTGTGGTGGGTGCATAAGTTTGAATATTCTGAGCCTGGTATCTTCTCGAGAGTTGGATAACGAGTCGTGCAGCTCTGTCAGAGGAACTTTCAACTTCTACAACTTTATCCTTCAGTTTCTTGTTTATTATAAATCCAACACCACTAGTTCTGCCAGTATCTGTCCCACGATTGTAGAAGAGATGTCCACTTTTCAGTTCAATGAGATCTCCTTTTCTCCTTACCTCACTTAGCCCGACGATGTCCCACTTGATCCTTTGTAGTTCCTCTTCCAATTCAAGAAGCCTTGAATCAGAAGATAGGGAGCGTCCGTTATATGTAGCCAAGGTCAGCATCAGATGGCAGCCTAGTCCGGTCCTCCGGGGATTCTTAGCACCCTCTGCCTTCATGTCACACTGGCCGCTGCCTTGGCCAGGTACATTCCAGCTGCCGGAGACTGAGGGCCAAGATTTAAGTTGTGGAGTCAGTTTGGAGGGGTTTGGCCATAACTCACCACGCTGGCCAAGCGGGTTGGTGAGTGTGGGATAGCATTTCCTCTAATCCCGATGGTATAGTTATACCGCTATTGGCGGTCGTCAGAGCCCCTTTAGTGGGAACAGAATGTACCACGAGAAGGCGGGGTTGACATTTGTCAAGGAGAGGCTGTGATGTTACGCATCTCCTGACCTTACATCCCGTATATATATAATTCCAAAACAGGCAGTAGAGTACATGCAACATCCCTGCTCTTTGTTAGGGTTACTTATTTTAGGCTGAAACTTAGTTAAAATGAATTTCTTGTAGAGCTAAATTGTAACTGACTGAACCAAAATGTTGTAGTACAAGATTAATCTGACCAGGCAACCTTCTTTTAATCATTCAAGGTCCAGTTTTGATGCTTGTGTGCACAGTGTAGATGCCTTTGAGTGGTCAGCCCACACCTTATTGGCAGTTCGTGGTTTTCTCCTCCTCAGACCACTTTTTGGAGGTACTAAACCAAGGCTGACGGTGATCACCCCACAGGCCTTGCTGTTTTAGAAGTGCTCTGTCCCAGTCATGTGGCCATTACAATTTGGCCTTTGTCAAACTCATTTAAGCCTGCTGCCTTTTCCATCTGAAGAACAAGAATAACACTGATTAACAGAGCTCAGTATCAGGTGCAGGCCTCGTGCTAAGCATTCACCAAGTTGCCAGATGTGACTAAATCTGAAATATGGTGAAGAAAAATGAAAATGGGCAAAAAGGTGATGAAAGATTTTATGAATCTTAGTCAATTTTTGATTCTCAAGTAAACTGCCATTCACAGTAATTTTTGGGCTAAATTGCAGCTGATATTATTTTAACGTTTGATTTTCCAAAGCTGTGGCTCTTAAAATGGTACTACCCCAACGCGATTGTCAGAGACTAGTGTCTTGAGACAGGTAAGTGATATGCCTGATGTGTTACTTTATTGGACGAGCGGATCCCAGCACAGACCAAAGGGCATGCTCCTCTGAAATGTGTATCAAACATGTGATGAGTAATGAAACAGTAGCAGATCTTAGTTGCAAAGAGCTAAAAATCTGGCTATTGCTTAAGTGTTCTTCAAAATTGGAACCACTTGTGTTTTGCACAATGTGTAATGTGGACTTCTGTATTAAACATGTCAACAGATTTGATTGCAGGCTGGATGTGGAGAATTCGAAGGTGAAAACTTCAAATCAGATGCTTACTTTGATGCTTCCTGAATCAAACTGTTTAAATGTTATTGGAGTGAAAACTTTGTTTACAAAGTTTTAAATTTAGGATAATTGCCCATTAACAGTTACAGATAATGTTAGTTCTTGTTTTAAAAGAATGTTCCATATTCCAAGATTGTGAAAAAGTGTTGTTGTGCATGCACAAAAACTACAGCTATAAGTGAAAAGCTAGCTTTGCATCATTATTGCAAAAGTACTTGACCATTTTGCTCAGGGAAAGCAAGTTCACTTTATCAATTGGTATCAGTTATTCAGTTGCAAATGATAAACTGCTTTGTGTTGTAGTAACATATCATAATCCAAACATTAGGAAGATTGTGGCATCCTTATATGCTTTACCATGTTTGGAAGAAGACTGAACTGATGAAAGCATTATCAATCTTTTGAAAGGCAACTCGTGGAAACAAAGTGTAGCATTCTGTGCAGACAAATGCATCTGTTATGATCAGACAGTTTAAAGGATAAGTTCTTTCATAAAACTTACTAATCTTAACATTATTATACATTGTTGTGTGTGCCTTGCGAGTCATTAAGTGGCACAGCATTCATGTAAAAAGTTAAGTGACTATAATAATGAAGAATTAACTATAATAATGAAGAATTTCAATTTGCTGTTTATTTCTACCTAAAAAGAGCACTAAAAGACTTCAGGTACTGAGCTTTTGTGAGGATTTGTGTGGTTTTGAAGAGCATAAAATAAAAAAAATATGCGTCTGATGGTTTTCAGTGTGAAGTGTAATTGATAATTTTTTTAGATGTGTGGGATGCACTTCTTGATTTTTTTTGTGACAAAGAAGGAGAAAGCTCTGCTACATTTTTTTTTATTAAAAAACTTTTTGAAACCCATACAAGAAAACTATGTTTTTTTTTGTTTTTGTTTTTTTCAATTTTTCATACCCATCTTTAACAAAGCAAATCTGTTGATATGATACAAACTGATGCACCTATGGCTTGTACGTTTTTCATGAGATCACATCTTTGTGCACTGATTTATTATCAAGATATATATATATAACCCTCTGCAGTTGTGGCTGCTGAAATAATTTATCATGAATGGAATATGGGATTACACCATATAATGCAAATTTTGAAGATGACAATCCGATTTTTGGTGTAAATGTGACAAGGATGGTAAGTCAGATAATATCCAAAAACTTGAAAATTTCATTGTCCTGGAGCAGGACTTGAACCCGCGTCTCCCAGATAGCGTTCGGGTATGCTAACCACTACACCACCCAGAATGACCAAGTCTCAAGTTTCTGATTAATTTGAATATAACCATCACAGGATTTGCTAGTCAAAGCAACCAGCATTCATGTTTAGCGAATCTGGAGGTCAAGAATTCTATCCCGTGATTGCCCGGAGGAGCAGATAAATCATGAATGAAATACGGGATTACACCATAAAATACAAATTTTAATCTTCAACAAGCAGCTGCTTGTAGCCTAATGACCCATTGAGTTGCTCATAGTGGTTGTAACCCTCCCCCCTTCTAAAAAAAATTAACAGGTAAGAATATTTTGAGCCCTGTTCTTAATTATGTGTTAAGACTTATTTCACTTGTGAAGTGGTATTCATAAACCCATTGTTAGAGTTACAGACAAATTGTTTTAAAAGCTTTTTTTTTATTGCAAATCAAATATTAAGTGTGTTTCTATTGCAAATTAAATATTAAGTTATGAATTAAAAAAAAATTGAAGGTGGGTAACCTCATAAACTTTCTCCTGAAAAACCAAAAAGACAGAAAGAAAAAAACAAAAACATGTAAAGTTTCTATAGCTGCTGCTCTTGGCCTTCATGCAATGTTGGCAACTTTGCGCGTGGGCAGCTATTCACCCAGGTGGTGAATAGTAATGATTGTGTGGATCAAGCTTATCATGTTACTGACACATTTGTAGTCACTGAGTTCCTGTTTTGGACTACATGGAAACTGTCCACCGAGATGTTGACTAGTGGTGATTACATGTCCTATGTAATATAAATCTAAGCTGTCTCACCGTACGATAAAAACACCAAGTTTCCAAACTGCAAACTAAAAATATTTATTTACAGACTAAAAACCTTGCAGAAAGCTAGCGCTTTTGGAGAACACGTCTCCATCTACTGGCCCGAGTGCCACAAGAAAAGCACCGCCCATCAGATATATACAGCACACCGTTGACACAATGCAACACGGTACCAAGTTCCATACATACCACCCTCCCCCTTTCTCCCCCCTTCTTAACCGGAAATGAAGAGTACACACATAGTATTTTAGAAACCCATCAACCCCCCACCCTCTGTTGACACTCCCCCTTCTCAAAACGCGCCCACCCCCTTCCCTTTGTCCAAATAAAAAGTAAAGGACCTGAAAACAAATCAAACAAACTATTAAAGCATAATAATTTAAAAAACTAAATTAAAAATGTTTAACTGCAAATCAAAGTCCCTCGTCCATGGATGCCTCTTGGGTGGTAACCAATCTTCTCCATGTGCTCTAGGTACATAGGTCAGCAGATCCTCATTACAACAAGAGTCACCATAGTATAGGATGAACAAACTCTCTGACATGAATATAGTAGACCTGTCGACGTTGGAATTCAATATCTTGGCACCATTCCAATCTGGGGAATATCCCTCATGATTTACAGCAGTAGTGAGTGCAGTGCTTTTTGTTCCTGATCTGAGGGCGTATCTGTGTTCCCCCAGTCTGACAGACAAGGTCCTAAGTGTAGAGCCAATATATTTTTTTGGAGCCATGTCAGGGTCAGAGTGGATTAGGGGAGGCTGTAAACACCATGTTGTTGCAGGGTGGAGGTCCTATCTCGGTCACTTCTGATCAGAGAAAAGATATTTCTATTATTAATTCCAAAATTTAATTGGTGTCTCTTGCAAGCTTTTTTGAGAATAGGTATGGTGTTAGGGTTGTACTCTAGACTACCTACAAATCTATTCTGTCGTGTCACCATGGATAACGTTGTGAATTTCAGTCGTCCATCTCTCTTTAGTAGTTCTTGAAAAAATTGTTCTGAATATCCAAATGTACGAGCAATGGATAACACAGTTGAGAGTTCCTGTTTTCTTGCTCTACAGGACGATGAATGTGTATGAGCACGTCTAATTAGAAAACGCAAAGCCACAGTTTTGTATTGCGTTGGGTGGGCAGACGAAAAGGGTATAATACATGGATTGAATGTAGGTTTTCTATACACAGAAAACTTAATCTTATGCGTTTGCGGGTCCCTACTTAAGAGGAAGTCTAGGTAAGGTAGATTCTCCGAGTGTTCCAGTTCTTTTGTAAAATTGATTGTCGGGTACTGAGAAGACAAAGAGGCTGTGAATTGATCCAGAAGGGCAAGCGTATGTGGCCAAAAAACCAGCACATCATCAACATATCATATCATAAACAGAGGCTTAACAACAGAATTCACTAATACCTGGTTTTCAAGATGTTGCAACAGGATCTCAGCCAGTACCGGGGAGAGTGGGGAACCCATGGGGGCTACTTCAAGCTGTTGGTATATTTTATTGTCAAACTTGAAGTATGATCTCTTTGCCACTAATTTAAGGGCAGAGAGAATAGCTTCAATTTACATGTGTGGGGTATTATCTTTCTGTAGACAATCCTCAATAATTGAATGAACAATTGTTAGAGGTACACTTGGGAAAAGGGCCTCCACATCCAAAGAGGCCATCACAAAATCTCTTCCGTCTGAAGTGAAAGATCTTATTCGGTTTAAGGCTTGGGTCGCACTGTTGATGGAAACATCTGAATGCATGATTAGGGGTTTTAAATAACTGGCTAGCGCTTTTTCCAGCGCCCGAGTTGGGCAAACATACCCCGAGACCAGTAATCTGAGTGGCCGTTCGGGCTTATGAGTCTTTAGTTTTCCGAAAAGTTCCAGAACTCTTGGGCCCACCGGAGGTTTCATGTTTGAGGAAACTGAATGAGGTAGAAAGCCTCGAAGTCTTAATTTGCTAAGATCCGTAATGGTTGCTGCCGTCGGGTCAGACTTTAAAACTTGAGGTGGAACCTTGTTAATGGCACAGGACATTTTATTATGGTAATCTTTTTTGTCCATGATGATTATCTGGGAGGTTTTGTCAGCACCAAAGATAGACAAGTCATGGTTATGAGCCAGCTCCATTAGTTGCTTTCTTTCATATTTTTGGATTGGTGGAAGTCTAGTCTTTTTAGTGAAAGATTTTGATAACTGAAGTCGAGTTAATTCCCGCTCCTCTTCAGATAAGGCTCCAATGATATTTTCCAGCTCAGGAATAGATAATAGTGGGCGGGGGGCCGAGGCAGGGAAGCTGTATTTTGGTCCTTTATTGAGTGCAGAAATTTGGGAATCAGAAAGTTGAACTGTGCTGTGTTTCACAAAAAGTGGTTGCGAAGGGTGATTACCTCTATAACTAACGTAAGGTACAGGACGAAAAGACCAAAAAGGTCTGTTTGAAACAAGGTTGCAAAGTTTTTTGGTGTGCCTATTATTGACAGAAACCAGTTCAGATTGTAACGAGGTAAAGAAAATGTTAAGTTTCATACCTAGAATGATATGGTGGGCGATTTCCATTGCATTCTGATAAGCCTGATAAGAACGACGACTCAAAAGATCAATGTAAGCCCTTTTTCTTCTCATTTCTGCACTAAGTCTTTTGCCCTCTGCTTTGTAGATCACTCTTGAGTCCCGCTTTGAGACGGTGAAGGCATTGATTCTAAGGAACTTGGGTATGACATTAAGGGAACGACAATTGGCAAGAAAGCACAAGTGGGCTTCGTTAATGCTAAGTTTTCGTCGGAGAGCGCAAAATATCTTGATGGCCCGATTCTGGGTATGAAACTTAACATTTTCTTTACCTCGTTACAATCTGAACTGGTTTCTGTCAATAATAGGCACACCAAAAAACTTCGCAACCTTGTTTCAAACAGACCTTTTTGGTCTTTTCGTCCTGTATCTTACATTAGTTATAGAGGTAATCACCCTTCGCAACCACTTTTTGTGAAACACAGCACAGTTCAACTTTCTGATTCCCAAATTTCTGCACTCAACAAAGGACCAAAATACAGCTTCCCTGCCTCAGCCCCCGCCCACTATTATCTATTCCTGAGCTGGAAAATATCATTGGAGCCTTATCTGAAGAGGAGCGGGAATTAACTCGACTTCAGTTATCAAAATCTTTCACTAAAAAGACTAGACTTCCACCAATCCAAAAATATGAAAGAAAGCAACTAATGGAGCTGGCTCATAACCATGACTTGTCTATCTTTGGTGCTGACAAAACCTCCCAGATAATCATCATGGACAAAAAAGATTACCATAATAAAATGTCCTGTGCCATTAACAAGGTTCCACCTCAAGTTTTAAAGTCTGACCCGACGGCAGCAACCATTACGGATCTTAGCAAATTAAGACTTCGAGGCTTTCTACCTCATTCAGTTTCCTCAAACATGAAACCTCCGGTGGGCCCAAGAGTTCTGGAACTTTCCGGAAAACTAAAGACTCATAAGCCCGAACGGCCACTCAGATTACTGGTCTCGGGGTATGCTTGCCCAACTCGGGCGCTGGAAAAAGCGCTAGCCAGTTATTTAAAACCCCTAATCATGCATTCAGATGTTTCCATCAACAGTGCGACCCAAGCCTTAAACCGAATAAGATCTTTCACTTCAGACGGAAGAGATTTTGTGATGGCCTCTTTGGATGTGGAGGCCCTTTTCCCAAGTGTACCTCTAACAATTGTTCATTCAATTATTAAGGATTGTCTACAGAAATCTCAATATTCCACAATAGAGGTGATGCTTGGTGGAATAGTGAGATTGAAGAGGCAGTAAAGAGAAAGAAGGAAGCCTATTTAGGGAAATGCTGCAAGGTAGAGTCTCTGTGGATGAATATTGCTGTAAGAAGCGTGAAGCTGCTAAACTGGTTCGCCACAGTGAGGCAAAAGATAGGAAGGAGAAAGTGGAAAGGCATGAACTGGCTTTTTGGAAAGATAGGAAGTCCTTCTGGAAGTACATGAGACTCAGGAAAAATAGGGGAAACAAAGTTGTAAGTTGTGTGAAGAATGAGATTGGGGAAATTATATGGGAGCCTAATGAGTTAAGTGACAGATGGGGTGAATACTTCTGTGAGTTATTAGATCAGGAAAGCAAAGATGATTCTGAGACAGATGCAGATGATGTCACAATGAGGGATGAAAGCACAGGAGGGATCTCAAGAGAAGAAGTGTGTAAAGCTCCAAAATCTCTTCAGAATGGTAAGGCTCCAGGAGTTGATGGCATAACTGCAGAGATGTTGAAATATGGTGGTGACTCTATAATTGACTGGTTAACTGAAATTTGCCAGTTGTGCTGGGAGTTAGGAATGGTCCCTCGGGATTGGAAGGATGCTATTATTGTTCCCTTGTATAAGGGAAAAGGTGATCAAACTAAATGCAAGAACTATCATGGTATTAGCCTACTGAGTGTGCCAGGGAAAGTATTTGGTAAGGTTGTTATTGATAAAGTACAGGGTATTACATCATTGAAAGTGTGGGATGTTCAGAGTGGTTTTATGCCTGGTAAAGGCTGCACTAACCAGATTTTTGCATTACGCACGATGATTGAAAAGTATCTGGCTGTTGGGAAGAAAGTTTTTACTGCCTTCATAGATTTAGAGAAAGCTTACGACCAAGTGAATAGGACACTTTTGTGGAAGGTATTGAATGAATATGATGTTACTGGGAATCTACTTAATAGTGTAAAAGCCATGTATGCTGGTAGTAGAGCTTGTGTACGAGTGAATGGTGTTTTATCAAAATGGTTTTCCATTGGTGCAGGAGTTAGACAAGGTTGTGTATTGTCCCCATGGCTGTTTAATATATTTATGGATGCATGCATGCGTGATGCCAAAATAGATAATACTGGTTTATATCTTGGTAATATCCGTGTGTGCAGATTGCTGTATGCTGATGACACTGTCCTGTTGGCAGAGAGCAAAAGTGAGTTGCAGAGTATGTTGACTCGGATGCACGAAGTTTGCATGAAATTCAAACTGAGTATAAATAAGGGAAAAACCAAAGTTATGGTGTTTGAGAGAGGAACTGGTAGCACTGAATGTAATGTAAGTATAAATGACACTGTGATTGACCAGGTGAGTGAGTTTGTGTATTTAGGAAGCATGTTTGACAGAGAGAACAAATTGGATGGTGAAATCAGTAGGCAAGTGAATTCTTCTTTGAAAGTCATAGCTGCTCTAGGAGGTTTTCAAAGGAATGATGAGTTCTCTAGAGAGTCCCTCATGGCTGTGCATGAAACTGTAATTGTTCCTACTCTGACGTATGGCAGTGAAACCTGGGTACTGCAGAAGAAACACAGGAATCATTTGTGTGCTGGAGAAATGTGTTACTTACGTGGGGTTTGTGGTAAGACACGATCTGATTGTGTGAGGAATGAAGATGTATTGCAGTTGTGTGATGTGAAGCAAAATGTTGTTAGCAAGGTGGAGACCAATATGCTTCGGTGGTTTGGCCATGTTAAAAGAATGAGTGATGAAATGCTTACTAAGAAAATCTTTTCAGCCCAAGTGGCAGGAAGGAAAGGCAGAGGAAGGCCAAGGAAGACATGGGTGGATCAGATTCAGGAGTGTCTGCATGAGAAAAAGATTATGAGTATGAAGTATAAAACATCTTCTGTACGGCATGTAATGGATATCGGTGAAGCACGAGTTGTATGTCAAGATCGCTGTAAATGGAGAAATTTGATACGACAACAATAAATAAAAATATCTGGAAGTTTGTATTTCTTTTTGGAGCTAACCTCTGAACCTCAGTGAACAGCTTAGTGATATGTATGTATGTATGTATGTATGTATGTATGTATGTATGTATGTCTACAGAAAGATAATACCCCACACATGGAAATTGAAGCTATTCTCTCTGCCCTTAAATTAGTGGCAAAGAGGTCATACTTCAAGTTTGACAATAAAATATACCAACAGCTTGAAGGAGCCCCCATGGGTTCCCCACTCTCCCGGTACTGGCTGAGATCCTGTTGCAACATCTTGAAAACCAGGTATTAGTGAATTCTGTTGTTAAGCCTCTGTTTATGATATGATATGTTGATGATGTGCTGGTTTTTTGGCCACATACGCTTGCCCTTCTGGATCAATTCACAGCCTGTTTGTCTTCTCAATACCCGACAATCAATTTTACAAAAGAACTGGAACACTCGGGGAATCTACCTTACCTAGACTTCCTCTTAAGTAGGGACCCGCAAATGCATCAGATTAAGTTTTCTGTGTATAGAAAACCTACATTCAATCCATGTATTATACCCTTTTCGTCTGCCCACCCAACGCAATACAAAACTGTGGCTTTGCGTTTTCTAATTAGACGTGCTCATACACATTCATCGTCCTGTAGAGCAAGAAAACAGGAACTCTCAACTGTGTTATCCATTGCTCGTACATTTGGATATTCAGAACAATTTTTTCAAGAACTACTAAAGAGAGATGGACGACTGAAATTCACAACGTTATCCATGGTGACACGACAGAATAGATTTGTAGGTAGTCTAGAGTACAACCCTAACACCATACCTATTCTCAAAAAAGCTTGCAAGAGACACCAATTAAATTTTGGAATTAATAATAGAAATATCTTTTCTCTGATCAGAAGTGACCGAGATAGGACCTCCACCCTGCAACAACATGGTGTTTACAGCCTCCCCTAATCCACTCTGACCCTGACATATCTCCAAAAAATATATTGGCTCTACACTTAGGACCATGTCTGTCAGACTGGGGGAACACAGATACGCCCTCAGATCAGGAACAAAAAGCACTGCACTCACTACTGCTGTAAATCATGAAGGATATTCCCCAGATTGGAATGGTGCCAAGATATTGAATTCCAACGTCGACATGTCTACTATATTCATGTCAGAGAGTTTGTTCATCCTATACTATGGTGACTCTTGTTGTAATGAGGATCTGCTGACCTATGTACCTAGAGCACATGGAGAAGATTGGTTACCACCCAAGAGGCATCCATGGACGAGGGACTTTGATTTGCAGTTGAACATTTTTAATTTAGTTTTTTAAATTATTATGCTTTAATAGTTTGTTTGATTTGTTTTCATGTCCTTTACTTTTTATTTGGACAAAGGGAAGGGCGTGGGGGCATTTTGAGAAGGGGGAATGTCAACAGGGGGTCGTGGGGGTTTGATGGGTTTCTAAAGTACTGTGTGTGTACTCTTCATTTCCGGTGAAGAAGGGGGAGGGATTGGAAGAAAAGGAGGGGAGGGGGGTTTGCATGGAACTTGGTACCGTGTTGCATTGTGGGCAACGGTGTGCTGTATATATCTGATGGGCGGTGCTTGTCTTGTGGCACTCGGGCCAGTAGATGGAGACATGTGTTCTCCAAAAGCGCTAGCTTTCTTCAAGGTTTTTAGTCTGTAAATAAATGTTTTCAGTTTGGAAACTTGGTGTTTTTATCGTACGGTGAGACAGCTTAGATTTATATTACTGGTATTTCGTACGAATCTTGAGTCAACATTGCATGTCCTATGTTGAACTTGTGAGTAAGAATTATTGGGTTTCAGAATAATCCTTCTGGGGTCGCAGAAGTGAAATGTTCTCTTGGCTATTTGAGATTGGTGACCTCACTGCCCAGGAAGAAGTTTGTGACTTCTGTTTGGTTTCATACAGATAATTTGTTTTATAGGTATGATCGTATGGGTGCAGCAGCATCCTGGCTTTTTTTACTTTTTGCTATGACTTCGTTTCTTTTTCTGTTTTTGTCATTGACATTATCCACTTCCCATGCAGCATCCTAATGCTGGAATTGTCTTGCTTTGTTCATATGAGTCACTTTTAGGTAGAGCAACTTTGAAAAACTCCTTTCCCAGATTTTTTTATAGTTAATATATAAACAAATGTCACACATTCCAAGTGAAATTGTATTGTTCCTGATGAATTGAGATAATGTGCATATTAAACAAAACTTGGCAATCTCAGCTGCAAATTCTTAATGTTATTTTATGGTATTCATAATTTTTTCAAACCCTTATATTCACTGAAACCTTAACAACCCTTACTTTCGAGGAAGTTGCAGCATCCTTAACTGTAGGGTAGAGTAGGTTTTTAAGTAAAATGTTCCTTAAAGGAAGTAATCTCTGTTACAGATGAGTTGTTTTTGTAAAATGTAGATTTTTCTGTGTATTTTAACTTCTGATTGAAAGTGAAGAAAAAGATACAATCAATTTCCATGTTGCTTAAGCCTGTGCTGAATAAGACAGTTACAATAATAATTTCTCACCAATAATAAAAAAAAAAAGCATTAATTTTCTTCAGAGCTTTTGTAATTAGTCTGTAAAACACAGTAAAATTGTTGCATTAACTGTTTTTATTTTAAAATTTTTAAACTGTAGTACTAGAATTTGCAAATTATGCTTGTGTATGGATGGTGCAGATTTAAAATGTTCTAGGCTCATGAATGAGTGCACACATCCACCCACACCCCTCAGTTATACAGGGAGTGATATCTGTTAAAGTAAGTTTTTTTTTTATGCCTGTCCCATTTTTTTTATGCCTTCATAACACTCCCGTTTTACATTCAAATCTAAATGTGCATTGTCTTTTATTCTTGTAGGTGTGTATGGACTATCAAAAAAGGAGAGCACTAAAGCTGATGACACTAGTAGTATTATGGCTCCAGCAAAAAGTGGGAAGAAGCTTGTAGATACTGCCATTGTTCCTGCAAGTAATGAGAAAGGTGATTTTGAAGTTGGTTCAGTTGTAGAAGTTCTTGTCAATGGTACTCCATGCTATGGAGTGATCAAATGGATAGGTGAAATTCCTGAAGCAAAAGGGAAAGTCATTGCTGGCATAGAATTGGTATGCATTATCAAAAACTTAATGTATGTCCTTATGTTTCATCAACACATTTTATGTTCATAAATCTGATTTTTTTCCATTTCTTTACAGATCTGAAAAACAAAATATATAAAGTTTTTGTGTTAAGCTTTGCTGCACACTACTTCAGAACAGAAGCAGTGTTGGAATAGAAATGAAGGGGGGGGGGGATGTTAATCATAATTTCCAGTGGAAGCCAGTATAATACACCAGAACATCTCTTTCAGAGCAGAAATTTTGGGTATTGCTTGCTGTGATAATATTGTTGAAGGATGCAGTGTTTTATAAAGTGATGTTCACACATTAAGTCAAAGTCACATGCCTCAGCTGTTTACTTTATTGCATCATCAAACAGCAAGCTCTTGGTGGGACCTGATTTTCCTGCGTTCATTGTTTCTACTTCAAATCATTTGATTATTGTTTTGGAAATGCCTGTTGACAAAAAGTCAATCAATGCTGTGCTAAAAAATCGTATTTTGTACAACATTAGTCACAAACATTACTATGATAGTGTGATAAAAGAGGACTTGTGAGATAAAATATCAGAAAATCTCCCTAAATATGCTAAGTGAAGCATGACTTCTTTTATTCTTTTTGTAAATAGTAAAAATATGTTTAATAAAAAAACATACTAAAGAAAACTATCATCTGTAAGTTATTACATATCACTGCCATACGATCATCTCATTATATACATATACAAGGAGCTGCGCCTCTAGGCTCGCTACGTTCCTTTCCAGAGTAGCGCTCGGGCCCTGCAGCCCATTCTCCAAGTATATCACATGAAATAAAAACTGGAAAATTCATATAAATTTAAATTCTTATTGCATGTCTAAGCAAATAAGGCTTGTTTTTCCGAAATTTCAGAGTTTTGTTTACTGTCGTTAATTTTTGGAAGGTCAGACTTTTGTTGTTTGAACTTATGGCACTTACTGAACTTACCAAAAAAAACAAAAGCGGTCCAAAAAGCATTTCCGTAAATCATTTTGCTAAACCCTTGAGGTCGACGTCAAGTAATTTTGCTTCCTATACTTCCAATGGAAAAACTTTTGAACATATTTCATTCACAATTATTGTGTTTCCAAGGATGAAAATTTGAACATCAATTAAAATAACTTCATATTATAACTTGGAATACTTAATATTTTCTAAAACATAACCATAATTATATAAAAAATCAATAACTTTTCCTTTGGTGGTGTTGGAACCAGAAAATGGATGGCGCGACCTGTACTTTGATGACGTCAGTAGACAAACAAGTGTTGGATTACATAAATATGATTATGTTTTAGAAAATATTAAGTACTCCAAATTATAAAATGAAGCTATTTTAATCGATGTTAAAATTTTCATCCTTGGGAACACATTAATTGTCCAGAAAAAGATGGTGTGACCTGTACTTTGATGACGTCAGTAGACAAACAAATGTTAGATTGCATAATTATGGTTATGTTTTTGAAAATATTAAGTATTCCAAGTTATAAAATGAAGCTATTTTAATCGATGTTCAATTTTTCATCCTTGGGAACGCATTAATTTTCCAGAAAAAAGATGGCGCGACCTGTACTTTGATGACGTCAGTAGACAAACAAATGTTGGATTGCATAATTATGGTTATGTTTTAAAAAATATTATAAGTATTTCAAGTTATAAAATGAAGCTATTTTAATCGATGTTCAAATTTTCATCCTTGGGAACGCATTAATTGTGAAGAAAATGTGTACAGAAGTTTTTCCATTGGAAGTAAAGGAAGCAAAATTATTTGACGTCCACCTTAAACAACTGAGATAGCTTTACCAACAAAACATATGCAGAACAAATTCTCTGCATCACTATTGCAGCAGGTCACAAGACCAGAACATTCCTCTGTGGTTATCATGAAGACAGACAAGCTGTTCGTTTCTTTCCTTTGCGTCTTTAAAAAATGCTTAAAAATCAGAAAATGTCTTTTTCTTAAATTTTTTTTGTACAAAAGGGATGATAGTTCTAAGTTTATGCTGTAAAAATTGCAATGCGTTATAATTTATAGTTTGCCTTATATCCGTTTTTTTAAATGGATTCCATCGCGAAATAGAGAATTTTGTGAAATTTAGAAATTTAATTTCTCATAAACTAAATCGAAATTAAAAAAATGGGCGACGAGGTGCAAGAATTCGGTCATGGCACTACATGTCTACCAAGTTTCGTGGTTCTGTTTGCTGTTAATGTGTCCGGAACGCGACCTGATAGCACTTTTTGCTTACCTTAACTTTGAAATACAATAGCTCTTGAAGTTTTGCTAGAATTGAGAAACTCTTTATTTCAGCGTGTTCTCCAAAAATTCTCTACAATTACGAAAAATGCAATTCATGAGGCAACCTTATGGGTTGTCTTATGTTATAAACGTGCTTTTGATTAAAATATACATAATATTTAAGGTATTTTACCTGATATTGTCAAAGTATTTCACACGTTGTTTGCTCTGTGAGGCACGTGCTCCCAGTCCAAGAGGTCCCTTACGTTACGGACCTTTGGTTAGTCATAAAATTTTTTTTTTGCAGAAATAAAACAGTTACTTTATATATTTTCATTTCCACATTCATTCACTCGCACAATCAAACGTTTAAAATTTACTATTAATTAAGAGATTTTAGTAGAAAGAGTTATACACTGCTGAAAGCGCTCGCCGTAACAACGAACCCCTTGTGAGACGTCTCCTGACCCGATGAGTATAACTCTTTCTACTGAAATCTTTTAATTAATGGTAAATTTTAAACGTTTGATTGTGCGAGTGAATGAATGTGGAACTGAAAATATATAACCTAACTGTTTTATTTCTGCAAAATTTTTGTTTTTATAACTAACCAAAGGTCTGTTACATAAGGGACCTCTCGGGCCGGGAGCACGTGCCGCACAGAGCAAACAACGTGCGAAATACTTTGACAATATCAGGTAAAATACCTTAGATATTATGTATATTTTAATTCTCTACAAACGATGTAAATTTCATATTTTTGTGTTCAATACGCTTTGCGTTTCGAGCTACGAAAGCAAGATTGTTGTGAAATTTCTAAAACAGCGGCAGTTACTTTTTTTTAGAATAGAGATATATATTTATATATATATATATTTTTTGCAGAATTTAATTGTCAGTGTGATTTTATTTTACATTCTTTGAGGTGTAATGCTGTTATTTTATTTTAAGTCCACAGTTTTTGTACCAACAAAGGAAACAGATGTTTCTTCATTATATCTCTATTGTTACTTATGTATTATGTCATGTTTCACTTTATTCTGTGTTTTGCTTTCCTCTGTTTAACATCTCATCTTGCCAAACTACTGCCCCAGTGCCTGAGTGGTATGAAGTGCTGGCTTCTTTTAGTCATTTGTCTGAGATTGGTCTGGGTTTGAATCATGGGTGAAACATGGATGGTGGGCTTGTCTTACAGGACTGGCTCACTCCCTTCCCTGGGACCAGAGACCCAAAATTTGGGATGGGCAACTGCTTTATAGTCCACTGAGATGGTCTCTGCAGTTGTTAAACCCCCAGACAAAAAAAAAATCTTGCCAGACTATCCTGCCTTCTGGTGAATTGAGAGATGCATTGAAACCACCTTTTATGGTGAAATCTTTCTGCAGATTAACGTAGGCAGGCATTGCAAAGTGGCTTTTGCCTGTCTAGTTCTCTAGGTTGACTCAGGTTTCCATCGTTTCCTCAAAGAAAATGACAAAAGCAAGTTGTTGCTAAGATCAGGTTGTTTGCTAAATAAGGAACCTAGAATTATATCAGTTAAGTTAAAAAGGTAACACTTGTCATTACAGTATGCACAATACTACTTCCAGCAAGCACATTCAGCATCTATCAAATGAATGGTTCTGACTCTGTCTGTGTAGTTTCGACTTAATGTGCAGACAAAATTCATTTCTGTTCTGACGTATTCTGTTGCAAAAAGTTTGTTTACGTTGCGACATAGTGTGTGGGGTGACCTTTAGTGCCATTCTTTTGCTGTCCTCAGTTGGCACCTATGACAAAAATATTTTTGTTATTTCACTTGTTATGTATAGCTTGCTAGGATTTTTGGTATAAAAGTAGAACATGAGAAAGTGTTGTTCAGGATACAAATTGATACAATGAACAACTGCATTTTGAAATATTTTGATTTGTTGAATGTCAATATATTTGTGCAACATGCAACACCACAGATGTTTTTTTTGTTTTTGATTTTAGCACAATTTGAACTATCTGGTACTTGATTTTTGATTGATTACCTAGCTTTAAATTTTTGAGTTAATATTTTTTTCAAGGACACATAAGACTTAGTTAGAAGATTGATGGCCCAGAATTTTTGCATTGACATCTTTTAATTTTGTATCACCATTATTATCTCTCATCTGTGTATTCAAGCATATTACTGACAACAAGTTCAATAAGTAGGAACTGTACGCCAAATTATACTCAAAATAGTATAACTATACTAAAAATCCGAAATTTCTTGGCGTAGAATACAAATAAACTTTCCAAGCTTTCGCACACCAACCAGATGGCTTTTTCAAGGAAGGTAGACAGCTAACTGCAAACTGGACAATAGAACATTTCAACAATTTGAACGCGAGGCGCAAACGTAATAATTCGAAGAAACGAGGTGACGTTGGTTGGGCACGCGGTACCATGGTAGAAAATGCAGCATTATTTGCAGAATTGATTCCAAATACGTGCAACTCCACAGAGACGCTATCATTGCAAGCCTCAGACCTGGTCAAGATTTTCGAGGTTTCGTGAATAGCAACAGATTTGGGTGTGGAGTATGAAGCTAATTTCTTTACATCACTCCATATAGGATCGATGGACTTGAACTTGACTACTCTTGATAGGGCACTGGTTATTTTCATGTCCCTTTTATGTTCGCTGATTCTAATTCCAAACAAACGTTTGGTCATTCCGATGTAGTATCGCCTGGAGCCGTCTGGATATTGTAGTGGGATGGCATAAACATCTGTCTCATTGAGAAGAGGGGGCTTGTCAATATTTTTCTTAAGCATCGTATACAAAGACGGCATAGAAATATTAGCATGGCTGGTTCTGGCTTTCTCGATAAAGTTATGCATCTGGTTCGACATATATCCTGCCTGAGTGGCCAATTCGACTATGTTTTTTTTAGTTCGGATTGTCTAGAACGGACATCTTATGAGACAGCGAAGGCTCTTCTAATTCGAGAATGGAAGACGACCGTCTTGTAATCATCAGGGCAGAATGAACTGCGGAGCATCAGGTTGGGAACGGAGGTGGGTTTATAATAGACTTCCATATCAAGGTGGTCGTCATGTGATTTGCTCACTGAGACATCCAGATATGGTAAAGTACCATTGTGTTCAAGCTCCATGGTGAAATTTATCGTAGGGTGTATACAATTTATTTTATCGAGGGAAAACTGGAGAGCCTCCTGTCCGTGTGGCCATATGAAATATACGTCGTCGGCATATTGCAGCCAGGTGGTAGGCCTTGGGGTGATGTTAGTGAATATATGTTGCTCAATGGGGCGAAGTATTGCTTATGTGAGGACGGCTGAAAGCGAAGATACCATTGGAGCGCCATTTACTTGTTTATAAATTTGCCCTCAGAAACTGAAGTAGCTGGCATTTGAGACCAAGCCCATTAATTTGAAGATGCTGAAGCAAGACTCCTTATTATAAACTGATGAATTAGATATAGCCTCTTTCCATGTACTGATGGCTTCCTGCACGGGGATTGATGGATAAAGGGAAACTACGTCAAAACTACCGATAATGTCGGATTGTTGAACAGTGAGCTGCTTGGTTTTCCTGATAAAATCTAGAGTAGAAGTTATTATAAAGTCCGACTCCGGTAGATGATTAGTTAGGAATTTGGATAATGCTTTCTCTAGATGGAAAGTCGGTGCAGATCTTCTGGACATGATCGGTCTCAATGGATGGCGGGCTTGTGGTGTTTAAATCTTCCGAAGAGTTTTGGGATCTGAGGGCCAGGCGGTAATTTGACAGATTTCTTGAGATCATCCGGAATTGTGGTTAGCCTTGCAAATCTTTTTACCTGTGCAATCCAAGAATTTAGTGGATTCCTCTGTAAGCTTATAAAACCAAAATTGGATATAAATTCTTCTGGTTTTTTATTATCTTCAGCTGCATCCATTTTCGCTATCTGGCCGGATTTACCCGTTAGCATCAACATTATGGTGTGATTATTTCTAAGGTTGGAAATCGTCCTTGGAATTTTTAAATTATTGAACGATTGCTTCTGATTGTACCAGGATTTTAACCTAGAGCAACACAGTTGGCGTAGTTCATCTTTGTTGGCTTCTGGAACTCGTGATATTATGGTCTCAAACTCAGAAATGACGCTTTTTGGGTTCGGTCTGGATCAGAAGCAGAACTTTGGTCCAAGTTCCAAAACTTTAGTTTCCTTTCGGGAGAGCGTTTGGTTAGAAATATTGATGAAGGGAATGGTGAAATCTTTAGGTTTGGAAGTCTGGAAAGACTTCAGGTAATCCAGTTTCTTGCTGTGTCTGGGTGAAAAGGAAGACCGGAGTCTTTCAACTAACATATCCACCCGGAGGGTAAGGTTGTTGAAGGTAATAGGGTTGCAAAGCCTATGCAACTTCATATATAGGTTATAGCACCTGATTTCTAATGACATGACGTCCTTTCTTCTCAGGTTCACTATCCTTGACAAGGTCTGGTTCACTATCCTTGACAAAGAAATTTGTCCTTCTTCTTGAACCATGATCCTTTTACTGGTTCACTATCCTTGACAAAGAAATTTGTCCTTCTTCTTGAACCATGATCCTTTTACTGGTGTCTTAAAATTAAAGAACTTTAGGATCAAGCCTAAAGTTCTTTAATTTTAAGCGGTAAGGAAATTGAGATAGGACCGTTCCTTCTCCAGTTTGAGTCTAAGCTGTCAAAATAATTTAAAGGTGTTCCACATTGCTTGAAGACTGCAACAAGTTCAATAAGTAGGAACTGTACACCAAATTATACTCAATATAGTATAACTGTACTAAAAATCCAAAATTTCTTGGTGTAGAATACAAATAAACTTTCCAAGCTTTCGCACATCAACCAGATGACTTTTTCAAAGAAGGTGGACAGCTAACTGCAAACTGGACGCAGCCGACTATAATAAAAACCTAGAAGAATTTAAATCCGATTCTGGTTCTATAATCTTATGGAGGAATCCACTAAATTCATGGATTGCACAGATAAAAAGAGCTGCGAGGGTAACCGCAATTTCGGATGATCTCAAGAAATCCGCCAAATTACCGCCTGGCCCTCAGATCCCAAAACTCTTCGGAAGATTTAAACACCACAAGCCCGGCAATCCATTGAGACCGATCGTGTCCAGAAGATCTGCACCGACCTTCCATCTAGAGAAAGCATTATCCAAATTCCTAACTAATCATCTACCGGAGTCGGACTTTATAATAACTTCTACTCTAGATTTTATCACGAAAACCAAGCAGCTCACTGTTCAATAATGCGCCATTATCGGCAGTTTCGATGTAGTTTCCCTTTATCCATCGATCCCCGTGCAGGAAGACATCAGTACATTGAAAGAGGCTATATCTAATTCATCAGTTTATTCTAAGGAGTCTTGCTTCAGCATCTTCAAATTAATGGGCTTGGTCTCAAATTCCAGCTACTTCAGTTTCTGAGGGCAAATTTACAAACAAGTAAATGGCGCTCCGATGGGATCTTCACTTTCAGCCGTCCTCGCATAAGCAGTACTTTTCCCCATTGAGCAACATATATTCACCAACATCACCCCAAGGCCTACCATCTGGCTGTGATATGCCGACGACGTATTCTTCGTATGGCCACATGGAAAGGAGGCTCTCCAGTTTTCCCTTGATAAAATAAATTGTATACACCCTACGATCAATTTCACCATAGAGCTTGAACACAATGGTACTTTACCATATCTGGACGTCTCAGTGAGCAAATCGCATGACGACCACCTTCATATGGAAGTGTATTATAAACTCACCTCCATTCCCAACCTAATGATCCACAGTTCATTCTGCCCTGATGGTTACAAAACGGCCTTCTTCCATTCTCAAATTAGAAGAGCTTTAGCTGTCTCATCCGATGTCTGTTCTAGACAATCTGAACAAAAAAACATCGTTGAATTGGCCAATCAGGCAGGATATACGTCAAACCAGATGCATAACTTTATTGAGAAAGCCAGAACCAGCCGTGCTGATATTTCTATGCCACAACTTCGCTACCTGGGGTCTATTCCCTACATACCAAATGTTTCCTATCAACTCAGAAACACGCTCAGGTGGATAAACTTTGGTGTCGGAATAAGGTCTCTGGCATCTTTGTATACGATACTTAAGAGAAATATTGACAAGCCCCTTCTTCTCAATGAGGCAAGTGTTTATGCCATCCCACTTCAATATCCGGACGGCTCCAGGCGATACTACATCAGAATGACCAAACGTTCGTTTGAAATTAGAATCAGCAAACATAAAAGGGATACAAGAGATGGGAAAATAACCACTGCCCTATCAAAAGAAGTCAAGTTCAAGTCTGCCGATCCTATATGGAGTGATGTAAAGAAATTAGCTTCATACTCCACACCCAAATCTACTGCCATTCGCGAAACCTTGGAAATCTTGACCAGCTGTGAGGCTTGCAATGATAGCGTCTCTGTAGAGTTGCCACGTATTTGGAATCAATTCTTCAAATAATGCTGCGTTTTGTACCATGGTACCGCGTGCCCAACCAACGTGACCTCGTTTCTTCAAATTAAAACGTTTGTGCCCATTAATTTATTGTCTAGTGAAGTCACCACGTTCAAATTGTTGAAACATTCTGTTGTCCAGTTTGCAGTTAGCTGTCTACCTTCCTTGAAAAAGCCATCTGGTTGATGTGCGAAAGCTTGGAAAGTTTATTTGTATTCTACGCCAAGAAATTTAGGATTTTTAGTGTAGTTATACTATTTTATAGCCTAAAACAAACAAACAAACAAAAATTGGATAAATTGAATGTATATTTGGCTGTTCTTCCTTTGTCTGTCTTATACTCTAGGATTTGTATTACAAAAACTATCATAGGTAGTATTTAATCATTTAATGTCTTCCCTAATTATTTCTGCAATAAAAAGCACTGTTTTGTTTTCTCAGCCTGTGTTTATTTTGGAAAGTAAAGCATTTTATTTAGCAAATGACTTCAGTAGAAAATTGTTATTAAGGGATTAATACAGTATCTGCTAAGTTTTCCAGATTTTGCTGCTGCCTTTCAGTTTTTGGCCAGAAATGTTCTGGATTTTTTCACATTTCAGTATGCAGGGGTTGGAGAGAATAATGTGAACACCATGCTCAGAGATGTGACTTTTAGTGCAGCTGCGTATGTCACAATACGCAAAGGTATCCACCACTTTTTGGTTGTAATAGCTTTGTTTAGAACTTCAAGGTCCTGTTTAAGTGCATTTAAACAGCATTGTTGCAAAATTTCTTTTAGAGTGACGACAAAACAAGCAACCTAAACAGACTTTGAAAGAGGACTAATTATTGGTGGCCGGCTAGTTGGTGCCTCCGTGACAACAGTTGCCAGGGTAGTGGGAGTATCGGGAGCTGCTGTTTCTAGCATCATAACAGCATACCTTGTTCATGGCAAAACCTCATCTGTGAAACACAAGAGCGACTGGAAAACAATCCTGACTGATAAAGACAGGAGAGCATTGCAGAGGATTGTTACCCATAATAAGAAGACTACGGGGCTGAAAATGAGGGCGGAGCTCAATCTGCATCTCCAGACCCCAATATCAGCAAACACAGTGTGCAAGGAACTGCATAAACAAGATATTCTTGGCAGAGCTGTGATTGCAAAACCTCTGATGACCTGGGTGAATGCACAACGGTGACGGCAGTGGTGCCATGAGCTATAGAACATGAACTGCCGATGCATAGAAGCGTGTAATGTGGTCAGATGAATCCACGTTCACACTATTCCCTGCAGCAGGATGTGTTTATGTGTGTAGAACATTGGTAGAAGCTTACAACCTAGACTGTCTGCAGTGATGGAAAGTTTTCGCTAATATCATTATCTTGCGCCAAACTGCTGCAAATTACGAATTTTTTATCTTTGCGCCCAACTGCGCTGAAACGGCAATCGACAGCAAAAACTACCGAGCAAAAAAAATGTTTTCACGGCAAAAAATGATGTTTTAAACTGCTATGCGTAATTTGGTTAAACGTATAACGGCGTTTAATCAGCACGTACCGCCAATCTTAATTTGTTGTTTTTTTGGCATAAGTGACAAATAGGGTTCGCGATGTAGGTGGAGCTTATGGAGAAGGAGCTTTGTTGTAATCACGTGGTATGTAAGAGAAACGATGTTGTACGTTATAAAATCCTGATGAAGATTGTTTACAGATGGTTTGGTGGTCCTTCGGAGTGTTGTGCAATTGAGATTGTTTATATGTCGTTCCCTGCTCTTTAGTATGGCGCAGCTTAAGGTCAATCATTAGCTATTTTGTTGATGCGGAGGACGACTGAAAATGGCTCTCCTGTGACAGGATACGATGGTTCTGTTTCTAAAGGAATCATAGGAATTCAGAGATGCCAACTTTTACGGATTTTCCGTAGTTTGTACGGGTTTTCACTCCATCTTACGATTTTACAGGTCACCCCAAAAACTACAGAAACGCCCATGCAAGATCCCTGTACACAACTTTCTGTTTTTTTACCGTCTTTTGGTCGAAAAAATGCACTTTACAAATAGTTCTTATACGCCTTCGATGTTCTGACTTCCCCCACCAATGGAGGCAGAGTTTTGTCCCGTGATTCCCCGTACAACCATTTGAGAGTGCCGTGCGCAAAAGTCGAGAGGAGCTCAGCTTAGCGCCTTTTGCGAATTTTGATTACATGTGGCTTTCTGCATGTGAAAATTTCGGTGCAAATGTTTTAACCCTTTCCACTCGAGTGTCTGGTAACACCCGACATTACGAAATGGCCAAATAGCAAGCGCGGCGCGCCGATGACGCCTCTGTAGCTCGCATGTCGGCACTCACGAGACATTTTCACTGAATAGAGAAGAAGAAATGTCATCGCCGCGTCGGAGTGTTGACCCACCATGCTGATGATGCCTCTGTAGCTCGCATGTCGGCGCTCGCAAGGAATTTCGTTTTTGCCAAATAGCTGGCGTGTCGGGTGTTATCCGCCACGCCTATGACGCCTCTATAGCTCGTGAGGAATTTCCTTTTCACCAAATAGCTGGCATGTCAGGTGTTATTTGCCATGCCTATGACGCCTCTATAGCTCGCATGCCAGCGCTCATGAGGAATTTCTTTTTCGCCGAATATCTCGCGTGTCGGGTGTCACCGGCATGCTGATGACGCCTCTATAGCTCGCATGTCGGCGCTCGCGAGAAATTTCTTTTTCGCCGAATAGCTCACGTGTCGGGTGTCATTTGCCAAGCCCATGTCGCTTCTATAGCTCGTGTGTTGGGTCTTGTGAGACATTTCTTTTTCACAGAATATTGCGCGTGTTGGGTGTCACCCTCCATGCCGATGATGCCTCTGTAGTTCGCATGTCGACGCTCGCGAGACATTTCTTTTGCTGAATAGCTCGCATGTCGGATGTCACCCGCCGCCACGCCGATGATGTCTCTATACCTCGTATGTCGAGACTGGCGAGCCAAAGCTGAGCTTTCCCTGCTAAGTTGTGGCCTCTACTGCAAAAACAACAACAACAACAAAAAAAAAAGAGAGTGCTGGGTGAGTATGGGTCAAAAGTTATTCGAGTGGAAAGTGTTAGTTTAGATTAAAACGAAATGAAACATAGCAGTAAAACAGCTTTGACAACAAAAAGAATGGCCAAATACAACTTATTGTCAAGTGTATTGCAATACATATAGTAAAGAACGTCCTTTTTATGAAGCATCTAAAGTATTGCCGAATCACGTTTGGTAAGCCATGTATGTGGCTACGATTTTAACTTAGCACGTGGCGACCTCGATGAATGTAGGCAGTGTGCAGAGAGCAAGAAACACAAAGATCATGTCAAGAGACCAAATGGAGATGTGAATAAAATTAATGTAACCAAAAAACTTCTGACAACTTTTAAAGAATCGTGGAAAAAATATCAAGAGCAGATTAGTGCTGGAAAAATGCAGCAAAATAAGTGAAAAAGAGAAGAAATTGAATTTTCACAAAGTGATATGAAACAGGAAGAAGCTGAACTTTTGCAGTGGTTGGATTCCTCTTATAAAATGTTAAACAATGCTGAGATGAACATTGAATGTGGCATAAAAAAAGAGACATGAATGCAATAGAAAGTGAACAGGTACTATTAAAAGAAGCAAAACAAAACATTGCTAACTATCTTAAAAAATTAGAAAAAAACAGAAGTGAGCAATTAAATATTGAGAAAAGCAGCAAAAAACTAAAAAATTAAAACGTTTTTTGTAAAATAAATGATTAATAATAGAATCCTGCTATGATTACAAACTTTTGGGATCTATTTGAAAACTCAAATTTTTGCATATGTGTGTGTTCATTTCAATGCAAGATGTTTTAAATTTGAGTAGGGTGCATCTAGTTCTAAAACAGTTTTTGCTTAAGAGTTTGTTCTATCTACTAATATTTTACCTGCTCCGAAAAAATGTTTTTTTATACCAAAAATGCATTTTGTTGCTCCAAAAATGTATTTCACCTGCTCCAAAAAATGTATTTTACCTGCTCCAAAAATGTATTTTACCTGCTCCAAAAATGTATTTCACCTGCTCCAAAAATGCATTTTGTTGCTCCAAAAATGTATTTTGCCTGCTCCAAAACACATTTTGCTGCTCCAAAAATGATTTTGCAACTTTCCATCACTGCTGTCTGCTCCTAACAGCGCAGCATGGTGGTGGTTCTCATGCTCTGGGTGGTCATATCGTGGTTTTCAGCAGGTCCCCTGATCACCTTGAAAGAACTGATGACTGGCAGGGCGTATGGGTCATTCCATGTGAAATCAATGAATAAAAAAATATTTTTGGACCTTGATGTCTCAGATTTCAATGATTTTTGGTTTATAATTTGTACCTATAAAGTATATGAAAAATCTAAATTTTCAAATTTTTTGGGGCAGCATTTTTTTATTTCTCATTTTCAGAAACGGCAAAAAATGGCATATTTTGCAAGAATGCCACACACACACTCTCTCTCTCTCTCTCTCTCTCTCTCTCTCTCTCTCTCTCTCAAACACACACACACACACACAGTCTGCAGGTAGTGACGCTAGAGGGCTCATCTAAGCTGTTTTTATGGGTTTTAATTTGATATGCAACACAACCCACTTAGGCACTTTGGAACATAAAAAGTTTTGACAAATTTTCAAATTTTTTTTTGAAAATCTCAAAAACACCCCTTTTGAATTAAAAAAACAAACAAAAAAACACTTGTTAGTCTTACACATGTTGGCTAGAGGTATGCAAAGTTTGAAGATGGAGAAATGATGGGTTTTTGATTAACAGATTTCTGAATTTAAGAAGGTTACACATAGTAATGATAAAGAGCAGTGAAAGTTCTGTCGTGCAGTAACTTGCAAGAACAACATCCAATAGAAAGGAACAGGTAATAAATATAAAGTAATGCTGATATTATTCAAGACACAACATGTAGAATAATCCCATACCTGCTTCTTATTTACGCTAATGTCGCTTCCTGTTAGATAATGACTCCATGACAGCTTTATGATTTGCAAAAGAAAACATACCAGGCATAAATTTTATGTACTGCACAAATGAAGAGTACTATGAAAATGAGAAAAGACTGTTCACATTTTGATGAGTCACAAACATTATATGGAACACAGAAGATTCATACAGTCATCTCACTATCAAATGGTGACAAAACCATATTCTTTCAGTACTTGAGAATCCATAGAGGCACCTGCACCTTTAGAAACCACAAACGAGTTTCAAGAAATAGAGCCTAGATTCATCACAGTTGTTTATGAATGTGACTTGCTTGTATTTATGCTAAAAATCATGAATTAAATGATTACAGTTAGCTTTCTTCATCCTAAAGGACCAGCTCCATCATTTTGCCATCCCAAACTTCGACTTGATATTCTGAATGTTTCGGCTGATGCTCTCTTGAGAAAAGTAGATCCCTGCACAGCAACAGGAAGAATGTACATACTTACACAGGAAGAAATGTCAGCTTCAACAGCTGTTTTAGAGAAAAAGTTATAAGCAAAGTAAATTCACTTAAATTTATTTAAAAGAAAGAACACAGAATGTGAAAATCTGTAACTTGTAAAATAGGAATCTTATTAGCTAATAATTACTTACTGTAAATATTTTTTTGCTACTGGACTGCATGACCATAAATGATATGAACTCTGTAAATATTTAGTACAGTATAAGAGAAAATGAAAACTGAAACATGTTTTGGGTTTTAAAATGTTTAACTACCACTCTGCTTCATTTTGAACAACTTCACCTAGATGAGATTTAGTCTATCAGGTAATAAGTTTTTATTTTAAATTACCACAGTTACTATATGTATTTGCCCATTAATAGAATAGCTACCATGTAGTGAAGAGAAAGTATCCATAGCCGATATTTTCAATAATTCAGCTGAATACTTTAATCATTAGCCCAGTAACTATCGATAATTACATATATACTACAGATATACTACTATTCAAAATTCGGTTTCTCAAAAACCCATCATTTCTCCATCTAAATTTTGCATACTTCTAGCCAACATGTGTAAGATCAACATTTTTTTTTCTTGAAAAAGTTCAAAAGGGATGTTTTTGAGATTTTCATAACCAAAATTTTTGAAAATTTGTCAAACATTTTTTATGCTCCAAATGGGTTGTGTTGCATATCAATTTTAAAAAGGCCCCCCAAAAAGAGCTTTAAAAAAAGCTATAGATGAGCCCTCTAGCATCAATACCTGCAGACTTAATTTTTTTGTGAATGGCATTCTTGCAAAATTTGCCATTTTTTTGCCATTTTTGAAAATCAGAAATCAAAAACCATTGACCCAAAAAATCTGAATAATTAGATTTTTCATTTAAATACATAAAAACAATGACACTACTTACATAGGTAATGCAGCCCATTGTTCAACTTCTTACTTTACATTTCAGGCACGTAGAATTTTCTTTATTATCTTCTTGCTGGATGAGAGGATAGGTGCTTCATTATAATTCTTATACAGTAATATTAGGCTGAAATAACTTGCGGTCCCACATTTTTACTATCATAAATTTACTCAACTTTAAAATGTATTAATATCTGATGAATTCAACTTTAAAAACATATGAACAGCAATACAATTCACAATCAATTGAACCTCTTTGATATCTGCCACTACTTTGTATCACCAACGACGTAAATTACAGACACGTAAGACACATTAAAAAAAGCAACTAAAAAAACCCTAAAACATTCCATTGCGATTTTGAACTATCAAATACATTCAACCACACGAACCAAACACACCTTACACAATTTAAAACTAGTATAAAAACTGCATGCACCATTTAAAATCAATTAATGAAAGCCTTGAGAACTCAACTTAAACTTTTACAAAGTTAGATAACATGTCTTCATTGACACCGGAAAATTTGCATGAATCATTTTTCATATACTCTATAGGTGCAAACTATAAACCAAAAATCATTGAAGTCTGAGACATTAAGGTCCAGACCCCTTGTTGATTTCACATGGAAATGACCCGTATGAAACCATTTTGGCTGACCAAGTCCATGCAATGGCTCAGGCATTGTTTCCTGCTGGGGACGCCATCTATCAAGATGATAATGCCCCAATTCACAGAGCTCGGAATGTCCAATCACGGTTTGTGGAAAATGAGGACGAACTGTTACACCTTCCTTGGCCTCCCCATTCACCAGACTTAAACATCATCAAGCCACTGTGGTTTGTGTTGAAAAACAGAGTAAGATCCCATTATCATCTTCTTGCATCTTTCAAGGACCTGGAGCAGTTTCTGCATGAAGAATGGTGTAACATCCCACTAACTACCATCCAAGATTTGTATGCATCCATTCCAAGAAGGATTCAGGCGGTTTTGAATGCCAAAGGTGGTCCCACACCCTATTAGGTATGTAAAATCTTCTTTTCCTAGGTGTTCACATTATTCTGTCCAACTCCTGTACATTAATAGATTGTTTTTAGGTGAGATTCTGATTGCTTCAGAATTAAATTAAGAAATCAGCTAGTCCAATGTCTGGAACCAGAGATTTTAACATTCAGATAAGCCATATATATTTTTTTTACATTAGCCTGGACAAATACTGTATCACCTATGCTTGTGTAATTATATTTCCAGTACAGTTATTGTTTTATGTGTTGGATTCTCCTGCAGATTTAAGTAAACAAGAACAGAGAACATCTATTAATTTAATGCTTTTGTTGTTCAGAAAAGAGAAACAATTTACACTGAATGTTTACAAAGCAAGAAGAGAACTATGTCACTGAATGTTCTTCAGCAAGAAAGTAAATGTGAGAGAGAAGCTGAAGCTTCACCATTCTCTTTTCCTTTGTCAACATAAATAGTAATAATTCAAACTAAGTCTGACTCAATGTCTGTATCATGTTTGTAAGTAAAGCACCACACAGCTTTAAATTAAAAAAAAAAAAAAAAAAAAAAAAAGAAGAAAGAAACATTCGTATTTAAAACTGGCCTTCACCCACTTTCTTGTGGGTAGCATTCATCTGTAGGCGATAGCACGAGACCAACAAATTAAAAAAAGTTTCCCTAACTAAAATAAATAAATAAATAAAATCCATTAAAAAAGCTTTTTACAATTACAAAAATTTCCCTAAATAAAGTGCTATTTCAATTTCTCAAAAATCTATTGGATCATTTCAAAATTATTAAAACCAAGTTAAATGTAGCATATGAATTTTTTTTTATTAAAATATTGCATGTGTAACTTCTAAAGTTCTGAACACATTTTAGCAAAATTTCAAGTGGAACTTTATTTTGACGCATCTTGGACACAAGTAAAATATTTATTCATGTATTTAAAATATTGATGAAAATGAATCTACTAAATGAACTGAATGTTTCTCTCCCCTCTTTTTTCTCTCCACTCCAGTTTTTTGTCTGTGGGAATACAGTCTCCTGGCTTCTGGTGGTGAAACTTTATAAGGAGATTCACTGATTTCACTCAATGATACCTCCTCCCCATCCCATGCACACACTGGACGTGCTACAAAGCAACATTTCAAACTCATTTGGACTGTTCTTTTACGCCATAAAATACAGGAAAAGTAATAAGGAAGCAGGAATACAGACAGGGTTTGCACTGCCCCTGGAATCCTGGAAAAGTTCTGGAATTTGGTTTCCACTTTTTTCCCGACCTGGAAAGTCCTTGATTTTTCATGTTTTTATGAAAGACGCTGGAATAGGCCTGGAATTTTTTCTTTGCAGTGAAAAAAAATGCAGTTGGTTAAAATGTTAAGATTGATTGCATCTCTGTGTTCTAGCTCCCTGTGGCATCTGCTCAAGATGACATCACTTCCTTCCATGGGGTATGGAGACTTGATATGATTTTTTTCATCTCATAGGACCCTGTAGTGCAAGATTTTTGAATGCCACATTTTTAGCGACCTTGGTTTGTGGCATAGCAGTTGTGTGCTTTTGGAGTTGCACAGCATGTGGAAATCCTTCCCTGAGTCCAAGATAGCCCTTCCTTTTAGCACGCACTTTCATCACTGAAGCTGAAGGATATTTATATTTAGCCTCCATGCTGCCAAAGTGCATGGGAACAGATGAATAGGGAATATTCACTGCCATGGCAAAATTGTTTTGTATTATTGTCATTGTGCTAAGTTACAGATTGCTTCATATAATAAGTTGTATAGAGAGCAATATATGGGGAAATTTTGCCAATTTATTGAAGATGTAACACACCCAAAGGACACTGTGTAACAGTGGAACCCATAGTACTTTGTAAGAATTTTAAATAAATTGAAAATTTCACCCCAACCTGCAAAAAAAAAAAAAAAAAAAAAAGCTAATTCTCACAAAAATTTGAACTTCTGGGATTTTTTGATAGACTTTTGAAAAAAATCCTGGAATTTATTTCCTGTAAATGTGTACAAACCCGTACAGATGGATTGTTAATTGCTCTAAAGAATTCCTTAACTCCTATCAAAGATGTGCATCAGTGATCAGCACTAAACTTTGATATATATTTCCAAATTTTTAAAAGCAAATTTCAGCAATGGAAAATGGTTATGGGTGAAAAAAAAACTAGTGTTAAGGTCTGGGTTTTTATGTAAGACAGTTAAAATGCTGACCCAACCCAACCCAACCCAACCCAACCCATAAAAGCAACGTATGTTGCTTGGCCAAAGTTACCTGAGATCAGCCCAATGTCAAGCCTATCTCCCATTCAGCCCAACTTGTGCAGGCTTCTAAGTGGAACTACTCCAAAACAAACTGTTTCCCATGGTTATATTAATTCAACAAATATTATATTTGTCGAATTTATTACGTGGTTAAGAAATAATTCATCTATATGCCAACAAACTTGTCTTCATATTATTTACTGTTTCTCACATATCACTAAGCTGCTCTCTGAGATTCAGAGGTTAGCTCCAAAAAGAAATACATACTACCAGATATTTTTACTTGTTGTCGTATCAAACTTCTCCATTTACAGCGATCTTGACATACAACTCGTGCTTCACTAATATCCATTACACGCCGTACACAAGATCTTTTATACTTCATACTCATAATCTTTTTCTCATGCAGACACTCCTGAATCTGATCCACCCATGTTTTCCTTGGCCTTCCTCTACCTTTCCTTCCTGTCACTTGGGCTGAAAATATTTTCTTAGGAAGCATTTCATCACTCATTCTTTCAACATGGCCAAACCACCGAAGCATATTGGTCTCCACCTTGCTAACAACATTTTGCTTCACATCACGCAACTGCAATACATCTTTATTTCTCACACAATCATATCGTGTCTTGCCACAAACCCCACGTAAGTAACGCATTTCTCCAGCACACAAACGACTTCTATGTTTCTTCTGCAGTACCCAGGTTTCACTACCATACATCAGAGTAGGAACAATTACACTTTCAAACACAGCCATGAGGGACTCTCTAGAGAACCCATCATTCCTGTGAAAACCTCCCAGAGCAGCTATGACTTTCAAAGAAGAATTCACTCACCTACTGATTTCACCATCCAATTTGTTCTCTCTGTCAAACATGCTTCCTAAATACACAAACTCACTCACATGGTCAATCATAGTGTCATTTTTATACTTACATTACATTCAGTGCTACCCGTTCCTCTCTCAAACACCATAACTTTGGTTTTTCCTTTATTTATACTCAGTTTGAATTTCATGCAAACTTCGTGCATTCGAGTCAACATACTCTGCAACTCACTTTTGCTCTCTGCCAACAGGACAGTGTCATCAGCATACAGCAATCTGCACACACGGATATCACCAAGACATAAACCAGTATTATCTATTTTGGCATCACGCATGCATGCATCCATAAATATATTAAACAGCCATGGGGACATTACACAACCTTGTCTAACTCCTGCACCAATGGAAAACCATTTTGATAAAACACCATTCACTCGTACACAAGCTCTACTACCAGCATACATGGCTTTTACACTATTAAGTAGATTCCCAGTAACACCATATTCATTCAATACATTCCACAAAAGTGTCCTATTTACTCGGTCGTAAGCTTTCTCTAAATCTATGAAGGCAGTAAAAACTTTCTTCCCAACAGCCAGATACTTTTCAATCATCGTGCGTAATGCAAAAATCTGGTTAGTGCAGCCTTTACCAGGCATAAAACCACTCTGAACATCCCACACTTTCAATGATGTAAGACCCTGTACTTTTTCAATAACAACCTTACCAAACACTTTCCCTGGCACACTCAGTAGGCTAATACCACGATAGTTCTTGCATTCAGTCTGATCACCTTTTCCCTTATACAAGGGAACAATGATAGCATCCTTCCAATCCCGAGGGACCATTCCTAACTCCCAGCACAACTGGCAAATTTCAGTTAACCAGTCAATTATAGAGTCACCACCATATTTCAAAATCTCTGCAGTTATGCCATCAACTCCTGGAGCCTTACCATTCTGAAGAGATTTTAGAGCTTTACACACTTCTTCTCTTGAGATCCCTCCTGTGCTTTCATCCCTCATTGTGACATCATCTGCATCTGTCTCAGAACCATCTTTGCTTTCCTCATCTAATAATAACTTACAGAAGTATTCACCCCATCTGTCACTTAACTCATTGGGCTCCCATATCATTTTCCCAATCTCATTCTTCACACAACTTACAACTTTGTTTCCCCTATTTTTCCTGAGTCTCATGTACTTCCAGAAGGACTTCCTATCTTTCCAAAAAGCCAGTTCATGCCTTTCCACTTTCTTCTTCCTGTCTTTTGCCTTACTTTGGCGAGCCAGCTTTGCAGCTTCATGCTTCTTACAGCGATATTCATCCACAGAGACTCTACCTTGCAACATCCCCAAATAGGCTTCCTGATTTCTCTTTACTGCCTCTTCAATCTCACTATTCCACCAAGCATCACCTCTATTGTTACCCACTATTGTGGTGCCACAGACGTCTTTAGCAGCAATGACAACACAGTTCTTAAAACATTCCCACTTCTTTTCTACATCCCTCTCACCAGACTTCAGATCCTTTAGTCGTTCTCTGAGTAAGTCAGAATACCACTGATGATCTTCAAGGAGCCTATCAACCTTTATTCTTTCTATCCTGGTTCTCTTCCTATTTCTTTTCCTCCAACCAACATTAAGTTTCACTCATGACACTACCAAGTAATGATCAGAACCAACATCTGCACCTATCATCATACGGGTGTCAACAACTAAGTGTTTCAAACGCTGATCGTAGACAACAAAATTTATCACACTCTTTTGACTAAGAATTCGATTTTCCCAAGTATATGTGTGGATATACTTGTGGTTGAAAAATGTATTAGATACACACAAACCATTCTCAATGCAGAGTTCAATTAATCTTTCACTATTATCATTCACACAAGGATCACTAAACTTATCCAGAACATTGTCAGAAATTGCATTCTGCACACCTACTCTAGCATTAAAATCCCCAGCTATTATAACTTTTTCTTTAGCACCAAACTGGCTCAAAACAGCTTTTAGCTCATTCCAGAAATCTTCCTTCTTATCAGAAGGTTCCGAGTCACAAGGAGCATACACTACAACAATTACAATTCTCTGAAGTTTCACTTTCAAACGAATCCAGAGAATTCTCTCACTTACGTAACTATAGTGAATCCAGTTGTTCTTCATCTTTTCACTTAAAATCACACCTACACCAGCCTGTCTTCTCATATTATCCAATACTCCAGACCACACACTCACCGCGCCATTCACTTCTTCTACCCCAATTTCCTTCTTTTTGGTTTCACTTACACACAGCACATCCAGTCTATACTTATTCATCTCCTCAATCACCTCACTCATCTTGCCATTTATACCTCTAGTATTCCATACACCAATCTTACATTCACTCAGCCGAGATCTTTTTCTCATACGCCGTTTAGAAAGTCCATGTCGATTCCGTGGTGGACCATCCTTCTCAAGTGTAGTAGGTCCACCATATCCTACACTTGAGTCATTCTTAATATTTCTTTTTGTCTTTTTAATCAGGTAAGTACATCAGTGTGGTTCTCACTGTTTCTCACGTTGTTAGAAATTTGAATACGGGAAACGTCAATATTACAAAATTTTTTATTTCAACTTGTGTTTCATATTCCTCCTTTGAGGTTCCTGAAGATATTTTAGAATTTCATTATTTGAAGTTTTCAAACCTATATGGAAAATGTCTTCATATGGATACTCAGACGTAGCTCAAATTTGGCAAAGTCTTCCAATATGTAGAGAAAATAGTTATTAAATGATTAACATTATTCCAGATTTCTCTTTTAACACATGATTTATGAAAATTAAAAAAGTTTAAAACTTTCGAACCTCTCGACGATGGTGAGCTGAATTTGTAATAAGTCCTCTTTTTATCGATGATGGCACACTTTCCGCTTCTCGTGGCATAAGCTTCCAAGTTGAAATTGGTAACATAATTCCTTATTACAGATGATGGCTGAATTTTCAGCTTCCCGTGGCTCAAGATCCCATACTAGTTTCAATTCCTTTTTGGAATCATCTTCAGTGGGTATATTTATGAGTTACTTCTCATACATGTTGTTTCCTGGCCACCTACATCAATTTTACTGGCAGAGTCCGATGTTCCATGGCAGTTGAACTCGTGCACATTCTATTTTTGGTGTTATTGCGCATTCTTAGTCGTGTTCTTATATAATTGGATCTTTTGAATTTCTGATTCTAAATCATTTTATGTTGCCATCCGTTTGTTGATATATTAATAAGTTGTTCTTTTTATGTATTTTTTATTAATGTTATTTTCTTTTTCAATAAGATATTTCCAAGCGTATGGAAGATTCATTGGATTGTTATTATTACAATTTACTTCTTTAGTTTTTTCAATTATTACTGCTTCTGAGGTTAATATTTGATTTTTTGTTTTATGTGACGTTAATAATTTTGCTTCATACCAATCTGGAAACGTTTCATTTTCAATACAATGTTGTATTAATGATGTTTTGTTCTCTTTTTTGTTCCAGTTGGATATATGTTCATTTAATCTGGCCTTAAATCTTCTTTTTGTACTTCCGATTTATATTTTATTTCTTTCATTTCTTTTTATTTCTGTAGAATATTTTGTTGGTATAGAATATACACCGGCTTTATCAAGCATTGATCTTCTTTCGTTTCCTGTTGTTAATATAGTTTCGTTATCTATAACAGTTTCTGCTAATATCATTTTTTCTTTGAAGTATTCCTTCTTTAGTATATTCGTTATTGGAGGAATGTAGGGAAATTTACCCGCACATTTTATTTCAGTTTTTTGTTTATTGTTATTTTTATTGAAAGATTTTTTTGTATTTTCAAGTATATCTTTAATAATCTTTTTCTTGTATCCAAATTTCATAGCAGTTCTTTTTATCCAGTTAATTTCAATCATTTCTCTGTTTTTATTACAGGAATGGGTTAATACTCTTCTTAGATAGAATTGAAGTGCTGATCTTTTATATTTCCATGGATGATTTGAATCAATCGGAATTATCGCTGGAATAAACATTGGTTTTCTATATATTTCGTATTCAACCATATTATTGTTTCTGAATAAAGAAATGTCTAAATAGTGTAGTTGTCTGTTAATTTCTTTTTCCATAGTAACTTGTATTGTTGGATAAAAACTATTGTATTTTTTTACAAATGCATCTAGTTCTTTTGCATCTAGTTCTTGCTGAAATAATATTGCAAGACATGGAAAATCAACTCTTTAAATCATTCAATCAAAAACAACTGATAATGTATGTAAGATACGTTGACGATATCCTTATCTTCTGGAAGCAATCTGAAAAAGAACTAGATGCATTTGTAAAAAAATACAATAGTTTTTATCCAACAATACAAGTTACTATGGAAAAAGAAATTAACAGACAACTACACTATTTAGACATTTCCTTATTCAGAAACAATAATATGGTTGAATACGAAATATATAGAAAACCAACATTTATTCCAGCGATAATTCCGATTGATTCAAATCATCCATGGAAATATAAAAGATCAGCACTTCAATTCTATCTAAGAAGAGCATTAACCCATTCCTGTAATAAAAACAGAGAAATGATTGAAATTAACTGGATAAAAAGAACTGCTATGAAATTTGGATACAAGAAAAAGATTGAAGATATACTTGAAAATACAAAAAATCTTTCAATAAAAATAACAATAAACAAAAAACTGAAATAAAATTTGCGGGTAAATTTCCTTACATTCCTCCAATAATGAATATACTAAGGAAGGAATGCGTTAAAGAAAAAATATTAGGAGAAACTGTTATAGATAACGAAACTATATTAACAACAGAAAATGAAAGAAGATCAATGCTTGATGAAGCCAGTGTATATTCTATACCAACAAAATATTCTACAGAAATAAAAAGAAATGAAAGATATAAAATATACATTGGAAGAACAAAAGGAAGATTTAAGGCCAGATTAAATGAACATATATCCAACTGGAACAAAAAAGAGAACAAAACATCATTAATAATACAACATTATATTGAAAATGAAACGTTTCCAGATTGGTATGAAGCAAAATTATTAACGTCACATAAAACAAAAAATCAAATATTAACCTCAGAAGCAGTAATAATTGAAAAAACTAAAGAATTAAATTATAATAATAACGATCCAATGAATCTTCCATACGCTTGGAAATATCTTATTGAAAAAGAAAATAACAATAAAAAGTACATAAAAAGAACAACTTATTAATATATCAACAAACGGATGGCAACATAAAATGATTTAGAATCAGAAATTCAAAAGATCCAATTATATAAGAACACGACTAAGAATGCGCAATAACACCAAAAATAGAATGCGCACGAGTTCAACTGCCATGGAACATCGGACTCTGCCAGTAAAATTGATGTAGGTGGCCAGGAAACAACATGTATGAGAAGTAACTCATAAATATACCCACTGAAGATGATTCCAAAAAGGAATTGAAACTAGTATGGGATCTTGAGCCACGGGAAGCTGAAAATTCAGCCATCATCTGTAATAAGGAATTATGTTACCAATTTCAACTTGGAAGCTTATGCCACGAGAAGCGGAAAGTGTGCCATCATCGATAAAAAGAGGACTTATTACAAATTCAGCTCACCATCGTCGAGAGGTTCGAAAGTTTTAAACTTTTTTAATTTTCATAAATCATGTGTTAAAAGAGAAATCTGGAATAATGTTAATCATTTAATAACTATTTTCTCTACATATTGGAAGACTTTGCCAAATTTGAGCTACGTCTGAGTATCCATATAAAGACATTTTCCATATAAGTTTGAAAACTTCAAATAATGAAATTCTAAAATATCTTCAGGAACCTCGAGAAAGGATATGAATAACAAGTTGAAATAAAAATTTTTGTAATATTGACGTTTCCCGTACTCAAATTTCTAATAACCTGAGAAACAGTAAATATTATGAAGACAAGTTTGTTGACATATAGATAATATGTTTCCCATGGGTTTAAAATGAAGCTGAAGGTTTTATAATGATCAGGGAAAATGTAACTAGTCAAGGAATTCTACTGTATTCATATAGTAGGAATAAATGTGTTGACAAAGTGATTGGTGTGGCATGTACTCAACTCTATATAAAAGCTGTTGGTGACTGATTGTGGTTCTCATAATGCAGTGGAAAACTTGCAGAAGTGAGACAAGGTTCAAGTCTTAAAGAAAATGCTCTGTAACAGAGGGTGTATAAAAAAATAACTGTGTGCCAGCTTGTTAATCAAGTGGACTGTTCTTTTGTGCACAGCATAAAGATTTATTATAATACCATTTGTGTTATGTGTACTTGTAAGATTTATGATAGACAATATTTATAGTAAAATAACATAGACAAGCACTTTTTATGTTGGGCCGAAAATTTTTTTTTTTACATTATCAAATCAGAAAAATATGTTAAAGAGCATTGTAAAAGCTACTCATGATACTGCAGACTTTTTTACTAAATGCAGTATTAGTATACTTGATGTAAAAATCTTCCCTATTTTAATACAAATGGTAACATGTTTTATATGATTTATGACTACTAAGCTTGCAGTGTTAAGGTAGAATAATAATAACAATGTTTCGCACAATAAAATGTTTATTCTACATCGACTATAGTTTCGCAGAGCATTTGGCTTGGCTTCCTCAGGAAGAATGGCATTCGTCCTGAGAAAGCCGAGCCAAACGCTCTGCGAAACTGTAGTCGATGTAGAATAAACATTTTATTGTGCGAAATGTTATTATTATTCTATGGTAACATGTTTTGTTTTCCAATTCTACATAATGTGGTAAAGTTTTTTAAGGAAAAGGGTGTATTGAAATTTTTAGGCAGTTCTCTGATTTTATGATGCTTTCAAGTGCATAATTTAACTGAGAGCAAAACATTTTTCACAATTTTTATGTAGGAAGAGGAAAATTCAAGTTGCTCTGATGGGGCTTTCCATGGTAAAAGATACTTTACATGCCCGCCTAACAAAGCATACTTTGCTTGTTTGAGTCACTGTCGTAAAGACAGCCGTTTCTTAGAATCTGAAAAAAGGAAGAGTGCAGGTAAAATATTTTAGTAGAAATTTCTTATATTCTTAAAAATTTTGTGTGTTTTAAAACTTCTGAATATTTTTATTGTACAGGGTGATCGAAAAGTAGTGCCCCCAACATTAAAACTTAGGTTTTAAAACATCAGTGATAACAGAAACACGAAAACAATATTATAAATAGAACAAAATTTATTTTTACAAAAAAAAAAAAAAAAAAAAAAAGAAAGTCTCTTGGACGTTATTACAGCAGGCATACAAAATATCATCCTTGCTCATGATTGCAAGCACAAACTCATTTTTCCCGATTTGAGGCCACTTTGTGCAGAGTTAAAACACTGATTTTTTCAATAGCCACAGTAATGTTGGACTTCAATTCATCCTTCGTAGGAAGGTTGCTTTTGTACACTGTTCCTTTCAGATATTCCCAAAGAAAGAAATCTGGCATTATTAAGTCTGGGATCTTGGGGACCATAAACCAGTGTAAATCAGCCGATCAACGAAAAACTCTCTAAGAAACATCATTGTGTTTCTTTGAATAAAGCTCATGTTGAGAAATGGCTTCCTAGTTTAATTGAATTAATAATCTAAAGCAACTTTTATGGGAATTTTACTAGGAAATTTTTTCATTAATAGCAAATTTTCGGAGAAAACTCATCTCCTTCTTCAGGCTGTCTTGTTGTTGTCACTTTTTACTTGTCACTATCACGGTTACGGTTAACCTTGACGGTTTAGGTTATTTTTCAACAAATCCTGCCAGATGTTAGGCAGGGAAAATCCTTTGCAGTCATTGATGATGGAATTTTGATTTTTCTCAATCTCTATTCCTTCTTTCAGTTTTCTTTTTTGGAAATTGCTTTGGAAACTGATTACTTTAAGGGAATTCCAATCCATGCTGTGCCCAGTTTCTCTAACATGCCTATCTAATCCAGTCTTGTTGGAGCAATTTTTTTATAGCTGCTTTATGCTCAGCTATACGAGTTTCTAGTCTGCGACCTGTTTCACCTATGTAAGATAGTCCACAACTACAATTTACTTCATAAACTACTCCTTGCATTTTTAAAATATCTTCTTCAAAATTCCATCATCAATGACTGCAAAGGATTTTCCCTGCCTAACATCTGGCAGGAATTGTTGAAAAATAACCTAAACCGTCAAGGTTAACCGTAACCGTCAAGGTAAACCGTAACCGTGATAGTGACAAGTAAAAAGTGACAACAACAAGACAGCCTGAAGAAGGAGAAGAGTTTTCTCCGAAAATTTGCTATTAATGAAAAAATTTCTTGGTAAAATTCCCATAAAAGTTGCTTTAGATTATTAATTCAATTAAACTGGGAAGCCATTTCTCAACATGAGCTTTATTCAAAGAATTAGAACAGAGTATGGGTCAGATACTTGGCAAACAATCAAGAAAGTTCAACATGCTACATTGAAGATGGAAAGATCCATAGCTCAAATCAAGTTCCTGAAAAATTGCAAGGTAATTAACTTGATTCCAAATTCATTTAGACTTAGAAAACCATTTAAAGATTTACTTTCAGCCAACTTCGTAAGAAAAATAGAGCAAAAAACGTTAAAAAGAAGTATTGAAGCAAAATATAAAAATGTTGCTTATTATAAAAAAATAAAAGTAGAAAATGAAAAGAAAATTTCTGGAATCTTAAGGGATACAGTAAAAGCAGAATTGGATGACTGACTAAAAATTGGAGTAAGAAACAAAAATAAGAAATTTGTTAAAAAGCTGAACCTTAAAGAAGAGAAATTTTTGAAGAAAAACTATTCCAGTAAAAACAAAAAAACTGCAGTTCTTAGTCATGTAAAGGACAACACTGCTACTGGAGTTAGCCAAGAATTATTACAAGTGATAAATAAAGGAAGTAATTTCAATCTATCCAAAGAAAAAAAAAATCCAGAAAAATTGGTAATTGAATTGGAAAGCATCTGCAGCACTTTAGAAAAAGAGGACCGAATTAAAGCAGACCTCCTCAGAAAATATTACTACAATAGCCTTACAAAATTCCAGAAGCAAGTAAGGAAACCTCAAAAAATTTTTGATAATAGTCAATTAAAAGCTCTTAAAGATTTCAGAAAAAATGAAAGTGTAGTTGCTGTGAAAACAGACAAAAGTAAGTTGATTACTATTATGGATAAGAAAGATTATCTAGAAAAGATGGAAGAAGAACTAAAAAACCTATGTATGAAGAAGTAAAAGAAAACCCACTACCAGATTTGATTAAAAAAGTCTCTAAGCTTATTTCACTTCAAAACAAGAAAAACCAGCTTCCAGAAAACTATAAACAATTCTCAAAATTACAGTTCAGATTACCTCAAATATATGGAATAGTCAAACTTCATAAAGAACACCAACCAATTAGACCAATAATAGACTCAAAAAACTCTTATTATTTCAAATCTAAACTATTTTTTAAATTCACACCTTCAGAATCTTTTAAAAGAGCCACCTAACTTGATTAAAAACTCAATGCAGCTAAAAGAAAAACTAGAACTTCTTCCTAAATTAGATTCTCCTATTATGGGTAGTTTAGATATAGTGTCTATGTATACTCACATTAATATAGATCAACTTATAGACTTTATAGCGGAAGACTTGGCAGACCTAATAGTTTTTCACAACAAAGAAAAAAACATATTAGTAGGAATTTTTGAAATGCTTACTTTCTCTTTGCAGAACAACTACTTTCAATTTGGGAAAACTTTTTTCATTCAAAAATCGGGGCTAGCTATGGGCTCCCCACTCTCCCCACTCTTAGCTAACTATTATGTGGGAAAACTAGAAGAAAAGATACTAGTACAACCCACATACTTCTGCTTATATAGCAGATACATGGATGACATCTTATTTATAATAGATAGCTCAGAAATTGTTCCAGAAAGAATTCTAGACTCATTCAATGAATTAGATGATTCCCTTAAGTTCACTATTGAACTTCAAAAAGAAAGAAGAATAAACTTCTTAGATATTACTATCTATTATGAAGATGAAAAATTCCTCACTAGTTGGTATAAAAAACCAATGAATACTAAAAGACTACTGGATTTCAATTCCTATCATCCAGTTTCTATTAAGAAAAATGTAGCAAGTCAGTTTTTAGAAAAAATTAATAAAATAGTTTCTACTGCAGATAAAAAAGAAGCCCATAAAGAAGAGCTTAAAGTCATACTTGCAGAGAATAACAATCCTAAAGAAGAAATTGAGAAGCTTCTGAGCTTTAATGGTACGAAGAACCCACAAAAGCAACAAGTAAAATTCACTAGAAAAATTTCTTATCACAAAGGTTTATTTGAGTCTTTAAAGAGAATTAGTAAGAAATACAATATTAGGCTAGCTCCAAGTTTAGAGAACAAAGTTAAAATTTTTTTCCCTAAAATAGTTCAAAGAGAAGAAGATATTTTAAAAATGCAAGGAGTAGTTTATGAAGTAAATTGTAGTTGTGGACTATCTTACATAGGTGAAACAGGTCGCAGACCAGAAACTCGTATAGCTGAGCATAAAGCAGCTATAAAAAATTGCTCCAACAAGACTGGATTAGATAGGCATGTTAGAGAAACTGGGCACAGCATGGATTGGAATTCCCTTAAAGTAATCAGTTTCCAAAGCAATTTCCAAAAAGAAAACTGAAAGAAGGAATAGAGATTGAGAAAAATCAAAATTCCATCATCAATGACTGCAAAGGATTTTCCCTGCCTAACATCTGGCAGGATTTGTTGAAAAATAACCTAAACCGTCAAGGTAAACCGTAACCGTGATAGTGACAAGTAAAAAGTGACAACAACAAGACAGCCTGAAGAAGGAGAAGAGTTTTCTCCGAAAATTTGCTATTAATGAAAAAATTTCCTAGTAAAATTCCCATAAAAGTTGCTTTAGATTATTAAATCATTGTGTTATTAGAGGCGTGGCATGTTGCTCCATCCTACTGAAACCAACAATATCTCTCATCTTCTTCCAGCAACGATACAAATTATGTGACTATGTCCTTGTATACAGTTCCATTAACCATACAGTCAAAAAATATCGGGCCGATTATTTGACGACAAGATAAAGCACACCACACTCCTACTTTTTCTTAGTGCAATGTTTTTTTGTGGAATGTGTGTGGTTTTGTGGATGACCAATATTGGGAGTTCTATTTTCTTGCACACCCACTTATGTGGAACCACACTTTGTCGGTGAAGAAGACATTACCAAGTTCACGTACTCCATTTTGGTCCACTAACTTGTATAACGATCTGCAGAAATCTGTTTCTGAAAATCACATGGTTTCAATTCAGCCACTGAGGTAAGATGATATGGATGAAGGTTTAGTTGTTTCACAGCTTTCTGTGCACTGCCATAAGATAATCCTGTCTCAATGGAAAGTTTTCGTAAATTTTGGTTGGAGACAGCATCATTTTGGTCTGCACATTTGCATTTTTTTTGTCGCTTAAATACAGGGTCACTCTGCTTTAAGTCGAACACACCTCCTGTTTCCTGAAAACACTTTACAAGATGAGCGATAGGTAGTGAAACATTCTTTTATCAGGTAGTGAAACATTCTCTTATCAGGTAGTGAAACATTTGGATATTGCTCAAAAAATGTTTCTGATACTTTTGTATATAATCAATGAGTGAAAGATTGCTCCATTACTTACACAGGGTGGCTTTGGAAAAACAGCATGGTACTCTCACAAGAAACAAAACTATAATGGCGTCAATTGGTACAGTGAACGCTTTCAGAAATCAAATTATTTACTGAAACTGTGGTTTTCAACTACTGTATTAAAACTGGATGTACCAGCTTTTACTGATTCAGTTGGACGGTAAATGCTGTGACTTATACGAATCAGAAGCTTCCCCTTCCCCCTCGCCCATATATTTAGGACACACTCAGTGTTTTTTCCGTAACTGTGCATGATGCATTACATCATGAGTAACTTTGAAAATTATTTGTAAAACTGTTCACTGATAGTCTGACCCTTCTAGGTCATGTTAGGGAACACCTTTATAATCAAAGAAAGTGTCAGTACTACTGGCTTTTCTGCACACTTGGCAGGCCTCAACTCTAAAATTTTATGGTATCATCAACTTAGCTTAGATACCGCATTGTAAAAGTAATTTCAGCTCTTTTAGCTGTTTCATGGATTATATTTTCTGTCACTTCAAACTAAGCTAATCACCTGAAATAGTGATTCATGGCATCTGTTGATTGACATGCATCTTGAACCGTTTGCCTGTGGACACCACAGCTCTGCATTGAGTTCAATTTGAAAAATTTCTTTTTGCGTTAGGAATGCTGAACTATGAGAATGATGACTCTTACCTTTTATTATTTTATTTTCTACATAATATCTAAGGTATTTTTACCTAGTGTTGTCAAAGTATTTCGCACGTTGTTGCTCTGTGAGGCACGTGCTCCCGGCCTGAGAGGTCCCTTATGTTAAAGACCTTTGGTTAGTTATAAATTTTTTTTTATACAGAAATAAAACAGTTAGGTTATATATTTTTAGTTCCACATTCATTCACTCACACAATCAAACGTTTAAAATTTACTATTAATTAAACGATTTTAGTAGAAAGAGTTATACTCATCGAGTCAGGAGACGTCTCACAAGGGGTTCATTGTTACGGCGAGCGCTTTCACCGGTGCTTAACCGCCATCGTCGGGCCTCTACTTCTACACGAGGGTTCCTCAGATACATGTACTTGGAGTGCCACTTTTCCAAAATAAGAAATCAACGCTGCCAAAGTTTTGTACACCCAATAGAAAATTTTGTACACCACTGGAAGCAGTACTTTTCGGCTCTCTAAAAGTGGCACTCCAAGTACATGCTGGAGTGCCACTTTTTCAAAATCGAAAATAAGTACTGCCAAAGTTTTGTACTAGTTGTGTACAGTTTTTTACACCCAAAGTAAAATTTTGTACACTACCGGAAGTAGTACTTTTCGGCTCTCTAAAAGTGGCACTCCAAGTACATGCTGAGTGCCACTTTTTCAAAATCGAAAATAACTACTGCCAAAGTTTTGTACTAGTTTTGTACAGTTTTGTACACCCAAAAGAAAATTTTGTACACCACCGGAAGTGATACTTTTTGACTCTCCATTGTGGCACTTGAGCATGTACTTGGAGTGCCACTTTTCCAAAAACGAAAATAAACACTGCCCGAGTGTTGTCCTAGTTTTGTAGAGTTTTGTACACCCAAAAGAAAATTTTGTACACCACCGGAAGTGATACTTTTTGACTCTCCTTTGTGGTCCTCGACCATGTACTTGGAGTGCCACTTTTCCAAAATCAAAAATAAACACTGCCAGAATGTTGTACTAGTTTTGTACAATTTTGTACACCCAAAAGAAAATTTTGTACACCACCGGAAGTTGTACGTTTTGACTCTCCTTTGTGGCCCTCGAGCATGTACTTGAAGTGCCACTTTTCCAAAATCAAAAATAAACACTGCCAGAATGTTGCACTAGTGTTGAACAGTTTTGAACACCCCAAAAAAATTTTGAACACCACAGAAAGTGGTTTTTATTGGCTCACCAGCACGTACTCAGAGTTCCACTTTTTTAAAATCGAAAATAAGCACTGCCAGGGTGTGGCATCCTTAATAAAATTTGTACTCTACCGGAAGAGGTTATTTTCACCTCTCCTTAGTGGCTCCCTGGCATGCGCTCTTGTACTACCCTTTTTCTAAAATCGAAAATGATCACTGCCAGGGTGTTGTACGAGTTTCGTACGGTTTTGTACACCACCTAAAGGGAACCGGTCACTTACTACGCCTAAGCAAACTAGCCTTTGTTTTCCTAGAAAGCCATCATAGAAAGGTTACTCCAAAAATGAAAATAGACACCACTAACATTTTTTATTATGTTCTACCGTGAAATTTAAAATTATTTTCCTGAACAGAACAGTAGTAGTACTTTTTTACTTGGTGTACCGCTAAACATGTACTTGCAGTCCAAAATACAAAAAATCGTCGTATTTTATTTTTTTTCAACTCGAAAAAATGTTTTGTACTTTACCGGATGTGGTACTTTTCATCCGTCTTAGTTCAGTACCAGACATACATTTCTTGTACCATTCCACAAATCCGAAATATTCACACACGTTTTCTACTAGTTTTGTAAGTGCGAGAAACGTGCTCCATTTTGAAATATAAGAATTCAATTTATATGATTCCTCAATGGTAAAATTTGATCTCGGAGCGCATGTAAGCAGATTACAGTTCTTAATTTCCAATTTTTGTTTTAATGAAGTTATTTGCACCTGCTTTTATATCTCTCTTTTTTTTTTTTTTTTTTTTTTGAATTACCGATTTGTACATTTTGGGATTGTATAATGGCTATCCTCAGATGTGGATACCCCCATGACTGCATTAATAAATTACTTGTACAATTTTTTGATTTTTGAAGCAGTAGCTTGAATGGTTAACTAATTTGATTAATATTCCTAGTTTGTTGCATATAAAACACACTTTTGTAATAACCCAGTAGCCAAACGGCCAAGTTGAAAGAATCAGCAAAAGGAGTTATGTTTAAAATCTCCTTTCCCTTAGTTTTCCACTCAATGAAAGTTCGAAGGTCATCTATATAAAAAATCGTCACATTGTGGTTCATCATTTGACACAAAATAGCTCTTAAATCAACATATAGCAACAATACGCATTCGTTTAAATCTCTTTCTTTATATCAGTTCCCCACAATTACTTGCAATTTTTCTCTCTCTACACCCCCTCCCATTGTTTCATTATTTACAATGAAGGTTGTCTCTATAAATTTTGCTGTGACTCACTGTCAGTGTCGCTAAAATGTACAAGCTGTTTAGAGAAGTAACAGACTCTTCAGTGGGAAAATGTTTAGTTTAGAAGCAACTCGAAAGGAGGGTTAAGTTACAGGTATACGTCACAGACTGAAATTCAAGCAATTTGAATTTCTGCGCAATGTTTTTTCAATCTAGTGGTTTACAGTTTAAACAAAATTTTTAAATTTAAGCATTGCTTTGTAGAAATAAAAAGATATTCAGTGAAACTTCAGCTATGTGTATTCCAGTTATATTTTTTGACATTTATACGTGATTCTGCATTAGTCCCGATATTTTACTGTAGTTTCTAAGCTTTTTCAATTCAATAATAGCTAATTAATTCATTTATACGCTTTTTTCGATGTACATAAATTTTGTAATTTCAGATTATCATAAACTCACAGTTCTTTGATTCGTTTACGTTTACGTAATCGGTATATCACAAGTTTGAGAGAATCGAGACAGCGTTACTGAGTTCTTGGTGCAGCCAAAGTTGAACCTTCATCCCATCAGAGAAGGGTATCTGTTTACTTTCGGTCAGCGTTGTTGTGTTCCTTCTTGGTGGAAGTTGAACCTTGATCTCATTAGAGAAGGATATGTTGTTTAGTTTCGGTTTGGATGAAAAATTTATTTCACAATCGATGCTCTGAATAAAACGTGCATTTAGGCAAGCTAGAACTTTTGGCATGGTGCAGACGTTTTTTTGTTGCTGTGTTCAGCCATGAAATAGATGGTGCAAAACTTAATAACGTTCATAGTTATGTTTTTTCTCTGATTTTGACAGATTTTAAACAAGCAAAGATTAGAGAACATTTTACTCAAATACCGTTGAGAAATCAACTTGTAAACAATTTGCTTTGAAAAGAGTGATGCTAATAAAGAAGGAGTAATAGGGGTATGAATATAAAACAAAATAATATTCGGATTTACTAAAAAGTTTTTAAAAAGTAAAGATTCTTTTTTCATGTATTGAAAATGCAAAATTGTACAAAATCATTTTGTCATGTAGCTTTCAAAATATTTGGCCAAACTTTGGGAACTTGTTTTACCGCCATTTTGGTGATAAAAAGAGCATATAAAGGGCCAGAAACTTTTCCCCGCAGCGATATCCTCCATGAGCATGGGCGTCCGCTGCAACTTTTCCGGAGGAGGGGGCAAACAGGTATACTCCCACTATCATAATTATTGCTTAAATTTATAGTACCCCTGCGTCTTTATATGGCATAGTAGGGGTTGGGTCAGGCGAGTACAACAAGCCCCTAAAGCTAGGGAGTGGGTTCGGAGCACTGTTAGTCCCCCCGGAAAGTTTGGGAACTTGGACACATCTTTCTTTGTATAGTCAATATTTAGTATTGAAATACGGACAATGATAATAATTATGTTATTTACCAATTACTGGCCACTGATTATTCATATCTGAGTCAAAAGTTTAACCTTACTGTAGGCTTCTTGCTGAATTTAATAATCAACTTAATACAGTCTTTTTGTAGGGAAACATTAACTTGGGGTTACATAAAACAATTGCACTGCTCCATCGTCCTTTATTGAGTATGAGTATAAACCCCCTTTTTTTATAGACATTTATCTGTTTATTTTTATACCCCCTTCAATTTTCTGTTTCTTGCAATTTAGAAGAGATACTATGAAATAAAAACTGCAAACGTCTTGGGTTTTGTCCAAATCTATCAATCACATTTTGAATGAGTTCATGTTTATTCTCAAAAACCTTTTATTGATGAATACTCATAATGCACAGTCAGATAAACGCCCATCTGCCATTTTTAACCTTAACCAGGTTTTTAACCGTTCTCATAGTGCTGAAGGACCTCTCCACTGGGCAGGTTGTTACTGGTAATGTTTGAGCAATAAAAATAGCCTGTCGAACAGAAGGAAACAGATCAGTGTGTTTGAGCACTCCTAAAGTTCGTCTTCACATCCATCATCTTGTTTCTTCCTTCCTGACCACATTTCAAACTGTTATGAATAGGTTTTGCTCATGTGTGTAATTAATAGTTAAATTTAGCAAATGTTAAAATTAAGGTAAATGTTGACTTAAGGTAAAAATAAAAATTTGGGAGACGGGTGGATGCATTTCGAAACAAAAAGTAAATTCAATCAATTAAGGCCGTGATAAATGAAAATAAAATGCAATGGAACACTGATATTAGGACATTCCAAAAGTTATTATTGAAAGTTTGCGTTGTTTGAATTTACGATGAGCTGTGACACCTGCAAGTGTAAAATAAGTAATTATTGTTTACATGTGTACCAAATTTGTGAACACTAAAAAATGGATGGTATACAATGTACACGTGTAATAACTTTTGGAGGCGGTGATGATCAAGTTTAGTGGTTAGGACAAAATGCATTAATTAAATAAAAACAAAACTCCAGAGAGGTCTCCTACCTTAGGCAAGCTAAGGTGGATGAGCATATGACTCTGAGAGGAAATTCAACTGAGTCATCTAATTCTTCACTGCACAAGGTGTTTGGGTTTTTGAAAGGCCACTTGGCCTGCATTTATTGTACAAACTTAACCACAATAACAAAAAACACAACAAAATGTTTTAAGGAGTCGGAGACTCACCAAGACAACACAATGTCTACAAAATTTTGCTGATACAATTTAGCAGATCTCCAAAATTGCTAACTTTGGCTCCCTGGCCTAATCTGAATGTTTATTCAGATAACACCTTTAGATTAATCGCTTCACAAGAAACAGAACTTCATCCACAAATAAAAATAGAATGTTTACTAAATAAGTGTGAGATTTTATTTTACAAAATGATCTTGCTTAACAAGAAGTTACACCCAAATTTTAGATTACCATAGCAGGCCTAATGCAGCACAAATTTGAAATTCACAAATTATACAACACTTTAGTTTGTATCATATGTTGCTGAAGTGAAGTGTCTTCTCCCTGTTCCCTCAGTGTTATAATATAAGAATATGTACTATAGTTTTGATTAGCCTCTTTCAAACAACTCCCTCAAGCATGTTTTCTTAACAAATGTTAATTTGAGACATTACAACCACTGACCAAAATTCACAAATAAAAGTTATATTAAAAAATGGTTCTACACTCCCCAGGAATATTTACCTTACAATTAAATATACTGAACATTCTAGCATTACTTGATACAAAATCACTCTAAACACTCTACTAAACATACTGCACTAAATACCTTACTTAATTATCTCAAAAGTTATCATTACACCACAATGCTGACAAATAAACTTAAAATTCACACCATCATCTGGAAAAATCAAAATACTTCATTAACACCAACTTGCTCTGAGTACTCAATATTCTACCATGTAAATAAAAGGCAAACACTAAATCTCAACACTCCTGGACTTAGATTCATACTTATCTGTGCTCCTACTGTTCATCACAATTTAAAATTACACAACTAATTCTGGCACGCAATTTATAAACAAATTAATTCAAATTCTCAAAATTACACCATGCAAGCTTTTACTAATTTTAACAACCCATATAGTAATCCACTGAGGTAACGGCTAGGCAAAACATCTCAGTTTATCAAACTCACTTTCTTCGAAAACAAAATTTACATCCCGAAGAAAATATCAATCAGGCTAAAGGTGAGAAATTGGGTAGTGAAGCCAATTCAAACCTATGCAACGAAATGGTAAGTCAATATGTGTGACTTATTACCCTTGTAATTTCTTTCCTCGCTCACTGTCTTTGGGACAACACTCGAACGCATGCAACTTGACAGGAGCTGCTTCTTACTGGCCGACGATTTTACTCGGGGAAGACGACAAATCCCCCAATTCATCCTCATAAGCACTCTTTCAATATCCGAAGTATGTCCACGTAAGGAAAAACCTTCTGCAAGAGCTCTCTTACCCACAAATTTTCTTACTCCAGGCACACAACTCTCAGAGAAAAACTATCTGAAAACTCACAGTATCTCTAGAAAAAATCCACACAAATCTCACTTTCCAGAAAACACATCATATCTCTATTTCCAGAAATCATTATCAGCTCTCGAAGCACTCCATATTTCCAGAAATCATTATCACCTCCCGAAGCACTCTCTATTTCCAGAAATCATTATCACCTCTCGAAGCACTCTCTATTTCTAGAAATCATTATCACCTCCCGAAGCACTCTCTATTTCCAGAAATCAAACCCCTTGCAAAGAAATATCACTGTACACAGGTAATGAAAAGGCCTCACTTTCAGACAACCCTTGTCTGCTTGCATACCCTCTTTGACATCCTCCTCCTTATGCAAATCGAATTCTCAAATACATTTGCTGATATGGTCTCTAGCCACAATTACTACAAAATGTTACATATTTTCACCCATTATTTGCAAAACTCAAAAATCACCATAACTACCTCTAAGGACAAAAATTTAACTATACATGGCCCTGTATGTTTATAAATACAAATGCAATTTATATATTATTAAATGCTACCAAGCACAAAGAAAGTTAAATTTCCTTAATACAATTTTACTGGTTTGAGAGGTTGTTCTTCAAAATAGCTTATAACACCATTATGATATTAGATATTCTCTTTACACAACAAAAACAACAACAACATTACATCCTTTTATAGTTTAGCTCAAAAAATAAAAAAAATAATGACAGGAGTTTCCCATGCTTACCATTACTTGACCACAAATACAAGACCTGACACAATGATACTGACAACTTTCCCATACCCAGTTAGCCTCGAAAAATCATAGAAATATATATACGTTTAACATGTACTGCTCCAATGCAAAAATAATTTTAAAGTAACCGCTCATAATATTAAAAAAAAAAATGCCAAGCAAAACTATTTACTTTAGCACAGAATTGCACAAAGTTGAGCTTTCACAAAATACTACTGTCACAGCCAAAAATTTGAGCCCTTCCTGATTTGGGCTCTCGGAAAGAACTTTTTTTCTTTTCTTATGAACTCATACCTGAGAGACTAATAAAATTTTGAACCAGAACGACACCACAGCCACAACCAGAGGCGGAATTTTTTTTCTTATGCTCTGCTCAAAGCTCAAGTACTTGCTTGGGAGCTTATGTATTAACACAAAAAAGATATGAACTAAAACATTACCTTTAAGCTAGTGTCCTTTTTAAAACACAAACCCCCAGAGTTCACTGCCCAGGAACAATCAAATTCTCTGCATGTCCCTGTCTTTTCCCTTTTTTTTTTTTCGCTATGGACCTTCTGACCTGGAGCGGGTGTATGGGATATCATCCTTATTCCTGCTGATACAGTGTGCTTGGCCAAAACCCAGGAAGCTGAACAGCACTTTGGATTTCCCTGCTAGTGATGGTGGACCAGGCAAGACGACCATGATGACGACTCCAGTGATCTCGGGTTCAAAACGTACCGTTAGAAGCTGTTTTTCTTCTCCATGTCTCAGTCGTTCAATTTTGTATGATGTGCAGAGCGGCAAAAGCATTCAGGTCGGCAGAACCCCTCAACGAGCAGGTGGGCATGAAGAAACCCTTCGATTTAGGCCCCTGTCCCCATGCCTCTCAATACTGCAGTCGTCCACAAGGGATGAATCAGTGGGAGCTAATGGCACACTTGGAATAAGACGTCTTCTCGTTGAACTCTCACGAAAAAACTTAAGTTCTCCAGAGCTGACACCACCCCCACAAAAACACACACAAATTTTGACCTTTGAACGAAATTTGTAACTTTTTCGTGACTTTCACCCTGTTACAGTGGTCTGATCCGGGGGTCAAGTGACCCGTTTGCCCCCCTTCCCATGAGGTCTGGAAACTTGACGTGGTGTGGGGGCCCCGCTGCAAAATCCAGATCATTCTTTTACGGATGAGTGGTAGATTATTTGCATGAAGCAAGTAATACCTTACTGCATTAACCCCATGTAATGTTTTCGTTGCTGGTGGAATTTATTTTGGCCATCCTTAGAGAACGAGACAAATCCTCGGGAATTTGTGTTTTGTGTCTGTGACACCCTATGGTTAGCTGGTCTTCGCACCGCCTTGGATCTACGCAAAAAGGTGTGCGCATTTCGTGAATTGGTCGTCTTCATGATCTAAGGGTAATTATACACTGCTGGCCACCCAAAATGCAACACCAAGAAAGACACCAGATAGCAAAGCCAGATTTACTGGACACATAACAACAGATACAAAGATGAAACGATTGAGCTTACAGGCCTGTGCGTCTTGCGGAACACGCAGACATCAATAGTTCGTGTGGCCCCCATGGCTGGCAATAACGGCCGCTACACGCTGCGGCATCGAACAAAAGAGGCTTTGGACGTGGGCTTTGGGGTATGTCGGTCCAGGCTGCTGCCACACGTTGCCACAGTTCATCAGGCGTAGCAGCGGGTGGTGCTTGCCGGGCCACTCGGTTGCCGATCAGCGACCAGACGTGTGCGATGGGCGACATATCGGGAGAACAGGCGGGCCACGGCAGCAGTGACACCTGATGGGTCATGAAGAATTGTTGCACGTGCGTGCCAGGTGCGGGCGCGCATTGTCTCGTTGAAACGTGGCAGCTGGCGGATCCTGCAGGTTAGGGAGGACTTCAGGCTCCAAAACGTCGGAGATGTAGCGGTGGCTGTTGAGTGTACCGGCGATGCGTACCAGAGTGGTGCGCGTGTGATATCCAATTGCGCCCCAAACCGTAACGCCAGGCGACATACCGGTATGGCGATGCATAATGCAGGGGTCAAACAGTGTCTCTCCGCGGTGCAGCCACACGCAGATCTGACCATTGTGGTGCTGCAGGCAGAAGCGGGATTCGTCGGAGAAGACAGTGTCATGCTGTTCCGTAGTCAAGGTGCGGCGTTCAATGGCCCACTGCCGCCGCATTTGCCGGTGGTGTAATGTCAACGGTAATCGAAGCAATGGGCGCCGTGCGACAAGTCCCCGCTCCTGCAAACGACGTCGAACAGTACGTGCAGACACAGGTTTTTGCGCAACACACCCTAATTCCTGCGCTAACATTCGTGATGTGGTGGTGCGAGTCATCACTGCCCACCGCACAACATGCCGGCCCTCTCGTTCGGTGGTGTGCCGCGGTTGGGCAATCGCTGATGTCGGTCCGTCCGTCCCTCCCGAATCCATACTCGCCTCACTGTGTCTGGATGTCGTCCCACACGGGCGGCGATGTCTCGGTACGATAAACCGCTGTCGCGATAAGCCACTATTCGTCCTCTGTCGAACTCTGAAACGTACTGGAATGACTGCCGTATTCGGCAACGAGGCATCAGGAAGCTTCCCACGCACAGGTCCACTACTTACACCCGCCTTATGTGCACCGTTCTTATAGTGCTTCTTGGTGGCGTGACGGGTGCACATGATTTGCATATGCCCTGCAATGCTAATCGTTTGCATGTCCTGTCGCGGGCGACGCATGCTGCGAATTTCAGGCCAATCGGATGCTTCTTTCTTGGTGCTGCATTTTGGGTGGCCAGCAGTGTAAATTCATTATCTATACTACTTGCGTAGGGCTGCCTTCTAGAGAGTACGAGACGAAGCAAGTAGTTATTTTGCTATTCTCTTCTGCATTTTCCTAAAATTCTACATTTCTTTTCTGCTTGTAAAGGCTGCTTCTAAGTGTACGATACCACATCAATCACTTCCTATTGTATTGTAAAGGGTTGTTATATTATGCGTAAGATACCCAAGCAATAACAATACCTATTCAGTCTATTCCAGCATGACATGAGAAAAATAAGAGCAGCTACATGTGAAAAAATCAGAAAAAATAAAAGGCCCTTTTTAGGGCTCATCTCATTTGTTCTAAAAGGGATACCAATCTTACCAAACATAGTACCAGTTGACCCAACATTTTTTAACTTTATTTAACTTATCCAAATTTAACATTAATTACTTTAAATGATTTTGCATATCCATTTACAAGAGTGAATAAAAGAAAATATTCTCTGTGTAAAACACTAGTTATTCACATTGTGAAGAACACAACGAACATTTTTACAACCAAATTTTTAAGCACATATACCACATAATATGTTAAGACAATATATATGTTAAGATAATACATACACAGCAACATTAGCAAATAAAGTAAGACAACGCTTTCACATTCAATTTCAAAAATCACCATAACATTGTAACCTTACAACTATTCACAAGTGTGAAGAATACGCTAGTCACTCAGATAACAAATTGAAGTTACTCACAGATGTAAAGAATAACATAACAATAATAATCAGCTTAACATCTTTTTCTTCAGCAACTCAATCAAATTATCAACAATTACATCAGTGAAATGATATTACAGATCGTATTACAAGTGTTAATAAAATAAATTATTCACTGCGTAAAAACCAGTTTTTCATCATGTGAATATAAATAAGCAGCATAATGCAGGAACAACAACATGTAAACATTACAATAAACAATAATATCACTGCTAAACACCATAAGATTCTATACGGAATAATCAACTTATACTCAGTAAGAAATAATTATACAGTAGCATATATTATACTAGGGATGTAAGGTCAGGTGATGCGTAACATCACAGCCTCTCCTTGACAAATGTCAACCCCGCCTTCTCGTGGTACATCCTGTTCCCACTAAAGGGGCTCTGACGACCGCCAATAGCGGTATAACTATACCATCGGGATTAGAGGAAATTCTATCCCACACTCACCAACCCGCTTGGCCAGCGTGGTGAGTTATGGCCAAACCCCTCCAAAATGACTCCACAACTTAAATCTTGGTCCTCAGTCTCCGGCAGCTGGAATGTACCTGGCCAAGGCAGCGGCCAGTGCGACATGAAGGCAGAGGGTGCTAAGAATCCCCGGAGGACCGGACTAGGCTGCCATCTGATGCTGACCTTGGCTACGTATAACGGACGCTCCCTATCTTCTGATTCAAGGCTTCTTGAATTGGAAGAGGAACTACAAAGGATCAAGTGGGACATCGTCGGGCTAAGTGAGGTAAGGAGAAAAGGAGATCTCATTGAACTGAAAAGTGGACATCTCTTCTACTATCGTGGGACAGATACTGGCAGAACTAGTGGTGTTGGATTTATAATAAACAAGAAACTGAAGGATAAAGTTGTAGAAGTTGAAAGTTCCTCTGACAGAGCTGCACGACTCGTTATCCAACTCTCGAGAAGATACCAGGCTCAGATTATTCAAACTTATGCACCCACCACAAGTCATGCTGAAGAAGAAATTGAAGAATTTTATGAGGAAATTCGTGATCTAAATAATAAAGGTAAGCAGCACTTGAAGCTAATTATGGGAGATTTCAATGCAAAAATAGGGCAACGGCAACAGAATGAAACTTCAGTAGGTAAATTCGGTCACGGCAACAGAAACCAGCGTGGAAATACTCTCGTAGAGTTTGCAGAGGCAGAAGGGTTTTTCATCTTGAACTCCTTTTTCAAGAAAAACCCACACAGGAAATTGGACATGGAGACATCCAAATGGGACGACAAGTGAAATTGATTTTATTATGTGTAACAAAAAATTCGTCATAGAAGACTGTAGTGTGCTAAACAAGTTCAACACAGGCAGTGACCATAGATTGGTGAGATGTAAGATGCACCTCAACACTAAACTCGAACGTAGCAAGCTCATAAGACAAACAAAATGTATTGACATAACCAACCTTAAAAAACACCATAATACCTTCAAATTGGAACTGAAGAACAGGTTCTCTGCTTTAGAAGGCCTAACATTGGAAGAAGTGGATATTTCTGAAGTTAACAGAAAAGTAACCAAAGCTCTTATGGAAACAGTAACAAAATTAGCTGGGTCTAAGAACAAATTGTATGTGAACAAATTATCAGGAAAAACCAAAATGTTGATGCAAAAAAGAAGAGAGATGAGGACAACTAAAGAAGATGTGACTTCCAAAGTGGAATATATAGAGCTATGCAAGACAGTACGAAAAAGTATCACTGAAGACGTAAGGAAATTCAACTGTGAACTAGTAAGGAAAGCAATTGAAAACAACCAAAGCCTAAAGATAGCAAAGGGACATCTCAGTAAGGGAAAAAAAACAGATTATGGCACCTAGAAAAGAAGATGGTTCTGCAACAAGAAATAGAGGCAAAATTTTGACAAGAGTGAAAGATTTCTACTCCAAATTATATGAAAGGGATGATACATGTACTCCGGACATCATGAAAGGTAACAGTACCAGAGTTCTTCCAGTCCTTCCAGCAGAAGTTGCACATGCAATCAAGAACATGAAGCAGGGAAAAGCTCCAGGAGAAGATGGAATTACTGTAGACATCATACAAGACGCAAGTGGAGAAATCGAAACAGTACTCGCCCAAATTTTCACTCGATGCCTTAATGAAGGGAAAATTCCTGAGGATTGGAACAACGCTACAATGATCTTGCTACATAAAAAAGGTGACATTGAGGATCTCGGGAACTACAGACCTATCAGCCTCCAATCAGTGGTTTATAAAATCTCCACTAAAGTTCTTTCACACCGCTTGAAGGTGACACTGGACATGGCTCAACCGAGAGAACAAGCTGGATTCAGGAGTGGCTACAGCACAATAGATCATATCCACGTACTGAGAGAACTAATTGAGAAGGCGAGGGAATATGAACTTCCATTGTGCATGGCTTTTATCGATTATGAAAAAGCCTTTGATTCGGTGAAACCATCAGCAGTTGCAATGGCTCTGAAATCCTGCGGTATTGAAGATGCATACATTAATATTATTAATAACATCTATGAAAATGCAAGTGCAAAGATTCGGCTGTTTGAAAATACAACACACATAAAAATTGGAAAAGGAGTGAGACAAGGTGACACCATATCTCCGAAGCTCTTTAATTCCACATTGGAAAATGTCTTTCAATCACTGAACTGGGAAAACAAAGGGATAAAGATTAATGGAGATTATCTAACCCACCTTCGTTTTGCTGATGACATAGTCATTTTTGCAACTACCCCATCAGAACTGCAGGGTATGATCCAGGAACTTGCTGACAAGAGTAAAGAAGTGGGATTAAAAATGAACTTTCAGAAGACAAAAGTGATGTTCAATGCTTTTATAAGAAATGAAGATTTATCGATTGATAGAGAAAAGCTGGAGATAACAGACACGTACATTTATCTTGGACAGCAGATATCAAGTGAGGGTCACATTGGTGAAGAAATTAATCGGCGTACAAAACTTGCCTGGAGAGCTTTTGGAAGAAACAGCATAATTTTCAAGAGCAATATGCCATTATGTCTTAAAAGAAAAGTGTTTGATCAATGCATCCTTCCAGTGCTTACGTATGGTGCAGAGACGTGGACCTTAGCTAAAAGAGACACAAAGGCTGCAGGCAACTCAAAGAAGCATGGAGAGGTGCATGCTTGGTGTAACCAGGAGAGATAAGAAGAGGAACACGTGGATCCGAAAAATGACAAGAGTGGAAGACATCATGATCAGAGTTAAATCCCTGAAATGGCAATGGGCTGGACATACTGCCAGAAGAACAGACCATCGATGGACAGCCGAAATTTTAGATTGGATTCCAAGGGACAGGAAAAGACCCAGAAGAAGACCACATGGAAGATGGGTAGATGAAATTCGAAAGTATGCAGGAGTGACATGGAGGAGACTGGCACAAGACAGACCGTTGTGGAGGAAACTTGGGGAGACCTTTGTCCAGCAGTGGATAGATAATGGTTGACAATGATGATGATGATGATATTACACTAATTTTTAATTAACTAAGTTTGCAACTGGTGTTCTTGAGTAACAATAGCATTATGCCAAACATATTACAGCATTACAATCATGACATTTCACCAATTACAAGTATGAATAAAGAAATTATTCACTGTGCAAAAACTAGTTCTTCACACTGTGAATATAAATAAACAGCATAATGCAAAACAATATGTAAACATTACACTATACAATAACATTACTGTTAACAAACCTAATATACAAACAGAGCAGTATACTAATTAAATTGATTGGCCCTTAAAGGTGTTTTGAACCTCCAATAAATAAAAAAATAAGACAAAGACTAAAAATGTAATATATAACCTGACAGCTGAAACATAATGACTATTTTATAACTAAAGTAACTTCCCTAGAAACTCAGAATCTCATGGACTATAAAATAATAAAAGCAGGACCATAATAAATTAATTGATAATATAAATCAATGAAAAATAAAATAATTACAAATACCCTGGTTGAAACAATATCAACAAAACGTAACTAAATCCTCCGCAAAAGCAAATCAAATGAAATAAAACTACAGAACCCTCCACTTTAATCTATGCCATGGGACATTAAATATATTATAATTTAATTGACTTTATAAACATCTTATGAAATGACTCAGTTTGCTTTATTACTGAGCATCATGCCCTTGAGGCGATGTTATTATTCTACCATTGTAATATTTCCTATGGAACACCAGTTTCTTCCTAATTTTAAAGACGGTTGGACCTACGGCATCACGTTTTTACCATCTGACAGAGCTGTGATCAGCGATCGTTCAGGCGACTAAACCTTGTTAAGGGCAAGAAATCCGAAGACACTGTTTGAACGATAAGGTTGACTCAATGTTTGAACTTTCGATTCTAGAGTATCGATTGGTCTCACAGAGATATACAGGGTGGATGTAATAAATTGCTCAACAGCAGCTTGATGGCCGAACGGAGACTCATAATGAAGTGGAACCATTGGTATTGGTGTAAGTGACAAAAAGCTGATCCTATCAGCTCGACTTCAGCACCCCTAGCGGCGAATTCGCATACTCAGCTCACCGAACTCAGACTATGTGATAGAGCCAAAATGTCAAATACAATGTTGGAGAGTATCTTTTGCTTGCTACGAATACGGGAGAATTTTCAATGTGAATAAATTTCTATATCATATAGAAGAGCACGTGGAAGGTCTCTTTCTTCAGGGGATTGGCCTTGTACATTTTTTGATGGTCATCATACACCTCCCATTCATTGTTTTGACTTAAGCAATACGCCCTATAATGACCTACACTGGCAACATTACATCCTCCAGTGTAGCTAACTGCCCCTCTCAAATAGTACTGCCGCTCACCAAAGGCAAGCATTCGAGGCAGTTGCGCTGGTTCCGTTTTCAGACTTATCACGTTTTCATCATTTTTGTCAATTACTTCTACAAAAATGTGATACAAATGACGGTTTCACCAGTATCGTTTTAATTCCATTACACAGGGGATGTTTCTTTGAGTTTTCCCAATCAATGCATGCGTCGTCATCTGTGCGATCTATGCCTTCCAACGCTGATTGACAAATACCACTCCGTTCTGCTGTCAAATTCTTGTTAACCATTTCTGGAATAATACTGAGATTTCCGTTGGTAGTTCCCACTGTCACTACAGCAACAGGAAGAATAACATTCCTCCTAGAGCATACAGAAGAAGTGCATTCTTGAAACTCCTGTGCCGTACACATATCTTCCCATGATCTTAGTATCATCTGTGCTGTTTGGTAGTGCAGCGTCTAAAGACACCAAACCACAGAATAATTTCTTCGCATTTTTAATAATGCGTTTAAGCGCTACAGCCCGCAATCTGTAAACTTTAGCTGTCGGACCAGTCGTTATCATTTTCGATACCATGTTAGCCATTGCATTGTTTTGGGCATGTTGGTCTATCGTCTCCCTGTATTTCTCACTATCGCAATAACCAACGCAAGCTAACTGGACGAGTGTGTCGTATGCGCAAGTGTTTTTTACTGTAATTTGCTCTTCACCTATCTGAATGAGACGTAGACCAATACAATTTCCATTTTTCAGAAGACCAATTGGAACACATTTGTTTGGTGACCTGAAGTCTATAACAAGCATTTCTGCACTTGGTTCAAGATACGATTTCTTTGGTCGTTTATGTTCACTTTCTTCCGCAAGCCCTCTCCAGTTCTCGAAAGCTTTGCTTTCTGAATTCCTTTCTAGTTCGATGATCTCTCTGTGCCTAACAAAATATGTTCTTATGTCTGATGGGTTTTTCTCCTTCTGTTTGTCTTTATTCGAATGCATCGTCTTCTTCATGCAGTTATCTTTTGTAGCTAACCCGACTTTTTTTTTCTGTGGGTTCTTTTTTTAGTGCACCCACTTCTCCACTGGGTTCAAATAGTATTCCAGTAAGTTTTCCATCACTTACTTCTGCATCGGTTAATCCTGTTGCTACTACATTTCTTCTGGGAGAAAGTGTCAGTATCTCTACTTCTGATTTACTGCGTTCCCTTTGATAAAGATTATGAATTTCGTCAAAACCAATCTCTTGTTTTTCTTCGTGTTCTCCGCTAGCACTTTCACTCGCAGCGGGAAAGCAGCAGGAATTATTGTCTGCGCCTGGAGGTACGGAAGCGGAAGCTAATTTCATCATTCCACTGAGATTTTTTATATGCGTAAGCAAAAAACATTCAATTCGGGCAGGTAATTTAAGGTTTTGACATACTTACTTCTTTAAGTCATTAAAATTGCTCTCAACAGAGGCACTCGAAGCAGTTCTGGCTCCATATCCAAAATGAGGGACCATTACAGCTGTCCATAAAGGAATTAGGTGACACACCTTCAGAATGTCATCTACTATTCCTGGAGCATACTGCTGATTTTCACGATCACCATGTGGATTAATACATTTCCTAGCATTCTGTTCCACGCTAATGGCCCATGTACGAAAGGCATTTCTCTGCCCTTTCTCTTTCAGAATTTCCATAGTTTCATCGAGAAAAGACTCTTCAATAACTGTTTCATCCGTTGCGAAACCTGATATGTGGTGCTGTAGATAGCATTTACTGTTCTCGCAAGAGGTCTCTTCGCTGGAAAATTCGTCGTTACCTTCAGTTTCATTCAGCGCTTCAATAAAAATGTGAGTTAACAAAGTCCTTACGTCATTTATGTCTGTTGACTGAACAACTGCGCACAAAGATCTTAAATAAAATTGACAAGTCCTTCGCAATTTCCCTTTCAAGCTCGGAAATTTAGCAAATAAGTTGACCACATGAGCAACGTCTGATCTAATGAAACAATTTGGAAGATCGAACCTGTCTCCTTCTTCGATGCCAAGAACATTAGCACACTTTTCTAGGTATGGCGCAAGTGAGAGCAGATGTGTAAACGATTGTACACAAGCTGACATGAGGGCTGCTGACATGTCTATTACAACCTCCATTGGCATGATCTTACATTCCTGAAGAAATCTACTTAACCAATGCCGAATGGTTTCTGTATCATGTCTTTCACTTAGCATGTTGAACACAAAATACTGTTCCTTTTCTTCTGAGTGCGCTACAGTAGCCCCATATAAAAAAATGTGTCCCGATTTGCTGTGTTCCGTTCTTTTGATCTTTTTACCAAACCACCAGTAGCATCTATGCATATTCTTGATACCTTTGAAGCTCTGAAAATCGCCTCAGTAATGTGTACCTGCTCCGTGGACCAGTAATGAATCACTAACTTATCATATGTTACATCTTTGAGGTAAGAGTTATATGGGCTTAAATATTTACACTTAGCTATGGCCAACACTGGATCTTCGTGCATCCTTCCTCGTTGCATCTCACGGGACTTGGCTAGTCGAAGAGCATTTAGTACTGGCTCATGACTGGGCTCACGGTCACCTAACACCATGATGCGCTCAGCCTCCAAGCACCTAAATGCACTAGCTGACGTGGATTCCCGGGTTAATCTGTGTACTGCTCTCTCTCTGAGGGATCCCGACAGGTTTCTTTTGTAATTTTTTGGATGGTCTTGACGAAATTTTCCTTTGAATTTGCATTTTATATGCACAAAATCTCTCTCTTTCGGTTCATTTTCAACAATCCCTTTCAAAATACAGCCATAGTACGTACACACACCGTGAATAGACACATAGAGAACATTTCCCTTTGTGTTAACCTTGCCACCTTTGTAAATCATTTTACAGGGTCTTCGTGTGTGTTCGAAGAAATGAGCATGGATAATATGTGTCCATACATTTCGCTTCAACACTGCATAAGTCCTTCTCTTCGGTTTTGTGTGCTCTACACACTTCTGAGTGTACGTTACTCTCTCTGGTCCCATTTCGGACCACTCCTTAGCACTGAATGATATTGTGAATTCCTCCTGATATTCTGTTAGATCACCAGCTTGTTCTGCTTTGTTGACAGGAAAATGTACTTCTGGATGAACAGAATCGTCATCCTCCCATTCTGAACTGCTGACTTCTTCAACTTCTGAAGATGTGGAAGAACTGTTCCTTTCATTTGGCCTTGTGTCACTTTCTAATGGGAGTTGTGCAACACAAATGCCCAGTAAAGAATGTAAACCATGCCTATTCATGTGCACATTCAGGTACAAGGCTTGCGGTGTTGTTCTGTATTCATCTTTCATGGCATCACAGAGGTGCTTCCATACAATGTCATTTCTGGGAGCTATTCTTCCATTGCCCTTGTTAATAGCAGATTCTTCCGAAAGAAAAAAATGCTTGAGTTTTTCTATTGGGATCGACGCAGGCCTCGGCATCATAGTTGCTCGAAAATCACAGTAACATTAACAAGTTTTTTTTTTGCAATCAAGCGGAAACCAAGTGATGAATGCACCCGACAACGAAAGCTTGAGAATACGTAAGCCTTTCGCGACGCTTCTTCATAAAATTATCAAGGTCCATTGAGATAAAGCTCGCCTACTAGTAATACAGTACCTAGCGTGCAACAAGGAAGTGATGATACGAACGTAGTGTCATTACATGGAACTAAGTGTGACCCCAGAAAATATGGCAGGTCTCATCTGAGCAACCGCATTCTGAGTACGCAATACTACTTCTGCAGCTGCGGGAGGGAGGGGAGGGAGGGCAGGCAATATAGAAGTTAAAGCAGCTGCCAGGAGTTTTAAGTTCACTTTGGAAGCACTGATATCCTAAGTGAAAATCCCCCAAATATGTGGCGTCAGTTGAATAAACAAATACATCGCTCTTTCCACGTTTTACCAACACAAAGCATAACAATTTTTCTGTTGCTGGATGTCCTACACATTGAAGTTATTTAGCCCCTTTTTGCTCCGGGTTGTAATACGATCGCTCTGCAATCGCCTTATCGGTGCACTGCTGAAGGAAAGTGCGAGGCCACATGGAGATTCCTCGTGTAGGATGTGGATCCTACAATTGTTGGTGCTTGTACTAAACTATGTAATTATATATAGCCTTGATGCTTTTCTTAACACTCACGGCTACCAGTCACATTAGCATCTGTAGAGAGATCGTTTTCCAAATTAAAATTTGAAAAAATTATTTGAGAAGCATCATGTCACAAGATAGGCTGCAGGAATTGTCACTGCATAGAAAGGCAGTTTGCCAAAAGATTGGGTCTCAGTGCTTAATAATTTCGCCAAAATGAAGGCTAGAAAGAAAGACTTAGGCCTAAAAACATGAAAATTTCCACTTATTGCATAAATTTTTTTCCACTTGTATTTTAATCATATAATTATAATTTATATCATATCTATATCATGTAGTTATATGGTACACTCAGTGGTCGAAGTGGCATAGAGCTACTGCCGGTATGGTGTAGACCATAGATCCACATAGTATAAATAGGAGGTTTCGAAAGAAATACATACCATTCCGTATAATTGTTTTTTTTGTTTTTTTTTTGGTATTGAAAAATGAATGTATATAATATTAAAAAAATTAATGTAAAAATTAAAAAACCTTCATTGAAGGGTTTGTGGTCTCTGCTAATTATCAATTTTATCCGTTAAAAATGTCATTAGCCGATTTTTGCGTAGTTTGTGAAGGGTTTATAATTTATTACATACCAGGATGGTTAATAACGTTTTTTTAACTGCTGGTATTCTCACTTCCATTTTTGTTAACTACCGGTATGCCATTCCGGCCCACTTCGAACACTGGGTATAGTACTGGTATATTTGTAAACATCACATTCCTGCACATTGTATTTCCACACGCACTCTTTTTTTCCTGGCCTGCATCTAAGTTTTGTTGTACATGCAAATTAATATCTGCAGCTACGAAATCCATATTGCATTCTTGCAGTGTAGAATACTGAATCCCCTCTTTGTATACAACCATATCCAATAACGATCACTAAAGTCTCGTAGTTGTTAACCTTAAACATTTAAATATATTTTACCGAATTCGTTTCAATGCGATAAAACGTATATTCATGATTTTGCATCTGACAGCTCACCGTGTTAAATCTGACTGGCTGATTGATAACCTTGCATTATGTACTTCTGTTCCCAAATTTATTTTAAAAGTTAAAACTACAGGGCTCTATAGGTAGTTCCTTTACTTTTCCAGACGGTCTCCCTAACTTCCTGACATCCCCATTTTCCCAAATCAAACACTGTGAAAAACACATCCTACCTAGTGTCCGAAATCCTGAAAAAATTATTATGCTTAGGGGTGCTGAAATAAACTTTTTGGGGTGGTACAAGTTGTGCTAGTTACGCCACTGCGAATGCGCCGAGGTGTTTTGCAATTTCCCCCTCCCCCAACCTTACTCGGCATGGCTGCTAGACTGGAAGCGATGATATGCTCTGATTTGAATTCCTCTTCCTCGTGTTTTCAAAATGCTTTTGCTGAAAGCATTGCTTAACAAAGCAACAAAAAACTGTTTCTTTCTTTCCTTTACTATAAAAATGAAGGCTCCGACAATTTCTGAGTTTATACAAGACAACCGCTCGGAAATTTGCGACCTTGACCAAATAAAAGTTGTGTATAATGAACACGAAAACAGCTGGTTGTGTGCACATGTATAATGAACAGGAGTAAAAGTATGTAATGAACTGGAAAAAGATAGCACTACTGTGTTTACTTCCGAATTTCGAAAGATGACAACGCTGGGCAACCAAAGAGAACCATCGCTGGAGGGGCACATAACTCTCTTTGTCTGTACAAAACTAGTACACCATTCTGGCAGTGTTTAGTTTTGATTCTGGAAATATGGCGCTCCAAGTACATGCTCGAGAGCTACAAAAAGAGAGTAAAAAAGTACCACTTCCGGTAGTGTACAAAATTTTCTTTTGGGTGTACAAAACTGTACAAAACTAGGACAACACTCTGGCAGTGTTTATTTTCAATTTTGGAAAAGTAGCACTCCAAGTACGCGCTCGAAGGCCACAAAGGAGAGTAAAAAAGTACCACTTCCGGTGGTGTACACAATTTTCTTTTGGGTGTACAAAACTGTACAAAACTAGGACAACACTCGGGCAGTGTTTATTTTCGTTTTTGGAAAAGTGGTACTTCAAGTGCATGCTCGAAGGGCACAAAGGAGAGTCCAAAAGTACCACTTCCGGTGGTGTACAAAATTTTCTTTTGGGTGTACAAAACTAAGACGACACTCTGGCAGTGTTTATTTTCGTTTTTGGAAAAGTTGCACTGCAAATACATGGTCGAGAGCCACAAAGGAGAGCCAAAAAGTACCACTTCCGGTGGTGTACAAAATTTTCTTTTGGGTGTACAAAACTGTACAAAACTAGTACAAAACTTGGCAGTAGTTATTTTCGATTTTGAAAAAGTGGCACTCAGCATGTACTTGGAGTGCCACTTTTAGAGAGCCGAAAAGTACTACTTCCAGTAGTGTACAAAATTTTATTTTGGGTGTACAAAACTAGGACAACATTCTGGCAGTGTTTATTTTCGTTTTTGGAAAAGTGGCACTCCAAGTACATGGTCGAGAGCCACAAAGGAGAGCCAAAAAGTACCACTTCCGGTGGTGTACAAAATTTTCTTTTGGGTGTACAAAACTGTACAGAACTAGTACAATACTATGGCAGTAGTTGTTTTCGATTTTGAAAAAGTGGCACTCAGCATGTACTTGGAGTGCCACCTTTAGAGAGCCGAAATGTACTACTTCCGGTAGTGTAAAAAATTTTCTTTTGGGTGTAAAAAACTGTACACAACTAGTACAAAACTTTGGCAGTACTTATTTTCGATTTTGAAAAAGTGGCACTCCAGCATGTACTTGGAGTGCCACTTTTAAAGAGTTGAAAAGTACCACTTCCGGTGGTGTACAAAATTTTCTATTGGGTGTACAAAACTGTACAAAACTAGTACAAAACTTTGGCAGTATTTATTTTCAATTTTGAAAAAGTGGCACTCCAGCACGTACTTGGAATGCCACTTTTAGAGAGTCAAAAAGTACCACTTCTGGTGGTGTACAAAATTTTCTATTGGGTGTACAAAACTGTACAAAACTAGTACATAACTTTGGCAGCGTTGATTTTTTATTTTGGAAAAGTGGCACTCCAAGTACATGTATCTGGGTTCTTTGCGTGTGTGTAGTCTTGGAGTTGCATGTCGGGAATCAATGCGAAGGTTTGCTGCCTGTATGTGTTAGGTGATTTGTTTCTTATGTGTCGCCATCTATTGGATGAGTTGGTAGGTATCAGTTGTAAGTATAATTCTCTTGTGTAGATATTTTTGGGCTATTATTTATTTGTTTGTAGAAACAGGTGTTTTTTTTTGTTCTTTATTTATTGGTGTGATTTTTTGTAATTTTTTTTTGTCTTTTTTTATGGATTTTTCTTTTTTTTTATAAGTGATTTCCAGGCTGTGTTTAGTGTGGTGGGGTCTTGTAAGTCGCATATTTTTTGTTTTTTTTTTAGTTCAATTATAACGCTTTCAAAAATCCTTAATTCTTTTTTGTTTGTGTGGGTGGTTAGTAATTTAATATTTTCAAAATCAGGATATTGTTTATGTTTAACGCAGTGTTGGATAAGTGCAGTTTTTTCTTTTTTGTTCCAGTTTTTTATATGTTGATGTAATATTTTTATTAATCTATTTTTTGTGCTGCCAATGTATGAAATGTGGTCCCCAGAACTCTGTGAAACAATAGGAATTTCATATACGCCTGCTGATTGTAGTATGTTATTGTTTCTTTTTTTCTTTATAATTAAGTCACCGAAATTCTGAACTGAATGACCAAAAAAATAATGTTGTGTTTCTTCATTAATCTTAAAAATTTTCCACTTAGTCCTTTAATAAAAGGGAAAAAACCTGAAAATTTGTATATCTTTTTTGGGATGTTTTGTCTAGACTTTTAATTTCTTTTTGTATTCAAAAATCAACTTTTTAACAGTTTTTGTGTCATATTCATATTGTTTTGTTGTGTTAATAATCTAATGGATTTCTTCTTCTCTGTATTTTCTATTTGAGGAATGTGTGAAGGCTCTTTTTACCCAATTCCTAATACCATTTACTTTGAGTTTTTGGGTGTTCAGATTGATATGGGATCATTATAAGTACATAGGTTGGTTTTCTAAAAACTCTGTATTCAAAATTTAAGTCTTTTATTATTATTTCTATATCTAAGAAGGAAATTTTTTCATCTTGTTCTAATTCTAAAGTTAATTAAATCTCTGGGTAACAAGTGGTAACTTTATTCTTCAATATTTCAAGTTCTTGTTTTAATTTAGATAAAATAAAAATGTTGTCGACTTATCTACAATAAATGATGGGTGGGTTTGGTAGTTTTTTAATAATTTTGTTTTCTATATCACTCATGATTATTTCTGAAAATAAAGAAGATAATGGGGATCCCATTGGGGCTCCTACTTCTTGCCTATAGATTTTTTTGTCAAACTCAAAGTAATTGTTATTAGAAATATAGGATAAAATGTTAAATAACTCTTGTAATTGTGTATTATTAAAGTGAGATTTATTTTTTAACTCTTTAATGATAATGTCTATGGCTTTTGGTACAGTGATACTTGGGAATAATGATTTAATGTCTAAACTTGCCATAAACATATCAGATAGTGGAACATTAATAGATTTTATTTTCTCAATGAACTCTAAACTGTTTTTTAAACAGTATTCGTTATTCATGAAAAAGGGTGCAAAAAATTTGTATAATTTCCTTTCTAGATTTATTAGTGGGGACTTTGATTTTGGAACAATAACTCTAAATGGTCTATGGGTTTTTATTTTCCCAAAATTCCTTGGAACTACTGTACCTACTGGTGGATAGGCTCTGGTAATTTCTGTAGGTAGTAAACTATGATTTGTAACTTTTGCTAAAAAGTTTATCTGAGAGTCCACAGGGTCTTTTTTAATTATCTCAGATTTTAATTCCTCAATAGCTGTATTCATTTTAATGATATATTCATTTTTATCTAGTATTATTAACTGATTTGATTTATCTGCTTCACAAATTACAATAGTAGGGTCTTTTTTTAAGTCTAGTAGTTGTTGTCTTTCATATGTCATCTTTCCAAGTTTAATTTCTTTTTAGACTGCAGATTATATTCATCCAATATATTTCTATACAACTTAAATCTTAAAGTTGGTTTGTGTGAATATGGGACGCTTTAAATGATGTTCTCGATTTTCGGAATACACCTTTCAGTTGGGGGAATAGTCTGCGGGTACGCAATTTTTTTAACCTTCTGAAATGCTGCCTGTTGTACTTCGGAGAGTTCAAGGTTAGAGTAATTTTGAAATGTGGGTAGAGAATTTTCATTGATTAATTTCTTGGTAGAGATATTTTTATTGATTAGTCTATTTAATTTATCAGAATGCCCTTTTCGGATGGTTTGGGCTTCGTTTTCTAATATTGTAAAAGTCTGTTTTAAAATTTGGTCGTGACAGTATCAGTCCATTTTTTATTTAAATTTTCATATTATTTTGTATCAGATTCCATAATTTATAACAAGTGTTGTGTAATTTATATACTGTCTTTCTTTTGGATACGATTTCTGTTCTTAATCATTTAATTTCACATTGTTTCATAATATTTGCGTCCTTGTTATTCAATGTGTAATTATTGAGTTGTAGGTATTTTGGTATCAAGTATAAATCACAGCAGTTTATCAAATATTCCAACTTAATGCTGTTTTCTTTAAGGTCACTTCTTCTTTTTCTGAAGTTCTCTAATTCTCTCAACTTTTTAGGTTTTAACAGGTTTCGGCACTTCATGATCGTTTTTTTCTCCTTCTCGTGCCCGGCATTCCATCGTATACTATGTAAAGAATTACAAAAAATGCAATTCATGAGGCAACTTAAGGGTTGTCTTATGTTATAAACATGCTTTTGATTAAAATATACATAATATCTAAGGTATTTTTACCTGATATTGTCTAAAGTATTTCGCACGTTGTTGCTCTGTGAGGCACGTGCTCCCGGCCAGAGAGGTCCCTTATGTTACGGACCTTTGGTTAGTTGTAAAATTTGTTTATACAGAAATAAAACAGTTAGGTTATATATGTTCAGTTCCACATTCATTCACTCACACAATCAAACGTTTAAAATTTACTATTAATTAAACGATTTTAGTAGAAAGAGTTACACTCATCGGGTCAGGAGACATCTCACAAGGGGTTCGTTGTTATGGCAAGCGCTTTCAGCGGTGCTTAACCACCATCGTCGGGCCTCTACTTCTACATGAGGGTTCCTCGCGTGTGTGTGGTCTTGCCGTTGCATGTCGGGAATCGATGGGAAGGTTTGCTGCCTGTATGTGTTTGGTGATTTGTTTCTCATGTGGTGCTATCTATTGGATGAGTTGATAGGTATCAGTCGTAAGTATAATTATTTTGTGTAGATATTTTTGGGCTATTATTATTTTATTTGTAGAAACAGGTGTATTATTATTATTATTATTTTTGTTCTTTATTTATTGGTGTGATTTTTTGTAAAGTTCTTTTTTTATCTTTTTTTATGGAATTTTTCTTTTTTTATAAGTGATTTCCAGGCTGTGTCTAGTGTGGTGGGGTCTTGTAAGTTGCATATTTTATCTTTTTTTTTTTGTTCAATTATAATGCTTTCAAAAATCCTTAATTATTTTTCGTTTGTGTGGGTGGTTAATAATTTAATATTTTCAAAATTAAGATATTGTTTATGTTTAACACAGTTTTTTCTTCTTTTTGTTCCAGTTTTTTATATGTTGATGTAATCTTTTTATTAATCTATTTTTTTTTGTGCTGCCAATGTATGAAATGTGGTCCCCAGAATGTGAAACAATAGGAATTTCATATACGCCTGCTGATTGTAGTACATTATTGTTTCCTTTTTCTTTATAATTAAGTCACCAATATTCTGAACTGAATGACCAAAAATAATGTTATGTATCTTCATTAATCTTTAAAGTTTTCCACTTAGTCCTCTAATAAAAGGGAAAGAACCTGAAAATTTGTATTTCTTTTTTGGGATGTTTTGTTTAGACTTTTAATTTCTTCTTGTATTCAAAAATTAACTTTTTAACAGTTTTTGTGCCATATCCATATTGTTTTGTTGTGTTAATAATCCATTGGATTTCTTCTTCTCTGTATTTTCTATTTGAGGAATGTGTGAAGGCTCTTTTACCCAATTCCTAATACCATTTACTTTGAGTTTTTTGGTGTTCAGATTGATATGGGATCATTATAGGTACATAGGTTGGTTTTCTAAAAACTGTATTCAAAATTTAAGTCTTTTTTTATTATTTCTATATCTAAGAAGGAAATTTTTTCATCTTGTTCTAATTCTAAAGTTAATTCAATCTCTGGGTAACAAGTGGTAAATTTATTCTTCAATATTTCAAGTTCTTCTTGTTTTAATTTAGATAAAATAAAAATGTCGTCGACGTATCTACAATAAATGATCGGTGGGGTTGGTAGTTTTTTAATAATTTTGTTTTCTATATCACTCATGATTATTTCTGAAAATAAAGAATATAATGGGGATCCCATTGGGGCTCCTACTTGCCTATAGTTTTTTTTTTTTTATCAAACTCAGAGTAATTGTTATTAGAAATATAGGATAAAATGTTAAATAACTTGTAATTGTGTATTATTAAAGTAAGATTTATTTTTTAACTCTTTAATGATATGCCTTTTGGTACAGGGGTACTTGGGAATAATGACAAAAAAATCTATAGGCAAGATGTAGGAGCCCCAATGGGATCCCCATTATCTTTTTTATTTTCAGAAATAATCATGAGTGATATAGAAAACTAAATTATTAAAAAACTACTAAACCCACCCATCATTTATTGTAGATATGTCGACGACAATTTTTTTACACCCAAAAACTCATAAAGTAAATGGTATTAGGAATTGGGTAAAAAGAGCCTTCACACATTCCTCAAATAGAAAATACAGAGAAGAAGAAATCCAATGGATTATTAACACAACAAAACAATATGGATATGACACAAAAATTGTTAAAAAGTTGATTTTTGAATACAAGAAGAAATTAAAAGTCTAGACAAAACATCCCAAAAAAGATATACAAATTTTTTAGGTTCTTTCCCTTTTATTAGAGGACTAAGTAGACAATTTTTAAGATTAATGAAAAAACATTATTTTTGGTCATTCAGTTCAGAATATTGGTGACTTAATTATAAAGAAAAGAAGTAACAATAATATACTACAATCAGCAGGCGTATATGAAATTCCTATTGCTTCACAGAGTTCTGGGGACCACATTTCATACATTGGCAGCACAAAAAATAGATTAATAAAAAGATTACATCAACATATAAAAAACTGGAACAAAAAAAAAAAAAAAAAAGAAAATATGCAACTTACAAGACCCCACCACACTAGACACAGCCTGGAAATCACTTGTAAAAAAAGAAAAAATCCATAAAAAGAGACAAAAAAAAAGAACATTACAAAAAATCACACCAATAAATAAAGAACAATAATAATAATAATAATAATAATAATAATAATATTATATCTGTTTCTACAAACAAATAATAATAGCCCAAAAATATCTACACAAAATAATTATACTTACGACTGATACCTACCAACTCATCCAATAGATGGCGACACATAAGAAACAAATCCCCGACATGCAACTCCAAGACTACACACACGCGAGGAACCCTCATGTAGAAGTAGAGGCCCGACGATGGCGGTTAAGCATTGCTGAAAGCGCTCGCCGTAACAACGAACCCCTTGTGAGACGTCTCCTGACCCGATGAGTATAACTCTTTCTACTAAAATCATTTAATTAATAGTAAATTTTAAACGTTTGATTGTGCGAGTGAATGAATGTGGAACTGAAAATATATAACCTAACTGTTTTATTTCTGTATAAAATTTTTTTATAACTAACCAAAGGTCCGTAACATAAGGGACCTCTCTGGCCGGGAGCACGTGCCTCACAGAGCAACAATGTGCAAAATACTTTGACAATATCAGGTTAAAATACTCTAGATATTATGTATATTTTAATCAAAAGCACGTTTATAACATAAGACAACCCTTAAGGTTGCCTCATGAATTGCATTTTTCATAATTTTATTTTCTGATGCATAAATTTGCTGCTACAGAGTGTGAATGGAGATGCTATTGAATTTGAAATATTTTTTATTCCATATCATTGCTCCTAAAAATCAGATTGTAACAATTCTTTTTTTTCCTTTGATACATATTTAGAATAATGATCATTTTGCATACAGTTTCTTCAACTTATAAAGTTTTCCCACTAGGGGGCATAATAAATATGTATTGCATTTCTACACGTATCTTTGCTTCTAAAGGTCCAATTTGAAAAGTTTTTATTTATTTTATTATTGGATGGAGTTTATGGTGGAGAATATTTTGCATATACTTTAAAATTTTTCATAACAAACACTTTTACTGATAGGGGCATAAGTGCATATTTCTGTTTCCAACGTATTTGCAGCAGTATTTGTGCTCTTCAAAACTCAATAGAAACAGTTTTTTTTTTGTATGACCAAGAACCTTTATGGTTATATTTCCTGCTCATAATAGTGCACAATTTTTCCACCGGGGTTTAAGATTTATTTCCCCTACCCCAATATCTCTGCTTCTAACTGTTCGATTTGAAAAATTATTTTTTCATTGGACAGTTTTCCTACTATAGAATATTTTGCATATAATTTGCAATTTTTCCAAATGCACATTTTTTCCACTAGAGAGTATAAGTTCATATTTATGTTTGCAATACATTTTCAGCCATACCTATGTGTCTAAAAATCCCACCAAAAAAATTACTTTTTGTTTGGATACTGCTTACTACAGAAACATTTTTTGTGTATTTCCAGCCCAAAGTGATGCACAATTTGCCCACAAGGGGACACTAGTGTAAAATCTCTTCAGTATTTCAGCTTCTAAAAGTATGATTTGATTTTTTTTCCCTTTAACATCAGGTACTATTTACTTTGTGGAACATTTCACACATACTCGTGGATTTTTTATGTTTCAGAGTTCCAACACTACATGGTGTTAGTGTGCATTTCTGTTTGCCACTGTGTTTCCACTTCTAAAAATCCTATTGAAAAAATTTCCTTTACTACTGTTTGCCATTCATTGTGGTAAATATTGTGAACATTTTCCTCTTTAAATAATGCACACTTTTCCCACCAATCAGTGTATATGCAAAAGTTATTTCAAAAAGTTAAATCATATTTGAAAATTTCTTTTACTAGTACATAACTTTTGCATTAAAGAATATTTTGTGCATATTTTCTGCACTTTCATAATTCACAGTTTTACTGCTAGCAGTAAAATTGTGAATTATTTCTGATTATAAAAATTCCTTGGAACAATTCTTTCTTGTTGGGATACCTTTCACTATGAAGAATATTTTGTTTCCATTTACTTGCTTCTTCAAATTATGCATAGTTTCCTCACTAAAGGCATAGATTTATACCATGTTTTTCTCTGTATCTCTTCTTAATTGTTCAATTAAAAAAATTCTTCAGCCATGGATGTCGTTCGCTGTAAGGAGCATTTTGTGTAGAATTTGGGATATTTCATTATACATATTTCTGCTGCTAGGGGTCGTAAGTATCTATTTGCGGTTGTGTTAATGATTGTAGAAATCTCACTGAGTTCTTATCTTTTTTTGTAACTGGTTCCATTCACTATGAAGAACATTGTTCACATTGCATATTTTGAATTATTCATACTTTCCCCAGTAGGGGCATAAATGCATTCTCTTTTTCCCTGAACATATAATATATATATACTCTATATAGACAGAAGTCACCGGACGCCTAGAAGAGAAACACAACATAGCATTTATTGACATACATTAGTACGGTGTCAGTCCACCTTTGGCCTTAATGCATGCACTGACTCTTCGAGGCATGCTTTCAACAAAGTTTTGGAACACAGCGATAGATATGTGTTTCCATTCAGTACATAATGCTGCCACTAATGATGCTTAGTAGTAGGCCTTAGTTCCAAACTTCTTATGCAGGGCTCAAATTCATCCCATAGGTGCCCTATGGTATCAAGATCAGGGCTCTGTGCTGGCCAGTCCACACATGATACGTAATTATCATCAAACCACACTGTAACAGTCCTTGTTTTATGGCTTGGTGCATTATCCTGCTGGTACCAACAAGGCTCGGTTCTATAGTATTGCCACAGAGCAATAAGTAAAAATATCTGGTAGTTCGTATTTCTTTTTGGAGCTAACCTCTGAATCTCAGAGAACAGCTTAGTGATATGTATGTATGTATGTATGTAATTGTCCAGAATATCGAGGTAGATGTGCTGGTTAATAGGCTTGTCCACGATAACCAATGGGCCGGGGCCATACCATGAAAAACACCCCCACACGAGTACACTGCCAGCTCCAAACTTGACCGTAGGAACAGTACACTGTGGTAAATAGCGTTCTCTCGGCTGCCACCATACCCACACATGGCCATCAGACTGATGGATCATGTATCTGGATTCATCAGTCCATAGGACCTGTTTCCATTGATCTACGTCCACGATAAATGTTCTTTACACCATGCTAAAGGACGAGTAGCATTCCGAGTGAAGATGAAAGGCTTATGAGCAGTCGCACAACCATGGTAATCCATGGAATGAAGTTTTCTGCAAATGGTACATGTACATACTGAGGTTCCAGCATTTTTACTCACCTGTACACTGAGGTCTTGTGCAGTAGTACTCTGTTGATTAGCTGTAACGACTCTCCTTAGGCTTTGACGTCCTCTATCACTGATTTTCTTTGTTCCGCCGGTACATTTTGCTGCATCAGGCACGCCATGTGTCTTTAACTTATTCAGTACATCCAAAACAGTTAACTTGGATATATTTAAACGCTTCTTGGTTTCTCTTATGGACAACCCACTAATATAACACCCAACAATCTTTCCTTTCTCAAAGTCAGTTCTCTCCCGCCACGACATTTTCACTCAACCTCACAGTGCGATAGGATCACGGTCAGCTGCAGGCTTGTTTTTATACCGTTTGCAGCTGTACCGTGCATCTTAACAATGCAATGGATTCGTTCATTTGCTTTTGAAGGGGTGTGTCTGGTGACTTTTGTCAATATAGTGTATATATATATATATATATATATGGATGTAAGGTCAGGTGATGCGTAACATCACAGCCTCTCCTTGACAAATGTCAACCCCGCCTTCTCGTGGTACATCCTGTTCCCACTAAAGGGGCTCTGACGACCGCCAATAGCGGTATAACTATACCATCGGGATTAGAGGAAATTCTATCCCACACTCACCAACCCGCTTGGCCAGCGTGGTGAGTTATGGCCAAACCCCTCCAAAATGATTCCACAACTTAAATCTTGGCCCTCAGTCTCCGGCAGCTGGAATGTACCTGGCCAAGGCAGCGGCCAGTGCGACATGAAGGCAGAGGGTGCTAAGAATCCCCGGAGGACCGGACTAGGCTGCCATCTGATGCTGACCTTGGCTACGTACAATGGACGCTCCCTATCTTCTGATTCAAGGCTTCTTGAATTGGAAGAGGAACTACAAAGGATCAAGTGGGACATCGTGGGGCTAAGTGAGGTAAGGAGAAAAGGAGAAGATCTCATTGAACTGAAAAGTGGACATCTCTTCTACTATCGTGGGACAGATACTGGCAGAACTAGTGGTGTTGGATTTATAATAAACAAGAAACTGAAGGATAAAGTTGTAGAAGTTGAAAGTTCCTCTGACAGAGCTGCACGACTTGTTATCCAACTCTCGAAAAGATACCAGGCTCAGATTATTCAAACTTATGCACCCACCACAAGTCATCCTGAAGAAGAAATTGAAGAATTTTATGAGGAAATTCGTCATCTAAATAATAAAGGTAAGCAGCACTTGAAAATAATTATGGGAGATTTCAATGCAAAAATAGGGCAACGGCAACAGAATGAAACTTCAGTAGGTAAATTCGGTCACGGCAACAGAAACCAGCGTGGAAATACTCTCGTTGAGTTTGCAGAGGCAGAAGGGTTTGTCATCTTGAACTCCTTTTTCAAGAAAAAGCCACACAGGAAATGGACATGGAGACATCCAAATGGGACGACAAGTGAAATTGATTTTATTATGTGTAACAAAAAATTCGTCATAGAAGACTGCAGTGTGCTAAACAAGTTCAACACAGGTAGTGACCATAGATTGGTGAGATGTAAGATGCACCTCAACACTAAACTTGAACGTGGCAAGCTCATAAGACAAACAAAATGTATTGACATAACCAACCTTAAAAAACACCATAATACCTTCAAGTTGGAACTGAAGATCAGATTCTCTGCTTTAGAAGGCCTAACATTGGAAGAAGTGGATATTTCTGAAGTTAACAGAAAAGTAACCAAAGCTCTTTTGGAAACAGCAACAAAATTAGCTGGGTCTAAGAACAAGTTGCATGTGAACAAATTATCAGGAAAAACCAAAATGTGGTTGCAAAAAAGAAGAGAGATGAGGACAACTAAAGAAGATGTGACTTCCAAAGTGGAATATATAGAGCTATGCAAGACAGTACGAAAAAGTATCACTGAAGACGTAAGGAAATTCAACTGTGAACTAGTAAGGAAAGCAATTGAAAACAACCAAAGCCTAAAGATAGCAAAGGGACATCTAAGTAAGGGAAGAAAACAGATTATGGCACTGAGAAAAGAAGATGGTTCTGTAACAAGAAATAGAGGCGAAATTTTGACAAGAGTGAAAGATTTCTACTCCAAATTATATGAAAGGGATGATACATATGTACTCCAGACATCATGAAAGGTACCAGTACCAGAGTTCTTCCAGTCCTCCCAGCAGAAGTTGCACATGCAATCAAGAACATGAAGGGGGGGGGGGAAGCTCCAGGAGAAGATGGAATTACTGTAGGCATCATACAAGGAGCAAGTGGAGATATCGAAACAGTACTCTCCCAAATTTTCACTCGGTGCCTTAATGAAGGGAAGATTCCTGAGGATTGGAACAATGCTACAATGATCTAGCTACATAAAAAAGGTGACATTGAGGATCTCAGGAACTACAGACCTATCAGCCTCCTATCAGTGGTTTATAAAATCTTCACTAAAGTTCTTTCACACCGCTTGAAGGTGACACTGGACATGGCTCAACCGAGAGAACAAGCTGGATTCAGGAGTGGCTACAGCACAATAGATCATATCCACGTACTGAGAGAACTAATTGAAAGAGTGAGGAAATATGAACTTCCATTGTTACAAGGCTTTTATCGATTATGAAAAAGCCTTTGATTCGGTGAAACCATCAGCAGTTACAATGGCCCTGAAATCCTGCAGTATTGAAGATGCGTACATTAATATTATTAATAACATCTATGGAAATGCAAGTGCAAAGATTCGGCTGTTTGAAAATACAACACACATAAAAATTGGAAAAAATTTCTTTTTTCCAATTTTCTCATGTGGTGCTATCTATTGGATGAGTTGATAGGTATCAGTCGTAAGTATAATTATTTTGTGTAGATATTTTTGGGCTATTATTATTTTATTTGTAGAAACAGGTGTATTATTATTATTATTATTTTTGTTCTTTATTTATTGGTGTGATTTTTTGTAAAGTTCTTTTTTTTATCTTTTTTTATGGAATTTTTCTTTTTTTATAAGTGATTTCCAGGCTGTGTCTAGTGTGGTGGGGTCTTGTAAGTTGCATATTTTATCTTTTTTTTTTGTTCAATTATAATGCTTTCAAAAATCCTTAATTATTTTTCGTTTGTGTGGGTGGTTAATAATTTAATATTTTCAAAATTAAGATATTGTTTATGTTTAACACAGTTTTTTCTTCTTTTTTGTTCCAGTTTTTTATATGTTGATGTAATCTTTTTATTAATCTATTTTTTTTGTGCTGCCAATGTATGAAATGTGGTCCCCAGAATGTGAAACAATAGGAATTTCATATACGCCTGCTGATTGTAGTACATTATTGTTTCCTTTTTTCTTTATAATTAAGTCACCAATATTCTGAACTGAATGACCAAAAATAATGTTATGTATCTTCATTAATCTTTAAAGTTTTCCACTTAGTCCTCTAATAAAAGGGAAAGAACCTGAAAATTTGTATTTCTTTTTTGGGATGTTTTGTTTAGACTTTTAATTTCTTCTTGTATTCAAAAATTAACTTTTTAACAGTTTTTGTGCCATATCCATATTGTTTTGTTGTGTTAATAATCCATTGGATTTCTTCTTCTCTGTATTTTCTATTTGAGGAATGTGTGAAGGCTCTTTTTACCCAATTCCTAATACCATTTACTTTGAGTTTTTTGGTGTTCAGATTGATATGGGATCATTATAGGTACATAGGTTGGTTTTCTAAAAACTGTATTCAAAATTTAAGTCTTTTTTTATTATTTCTATATCTAAGAAGGAAATTTTTTCATCTTGTTCTAATTCTAAAGTTAATTCAATCTCTGGGTAACAAGTGGTAAATTTATTCTTCAATATTTCAAGTTCTTCTTGTTTTAATTTAGATAAAATAAAAATGTCGTCGACGTATCTACAATAAATGATCGGTGGGGTTGGTAGTTTTTTAATAATTTTGTTTTCTATATCACTCATGATTATTTCTGAAAATAAAGAATATAATGGGGATCCCATTGGGGCTCCTACTTGCCTATAGTTTTTTTTTTTATCAAACTCAGAGTAATTGTTATTAGAAATATAGGATAAAATGTTAAATAACTTGTAATTGTGTATTATTAAAGTAAGATTTATTTTTTAACTCTTTAATGATATGCCTTTTGGTACAGGGGTACTTGGGAATAATGACAAAAAAATCTATAGGCAAGATGTAGGAGCCCCAATGGGATCCCCATTATCTTTTTTATTTTCAGAAATAATCATGAGTGATATAGAAAACTAAATTATTAAAAAACTACTAAACCCACCCATCATTTATTGTAGATATGTCGACGACAATTTTTTTACACCCAAAAACTCATAAAGTAAATGGTATTAGGAATTGGGTAAAAAGAGCCTTCACACATTCCTCAAATAGAAAATACAGAGAAGAAGAAATCCAATGGATTATTAACACAACAAAACAATATGGATATGACACAAAAATTGTTAAAAAGTTGATTTTTGAATACAAGAAGAAATTAAAAGTCTAGACAAAACATCCCAAAAAAGATATACAAATTTTTTAGGTTCTTTCCCTTTTATTAGAGGACTAAGTAGACAATTTTTAAGATTAATGAAAAAACATTATTTTTGGTCATTCAGTTCAGAATATTGGTGACTTAATTATAAAGAAAAGAAGTAACAATAATATACTACAATCAGCAGGCGTATATGAAATTCCTATTGCTTCACAGAGTTCTGGGGACCACATTTCATACATTGGCAGCACAAAAAATAGATTAATAAAAAGATTACATCAACATATAAAAAACTGGAACAAAAAAAAAAAAAAAAAAAAAAGAAAATATGCAACTTACAAGACCCCACCACACTAGACACAGCCTGGAAATCACTTGTAAAAAAAGAAAAATCCATAAAAAGAGACAAAAAAAAAGAACATTACAAAAAATCACACCAATAAATAAAGAACAATAATAATAATAATAATAATAATAATAATAATATTATATCTGTTTCTACAAACAAATAATAATAGCCCAAAAATATCTACACAAAATAATTATACTTACGACTGATACCTACCAACTCATCCAATAGATGGCGACACATAAGAAACAAATCCCCGACATGCAACTCCAAGACTACACACACGCGAGGAACCCTCATGTAGAAGTAGAGGCCCGACGATGGCGGTTAAGCATTGCTGAAAGCGCTCGCCGTAACAACGAACCCCTTGTGAGACGTCTCCTGACCCGATGAGTATAACTCTTTCTACTAAAATCATTTAATTAATAGTAAATTTTAAACGTTTGATTGTGCGAGTGAATGAATGTGGAACTGAAAATATATAACCTAACTGTTTTATTTCTGTATAAAATTTTTTTATAACTAACCAAAGGTCCGTAACATAAGGGACCTCTCTGGCCGGGAGCACGTGCCTCACAGAGCAACAATGTGCAAAATACTTTGACAATATCAGGTTAAAATACTCTAGATATTATGTATATTTTAATCAAAAGCACGTTTATAACATAAGACAACCCTTAAGGTTGCCTCATGAATTGCATTTTTCATAATTTTATTTTCTGATGCATAAATTTGCTGCTACAGAGTGTGAATGGAGATGCTATTGAATTTGAAATATTTTTTATTCCATATCATTGCTCCTAAAAATCAGATTGTAACAATTCTTTTTTTTTCCTTTGATACATATTTAGAATAATGATCATTTTGCATACAGTTTCTTCAACTTATAAAGTTTTCCCACTAGGGGGCATAATAAATATGTATTGCATTTCTACACGTATCTTTGCTTCTAAAGGTCCAATTTGAAAAGTTTTTATTTATTTTATTATTGGATGGAGTTTATGGTGGAGAATATTTTGCATATACTTTAAAATTTTTCATAACAAACACTTTTACTGATAGGGGCATAAGTGCATATTTCTGTTTCCAACGTATTTGCAGCAGTATTTGTGCTCTTCAAAACTCAATAGAAACAGTTTTTTTTTTGTATGACCAAGAACCTTTATGGTTATATTTCCTGCTCATAATAGTGCACAATTTTTCCACCGGGGTTTAAGATTTATTTCCCCTACCCCAATATCTCTGCTTCTAACTGTTCGATTTGAAAAATTATTTTTTCATTGGACAGTTTTCCTACTATAGAATATTTTGCATATAATTTGCAATTTTTCCAAATGCACATTTTTTCCACTAGAGAGTATAAGTTCATATTTATGTTTGCAATACATTTTCAGCCATACCTATGTGTCTAAAAATCCCACCAAAAAAATTACTTTTTGTTTGGATACTGCTTACTACAGAAACATTTTTTGTGTATTTCCAGCCCAAAGTGATGCACAATTTGCCCACAAGGGGACACTAGTGTAAAATCTCTTCAGTATTTCAGCTTCTAAAAGTATGATTTGATTTTTTTCCCTTTAACATCAGGTACTATTTACTTTGTGGAACATTTCACACATACTCGTGGATTTTTTATGTTTCAGAGTTCCAACACTACATGGTGTTAGTGTGCATTTCTGTTTGCCACTGTGTTTCCACTTCTAAAAATCCTATTGAAAAAATTTCCTTTACTACTGTTTGCCATTCATTGTGGTAAATATTGTGAACATTTTCCTCTTTAAATAATGCACACTTTTCCCACCAATCAGTGTATATGCAAAAGTTATTTCAAAAAGTTAAATCATATTTGAAAATTTCTTTTACTAGTACATAACTTTTGCATTAAAGAATATTTTGTGCATATTTTCTGCACTTTCATAATTCACAGTTTTACTGCTAGCAGTAAAATTGTGAATTATTTCTGATTATAAAAATTCCTTGGAACAATTCTTTCTTGTTGGGATACCTTTCACTATGAAGAATATTTTGTTTCCATTTACTTGCTTCTTCAAATTATGCATAGTTTCCTCACTAAAGGCATAGATTTATACCATGTTTTTCTCTGTATCTCTTCTTAATTGTTCAATTAAAAAAATTCTTCAGCCATGGATGTCGTTCGCTGTAAGGAGCATTTTGTGTAGAATTTGGGATATTTCATTATACATATTTCTGCTGCTAGGGGTCGTAAGTATCTATTTGCGGTTGTGTTAATGATTGTAGAAATCTCACTGAGTTCTTATCTTTTTTTGTAACTGGTTCCATTCACTATGAAGAACATTGTTCACATTGCATATTTTGAATTATTCATACTTTCCCCAGTAGGGGCATAAATGCATTCTCTTTTTCCCTGAACATATAATATATATATACTCTATATAGACAGAAGTCACCGGACGCCTAGAAGAGAAACACAACATAGCATTTATTGACATACATTAGTACGGTGTCAGTCCACCTTTGGCCTTAATGCATGCACTGACTCTTCGAGGCATGCTTTCAACAAAGTTTTGGAACACAGCGATAGATATGTGTTTCCATTCAGTACATAATGCTGCCACTAATGATGCTTAGTAGTAGGCCTTAGTTCCAAACTTCTTATGCAGGGCTCAAATTCATCCCATAGGTGCCCTATGGTATCAAGATCAGGGCTCTGTGCTGGCCAGTCCACACATGATACGTAATTATCATCAAACCACACTGTAACAGTCCTTGTTTTATGGCTTGGTGCATTATCCTGCTGGTACCAACAAGGCTCGGTTCTATAGTATTGCCACAGAGCAATAAGTAAAAATATCTGGTAGTTCGTATTTCTTTTTGGAGCTAACCTCTGAATCTCAGAGAACAGCTTAGTGATATGTATGTATGTATGTATGTAATTGTCCAGAATATCGAGGTAGATGTGCTGGTTAATAGGCTTGTCCACGATAACCAATGGGCCGGGGCCATACCATGAAAAACACCCCCACACGAGTACACTGCCAGCTCCAAACTTGACCGTAGGAACAGTACACTGTGGTAAATAGCGTTCTCTCGGCTGCCACCATACCCACACATGGCCATCAGACTGATGGATCATGTATCTGGATTCATCAGTCCATAGGACCTGTTTCCATTGATCTACGTCCACGATAAATGTTCTTTACACCATGCTAAAGGACGAGTAGCATTCCGAGTGAAGATGAAAGGCTTATGAGCAGTCGCACAACCATGGTAATCCATGGAATGAAGTTTTCTGCAAATGGTACATGTACATACTGAGGTTCCAGCATTTTTACTCACCTGTACACTGAGGTCTTGTGCAGTAGTACTCTGTTGATTAGCTGTAACGACTCTCCTTAGGCTTTGACGTCCTCTATCACTGATTTTCTTTGTTCCGCCGGTACATTTTGCTGCATCAGGCACGCCATGTGTCTTTAACTTATTCAGTACATCCAAAACAGTTAACTTGGATATATTTAAACGCTTCTTGGTTTCTCTTATGGACAACCCACTAATATAACACCCAACAATCTTTCCTTTCTCAAAGTCAGTTCTCTCCCGCCACGACATTTTCACTCAACCTCACAGTGCGATAGGATCACGGTCAGCTGCAGGCTTGTTTTTATACCGTTTGCAGCTGTACCGTGCATCTTAACAATGCAATGGATTCGTTCATTTGCTTTTGAAGGGGTGTGTCTGGTGACTTTTGTCAATATAGTGTATATATATATATATATATATGGATGTAAGGTCAGGTGATGCGTAACATCACAGCCTCTCCTTGACAAATGTCAACCCCGCCTTCTCGTGGTACATCCTGTTCCCACTAAAGGGGCTCTGACGACCGCCAATAGCGGTATAACTATACCATCGGGATTAGAGGAAATTCTATCCCACACTCACCAACCCGCTTGGCCAGCGTGGTGAGTTATGGCCAAACCCCTCCAAAATGATTCCACAACTTAAATCTTGGCCCTCAGTCTCCGGCAGCTGGAATGTACCTGGCCAAGGCAGCGGCCAGTGCGACATGAAGGCAGAGGGTGCTAAGAATCCCCGGAGGACCGGACTAGGCTGCCATCTGATGCTGACCTTGGCTACGTACAATGGACGCTCCCTATCTTCTGATTCAAGGCTTCTTGAATTGGAAGAGGAACTACAAAGGATCAAGTGGGACATCGTGGGGCTAAGTGAGGTAAGGAGAAAAGGAGAAGATCTCATTGAACTGAAAAGTGGACATCTCTTCTACTATCGTGGGACAGATACTGGCAGAACTAGTGGTGTTGGATTTATAATAAACAAGAAACTGAAGGATAAAGTTGTAGAAGTTGAAAGTTCCTCTGACAGAGCTGCACGACTTGTTATCCAACTCTCGAAAAGATACCAGGCTCAGATTATTCAAACTTATGCACCCACCACAAGTCATCCTGAAGAAGAAATTGAAGAATTTTATGAGGAAATTCGTCATCTAAATAATAAAGGTAAGCAGCACTTGAAAATAATTATGGGAGATTTCAATGCAAAAATAGGGCAACGGCAACAGAATGAAACTTCAGTAGGTAAATTCGGTCACGGCAACAGAAACCAGCGTGGAAATACTCTCGTTGAGTTTGCAGAGGCAGAAGGGTTTGTCATCTTGAACTCCTTTTTCAAGAAAAAGCCACACAGGAAATGGACATGGAGACATCCAAATGGGACGACAAGTGAAATTGATTTTATTATGTGTAACAAAAAATTCGTCATAGAAGACTGCAGTGTGCTAAACAAGTTCAACACAGGTAGTGACCATAGATTGGTGAGATGTAAGATGCACCTCAACACTAAACTTGAACGTGGCAAGCTCATAAGACAAACAAAATGTATTGACATAACCAACCTTAAAAAACACCATAATACCTTCAAGTTGGAACTGAAGATCAGATTCTCTGCTTTAGAAGGCCTAACATTGGAAGAAGTGGATATTTCTGAAGTTAACAGAAAAGTAACCAAAGCTCTTTTGGAAACAGCAACAAAATTAGCTGGGTCTAAGAACAAGTTGCATGTGAACAAATTATCAGGAAAAACCAAAATGTGGTTGCAAAAAAGAAGAGAGATGAGGACAACTAAAGAAGATGTGACTTCCAAAGTGGAATATATAGAGCTATGCAAGACAGTACGAAAAAGTATCACTGAAGACGTAAGGAAATTCAACTGTGAACTAGTAAGGAAAGCAATTGAAAACAACCAAAGCCTAAAGATAGCAAAGGGACATCTAAGTAAGGGAAGAAAACAGATTATGGCACTGAGAAAAGAAGATGGTTCTGTAACAAGAAATAGAGGCGAAATTTTGACAAGAGTGAAAGATTTCTACTCCAAATTATATGAAAGGGATGATACATATGTACTCCAGACATCATGAAAGGTACCAGTACCAGAGTTCTTCCAGTCCTCCCAGCAGAAGTTGCACATGCAATCAAGAACATGAAGGGGGGGGAAGCTCCAGGAGAAGATGGAATTACTGTAGGCATCATACAAGGAGCAAGTGGAGATATCGAAACAGTACTCTCCCAAATTTTCACTCGGTGCCTTAATGAAGGGAAGATTCCTGAGGATTGGAACAATGCTACAATGATCTAGCTACATAAAAAAGGTGACATTGAGGATCTCAGGAACTACAGACCTATCAGCCTCCTATCAGTGGTTTATAAAATCTTCACTAAAGTTCTTTCACACCGCTTGAAGGTGACACTGGACATGGCTCAACCGAGAGAACAAGCTGGATTCAGGAGTGGCTACAGCACAATAGATCATATCCACGTACTGAGAGAACTAATTGAAAGAGTGAGGAAATATGAACTTCCATTGTTACAAGGCTTTTATCGATTATGAAAAAGCCTTTGATTCGGTGAAACCATCAGCAGTTACAATGGCCCTGAAATCCTGCAGTATTGAAGATGCGTACATTAATATTATTAATAACATCTATGGAAATGCAAGTGCAAAGATTCGGCTGTTTGAAAATACAACACACATAAAAATTGGAAAAGGAGTGAGACAAGGTGACACCATATCTCCGAAGCTCTTTAATGTCACATTGGAAAATGTCTTTCAATCACTGAACTGGGAAAACAAAGGGATAAAGATTAATGGAGATTATCTAACCCACCTTTGTTTTGATAGTCATTTTGGCAACTACCCCATCAGAGCTGCAGAGTATGATCCAGGAACTTGCTGACAAGAGTAAAGAAGTGTGATTAAAAATGAACTTTCAGAAGACAAAAGTGATGTTCAATGCTTTTACAAAAAATGAAGATTTATCGATTGATGGAGAAAAGCTGGAGATAACAGACATGTACGTTTATCTTGGACAGCAGATATCAAGTGAGGGTCACATTGATGAAGAAATTAATCGGCGTACAAAACTTGCCTGGAGAGCTTTTGGAAGAAACAGCATAATTTTCAAGAGCAATATGCCATTACGTCTTAAAAGAAAAGTGTTTGATCAATGCATCCTTCCAGTGCTTACGTATGGTGCAGAGACGTGGACCTTAACTAAAAGAGACATACAAAGGCTGCAGACAACTCAAAGAAGCATGGAGAGGTGCATGCTTGGTGTAACCAGGAGAGATTAGAAGAGGAACTCGTGGATCTGAAAAATTACAAGAGTGGAAGACATCATGGTCAGAGTTAAATCCCTGAAATGGCAATGGGCTGGGCATACTGCCAGAAGGACAGACCATCGATGGACAGCCCAAATTTTAGATTGGATTCCAAGGGACAGGAAAAGACCCAGAAGAAGACCACATGAAGATGGGTGGATGAAATTCGAAAGTATGCGGGAGTGACATGGAGGAGACTGGCACAAGACAGACCGTTGTGGAGAAAACTTGGAGATACCTTCGTCCAGCAGTGGATTGATAATGGTTGATAATGATGATATATATAAATCTACTTTCAAAATTCTTTTCGTGTCATGAAGGATTTAACAGACTTGTTACACTCGAGAATTTTGTCATCTTTCGTATTTAAAATAAGCAATCACGTGCTTGAAATTCAATATTGAAACAATAAGAATGGTTAGCTAAAAGTTTGTAGATAAGGAAGAAGGTCAAAATATGAAGATTGACTGTAATTTCTTCAATTACATGTGATCCAAAATGTCCATGCTTATCTCAGAGATGTAAATAATGATACCAGAATTTTGAAAGTGACTTCTGTTTTACTTTTATATGCTTCACTGTTTCTGCTAATCATGATTTGTGAAATCTTCCCCTGATTGTACATGGTTTCTTACATTTTGCAATTCATTTAACCATAATATAGGGGAATTTAAGACTAGCATCATTTGTCTGTTGAAAGTGACCAGTTGAATCGAAATGGACCAATTTAAAAAATTCAGTGTCTTTACTGCAAAACCTGTTCTTTTTTTTTTTTTTTGGTATGGGGAGAGCTGGGGCTGGTTTTTACTGCAATAATGCATTAAGCCTTTTTCTTTATCTTCACAACAATGCTTGTGAAATGTGATTACATCTTTCTTGAATCTACAGCAAAATATGTAGAGGGAAAATGTTTTGCAAAGTTTGAGGATTCTCTTATATGTGCATTTTTTGTGCATGAATAAATTCAAGTCTGGGCTGGGCTGCAGTTAGCAGGGAGTTCAGCCCTCCCTGTGCAAGGCAAAAAAGCCCCAGTAGAAAATAGATGTACATTTTCTGAACTTTTATTTTCAGTGGTCCATGAAAATTTATTTTGTATTTGTTATAAGCATAAATACTTTATCTTATTTATTCGTGTATTGCACATTTAAAAAAAAAAAAGCAAAATTGAAATATGTCATGAATAGTAAATAACTAAAAAGAAATTATTTTGCAAAATAAATCAATAGAAACAGCTGCAGCAGTGATTCTCTGCCACATGGGCATCAGACTTGTTGCTGCTTAAGGGTTAAGGGTCAAGGAAGAAAGAAATCCTTTTTTTTTTTTTTTTTTTAGAAACATAAAATGTAAAAGAACATTACATCCCCCCCAAATGGTGGCAGTGTGGAAGCATAGTTGCACATATGGATGGAATATTGTTCATCCTTTGGTAAGTGATTATGAAATGCTAAGCTGCTGCTAAAAAAATGCTTCCACGTGGTTAATTGCCTACAAAGAAGTGTTGTCATGGGAACAGTTACCTCTGCTGCAGTGATAATGAACCTGCAAATCAGTCACCATCAAATAAATTCTAATAATGAATTTTATTTGTTATATTTCAAGAGAGCAGTTTCCTTTACCCCCCCCCTTGTTTTCTTATTTTTAATTATTTTTTTTACTTCTCAGCATGGAGAAATTGCTTGCTGGTGAACTTAGTTAACAAAAGGAATAAAAATACAATGCAAAAATTGCATCTGTATTAGTGAATGAATATTGTTTGTGGTCAAAGTTGAGTCACCAGTATGTGAGTTAGATATAAAACATTATGCACCCTTTCCATTTTAGATAGCTTGACATGTTTTGGATTTGGATAATGATGAAATAAAAAAATTGCAAATGCTGTTACGAAGTAAAAATCTTTGTTCTGCTGCTTATGACCAACATTTAGATATTGCAGTTCACAGAACGATATATGATTTGCTTCTTAGGATAAAACACCTCTACTGACCTAAATGTTGTTCATATCAGGGAACTTTATTTTTCCTGTACCAAATTCCATTAAAAAAAAAAATGTGGAATTTTCTAATAGGAATAGTTTTAGCTAGATAAAATAAGAAGTATTTCTGCATGTGATGCCATTGTTATATAAATCCCATAATCCTTCCTTTTAATATGATGGATTTCATTTTCCTTAATATTTAGCCAGTCACAATTTGTGTTACCTGGTGGATAAGCAGTTACAACATTAAGAACCTGAAATGCCATAGGTGTTTCTGTTGGTGCAAGTTTGCATTAGATATAAATTTTGTGTTCATTCCATGACTTTGGTTCCCTTCCTCTAACGACAGGAGCAAGCAACTCTCAATCAAGGAAGGGCAGGCAACTCATTCTTGACAACAATGCTTCTAAGGGTCATTCACCTAGAAAGCAGTGGAAGGGTGGCATCATTAATGGGGAAACACCATAATACCCCAAATTAAAATTTTATTCTTTTTTGTATGCATGTGCTGATATAATACATAATCATATGTTATTTAGTAAAAGTGAAATTCAGTCGTAATTTTAAAACTTATTGAATTGAGAAGTAGCAAAGTCTAAAATCAGGCACTTTTCTGTTCTGTTTCAATATACATTCATGTGTGTTATATGTGCATATGCTTACGGCACTTACTATTGTTTTTACGGTTTTCAGTTTTTGGAAGTATTGATTGCTCCTCTAATTTCTGGGGACAATGCTTTTAAGGGTCATTCATCTAGAAAGCAGTGGAAGGGTGGCATCATTAATGGGGAAACACCATAATACCCCAAATTAAAATTTTATTCTTTTTTGTATGCATGTGCTGATATAATACATAATCATATGTTATTTAGTAAAAGTGAAATTCAGTCATAATTTTAAAACTTATTGAATTGAGAAGTAGCAAAGTCTAAAATCAGGCACTTTTCTGTTCTGTTTCAATATACATTCATGTGTGTTATATGTGCATATGCTTACGGCACTTACTATTGTTTTTACGGTTTTCAGTTTTTGGAAGTATTGATTGCCCTCTAATTTCTGGGGACGTTCCTCCACTGTCAACTGCAGAAGATGTTAAACTTCTTTATGGCAAAAATCGTGGAATTCAAGGTCATCATAATTCCTGTTATTTAGATGCTACTCTTTTCGCCATGTTTTCATGTACAAGCGTATTTGACTCGCTTTTGCATCGACCTAGAAAGGAAAGAGATATTGCTGAGTATGATGAAGTCCAAAGGATTCTGAAAGAAGAAATCGTCAATCCATTGCGAGTGTAAGTTGATTAGTTTCCTATAAGGGTACCAGTTTAGTCTTTCTCCATAGTGTTAAGATATGATGTCTTTTTTAAAGAGCATTTTATTCTGAACTATTTGAAATATTGAAATTTTTTTTTCTGCTGTGAGGGACACTTTCACACAAATGCCTTTTCTGATTATTTGAAATTTAATTAAATAACTATTATATTTGCACTTTTAAGGTATTAACCTCTTGCAAAGTGCGCATAGTTTATGTGCAATTCATAAATGAAAAAACCATTAGAAAGAACCACTCACTCACCATAAAGATCATGGTAACCTCCAATGACAACACACTTCCAACACGTCATTCATCGTGATGTAACTGGGCTTCCAAGGTTTACAGACTTCTTGCTTACGCTTCTTATTTTCGGGTGTGAAACATCATATTTTTTTTTTTCTTTTCCTTAGCCTTATAAGATGTTACTATAATGCTTGTCAATTCGATAAAAAATCACACATACAACTCATTCATACAATTCAAGTAAAAACTATGTACATAACCTTACATTCACAGGTGATTAAACCTTGGTCAACTGTAATTATCAAACTCTTCCTTCTGTTTCACAACCTCTGCTACTCCCACTGCAAGTGTCACACCCATTCAGCCCCTCACATCCAATCCTCTAGTACTTTCAACAGGCCCCTGTCATCTTCAGGAGGCAGGTGTGTCTCACCCGCCCACCACAGCTCAAGTGAGCAGAGCCATCGAGGCCTGGGCTCCAGTCGCTATCTCTGAATCGTTGTGTCTCTGGCGCCATCTATTGTCCCTGCTGCTCTTTTTTCCCTCTTTCTTTTTACGCTGCTGTTCAATTTTTATTAGGGCTTTCCATTGTTCGTTTAGGTTACTTGGCTCATTAATGTTGCATAATCTTGATCTGTTTTTTTCAATTAACACTGATTCTGCAATTCTTAACTGCTTTTCGTTTTTACAGCTCTTAATAATTTTAATATCTTCAAACCTTGGACATTTTTGATTTTCCATACAGTATTGGGCCAATGCTGTCTTAGCTTCTTTTATATTCCAATTATTAATACGCTGGTTCAATCTATACTTTAATTTATTCTTGGTGCTGCCTATATATGACACAGGTGGTTGCTGGTTTATTGGGATTTCATAAATTCCTGCTCTATCTAATTGGCTAATTTTTTCATTTTTAATCACTAAATTTTTTACAGTAAGTACCTGATTTCCTACCTGTATGTCATACTTGCCACAAACTTTATTAATTTCTGCTGAAACATTTTCTATATATGGTATTGCTCCTACATATTTTACAAGTTTTTTATCAGTCTTGATCTTATTGTAACCTTGAGTTACTTCATAAATCCATTTTTTTAATACCTGTTTAGGGTATCCAAAATCATATGCAATTTTTTCAATATATTCAATTTCTACATTTCTATACTGTTCAATTGATGAATGTGTTAAACTTCTTTTAATTAGTGTTTTAACACTATTTCTTTTATGTGTTAATGGATGCGATGACTGAAATGGTATAAGTACTGGGATATATGAAGATTTTCTATGTACTCTGAATTGCATATTCTCCTCTGTTTTAACAATCAAAACGTCCAAAAATGCCAAAGTATTGTCATGTTCTTGTTCTACTGTCAGTTCAATAGATGGATAAATTTCACTATACTTTTTGTCAAGTCCTCAAGTTCATCATTTTTTAGCCTGGATAACAGAAAAATGTCATCAACATATCTGCAGTATATCAGTGGTGGATCCTCGAGTTTACTTATTATTTTTTCCTCAATGTCACTCATTATAATTTCAGCAAATAAAGTTGGCAGTGGTGACCCCATAGGTCCACCATGATTTTGTTTGTACATCTTGTTGTTAAACTTAAAAATGTTATTTTCATATATGTACAATAAAATTTCTCTTAACTCCTCTATTTGTATTGCATTCATTGTCTGTAGCACATATAATTTTTCAATAATTATTTCTATTGCCTGAGGTACTGGTGTGCTAGGAAAAAGAGCTCTCACATCCATACTAGCCATATGATATTCACTTAAATCTTGTTTACTTTAATTTTCTCAATAAATTCGTATGTATTCTTCACAGTGAACCTTGTCTTCATGAACAAAGGTGCCAAAAATTTGTAGATATTCTTTTCCAGTTTTATTAGTGGGGAATTCCTTTTTGATACAATCACTCTCATAGGTGTATCAGGCTTATGAGTTTTTATTTTTGCAAACATTTTTGGTATTCCAGTACCCATTGGTGGGTATGCTTTCTTTATTTCATCAGGCAAGGTGCTGTGATTTCTTATTCTAGCTAAGTACCTTACTTGAGATTCGGTTGGGTCTTTTGTTAGAATGCTGCAATTTAGTTCTTCTATAGCTCTATTCATTTTTAGATCATATTCATTTGTGTTTAATATTACAATTTGCCCTGTTTTATCAGCTTCACAGAATTTAATTGTTGGGTCATCTCTTAATTTAATCAGCTGTTCTTTCTCATACTGAATTTTATCTATATGATATTTCTTTTTCTTACTTTTTTCATTAAATTCTTTCAAAACAATTCTATACAGTTTACTTCGAAAATTTTCACGTTCTTCTGCTGGTACACTGCGTGCCATTTCTTCTAAGTTGGGTATTAATTCCTCCGTCCTCGGCAGGCTCCGTGGAAACGCAAATTTTTTACCTCTCTGCAAAATAGCTCTTTGCGTGAAGCTCAAGGTCAAGTTGGAGTTATTCTGATATACCTCATACATATTCTCCCGTTGTTCTTGTACACGTTGTCTGTCAATCATCACGTGCAACTTTTTTTCCATGACTGCTCTTGAGCATTTTTTTTCGTATTCCACGATGTCAAAAATTTCCCTGAAGGTTACATCCAAAATCTCATCTTTCCAATTACCGTCGAACTTTCTATACTTTTTATAACATATCAAATCGATTAAATGTAAACATTTCATATTCAAGTTAAAAATCAATTTCCTTTTATTGACAATTTCAGCTCTTAATCTCTTTTTTTGGCACTCCTGGATTATTCTATTATCCTTAGCAGTGACTGGGCAATTCCGTATTTTTAAATACTTTGGTGTTATTTCTAGGTCACGGCACGTCACCAAAAATTCTTCTCGATTTTCTGACTTTACTAATTTAATTTTAGCTTTCTTAAACGCTGTAATATCTCTCATCTCGAAGTTGTGAAATTGATTCCTATAGCGCATAATCCCAGAGTATGATGAATGAGTTGTATGTGTGATTTTTTATCGAATTGACAAGCATTATAGTAACATCTTATAAGGCTAAGGAAAATAAAAAAAATAAAAAAAATACGATGTTTCACACCCGAAAATAAGAAGCGTAAGCAAGAAGTCTGTAAACCTTGGAAGCCCAGTTACATCATGATGAATGACGTGTTGGAAGTGTGTTGTCATTGGAGGTTACCATGATCTTTATGGTGAGTGAGTGGTTCTTTCTAATGTTTTTTTCTTTTAATTAAATAACTTTTTTTTATCTTAAACCTGAAATGATGAATCAACAATATAAAATGCTTATCTTGTAGCACCTGTAACTGTCAAATTTATATCAAGAAAAAGAAAAAGCTTGTGGTAAAATGTGTTTACCCTTCTAGTACACATGAGCCAGCTTTTTTTTTTACCATTTTGTGGGTTACATTCTCAAAAAAATGTTCATCCAAAATAAAATAAGATAAAAAATTATTTCAGGGAATTGAAGTTTAAAGTGTAAAATATCTCAATATTTTCCAGCTCATAATCTGGATGCTTAATAAAGTATGAGACTCAACACCAGTGAAGCAGTGATATGTACAGAATGGTTTTATGTATGAGAGGTGTTACACTAACCAAGTTTTTGCATTATGTATGATGATTGATTGAAAAATATCAGTCTGTTGGTAAGAAAGCTTTTGCTGGCTTTGTAAATTTTGAGAAAATTATGACCAAGTGAACAAGGTGCTTTTGTTTTGAAAGGTTTTTATTATTTATGATGTAACTGGGAATCTGCATAAATGTATGAAAGCTGTGTATACTGGCTGTAGAGCATGCACAAATGGTGTTTTATGGAATTGGTTTTCCATTAGTGCTAGAATCAAACAATTTTGTGTAATGTCACCATACATGTTCAATATATTTATGGCTGCATGCATGAGGGATGCCAAAATTGACAGTACTGGTTTGTCTTGAAAATTTCTATGTTTGCAAGTTGCTTCATGCTGATGACACAGTCCTGTTGGCTGACAGCAAAAGTGAGTTGCAGAGTATGCTGTTCAGGATGAATGAACTTTGTATAAAATTCAAAGTAAAAGTATAAAAAAAGGGGAAAACCTAGTTTTGTTTTTTTGAGTTAGGAACTATTAGTACTTGAATGTAAAGTCAGTTTGAATGGTACACAATTAGACCAGATGAATGAGTGAATGAGTTGGTGCATCTAGAGTGTGTGTTTGACAGAGAGAAGTGAATTAGATTGTAAAATTAGTAGGTGAGTGAATTCAGATTTGAAAGTCGTAGCTGCTTTTGGAGGATTTCACAGGACTTATTCTTCCTCTTCTTTAGCACAGTATTTCACAAATCTTATTTGTTCATGGTACAATAAAAAATTCTGAGTAACCTTGCAGCTCATTTGAAAAACAAGCAATAAAAATGTGTTTTCATTGTGATGTAGAAGTTGATAAAAGTGCACGCACACACACACATTCACTCACACTTGCTCTCTATTAGAATGATACATCAGTCTTTCATTATGCAAGCAGGCAAATGAAACCATTGTTAATGTGATGAACAAGCCTCCTTTACAGCAGACTGTGATAAAGCAGCATTCATCACCTGGTTAATCTTACCAAATAGATCTCTTTTTTTTTATCTTGATAGTTATTAGCATTGAATATACTAACTAGTGCTAATATTTCATTGCAAATGACATCAGTATAGCAACAACATGCTTAACAGGAAGAAGTGGAAATTCTTCCTTTTCCTTAATCAAAATGGATCCAACCCAGTAGCTGGGAATTTCATTTTTAAAGCATCACAAGTTTTCATTTCTGTAAATTCCTCTCTAGAGGTAAATGTTGAATGTATTTCACAAAAAACGAAAAATGAATGATTAACTCAATCCAATGGTTTTAAATGATTTTTAGGGAAACATAAAGTAGGGAGAAATTTCCAAAAATGGAAATGATGACAGTGGAGAAATAGAAATGGGGAAGATATCAGCAGAAAGAAAAGTATATGTGTGGAACTTGCTGAGAAGAAAGCAAGTCTCATATACTTGCAAGACAGAACTTGAGCTGATGTGTATGCAAGAACAATAATAATAACAACAACAACAACAAAAGCTATGTGTTCAAAGCAATATCTTTTAAAACCATTTTATTTTGTTTGGATTCAGTAATTTTTATTCATGAATACAGTGATGTGCTTCAGTTTAATATTTACATAAATTATTCAGTTTAATATTTACACATCAGTAGGTTCAAATAATTCTATCATGAAAGAAATACTGGATTACGCCATATAATACAAATTTTGAAGATGATAATCCGATTTTTGGCGTAAATGTGACAAGGATGGTAAGTCATATAATATCCGAAAACTTGAAAATTTAGTGGTTAGCATACCCGGGCGTTTTCTGGGAGACGCGGGTTCGAGTCCCGCTCCAGGACGATGAAAATTTTCAAGTTTTCGGATATTATATGACTTACCATCCTTGTCACATTTACGCCAAAAATCGGATTATCATCTTCAAAATTCTATCATGGTTCGTACGCGTCCATTAGATTGCTTTCTAATATCAGAAACTTAAATCTGTTTCTTAGTATTTTTTGAGCAAACCAAACTAATCACTTTGCGTCTTCTATAATTAGTTTTCTAATCATGCTCAGTTAAATTGCCTTGATCACTAATAAATGCTGTTGTACACAGCCCTGGTATTTAAGGTTTTCCCATTATTCTCTTTCATTTTATGTTGGAAATTTTTGTGCATACTTGGTTTGCTGGCAAGTACAAATTTAAAACATAGCTACAGCATCAATGTTATGTTGAAAATTTCTTCCCTTAATAAAATGCAACAGAAATACTTGCTCCCATGATTATGTGTTTAAGAAATAACAACCCCTTTGGTCCTTTGAAAAAGTTCCAAATATTTCATCTTTCCTTACCCTTAAATTTCTAAGGTAAGCATTATTTCAAAATAATTAAATATAAATAGTATTTTATGCATTGATTGTGTAGTATATGAAGGCATTTTAAGAGTAATGCCAACATACCTATGTGTTTTTGAGTTTTATGTTGTTGCTTTTTTTATTTTGTAATTTGCTTCAATAATTGAACTTTAAGCCAAAGTAGAAAAATAAAAGTTTCTCAATCAGTGTAGTATAGTATATAAAAGTTTAGTAGATATTAAACCTGGTCACATTTTCAGTGACAGTTTTGGTATTTCAGTATTTATCTGTGATTCTAAGTTTCTGATTAGCTGCAGTGGACAACATTTTTAACATTCTGCATTAAGTTTGCCCAAGCATGTAAGCAGTTGTTTGTTGTAGGTTACAGGTTGAACAGACCTATGGTTTCGTTATATTTTAAGTAAGAGCATTTGGATCGTATGTCCTGAAAAAGTCCTGGAATTTTGTGATTGAAAAAGCGTATGAACCATTTTCTATGCACTAATAACAGGGTGAGGAGCCGGTCACCTTTTGTCACTTTTTTAAAAATTAGTCACGTTTTGTCACCTTTTTCAGCTTCTGTCACCTTTTCAAATCTTTTTTGACCATATTGGGGGAAAATGTACAATTTAACAATATAGTTTCAAAAGAAGTTGCTAGAAGTTGAAAGATTATTATTGTAAGTATGCCTACAACTACAGGGTGTTTTATTCTCTACTTTACCCGGCATTTTTGCAATAACTGTAAGAGGAATGAAGATATCGTAACGAAATTTGAACTGGATTTGCCTTAGGCTGTGAGAAAGCAAACGGAAGCAACATGTAGTCGCGCCGGCATCGTGGCCGTGGTCAGACAGAAGTGGCGGCTTTAGCCCAATATTTCCAGTGGTGGTGCTACCCCAAAATTCCCATTTTTGGGTATCTGACAATCCTCATGTGACACACGAAGAACCCCTATATCCACCAAAAATCGGTGTTTGGTGTGTGATGTCACAGTGTCACATTATTGGGTCGATCTTCTTCGAAACAACCATCTTGACAGCAGCTTACGTGGAAAATTTTCAGACCTTTGTGAGTCAGTTGGACGATGAGGAATTATCCATTGGATATTTCCAGCAGGATGGAGCAACATGCCATACTTCCCATGCCAGCATGGCCAAAATTGAGTCATTTTTCGAGAACAGAGTCATTTCGAAGGGACTTTGGCCTACGGGGTCACCAGATTTAACATTGCTCGATTACTTTCTCTGGGGCTGTCTGAAAGGTAGAGTTTACGGCAATAATCCACGATCCATCGCCGCATTGAAATCCAACATCATTAAAAAAATTCAGGCAATTCCTGGGGACATGCTGATCCGAACCTTCCAAAATATCAAACGTCGTGTTCAGCTCTGCTTGGATGATAATGAGGACCACTTCCAATACATGTTATGATGCCATCTCCTTTTTTACAGTCTAAGCTAAGTCCAGTTCAAATTTTGTTATGATATCTCCATTCCTCTTCCAGCTATTGCAAAAATGCCAGGTAAAGTAGCGAGTGAAACACCCTGTATGTGAATGTAGTTATTTTTGTCCTCCTATACCTCTCCTTATAATTGTAGGAAGGCCTCATAATTAGCACATTTACGAGCAAGGCAGCATATGCCACTGCACATCCAGTGACATGACGTTATATGCAGTCCAACTTACTTCACGCCTTAGTACAAAGCTGCAAATGCCGACAAAATTGTATGGGGTTCCAGTTACTTTAAGTTTACTGTCCTGCTGAAAACATGAATTTTCTATCAATGCCTCAGCATTTTTGTTACTGTCAGCGAATGTGTTAAGCCCGAATGATGAATGAAAATGAGCTGAGGGGCATAACATTTTATATAGAGCCAATAATTTTTTTTCCTTTCATCCTCTGAGAAACTCTGTTTAAAAGTGAAATATTGTGGGCTGTCATCAAAATATTTTCCTTTGTGTGACAGAATTTTCAAAAGCAGGCTCTGTTTTTGATTGTATTCGTTGGGTGCATGCTTCTTGGCCAAATTTACAGATTTTGACGATTGTTAAATGTTTTCAGAAAGCTGGATTTCTGCAAAACGCAGAGATGAATAATGAAACTGAAGTTGACCATGAATGGAATACGGGATTACACCATACAATACAAATTTTGAAGATGACAATTCGTTTTTTTGGTATAGATATGACAAGGATGGTAAGTCAGATAATATCTGAAAACGTGAAAATTTTGTCTTCCTGGAGCCGGAATCGAACCCGTGTCTCCCAGATAGTGCTCGGGTATGCCAACCACTACACCACCCAGAACGACCAAGCCTCAAGTTTCCGATTAATTTGAATATAACCATCACAGGATTCGCTAGTCGAAGCAACCAGCATTCATATTTAGCGAATCTGGAGGTTAAGAATCCTATTCCATGATTGCCCAGAGCAGCAGATAAATCATGAATGGAATACGAGATTACACCATGCAATACAAATTTTGAAGTTGACAATCTGTTTTTTGGTGTAAATATGACAAGGATGGTAAGTCAGATGGTAAGATTTTCAAGTTTTCAGATTTTATCTGATATACCATCCTTGTCATATTTACACCAAAAAACAGATTGTCATCTTCAAAATTTGTATTGTATGGTGTAATCCCGCATTCCATTCATGATTTATCTGCTTCTCCGGGCAATCACGGGATAGGATTCTTAACCTCCAGATTCGCTAAACATGAATGCCGGTTGCTTGGACTAGCGAATCCTGTGATGGTTATATTCAAATTAATCGGAAACTTGAGGCTTGGTCATTCTGGGTGGTTATAGTGGTTAGCATACCCGCGCACTATCTGGGAGAAGCGGGTTCAATTTCCGCTCCAAGATGACGAAATTTTCAAGTTTTCGGATATATCTGACTTACCATCCTTGTCATATTTACACCAAAAAATGGATTGTCATCTTCAAAATTTGTACTAATGTTGACAATACCACCACCAACCTACTGTGAACATTACCTGAAGAATAAAAAATGACCTGCTAAGTGAAGATCAGTTCCCACCAATAGATTGAAATATCGTAGTATATACTTATGTTAGAGGAAGCATGTTCATCATACTACATGTTAAGTTATGATGAAACAACTAATGTTAAAGATAAAAAGGAGCTGCAAACAACCATCACATTTTGGTCAGAAAGCAAATGTGGTATAACGACAAGACACCTGAAAACTTTCTTTTTAGGTAAAGTGAATGGTGAAACATTGCGTAAAAAACTATGTGAAGCACTTTCTGAGGCCAATTTATCACAAAACAGATGCCTAATGCTTGGATCAGATGAACCTAATGTTAATAAAAAGTTTTTAGGCTTTTCAATAGTAATGTCCAGAAGACACAAGGGACAAGTCTTATAAACATAGGTACCTGCAACATCCACACAATGCATAATGCATATGTAAAATTATTTACCGGAGTGTTTAGGTGAAGAAGCTTCTGAGCTGCTGATCAACATTTGCCATTATTTTGACAGTTGGCCTGCCCATTGGGAAGAGTTTTAAAAAAAATCCAATCTAAATATAACATTACACACTAAACAATTTTGAAACATGCAACAAGGTGGCTTGCCTTTGGGCCTTCAGCCAACAGGATTTTGGAGCAGTGGGACATTATTCAGTTCTATTTCCTTAAGCACATGCCTCTGAGAAAAAATTCTGCTGCTCTTCAATTCAGATCCTACAAGGCTGTTGTGAGTGCCTTAAAGAAACCTTCAATAAAAGCTGAACTATTCATGAAGTTCACACAACATTTTCAGTGCCAAGTACCCATGATCCACAAATTGCATGAAGAAATAGGGAACGTTCTTCAGACCTTCATGGCTCATGTTTTGAAGACTGCTGTCTTTAAAAAAATCACTCATTTTTCTAAAGTTGATCTTGATGAACTGTTTACAGTTGTCATATATTCATACAGCATTGCAAATGTCATCAAGCTGCTTAATTATTCACGTGCTATTTAGACAATATAAATTTTGAGGTTACTCACCTTTATTCCCTAAATCATTTAGAAGGTTTTTGCCTCTACACATTTCCAACACGTATTTTTCTTATTTACATCGTGGTTCGAGGCCGCAACAACACCAAAAAAAAAAAAAAAAAAAAAGTCATTTTCAACTCACACAAACATCACTCCCCCTCTTCCCTATGACCAAATTCAGATTCAACATAATCCACCACAAATATACGCAATTGAACTCCCTAAAACACTTTAATCTAATTAAAACATCAATCAATAAAAACCTATTTACACATTTGCTGAAACGTCAAAGTTAAAAAGCTGTAGCCCAAAATTATTTACATTTGCACATCAGTGCCAAATTAAAATAAACCCAAAAAACTTGACACAACCATTATATCCAACGCTGACGAACCTCTCTCTCCTCAGAAACAAGCATGACAACCAAGCACTTTCAACCACCGCCCTGGCCATTTTCAAGGAGTGGACGCAACAGATGTACCACCCGTCACCATCCACGAAACGTAGCGAATGTTCCAGTGTCCACGCGGCATCGCTCAATTTTACGTTCTCCGTCGTTCAGGCGCAGTGGCGCCATCTGTCAGATGACCCAACATCCTTCTTTTTCTTTCGTACCTTTAAATATCTGTTCGATTTATTTGATTCTTGAAACTAATCATCTTATTCTAACACGTTTTTATCACATCATTTCTTTTCTTTTTTTCCCTCTTGCCTTTTCTCCTCTGTTCTTCTCTGCGGGTTTCCTTTTTGATCAAATCCTTCCAATATGTATTTAAGCCATTAGGATCGTTAACGTTACATAACCTGTGTCTATTTTTTTCTATCAACACTGTCTCCGCCAATCTCAAATGCCTTTCTGTACGACAATTCTTAATAATTTTTATTTCATCAAACTTTGGGTATTGCCTTTGTTCAATACAGTACTGGACCAAAGCAGTTTTTGCTTCTTTTTTTTTTTTGCCAATTCCGTAAGTGCTGTTGTAAACGATGTTTTAGTTTATTTTTAGTGCTTTCTATATATGATACTGTAGGATTGTTGCTTATAGGAATTTCGTAAACGCCAGCTCTGTCCAAGCACTTCTTGTTTTCTTTCGTATTGATTACAAAATTTTTAATGGTATGTACTTTATTGCCCAATTGTAAATTATACCTATTACACAATTTATTAATTTCAGCTGAAATTCCTTTAATGTACTGAAACGATCCAATATATTTAATCTGCTTATTATTATTTCTTCTTATGTTTGAAGAGTTAATACAATTGTTCTGCACTTCTTTAATCCATTTTTTAATTTTTTTACTGGGATATCCATAATTCTTTGCAACATCTGTAATATATTTCAATTCATCCTTTCTGTATTGCATATTTGATGTGTGCGTAAAAGCTCTTTTTATTAAAGTCTTAATACTGTTACATTTATGAGCATATGGATGATAAGAATCGTATGGTATAATCACAGGTACGTATGGTGGTTTTCTGTAAACGGTATAATCTAATGTGTTGGGTTGTTTTATAATCTGTACATCAAGGTAAGCCAAAGTATCCTGCTGTTCAACTTCAATTGTTACTTCAATGGATGAATACTCTTCTTTAAATTTTTTCGCTATGTCATCTAGTTCTGTGGGATTCAATTTCGATAAGATGAAAATATCATCAACATATCTGCAATATATTAATGGTGGTTCATTCAGGTTACTTATCACTTTGGTTTCAATATCTGTCATAATAACCTCCGCAAATAATGTCGACAGGGGTGATCCCATAGGTCCTCCTGTATTTTGCTTATAAATAATTTCTTCAAATGCAAAAACATTATTTTCATATATATATATATAACAATACTTTTTTTAACTCTTGTACTTGTATTCCTGTTAGAATTTTTTTTTTTATGCATTAGTTCGTGAGTAATAATGTCAATGGCCTGAGGTACTGGAGTACTTGGATACAAAGCTTTAACATCCATACTAGCCATGTTGTAAAACTGTAAATCTTGATTAATATTTTTAATTAAGTGAATAAAATCATATGTATTCCTTAAACTGTATTGTTGTTGCATAAATATTGGTGCAAGAAAATTATAAATATTTTTTTCTAATGAAATCAAGGGTGAGTTAACTTTTGATACAATCAACCTCATTGGTGCATCTTCTTTATGTGTTTTAATCTTGGCAAAAACTTTTGGTATACATGCACCCATTGGTGGGAAGGACCTCTTTATTTCGTCTGGCAATGTACTATGATTTCTTATCCCTGCCAAATATTTTATCTGGTTATCTGTTGGGTCTTTATTGATGATTGTACGCTTCAATTCCTCTATTGCTTTAGACATTTTATTATTATAATCTACAGTATTCATTAGAACAATCTGCCCTGACTTATCAGCTTCACAAAATTTAATGTCATTATTCTCTTTCAGCATCAGTAATTGCTTCTTTTCATACCTTAGCTTCTTCAAATGGAAATTTTTTTTATGCTTTTCATTGAATTCTTTTAATAAAATTCTATATAATTTGAATGTTACATCTTCTTTTTTTGTACTTGGCAAGTTTCTTATAACATCCTCCATGCACGGAATCAATTCTTCTGTTCTAGGTAACTGCTGTGGGAATGCATATTTTTTTCCTCGTTGCAAAACTGCCTGTTGGGAATAACTTAAATCCACAGATGATTGATTCAAAAACACAGCATAGTTATTATTCCTCTGTCCTGGCACTTGTTTTTCATCAAATAAATTATGTAATTTCTTTGTAACATTCTGTCTTGTATTTTCTCCCTCTGTATTCAGAATTTCATTAATTTCCATAAGTGTAGTATCCAATATTATGTTTTTCCATGTTTTAGTAAAGCTTTTATACTCTGTATTTTGTATGGAAAACCATAAGTCCAAACATCTCTTGTGAAGGTTAAATATTATTTTTCTTTTCCCAATAATTTCTGCACTCAACCTCTTATTTTGACAAATCTGCATTATTTGTCTGTCTTTCATACCTACAGGTTTATTTTTTAACCTTAGATATTTAGGTATCATACTGAAGTCTCTACATGCCACAAGAAATTCCTCCTGCACCTCAGATTTTGCTAACTTAATTTTACATTTTTTGAAATCTCTTATTCGCTGAAATTCTCTCCTTTGAAAATATGTTCTGTAATACATTCTAAAAAATTATATTATTGAGACGACACCACGCTCATTCTAGAAATCACTACTCTCATTGCTTGTCAACATCTATCATATATTCATACTGCATTGCAAATGTCATCAAGCTGCTTAATCATTCATGTGCTATTTAGACAATATAAATTTTGAGGTTACTCACCTTTATTCCCTAAATCATTTACGAGGTTTTCGCCTCTACACATTTCCAACACGTATTTTTCTTATTTACATCGTGGTTCGAGGCCGCAACAACAACAACAACAAAAAACAAAAAAAAACAAAAAAAGTCATTTTCAACTTACACAAACATCACTCCCCCTCTTCCCTATGACCAAATTCAGATTCAACATAATCCACCACAAATATACGCAATTGAACTCCCTAAAACACTTTAATCTAATTAAAACATCAATCAATAAAAACCTATTTACACATTTCCTAAAACGTCAAAGTTAAAAAGCTGTAGCCCAAAATTATTTACATTTGCACATCAGTGCCAAATTAAAATAAACCCAAAAAACTTGACACAACCATTATATCCAATGCTAACGAACCTCTCTCCCCTCAGAAACAAGCATGACAACCAAGCACTTTCAACCACCGCCCTGGCCATTTTCAAGGAGTGGACGCAACAGATGTACTACCCATCACCATCCATGAAACGTAGTGAATGTTCCAGTGCCTGCGCGGCATCGTCTCAATTTTACGTTCTCCGTCGTTCAGGCGCAGTCTACATTATTTGCGGAGGTTATTATGACAGATATTGAAACCAAAGGGATAAGTAACCTGAATGAACCACCATTAATATATTGCAGATATGTTGATGATATTTTCATCTTATCGAAATTGAATCCCACAGAACTAGATGACATAGCGAAAAAATTTAAAGAAGAGTATTCATCCATTGAAGTAACAATTGAAGTTGAACAGCAGGATACTTTGGCTTACCTTGATGTACAGATTATAAAACAACCCAACACATTAGATTATACCGTTTACAGAAAACCGTCATACGTACCTGTGATTATACCATACGATTCTTATCATCCATATGCTCATAAATGTAACAGTATTAAGACTTTAATAAAAAGAGCTTTTACGCACACATCAAATATGCAATACAGAAAGGATGAATTGAAATATATTACAGATGTTGCAAAGAATTATGGATATCCCAGTAAAAAAATTAAAAAATGGATTAAAGAAGTGCAGAACAATTGTATTAACTCTTCAAACATAAGAAGAAATAATAATAAGCAGATTAAATATATTGGATCATTTCAGTACATGAAAGGAATTTCGGCTGAAATTAATAAATTGTGTAATAGGTATGATTTACAATTGGGCAATAAAGTACATACCATTAAAAATTTTGTAATCAATACGAAAGAAAACAAGAAGGGCTTGGACAGAGCTGGCGTTTACGAAATTCCTTTAAGCAACAATCCTACAGTATCATATATAGGAAGCACTAAAAATAAACTAAAACATCGTTTACAACAGCACTTACGGAATTGACAAAAAAAAAGAAGCAAAAACTGCTTTGGTCCAGTACTGTATTAAACAAAGGCAATACCCAAAGTTTGATGAAATAAAAATTATTAAGAATTGTCGTACAGAAAGGCATTTGAGATTGGCGGAGACAGTGTTGATAGAAAAAAATAGACACAGGTTATGTAACGTTAACTATCCTAATGGCTTAAATACATATTGGAAGGATTTGATCAAAAAGGAAACCCGCAGAGAAGAACAGAGGAGAAAAGGCAAGAGGGGAAAAAAGAAAAAAATGATGTGATAAGAACGTGTTAGAATAAGATGATTAGTTTCAAGAATCAAATAAATCGAACAGATATTTAAAGGTACGAAAGAAAAAGGATATTGGGTCATCTGATAGATGGCGCCACTGCGCCTGAACGACGGAGAACGTAAAATTGAGACGACGCCGCGCGGGCACTGGAACATTCACTACGTTTCGTGGATGGTGACGGGTGGTACATCTGTTGCGTCCACTCCTTGAAAATGGCCAGGGCGGTGGTTGAAAGTGCTTGGTTGTCATGCTTGTTTCTGAGGGGAGAGAGGTTCGTCAACGTTGGATATAATGGTTGTGTCAAGTTTTTTGGGTTTATTTTAATTTGGCACTGATGTGCAAATGTAAATAATTTTGGGCTACAGCTTTTTAACTTTGACGTTTTAGGAAATGTGTAAATAGGTTTTTATTGATTGATGTTTTAATTAGATTAAAGTTGTTTAGGGAGTTCAATTGTGTATATTTGTGGTGGATTATGTTGAATCTGAATTTGGTCATAGGGAAGAGGGGGAGTGATATTTGTGTGAGTTGAAAATGACTTTTTTTTTTTTTTTTGGTGTTGTTGCAGCCTCGAACCACGATGTAAATAAGAAAAATACGTGTTGGAAATGTGTAGAGGCGAAAACCTCCTAAATGATTTAGGGAATAAAGGTGAGTAACCTCAAAATTTATATTGTTTACAGTTGGTAATCTGCTTCCTCTTAAAAAACTTGTCATTAATGAAAAGGTCACAGATGAGCTTTCTAAACTGAAAGAAAGTGATAAGTTGTTATTTCTGAAGGAAGCTCAAAAGGACTATATTTCTGCTTGCAAGCATGTAATGGAAAACACTTGCTTATCAAATGGATCACTTAAAAATTTTAGATTTTTAGGCCCAAAAGAATGAAAGAATGATAGAAGCTGCAGAGACATACTGAAAGTTTTAAAAGTCATGCTATTTCATGTTCAACTGGATTATTTATTAGATGAATGGAAAATTTTGCAACTGGAAAATGATGATACAGCATTTGAAAACAAAACTGTTGATGATTACTGGCATTAACACATTTCAAAAAGGGACTCATTATCAAAAGATATAAAGTTTCCAAATGTTGCAAAAGTCGTAAAGGCAGCTCTTACTTTGTGAAATGGAAATGCTGACATAGAGAGACGATTTTTCATTTTCTCATTTCTAAGCATATATTACGAGAAGGTAAATCAGCAATGACCGAAATATTTTTAAACAGTGTACTGACTGTGAGGGATGCCTAGAAACAATATCCTAATTTTCTTTTTGTACCCATTAATCCAAAACTCATTAAGTACAAACAACAAGCACATTCAAAGTACACTGCCTTTATGGAAGAATGTAAAAGGAAAAAGAAAATCAAATTAAAAGAAAAGCTAAAAGAAGAACAAAAAATAATAAAAAAGAACAGATTATGAAGAAGATATGAAAAAGATGGAAAAGATAAAAAAGTCAATTAAATGTGGGACTGCTGCTCGTAATGACAAGAAAAAAGAACCCATGCAAACTAAGGAGACAAGAGAAGAACTGTTTTTTAAAAGCTTTGAATAAACTGAAGAAAGCACTAAAAAAAATGATTTAAAGGGAGCGAAATTAGCTGAAGGCATGCTCGAGGGAGTAAAATGTATGCAAACGGAAGAAAGAGTGAGAAAAGGAAGTGGAAATCATTCAGAAGAATCTTGAGAAAAGAAAATCAAGTATGATTACATCATTTTTTGCTAAGATGCCTGGAAAACAGTAAGCCAAACAGTTTTTTATTCAGAATTGTTTTTCTGGAACATTGAAGAGAATTGTACATCATTAGATTTTCAGAATTTTGTGTAATTTCTTTTCTGTAAAATTATATAATGACAATAAAATGGCCATACCCCATCCAGGACCATAATAAAGAAATAAAGAAATTCATTATGATCTTACCTGACCTTTTTTGGTAGGGGAGTATAAAAAAAATATATATATATATATATATATATATATATATATATATATATATATATATATATATATATATATATATATATATTTATTTTTGTAACTATATTTGTTGTTTTGTGTTATTGGCAAGAAGTCTCTTAATCATCTTTTTGAAAGGTGACATCTTTTTAAAAAAATTGTCACCTTTCTCACCTTTTTCAAAGGTTGCCTTAGCTTCTCACCCTGTAATAATGGTACCTCTTACCAGGAAATCAACTATGATCAGTCCTTCTGCATACCAGAAGATGGATGCTGCACAATCTCATGGCAGTACTTCACTCTTTCCCACTTCTGATTGCATTCAGGACTTTACTATCCATCTCAAAAAACTTTCTTCTTTCCTAAAACATTCACCACAATATTGTGATATCCCTCATCAGAGATTTTGATTGTTGTCTCGACATGCTTTAGTATTGTTCTACAACTGTGCATATTCAAGTCACAAATGATGGCATCAGCATTTGTAGGTGTCAAGAATGGTATCAGGTCTCCCACTACAGGGTGCATCTCCAACACTGTCACTTTCATGCTTAAATTCTACACCCCAGTTTTTGAGCTGGGCAGATGAAAGAAAGACTTCCCTAATGTTTGCTGCGTGTCCTCATGAATTTCTTTCAGTGACTTTCCCTTTTAAGTGAAGATACTCAGTGACTGTGCACAGTGCTTGATCTCTCAACAGTTGCATCTTCATTCACCTCCCTCACTTGAATGCCCTCTTTAAATGGAGGTACTCAGTGACTATGCTTAATCTCTCAACATAGTTCGTATGCATCCTGGAATTCCGTGTTGCTCTGGAAAAGTCCTGGAAATGTCCTAAAATAATGTTACATGTTCTGGAATGTTGTCAATTCCTGCCTTTTTGTCCCTGCGCGATGTTTTGTAGTTCAGGATTTTTCTACTGATATAATGTATGTCTGACAAATTTCCCACCCCACCCACTGAAAAATGTGGGGAGTGTGTTGGTTTTCTTGTCTGTTAGCAGTATACTGAAGCTGCATTATTAGCACATCTGTAAAAAAAAAAAAAAAAAAAAAAAAAAAAGATCATGCGTATGTTATCACTTAGTCTGTCCAGCCAGGGACACCATATCTCTGCAACTATTAGTTCAATTTGTAAAATTCTTTTTGTATTGGGAAGCTTGAAATGTGACAATGATGATCCTTTAATTCCGTTTTTTTTTCTTGATGCTCAACTTCGCCACTAGAGGGTGTAAATGCAAATCCTATTGAATTCAAAATGCATTTTATTTCATATATTTGCTTCCAACTATCCAATTGAAAAAAATTATTTTTCCTTTTGATGCCATTTATATCGAAGACTATTTTAGTTAGACTCATTTTCAAGTAATACATAGATTTTCCTTTAGGGGGCGTAAAGGTAAACCGTGGTTTTCCCGATATCTCGGCTTCTGGAAGTTAGATTTGAAAAATTCTTCCTGCGTCAGATACAGCTCCTGATGAAAAATGTTTTTCATATAATTTCTCATTTCTGGTAAAGAATGGTTTGGCCACCAGGGGATGTAATTGATAATTTTCACTTCTGATGTATTTGCAACAAAATCTGAGCTTCTGGAAACTTGATTGAAAAAATTTGTTCATGAACCGATACCGCTCACCTCATATAATATTTTGAGGAAACCTCCTGCTTAAAGTAGTGCATAGTTTATCCACCAGGGGTCATAGATGCTTATCTTATTTTTGTCGTTACCTCTGTTTCTATGAGTCCGATTTGAAAAATTCTTTCTTTGTTGGAGAGCATTTTCGGTGTGAAATGTTTCTCATATAATTTCAAATTTTCCTTAACACACAAGTGTGCCACTAAAGGGCACAAGTTCACGTTTCTGTTTAAACAATATTGTGGGTCTAGAAACCCGATTGAAAAAAATTCTTTTTCGATCAGATACTACTAACTATGAAAACTCTTTGTGTGTATTTTCTTCCCAAAATCATTCATAATTATGCCACCAGGAGGCACAAATATTTAATCTATTTTTCTCAATATCTATACTTCTAAATGTCCGATTTAAAAAAAATTCTTTTAGCACCGGCTACCATTTACATTATGTAACATTTTAGGTTTGTATTTGAAGTTTGTAGTTCACAGTTCTGCCACTAGGTGGTGATTGTGTACTTCTGTTTGCAGCTCTATATGTGCTTCTAAAAATCGTATTGGGATATTTCTTTTTTTTACTGTATGCTGTTTGCTACATTAAAGATGGGGGCAAAAAAGATTTTTGCTACAATAAGAAGATCCTCTTTAAATAATGCACGACTTTCCCCTAGGGGGATGTAAAGGTCAAAACTTTTTTCTTGCTATCTCTGCTTCCGGGAGATGTCTTTGAAAAGTCCTTTTTCCATAGCATAGCTTTTGCCATGAAGAATGCTTTTTGCCTGTTTTCAACTTTTCCATTATGCAAAGTTCTTCTGCTAGAAGGTATAGAGTTATTCATGTTTCCTTCTATATCTCTGCTTTTAACTGTTTGATTTAAAAATATCTGTCTCTAAAGCCTTCCTTCTGCTAAGAGAAAAATTTTTGTGCACCATTTGTTAATTTTCGTAACACACTTTTTGGCCTCTGGAGGAAGTAAGTAGCTGATGTTTTTTTAGTTTTTGTGACTTATTTTGACCTTTACCGACATTTTTTAACGAATACTTTATATAAAAATTTGCCATAATATCAGATTGCTTTCTAATATCAGAAACTTAAATTTAGTTGTTTCTTAGTATTTTCTGAGCTAACTAGTTACTTTCCATCTGCTATAATAAGTTTTTTAATCTTGCCCAATTAAATTGCCTTCATCACTGATGAAAGCTGCGGTACACATAGCCCTTAGATTTAAGGTTTTCCCATTATTCTCTTTCATTTCATTTTGGAAATTTTTTGTGCATACTTTGTTTGCTGGTGAATACAAATTAGAGCATCAATATTAGAAGCTCGAGCATCAATATTATGTTGAAAATTCCTTCCCTAAATAAAATGTAACCCAAATCCTTTGAATATTTGTTTAAGAAATAATAATCCCTTTGTTTCCGCCTTTTGAAAAAGTTCCAAATATTTCACTTTTCCTTATCCTTAAATTTCCAATGCAAGCATTATTTCAAAATAATTAAATATAATTAGTGTTTTGTATATTGATTGTGTGGTATATGAAAGCATTCCAAGAGTAATGCCACTTTTATGTTCTGACTATAGATTTTATACCTATATATTTTTGAGTTTTATGTTTTTTTTTATTCTGTATTTTGTTTCAATAATTGGACTGAAGCCAAAGTAAAAAAAAAAATAATTTTTTCTCAAAACCAGTATATTATAATATGTACAAAAGTTTTGTAGAAATTAAACCTGATTACATTTTCAGTGACAATTTTGGTATTTTAGTATTTATCTGTGATTCTGAGTTTCTTATTAGGTACAGCAGACATCATTTTCGACATTCTGCATTCTGTATTAAGTTTGCTGAAGCCTGTAGAGAGTTGTTTGTTGTAAGTTACAGGTTGAAAAGACCTATTGTTTCACTATATTTTAAGTAAAGAGCATTTGGATTTTATGTCCTGGAAAAAAGTTCAAAAATCCTGAAAATGACCTGAAAAAGTCTTGGAATTCTGTGATTGAAAAAGTGTATGAACCATGTCTCAACAGTCTTATCTTCATTCACCTTCTTCACTTGAATACCCTCTTTAAATGGAGGTACTCAGGGACTGTGCATGATGCTTGATCTCTCAACAGTTGCATCTTCATTCACCTTCCTTATCTGAATGTCCTCTTTAAATGGTGGTACTCAGTGACTGCGCGCGGTGCTTGATCTCTCAACAGTCGCATCTTCATTCACCTTCCTCACTTGAATGCCTTCTTTAGATGTAGGTACTCAGTGACTGTGTACGGTGTTTGATCTGTCAACAGTTGCATCTTCATTCACCTTCCTCACTTGAATGCCCTCTTTAAAGGAAAAGAAAATAGGTACAAACATGAAATGTTTTGTGAATATACAAGAATCACAGCAGAGACTGACAATATGATTTTTCACAGAAACCTTTGCAATCTAGATTGGACTAAAAACTTTTCTATCTTACTTTTGCCCATCAATTAAATGATTGCAAATAAATTAAAATATCATGCTTTTGTATTTTTTTATGTTGCACTCTTTATAATTTGGGAGTGGCAAATACTTTTGGATTCCCAAATTAGAAATAAAAATGCAAATACTTTTGCACATTGTTTAAATGGTTTGACATCGATTAAATGATTACACATCGATTAAATGATTACACATCGATTAAATATCATGCTTTTGTATTTTTTATGTCATGCTCTTTATAATTTGGGAATGGCAAATACTCATGGTATGACTGATACAGATTACTTGCCAGTTACTAAACTAAAATTATATTATAGGAACTTCTATGTGAGAGCTGATAGAGTTATGGGATTAAGGAAGAAACTTGAAAGACTGAGTTCTGTTAGAGGATTAACATCTGAAGAGAAAGGTATGTCTCACTGAAACTTGGACTGCTCTTTGGATTGTGTATTTTTTAGTAATGTAAACATCCAATCTTCATTTTCTTACTATATAAGTATCAGTGTTTTTTGTTTTTGATGGTAAAAATTCGTCATGTGCATAACCCACTAACATTGTGTATATATGAGGTAGCTTCAGAAAGTTCCAGTACTGATGTAGCAGCAGAAACTTATGTGTATTAAATAGCATTTAAGCAATCCAAATGCTTCTTCCCTCCCCAGTGTATCCAAAATACTATGTCTCACTCAACAATGACAAGCCTTTGTCAATTTAGCATTTTCTACAATGATTTTGAAAACTGTGATGCACTACTACTTCTTGCAGAAGAAATAAAACAACATTTCTTTTGCATTCTCAGGCTTTGCAAATCATATGGAATTAAGTCATGTGTGTTTAGTGTACTTACCTGATTAAAACGACAAAAAAAAATATTAAGAATGACTCAAGTGTGGGATATGGTGGACCTACCACACTTGAGAAGGACCACCACGGAATCGACCTGGACTTTCTAAACAGCGTATGAGAAAAAGATCTCGGCTGAGTGAATGTAAGATTGATGTATGGAATACTAGAGGTATAAATGGCAAGATGAGTGAGGTGATTGAGGAGATGAATAAGTATAGACTGGATGTGCTGTGTGTAAGTGAAACCAAAAAGAAGAAAATTCGGGTAGAAGAAGTGAATGGCACGGTGAGTGTGTGGTCTGGAGTATTGGATAATATGAGAGGACAGGCTGGTGTAGGTGTGATTTTAAGTGAAAAGATGAAGAACAACTTGATTCACTATAGTTGCGTAAGTGAGAGAATTCTCTGGATTCGTTTGAAAGTGAAACTTCAGAGAATTGTAATTGTTGTAGTGTATGCTCCTTGTGACTCGGAACCTTCTGATAAGAAGGAAGATTTCTGGAATGAGCTAAAAGCTGTTTTGAGCCAGTTTGGTGCTAAAGAAAAAGTTATAATAGCAGGGGATTTCAATGCTAGAGTAGGTGTGCAGAATGCAATTTCTGACAATGTTCTGGGTAAGTTTAATGATCCTTGTGTGAATGATAATGGTGAAAGATTAATTGAACTCTGCATTGAGAATGGTTTGTGTGTATCTAATACATTTTTCAACCTCAAGTATATCCACACATATACTTGGAGAAATCGTACTCTTGGTCAAAAGAGTGTGATAGATTTTGTTGTCTACGATCAGCGTTTGAAACACTTAGTTGTTGACACCCGTGTGATGAGAGGTGCAGATGTTGGTTCTGATCATTACTTGGTAGTGTCACGAGTGAAACTTAATGTTGGTTGGAGGAAAAAGGAATAGGAAGAGACCCAGGATGGAAAGAATAAAGGTTGATACACTCCTTGAAGATCATCAGCGGTATTCTGACTTACTCAGAGAACGACTGAAGGATCTGAAGTCTGGTGAGAGGGATGTAGAAAAGAAGTGGGAATGTTTTAAGAACTGTGTTGTCACTGCTGCTAAAGAGGTCTATGGCACCACAATAGTGGGTAACAATAGAGGTGATGCTTGGTGGAATAGTGAGATTGAAGAGGCAGTAAAGAGAAAGAAGGAAGCCTATTTGGGGATGTTGCAAGGTAGAGTCTCTGTGGATGAATATCGCTGTAAGAAGCGTGAAGCTGCTAAGCTGGTTCGCCACAGTAAGGCAAAAGATAGGAAAGAGAAAGTGGAAAGGCATGAACTGGCTTTTGGAAAGATAGGAAGTCCTTCTGGAAGTACATGAGACTCAGGAAAAATAGGGGAAACAAAGTTGTAAGTTGTGTGAAGAATGAGATTGGGGAAATGATATGGGAGCCCAATGAGTTAAGTGACAGATGGGGTGAATACTTCTGTAAGTTATTAGATCAGGAAAGCAAAGATGGTTCTGAGACAGATGCAGATGATGTCACAATAAGGGATGAAAGCACAGGAGGGATCTCAAGAGAAGAAGTGTGTAAATCTCTAAAATCTCTTCAGAATGGAAAGGCTCCGGGAGTTGATGGCATAACTGCAGAGATGTTGAAATATGGTGGTGACTCTATAATTGACTGGTTAACTGAAATTTGCCAGTTGTGTTGGGAGTTAGGAATGGTCCCTCGGGAATGGAAGGATGCTATCATTGTTCCCTTGTATAATGGAAAAGGTGATCAGACTGAATGCAAGAACTATCGTGGTATTAGCCTACTGAGTGTGCTAGGGAAAGTGTTTGGTAAGATTGTTATTGAAAAAGTACGGGGTCTTACATCATTGAAAGTGTGGGATGTAGAGTGGTTTTATGCCTGGTAAAGACTGCACTAACCAGATTTTTGCATTATGCACGATGATTGAAAAGTATCTGGCTGTTGGGAAGAAAGTTTTTACTGCCTTCATAGATTTACAGAAAGCTTACAAACAAATAAATAGGACACTTTTGTGGAAGGTATTGAATGAATATGGTGTTACTGGGAATCTACTTAATAGTGTAAAAGCCATGTATGCTGGTAGTAGAGCTTGTGTACGAGTGAATGGTGTTTTATCAAAATGGTTTTCCATTGGTGCAGGAGTTAGACAAGGTTGTGTTATGTCACCATGGCTGTTTAATATATTTATGGATGCATGCATGCATGATGCCAAAATAGATAATAGTGGTTTATGTCTTGGTGATATCCGTGTGTGCAGATTGCTGTATGCTGATGACACTGTCCTGTTGGCAGAGAGCAAAAGTGAGTTGCAGAGTATGTTGACTCGGATGCACGAAGTTTGCATGAAATTCAAACTGAGTATAAATAAAGGAAAACCAAAGTTATGGTGTTTGAGAGAGGAACGGGTAGCACTGAATGTAATGTAAGTATAAATGGCACTGAGATTGACCAGGTGAGTGAGTTTGTGTATTTAGGAAGCATGTTTGACAGAGAGAACAAGTTGGATGGTGAAATCAGTAGGCGAGTGAATTCTTCTTTGAAAGTCATAGCTGCTCTGGTAGGTTTTCACAGGAATGATGGGTTCTCTAGAGAGTCCCGCATGGCTGTGTTTGAAAGTGTAATTGTTCCTACTCTGATGTATGGTAGTGAAACCTGGGTACTGCACAAGAAACATAGGAGTCGTTTGTGTGCTGGAGAAATCCGTTACTTATGTGGGGTTTGTGGCAAGACACAATATGATTGTGTGAGAAATGAAGATGTATTGCAGTTGTGTGATGTGAAGCAAAATGTTGTTAGCAAGGTGGAGACCAATATGCTTTGGTGGTTTGGCCATGTTGAAAGAATGAGTGATGAAATGCTTACTAAGAAAATCTTTTCAGCCCAAGTGGCAGGAAGCAAAGGCAGAGGAAGGCCAAGGAAGACATGGGTGGGTCAGATTCAGGAGTGCCTGCATGAGAAAAAGATTATGAGTATGAAGTATAAAAGATCTTGTGTACAGCGTGTAATGGATATTAGTGAAGCACGAGTTGTATGTCAAGATCGCTGTAAATGGAGAAGTTTGATACAACAACAATAAGTAAAAATATCTGGTAGTTTGTATTTCTTTTGGAGCTAACCTCTGAATCTCAGAGAACAGCTTAGTGATATGTATGTATGTATGTGTTTAGTGGATGAGAAGTCAAGTGGCTCAGGACTTTGTGTGGTGCAGCTGCAGAAGTAATGCTTGTACATTACTATAGATCATGGTATGTGTGCATGATCCATGTGCATCAGTGTGTTCCATGAACCAGTTTCTGATCACTCAGATTTCATGAGTACATCAAAAGAAATTCCTCCCATGGACAGGCAGGTCCTTCCACATACCTACCTCTGTTGTTTAATTGTAATACTTCTGAAATATGGAAATATACATATGGTGAAGATGAGTATGGTGAGCACATATTACACCTTCAATATCATTTCTGCTTCAAAGTGATCTTTCCAGAGTACTTTGGGGTTTAGCAATTATCTCAACTTTTACATGAATGACTCCCCCTCTCCCCTTCATTGTAATGCCTGAAGGAATGCCATGCATTTTATTACCTGTGATGAGAAAATTTTTCATACTTATCTGCTATATTGATAACCTTATCTCAAAGCTTTATATGCTTGTCACATTGTTCATGGATTAGCATTATCAGGTTCATATGCTAGGTAAAAATTATAGCTAAGAATAGGGTGGCTACTACTGTCAATGGAAATTTCCACTGTACTTCCAAGAGTAAGCATGTACAACCAAATGCACCCAATACTGATTGACATAATTCTGTTATGAGTATGGTGACTGTTAAATGCGTTATCGGATGTTTTATGGATGTCCTGGGATTTATAATGCTATTCAAACACCTCTGACTGTAACTTTGTTTGATTAGTAGACACTGTTCTAAGCATGTACTGAGCTACTGTGGCAGTTTTCTTTTACCGCAGGCAAAATTTAATGAAAGTGTGCTGCTCTTGTTAGTTCATATATATCATCATCATAATTGTCAACCATTATCAATCCACTGCTGGACGAAGGTCTCCCCAAGTTTCCTCCACAACGGTCTGTCTTGTGCCAGTCTCCTCCATGTCACTCTCGCATACTTTCGAATTTCATCCACCCATCTTCCATGTGGTCTTCTTCTGGGTCTTTTCCTGTCCCTTGGAATCCAATCTAAAATTTCGGCTGTCCATCGATGGTCTGTCCTTCTGGCAGTATGTCCAGCCCATTGCCATTTCAGGGATTTAACTCTGATCATGATGTCTTCCACTCTTGTCATTTTTCGGATCCACGTGTTCCTCTTCTTATCTCTCCTGGTTATACCAAGCATGCACCTCTCCATGCTGCTTTGAGTTGTCTGCAGCCTTTGTATGTCTCTTTTAGCTAAGGTCCACGTCTCTGCACCATACGTAAGCACTGGAAGGATGCATTGATCAAACACTTTTCTTTTAAGACATAATGGCATATTGCTCTTGAAAATTATGCTGTTTCTTCCAAAAGCTCTCCAGGCAAGTTTTGTACGCCGATTAATTTCTTCATCAATGTGACCCTCACTTGATATCTGCTGTCCAAGATAAACGTACGTGTCTGTTATCTCCAGCTTTTCTCCATCAATTGATAAATCTTCATTTCTTGTAAAAGCATTGTATATCACTTTTGTCTTCTGAAAGTTCATTTTTAATCCCACTTCTTTACTCTTGTCAGCAAGTTCCTGGATCATACTCTGTAGCTCTGATGGGGTAGTTGCAAAAATGACTACGTCATCAGCAAAACAAAGGTGGGTTAGATAATCTCCATTAATCTTTATCCCTTTGTTTTCCCAGTTCAGTGATTGAAAGACATTTTCCAATGTGGCATTAAAGAGCTTCGGAGATATGGTGTCACCTTGTCTCACTCCTTTTCCAATTTTTATGTGTGTTGTATTTTCAAACAGCCGAATCTTTGCACTTGCATTTTCATAGATGTTATTAATAATATTAATGTATGCATCTTCAATACCGCAGGATTTCAGAGCCATTGCAACTGCTGATGGTTTCACCGAATCAAAGGCTTTTTCATAATCGATAAAAGCCATGCACAATGGAAGTTCATATTCCCTCGCTCTTTCAATTAGTTCTCTCAGTACGTGGATATGATCTATTGTGCTGTAGCCACTCCTGAATCCAGCTTGTTCTCTCGGTTGAGCCATGTCCAGTGTCACCTTCAAGCGGTGTGAAAGAACTTTAGTGAAGATTTTATAAACCACTGATAGGAGGCTGATAGGTCTGTAGTTCCTGAGATCCTCAATGTCACCTTTTTTATGTAGCAAGATCATTGTAGCGTTGTTCCAATCCTCAGGAATTTTCCCTTCATTAAGGCATCGAGTGAAAATTTGGGCGAGTACTGTTTCAATTTCTCTACTTGCTTCTTGTATGATGTCTACAGTAATTCCATCTTCTCCTGGAGCTTTTCCCCGCTTCACGTTCTTGATTGCATGTGCAACTTCTGCTGGAAGGACTGGAAGAACTCTGGTACTGGTACCTTTCATGATGTCTGGAGTACATGTATCATCCCTTTCATATAATTTGGAGTAGAAATCTTTCACTCTTGTCAAAATTTCGCCTCTATTTCTTGTTACAGAACCATCTTCTTTTCTCAGTGCCATAATCTGTTTTTTTTTCCTTACTGAGATGTCCCTTTGCTATCTTTAGGCTTTGGTTGTTTTCAATTGCTTTCCTTACTAGTTCACAGTTGAATTTCCTTACGTCTTCAGTGATACTTTTTCGTACTGTCTTGCATAGCTCTATATATTCCACTTTGGAAGTCACATCTTCTTTAGTTGTCCTCATCACTCTTCTTTTTTGCATCAACATTTTGGTTTTTCCTGATAATTTGTTCACATGCAATTTGTTCTTAGACCCAGCTAATTTTGTTGCTGTTTCCATAAGAGCTTTGGTTACTTTTCTGTTAACTTCAGAAATATCCACTTCTTCCGATGTTAGGCCTTCTAAAGCAGAGAACCTGTTCTTCAGTTCCAATTTGAAGGTATTATGGTATTTTTTAAGGTTGGTTATGTCAATACATTTTGTTTGTCTTGTGAGCTTGCTACGTTCGAGTTTAGTGTTGAGGTGCATCTTACATCTTACCAATCTATGGTCACTGCCTGTGTTGAAATTGTTTAGCACACTGCAGTCTTCTATGACGAATTTTTTGTTACACATAATAAAATCAATTTCACTTGTCGTCCCATTTGGATGTCACCATGTCCATTTCCTGTGTGGCTTTTTCTTGAAAAAGGAGTTCAAGATGAAAAACCCTTCTGCCTCTGCAAACTCTACGAGAGTATTTCCACGCTGGTTTCTGTTGCCGTGACTGAATTTACCTACTGAAGTTTCATTCTGTTGCCGTTGCCCCATTTTTTGCATTGAAATCTCCCATAATTATCTTCAAGTGCTGCTTACCTTTATTATTTAGATCACGAATTTCCTCATAAAATTCTTCAATTTCTTCTTCAGCATGACTTGTGGTGGGTGCATAAGTTTGAATAATCTGAACCTGGTATCTTCTCGAGAGTTGGATAACGAGTCGTGCAGCTCTGTCAGAGGAACTTTCAACTTCTACAACTTTATCCTTCAGTTTCTTGTTTATTATAAATCCAACACCACTAGTTCTGCCAGTATCTGTCCCACGATAGTAGAAGAGATGTCCACTTTTCAGTTCAATGAGATCTTCTCCTTTTCTTCTTACCTCACTTAGCCCGACGATGTCCCACTTGATCCTTTGTAGTTCCTCTTCCAATTCAAGAAGCCTTGAATCAGAAGATAGGGAGCATCCGTTATATGTAGCCAAGGTCAGCATCAGATGGCAGCCTAGTCCGGTCCTCCGGGGATTCTTAGCACCCTCTGCCTTCATGTCGCACTGGCCGCTGCCTTGGCCAGGTACATTCCAGCTGCCGGAGACTGAGGGCCAAGATTTAAGTTGTGGAGTCATTTTGGAGGGGTTTGGCCATAACTCACCACGCTGGCCAAGCGGTTTGGTGAGTGTGGGATAGCATTTCCTCTAATCCCGATGGTATAGTTATACCGCTATTGGCGGTCGTCAGAGCCCCTTTAGTGGGAACAGGATGTACCACGAGAAGGCGGGGTTGACATTTGTCAAGGAGAGGCTGTGATGTTACGCATCACCTGACCTTACATCCCTCATATATATATATAAATATATATAGCAGCACTCCAAAACTCTCTGTACATTTTTCTGTAGTGTTTGACCTTCCATCTGCTACCCAATCGACGACTGAAGAGCCTTTGTATGTGCATATAAACATCTCATGTGTTGAAGTACCATATATATTTGTATATAATTTAAACCTCACCTGGTTCAGCTGCTGAAAATTTGTAAAACTCTGGGACCTGCATATAAACCAAGAGTTTGGAAAATATATTTATTGAAATGAAGTTATGCCAATTTTTAAAAAAAATCTTCTTTTAAAAACCTTCAAAGTACAACTCACTGTTAGAGTTGCAAAATAATTCCACTGTTAGAGTTGCAAAATAATTTCCTGTAATGTAAGTCCATGTCGATTAAAATTGCATCATCAATATAAACATTGTTACCACAGTCATTGTTGCTGTTTTCATTCTTATCTGAATCATAAACCAAATCAGCCATCCATGGCATTGCTTATGCAGCATTTTTTGAGAAGATCACGACGTTGCATTTCTGTAATAAAGGCACTGCCAGCAGTCACAAGTAGAGACCCTACTCTTGCTGTGAAAACACTGGAAATGGCTGATTTGCAGGTTCTCTCCTCGATGGTGAAGTGATGACTGACTCTCTGTGTCCTGTATTTATTAAAGGTGGGGTGACCTGCTTAAAGTTCCACAGTGGTAGTACAGAGGGTATTATTTCCTTTTTGAGAGCAAGGAATTCCATGGTCTCACTTTGAAACAGGATTGTGTTTTACACTTATCATATTAGTAACAACTGTTCCTGTAGGACTGGAACAGATGGTTTATTTCTTGAAATTGTATGCTGGGTGCAAAAATATTTATTTATTTTGTTTATTTATTTATATTTTTAATTGATCACAGATAAGCTGATGTTCTTCCAAAAACTTTTGATTTATACACCAGTATATGTGGTAACTTGCTTGTGTATCAATTCTGTTTGCACATTGGTCTATGACATGCAAGTTCCATTAATTGTATTTTTGATTTTGCTGTGTTAACCTCTGACCATGCTTCATGTAGATTAGTGATTTGTGTAAGAAGTGTACCTGTTAAAAAATTAAATTTTGCATGGTTAATTGTGGGAAATATAAACTGAGAAATCAATGGATGATTTGAAATCGTGGGCTAACAAAGAGAAGATTCCACTCCTTGTCAAGGTTCTGTAAGGGGAAATCAATCACCTCATCCTTTCCTATAACAGGAAATCCATCACCCTATCCTTTTCTATGCAATGTCTTGTGGGTTTTAAGACTTATAGATAGACTAATGGAAAGAATGCAATCTGGGCACTGTGTTCTTCACAAAGAATATTCCACAGAAAATGACGATGTGATCCCCCTTGCATATTGCACTAAACAACCTTTGCACACACTGCTTTATACATCTCCAGTCATCCTAAACATTTGAAAGTAGCGCATCTTCCCAGCACACAAACAACTCTGTCTTTTTAGCAGTACCCAGGTTTCACTGCTGTACATCAGAGTAGGAACAACTACACTTTCATATGCAACCATTCAGGACTTCTTGAGAAATATGAGATTGTAGAATTAGTTATATGGTAAAATAATATAAATATCTTGAAAACAGCAATGTGTTTTCATAATGCTATTCTGTTCTTAACATAACTTTTAGGCATTAAACAGCTTGAAGAGTCCAGATTACAGTGTCTATGATCATATCCCATATAGTTACAATCCAATAAAATAATTTATAAGATATTCTTCTCATCATTGTTTCAGCAAATGTGTTGTGTAAGGACTTTTCGTGCTAACTTCCTTCTGCAGTTGTTTCTCTTCCAGAGGTGCAACGGTTAAAATCAAGTTCATAATTAAAAATGCCTGGGTGTTTCCATTATAATTGGAATACTTTATTGATCCATATCATGTATTCTGTTCCATACTCATTAAACTTCAAATGTAACAGTTTGCATTTCTGCTGGGTTGGATCAGCCTTCATCAATGCTGCTTGTTAAAGTGATGTGAAATCACTTTTGTTATTGAGCATTAATGAGAGAGGTTCATATGACACAGTTTGTAATGTATTTCCATTGGTTGTCTTCATGTATTGTACCTCATGGTCATGTTTCATATGGATCCTAATTCATATTGTTTTATCATTATCTACTGTAGGTCCTGATATATTCTGTATTTTGATGGTAAGTAAATTTATATTGAAAAAACCCCTGACCAAAACTATAAGAACCATACTCCCATTTACCTCTTTTAAACTTGGTGCAACTTAATGAAAGAAGAAAAACAATGATTACAAAAATAAAGAAAAAGAAAAACACAGCAGTTAGTTGCAGTGTAACATCAACCTGAGCATCAAAAAAATATTGGAAATTTTAGCACCTAATGACAGATAACTGTTCTTTGAGATTCGGAGGTTATCTCCTTTGAGAAAGCTAATCTGCCAGATTAAAGCTTAGAACTGATGGAACCAGATTTTACTTAATGTAGACATGTCAAATATCTCCATTTACAGTTATCTCGGTACACAACTTTAGCTTCACTGACATCCATCACGTCTCACACAAAACCTTTTGTACTTCATATCTTTTTCTCATGCATACATTTCTGAATCTGGTCCTCCCATGATTTTCTTGGCCTTCATCTACCTTTTTTTACTACCACTAGGTCTGAATAAATTCTGTTAGTAAGCATCTCACCAGACATTCTTTTAACATGGCCAAACCACATAAGAATATCTGTCTTCACCGTACTAACAACATTTTGCTTCACATTACACATCTGCAATTAGTGTTCATTCCTCACATGATCAAAATATGTCTCACCATAAACCCCTCATAAGTAACACATCTCTCCAGCACACAAACACTCCTATGTCTTCTGTAGTACCCAGGTTTCACTACCATATATCAAAGGAGAAACAATTACACTTTCATATACAGCCATTTGGAACTTTTTTGAGAATCCATCATTCCTGTGAAATCCTACTAAAGTAGCTATGGCTTTCAAAAATGAACTCCCTCACATGCTAATTTCTCCATTTAATTTGTTTTCTCTGTCAAACATGCTTTCTAAATATACAAAGTCATTTATGTGGTCTATCTGTGTGCCATTTAAGGCTGATCTTGCATTCAGTACTAACAATTCCTTGCTCAAAAACCATACCTTCAGTTTGTGCCTTATTTATACTAAATTTGAAATCCATACTAACTTTATAAATATGGGGCAACATACTCTGCAACTTACTTTTGCTCCCTGGCCGGCAACAGGACTGTGTCATCAGCATACAGCAATCTGCACATACTGGTGCCACCAAGACATTAACCAGTATTGTCTATTTTGGCATTGCACGTCCACAAATATATTAAACAGCCATGCTCTTACTGCCAGCATTCATAGGTTTATTTCCTGTTACACCATATTTCTTCAAGATGTTCCACAGAAGTACAAGTATCCTGTTTACTTACTCATTAACTTTCTTTAAATCTATGAAGGCAGCAAAAACTTTTTTGCCAAAAGACAAATATTTTTCGATCATCACACATAATGCAAAAATTTGGTTAGTGCAGCCATTAACAGTCACAAAACTACTCTGTTCATCCCACTCCTTCTCTTACATAAGACTAATAAAATGAATTAGGATTCAGATGAACCATGAAATATGATACATGGAGACTACCAATGGAAATGCAACATGAGATAAACTGTGCCATGTGAATCTATCTCATTGATGCCCACCATAAAATAAGTGATTCATCATTACTTTAACAGGAACTCGTACTGATGAAATATGAGCCACCCAAGTGGCGCAGAGATCTTAGCATTTCGAACCATTTGTCTGAGATGGATCCAGGTTCGAATCCCTGGTTAGGCATGAATGTTCTGTTTGTCTTATGTCACTGGCTCTGTCTTTTCCCTGGAACCAGTGGCTTTATATTAGGGATGAGCAACTACTTATTGCCCATTGAGTTGCTCACAGTGGTCGATAAACCCCAAACAAACAAACAAAATGAAGGCTGGTCCGATCCAGCAGAAATGCATATGGTGACATTTGAAGTTTAACAAGTTTTGGAACAGAACACATGATATGGACCGATAAAGTATTCCTATTTTAATGGAAATGCCTAGACATTTTTAATTATGAACCTGATTTTAACCAGGCATTTCTGGAAAGGCAGGCAGAAGGACAATGAAGGTAGCTGCAGGAAGAAGTGAGCAAGAAAATTCCTTAGCCAATCCAATGAAACAATGGTGAGAAGAATATGTTATAAATTCTTTTACTGGATTGTAATTATTATACTGAATATTATCACAGAAGCTGTAATCTGGGCAGTCAAGCTGTTTAATGCCTAAAAAATTGTGAAGAACAGAATAGTGTTACAAAAATATATAAATGTTTTCAAGATATTTGTAGGATTTTTCCAATTTTGCACTTTGGATTTTTCCAATTTTTCAAAACATATGTGCTATTTTTGTAACGACAATTTTCATTACACAAGACAACATATGGAAGTTGAGGTATAAGGATATTTATATTTGAAACTTGCATGTGCAAGGAATGTTTTATCTTAAAGATTGTATCCAGGCCATTCTGTTAATTTTTATTTATTTTTTAATGAAAAGCATGTCTGTTGTATCAGCAAATGAAACCTTTTTTATTCTGTTGTATTTTTATTCCATTCAATGAGTGTTGAGAGAGAGAGAGAGAGAGAGAGAGAGAGAGAGAGATTCAAATATGGGAGATGTAGAACTGTTTGAAATGTTTGTTACTATTTTTTTCATTAACCTAGATCCAGAGGAATTCCTGAACTCCTTGCTAAATCAAATCTTACGAGCTGAGCCATTCCTCAAGTTAAGGTAAAGTAACCATATATGACTGGAATGTTCTGATTGCATTTTCTCCATATTGTGACTGAAATGTGAAGCTTCTTTTTCAGGCTTAATTGTTACTTGCAAATGTTGTTTATTTATTTAACTAAGCAGTGGCTCCTGGTTTGTCAAAACAGGACACCCAGTTCTTCAAGCAGCAAAGCTATGTACATATCTAAAAAGACAATAAAGCCACATAAATTTGTTATTGGTGTAGTAATAAAGAGTATTTTAATTCGCCAAGCTTTCGCCTGCCAATGGGAGTGGTTTGTCAACACAAGTTACATTAGATGAACAGTAACCCATTTGGAGTTTAAAATTAAAACACAGAGAACAGAGCGAGGGTTGAAATCATAAATATAACAGTACAAACGTGGATTTGCGATGGTCATTACATGGAAAAGTGCTTTTTTATGGTCAAGAAATTGAAAGTTTAAACATTTGCATAGAAATTGCCACACCCAGAAGGAGGTGTGCTACAAACATGCAAAATTCAGGGCAGGTGTACCCACTCAAGATATGCAAATGATGTTAAATGGGAGCTGATAACATTACACGTTCATGATATAAAGGTGCCAGCAGCAACAGGGATGGCAGTGTGTGGTCACAGGTGGAAGTGGTCACAGGTGGAAGTGTTGCGGGCATTTCAGATTTGTTGTTTGTGCTGGGACTCTGTTTAGCAAAGGCCGAAATGCCGGGTACACACCTTCAGCAGATTTATCGCCATTTAGATGTGTCAGAGAGGAAGAATTGTAGGTCTGTGTGAAGTGGGTTTGTCTACACGTCATGTCACTGGGCATATGTAACAAGACATTGTAGGCGCAACTGGCTAGGTTCGTACATGCGTTGGAGCAACAGTGGTGCAATCTGACAGGCGTCAGCACATCTAGACTCGTGGATTGTTCGACATGCTCATTCGTCACCAGAAAGCACTGCAGCCAATATTTGACATGCTGTGTCATCGGCCATGGACATTGCCATCACGACCTGAACTGTAAACCGAAGGTTACGTGTGGCAAACCTGCACAGTAGGCAACCGTTATGTCGACTGCCATTGGCGTCCAGCCATTGCAGCACTCATCTGGCTTGGTGCCGAAGTCATGTGAACTGAGTCACAAATAGACCACTGTGGTCTTCAGTGATGAATACCAGTTCTATCTAGGTGCTGACGATTGACAGATCCGTGTATGGCGACACCCTGGTGAGTGGATGGATCCTGATTTTGTTCGTGATTGCCACACCGCCCGCCAGGCAGGCATCATGGTATGGGTTGCTGTTGCGCATGACAGATGGTCACCTCTTGTCCACATCACAAGCACACTGACAGCTGCACGATACATGAGCAAGGTTCTGCTGCCCATTTTGTTAACCATTCCTGAATGGTTTACAGCACCCCATTTTCTAGCAAGATAACGCCCGTGTACACACCGCTCAGATCTCCAACAATGTTTACAGCATGTTCAAACACTGCCATGGCCAGCATGATTGCCTGATTTATCCCCAATGTAAAACCCGTGGGACCACATTGAATGTTGTTTGCAATCGAATCAGCCTGCACACAATCTCAATGAATTATAGGAGCAAGTCAGCTGTGTTTGTTGTTCCATTGCTCAGGACAATATCCATCGACTGTATGGCTCATTGCCACGCCATATTGCTGCCTGTATTTCTGTTCTGTGCTGCAGTGTGCAACCTCTTATTGAGGCGTACCCATTGTGCTGCATTATCTCATCTGATAAACAATGTACATGGCTGAATATAACATCAAGGTAAACCCTTTTGTGTTCCTATTTGCATGCTCAGTTTCACCCCTGTATCCTAACTTCTTCTGGATGGGGCAATTTCTATGTTGAGCAGTGTATATTGCATATCATTAATTGTATTTATATTTATTTGTATTGGGTATTACTTATAACAGTATACAATAGAATTCTCTAAAAATTTCTTGAACCCTCAGAAAGATCTTCACACCTTCCAGCAGCTCAACACATACCACAGAAGCAATACAACTCTCAAAATTCACTGCATATACTTGTTGAAGACTCCTCTAATGCTTGATTGTCTTTTCCTTTATATATGTATTAATATTTTATCTGATTTTGCTGAGTACCTGGTTTCAATTTTGAAGGGAGAAAAGTGCCTTTCTTTTTTTCAGCCAGCTTACTTTTTTTTATACAGAAAGTTCCTTTCTGAGTCTTGATGTTGCTTCAAAATCTTCTGGAGCAAAATGTTCTGAACAAACTACAGAAATCCTGGCGAGTTTGGAAATTAAGTTGATTAATTAGATTCATTTATGCTTTGAATCTAACTATTGAATCATCTCAATTAAGAAATCCTTAAATTCTTATATGTTGATCTGTTGTTGTTGTTGAATACCAAATTACACAACACTGAGGCATTTTTGATTCAGTAGCATTTAAAATTGCTTTTAAAATAATAGTAGTAATAATAAGGCACAGATGCATTTCACCGAATAACAGAACGTTGCTGTGTGAAACTTACCAGACCCTGAGGAAATTGATGTCACAGCTCTGTCCTATGCAACTATTTATTCTCACTTAAGGAGAGAACAGTGTATCACGAAACATCTGGTTTTCACTACTGTATTTTTCAAAATGAAACCTTTTTCTTCAATACCACATTTATTTTATGATAACAGGGCCTTGAAGGTTATATAAGGTTAAATGATGGTCACATGCATGCGCACAGTTTGGATGGAACAGGTATACAGGGTGCCCACTAAAGTCCTTTCTCAGCCCCGTAACTTTAGAACGTCGACAGCTATAACCATAAAAATGGTGTCTAGGTATAATAAAGTGGCTATGCGCTATTCGATGAGACCGCTTACAGCGCCTCCTAGCGACAAAGTCAAGAGTTGCGTGCCGATCTCAAAAACTATACGAGATACAGGAAAATAGTCAATTACAAAGTTGTAGAGCAGCATCGATTTAGTATGAAAAGATACCTTGCGTACATGAATGCTAAAAATAGAATGTGTACAATGCTCGTTTGTTAGCTCGCGATGTCGAACACTGTTACGTCACGAAATGTGTCAGAAAGGAGATAATATTGCCTTCCGCAAAGCACTAGCCCGACTCAACTGCGGAATGTTTGGTTCCAACATGACGGCGCCCCTCCGCACCAGCCAGGAAACGTAAGAAGGTACCTGGTTGAGACATTCGAGCAACAAATCATCAGCTTATGGTGGTTGCGTAGAGTGACCTGCACGCTAACCGGACCTCACCCCATTGGACTTCTTCCTGTGGGGCTACCTCAAAGAGCAGGTGTATCAGACCCCTCTGACAACGTTGCAGGATCTTCGATGCCATATAACTGATGCTTGTTCCAGCGTGTCACCCGACATGCTGCAAAATGTGCAGTGTGAGATTCAATCTAGAGTCCAAAGTGTATTGTGGCTGACAGAGAGAACATTGAGCACCGACGGTAAATGTGCCTAGTGACAACTAATTGCTCCTTTCTGACGCGTTTCGTGACGTAACAGTGTTGGACATCACAAACAAACAAACGAGCATTGTACGTATTCTATTCTTAGCATTCATGTGCGCAAGGTGTCTTTTTGTACTAAATCGATGCTGCTCTACAACTTTGTAATTGACTATTTTCCCGTATCTTGTATAGTTTTCGAGATCGGCAGGCTAACTCCTGACTTTGCTGCTAGGAGGCGCTGTAAGCGGTCTCATCGAATAGCGCATAGCCACTTTACTATACCTAGACACTGCTTTTATGGCTATAGCTGTCGGCGTTCGAAAGTTATGGGGCTGAGAAAGGACTTTACTGAGCACCCTGTATATGTGTGGGTCACCTTCCTTCCCTCATAGTTCTGTGTTATTACTTTCCTATCTGCATGATAGCTCAAAGCTGGGCAGTACTTCCTTTATAACACCATGTAAGCTTTGACATAGATTTTGAGGAGAAATTCCAGCTTCTCAAACTCTGTCATGAAACTAATGGAAATGCCATTAGTAAGAAAGGATTGGTCAGCATTTTATGAATAATGAAAAATTATCTTTCTTTGTTTTTCATCAGTTATTCCATTTTCAGAAGTAAGGGGACATGAATAAGTACTTTAAAAAAGGTATAGCCGTGACCCAAATAATATATTTTCTTAATGTCATAACTGTGGCATCTTAATAGATAACAGTATTTTGGGTCATGGTGTGTATGTTAGTGCAGTGTAAGATTCAGGATTCCTATTGATTATTAATGCTTTCCTCCTGTTATACAAAATCTGAATACTAAATAAATAAATGATGACTGATTAAAACTGCTTTCATGGTTTTTACTAATACTGTGGGTAGGTGAAAAATGTGCATAACTTTGTGTTTGGTTTTTCTTGTATTTTCAGCATGTGCAGTTTCCATTGGTCAGTTGTTTATTTATTTATTTTTGTAGGAGTTATACTTATAATGTAATTCCTTGTTTGAAAAGTCACAGTATCACTATAACTATTCAGAAATTTACGTGCCTACAATTACCTTAATAAGAGCAATGAGAGAAACTTACCCCTACTAGAAAGTCCGTTCTCTCTGAAAAAATACATTTCTTTGCACGTTTATTTCCATTCTAATATCTACAGTTGGTTTGGGCTGCTGCTGCGGCGGTTTTATGTTGTCTTCAACATGTTCTTTTATTTGACTGAGTGAGTAATTTATTAATTCATACTGCTGCAATGATACTTGATCCAAGAAACCTCTTTTTCACTTAAAAACCTATATTTACACTGACTTTGAATAACCCTAACCGGTAGTCTAATTGGCTTATAAAACTTATTATTCAGTGAACCTAATTATCTCCAGCTTTTCTCCATCAATCGATAAATCTTCATTTCTTGTAAAAGCATTGAACATCACTTTTGTCTTCTGAAAGTTCATTTTTAATCCCACTTCTTTACTCTTGTCAGCAAGTTCCTGGATCATACTCTGCAACTCTGATAAGGTAGTTGCAAAAATGACTACGTCATCAGCAAAACGAAGGTGGGTTAGATAATCTCCATTAATCTTTATCCCTTTGTTTTCCCAGTTCAGTGATTGAAAGACATTTTCCAATGTGGCATTAAAGAGCTTCCAAGATATGGTGTCACCTTGTCTCACTCCCTTTCCAATTTTTATGTGTGTTGTATTTTCAAACAGCCGGATCTTTGCACTTGCATTTTCATAGATGCTATTAATAATATTAATGTGTGCATCTTCAATACCGCAGAATTTCAGAACCATTGTAACTGCTGATGGTTTCACCGAATCAAAGGCTTTTTCGTAATCGATAAAAGCCATGCACAATGGAAGTTCATATTCATTCTCTCTTTCAATTAGTTCTCTCAGTACGTGGATATGATCTATAGTGCTGTAGCTACTCCTGAATCCAGCTTGTTCTCTCGGTTGAGCCATGTCCAGTGTTACCTTCAAACAGTGTGAAAGAACTTTAGTGAAGATTTTATAAACCACTGATAGGAGGCTGATAGGTCTGTAGTTCCTGAGATCCTCAATGTCACCTTTTTTATGTAGCAGGATCATTGTAGCGTTGTTCCAATCATCAGGAATCTTCCCTTCATTAAGGCATCGAGTGAAAATTTGGGCGAGTACTGTTTCAATTTCTCCACTTGCTTCTTGTATGATGTCTACAGTAATTCCATCTTCTCCTGGAGCTTTTCCCTGCTTCATGTTCTTGATTGCATGCAACTTCTGCTGGGAGGACTGGAAGAACTCTGGTACTTGTACCTTTCATGATGTCTGGAGTACATGCATCAACCCTTTCATATAATTTGGAGTAGAAATCTTTCACTCTTGTCAAAATTTCGTCTCTATTTCTTGTTACAGAACCATCGTCTTTTCTCAGTGCCATAATCTGTTTTCTTCCTTTACTGAGATGTCCCTTTGCTATCTTTAGGCTTTGGTTGTTTTCAATTACTTTCCTCACTAGTTCACAGTTGAATTTTCTTATGTCTTCAGTGATACTTTTTCGTGCTGTCTTGCATAGCTCTGTATATTCCGCTTTGGAAGTCACATCTTCTTTAGTTGTACTCATCCCTCTTCTTTTTTGCATCAACATTTTGGTTTTTCCTGATAATTTCTTCTTAGACCCAGCTAATCTTGTTGCTGTTTCCATAAGAGCTTTGGTTACTTTTCTGTTAACTTCAGAAATATCCACTTCTTCCGATGTTAGGCCTTCTGAAGCAGAGTATCTGTTCTTCAGTTCCAACTTGAATGTATTATGGAGATTTTTAAGGTTGGTTATGTCAATACATTTTGTTTGTCTTATGAGCTTTCCACGTTTGAAATTAGTGTTGAGGTGCATCTTACATCTCACCAATCTATGGTCACTACCTGTGTTGAACTTGTTTAGCACACTGCAGTCTTCTATGATGAATTTTTTGTTACACATAGTAACATCTATTTCACTTGTCGTCCCATTTGGATGTCTCCATGTCCATTTCCTGTGTGGCTTTTTCTTGAAAAAAAAATTATGTATATATATATATATATATATATATATATATATATATATATCATCATTGTCAACCATTATCAATCCATTGCTGGACGTAGGTCTCCCCAAGATTCCTCCACAACGGTCTGTCTTGTGCCAGTCTCCTCCATGTCACTCCCGCATAATTTCGAATTTCATCCACCCATCTCCCATGTGGTCTTCTTCTGGGTCTTTTCCTGTCCCTTGGAATCCAATCTAAAATTTCGGCTGTCCATCGATGGTCTGCCCTTCTGGCAGTATGCCCAGCCCATTGCCATTTCAGGGATTTAACTCTGATCATGATGTCTTCCACTCTTGTCATTTTTCGGATCCACGAGTTCCTCTTCTTATCTCTCCTGGTTACACCAAGCATGCACCTCTCCATGCTACTTTGAGTTGTCTGCAGCCTTTGTATGTCTCTTTTAGTTAAGGTCCACGTCTCTGCACCATACGCAGGCACTGGAAGGATGTATTGATCAAACACTTTTCTTTTAAGACATAATGGCATATTGCTCTTGAAAATTATGCTGTTTCTTCCAAAAGCTCTCCAGGCAAGTTTTGTATGCCGATTAATTTCTTCATCAATGTGACCCTCACTTGATATCTGCTGTCCAAGATAAACGTACGTGTCTGTTATCTCCAGTTTTTCTCCATCAATCGATAAATCTTCATTTCTTGTAAAAGCATTGAACATCACTTTTGTCTTCTGAAAGTTCATATTTAATCCCACTTCTTTACTCTTGTCAGCAAGTTCTTGGATCATACTCTGCAGCTGTGATGGGGTTGTTGCAAAAATGACTACGTCATCAGCAAAACGAAGGTGGGTTAGATAATCTCCATTAATCTTTATCCCTTTGTTTTCCCAGTTCAGTGATTGAAAGACATTTTCCAATGTGACATTAAAGAGCTTCGGAGATATGGTGTCACCTTGTCTCACTCCCTTTCCAATTTTTTATGTGTGTTGTATTTTCAAATAGCCGAATCTTTGCACTTGCATTTTCATAGATGTTATTAATAATATTAATGTATGCATCTTTAATACCGCAGGATTTGAGAACCATTGTAAATGCTGATGGTTTCACCGAATCAAAGGCTTTTTCATAATCGATAAAAGCCATGCACAATGGAAGTTCATATTCCCTCGCTCTTTCAATTAGTTCTCTCAGTACGTGGATATGATCTATTGTGCTGTAGCCACTCCTGAATCCAGCTTGTTCTCTCGGTGGAGCCATGTCCAGTGTTACCTTCAAACGGTGTGAAAGAACGTTAGTGAAGATTTTATAAACCACTGATAGGAGGCTGATAGGTCTGTAGTTCCTGAGATCCTCAATGTCACCTTTTTTATGTAGCAGGATCATTGTAGCGTCGTTCCAATTTTCAGGAATCTTCACTTCATTAAGGCATCGAGTGAAAATTTGGGCGAGAACTGTTTCAATTTCTCCACTTGCTTCGTGTATGATGTATACAGTAATCCCATCTTCTCCTGGAGCTTTTCCCCGCTTCATGTTCTTGATTGCATGTGCAACTTCTGCTGGGAGGACTGGAAGAACTCTGGTACTTGTACATTTCGTGATGTCTGGAGTACATGTATCATCCCTTTCATATAATTTGGAGTAGAAATCTTTCACTCTTGTCAAAATTTCGTCTCTATTTCTTGTTACAGAACCATCTTCTTTTCTCAGTGCCATAATCTGTTTTCTTCCTTTACTGAGATGTTCCTTTGCTATCTTTAGGCTTTTGTTGTTTTCAATTGCTTTCCTCACTAGTTCACAGTTGAATTTCCTTACGTCTTCAGTGATACTTTTCTGTACTGTCTTGCATAGCTCTATATATTCCACTTTGGAAGTCACATCTTCTTTAGTTGTGCTCATCTCTCTTCTTTTTTGCATCAGCATTTTGGTTTTTCCTGATAATTTATTCACATGCAACTTGTTCTTAGACCCAGCTAATCTTGTTGCTATTACCATAAGAGTTTTGGTTACTTTTCTGTTAACTTCAGAAATATCCACTTCTTCCGATGTTAGGCCTTCTAATGCAGAGAATCTGTTCTTCAGTTCCAACTTGAAGGTATTATGGTGTTTTTAAGGTTGGTTATGTCAATATATTTTGTTTGTCTTATGAGCTTGCCACGTTCGACTTTAGTGTTGAGGTGCTTCTTGCATCTCACTAATCTATGGTCACTACCTGTGTTGAACTTGTTTAGCACACTGCAGTCTTCTATGACGAATTTTTTGTTTCACATAATAAAATCAATTTCACTTGTTGTCCCATTTGGATGTCTCCATGTCCATTTCCTGTGTGGCTTTTTCTTGAAAAAGGAGTTCAAGATGAAAAACCCTTCTGCCTCTGCAAACTCAACGTGAGTATTTCCACGCTGATTTCTGTTGCCGTGACTGAATTTACCTACTGAAGTTTCATTCTGTTGCAGTTGCCCTATTTTTGCATTGAAATCTCCCATAATTATCTTCAAGTGCTGCTTTCCTTTATTATTTAGATGACGAATTTCTTCATAAAATTCTTCAATTTCTTCTTCAGGATGACTTGTGGTGGGTGCATAAGTTTGAATAATATGAGCCTGGTATCTTCTCGAGAGTTGGATAACGAGTCGTTCAGCTCTGTCAGAGAAACTTTCAACTTCTACAACTTTATCCTTCAGTTTCTTGTTTATTATAAATCCAACACCACTAGTTGTGCCAGTATCTGTCCCACGATTGTAGAAGAGCTGTCCACTTTTCAGTTCAATGAGATCTTCTCCTTTTCTCCTTACCTAACTTAGCCCAACGATGTCCCACTTGATCCTTTGTAGTTCCTCTTCAAATTCAAGAAGCCTTGAATCAGAAGATAGGGAGCATCCATTATACGTAGCCAAGGTCAGCATCAGATGGCAGCCTAGTCCGGTTCTCCGGTGATTCTTAGCACCCTCTGCCTTCATGTCGCACTGGCCGCTGCCTTGGCCAGGTACATTCCAGCTGCCGGAGACTGAGGGCCAAGATTTAAGTTGTGGAGTCATTTTGGAGGGGTTTGGCCATAACTCACCACGCTGGCCAAGTGGGTTGGTGAGTGTGGGATAGCATTTCCTCTAATCCCGATGGTATAGTTATACCGCTATTGGCGGTCGTCAGAGCCCCTTTAATGGGAACAGGATGCACCACGAGAAGACGGGGTTGACATTTGTCAAGGAGAGGCTGTGATGTTACGCATCACCTGACCTTATATATATATATATATATATATACATACACTCACAGACAATGAAATTTGTGCTCCTAGAAGAAAACATGCTACAACCACGAAACTTTGCAAGTAGCTAGAGTGCATGCTGGTGTGCAAATGATCCATGCTTGGTGCGATTGTGCATGACTGCTCACCCTGTGGTGGTACTACAAGCATGAGCCAGCAGCCTTATAAACCGGAGTGTGTAGTCGATGCCCCATGAAAGGAAAACGTACTGGCTGACGCAAGCAAGAAGTGACAAGAATGCTGGGTAGACACCAGAGAAATCGATTTACGCAACGTACGGATTTAGATAGAGGCCGGGCCATCAGGCTGAAAACCACAGAGTGGTCGGCGTTCCATATAGCCCACCACGTGGATTATTCTGACCATACCGTTCGACTATGTTGGGAACAAAGGGCATGTGAAAGCATTGCCACATGGCGGAACGGCTGCGGACAGACCAGGAGGACCACCGGTAGAGATGATCGACGGATTGTGCACCTGGCATGAACGGATCCCATGGGGATCCGGTCCGCTATACAGGCAGATGTAGCCGCTCCTGTGTTCCCACGAACCATTTCCCGATGCCTTGCGGAAGCAAATCTGTAATCCGAGCGTCTCTTACGTGTGCTGCCATTAACACCGGAACATCGCCGGCTTTGTGTGCAGTGGTGTCAAGCCAGAACGACGTGTGGTGTTTAGCGATGAGTGCCACTTCGTTTTGGGGACAGATGATCATCATGCCTAGGTGTGGAGGTCCCTGGGTCAGTGGCACACTCCCAACCTCTATCGAGCTTCACACCTCCCCCACTGCAGGCATTATGGTCTGGGGAGCCATTATCTATGATAGCCTATCAGCTCTAGTAGTGGTACGTGGATGTGCTCCCATTCCTGGCCGGGATTCCAGGTGCGCTATACCAGTAGGATAATGCCCGCCCGCCTGCACATGGCTCAGGTTGCCCAGGACCGTCTACATCATGTCCAGACACTTCCATGGCCTACCTGCTCCATGGACATGTCCCCTATCAAGCATGTGTGGGATCAGTTGAAACGTCAGCTGCTGTCATGCCATGCTATCCGGGATTTGGAGCACACCTTCCAACACGTGGTGGCCAGTCTGCCGCAGGGCAACATCAGGTATCTGTTCGCCTCCATGCTGGACCGTCTTGCAGCATGTATTGCGTGTGGTGCACTATTGAAGATGATTGGACTGCATGCCACTGATCCCTCTGTAATTGTCCTGCAGCTCTGTTTTTGCCATTGTGTGTATCATTCATCTGTATCATTACGTCCCTAAAATTTCAGCCCAATCTGATGCTTCCTCTTTGGTGTGCAAATTTCATTGTCTGCAAGTGTAACTATGTCACTGGGATAAAGGAAATGCCATCGAGCGCAGTGGTCTAAGCGATGGCCTCTGATCATTCGTCCGAAAGGGGTCCGGGTTCGAATCCCGGTGAGGCATGGATGTTGTGTTTGTCTTACGGCACTGGCTCTCTCCCTTCCCTGGAACCAGTGACCCTAAATTAGGGACGGGCGACTGCTTATAGCCCATTGAGTTGCTCACGGTGGTCGTCAAACCTTCAATAAAAAAAAAAAAAAAAAAAAGAAATGCCATCGACGCTCACTGACCCACTTTGCCAGCGTGGTGAGGTATGCCCCCCCCCAGATGATTTTGAAACTGTAAACTTGGCCCTCAGTCCCCGGCAGCTGGAATGTACCTGGCAAAGGCAGCGGCCAGTGCAACAGGAAGGCAGAGGGTGCTAAGAACAGGGATCGCATTCCTCCTAAAATTCCTAAAATTCCTAATATTTTGTGACCCTCCTTAAATTCCTAAAATTATACCTAAAATTTGCTATTCATCCTAAAATTTTCGTAAGCTTATTTTTATTAAAAACACAACCGTTATTAACGCCAATAAATTTACCATTACGGTAAGGTAAAAAGACCTGTGATTGTAGAAACACAGCCTATATGCTGTGCTGCTGAAGGGAGGGGAAAATGACGCCATCGAGATGCACTTGCTTCGGGGCGGGCGCTCAACTTTTTTGCCTTCGAACAGTTTTCGAGAGTAACAAGAGATCTAAGGGAAAAGGGGAGGGGTCATTTTCACCCCTGGTTTGCGCTTTGCAGACGAACTCCGTGGCACGCAGAAGATCGTACCTTATTTTTGTACATGCCTTGTGGAACCTCCTCTTTCTGCTGATGTTTTGTTATTGTAAACCGCAGGTGGGTGGAAGCAAAGAGGAAACATGTGGTCTCCTTCCGTAACCTCCGGTAATGACGATGGGATGGTAGCTGAGTGTTATCGTGGCAGGCCGTAGAGCACGTGATCATTTACCTTCGATCATGTGTCGGCAACAGCGACCTTCGATGCGCAATATATCTCGGCTCCGACTCGCTTTGACTGAACTTGCGTGAAATGCGTATAGTTTCTGGTTTTGCGTCTTTTATGGTGTTCTCTGTGCTGTGTGCAGGTTCAGTTCTCTAGTGGTGACCTGCTTTTTTTTTTTTTCATATCTTCTGACATCCTCGCAGCCAAATTTCGGGAAGTTGTCTGGTTTTGCAATATTGGAACGTGTTTTTGTACTTCCCTTTCATTTTCTGGTTAGTAATACAAGTGTTTAAGATGCCTAAATCCAAAACGAAATTTCAAGATGCGTGGCTCGCCAAAGAATTGGACGGAGTGAAGTTGAAAGAATGGTGTTCTGCAACTGAAACAATATTTTCTGCTAAGTGTATATTGTGTTCAGAAATTTTCAACATTTCTAATAGTGGCTTTTCACAAGTAAAAGCGCATCATAAAGGAAAAAAACATTTGCAGAAATTTCAAAGTAAATTTCAAAATAAGTCCATCCTGAAAGCCTTTGGAGGACGGGATCTTCAGCCCAAAACAAATATTAGTGAAGTACTGAGTCATGATTTACAGTTGGCTAAAGCCGAAGCATTATGGGCCATGAAAGTTGCTAAGGACAATATGTCTTTTGTTTCATGCACTGAAACAGTTGAACTTTTCAAAGAAATGTTTCCTGATTCTGCTATTGCAGCCAAAATGCAACTTAAAGAAAAAAAAGTTGCTTATGTGATATCACATGGATTGTCAAAATATTTTGAAGAGGATTTGAAAAAAGACATTGCATCTAGTAGCCCAGGAAAGGTTACTATAGCATTTGATGAAACTACAAATACACAAGTGAAACGGCAGTTGGATGTGTATCTCAGGTACTGGTCTTCAGAAATAAATTCAGTTTCTTGCCGATACCTAACAAGCATTTTTCTGGGTCATATAACAGCAGATATTTTGCTAAAAGAAATTCTTGATGTGTTATCATCCTTCAATATTTCGTTGAACAGAATTATTTGTGTATCCATGGACAGCCCAAATGTAAATAAGTGTTTTTTACGCAAATTCAATGAAGTTGTAAAACAAGAAACAGGCCAGAAATCTTTGGAACTAGGTTTTTGCAACCTGCATGTTGTTAGTAATGCATTTAAATTTTTTTTGACAAACTTAAATATAGATTTTGACGAATTTGCTACTGATATGCATTACTTTTTAAAGAGTAGTGCTGCAAGATGAGAGGATTATAAATCTGTCCAGGATATAACATTGGTCACAGCCAAATTTCTTTTGCGTCATGTCAGCAACAGATGGTTAACCGTTGGTTCTGTAGCCCAGAGGCTCTTGGATCAATGGCTAAATATTACAGAATATTTTTTAAACTTCTTGCCATCTCAAAATATTTTTGAAAAACAACTACGCAATTCGGCAAGGTATAAAAGAATTCACTGTTTCCTGAAAAATGAGCTAACTTCTTGCTATTTAGCATTAATTTCATTTTCACACCAAAATTTTGAAAAGTTTTCATTATGTTATCAGAGTGAAGAACCAAAAATACACCAGTTATATTCTGATTTAAATACTTTAATGAGGAATGTTATGGCTCAGTTTATCCAAGATGATGTTATTGCAGGGAAATTTGGAGAAGACCTAAAGAATGTAGATTTTGAAAACAAAAATTCATGGAAAAAACTAGGGAGTTAGAAGTTGGTATGAAGACAAAAAATCTCCTCAGGAATGTTCAGGAGACCAGGCAGAAATTATTTCTCTTAGATGTAAGATCATCACTAATTGCAACCACAAAATATTTAAAGTCAAATTTGCCATTCTGCAATCAAAAGCTAAGAGGCATAGAAGTTTTAAAGGTAAAAGAACCAAAGAAAGAGTCCACTCAACTTTCAGTCACTGAAGGACTTTCGGAAATAACCAGAATTTCAAGTGTTTTGCATCTTTCTGAGGAACAAATTGATAGAGTAAGAGAAGAGTGGAAACTTTTAAATTGCAATAAGCCAACTCTAGATGAACTAGTGAAATTTTCAGAGGAAGGGCATATTCCCGTGCGGATTGAGCATTACTGGCGTAATATATTTAGTATTAAAGACTCTAGCGGAAAAGAAAAATACTCGAATCTTGCTAAACTCATCAAGTCAATATTAGTTTTACCTCATGGTAATGCTGATGCAGAAAGGGGATTTTCGGTTAACACTACTCTGTTAAGGAAGGACAAGGCTAACTTAAAAGACTCAACTATAACATCATTAAGAATAGTTAAAGGGGCCATTAAACACTATGGATGTGTAAGTAAAGTTCCCATAACAAGAAATTTGTTAAATAGTGTTCGTGATTCACATAAATTTTATAAAGAGTATGTTGATAAGCTGAAGGAAGAAGAATAAAAAAAGGTAAAAGAAAGGAAGCAGAAAGAGAGGGAAAATAAGGAAAAGCAGCTAGAGAAAAAAAGAAAAGCAGCTAGAGAAAAAAGAAAAGCTGAGTTTGATGACAAAATAAAAGAAAATGATGCAGAAATAAATAGGCTTAAAAAAGATAAAGAAGCCTCCCTAGCAGTAATTCAAGAGGGAACAGAAAGAATGAGAAAAGCTGTAGAAAAACAAAATACTGTTGAAATAGCAGTTGCCTCTAACTTGATCATACAAGGTTCAGCTGAAATAAAGAAAACTGAAAGTAAATTAGTTGTGGTGGAAGCAGAAAAAGATAGGCTAATCAGGAAAAGGTTAAAACAATAATATGAAAAAAGTAATTCAGTGAACAATTGTACATAGTTCTTGGTTTTCAATTACCTTTTTAGGATATTAGAATTTAATGTGAAACCTGAAAACTTTACTGTGAAAATCGTGAATTGCTTCTGGTTCAACAGCATATTAATGTTCAAAGTGAAACTTGAATGTGGTAAATATACTTGAATATGATAATAACACGTGAAAAGATAAGAACTGAACATTAGAAGTAAATCATACTTAAACTTTAGACATTAGAGGTTATGCAAAAAATTTGGGTGTGAACTTCGACCATATATACTAATGGACTGCGCATTGGCAATAGCTGCATCAAAGCCGCCATGGCTCAAACATTGGGCACGTCATCATCAGACTCCAAATTTCGTGTAAAAATGCTGTTATGATTACTAATTTACGCTGCAGAACTTCAGTGTTTTCGGTGTATTATGTGAATGCGCCTCATATATAATGAAAACTCTTCAGGTAAGTTTACTTATGAGCTATATACATGCATGATTGGGTTGTTTACATTTTGTGATTTATAATGTGATGAACATTTGCGAAGAATTTGGAACATGCATTCCATTTTTTTTTCTTAAGTTACTATATTTTTATATCAATAGTTGCAAGTTTCTGGTTAAGTAATTGAACTTTATTGACTTAGGTATTTAATTCGTTTCTTACCCATGAAAAATCATAGAACTTTCTTTACTATATCGCTCAGAGCAACCATAAGCACAGCATGTGTAACCCATCTTTTTGACTGTTGTCATGTGATTTTATGTTGGAGCCAGAAATTTTGATGTCATGCGCAGTCTATCAGTATATATGGTTGAAGGGTGTGAAGCAAACTCTTTACAATGTATACAAAGTTGTTTTACTAGATGTATACAAATATACATCTAGTTTTTATTGAAACACACTCCTAAAATTTTCCTAAAATTTTTCTAAAAAGTCCTAAAATTCCTACCTAAAATTTTCCAGAAGTATGCTATGATCCCTGTAAGAATCACCGGAGGACCGGACTAGACTGCCATCTGATACTGAGCTTGGTTATGTTTAAGAAACGTTCCTTATCTTCTGATTCAAGGCGCCTTGAATTGGAAGAGGAACTGCAGAAAACCAAATGGGGCATCATTGGGCTAACTGAGGTAAGAAGGAAAGTAGGAGATCTCATTGAACTGAAAAGTGGACATCTCTTCTGCTATCGTGGGGCGTATACTGGCAGAACTAGTGGTGTTGGATTTATAATAAACAAGAAACTTGAAGGATTAAGTTCTAGCAGTTGAAAGTTCCTCGGACAGAGCTGCTCGACTTGTTATCCGACTTCCACCGGACTCAGATTATTCAAGCTTATGCACCCACCACAAGTCATCCTGAGGAAGAAATTGAAAAATTTACGAGGAAATTTGACATCTAAATAACAAGGGCAAACAGCTCTTGAAGACAATTATTGGAGATTTCAGTGCGAAAATAGGGTAACTACATCAGAATGAAACTTTGGTAGGTAAATTTGGTCATGGCAACAGCATGGAAATACTCGTTGAGTTTGCAGAAGCAGAAAGGTTTTTCATCATGATCTTCTTTCTGAAGAAAAAGACACATAGGAAATGGACATGGAGACATCCCAATAAGACAAGTGAAATTAATTTTATTATGTGTAACAAGAAATTCGTCATCGAAGACTGCTAAGCTCATAAATCAAACAAAATGTATTGACATGACCAACCCTTAAAAATCATCATAATACATTCAAGTTGGAACTGAAGAACCGTTTCTCTGCTCTAGAAAATCTATCATCAGAAGAAGTGGACATCTCTGATGCTAACAGGAAACTAACCAAGACTCTTATGGAAACAGCAACAAAAATAGGTGGTACTGTAATTTCCATCGTATAATATGTGGATTATCTGCTAAAAAAGTTAAAAATATAGGTTCTAATAGTTAATGACTTCATGGCTTCCTCTTATTACTTTCAGCATTATAAATATTTAACGGGAATTATCGAGGATAAATTTATTAAGATACATTACCTCTCAAATTTTCGATCTATACACTAGATCTTCGTCACGAAGATCTAGTTTATAGATCGAAAATTTGAGAGGTAATGTACCGTAATAAATTTATCCTTGATAATTCCCATTAAATATTTATAATACTGAATATAGATTCTGCGGATTGTACGTTGATGCGTATAATACGCCGATTTAAAAAAAAAAAAGCTTTTACGACCCTTTGATTTAAAAAAAAAAAAAATCTGCAATGTAATTGTGCAGGGGAGGGGGTATAATTGGAAAAGAAACTCCCTCAGAAGAATTTTTTTAGTTCAGGAGTTTGTACGAAGTGGGGAGGTTGGGGAGGAGGAGGAGGAGGAGGAGGGTGAAGAAATGTTGTTATGAAAGATCGGGCAAGTTGTGGGGAGAGACAGCGAAGGTCATTTTGAATCGTTGAGAAGGACAACTCTGACTGTTGTGCCATCTGTGTTTTTCTCAACCAGCCAATGAATGTACGCACTGCCTGCACGAACCTATGCATTCCTATTTTCGGATCTCATGTGCACTGCCTTGTGTTTAGTTCATCTTTCGCCGTTTTGACCAACATCATTGCTGTCACTGCTATTCATGATGTCTTTGAAAAGGAAATGTTTCAGTTACACTGCCAAATTTAAACTTAAAGTGGTGGACACAATTCAGGATATGATCATGTCACTGCGCGATAGTTTTGAGAAGGTCAGAAAACAATCGCACAGTAACATGCGGAAAGCCTCTGTGCCGCGGTCTAAAACGTAAACAAATCCGTCAGTAAATTCTGTGGGAGAATTCTCCGAAGTTTTTTATTGGCCAATGAATAAACCGATCCCCCAACTCTGAAAGCAGGATTTCCTCCAAAAACTTCCGACTTATACGCGAGTACATATGGTATTTCGGTGACTTGTTCTGTATCAGCCTTTCGTCATTGGCAAGGTGTAATGCAATACTCTGGAGCTGCATCGGCGTGATCTATTGACGCCACACCCTTTATCTGTCCGGAGATAAAAATATGAAAAAGCAACCTTTAAAAATGAATTTTTTTCATTTAATAAAATCGATTTTTTTTCTCTTAATTCTTCAGACTCCTGGTTCATTATGTGACCTACTTTTCTGTCGGAAATTCCACTTCTGGTTCAACATCTATGATGTGCGGATTATATGGCGATTTTTTTTCCTGAATGTCACAGTCTGGGGATTATACGAAGTAAAAAAAAAATTATGTGAATTTCACGGTCTGCGGATAATGCTGCAGTGGGGATAATACGACAAAAATTATGGTACTAAGAACAAGTTGCATACGAGGAAAATATCAGGAAAAACGAAAAAATGCTAATGCAAAAGATAAGGAAGATGAGGACAAATAAAGAAAATTTAACTTCCAAAGTAGAATATATAGAGTTATGCAAGACACTTAGGAAAAACAAGACTGTAGACATAAGAAAATTCAATTGTGCACTAATGAGGAAAGCAATTGAAAATAATCAAAGCCTAAAAAAAGCAAAGGGACATCTCAGTAAGGGAAGAAAACAGATCATGACACTGAGAGAAGATGGCTCTGTAACAAGAAATAGAGGTGAAATTTTGACAAGAGTGAAAGATTTCTACACGAAACTATATAAAAGAGATGATACATCTATTCCAGTCATTAAGAAAGGAACGAGTACCAATTTCCTCCTGTCCTCCTGGCAGAAGTTATGTATGCAATTAAGAACATGAAATGGGGAAGAGCTCAAGAGAAGATGGAATTACCATGGGCATTGTACGGGAACAAGTGGAGAAATAGAAAATACACTCGGCCAAGTTTTCACTAGATGTCTCAATGAAGGAAATAATCCTGATAATTGGAACAATGCTACAATGATCCTACTACATAAAAAAATGTGACATTTAGGATCTCAGGAACTACAGGCCCATCAGCCTTCCATCAGTGGTTTATAAAATCTTCACTAAGGTTCTTTCACATCGCTTGAAGGTAACACTGGACATGGCTCAACCAAGAGAACAAGCTAGATTCAGGAGTGGCTACAGCACTATAGATCATATCCACGTACTGAGAGAACTAATTGAAAGAACGAGGAAATATGAACTCCCATTATGTACCGCTTTTATTGATTATGAAAAGCCTTTGATTCTGCGAAACTGTCAGCAGTTACAATGGCTTTGAAATCCTGCAGTATTAAAGATGCTTACATTAGCATTATTAATAACATCTATGGAAATGCAGTTGCTAAGGTTCCACTATTTGAGGATACAGCACCAATAAAAATTGGGAAGGAAGTGAAACAAGGTGACACCATTTCTCCCAAACTCGTCAATGCCATATTGGAAAGTGTCTTTCAATCATTGAACTGGGAAAACAAGGGAATACAAATTAATGGAGATTATTTAACTCACCTTCCTTTTGCTAATTACATAATCATTTTTTCAACTACCACTTCAGAGCTGCAGAGTATAATCCAGGAACTTGCTGACAAGAGTAAAGAAGTGGGATTAAAAACAAACTTTCAGAAGACAAAAGTGATGTACAATGCTTTTACAAGAAATGAAGATTTATTGATTGATGAGAAAAAGCTGGAGATATAACCGATACCTACATTTACCTTGGACAGCAGATATCAAGCAAAGGTCACATTGATGAAGAAATTAATCCATGTAGGAGAGCTTTTGGAAGAAACAGTACAGTTTTCAAGAGCAATATGCAATTATGTCTTAAAAGAAAAGTATTTGATCAATGCATCCTTCCAGTGCTTATGTACGGAGTAGAGACGTCGACCTTAACTAAAAAAGACATACAAAGAAGCATGGAGAGGTGAATGCTTGGTGTAACCAGGAGAGATAAGAAGAGGAACTTGATCAGGAAATGACAAAAGTGGAAGACATCGTGATCAGAGTAAAATCTCTGAAATGGCATGTGCTGTGCATGTTGCCAGAAGAATGGACCACCAATGGACAACCGAAATTATATATGTATATATATATAATTTCACATTCATTTTATTTTTAAGTAGATTGCCCAGCACATGACAGTTTGAAGGTTTTTTGTTTGTTTGTTTTTGTTTTTTTAATCCTAGTTTGTTTCCAAATTACATAATTGTCTGGACTTCTGAACATTTTGTTTTTCAAAAAAAAAAAAAAACTTTCCCAGATTTATGTTCCAGCTGTTTTGCTATTGTTTCACAATAAGAACATGAAAATTTAATTTACCAAGTAAGAGAAATGCTTGATTAAAATCTTCACCATTACTGACCGTGATGATGTGTGTCTTCTTGAAATAAACATCGAACACAAAGTTTTCTTTGTGTATTTTTGCATCCTTAATTTACTCTTTTAAGAAATTCATTTCAACTTCTTTGCCCTGTTGTTCTACTAATTCGTTGGCATACTCCAAGATGTTAAGATTTAAAAAATTGGCCAGTAGTAAGGGTTAATATAATAATGACAACATTGAATGAGCAGCCATATTGGTCCACAACAATCCACTTCTGAAGACACATGAATGAGGTCCGTGGAATTTCCAAAGACTTGGTGAAATATATTATAATAATAAGTCCAAAAAGTGATCTAAACTTATTTTTGAGTGACCTGTAACTATTCAAATTAATATGGGGTTTGCTTGGGAATCAAAAGTTTTTATTCACTAGTCAAATTTTTTGGGCAGTACCTCTATCCTTCTTGAGGACTCACAGTAGGTGTTGCCATTCATGAGGAAAATTCCAACCTTTCAGATCATCATTTAATGTTTTACCTCTTTTTCTTCCTATTTTCGGTCCTTCTACTTTTGAAGAACTGTTGTTGATGCGTCATACTTCTACAGAGTCCCAAATCACTATGACTTATATATGTCTGTCCAAACCTGTTTTGTTTGTAACATTTTTAATTGCAGCTCCATGTTCTGCCAATCTAATGTCTCGTCCATATAGCTGAGACCGCATTTACATTTTATGTTGTTTGAGTGTTACATGCCGGACTATCACTGTTTAATAAAATGCAGAATTTGAGGGTGTGTCCTCTTCACTGGTGCATTGCTTAGAGCCAATTTATTTCTTAAGCAGTAATTTTTATCATGTGTGGCTTTTATTCAGATATGCCCATTAACCCTATTATTGTGGTAATTTTTTTTTTCATTTTTATATTTTCCTGTATTAAATACTGTGAATATATGTTTTATGAAATCTGTACCAAAGTTTGCACAAAGTTTTTTTGTTACATAGCTGGATCTCAAACTGCATTATTATTTAATATCAGAGGCCAAAGCATTTTTGAGATTCACTAATTAATTTATACCATGTTTTTAGTGTGGAAAAAAAAGTATAATTTTCAAAATCATAAAATCTTCTTACTCTACCTTCAGGGTTTTATGTGTCTGTAATTCCTTTTGTAAAAATAGATGTCTGTAATTCCTTTTGTAAAAATAGATGTCTGTAATTCCTTTTGTAAAAATAGAGGATGTTATGTTTGTATGTATTGCTATTATAAAACATGGAACATTTTTCTAAAACATTTTTCTGTTCCACTTTAGTGTAATGTAAATTAGTAACTGTTAGTATCTTGCTAACCAAAGCTTTTATTATTGCAAAGGGCAGAAATACGTGGTCATGTTTTCATGGCAATCATTATTAAACACCCATGCAATTTTGATGTATTTTTAAACACATCTGTAATTGATATTTTCTTTCATTTCTATTTTAGTTCAGGGCAAGAGTCTTACTTTTATCAACTGTTTGTTGAAAAGGATGAAAAGCTTGTGTTGCCTACTGTGCAACAGCTCTTTGACCAATCATTTTTAGCATCTGATATTAAACTAGGTGAAGTAAGTATAAGTGAATTTATTGCATTAAAAAAGTATATGCGATAAATGAATGCAAGTTTAGCTTGACTGTAGTAATTAACTGCTGAGTTAATAAAAAGTGAATTCAGAAATGTTAGAAATGAAATTTTAAAAATCACAGTTTTTGAAAACTGAGAAGAAACCCAAATTAACTACTTTTTTGTTCCTTAAAGTTGTGAGCATATGTATAACATACATGGCATAGGGTGCCTTACAGAGGTAAAAGTCAGCTTCAGATAAACACATTATGTATGTAGCATTTTTTTTGGAGTCAGTTTAGGTATATTTATGTAAAAACAACAACAAAAAGGCATAAAATCACCAGTTCACAATTCTTATCAAAAGTGGCTTTCTTTTCTTTATTAAATTCACGTAGGATAGAAATTTTTTGAATAGTGCAGATTCTCCTTGAGCCAGTTGGGTAGCATGGGTGGTCATGGAAATCATCCTCATATTTCTCAAACCAGTCCTAGATGTACTGACCTTACGACACAATGTGTTGTCCTGTCGGAATATCCAGTCTTGGTCTAGAAACCCTGTCAGCATAAACAGATGAACATGGTCTGCTATGGTGGTCAAATACATGGTGGCATTCAAAGTGCCATCCGCTGCTGTCAGGGTACCAAGAATTTCCCAGGAAAACATCCCTCAGAGCTTTATACCCCCACCATCTGGTTGTGGCCACAAGATTGTGGCATTTTTGCCCCATCTTCTTTATAGCTGTTCACCTTACCTGCCACCATCCATCCACTTGATGCAATAGGAAATGAGATTAATCAGAGAAGGCAACTTTCTTCCACGGTCGACTCCTATGTTTTCAGGCAAGTTCCGAATTTTTGCTAATAACTTGCTATGTTGAGGAGTGTGATGGTCATGCATTTACACTGTTGGCCCATATGGTAGAGGAATCATTGCACTGTTGCTGTGGATACACTCCTGTGTGCTTCCTTGTTGCAGACCATGGTCATCTGTGCAAAGGTAGCACTCATATTGTTCTAGACAATACAGTCGAGCCTACCCTCTCCCCCAGTCATTAAGCAGCCATGGCCTTCCAATACCCACCTCCTACCATCCACTCTCAGTAGACTTTATCTAAGGCAGCCAAGAAACAGCTGACAGAGTCCACAGTTTCTCAGATATTGGCACTCTTTGCTCTGTATCTGGTGATCATTCCCTTTTGCAAGGGGGTCACATCTCATCCCTTACCTATTACAACCATAATTTCAGCTTCGACTGCTACTGCATGTGTCACAGATAGTGCTGTATACATCCTGTCACAGATAGTGCTGTATACATCCTTGACCTCTACATGTGTGTGTCACCATGCCAGAAATGATCTGATCATCAGATGGGAGGGAGGGTGTGCGTGTGGTCCATATTGTTTTGCTGCTACTGTGTGATTGTTAATATAAATCATACAGAGTCAATATGTACAAACCCTGGGGCACTGTTATTCCTTACTTATATCAAAAGGATGCACACTTTTGTTATGCTTGTAGCATACATGAGATTCTACCGTGGATTCACGGAATTCCGTTTTTTTTGTCATCATTTAGGTTATTCTCGAGATCAATGCAAAACTAAAGAGAAATTTTGAAGGATTTGTTGGGGGGGGGTTCGTTTTTGTGTCTGGGGGATGGTATTTTGTTTTTCAAAACTTTCGAAAACAGAAGTTGGAGGTGTAAAAATTTCTCCCGTAATCGTGATTTCTTTTTCTTGCGATGTTTCTTCTGTGCAGTATTATTGTTAAATGTAATTTTATTCCATAAATATTTGCATTTCAGCTTGGAAATGGAAGAAAAATTCCAATAACGGAAGTTGGCGCGAAAATTTCTCTGTGTTATTCAGGCACAAGATTCTTCAGTGGATTTGAAGAATTCTGCCTTTTCCATCGTCATTTCGATGGTTCTAGTGATCGGTACTGAAATTTGGGAGGGATGGGTGGCGGTAATGATGGTGGTGGGGTTGTTTTCCGACGGTGGGCGGAATTCCGATTTTCAAAACTTTCGGAAACGGAAGTTTGACAGAGTGAAGTTTATCCTGTAATCGTAATCCTTTTTTTCTTGCGATGCTTCTTCTACGCAGTAGTGTTAAATATAATTTTATTCCATAAATACTTGTTTTGCAGCTTCAAAATGGAGGAAAACTTTCCTAAAACGGAAGTCGGACAGAGCGTAGATTTCGCCGGTAGTCGTAATTTTTTTTTTCTCCGCGATGTTACATTTATCCTGTGTTGCTGTTAAATGTAAAAAATATATATATATATATTGAATGGCTCCGAAATCCTGCGGTATTGAAGATGCACACATTAATATTATTAATAACATCTATGAAAATGCAAGTGCAAAGATTCAGCTGTTTGAAAATACAACACACATAAAAATTGGAAAGGGAGTGAGACAAGGTGACACCATATCTCCGAAGCTCTTTAATGTCACATTGGAAAATGTCTTTCAATCACTGAACTGGGAAAACAAAGGGATAAAGATTAATGGAGATTATCTAACCCACCTTCGTTTTGCTGATGACGTAGTCATTTTTGCAACCCCCATCAGAGCTGCAGAGTATGATCCAGGAACTTGCTGACAAGAGTAAAGAAGTGGGATTAAAAATGAACTTTCAGAAGACAAAAGTGATGTTCAATGCTTTTACAAGAAATGAAGATTTATCGGTTGATGGAGAAAAGCTGGAGATAACAGACACGTACGTTTATCTTGGACAGCAGATATCAAGTGAGGGTCACATTGATGAAGAAATTAATCGGCGTACAAAACTTGCCTGGAGAGCTTTTGGAAGAAACAGCATAATTTTCAAGAGCAATATGCCATTATGTCTTAAAAGAAAAGTGTTTGATCAATGCATCCTTCCAGTGCTTACGTATGGTGCAGAGACGTGGACCTTAACTAAAAGAGACATACAAAGGCTGCAGACAACTCAAAGAAGCATGGAGAGGTGCATACTTGGTGTAACCAGGAGAGATAAGAAGAGGAACTCGTGGATCCGAAAAATGACAAGAGTGGAAGACATCATGATCAGAGTTAAATCCCTGAAATGGCAATGGGCTGGACATACTGCCAGAAGGACAGACCATCGATGGACAGCCGAAATTTTAGATTGGATTCCAAGGGACAGGAAAAGACCCAGAAGAAGACCACATGAGAGATGGGTGGATGAAATTCGAAAGTATGTGGGAGTGACATGGAGGAGATTGGCACAAGACAGACCGTTGTGGAGGAAACTTGGGGAGACCTTCATCCAGCAGTGGATTGATAATGGTTGATGATGATGATGATGATATATTGAATACAGTGATGTGCTCCAGCTTAATATTTACATAATAAATTTCAGTGAACAATTCTGTCTTGCTCACGCCGCGTTATATTCACGCTGTTTTGCAGCACATTCTTATTTTTCACCCATGCGGTTAAAAAATTCAGCTTTTTTTTTTTTCCTTAGTCTCATGTTGTAGTCATGAAAGTATTTGAATGGGGAAATGTTCACAGTAACTGTTTTCAGAAAGGATGTGATTAAAAACTAGCAGGTATGTGGAAGAGGAACAACTTCATAATTAACAGGAAACAAGCAGCAGTAATGAAAGGGGGTGGGGGGATCACCAGATTATATTGCTACATTGCCGTATCTAAATCACATTATATCTTCACTCTTTGAGTGTCCTTATACTTGCATTTGTTCATTTGACATTATTTATTAGTGAATATAAATATGTGTTCAAGATATGAAATAACTGGTAGTAATGTTCCATAGTTTATTATTTTTTTGTTAATTCCATAAATAATTGAAGTTAGTATTTTGTGTATGGTCTGGATATTAAATTGGAGTTACCAATTCTTCTGCATTAATTTTATATAAAGACACTGGGCATTCTTTTGTTTCTCAAGTGTGGAGTGGCTAAATAAGGGGAAAACAATTATGTGAGTACCTTTGAGAGCAGTTTGTATGTGAGGACTGAGCAAGATGAATACCGATTTCATTCAACAAGAAACAACAAAATTGATGCAACACGCACTTCTGAAATGTGAGGTCTCCTTCTGTCATTTCGAAAATGCATCTTGGATCAACTTCCTCTATTTCTGGTGGTATACAGCAGCTATGTTTTGGTCACTGCTGAATAAGATTTTGTGAAATGGAACTCTTTCTTCATTGACTTACAGTCTGTCTGTAGTTCCTTAAAAGTTATAGTTTTTCTGGAGTTCCTTAAACTAGTGAAGTAGAAGGAGTGCGCTAACTGAAGTTATTTGGAAAAGTTGTATGCATTCATTTTCATTCAAGTTGACTTTAAAATTTGTAGGAAGTCAATGCAGAACCCTGTCCTCTTGGCATCTTCGTGTTTGCTTCCACAATCTGCATCAGTGCTGCTGCCAAACGAAATGGTTTGTAAAAGGCTGTAAATTGCCTCCTTGTCTGTGCAGTGTTGCCCACATAATATTTTTTCCATGTTTCAAAACTTTCAGACTCAGCAGTGAACTAAAAGCCACTTTATGAAAGATAACAGGACAAACTCAATAACCTTGTAACAACTGTAATTCTAAATCTGTACATATGCATGAAATTGCTTCAAAATTACTGTAGCAATGATAACTGCATTTTACTGTTGCAAAAATGTGAACAATGAGTAGCAAACACATTTTTTGAATGAGTGTCAGCATGACTCTTTAAGAAAGCCACTTCTAATAAAAAAATGAGAGGTAATATAAAGGTCAATTCTGCAGAATAAATACCTGTTGTGTGGTTACCAGTGGTGCTTGTGTCTAAAGACAATGCATTTTTTATCTTCCTTTCCTTTGCCAATTCAGATAAATTTTCCTCTTTCAACTGTTAATGTCACCACATACAACTGCCCACGAGTGAAGCAATCCTAGTGCATAACTATTTCAATGCCGGCAAAGGAAAGGAAGATAAAAAATGCATTGTCTTTAGACACAAGCACCACTGGTAACCACACAACAGGTATTTATTCTGCAGAATTGACCTTTATATTACCTCTCATTTTTTTATCAGAAGTGGCTTTCTTAAAGAGTCATACTGACACTCATTAAAAAAATGTGTTTGCTACTCACTGTTCACATTTTTGCAACAGTAAAATGCAGTTATCATTGCTACAGTAATTTTGAAGCAATTTCATGCATATGTACAGATTTAGAATTGCAGTCGTTACAAGGTTATTGAGTTTGTCCTGTTATCTTTCATAAAGTGGCTTTTTTAGTTCACTGCTGGGTTTGGAGTCAAATCCCAGGGCAAAACATGGTTGTTGTGTTTGTTCTCTGGGCAATCTTCCTTCCCTGGAACCAATGGCTCTAAATTAGGGACAGGTAACTAACTCCTTGTAGCCTTAGATGATCACGGGGTTGTTAAACTCTGATCGTAAAAAAACCCCAACAGAATTTTCCCTTTTGTACTTCCTTTTTCAGGATGGCCTAGGCTCTTTTCTTCTTCGTTATTAATTTCAATTTTCTTATCATTGGACATAAAATATTTCAGAGAATTAACACCTTTATCGTTAAAATTACGTTTATCATAATTCTTTTTAAGTGAAAATTTATCATATAATCACATTCCTCTTTTTTTGGTGCTTGTGTACACCTGGATCTCCTATTGAATTTAGCAAAACCACTGATATTTTCTAGTTCTACAACTGTTTTTTCTTTTTATACTTTTTTTATTGGGAGTGAAAATTACTGCTTCTGTTGCAGTTTTTTTCACTTAATCCCACTTCTGTGAGATCTGTTACATGTTTCAGTATGAGGTTTGTACCATTTTTTGTTTTTTTTGCTTTATTATATAGCCATCTCTTTCTTTGTTTTAACTCGATATAAAATTTATTATTTTTACGTGTAAGTGTTTTTTTCAGCCATTTCATCATTTTGCTTTTGTGTTTCTGATTAAAACTAACACTTTCTGAATTTGAAACTTGTTCTTCCAGGTTCATATAGAATAAATAAATAAAAAATTTAACCTTTTGAAGTCCTTATTGAATATGTGCATCCACATTCTATTGGAAAATTTAGTTCTTAGTAGTTTTTGGAAAAGTTCACCACACAGAGATTAAATATTTTCTCTTTGGACATTTGCCATGCATGAGCACCAATGCTGCAATGCATTTAAGTGCTTCCTTGACTTCTCAAAATTTGCTAGATGCAATTTCATTGCCTTTCAGGACATTGTAAGAAACACAATAGTTTCTTGGTGTGTGAACTGTATTTCCCACCTGTGAATATTTTTCCATTGCTTTCAAGTTTTTTGTATTATGGTGCCATCTGTTGTTCTTTTTTTAAGTTGGAGATTGGAGTTTATATTTCCTACTTAGTCACAAGAAGTTACAGCAGTTGAACACCAAGTGGCAAATGTCCAAAGGAAAATATTTGGTTCCAGTAGCAGAAATTTCCAGTAGCTTCCGTGAACTGAACTTGCCACCAGAATATGGCTAAACAGATTTAATGACTTAAGGTAAATAACCTTTTTTAATTTCTGTTATGAATTTTGAAAAGATGCATATGAGCACTTTAGATGCTCTCCCAGATTTTTTGGTGAACTTATTTTTTTATTGCTTTGTAAAAATAATATCAAAACATTCTTCTGTATTTTAAGTCAAAGTGGAAGGAGTTAAGTGACTTGCATTAAAAAACAACAACCAAGAGTTGTGACATATTAGATTGATTTTAAGCCTGCTTCTTGCAATAATGTTTTTGCAGGTTGTATTTTTAAGCATATATGCCATAATTATCAACTGACCCAGTGTCACATTTCTTTTTCAGCAATAAGATAATGCATGGTAGTCTGCAAAATTTCAAGCTATTCAGTAAATATTTGATTTTGTAGGATTTAAGCACGTTTTGCTAGTTTATCATACTTAATGTTTTAGAAAAGATCTGAAGTGAAATTGCATGATAAACGCATCCACATAATGAAATCCTGGGCTATCATTCTTACAAGGAACCTTCATGATTTTGTGAATTCGATTGCTGAAAATGCATAGCACCAATCGATAGAGCACCGTAAGATACCTCTAAAGAGACAACATTTATCAGCAGACCGCCGATGAGACAAAAGCTACAGATGTTCAAAGTTCACAGAATAACTGGTATTATTGCATTTTCAATGGACATAGTATGTTTAACTGCAACTACTGTGTACCGTAAGGATGATTGTGTGGCTCAGACAAAAATAGGAGGAACAGTGAGCACATTTGAAGAACGATAAACATGGACAATTGGGTTCATAACATGTTTCACAGGTATTGAAATTGAAGCAGTAATCAACAGGTGTAATGAATGGTTCAGGTTTGTCGTCAAGATATCCACTTTTGTAGAAAGTGTATCGGATCATGTTGTGAAAATTGGAGCTGCAAACTGGAAGTGAGTGAGTGACTGAAGGTTCATGAAATTTTCTTGTTGCCAGATTTTTGAAGTCAGAAGATATGAGGATGCTGTCGGTGATGTATTTCACAAAATTCTTGTACAGACCGAAGAAGAAAACATCAAGTGGTTGAATGAGTGAAGTGCATCCATCAGGATTGAGGAGCCATGTCAGTTCAACATTGTCTGGTTTCTGAACGAAATCTCCAACTTTGTTGGTTCTCCATGAATCAACAAGAATGAGAAGCTAGTCTTGATGAATAGAAGGCCAGAAAACATCAGTCATGAACTCTTTCCGGCTGTTCTTGGTCATATTTGCACTGTTACCAGCATAAGAACGAATGTTGGGTGGATCAGCACTTTTGTTGGCTGGAAAGTGAGCACTGGGCTTAGTGCACAAGAGATACATCGGACTCATCAGTTTCCCATCTATTGGCACGACAGGATATATCATGCATGAATAGGTATTAGCTGATGCCGATACAACTTCAGCGTAGATCTTCTTGTCACCTTGCAATAACAAAGTCCGTCCAGAATGCAGCAATACAAGTCCGCCCAAATCTGTGTTGGAGCAGCTCTGTGTCGAAATGGCTTTGGTCTGCATTGAAAACTTGTGAAGGAAGATGCTCGAGTTGTTCAATCACTTGCATTGTTTTAATGACAAATTTGTCTGCCGTTTTCTGTTTCTGTTCATTGTCCTGTCGTAATGACTTTCCAACTTTGTGTGTGATGGACCTGGACACAATCTTGTTTCTGTGCTTGAACTTGTGTAACCACGAGGGTGAAGCCTTGAAAGGAATGTCCAGTCCAAGTTCTTTCTTGACTTGCAATGCCCACATTCAGATGGTATGATCATGAACTATTGTATTTTTGCTGCACATGTCAAAGAAGATCTCTTTTACCCTTTCATTGATTTTCTTCACTGGGTTTTCTTTCAACTTCGAGTCTTCATATCAATACAGCAAAGGAAATCGGTTGCTCAGCTTTTTATATTTGGAGATCACTGATGACTGAATTCGCCATTTACCTCCTTTTTCAATGACAAGAGGGGTGTCATTTGGCTGGAATGTCCAAAAACGATAAGCTTTTTTGAGGTATATGTCGCCAACTTTGTCGGCCTTCACACGCTTTTCCGGAGATGGCTGGATGTTGCTGTCATCGTCAGTATCAGCAGGTTCTTGCTCACCATCATCATCAGACTCGAAGTCAAGTGTGTTGATAGTCTGTACCTCGAATTCCCTGTGTTGGAGCTGCCGACAAATTTGATGGAACATAAGATCTCCAGAAGTTGGTTTATCATTTTAAGTACCAAAATGGTCAAGAAGAAATTAGACAGATCGTTTAGGTTCCTATCTAATCATGGTTCGTACACATCCTGGAATTCCATGTTGTCCTGGAAATGTCCTAAAATTCTGTTACATGCCCTGGATTTATATCCATTCCCGTCTTTTTGTCCCTGCACGACGTTTTGTAGTTGAAGATTTTTCTGCTGATATAACTTATGTCTGACAAATTTCCCTCCCCACCCCCTGCAAAATGTGGGGGGATGTTGGTTTTCTTGTCTGTTAGCAGTACTGAAGCTGCATTATTAGTTCTTTTGTAAAAGAAGAAAAAAAAAGATTGTACATATGTTATCACTTTGTCGGTTCGGCCCGCGACACCATATCTCTGCAACTATTAGTTTGATTTGTAAAATTCGTTTCGCATTGGGAAGATTGAAATGTGAGAATGATGATCTTTTAATTCCATTTTTTCCCCCGATGCACAACTTCACCACTAGATGGAATAATGCAGATCCTATCAAATTCAAATTAAATTTTATTTCATATCATCATCATCATCATTGTCAACCATTATCAATCCACTGCTGGACGAAGGTCTCCCCAAGTTTCCTCCACAACGGTCTGTCTTGTGCCAGTCTCCTCCATGTCCCTCCCACATACTTTCGAATTTCATCCACCCATCTCCCATGTGGTCTTCTTCTGGGTCTTTTCCTGTCCCTTGGAATCCAATCTAAAATTTTGGCTGTCCATCGATGATCTGTCATTCTGGCAGTATGTCCAGCCCATTGCCATTTCAGGGATTTAACTCTGATCATGATGTCTTCCACTCTTGTCATTTTTCGGATCCACAAGTTCCTCTTCTTATCTCTCCTGGTTATACCAAGCATGCACCTCTCCATGCTTTTTTGAGTTGTCTGCAGTCTTTGTATATCTCTTTTAGTTAAGGTCCACGTCTCTGCACCATACGTAAGCACTGGAAGGATGCATTGATCAAACACTTTTCTTTTAAGACATAATGGCATATTGCTCTTGAAAATTATGCTGTTTCTTCCAAAAGCTCTCCAGGCAAGTTTTGTACGCCGATTAATTTCTTCATCAATGTGACCCTCACTTGATATCTGCTGTCCAAGATAAACGTACGTGTCTGTTATCTCCAGCTTTTCTCCATCAATCGATAAATCCTCATTTCTTGTAAAAGCATTGAACATCACTTTTGTCTTCTGAAAGTTCATTTTTAATCCCACTTCTTTACTCTTGTCAGCAAGTTCCTGGATCATACGCTGCAGCTCAGATGGAGTAGTTACAAAAATGACTACGTCATCAGCAAAACGAAAGTGGGTTAGATAATCTCCATTAATCTTTATCCCTTTGTTTTCCCAGCTCAGCGACTGAAAAACACCCTCCAATGTGGCATTAAAGAGCTTCGGAGATATGGTGTCACCTTGTCTCACTCCCTTTCCAATTTTTATGTGTGTTGTATTTTCAAACAGCCGAATCTTTGCACTTGCATTTGCATAGATTTTATTAATAATATTAATGTATGCATCTTCAATACCGCAGGTTTTTAGAGCCATTGTAACTGCTGATGGTTTCACCGAATCAAAGGCTTTTTCATAATCGATAAAAGCCATGCACAATGGAAGTTCATATTCCCTCGCTCTTTCAATTAGTTCTCTCAGTACGTGGATATAATCTATTGTGCTGTAGCCACTCCTGAATCCAGCTTGTTCTCTCGGTTGAGCCATGTCCAGTGTTACTTTCAAGCGGTGTGAAAGAACTTTAGTGAAGATTTTATAAACTACTGATAGGAGGCTGATAGGTCTGTAGTTTCCGAGATCCTCAATGTCACCTTTCTTATGTAGCAGGATCATTGTAGCGGTGTTCCAATCCTCAGGAATCTTTCCTTCATTAAGGCATCGAGTGAAAATTTGGGCGAGTACTGTTTCAATTTCTCTACTTGCTTCTTGTATGATGTCTACAGTAATTCCATCTTCTCCTGGAGCTTTCCCCCGCTTCATGTTCTTGATTGCATGTGCAACTTCTGCTGGAAGGACTGGAGGAACTCTGGTACTGGTATCTTTCATGATGTCTGGAGTGCATGTATCATCCCTTTCATATAATTTGGAGTAGAAATCTTTCACTCTTGTCAAAATTTCGCCTCTATTTCTTGTTACAGAACCATCTTCTTTTCTCAGTGCCATAATCTGTTTTCTTCCCTTACTGAGATGTCCCTTTGCTATCTTTAGGCTTTGGTTGTTTTCAATTGCTTTCCTCACTAGTTCACAGTTGAATTTTCTTACGTTTTCAGTGATACTTTTTCTTACTGTCTTGCATAGCTCTATATATTCCACTTTGGAAGTCACATCTTCTTTAGTTGTCCTCATCTCTCTTCTTTTTTGCATCAACATTTTCGTTTTTCCTGATAATTTGTTTACATGCAACTTGTTCTTAGACCCAGCTAATTTTGTTGCTGTTTCCATAAGAGCTTTGGTTACTTTTCTGTTAACTTCAGAGATGTCCACTTCTTCCGATGTTAGGCCTTCTAAAGCAGAGAACCTGTTCTTCAGTTCCAACTTGAAGGTATTATGGTGTTTTTTAAGGTTGGTTATGTCAATAGATTTTGTTTGTCTTATGAGCTTGCCACGTTCAAGTTTAGTGTTGAGGTGCATCTTACATCTCACCAATCTATGGTCACTACCTGTGTTGAACTTGTTTAGCACGCTACAGTCTTCTATGACGAATTTTTTGTTACACATAATAAAATCAATTTCACTTGTCATCCCATTTGGATGTCTCCATGTCCATTTCCTGTGTGGCTTTTTCTTGAAGAAGGAGTTCAAGATGAAAAACCCTTCTGCCTCTGCAAACTCAACGAGAGTATTTCCACGCTGGTTTCTGTTGCCGTGACCGAATTTACCTACTGAAGTTTCATTCTGTTGCCGTTGCCCTATTTTTGCATTGAAATCTCCCATAATTATTTTCAAGTGCTGCTTACCTTTATTATTTAGATGACAAATTTCCTCATAAAATTCTTCAATTTCTTCTTCAGGATGACTTGTGGTGGGTGCATAAGTTTGAATAATCTGAGCCTGGTATCTTTTCGAGAGTTGGATAACAAGTCGTGCAGCTCTGTCAGAGGAACTTTCAACTTCTACAACTTTATCCTTCAGTTTCTTGTTTATTATAAATCCAACACCACTAGTTCTGCCAGTATCTGTCCCACGATAGTAGAAGAGATGTCCACTTTTCAGTTCGATGATATCTTCTCCTTTTCTCCTTACCTCACTTAGCCCCACGATGTCCCACTTGATCCTTTGTAGTTCCTCTTCCAATTCAAGAAGCCTTGAATCAGAAGATAGGGAGCGTCCGTTGTACGTAGCCAAGGTCAGCATCAGATGGCAGCCTAGTCCGGTCCTCCGGGGATTCTTAGCACCCTCTGCCTTCATGTCGCACTGGCCGCTGCCTTGGCCAGGTACATTCCAGCTGCCGGAGACTGAGGGCCAAGATTTAAGTTGTGGAATCATTTTGGAGGGGTTTGGCCATAACTCACCACGCTGGCCAAGCGGGTTGGTGAGTGTGGGATAGAATTTCCTCTAATCCCGATGGTATAGTTATACCGCTATTGGCGGTCGTCAGAGCCCCTTTAGTGGGAACAGGATGCACCACGAGAAGGCGGGGTAGACATTTGTCAAGGAGAGGCTGTGATGTTACGCATCACCAGACCTTACATCCCTATTTCATATACTGGCTTCTAAATATCTGATTGAAAAATTCTTTTTCTTTTTGATGCCATTTATGTCGAAGACTATTTTAGTGACTGTCTCATTTTCAAGTAATGCATAGATTTTCTGCTAGGGGGTGTAAAGGTAAATCACGGTTTTACTGATATCTCTACTTCTAAAAGTCTGATTTGAAATTTTTTTCCTGCGTCAAATACAGCTCCTGATGGGAAATGTTTTACACATAATTTCTCATTTTTGGTGAAGAATGGTTTTGGCCACCAGGGGGCATAATGTTTATTTCGGCTTCTGATGTATTTGCAACAAAATCTGAGCTTCTGGAAACTAGATTGAAAAAATTATTTGGTGAGCAGATACCGCTCACCTCGTATAACCTTTTGAAAATACCTCCTGCTTAAAATAGTGCATAGTTTTCCCACCAGGGGGCGTAGATGCATATCTTATTTTTGTTGGTATCTCTGTTTCTAGGAGTCCTATTTGAAAAATTCTTTCCTTGTTGGCAAAGATTTTTGGTGCAAAATATTTCTCATATAGTTTAAATTTTTTTAACACCCAAGTGTACCTTTAGAGGGCGTAAGTGCACTTTTCCGTTTACAGCAATACTGCGGGTCTAAAAACCAGATTGAAAAAAAAAAAATTCGATCAGATGCTGCTAACTATGAAAACTTCTTGTGGGTATTTTCTTTCCAGAATAATGCACAATTTCGCCACTAAGTAGTGCAAATGTTTAATATATTTTCTCAATATCTGTACTTCTAAATGTCTGATAGTGATTTAAAAAATTCTTTTAACACCAGATACCATTTACCTTCTGGAACATTTTAGGTTTGCATTTGAAGAGGTTTGTAGTTCACAGTTAGGTGGTGTTTGTGTAGTTCCGCTTTTAGCTGCATCTCTGCTTCTAAAAACCCTATTGAGAAATTTCGTTTTTACTGTATGCCATTTGCTACAGTAAAGATGGGAAGCAAAGAAGATTTTTGCTACAATAAGAAGATCCCCTTTAAATAATATGCAACTTTCCCCCTAGGGGGCATATAAAGGTCAAAACCTTTTTCTTGCTATCTCTGCTTCTGGGAGACGTATTTGAAACGTTTTTTCCTTAGCATAGCTTTTGCCATGAAGAAGACTTTTCGCCTGTTTTCAACTTTTCCATTAACAAAATTCATCCGCTAGATGGTTTATAGCTGTATCAAGTTTCCTTCTATTTCTTTTTTTTTAATTGTTTAATTTGAAAATCGGTTTTTGATACTTTCTTTCTGCTATGAGAAACTTTTTGTGCACCATTTGTTAATTTTTATAACATACTTTTTAGCCACTGGTGAAAGTAAGTAGCTGATGTTTTATAAGCAGCAGATTTTTTTTTTTGGTTTATTTTGACCTTTACTGAAATTTGCTAATGAATACTTATGTAAAAATTTGCTGTAAAATCAATTTCTCTCTAATATGAGAAACTTAAATCTAGTTATTTCTTAGTTAATACAGACAATTGACATGGACCAGGAACATCAAACAGAAGTCATCACTCTTTTCACGTTTTTTATAAGTGAGTCACCGAAAAATTCTCATCGGCTGCCACCGGTAATCAAACCCAGGTCTTCCAGTTACGTGCCAGACATGCTTCCACTGCACCCTCAAACTCCTCCAGACTCTGTCGCGTAACTGCTAAAACCCTGGGTTTGATTCCCGGTGGCGGCCGATGAGAATTTTTCCGTGACTCACTTATAAAAAACGTGGAAAGAGTGATGACTTCTGTTTGATGTTCCTGGTCCATGTCACTTGTCTGTATTAATTATTCATTTACCTACTAGTTATTTGTTCAGTTGCTGCTTACCATCTTTGGTGAATCCCCAGCATTGTGCGGAGCTCCAAAAAGCAACCTGCCAAATAGCTTGGCAGTTAGTCGAATGTTAGTCTGGAGGAATTCTAGGCTGCTGTGGTGCAGTAGAAGCATGTCCGGCGCGTAACTGGAAGACCCTGAGTTCGATTCCTGTTGGCGGACGATGAGAATTTTTCCATGACTCACTTATAAAAAAACGTGGAAAGAGTGATAACTTCTGTTTGATAGTTATTTCTTAGTATTTTCCGAGCTAACTAATGACTTCTGCTATAATTAGTTTTCTAATCATGCCCAGTTAAATTGCCTTGATCACTGATGAAAGCAGCTGTGCACATAGCCGTTGGACGTAAGGTTTTCCCATTATTCTCTTTCATTTCATTCTGGAAATTTCTGTGCACACTTTGTTTGCTGTGAGTACAAATTTTAAATATAGCTAGGCATCAATATTAGAAGCTTGAGCATCAATTTTATGTTGAAAATTCCTTCCCTAAATAAAATCTAACACAAATCCTTACTCCCATGAGTACTTTAAGAAATAATAATCCCTTTGTGCCCCCCTCCTTTGAAAATGTTCCAAATATTTCACCTTTTCTTAAATTTTCAATGTAAGCATTATTTCAAAATAATTAAATATAAACAGTGTTTTATATATTAATTGTGTGGTATATGAAATCATTTCAAGAATAATGCCACATTTATGTTCTAACTATAGATTTTATACCTATATATTTTTTGGTTTTATGTTTTTATTTTGTTTTGTTATTTGTTTCAATGATTGAAGTGAAGCCAAAGTAGAAAAATATTTTTTTTTCAAAATCAATTTAGTATAATGTATCTAAAAGTTTTGTAGAAATTAAACCTGGTTACATTTTCAGTGACAGTTTTGGTATTTCAGTAATCTGCAATTCTGAGTTTCTTATTAACTGTAGCAGATATCATTTTCAACATTTTGCATTCTGTTTAATCAAGCATGTAGGGAGTTGTTTGTTGTAGGCTACAGGTCGAACAGACCTATGGTCTCAGTATATTTTAAGTAAGAGCATTTGGATCATATGTCCTGGAAATGTCTTGGAAAAGTCCTGGAATTCTATGATTGAAAAAGTGTATGAACCATGAATATTGCATTCAAAATGAGCAAAGACACAATTAACTTTTTTTATAAATCAAGTTATCACAAAACGTTTTGTAGATTCATGATCTACAAGTTTACATGAGTCAAGTGATATATAGGTTTGCTATATTAGGAGCCTAAGTGAACAGTGTTAACCTATACATGGAGCAGCGTGACTTACCTCTTTGATGGTCGTAGACTAACTGAAGGATCAGCTGTAGCGCAGTCTTTGCAGTTCGTGTTGACTGCATCACCTCCAGTGGCTAAAAAAGGCAAATCAAAAGAAAAATTTCGTTGAACTTCGAACACATTTATTTTCATCCTTGTTTTCTTCATTTCTTTGGCAGCTTAAACCAATGATGATAAGCATTTTCAGCGATTGAATTCACAAAATTGTAAAGGTCCCTCGTTAGTATCCTTCATAGAAAAAAAAAAAAATACCAAACAGTTTTTAGGAAAAATAAATACTTGGAGTTCTAGAGAGATTAAAAACTCGTGAGAAAAAAATACCCCCCCCCTGGTATATATGCTTTTATAGTAAACAAGAATCAACTTCGTTTCAAAATTTTTTGAAGAGAATAAAAAATGCTGTCAACGATTAAAATTAAAACCACTATAAAAACATTCTTGATCTATGGAATGAGTAATAAATTTCATTTAAGACTTGCTATACAGACTTAAATAATAAAATTAAAAAAAAAAAAAGTCTTCCAAATCTCGAACAAAGAAAAAATATTCTTGCTGGCAGAAATGATGTGTAGCATGCAATGCTCCTATAGACATTTTTTCTATATAGGAGAATTAGGTAGGCAAGTGTAGGCATACACTGAAGATCCAAAACAGTATGATCACCCACCTAATATGATGTTGGTCCTCCATGTGCCACCAAAACAGCTGTTAAATGGCAAGGTATGGGTGCTACAAGACTTGTAAAGGTGTCTTGTGGTATCTGGTACCAACATATTACCAGCAGATTCTTTAACTTCTGTAAGTACTTGGTTGAGTTGCTGCAAGTTGGATTCACTGTTCCAACACAAATCACAGATGCTCAATTGGATTGATGTCTGGGGAGTTTGGAGGCCAGGGCCATACCTGGAAGTCTTCCTCATTTTCCATGAACCATTCTTGAACAATCCAGGCAGTGTGGCATGGCACATTTCCTGATGAAAGAAGGCACTACTGGAGGGGAATACCGTTGCCATGAAAGGATGTACCTGGTCTGCGATGATGTTTAGGTAAGTGGTAGATGTCCTGGTTTCCTGCACATGATTGACTGGACCCAGGGTTTCTCAGCTGAACATTGCCCAAAGCATTGCATTTCCTCCACCAGCTTGTCTTCATCCCACAGTGCATCCTAGTGCCAACACTTCCCCAGGTAAATGATGCACACTTTCCTGGCTGTCTACATGGTGCAACAGAAAATGAGATTCATTGGAACAGACGACCTCCCAATCATTTAAGGTCCACTTTTGATCTTGTGTACCCATTGTAGGTGCTTTTGATGATGAACTGAGATTAGCATGGGCACTCAGAGAGTCCCAAGGGTACACAGCCTTGTTTTCAACTGGATTCGATATACTATGTGTTGTGGCACATTACTCCCATCACCAGCATTCAAATTACTGGCAATTGCAGCACGGTATCCCTTCTGTTGGCTCGTATGATACGAGACAGCCTTGATCACGCTAGTTACGTTAAATGAAAACTTTTACAAAAGTTTGTAAGTTGGAAGCTTTCGACCTTATTTTAGGTCTTCATCACACCAATGGAGGACTAAGATTGTTGCCAGATTCTACATTTGAATGTTTTCTATTTTTGTTGCCAAAACTAAGAATTGATCTCCAGATCACTGGAATGTAGAGATCTGGAGATCAATTCTTAGTTTTGGCAACAAAAATAGAAAACATTCAAATGTAGAATCTGGCAACAATCTTAGTCCTCCAGTGGCGTGATGAAGACCTAAAATAAGGTCGAAAGCTTCCAACTTATGAACTTTTTGTAAAAGTTTTCATTTAACGTAACAGCGCGATCAAGTTACCTTTATTTGTTAATATTGTTATGTGTTTTGCCCATCATCGTCATGAGACAGCCTTCACTCATCTCTTGCATCAATGAGATATTGTTAACCCACACATTGCAGGTGGTTCCTGGTTTTCCCCCTCCTCAGACCACTTTTTGCAGGTACTAACAACAACTGATCATGAGCACCCCACAAGCCTCGGAAATGCTCTGACCCAGCCGTCTGGCCATTATAGTTTGGCCTTTGTCAAAATCTCTTAGTCCACTGCCTTTCCCATATGAAGGACAAGAATCATTTTGATTCACAGAGCTCAGTATCAAGTGCTATTTATGCCTTTTATGACCTTCACATGTGCCATCATTTACCTGCAGTTGCACCGATTTATATAAAGATGCCTTGGTCCTGATGTTTTAGCTCTCTAGTATATATGTAGGATACAAAAATGCAATACAAAATTTAGTGAGCAAGGGATGACTAAATAGATGTACTTAACATGTAGGACATGATTCATGAAATGGCACTCCTTTAAAAGTTTTAGTTCATCAACTGAACAGCTTTAGTTCCAACTTTTAAAGACTTAAATTGCAACATTATTTCTGTAGTTGAGAAACAATTTTGCCTCTTTCTGCATGCCATTTGTGATGATTTAAGTTTCACTGCCCTTTTTGGAAAACAACCAACAGAAAATCTTTTCAAATTGTCACTCAGCAGTATAAGATCATGCCAAACAAGTTGTGCATAAGGATATTTAGATCCTTTAAGAACAGGAATTGACTCAATGATTTTCACATAAACCTCGCTTGCAAACTTGACTTGAATTTCAAATTATAGAAATGTGCTCTCTTCTAATTTCTCATGCACAATATATGCTGCTGTATTTTTTAGCTCATAAATGTTTAAAAACTGTTTCAATTATTCAGTACATTCGTTGAGATCAATAACAGACTTAAACCAGGAGTTAAAGTATGAAATTGCTGGATTTGGGAATAATTTTGGTGTAAGTTTTGTAAAATGCTTTCTCAAAAAGCTAATGTAGACACTTAATTTTTCTCCTGTATAAAAATGCCATCTTTACTTTTGTGACCAAATGTATTTGTGAAGAAAACTTCTAAGTTTCAGTTGTAGACGAAAATGTATAGTTATTAAACTTACCATTCTGAACAGGTGTGCATCATTCTAAGACTACCTTAATTGCAGTGATTGTTTTGTGGAACTGAGCTAAGTGAATGATTTAAAAAGAAATTGATTCTTCCATTCATATTTGCTTATACAGTGGAATTTCTGCCAAGGCGGTTAAAACCACTAGTTGTAACCGGTTAAAACTGGCATGGCAGAAACTAGTTTGTGCCATAAAAGTGGCAATAGCTGGCAGAAATCCAGAAAATAATTGTGTCTTGTGTAATAAAAACTTACTGAGTGCCACAAATAGCATATAATGAATTACTGAAGTACCACAAATAGCATATAATGAATCCATATAATGAATAGCATAGGGGAAATGCATTTTAAAGTAAAACAAGTTCAGTTGCAATGTTTACAGTATTTATTCAAAGGTTACATCACAGTAAATTCACCATTCAAATGTTCTTTTTCCACAAAGTAGTTGACAGCAAAATACCAATTTTGCTGCTCTTTCCAAACCCAAACAATTTCTTAATTTATTGTGAATAAACAAAAAGCTTGAGAATATTCTTTCAAGCCCAACAGAACTTGCAGGCAATATCATCATTGTGCAAGCAAGAGTTATGAAATCTTCATTTAACGTTGTTTTCTTTAAACCAGATCACCATGTAGAAGCTGAGACATTTTCTAAGACTTCATTGGAGTAATATGTTTCAGGAAAAGGAGCTGATTTTGTAAGGTTTAGCACTAACAACTTTCTTGCAGTTGATACATTCAACTATTAGCTTATTATTTACTTTTTTCTGCACTTAAAAACCCTAAATTGGGTCTACTGGCCTACCACCTCTAGTAGTAGACATAATAAAAATGTTCCCATAAGCTTGAAATAAATAATACACTTTATTTCAAGCTTATGGGAACATTTTTATATTGATTGAATGACATAATAGCATAAACAGAAGTCAACAAAACAAACTACATTCAAACTTTCTTTTTGACAAAATTACTCCCCTTGCTTAAACATGGCACCACGTCTGAAATATGTAAGACAAGCTGTGATTGGTGGTTCATTGGCTTTAATACAGCTTATCTGGTTGGTGTACTGGAGACAGAGTCATAAGCCAGTGAGGTTCTTCCTTACAGCCAGTCTGCCAATCATGTTGCTTCTTATATTATAGCCAAGGATCAAGCATGTCAAAAAAATATATGTAATATAATATTTTAATTATTGAAATGATTAATTATTACAAATTACTATGATACTAAATTATTGTAATAAAAAATATTTGTCATCTCTGGTTTACTATAAATTCCATGTACTAATTGATATAAAAATGGTTTAAGTACTTTTTTTAGTTTCTGCCATTGTTGCCATTTTCTGCCGGTTTAAACTGGTTATATCCAGTTAAACCAGCAGAAAATTTTTAAATTTTTTCTAGTTTTTGCCGTGCCAGTTTTCTGCCACTTGCACGGCAAAAACTAGTTTCTGCCGGCAGAAACCCACCCCCGGCTGGGGAACCACCAAGAGTTGAAGATGACTGAATAGATGATGATGAAATAATAAATAACTCACCACTTTTCTTTTAACACATTTTTTTTCTTGGATAAATGAATTTACAGTAGAAAAGCTAATGACTACCTTTGGCTACAGACTGGCTATTCAAGTTGAAAGGCTATTAAAAAATCTCTTAATACACTTTATTTCAAGCTTATGGGAACATTTTTATATTGATTGATAGAAGAAGTAAACTACTTTTTTTTCACTTACAAGTCACCAATACATTCTGAATATGACCATTTATATGTATAAAACCTGTTGCTTATTCTCAGAGGAACTGTTATTGAATTTTTAATGTGTGAGTTTTCAACTTTGATTTGTTATGGTTGTATGGATGACTTATTTATGATAGTGGCACTTTTCCAGGTCCCACCTTGCCTTCTTATTCAAATGCCAAGGTTTGGGAAACAGTTTAAAATGTATCCCCGAATAATACCCAACCAGTACTTGGACATCACTGATGTTCTTGAAGATTGTAAGTACATTCATGAGTTTCTGGTTCTGAATAAAATAAATATTCAAGTGAAAATTTTGCTATATCTCAGATATTTTGTTGGGTATTAAGCTGGTTCCCCTCCTGTAACTGAAAGCAATTTATTTAGGTGCAGAATATGGTGTGAATCAAGAACTCTGTAGAAACATCATGGAAATTACAGGTCACCTTTTTTGTAAAATTTGTGCTGTTTTCATTTTTCTATAAAATAAGATCCATTGTTTTAGAGCAACCATATAAGGCTCATTTTAAAGTTTAGAATCAGCACATTTATAACAAATATGCTACAGCATGAAACCTTTAAAAAGATTTTAGTTACAAAGACTGTAAACTTTGGAGAAATTTTATTTCTCATGCAGGGCTTGAATAATATCTGAAAAGTTACATGCACAGCTAGGGTATGTGCAGAAATTATTTTCCTGCCCAGGTAGTAAAAGCTGGATGCCAAGGAAAATTTATCTTTTAAGGAAAACAAATCAGAATCCTCATTTTTTTAAGTTAAAAAAAAAAATGATTTTTTTTTTTACATATTTTGAGGGTCTATATTCAAAATGTTCAATTTAAGGTTCATTTTAAAGGTCTGTATTCAAAATGATCAATGCACAAAAGTTTGTATATCTCAAGTTTTAAGATGCTGATGCTGAAATTGGTATGGAATGGTATGGTGATGAAATTGGTATTTGAGAAACTTAGTGATTCTGCCATGTTCCTTTCATTAAATTAAGCTAAAGGTTGTTTAGACCATGTATTACATGGCTTATTCATATTGCAATATGTCAGATGTCTAACATAATATCACTGTTTCACACGTTATACAGTTCATGCATTTACCGGGCTACCCCTAAATAATGAAAACATGCGGTTAATAACATTAATGGCACTTTAGTTAATATTATATTTTATCAAATTTCATAAAATAAATTCTAACTACTTACAATGAATAGATGATTTTTTTTGTCATAATCTTCAGCACTGTTTATATTATATGTTTAGTCTTGATTTTTACAATAGGCTGTAGGATTAATCTTTTAATGTGGTTCTTATTTCGTCCTTTGTCACTAAACAACGGATGCTAGTTCCAGCAGAGGCATGTGTCCCATCGCTGACTATAAACAACATTTAGAGCAAAAGTACATATGATTCCAATTTCTGGACCTAGAGCTTAATATAATTAAAGAAGTGATATTCTTTTGTTTTTGGCATTCCATAAAAATAATACAATTTCCGGTGATTAGCAGTGAAATGAAACATGGCATGTGATGACTGTCCTTTTTCTTGTAGTAGGAAATTCTATTCCAAACTTTATTTTTAAATTTATTTGCTCAGATCAGGCGAGTAGTTTTGTTTATTTACCGGCCCAGGCCAATAATTTACATGCCCTGGGCATGGTATTTTTAAGCCCTGTCTTGGTATTTCAGCGCGCTTGATCTTCTTCTATATGCGACTCAGGTAGAAATAATGGTGGTTGCATAGTGTTCATAAACATATGATATATTCATCTAGCGATTTTCAATGCAAAGATATATTACTGTGCAAACATTATTTTAGCTTTCAGAAATTTCTGTTAAGCATAAAATTCTTTGTTTTTTTCCCCAAATGAGCATGTTTTACAAGTGATATATTATCATAAACTATTTTCAATCTACTGTTGGGTGAAAGTCCTCTACAAGTCTGTTCCACAAATCTGTTTCAGGCCATTCATTTCCATATTATTCTGGTGTGCTTTGGAATTTCATCCAGCCATCTCCTACGTGGTCATCTTCTGGGTCTTTTCCTTTCCCTTTGTATCCAGTGTAGTATTTCAGTTGCTCAGTGGTAGTCAGTTTTCCTAGAAATATGTCTTACCGATTGCCACTTAAGGGTCTTTTTTTTGATCATTTTTCTGATCTATGAGTCAGTCCCTGTTTCTATCTTTCTTGGTTACACCAAGCATGCATCTCCAGGTTGCTTCGAGTTTTTCATAGCTGCTGTATGTTTTTATCTAGTTAAATGAAGTAATATGGTATATCATTATAAAAATGCATTTGGTTTGTAGCTCTTAATGTGTTCTTTTTTGTAGGCAGAATACATGTTAGGCTCTTAATGTGTTTAACAACTTCAAGAAAAATCATTTTGACATTCTTGCCCCTTTAAGAAATAATTTTTCTGCCCCACTACATGTATGAACATTTGCTGTAGTTCTTTTTATTTTTAGTAAATTTCCATAAGGAAATGCATATTTTCAAATTCCTTAGTCTCTTCTTCATATACAAATGGTTAAAGCAAGAAGATTTACCTTTTTTTAAGCAAAATTAAAAGTTTAAAACTAGTGCTTGCTTTTCCATTTTAATCGTACTGTCATCTGTCATGATCTTTAGAGTTATTTTCTTTGTAAAGTGATTTAAAGTCAGTACTGATTTACTTTGTTATTCATATTATGCTGATCATCAGGTTTTTCAATGATTTGTGTCAGGATCTTTTAATTCTAGTGTAGGAGAGAAAATTTAATTTATTAAGAAAGTATGCAAAAGCATTTGGAATGGAAGAGAAAATTTGCATTGGCTGCATAGTAAATTTGTAGGGAATGTAAAGTGTTTCAAGATATCGTGAAATTCAAGTTAAGAAATTTTGAGGGATGACATCCATGCTGTGATGGTATTTATGCCACATAAGTGCAGTACAGACAGTTCTGTAATATATTTTAGTATTAATTGATCACCTTGTACAAATAGGTGGGAAAAGTCCTGAAGCAAAAGGAAATGAAATAAAAAAATGTGTGAATAAAACATTGCTAAATGTAGTTTTGAATAATTCAGGGATCATAGCATACTTCTGGAAAATTTTAGGTAGGAATTTTAGGACTTTTTAGAAAAATTTTAGGAGTGTATTTCAATAAAAACTAGATGTATATTTGTATACATCTAGTAAAACAACTTTGTATACATTGTAAAGAGTTTGCTTCACACTCTTCAACCATATATACTGATAGACTGCGCATGACATCAAAATTTCTGGCTCCAACATAAAATCACATGACAACAGTCAAAAAGATGGGTTACACATGCTGTGCTTATGGTTGCTCTGAGCGATATAGTAAAGAAAGTTCTATGATTTTTCATGGGTAAGAAACGAATTAAATACCTAAGTCAGTAAAGTTCAATTACTTAACCAGAAACTTGCAGCTATTGATATAAAAGTATAGTAACTTATGAAAAAAAAAAAATGGAATGCATGTTCCAAATTCTTCGCAAATGTCCATCACATTATAAATCACAAAATGTAAACAACCCGATCATGCATGTATATAGCTCATAAGTAAACTTACCTGAAGAGTTTTCATTATATATGAGGCGTATTCACATAATACACCGAAAACACTGAAGTTCTGCAGCGTAAATTAGTAATCATAACAGCATTTTTACACGAAATTTGGAGTCTGATGATGACGTGCCCAATGTTTGAGCCATGGCGGCTTTGATGCAGCTATTGCCAATGCGCAGTCCATTAGTATATATGGTCGAAGTTCACACCCAAATTTTTTGCATAACCTCTAATGTCTAAAGTTTAAGTATGATTTACTTCTAATGTTCAGTTCTTATCTTTTCATGTGTTATTATCATATTCAAGTATATTTACCACATTCAAGTTTCACTTTGAACATTAATATGCTGTTGAACCAGAAGCAATTCACGATTTTCACAGTAAAGTTTTCAGGTTTCACATTAAATTCTAATATCCTAAAAAGGTAATTGAAAACCAAGAACTATGTACAATTGTTCACTGAATTACTTTTTTCATATTATTGTTTTAACCTTTTCCTGATTAGCCTATCTTTTTCTGCTTCCACCACAACTACTAATTTACTTTCAGTTTTCTTTATTTCAGCTGAACCTTGTATGATCAAGTTAGAGGCAACTGCTATTTCAACAGTATTTTGTTTTTCTACAGCTTTTCTCATTCTTTCTGTTCCCTCTTAAATTACTGCTAGGGAGGCTTCTTTATCTTTTTTAAGCCTATTTATTTCTGCATCATTTTCTTTTATTTTGTCATCAAACTCAGCTTTTCTTTTTTCTCTAGCTGCTTTTTCTTATTTTCCCTCTCTTTCTGCTTCCTTTCTTTTACCTTTTTTGATTCTTCTTCCTTCAGCTTATCAACATACTCTTTATAAAATTTATGTGAATCACGAACACTATTTAACAAATTTCTTGTTATGGGAACTTTACTTACACATCCATAGTGTTTAATGGCCCCTTTAACTATTCTTAATGATGTTATAGTTGAGTCTTTTAAGTTAGCTTTGTCCTTCCTTAACAGAGCAGTGTTAACCGAAAATCCCCTTTCTGCACCAGCATTACCATGAGGTAAAACTAATATTGACTTGATGAGTTTAGCAAGATTTGAGTATTTTTCTTTTCCGCTAGAGTCTTTAATACTAAATACATTATGCCAGTAATGATCAATTCGCATTGGAATATGCCCTTCCTCTGAAAATTTCACTAGTTCATCTAGAGTTGGCTTATCGCAATTTAAAAGTTTCCACTCTTCTCTTACTCAATCAATTTGTTCCTCAGAAAGATGCAAAACACTTGAAATTCTGGTTATTTCCGAAAGTCCTTCAGTGACTGAAAGTTGAGTTGACTCTTTCTTTGGTTCTTTTACCTTTAAAACTTCTATGTCTCTTAGCTTTTGATTGCAGAATGGCAAATTTGACTTTAAATATTTTGTGGTTGCAATTAGTGATGATCTTACATCTAAGAGAAATAATTTCTGCCTGGTCTCCTGAACATTCCTGAGGAGATTTTTTGTCTTCATACCAACTTCTAACTCCCCTAGTTTTTTCCATGAATTTTTGTTTTCAAAATCTACATTCTTTTAGGTCTTCTCCAAATTTCCCTGCAATAACATCATCTTGGATAAACTGAGCCATAACATTCCTCATTAAAGTATTTAAATCAGAATATAACTGGTGTATTTTTGGTTCTTCACTCTGATAACATAATGAAAACTTTTCAAAATTTTGGTGTGAAAATGAAATTAATGCTAAATAGCAAGCAGTTAGCTCATTTTTCAGGAAACAGTGAATTCTTTTATACCAAATAAAGGTAACTTGATCACGCTAGTTACGTTAACTGAAACTTTTATAAAAGTTCGTAAGTTGGAAGCTTTCGACCTTATCTTAGGTCTTCATCACGCCAATGGAGGACTAAGATTGATGCCAGATTCTACATTTGAATTTTTCTTATTTTTGTTGCCAAAACTTAGAATTGATCTCCAGATCAACGGAATGTAGAGAGGAGATTCGGAGTTGCATTCTCTTTGCAGGCTTCGTTTTCTTGTTTCCTGCAAGACTTCTGGCATTATTCCCCAAGCTTTTCAGATCTGCAAACCCATCTTCAAAGGACGGTGCCGTGCATTACTACAGGAAACCAGCCATAACTTCCTATCTGCCGCTATCCGTGACCTGCGTTCCTCCATTGCTAAAACTGAACTTTCCTGCTACATTAGCTACCAATCACTGGCTGCTACCACTCATCCTGCTTTGCTTGATATTTTCATGGTTCGCATCAACCAAACCCTCACAACAATTGAAGTAAATGAATATGCTCGCCATACAAAGAAATTCAATTTTCTACTCTCCAAGCAAAAAAGTCAAGCAGCATCTCCGTCATCAGCCTCTACTGACAAGCCAAAGTATGTAAATCTTTCTTCTGTCACTATTCCTCCTAGCTTGGATAAATTCTTATCATTAGGCCCAAAATTTTCACCTGCTCTTCCTATCAATCTTCCACAAACTGTTTCTGTTATAGAATCAGCCATCCACAGAACTGAGACTGTTCAGCAGCCTGTACTTCGTGCCAACGCTGCTGTTATCTTATCCAAGCAAAATTCTGTGCCAATCAAGTACTCTTCTTCTTGTTTAAAAGAATTCAGGTCATTTATTCAAGAAAATGACCTAGCCGTATGCAAAGCAGATAAAGTTGGTTGCCCAGTCATCATTGGTAAAGAAACTCTAAACCAAAAAGTGCTTTCTTTTCTTACATCTGCTAACTGCATCCCTTTACAGTCAGACACCACCAACTCACTCAAAAACTCAGTTGACAGATTAGCTAAGAAAGAGACTCTTCAATCCTTCCTTGGTGATATATCACCCCCTCCTTACTTTAGAACTCCCAGGCTCTTCCTGCAAGTGAAACTGCATAAAGCTGGTAACCCCATCAGACCTTTAGTGGAATATTCTTTTTCTCCAGCAGTAAACCTTGAAAAGAGATTGGTCCTCAAATGCAAATCCCTGGCAGCCAACCATCCTCATACAGTTGTCTCTACTTCAAACTTCATCCACAACCTTCCTAATTCCTTTTCTCCTTGTGATAATCTGTATACTCTTGATGTAGAATCTTTGTTTCCCTCTGTACCATATTTTGATTCCTACATGCTCCTCATGAAGAAATTGATTCTTCATTTTGAACCCCCGGTCCTCTTATCAAAGATCTTTATGATTGTTTCCACACTATTCATCAACACAGTTGTTTTGTTTTCAACAAAATTGCGTATAGGCAACAATCTGGTCTCCCCATGGGCTCACCTCTTTCCCCTCTGCTTACTGAAATCTACATGCAACATATTGAAGTTTCCATCATTCCTCTATACCCTTTTCAACCTTCCCTATGGTTAAGATATGTAGACGACATTTTCATTAGCTGGCCACATTCCGAGTATGAACTACAGATACTGATCAACTCCATTACGGAAAAATTTCCTTCCATTAAGCTCACTATATCTAAGGAAGTAAATCACAAAATTGATTTCCTGGATGTATCTATCTGCAGAAACGCTGATCTCTCCATTACTCGTTCCGTCTATCGAAAACCTTCTGCGGCCACTAACATCATTCCCTACAAATCTTGCACCCTGCATCTCTACAAACTTGCAGCATTGAAGTCCTACATCCACAGGGCTCATATCATTTGCAACAACCAACTCTCTCTTCAAGAAGAACTCTCCAAAATTTCTACAATAGCCCTCTCTCATGGTTTCCCTGCTGTTATAGTCAACTCCCTCATAAAGAAATATGAAAACCATTCGAAAATCGAATGCCTCCTTCCTCACAAGAAAGAAGACCTGAAATTCTGTGGTTCTGTTCCTTACCATCCTTCCTATGCTTATAAGTTACAGATTCTTTTTAGAAGTTTTGGTTACCATCTTGCCATTAAATCTACCCCAAACATCTTGAAACTTCTACAAAGGGATAGGGACAAAGTTGAAAGCCTGAACCTCCCAGGAGTTTACTGCATTCCTATCTCTTCTTCTACTGGGGATAACTTATACATTGGAAGCACATACAGGAGCATTAGCCATAGAATTTTAGAACATAGAAAAGATGTTTCGAAAGCCAATCCCAATACCGCCTTGTCTATTTTGACAATGGAAGACACATCTGCAGTTCCCCACTGGAACGAAGCAAAACGAATTGCGTCTTTTGACAATCGTTTTGCCCTCCGTTACCGTGAAAGCATAGAAATTATGTTCAACTCAATGACTTGCAACTCCGAATCTCCTCTCTACATTCCGTTGATCTGGAGATCAATTCTAAGTTTTGGCAACAAAAATAAGAAAAATTCAAATGTAGAATCTGGCAACAATCTTAGTCCTCCATTGGCGTGATGAAGACCTAAGATAAGGTCGAAAGCTTCCAACTTACGAATTTTTATAAAAGTTTCAGTTAACGTAACTAGCGTGATCAAGTTACCTTTATTTGTTAATATTGTTACGTGTTTTGCCCATAATCGTCATGCTTCTTTTATACCTTGCCGAATTGCGTAGTTGTTTTTCAAAGATTTTTTGAGATGGCAAGAAGTTTAAAAAATATTCTGTAATATTTAGCCATTGATCCAAGAGCCTCTGGGCTACAGAACCAACGGTTAACCATCTATTGCTGACATGACGCAAAAGAAATTTGGCTGTGACCAATGTTATATCCTGGACAGATTTATAATCCTCTCGTCTTGCAGCACTACTCTTTAAAAAGTAATGCATATCAGTAGCAAATTCGTCAAAATCTATATTTAAGCTTGTCAAAAAAATTTAAAATGCATTACTAACAACATGCAGGTTGCAAAAACCTAGTTCCAAAGATTTCTGGCCTGTTTCTTGTTTTACAACTTCATTGAATTTGCGTAAAAAGCACTTATTTACATTTGGGCTGTCCATGGATACACAAATAATTCTGTTCAACGAAATATTGAAGGATGATAACACATCAAGAATTTCTTTTAGCAAAATATCTGCTGTTGCATGACCCAGAAAAACGCTTGTTAGGTATCGGCAAGAAACTGAATTTATTTCTGAAGACCAGTACCTGAGATACACATCCAACTGCCGTTTCACTTGTGTATTTGTAGTTTCATCAAATGCTATAGTAACCTTTCCTGGGCTACTAGATGCAATGTCTTTTTCAAATCCTCTTCAAAATATTTTGACAATCCATGTGATATCACATAAGCAACTTTTTTCTTTAAGTTGCATTTTGGCTGCAATAGCAGAATCAGGAAACATTTCTTTGAAAAGTTCAACTGTTTCAGTGCATGAAACAAAAGACATTGTCCTTAGCAACTTTCATGGCCCGTAATGCTTCAGCTTTAGCCAACTGTAAATCATGACTCGGTACTTCACTAATATTTGTTTTGGGCTGAAGATCCCGTCCTCCAAAGGCTTTCAGGATGGAATTATTTTGAAATTTACTTTGAAATTTCTGCAAATGTTTTTTTTTCCTTTATGATGCGCTTTTACTTGTGAAAAGCCACTATTAGAAATGTTGAAAATTTCTGAACACAATATACACTTAGCAGAAAATATTGTTTCAGTTGCAGAACACCATTCTTTCAACTTCACTCCATCCAATTCTTTGGCGAGCCACGCATCTTGAAATTTCGTTTTGGATTTAGGCATCTTAAACACTTGTACTACTAACCAGAAAATGAAAGGGAAGTACAAAAACACGTTCCAATATTGCAAAACCAGACAACTTCCCGAAATTTGGCTGCGAGGATGTCAGAAGATATGAAAAAAAAAAAAAAAAGCAGGTCACCACTAGAGAACTGAACCTGCACACAGCACAGAGAACACCATAAAAGACGCAAAACCAGAAACTATCATACGCATCTCATGCAAGTTCAGTCAAAGCGAGTCAGAGCCGAGATATATTGCGCATCGAAGGTCGCTGTCGCCGACGCACGATCGAAGGTCAATGATCACGTGCTCTACTGCCTGCCACGATAACACTCACCTACCATCTCATCGTCATTACCGAAGGTTACGGAAGGAGACCACATGTTTCCTCTTTGCTTCCACCTACCTGCGGTTTACAATAACAAAACATCAGCAGAAAGAGGAGGTTCCACAAGGCATGTACAAAAATTAAGTACGATCTTCTGTGTGCCACGGAGTTCGTCTGCAAAGCGCAAACCAGGGGTGAAAATGACCCCTCCCCTTTTCCCTTAGATCTCGTTACTCTCGAAAACTGTCCGAAGGCAAAAAAGTGGAGCGCCCGCCCCGAAGCAAGTGCATCTCGATGGCGTCATTTTCCCTCCCTTCAGCAGCACAGCATATAGGCTGTGTTTCTACAATAACAGGTCTTTTTACCTTACCGTAATGGTAAATTTATTGGCGTTAATAACGGTTGTATTTTTAATAAATAAGCTTACGAAAATTTTAGGAAGAATACCAAATTTTAGGTATAATTTTAGGAATTTAAGGAGGGTCACAAAATATTAGGAATTTTAGGAGGAATGCGATCCCTGATAATTCAGTTGAGAACTGCTACTGTTTCTTCACGGCATGTTACTGGGCAACTTAAAGCTAGTAATTGCTGCTCCTATGATGTACCCAATATTAAAATTGGATTTGTTACATATTACTGAGATTATTCTGAATTAGCGTGTGTGACTTTGCTGTAAGATATTGTCAAGTAACACTGAAGAATTCTGCTTCATCCATCTCATTTTTCTTCTGATCAGTACCTTTTGAAACTTAGAACTTACAGCATGATTCATTCATACATGGATACCCTAGAAGAAAGTAGAATTTCAGTTGTACTATAATTTTATCATGTAACCCACAGATTAGGTATTCAAAAATTTATAAATTTAAGATCTGCAAATAATGTATTGATACCAGTGACATGCACTTAAAGGGATCTAGGAAATAGGACCATCTTTTTTAAAATCGATTTTTTGTAGAATTTAATTTACTGTTACACATTTATTTTCACTCATTTAAATATCCACCCAGCTTTGGAATTGTGAAATTTGAGCTTGTTATCGCAATGCAAAGTAAATGGATATCTCTCAAAGTTCAGCTCGTTGAAGATTCCTTGGCACTCCCAAAGACTCCAAAGTTTAACCTTGGAAACTAGAAAAACAAGGTTATTGTGCATGCTCGACTCTGAACAACCCACACGAAACAGAAGACAATCTCCATAGAGTGAGATGGACATAAAGCAGACCAGGAGCGTGTTTAAAAGTTTGCACGGTAAAAGCAACATGATGTCACTTTACTGTACTGGTATTTTTTGTTTTTTCATCATTCAGTTAAGTTCAGTTAAGTGAGGTAAGTAATTTTACATTGAAAGTTTGGTAAGTTGAGTGTGTATCTTTATATTAAATGTGATTAAACTGTGCAAATGCATTATAGATGTTCTGAAGGAATGTCCTTTTGGAAGAAAAGATTACACGAAAAAACAGATGGTTATAAATAATGGGAGGCCAATTACTGAACTTCTTACTGCAAAATGCCAAGATAAAAATTGTGAATACACTAGGCACTTTTCCAATTCCGTTTATTCTAAAGTTCTGTGGTTAGCAGGATGTTTAAATGTAAATAAATTCCTTTGCTGACTGTGCTTGCCCTTTAGCTCTAAAAAAACTGTGTGGAGCAATGATGGTGGTTTTTGTGATCTAAATAATTTATGTAAGGCCATCGCTAAGCATGAGAAGACCAAGAATCATACATCATGCTTTCTGAAACTTCAAAATTTGGAAATTACATTGATTTGCAATTATATCATCAGCACTCTCTTGAAGTTATCAAACATAATGAGCAAATTCAGAAAATGGATCCATGCTGGAACCTTTAAAAAAAACATGGTCTGTTTCTTTGCAAAACAGGAATTGCCTTTACATGGACATGGTGAAACAAGTCATTCTCTCAACAAAGGTAATTATGTGGAGTTAGTGAAATTCACTGCCCAATATAAATTTGTCAGCAGATCATTTGAAAACTTCTACTATATTTCGAGGCACATCTCCTCTCATACAAAATGATCTTATAGCAGCTGTGTATGAAATGAAGCCATAATGCAGGAGTTATCAAAATCATTTGTATCAATTTTGCTGGACAAATTGTCTGATGCCAGCAACATGTCTCAGCTGTAAACTTGCCTTCATAATGTTGATAACAATAGACATGTGCAACAAAGATTTTAAAATTTTATTGATGTAAGTGCTAATAGAAGAACTGATGCTTTATTTAAGCATGTTAATCAGATAATTCAATGCCTTAAACTTGGAAGCAAAATCATGGGGCATCTGTTATGACAGGAAATGTGGGAGGATTGCAGACCAAAGTGCAACAAAAATATCCCCAAGCCTTGTTTGGGCATTGGTGCTCACATTTATTTATCTTGTGCTTCAGCAATTTGTAAAAAAATGTTAAAGAATGCCAGAAGTTTTTTTATTACTTTAACTGGATTAGGATCTTTCTTCTCGAAGTCAACAAAACGAGTACAATATGCCCTGCCCCAGTTCATGGAAAAGAAACTTCCCAGCATTGCTCCTACTAGATTGAATTTTTCTTCTAGACTAGTCAACACTGTGAGAGATTATAGACATCAGCTTGTAGATTTTTTTGAAAGTGTTGAAAACTCAGATCTTCGGGATTGTGAAATTGATTTACAGGCTTTCGGGTGTGCTTCTTTTTTGAATAGCTCCCAATGCTGTTTTTTACTGGAAGTATTTTCTTCTATTTTCATCCATACTAACATTCTCTATGTTTTCAGGCAAAAAACATGGACATAGCTTCCTGCTGTAGAAAAATTAAACATATAAAAAGAAGTGGTGAAAGAAGCTTGTACAGATAAATTGCTTCAAGAAAAAATTGGGTTATTGCTAATCAAAAATTAGTTGAAAATTTACAAAACCCCAAAAGTGAGGACCCTGAAACACTTCACCAGAGACTATTCACTGAAATAATGGATAATTTGTGTAATCAGATTCATGAAAGGTTAAAAGAATATCAAAATCTTGAATTTTGTACCTTGCTGGATGCAAGCAAATATGAAATTATGAAGGAAAATGTTCACAAGCCTGCATTTAAGGTGTTACTCCAAACTTTCAACAAAAACTAATTCTGTGTGTTTGTGAAATGAACTGCCCATTTTGTACTCATCTGGCAATGAAATGTACAGGAAATCAATCCACAAATAGTGTTGTACATGGCTGAGAAAAAAATTAGCCATGGTGGTGCTTATACTGACTATTCCATTGACAACAGCCATAATGGAACATTCATTTTCTACACTAAGAATAAAAACGTACTGCAGATCAGCTCAGTGCCAAGAAAGACATAATGGTTTAGCTCTCCTCACTATAGAAAAGGCCTTATTGGAACAGCTAAGAAATAACCCTAAGTTCAATTTCCATAATGCTGTAACTGGAAGCATGACGATGATGGACAAAACACGTAACAACAAATAAGGTAAGATCATGCTAGTTATGTTAAGAAATTAGAACTTTTACAAAGAAAGTTCATAAGTTGGGAGCTTTCAACCTCGTCTTAGGTCTTCATCATGCCTATGGAGTTTAGTCCTCCATTGGCATGATGAAGACTAAAGACGAGGTTCAAAGCTCCTAACTTATGAACTTTCTTTGTAAAAGTTCTAATTTCTTAATGTAACTAGCGTGATCTACTTCCCTTTATTTGTTGTAACTGAAAATGTTTTGGCCCAAACAAGACATCTAGAATTCATGTTTAAGTGAACTGAAAAGATGCTCAACTAGTAGCAAGTATGTAAATTAGTTGTGATATATAATAATTACATCATAATGCACATTAAATCCTAAGCATTCTTAAATCTGCAATTGTAATGCAAATTTTAATATTGGCTGAGGCTTTTTCCCTTTCTTTGTAGTAAAACGATTTTTTATCAAGTGTTTGTATTCCTTCTATTTACAACTAAGCATAGCAGAATACACCCTTCTTGGAACCAGCACATGCCTCTGTGTAATACAGGTAATACTGCACATAAGAAAAAAACATAACATTTTTGTGGCACTTTGGTTTTTAAAAAAATTTGCATTGCATTTGACAAGAGATGTCATGTATTTGAAAAATTACCAGAAATGCATTGACAACAGAAAAACATAATGCAACACGAAGGTAAAGGCCCACAAAGAGTCGGAAATATTTTTTTTACTTATGATCATTTTGACAGAAAATATGATGCAACAACAGCAGTATTATTGACTCTCACATGCTGTGGGAAGCTAATCACCACACATTTTCATGGGTGTCACAAGAAGGGCTCCAAGTCACACCATGTCAAGGATGATTTTGATATTGTAGTAGGTGATATGTCTGCATTTTTCCAACATGGATGATTACCAACACTAGATTTTAATCAAAGCATAACTATACCTTTTGAGATAGTCTTTTATTTTGCGTTTTACGGTTTTAGTATAGCACAAGTTATTTTGCAAGCTCGAAAGGTCTTTTCTTTCCTGCCACTTGGGCTGCAAGTGACAGGAAAGAAAAACAGAGGAAGGCAAAGGAAATCATGGGAGGACCAGATCCAGGAGTGTCTGCACGAGACTTAAAAGATTATGAGTATGAAGTACAGAAGGTCTTGTGTATGTCGTGTGATGGGTGTGAGTGAAGCTTGAACTGTGCCAAGATCGCTATAAATGGAGACGTTTGATAACAATAAGGAAATAATCAGTTAAACATGTATCTGGTGGATTATCTTTCTTTGTGCAGCTAGCCTCTGAATCTTGATGAACAACGTAATGATATGTATGTATGAAAGGTCGTCTTGGCTTCTTCTTGATGCAGTGCCTTTTTTTCTTTTATCTAGAAATGTGTTTCATATCATCTGTTTTTAGTTGCACTAGGATATCAGTGTATTATACAACTCAGGCATTTAAAGTGTGTTTCCAGTAATTTATCTGTAGTTTCCTTGGTCTTTTACTACCAAATAGTTCAAAATGATAACGTGAGTACAAGCTATTAATATGCAAGAAATCCACTCAATGTTTAAAGAGACTGCCTAACCTGAATAATAGAAGCAAAAGTAAATCATCTAAAGAATTTTTTAAAGAACATGAATATTTTTATGGTCTATGTTGTATATTATCCTGTGCATGCTCATTTACAAATATAAGACTTAATTCATATATGTTTCTTCTGTTGTTATCTATTGTTATGGTTTCACTGGCTGATGGTAATTTTTTTATGCGTGTGCTTGCTCCATTTCTAGTTTGTTTGATTTTGGATTTTTTCATTTCTGGGCCTTGACTTTCTGTTCTTAATATTTAGTTTCATGCACTGTAATTGAGTTACAATTCCATGGATAGGAAGTATCCGTGGCACAGTATTCTTATTGCAGCTTTTATGTAAGGTTCCCTCAGTTGTGATTGCTTCTTAATACTTGATTTGTTTTTCATTGTATTGCATTAATATTTGGTATATGAAGTCATGTTCAAATTATTGCATATGCAATATTGGATTAAATGTAGATAATTTCTTTATCCTATTGTATAATATGTTGATTAAGCATATGTTCGTACATATTGTAGTATCTTTGTTAAATCAACGCCGTGTGGTCTTTTTGTATTTGTTGTTTTCTAGAAGGAATCGCGTACTTATTCGATATTTTTGTTTTACTGCTTTTTTCATTATTATTGATATCTCAGTGCTTTTACTGTCCATCCAAAATTCCAGTTGTACTTTTTGCAAATTTGTTTTGTAATTATATAAAATAGATCCACAATACTTTTTATTTCTTTACTGCTTTTCTTATAGATCGTTTTATTCACTACTACTTTAGGGTATCCATATGATTGTATGGTGTGATTGATCTGTAGAAAATTTTTCTTTGAATGCTGGAAATGTTGAACATTTTTTACATAATTTGTGATGCTTTTTCTTTTGTGTAACCAATAGTTTGAATCACATGGGATCAGCAGTGATAATTATCTAGATTTCTGTATGCTTGATAATCTGAAGATGCATAAATCCTCATTGTATGTTTGTAATTATGAAGTCTTAATACTGTAGAAGCAGCATGTTGTTTACTACAGTGGCATGTAACCTATAAGGAGTTTATGGAAATATTTATTTAGATCAGTATTTCTCAGTCATTGGTCCACAGCCTGTTTTTACTGGTTCAAAATTTTTTGTTGTTGATCTGTCTTTTTAAAACTTTTAAGTTAAAGTTAAGGAATTCAAACTTAGCAAAACATTTTCACGAACAGATTACAAAGATCACTTATTTATTCAGCTTTTTCCACATAAATTTATTAAAATTTAATCTCCAGGACACTATAACAACTGGTTCAGTTAAAGTAATGAAATCAATGTCTCCAAAAGGTTATAAAAAATGAGATTGTAGCACACATGAAATAATAATTGCTAAGTGTTGCCATATTTTTGATTGAATTTGCAAACTTGTCAGACTTGTGCACCATAATCATTCTTCCTACACATCTGAGAGCATTTTCCTGAATGTCTAATGACTGCGATCCACCAAAAGAAAAGTTGTATGCAGAAAATGTGTGGATTACTAATCTGTTTTTGAATAATTAAAACCACCATATTGTCAAAAGGAAGTAATTGATATACAGGGTGATTCAAAAGCCCCCGAACTCTGAATTCAAATATTTCTACCACGAATATAGTGATGTATAACTATTTTTACAGACTGTTATATTGGCACTCATATTTACAGGTAATCAAAACCACTTTACAATAGATGCTGGAATTGTCCACCATTCTGTTGAAAACACAAATTTACCTGACGACACTCTTTTCAGTTGTTGGCTGGTATGTCCCTCACTGCTGATAATGATGTTGTTCTGCAGGTCCTGTACCGTCTTCGGGTTGTTGTGGTAAACTAGTGTCTTTCAGATAGCCCCACAAATTAAAGTCTGATGAGCGAGACGGCCAAAGTTTTTTTGAGATTAATCGATCCTGGAAGAACTCGCGGAGCATTGTCGTTTGACGTGTGGCATGTTGCTTCATCTTGTTGAAACCAACAGTAACGTTCGTGTTCTTGCAGCATTGCTACAAATTGATGGATGAAGTCTGCATACACAGCGGAATTTACAGTTTTGTCAAAAAAAAAAAAAAAAAAAAAAAGGTCCTACAATTCGCCGTCTAGACATGGCGCACCACACTCCAACTTTCTGACAGTGAAATCCAACCTCGTGCAATGCGTGTGGTTCTCCGCAGCCCATATGCGAGAGTTTTGGCTATTGACGTATCCATTCAAATGAAACCTTGCCTCGTCACTGGAAAACGTGTTGTTAAGCTGGTTAGTCACATTGTTGCGCATGAAACTAAACTCTTAAATCATTGGCAGTAGGCATTGTGCTTTTCCGAGTCCAAAGGATGTAGCTCTTGCACTACTCAAATTCTGTACGGCCATAGCTTCAGATGTTTAGTAGCCCTCTGGCAGGCTGAATAAGATGCCCCTAACTCTTGAGACAGACGCAGAAGTGACTTCCGGGGAGAGCACCACAGACGGTCAGCCGGTTTAAGGCATATCCTGAACACTGCTTGTCTCGCAAAACTGGTTCACAAGGTCATACACAGTTGTTTTCCCTGGTATAGGAACATCAGGAAACTTCCTTTAAAAGAGCTGGATGCAACGTTGGTAAGATTTTTCCACAAAATAAACTAACAAAGCGACTCTGTTCTTGCGTGAGACTCCTGGCTGACTGAACGTTACTGCTTGCCTGCATAGGCGTAGTGTCACGTGGCGCAGCTCGTTCTCCAAGGCAATACACACAACAGCCACAAGCAACAATACTAATGTATCTTTTATGGTTTTACAGCAAGTACGTTTTAAAATATAGAGTTCGGGGACTTTTGAATCACCCTGTATAAAGAAAAGATGTAGATGACAGAACTGTGCTGTAGAATGCTGCTGTTTGCTCTTTGTATTTTTTCATGAATTACTTCCTTGCTATTACAGCTAATCTAGTTCAGTATTTTTGCAGGTGATTGAGCTTGTCCATGCATCATGTGCTCCTGGTTGTCCATTGTGGTCACAAATATCAGTGACTGAGGTGATTTGTCACTGGGTTAAGGACAACCTGCTGGATTTTAAACTTGCATCAAAATACCTTATAATAGCCAACACTTGCCTTAGCTTTAATCAGAATTAAAATATGCATTAAATATGCAGTGTAACTTTAATCAGAATTAAAATTATGCCAGTGTCGTATTAATCTGAAGAAGTCAATGCATTATGCTTCTTTTTTGTCCTTATTTTATTTTAGATTGCGTAGATCAGATTATTTGTTAGATTACAGGATTAATGTGAAAAAAGACCAAGCACAAATCATAACCATATCAAGAGCTGCAATCCTATTTTGGAAAAGTTGCCTAGAATTTAATTTTAAACTTTCATTCCTGTGAAATTTATAAAGCATTCATGATCGTATTAATTCACAGTAAAATTTTTTTCCTTATTTTTGCAGCACCACGCCAATGTAGTATCTGTGGGCAGGTGGCTGAATATGAATGCAAAGAATGCTATGGGCAGTTTGGTGAAGGACTGGATAGTATTGCTTTCTGTCAGAGGTGCATGGACAAGGTATGAGAAAAACTCACATTCCTGGAGTTTATATAAAGAAGTACTTGTTCTGCATATGCATTTTGGAAACAAATTACCAGAAGTATTGAAATTTACTTTGTATATATACACTGAAAGGACTCTTTATTGCATATGCACTCACCTAATAACATGTGGGCCCTCCTTTTTTGCCAATGGGAGGGCCCACGTGTTATTAGGCAGTAGCATATGGCATAACTACCAGGTGTTGGAGACCTTCAGGTGGTATTAAGGACCATGATAGCTCTCTGTAAAACACTGCCTGTAGTAGGTTTCAGACTAGAATGCATTGCTCCACTTTGGCCCATGAATGTTCAGTTGGGTTCAGATCTGGAAAATGAGAGGGCCATTTAAGAATACCAAAGTCATACATGTTCCTCCAACTAGTCCCCTTTCCCCAAAAATCAATGAGATGGGGCATTACCTTGTTGGCAAAAGGCATCCTGCTGTGGAAAATGTATGGCTATGAATAGATGTCAACATAGCTCTGTGTGGTGATGATAGTGCACTAGGTCCAAGGGATCCCAAGGTGGCCAATGTAAACCATCCCAAATCATTAACCTCTTCCATGGCCTTGTATGGTCTACAACGCACTTCACATACACCCTTCTGTTGCGTTTGGAAACTCTGATTTGTTGGATCAAGCTACCCATTTCCAATCTTCCATGGTCCAGTAGCAATGTTTCTTCTCTCACTGAAGCCTCATAGCCCAGTGATGTCCTCTTAATGAGGGCACTTGATGTAAACTTTGGCTCTTAACCCAGTCACACACACACACACACACACACACACACACACACACGCCATCATACATTGCAAGTGGTCTTCGCACAAACCTTTGTAAGTGCTTCATCGTTGAATGCCAATGCTTTTCTCTATACTGTTGGTCTTCATTTTGACATTACGATACAGGAGAGGGGGCTCTCACCTTGAATATTAATGGCTTGTTTATGGCCACATTTTACCTTACTTCTGATTTCAGTGTAGTCCTGGTACATGTGCAACTGTCACATGCAAAACCCCATCTTCCTACATCTGCCCAGGAACAAACTCACTCAGTCAGTGTTTACCCATCATCACAGTTACAGGTATGACACAGCAGGCATGTATCTAACCTATTTAGAGCCTCCAGGGGGTGCAATGGCTGGCCACATCAATGTAGCAGGATAGAGAGGTTCATGGATGAGGGTGGTATGTATATAATAAACCATGCTTTTAGTGTATAATTTGTCCAACTAATGTACCATGAGTTTAATTGATGCCAAAATGATCGTTTCCCTGTAGTTGTGCAGACTATTCAATACATGAATTTCTTTATGTAAAACATTATTAAACAAATGTATTTGATAGTTATTCAAAAAATTCAATATTTTTTTTGTTTGAGTTAGTTATACCTTCAGATTCCTTCTGTGGCAAAACAAATAACCTACTATCAGAGATTGATATCAGTATTTTTTAACTTTGTTTTACAATAAGAAATAAAAAGGTTCCAATAAATTTTGTCAATAAAGAACATTTTTGTATGCATGGCAATATCCAAATTAAGTAAAAAAATGTTCAGGATGTGAAGTTGATTTTGTCTTCATTAGAAGCAAATGTCACTCTTCAGACTGAACTTGAGTTTGTCTGAAACATGTTGAATCTTTCATTGAACTTAATCTGATATCTCTGACTGCAAATAAAACATCACCATAATGACAAATTTTTTCACAATTTCAATTTTATGCATGTGAATCTTAACTGCACTAAGGAAAGTGGAAACCAGATCCAATTTCGACCAAAGATAGGAATAGTATAAATGTGTAAATGTTTTGAAGGATTACAGTGAATTTTATTTAATAAGTCCAATAAAACAGAATAATATGAATAATACTAACTTGTTGGACGTTCAGTAAATGAGCTGTTGAACATTGTGTGTTATAGCATTCCAGGACTATTTAACCTGAGCTCTTAGTTGAGGTATTAAAAGTGCAGGTGAGGATTTTGTCGTTAAGTACATTTCAGACAGAAAGAATTGGGGAGAATTCTAGTGATCTTTTCTTGCATGTGATGTTATAAATGCTTGACAAGCCAGTCTGATAATAGAAGTATGAGGATGGTGTTAGTCTGTTGGAGCACCACATTCTCCATATTTACTAAAATTGATAATTTAAGAAGTGCATTTGACATTTTTAGTGCAATAATGAGCTGTAACACTGCCCTCTATGAACTTTTATGCTCATCTATATTCTTGTATAATCTTTTTCTTGTCATATGATGACTTCCCAAATCATTACACTGTGAGGTTGCAGTGTGTTCCTTTCTCTTTCTTTCACCCCCTTCTAGATAACTTTTGACTCCCATTCATCCATTACCCTTGCTGAACAAGAAAGAGCTCTTATCACAAAGTAGTGGCAAATGCTCTTCTAACTTCCATTTGATCTGTGCATACCACTGAAGATATTCAAGTGTATGAACTGACATAGACCAGTTCGTTGGGCTACAATTGATTTTAGAATTAATTTTATACAATAACTTCAGAAATTGGCTGAGTGCCAGTAGTTTGGTACACCACTGTACCTAATAACATGTTGGGCTAAACTTGGCCTTCAAACCAGCATGGATTCAATGAGGTACAGACAGGTATGCAGACTTCAACCACTACATAAATTGTTGGTCCACTATGGGTTATGGAAAGCATTGAATATTCTACAGAAATCAAAAATCTCAGTGAAATGACTTTTTTAATGATATGCGTAAAGTTTATTTTCATGTTTTCTACATTCTAACATTCATTAAACTTTTTAAAGAGTCAATTCCTATTAGTAGTTCTAATTCTGACTATTATATAGCTCTAATCATTCTACTATTATCTTTTATGTGTGATATTTCAAAGTAACTTGTACAATATTCTAGAGGATAATGCTTACCTTGGCATTCCTTTCTAGCGATGCGAACATTTCACACACGTGTTTTCCGGTCTTTGTTGATGTTATTGTCCTAAAGTCCGTTGTATGAGATGACTGGCTTTACTTCTCACACTTTTCGCTGGGTATACTCATTGGATCTTTGCCTTAGGATTCAAACACATCAATTTTTACCGTTCTTTATACTCGAAATTTTCGTTCATACTCTGGGCATCCTCAGGAGCGTGGCGACTTTACCACCGATGTTCGTGGTTAACTTTGCGCTAATGGAGTCCGATATTCCATGTTGCCATTCGTCGGATATACTTTCCTGGATATATTTTGTTATCAAGCCCGGCTGGCGCCATCTATGTTTCATTAAACTAACTTTTTTTTTCTTTTCCTATCCTGGTTTTCTTGTCTTTTTTGCCAGTTTTTCTTTTGTTGTTGTTTTTCTTGTCTTATTAGTTCTTTCCACAGGCCAGATAATGTGCTAGGGTCGTTCTGATTACACATCCTTGCTTTATTTTTTATTCTTTTTAGCATTTTAATTTCATTGAATTTTGAGAATGTCCGGTTTTCCATGCAGAATTGCACTAAAAGCAGTTTTAACTGGCAAAAAAAAAAAAAAAAAAAAAAAAAAAAAAAGAAGCCAAAACTGCTTTAGTGCAATTCTGCACGGAAAACCGGACATTCCCAAAATTCGATGAAATTAAAATGCTAAAAAAGAATAAAAAATCAGAAAGGCAAATGAGGAGGGAAGAAGCAATATTAATCTATAAAAATAAAGCAAGGGTGTGTAACCAGAACGACCCTAGCACATTATCTGGCCTGTGGAAAGAACTAATAAGACAAGAAAAACAACAACAAGAGAAAAACCGGCAAAAAAGACAAGAAAACCAGGATAGGAAAAGAAACTAAAAAAAAAGTTAGTTTAATGAAACATAGATGGCGCCAGCCGGGCTTCATAATGAAAGATATCCAGGAAAGTATATCGGACTCCATTAGCGTGAAGTTAACCACGAACATCGGTGGTAAAGTCGCCACGCTCCTGAGGATGCCCAGAGTATGGGCGAAAATTTCGAGTATAAAGAATGGTAAAAATTGATGTGTTTGAATCCTAAGGCAAAGATCCAATGAGTATACCCAGCAAAAAGTGTGAGAAGTAAAGCTAGTCATCTCATACAACGGACTTTAGGACAATAACATCAACAAAGACTGGAAAACACGTGTGTGAAATGTTCGCATCGCTAGAAAGGAATGCCAAGGTAAGCATTATCCTCTAGAATATTGTAGACATTTTAAAGTGTTTCTTGAATATTTTAAATATCATTGCATTTCTTCCATGAATTTTCAATAGCTTTTGGATGTCTGTCTCTGGCCATGTGCAAAGTTATCACCGGCCATGGAATCCTGGAAATGTCCTGAAATTTTAGTTCTCTTTTCAAAACTTGGGAGTAGTACTACAATTGTTTTCTGCAATGAACAAATTATTTCTGTTCATCACAGGAAAAACAATTTTTTTTTCATTCTCTTAGGGGTTTGAAGACAACCATGAACAACTTCCAGTCTGTGTAGGCACTTGCTTCATTTACTATAAGTTTCTCATTGGATTTCAATTATTTATTGAGCAAATAAAAGGGTTACAGGATGAAAAAGAAAAATAGGCAATAATTTGCGCCTCAAAGGATATTTACAAAGATGGGTGCAACAAAGAATAAAATTACAATATTTACATATGTACAACTATTTACAAGACAGACATAATAAGATGCCAAAGAGGTAATTACAAAATTCTGGAAAAGTGCAAAGATCCAGTGAACCATCTGGCAGAAGGGCGGAAAACGTGAAGCTTGGGTTCTGGGTGGAGACTTACATCACGTGTGGTATTGATGGAGTCTGTTGATGAGCACAAGAGGCCCAGGAAAGTCATAATCCTGTGTGCATGATAGTAAAGGCGAATATCGACACAGTTGAGGCTGCCATAAGAAAGAGACAGAGTGATGGAGTCTCTGTTTAACCAGTGACGATGTGACCATACCACTGAGACGCAGATGCTGATGATTTCGAGGAAATCAGTTGGAGGTAGTCCATACATGTAGACACTTAGAAAGAAGATATGTTCTTGCAATCTTAGCACGAGCAGGGTATGATGTGCAAAATTTTGCTGTCTTCCAAAAGGCTGCGGACTCAGATAAACTACGATGAAGGGATGTCCACGTAGCATTACGGGCTGCAAACGGAGTTCTGATATGAACTCTGAGAATTTTCTGGTAGGCTGAAGACCAAGAGGCCCCTCCCCCAATGGGGTGTCATGGTGGGAGACCCAGGTCCCACACCAAAGGCCTGTACTTTTAGATGTATTTAGAGAGGCAGCAGGACATGTAGCATATTGATTGTAGAGATTTAGCAGGAGATCAAACTGTGAATTAGACCGGATGCAAAATGTGGCATCATCGGCATATGCAGTGTAGACTATGGAAAAATGACAATTGCTTGCAGTTGGAGAAGGCATTGTAAACAGAGAATAGGCTATTTACATTAATACAATAAATTACTACAAAGATTATTTGGGTGATAAGAGTTTATCAGTCTCTTATAATAAGAATCAAATGGTGGTGAAAGGTTCAGTGAACCATCTGGTATTAGGTGACCAGGTATGTAGGAAAGTCACATCATGGGTGGATTCTGGAAGTGAAAGATGAGCAAGGTGAAGTCGAGAAATAAGGCGATTTCTGAATTGGCTGCATAGAACCTCCCTGCCTGGAACAAGGAGGGTGAGGTTGTTGAAGTGCGAAGCTGCTGGTAATAACAATATATTACATGACAAGTTAAAACAAAGATGTATGCACAAGGTGGCGATAGTGGAGTAGGCGGTAATACACTGATGAGTAAGCGGAGTGGTTGACAGATGGCCTGCACAGTGAATGCCAGGTGCAACAAGGGTAGCAGTACCGTACAGTGAATATAAACATGGTCTACGTCAGCCGTAGACTCACAAAAGCGACATGCAGGTGAAGATAGAAGCATCATCCGATGTAGGATGGTAGACACAGGTAGTCTCTGATGAAGGAATTGCCAATGTATGTTTCGCTCAGCAGGAGCTGAAAGTGGAGAGGCTGCAGCATTCCATACCGAGCAAAGAGCAGAAGATGGAACTCTCGGATCGGCATAGGATCGTTGGGTGGAGAATCACGGAGAAAAAGATATAGAGATCAGGTAGGAAAGGAAGACAGAGGTTGAACAGTACCTCGAAAAGGAAGAAAGTATGGAAGAGGAAGAGAAGCAGAAGGTACTGAGGAGTCCTGAAAAAGTAGCAAGTGAAGGAAAAAGAGTAATGATTGCAGATCGGATGGAAGCGAGTATGGTAATCAAAGCAGAGGTAGTGGGAAGATAAGGCGAGAGAGAGTGGCAAAAGGTTTTCACGGACAGTTACAATCCCAGCAGGGAGCCAGGAAGAGCCATCAAAGAAAGGAAGGTCAGGGGGATGAATGATAGTTGAAAATAAAAGAGGTTCGGTTAAGAGTTCAGACGTAAAAGCAGGTGGTGAGCGAATGAGAGGAAGATCATGAAAATAGGAAAGTACCTCGGAATACACCGGGGAGAGGTGAGTGTGTTGAAAAGGAAAGCGATCCATTAGCAGAAGGGCGGAAAACGTGAAGCTTGGGTTCCAGGTGGAGACTATTACATCACGTGTGGTATTGATGGAGTCTGTAGATGAGCACAAGAGGCGCAGGAAAGTCATAATCCTGTGTGCATGATAGTAAAGGCGAATATCAACACAATTGAGGCCGCCAGAGGAAAGAGGTAGAGTGATGGTGTCTCTGTTTAGCCAGTGACGATGTGACCATACCACTGAGACGCAGATGCTGGTGATTTCAAGATCAGTTGGAGGTAGTCCATACATGTAGACACTTAGAAAGAAGATATATTCTTGCAATCTTGGCACGAGCAGGGTATGATGTGCAAAATTGTGCTGTCTTTCAAAAGGCTGCGGACTGAGATAAACTACGATGAAGGGATGTCCACATAGCATTACGGGCTGCAAGCGGAGTTCTGATATGAACTCTGAGAATTTTCTGGTAGGATGAAGACCAAGAGGTCCCCCATGGGGTGTCATGGTGGGAGACCCAGGTTCCACACTAAAGGCCTGTACTTTTAGATGTATTTAGAGAGGCAGCAGAACATGTAGCATATTGATTATAGAGATTTAGAAGGAGATCAAACTGTGAATTAGACCAGATGCAAAATGTGGCATCATCTGCATTTGCAGTGTAGACTATAGACAAATGACGATTGCTTGCAGTTGGAGAAGGTAGAGTTGATGTGAAGACATTGTAGACAGAGCACAGGAATGGTTCAAATGCCAGCACAAAAAGCTGACCTGAGAAAGGACATAACTGGTGGACTCCTCGGTGAATGATCAGAGCAGTGAGAAAGGCGGCCGTCTTGACATGGAAGATGGCACCTCAATATAAGGCGAGAATCAGATAAAGGAGGAAGGAAAGCCAAAAGCAAGAAGAGTAGCAGAGAGATATGAGTGAGAGACATTGTCAAAGGCTGCATTTTGGTCAAGATTTAGGAGAGCAAGAGTTTCAGAGTTAAATCGAGCCAGATAGTGGAGAGTTATGTTGCGAGTAAGGGATCGACCAGGGGCAGTGTAAGTCTGGTCTGGTGAAAGTAGGAAAGGAAGAATTGGATTAAGCCTTCGAGAGAGCAATTTAGTTAAAATTTTGTAATCGAGGTTGAGGAGATATTGGGCGCCAGTTTCCCAAGTCAAGCAGATCGCCTTTCTTAGGAAAAAGTACAACATGTGCTACAGAGAAGTTACTCAGAAGAGAAGGAGAGTGTAGAGCTGTTGAAAAAACAGCAAGAAGGAAAGGCTGGAGCTCAGGGAGAACAGTGCGGTAGAAGGGAAAAGGGAGGCCATCCTTGCCAGGGACGGCATGAGAGTTTTGGGAAGAAAAAGCAGCTTGAAATTCAGGCATAGAGATAGGTTGGAGAAGTGAGGTAGAGAGATGATCATGAATTTGAGGGAGAGAGGAGAGAAGTGAGGCAGATGCAGAAGTAGAAGCGGGAGGAGCTTCACTGTATTTATCTGTGAAGAAGCAACGAATTGCGGAGCAAATGAGATCAGGATCTGAAGATACTCGTCCATCCGGAAGACGTAGACCTCAGGCGGATCGAGCCTTCTTCTCTAGGGATGTCAAGAAGTTGTATGTACAATCTTCAGGTGAGAGATGATTCAGATGAAGGCGGATAATTGATTGCCGGGCTAACGGTTCTAGAATAGCTTTTAGATTGGACTGATACACTTGGTATAGAGGATCAGCAATATTTAAATGAGACAAAAGGCATCGAAAATTCTGTATTTTTAGGGAGCGAAGTGTGGATTCCTGGAAGGAATACTGCTTCATGTAGTATAGATGACTTTGTTTAGTTTTGATCCAGTATTGAAGTGCACAGGGTGCAGTGAAAATTCCAGGTTGAAACTCCGTTAGTAAGCGACATACTTTTGCACAGAAAGTGGGATCTTCAAGGAGTGAATTGTGCAGTGTCCAGACCTGTGGTCTACAATGGGGCAGAACCAACAGTCAGCATTACTGCATAGTGGTCGAATAAAGCAGTTGGAGAATGTGAATATTGTATAATATCAGGAAGAGTGGAGGCTGTGGTTTAGAAGCGGTCGAGCCTTACAGTAGAGGAGGATGCAGAGCGCCAGGTGTAAGATATTTAACTAGGGTGAATTTGTTGAAAAACATCAAGAAGATCGAAGTCGGCAATCAGAGATCGAAGGCATGTTACAAGTTGATATTCTCGATGGACAGGTGCTGTGTCAAGTTCGGGGTCTAAGGTACCATTGAAATTTCCTCCAAGCACAGTGTGCTCGGAGGGTGTAATTGATTGTAGTTTTTTGGAGTGACGAGAAAAACAGCTATGAGTTGTGTGGAATCATTTGGAATATATATATATATATATAGAAAATATGATATTGATGACCTGCAATGGTAAATGATAGACATTGTAGAAAGTCTCTACATAGGTTATGGACTTGTGGAGAAGAGATGGAATTGAGGAATCATGTTCGGATTTCTATTACAAGGCCGCCACTTGTAGAGACTCGAAATGCATGATGGAATTGAAAATCCCATAGTCTCCAACTGTGAAAAGGTGTTGATGAGACACAATTTGTTTCCAGTAAAAGCAGGAGATCAGCATGGAAATGGTTAACATCCTCCTTGATAAGGGCATTAGCAAGAGGGGTAGCAAAGCCCCTACAATTTAGTGTATGATCTTGAATATTTATGTCAGTGGTTGGTTGTAGGAGATCATTAGCAGCTTTATGCAGTCGTTGGAGACAGCCTGCAAAAGATGGGATCCAAGAATATGCTGCTGGGACATCATAAATTGTTAGGAGAGAGATACGGATTGTTTCCGTCTGACATTTCAGAAATGAAGGGTTGAAGAAAATCCTGACTCAGCATCTTTGCCCGAGGTTGGATAAGGAGATCTAAAAGCATGTCACCAGGCACTGGAGTGAGTGGGAGTGAATTTGCTTGTAAAAGTTGAGTGAACTCGGTTTTGGAGATGGATGAAGTGCTCTTTGAGTCAAGGTCAGAAGGGATAGGATCATCCACATCTTCTTGTACAGATCCAGGAGACCGATATGTCAGTTTGTTGTGAACTGGAGAAGTGCTTGAAGAATTGTGCGTGACCGAGAGAATCGACGTTGATGTCTCTGGGGTTCTCACATAGGTTGAGGAGTGAAAGTGTGCATTTCAGATTGCTCTTGCGCACTTGAACAAGAAGCAGTTATAGATGGTGGAGCATCAAGGTCATCTGTCAGGGCTAAAGAAGAGGCAAGATGTTGAATTCTGGTAGGTGGAAGGAATGGAAAGTCCTGTCGAGTGAGGTTTGGTGCTGGCCGAAGAGGTGGAAGCCCCATTGTCGACGTTTGTTGACCAACGGCTGGAGTCTTATTTTTACTTTGAGGTGTTTCCCAAGCAGCTGGACAAACATTGGAGACTTCATGGAGGAAGAGGAATCAGTTGGACAAAGATGTGGACAGGTGGCACGACGATGGCCGGTTCCATGACAATGTGAACATAAGATGGATGTTTATATTTCGATGTGCCGAACTTGGAGACCACAACGAACGATGAGAATTGGGGGAACTTTCTGAGCGTGTTCCTCAGTTGGGAAGATCACCCAGAGTTGTCGACATAAGCTTCGAAGCGAACGATCTTCAGCATCGTCTGGAAAAGAAGAGTGGGTGACAACTTGTCCTATAATTTTTCCGAATGGGCACACAGCTTCAATAAGAACTGTATCTGGAACTTTGGCCGGTACTGGAGTGAAATGGTCAACAGTTGGGCGTTGTCTAACTGGGGTAGGTATCATATGTCGATCACCAATAGAAATTCCAGTTGAGAGAACTTTCAGAGCATATTCTGGTTTGGAAAAGTAAGCAAATACAACTCCGGGTTGACGAGCAAGTAGCGTCAGTCTGCCGGGTGGAAAGAGAGCTTTAAGAGCAGTGCTATACTGTTTCAGTTTAGCATTTGGTAAGGCATTGAGGCTAACTCCAAGGTTTATTGTAGATGTGAAATTTTGTCCAGTTGTAGAAGTTTCAGGAATCGCAACGAGTAGTGTGTGATACACCTGATTCAGTATGAGGAGTCGCTCTTGCGCCACTCGACGAGTTTGTCGGTCTAGTGATGCCCAATGCAGGGACGAGGAATTCTTAGACGTATCCATGACATCATCAACAGGCGCTGTGAACGTCAACGGTCTGGTTCCAGGAGAGGAAGATAGGCTGCAAGGTACGGTATTGACGTCGTCACCAGAGGTTCTTATTGGAACATACATTGATTTTTGTGGTAAACTAAAAAGAATATTGGAGCCATTAGTGTTTCTCACAAAATGTCTTCAATTTATGGACCTTTTTTCAGCAAAAATCTGCTTTTTTATGAACTTACACTGCCATTTTGCTGCTCTGGCAATTTATTTTTTTTCTACCAAGTGTGTAATACAATTTTATTCATTACTACTGAAAAATGCTGAAAACTATGGATTTTTGTAGATTTTCCTACTGAAAATTTCCAGTCAGGGTTGGAGTCTCTGGGTATGTTCAACTAGGCAGTGATGGTGTCCATCAATTGCAGAATTTTTGCTGGAGCTATCTCATCCCATAGGTGTTCAATTGGATTAAAATCTGCAGGTGTCATTTTTAACACTTTTGAAGTCTCTATCATGCACCTGGAACCACTGTGTGGCAATCCAAGCCTTGTGGCATCCTGCTGGAAGTAGCCCTTCTGCATAAGGGAACACCATGCACCTGACCCACAGCGATATTAAAATGCATTGTGGCATCCAAATGCTGTTCCAGATGTAGAAAGGATCCCAATGCCCACCATGAAAACAGACCCCAGACCACTTCACCACCAGCTTGTACTGTTAACATTAGTTAGCTGGGATCCATCAATTCATGCTATTTATACCATATTCTGTCCCATCTATCGGCATGAATACACAGAAAATGTGATTCATCAGACTAGGTGACTTTTTTCCAATTCTCAAAGGTTCAGTTTTGATACTCTCACACCACCTGCAGACAAATTTGTCAGTTTTTCTTAGGGACAAGTTGTGCATGAAGGGGACTTCTGCTGTTATAGCCCATTTGTGCCAGTGTGTGACAGGCTGTGTATGCTGAAATTCTCCTCTTCAATACCATTGTTCTACTGTGTAGTTACTTGATGTTATATAGCTGGTCAGTTATCTTGTACAATCCTCTCCAGCCACCATTGCCCTTGAATATCAACCAGTTGTTTTAGCCCACAGAAAGACTGCCAACTGCTCATTTTGTTGTTTAGGTATCATGCATTGCACATGCTTGACACAGTTGTTCCAGCATAGCTGAGAAGGTATACCATTTCTAAGGTACTTGCATGCCTAGAGTCCACTACCATGCTTCTTTCCAAGTTCTTTAAGTTATGAGTGTTTCCCATTTTGATGCTGCCTACACTTCATACATGTCTAAATCCTTTTCTGTGAGCTGTTTATTATAGAGCCATCTCAGTGTCATAGTTGCATATGTAAGTTAGGATGGCACATGTCTTTCTAATAATTTGTTGCTTCAGTTTGTGTATGTGTAGAGAGAGAAATATAGGTTTTTGTTTGCTTGTAGAGTCACAGCCACAAGAAGAGACTTCGTCACAAATGCGTGAAACTCAGTTTGCCATCGGAATTTCGTATGTTGAAAGACCATACTCCAGTACCTAGAATTTATATGGAACTTTTTGCTGTGGTGTGTATAGAAACCAGTCACTATGTATGCTTTGTCAAATGTGGCAGTGGACCTGATGCACCCTGGTGTTTTTTTGATAGCATGGCTGATAGAAAAGGTATGGAGAATTTGCTAAATATGCCTGTACATGTTTATAGAAAGAATAAATTTGAAACATAGAATAAATGTATACAAAAAAAAAAAACATATAACAAACCCCTCAGTTAAAATTAAAATATGCGAGACTAAAGTTTAACTAAATCAGTCTGTTCCAAAAATATAAAGACAACACTCACTTATTAAATATATATGATATGTACTGTATTTCTGCAGTTAATCATGCAGGAAAAAAGAACTTGATACATGTAAGGAGTACTAAATATTTGTAGAAATAAATGAAGCCATGGCTATTTCTTCTATGAAACTAGAAACTTAAGAAGTTATTATGGGTTTTATTCAGGAATTAAACATAGAATTAAGTCAAATTTTCGGATAGAAGCCCTATCCTTCTTCAGGACGACGACTGCATACAGTGTTGCCATTCTCTCGCAGAAAGTCGGAAAATTACAAGAAGAAGTACGACAATGAATGATTTTAGGGGATGGACACTTGTGAGGGAATGGCAACACTGTTTGCAGTCGTCGTCCTGAAGAAGGATAGGGCTCCTATCCAAAAATTTGACTTAATTCTATGTTTAATTCCTGAATAAAACCCATAATAACTTCTTAAGTTTCTAGTAAATATTTGTGTCTAGAACAAATTAAATCATTAGAAAACTGGTAAAATAGAGAAAACCAGTCTAGTAAAATTTTGCTTAGTGATGGCTGAAGATCCTATTTTTAAAATGTAGAACACTTAATTATTCATTAAGATAGATTGTGGTACTGAATTGCTCTAGTTTACTGTTCAGTATGTAACATCATATCAAAAAACTTGGAAATTGCATCACTCTGTAGTGGGAGTTGAACCCATTCGGGTATGCTTATGGATGATGCTGGTTTGATTCCCATTTACATAGTCAACAGTAAAATAGTGCAATTCAGGGTCATATTCGGATTGTTGCATGATAAATATTTCTTTTGTAATTTCCATAGAACACTTGGTTCAGCACATTTTACAAAAAGAATGTCATTTAGCAGAATCCATGATTAGTGGAGGGAAAAAACCTAATCAAATAGATTGAAAAAAAAAAAAGAGAGAACTGATAGATGTCACATTACTAAAACTACTGTGGATGAACACATGCACAAATGTAATTTACATTTGTAAGATGAGGGCTGAAGGGAGAAACACCTTGAAAAGCAATCTCTTCTACATAAGTAAGTCAGTTTCAGCCAGTATTACAGATTCCTCCTTGTTTAACGCTGTGGAAATATTTTTTCATGTTGTTATTAACTCCTGGCACAAGTACAAGTGTCACTTGGTAATTATTATTATTATTTTTTTTTTCCTGTGGTAAGGTTCAAGAAGTAGCTTAGTGGTAGGTAACTTTTTTAGTCAGTCTTATTTGCTTTTTAGCACGTCTTTTGTAAAAAAAGATCGTGCTTATGTTATCGGTTTGTCCGTCCGTACCCATGATATCTCTGCAACTATTAGTCCGATTTGAAAAATTCTTTTTGCATTGGGAAGCTTGAAATATGCGAATGAGGATCCTTTATGTCTTTTTTTTTTTTATGATGTACAATTTCGCCGCTAGAGCATAAACGTGGATGATGTCGAATTCAAAAATGCGATGTATTCCACATATTTGCTTCTAAACATCAGATTGAAAAAATTATTTTATCTTTCGATTCCATTTATGCCGAAGAGTATTTTAGATATAGTTACTTTTTCAAATTACGCATAGATTTTCTGCTAGGGGGAGTAAAAGTAAATTACATTTTTCCTGATAACTCTTCTTCTAAAACTCCGATTTGAAAAATGTTTTCTTCAGCGAATACACCTCCTGATAGAAAATCTTTTGCATATAATTTCTAATTTTTGGTAAATAATACTTTGGCCACCAGGGGGCGTAAGTGTTAATTTTTGCTTCTGATGTATTTGCCATAAAATCTGAGCTTCTAAAATATAGATTGAAAAAATTCTTTTGTGGACTGATGCCACTCACATAGATAAACCTTTTTGGAATATTTTCTTCTTAAAATATTCCACAGTTTCTTCGCCAGGGGGCATAGATGTATATCTTATTTTTGTCAATATCTCTGCTTATAGGAGTCCGAATTGAAAAATTACTTCTTTGTTGGATAGTGTTTTCCGTGTGACATGCTTTTCATATAATTTCAAAATTTTCAAGTAATTCATAGACTTTCTGCTAGGGGGCGTAAAGGTAAACCACTTTCCCTGTATATCTCTGCTTCTAAATCTACGATTTGAAAAATTCTTTCTGCACCGGATACAACTCCTGATGGGAAATCGTTTGCACGTAATTTCTAATTTTTGTAAAAAATAGTTTGGCCACCAGGTGGCGTAAGTCTTAATTTCCGCTTCTGATCTATTTGCAGCAAATTATGAGCTTCTAAAATCTTGATTAAAAAAAAAGTCGTTTGTTGACCAATACTACTCATGTCGACAAACTTTTTAGGAACATTTTCTTCTTGAAATATTGCATGGTTTCTACGCCAGGGACGTAATGTATATCTTATTTTTGTCAATATCTCTACTTCTAAGAGTCCGATTTCAAAAAAATCCTTCTTTGTTGGATAGTGTTTCCAATGCAAAATGTTTTTCCTGTAAATGTCTTTCCGCTGGGGGGGGGGGGGGGCACAAAGGTAAATTGCGTTTTCTGCGTTATTTCTGCTCCTAAAACTCTGATTTGAAAAATTCTTCCTGTATTGCATACAAGATCTGATGGAAAATATTTTTCACATAATTTCCTATGCTTGGTAAAGAATGTTTTGGCCATCAGGGGGCATAAGTGTTAATTTCTGCGTCTGATGCATTTGTACAAAATCTGGGCTTCTGAAAACTCGACTAATTTTTTTTTCTTGAACCGATACCGCTCATATGGAAAAACCTTTAAAGAATATTTTCTTCCTAAAATAATGCATGGTTTTTCCACCAGGGAACGTAAAGTCACATTTTATTTTTATCGATATATCTGTTTCTAAGAGTCCGATTTGAAAAATTCTTTCGGTGTTGGAGAGCGTTTCCGGTGCGAAATGTTTCTCATATAAATTCATGTTTTTCTTAATGCACAAGTCTGCAACCAGACAGCGTAAGCTCACAGTTCCATTTACAGCAATATCTGAGGGATTAAAATCCCGATTGAAAAACTTCTTTCTTCCATCATATACTATTGTTTTCCATACCGGTTCCATTGACTTTGAATAGCTTTGATAAATTTAATTTGTGTCAGAACGGATTCAAAAGACGTGCTTATTAAATCCGAAAATTCGGTGTTATCTTTCTTGTTAGGTTTAGGATGAGTTTTTTTTTTAAATAGTTTACTAATGACTGATTCAGGGTAATTATTTTCTAAAAGGATCTTAAAAAAAAAAATCATTAGAAAAGTTACCTACCACATAGCTCTTCTTGAATTTCTCCACAAAATAAGTTATAAGGACCAAGTAATGCTTCTGTGCCTGGACTTAATAAAGAAATTTTGCTTTGACAACAAGAACTGACTGAAACTATGGACTTACTTACGTAGGAGAAAATGGCAGACGAAAGAACATAAGTCGGCAATAAAAAATGTCAAAGAAAACAAGATGAGACAAGCATATAAGTCACTAGACATGTTAATGTAATGGCAGCTCTGAAAATTTGTAAAATGAATCCATTATTAGTGTCAACTTAGGTTTTTCACTCCCTCATCAATGAAATCAAATTTTTTCCTAATCATGACAGAAGAAACTGGTGATTAACTGTAACAGCAACAAAGAAGACCTGAGGAAGGAGTGGTATATAACTAATATTTGCTTCAATTAAGATAAAGAAAACTATTAAAACTATTTGTTATAATTAATGTTTGAAGCAATAGAGCAATCATGGAATCATTACAGAATTCATTATTAAAAAACAGTTTGTATCTACCAATGATGATTTTATTGTGTTATTTTGTTGGTTTATTTTATCAATACATGTGTTAATGTAATGCAAATTCATACAGTTAATATTGCAGTGTGTATTGTGAAGCTACTGCATTTGAAGTGGAATGTGCTTCAAAATAACAAATAATTTTTCCAGTTTGCTCGAGTTGAGTTTTGACTTGATTCACATTATACAAACAATTTTGTAATCCCCTTTGGCCAGAAATTACATTTAAATAATGATCTTCTGGTAACTGGACATTGCATTCTATGGTCAAATTGAACTTATTCCAAATTATATAAATTCAGACAGTGACACTGGAAATTGTATTTTCTAGTCAAAGGAAACATTCAAATAGGATGCAATCTCATTAGCTGCAAATTTGTTTTCTGGTTTGTAAACTGATACAAGGTTATTAACATTCAAAAGAACTACATTATTTTAGGACCACATCATCATATAGCATACAAATGAGATGTACTGTTTTTCTTTGTCAGCATCCAACCAAAAAATTAACTTAACGATAAACGATAGTTTAGAACCATGTTTGGGGGGGGGGGGGGGGGGCAGATCCTTGACACAATTTCTGGAAAAAAAAAGTTGATTGATAGCTATGGATATGATTATCACACGTTTTTACAACCACAAGTATAACTTGTACTGACTTTAGATGCACATGCTAACATATGTTTGCCTATTCACATTAATTACTACTTCAAACAGCACACTCATTCAAATAAAAAGTATTGATTGCCTTGTGATAGTTTCTGTTTAAATTTTCTTGTATTATTAAAGATTGCTAATCTTAAATTTTCCTTTTGTTATTGTTTGATTTAGGTGAACAGAATGGCTATAATATCCCAGAAGTTGTTCCTTTCCCAGATCTTCGCTGGTGGCTTTCTGAAGAGGGAACAAACTTTTTATTGTCAACTAAAGATGACAAAATGCTACCAGAGATCACTCGGCGATTATTATGTGATGCCTACATGTGTATGTATCGAAGTCCTGACATTATGATGTATAGATGAGAAAAAGTTATTCCTTCAGAAAAAAAAATATATATACATGCTGAGGTCCATTTAATTTTTGTATATGAAAAAAATACTTAAAATGAGATGCATTACTTAATTAACCTTAACAGTTTTTTATTTGTCTAATCGACAAGCTCTAAAACAAAACATTGGTATTTTGTTTTTAAAACGGTATGTATTTATAGAAGTTTGCACGTAGGATGCTAAGAGAACATAAGCACCGAGCTCTAAACACAGCAAATTTACCAGTCTCGTAAACATTGTATGGGAACTGTATGAGATTAAAGGAAAGATATATATTAGGTTGGTGCAGATGAAATGTCTACTTTCAGCAGGTGGATGTGTTCCACCCCTCCAGTGGAATGGTGTCCTGCCGCATTTCAGGACAAGGTCCAATGCGAGTGCTCAGGCTTCACTCAAAGTGGACTATGGAGGCAGATCAGTTCCATGTCATTTTTCTGTGCGAGTTCAAACTCTGACATTCCACTGGTTTGGTGGGCCGAAATATTAGTGCAGCATTTGGGTAGGGTGCTGCAAATGGTTTGCAAAATTCCAAGCATTGGACATATGCTTTGCAAATGTGTCTTGAGGTCATTTATGAGGAGCTGAAGAATATTGTGGAAGCTGACCCATGCGCATCATTTGATGGATGTCTGGCTGTCACACAAATTGACAGAAGCCAATAAGACACATCTGGAGGTGTGCATTTCCCTCTTTGCCACGCATGGACGGAAGAGATTATTGCAGTGGGCCCTCTACAACAATCATAAGTGATCAGCACAAGCAGTTGTCCAAAGTCACCCCTTCACCCACAGGAAGTGCAAGTTCTCGTCTCTGCAATATCAAGAGGAAGAGTAGCTTCTGCAAGAGCGATTCAACAATGCATGAACACTTGTTGGAACCCAAAGACAGCATGTCTTAATTTCAGTTAGTTTAAACAGCTAGCAGACAAAAATATATTCAGATTCTGATAAGCATAAGGAAGAAAACATCACACTATTGCATGATGAAATGGATTACGAAAATATATCTGGGGTTGTTGCATGTGATTATGGCTGCAAGTTGTGGATTGGGGTATTAAATATGGAACAGGAAATAGATACTGTGAAAATAATGTTTTTACATCCTAATGGACCTTCACCATCATACACTTATCATACCGGACCAGACATCCTACCTGTTCTTAGGCAATCAATTTTGGTGAAAGTTGGTTTATGCGCTACTGCAGGAAGAAAGCTAAAAAAATTGGCAAAATCGTGCTTCTATTCATACATAGATAAGGTTTGTCACAGATTATAGGTATTGTTTACAAGGTGAGCAAGCATGAGCACACAAACATATTGAACCAAAATATATTCACTAGTTTTAAATATATTTGCAGTTCCACCTCCAAATTTACAGCATATGTTAAGCATACAAGGCTTATAATGCACATTTATTTCAAAATTTTAAAAAGGTAGGTTTTCCAAAAACTGAAGGTCAAAAAATATATCACATGACCTTGAATTTTTTTCTATGAAAAGTCATTGTTGTGGTATATCACTTTAAAAGCTTGTTTTATTAGCTTTAAAATAAGCCCAAGTTTAGCTCTCTAGCTTTTACAAAATTTGCTGTTTTTTCAAATTTTCTATAACTGATAACTTGGAAAATAATTTGGATATGCATCTCATACATTGCACACATTCATTTCTTATATGAGGCTACAGATACACTAATTTTCATTGAAATAAAAAAAGTTCAAGTTGAAAATGATACTTTGGTGCGTTGATTTGACATGGAAATGACCCACGAGGAGTTCAGCAAGTTTGAGAGAGGACGTCTAATTTGGCTGACAGAAGCTGGTTCATCAAGTCACCGTATTGTTAGGCATTTTGGTTTTGGTTGGATTGATGCACAATTGGACAATATTGGCGCCAATAGTTTGAGGAGGGCACCACCTAGCAGAATGCAAGGATAGAGCAATTGTGAGATGTACACAACATAATTAGTCGCTCTCAACTATCTGTGGCTATGTTATGTTATCTACAGATATGGAATTGGCCATTGCCAGATGACTACATTTAAAGAGGCCACTCCTCTGCCTACCACTAGCCAGTGAGCATTGCCAGCATCTGTTTCAGTGGTGTTAGGCCCAATCAACGTGCTACAGTGTCCAGTTGCAGCGTGTTGTCTTCAGTGAAAGTTATGGGTTGCACTTGGCGCCGGTGACCAGCACATACGTGTCTCGATCCTGCCTTTACCATGGAATGGCATACGGCTCACACACCGAGAGTGACTGTCTGGGGAGCTATTTCCTACGATAACCGGACACCCTTGGTAGTCCTCCACACCATCTTTACGGCTCAGCAGCACGTCGATGACATTCTACGACCTTGTATAGTCTTTGATATTGAGTTCATACAACAAAACTCTTTCACATCATTCAATTACATTGATTTTTGCCATATACAGAAAAAGGTTGCCTCAAAAATGTACCTTCAATGACAGTTTCACATTTTTCTGGTGTGACAGTCCAGGAAGTCCTCTCTGTAAATTCTTCAGGAACAGCTTTTTTTATCATTCTTATTAACCATACTAGTTATTTCCATCTCAAGAGATGAAAATAACTACACTGGTGTGCAAAAATTAAGGACAAAGAGGAGAAATTAGCATAACAGCGGAACAAGCAGGCAGAATGGACCGAAAGACCACTAGGGTCCGGTATGGTAGGGCATGTGCATATATGCAGCATGACGTAGGGGGTGGGTGTAGTATTGGAAGGGTATGAAGCACACCACAGGCGGTGTACGCTCAACAATTCAGTGAAAGTTGTTGCACGGTGTACATTGGTTTGAATGACGTCGAGTTGCTGCCACCGTGTGATATGGCCAACAGGCAATCCAGTAGACTACATCTGGATGACTTTACTCGAGGTCGCATCATTGGGAAGTTGGAAGAAGGTCGAAATGTGACTAGTGTGGCCGAGGAGTTTGGGATCGCTCACAGCATCGTTTCACGAGCTTGGAGAGCATTTCAAATGACAGGAACAGCTGTCTGAGAGTTTAGCAGTGGTCGTCCACGAGCAACCACAGCGGTGGACAACTGGTATATTGTCCTACAGGCGAGAAGAGACAGACAGCGAGAGAAATCGCAAGGCACATGCAACAGACAACTGGACGTCCATCATCACGTTTTACCGTGGCCAGAAGGCTGCACAAAGGTGGTCTATTTGCACGACGACCAGTACGGTGTGTGCCATTAACGCCTGCTCATCGGAGACTGCAGTTTCTGTGGTACCAGGAACACAAGGACTGGACACATCAGCAATGGGATCAAGTTCTCTTTACGGATGAGAGCCGATTTAGTCTGACAAGAGATTCTGGACGTATACACATCTGGAGAGAGCAGGGAACACGCAATCACACCTCCATCATCGAAAGGGACCGGTTTGGAGGTGGCAGAGTCCTCGTTTGGGGTGGTATCATGCTTGGTAGCCATACTGACCTCATCTTCCAAGGAGGTTCAGTCACTGGTGCCCGCTATTGTACTGAGATTCTCCTGCCTCACGTGTGCCTGTTTAGAGGTGCTGTGGGTCCCGAGTTCCTCTTCATGGACGACAACGCTACACCTCATCGTACAGTGGCTGTCTAAGAGCTGTTGGAGAGTGAAGATATTCAACGCATGGATTGGCCAGCAAGGTCCTCGGACCTAAATCCAATCAAATACATGTGGGACCTTCTCGGGAGACGCTTGGCAACACGTCACCAGCAATGATTCCGCAGCTGCAATTGGTGCTACAAGAGGAATGTGCCGCGATGCCTCAACAGTTCCTTGACAACCTTGTCCTCAGCATGGACAGACGTTGTAAATCCTGCAACGCAGTCAGGGGTGATCATATCTCCTACTAAAGACTGGATTTTTTTTTGGCAGCGGCCTGTCACATGGACGTTTCTGTCTTCTGTCCAGTTGGTTGTGCTTGAAGCTACCTTTTCAATAAATTGCCTTTGTATCTTTTGGATTCCTTGTTTGGATGGTTTTGCTCACTTGTCCCATATTCTTACATCTTGGGGATTTTTTGGTATGATTTGAGTCGATGTGGAGCACTTCTGCACGACGTTACATTAGAAACACTGTTTCATCCTTAATTTTTGCACGCCAGTGTAGTATGGTCAGTAAGGAAGAATAATGATAAAAAAAAAAAGCTCATCTCTTGAGATGAAAATAACTAGTATGGTTAATAAGGAAGAAGAATGACAAAAAAGCAGCAGTTTTCCCCTGAAGAATTTAGAGAGGAATCCCTGGATTGTCGCATCGGGAAAATGTGGAATTGCTATTGACGGTAAAAAGTACCGTTTTTGAAGCAACCTTTTTCTGTATATGGCAAAAATCAATACATTCTATGACCTGTTGTGTTGCCATTTCTGTTGCAGCATCATCTAGCAATTTTTCAACAGAATAATGCCTGGCCACATATGGCATGGCTTTATCAGGGGTGCCCATGTAACGTTGACACCCTTCCATGACCAGCCCGATCACCTGACCTCTCACCGATTCAACATGTTTGGGACACCATCTGGAATGTTATACCTCAGGACAGTATCTGTAAACTGTATGCATCTATGCCATGCCGGGTAAACACTTTATCTGAGCCACAGGTGGTGCTATAATGTTCCATAAGAATCTGAATACTTTGTCCTTCCCCCATCATTTGCTCTGTTCTAAAAATGAACTTGAAATATTCCCTATGTGTTTCTACTGGGTCAGACCACACATCATCAGCAGGATTTCTTGTTAAAGTAATTAAATTGTTATGGTGAAAATTTATCACAGAGGTTCACATGACACAGTTCATTTCATTTTATTTGTTTTTTGGAAACAAATAAAAGAAATATCAACAGATCTACAATACCTTATATTAAGAACATTGGCACTTTGCAAATAGTACATTTTTTTTTAATATAATGTGGCACTTTCAAGACAACAAAAACAAGGAAGTAAACTAAAATCCTCCGATTACACTGGCCTGCAAAATTTGACCTACTGAAAATTGTATGCAAGTTTTGGGCTGATTTAAGGAATTTGGTTCCCTAATTTTTCTTTAACCCTTTAACTGGCTGCAACGAATTAACTCGGAGTTAGCAATGAGCTCGAACGAATATATATATTCATTGTCTAATACGTGTGCCGAACTGGACAAGAACGAGTGAACCTGCACATCAAAAAGTGTTGCGTTTTCTTTAGGTTTGTCATTCAAATTCGTCATTTAAGGGGAACAATTTTCCTTAATCCTTCCTATATTAAATTACCTTTTCTCCCCAAAATACGACAAAAATGGCAAAGAACTTAAGAAATGACAGAAAAGATGCTTGAATAACTTGTTTCTACCCAGTGGCAATTTACTTCAAACATCTTTTAGGGGGGGACTAGCCCTTTCCAATCATTCCTTGGGTCAATGAGTAGAGAATAAAGCACTATAAGGGGATCAGACTATAAGATTAAAAACCATAAGGGAGCGCTTACTACCAGAGATGGATATATAGTCGATTCTGCTGAAATGAGAGAGGGAAAGGAATAGTTTTGCCGTAGCTTTCGTATAATCCGGCCACTATGTCAACAGTTCTGCTCGAGGAGTGCAGAAAATTTAGGGCACCATTTGGTTCAGATACATCAGCCACTTAAAGGGTTAAGATGTAAGGAATTTTCATAAAATGAATGTGAAGATATGGGAAAATAGCCTATTCACATGTATTCTTATAAAAAGTTGATTTTATTGCAAAATTGAAAAAAAAACAGGGATCGCATTCCTCCTAAAATTCCTAAAATTCCTAATATTTTGTGACCCTCCTTAAATTCCTAAAATTAGACCTAAAATTTGCTATTCATCCTAAAATTTTCGTAAGCTTATTTATTAAAAACACAACCGTTATTAACGCCAATAAATTTACCATTACGCAGGGTGCGCACGCGTGCTTGAAAACCTGGAAAGTCCTGGAAAATCATGATTACGTTTTCAAGGCCTGGAATATCCTGGAAAAACGGTGTTTTTTTAATGCCGTCTTGAAAAGCCTTGAAATTTGAAATTAGTGCTTTTATGCCCTTTTAGGAAATCGTGTTACTGTTACCCCTTCAGTTTTTAAAGTTCCTTTTCTCTGTTCTCAAAGAAACCACCGGCAGCGGTTTCCGATGTGCACCAAATCCTAATTTGGCTGGGGGAAAAAAAGAAAAAAAAAAAAGGCACTACTTCCAGTGCAATAAAATTGGATGATTACTAGTAGGTCGAAGGGGAGCTTGATGTCCGTCCGACAATTGAGAACAGAAGGGGAAAGAAGAGGCATTTAGCATTTGCAGGGGGTCGCGTATGTACCAAGTCAGCTGGCATCCACCAGTGAGGAGTATGCCTGAACAACACATTCATCATCTTCTTGTTTATGTGCATGCCACCCTCCCTCCCCTCAAGAGACTTCCACTACTTATGATAAAAAATAAGAAAACTATCTTTGCGAATTTTTCACGAAAGTGGCTGAAATTTTTACATTCACTGTAATTGGATTACAGAAGCTCACTTCCAAAATTCCAGTTGAATCGGTTTAAAACTTTAAAAGTTAGCATTGGTAATTTTTATTATGGACAAGTATGTGTGCCTCTTTGGACAGAGTGAGCCTCCAGCAGAAAGGGTGTTACCATAGCAACGGTTGATTGACAGCTGGGAGCGCTGATCTGAAGCCCTTGGTTGGGAAGAAAGCAAACACCTGTTTATCACTTCCACAGCACTAAAGGACTAAGAGAATATTTTCAGAAATCCATTTTTCTGAATTTTGAAAATAACACAGTAAAATTTTTACAGTAGTTAAGATACATCACAATAAAGTTCTAGTGCAAATTTCGCCAAATTCCGTTAGGAACTTTAGCAGATGCAAAAAAAAAAAAACGTTGCATAATCGGATTGAAAAAAAGAAACAGTAATTATAAATTACGGGAAAAGCAAGTGAATTATTTTTTTTAGATGCCATGGTTTATTTAAACAGAGTGATCCTTAAATTTTTTTCTGTGATGATATGGACTCTATTTGAATTACAAACACGTTTTTATTCAGACGTCTGAGTTACTGTTTTAATAAAAAAATCATCTATAATTAAAAAGTTTTCAATGGATTTAAGCAATATTCAGCAGATAAACAAACGTATTTTAGTAAATTGCAACATCATGACGTAAATTTGGTAATTTAATTTTGTCGAAAATTGGGGAGCATTTTTTTTTTTTTTACAGTTTCTATTACAGTTAAAGTGAAGGAGGAAGGATGCAACTTGACAGTTCAGTGAGCTGCAGGTGGTGATTTATGGCGATGTGCCAAATCAAAAGAAGCCATTCCATCAGGTAATTCCAAAGGTTGTGTTGTGTGGACGCGTCCTCCTGCTGTTTGATCTTAATTGGAATGTTTTTGTGCATGGGGGGGGGGGGTTCGAGAGAAATATCCGTTTCAGCTTTACAGCTTTCACGGCTCTTTTTTTTTTTTCTTGGTAATAAATAAAAATCATAGTTGCTGCATTCACCATTGATCCATGTTTGCATTTCTTGAATATAAACAGCAGACAATCAGAAACATAGTGTTGGGCGGGTCTTGATGATCTTCATTTTGCATATGCTGAATTCAGTTCTGTGGGAATAAGGAATGACTTATACTGTGAATATATACAAAACTACATATTTTTGAGCTGAAAAAATAGGTCTACTTGTACACAGTAGCTAAAGTGTGAACTCAGATGAAGACAATCAGACATACGGACGTCTGATTCCATAAAAAAAAATCAACATAGTTTTTTTATTTACACTACAGGTAAAAAAGCAAAAACATGTTTTCAAACGTTATAAAGGAAAACGGATTTTTGAAACGCATGACTTGATGATCTTAATTTCTGAAAGTTTCTTTTTTCCACATCCTTTTTTTTTTTCAATTACAATACACTGTAATAGGATACTGTGTGTTATATCACTTAGAGATATGGCAGATTTTCGGTTGCTGATATCCGCGATCGTAAGCGGTAGTTGCATTGCGATTGTTGATGATGACAAGATAAATACTGGAGTGATGTAAAATGTTGCATAAACTAAAAAAATAAAAAAAATAAAGCCCCCCCCCACCCCGAACTTTTATGCGGTCATCATAGCTGATCAACCATTTCATTCCATGAACATCAGCACATTTCAATCATTTGAACATTGGGGGTATCTGAAGGAATTCAGCCGTGCTTAAGCGCCCTAGCGCAACGAAAACATGCTAATTTTGGATAGTTCTATTCCCTTCCCCTCTACCATCCCTAATAATTGAGAGTGCATACATTGAGAGTGTTTCAAATATTCTATTTATGAGCTAGTTTTCGCGCTGTGTGTTATGCTTTTATTTTCGAAGAAAGAGAGGGAAAATAAGGAAAAAGCAGCTAGAGAAAAAAAGAAAAGCTGAGTTTGATGACAAAATAAAAGAAAATGATGCAGAAATAAATAGGCTTAAAAAAGATAAAGAAGCCTCCCTAGCAGTAATTCAAGAGGGAACAGAAAGAATGAGAAAAGCTGTAGAAAAACAAAATACTGTTGAAATAGCAGTTGCCTCTAACTTGATCATACAAGGTTCAGCTGAAATAAAGAAAACTGAAAGTAAATTAGTTGTGGTGGAAGCAGAAAAAGATAGGCTAATCAGGAAAAGGTTAAAACAATAATATGAAAAAAGTTATTCAGTGAACAATTGTACATAGTTCTTGGTTTTCAATTACCTTTTAGGATATTATAGTTTAATGTGAAACCTGAAAACTTTACTGTGAAAATCGTGAATTGCTTCTGGTTCAACAGCATATTAATGTTCAAAGTGAAACTTGAATGTGGTAAATATACTTGAATATGATAATAACACGTGAAAAGATAAGAACTGAACATTAGAAGTAAATCATACTTAAACTTTAGACATTAGACGTTATGCAAAAAATTTGGGTGTGAACTTCTACCATATATACTAATGGACTGCGCATTGGCAATAGCTGCATCAAAGCCGCCATGACTCAAACATTGGGCACGTGATCATCAGACTCGAAATTTCGTGTAAAAATGCTGTTATGATTACTAATTTATGCTGCAGAACTTCAGTGTTTTCGGTGTATTATGTGAATGCACCTCATATATAATGAAAACTCTTCAGGTAAGTTTACTTATGAGCTATATACATGCATAATCGTGTTGTTTACATTTTGTGATTTATAATGTGATGAACATTTGCGAAGAATTTGGAACATGCATTCCATTTTTTTTTTCTTAAGTTACTATATTTTTATATCAATAGCTGCAAGTTTCTGGTTAAGTAATTGAACTTTATTGACTTAGGTATTTAATTCGTTTCTTACCCATGAAAAATCATAGAACTTTCTTTACTATATCGCTCAGAGCAACCATAAGCACAGCAGGTGTAACCCATCTTTTTGACTGTTGTCATGTGATTTTATGTTGGAGCCAGAAATTTTGATGTCATGCGCAGTCTATCAGTATATATGGTTGAAGGGTGTGAAGCAAACTCTTTACAATGCATACAAAGTTGTTTTACTAGATGTATACAAATATACATCTAGTTTTTATTGAAATACACTCCTAAAATTTTCCTAAAATTTTTCTAAAAATTCCTAAAATTCCTAAAATTCTTACCTAAAATTTTCCAGAAGTATGCTATGATCCCTGAAAAAAGTTTTATGAAAAAATTGTTACAAATTATTTTAAAATGTTATTTATATTGTTTGTCTTTTGCTTTCAAAGCTTCATTTGTTACCATTTCTTCTACTCAGCTTACATGGTCTCTGTACAGCAACCAAAAGTATTCTATCATCATGTTAACATTCCATCTCATTTGTGTGTCTTGGTGGTATCTTTCTCCTCATTCCTCACTAACTGTTCCAAGGTTTTCAGGAAAGCAGTCCAAATGAGCATTCAGAAAGTGTACCTTCAAGCTCATTGAACAACCTAATGCTCTGAAAATTTCTTGCTTGTTTTTTACTACAATTTTCCAGTAGTAGTGATATCATTGAAGATCCTAAAGAACTTCTTTAAAAGCATTCCAAGTATCTCCTTCAACTGTTTCCATTTTTGTTTGAAACTTGTCTTTTAGAAGTTTTCAAATGTCTGGTCCAACAAAAATGCCTTCTTTCAGTTTGGTGTCTTGCAAGACTAAACTTTTTACACATATTTAAAACACTTCTCTTGGCAAAGTTTCTACACAAACTGCTCCACATGTCTAAATTTGATGTGAAGAGGAAGTAGGGACTTTTATGGGATCAACCAAACCTTCCCTGATAATTTTTTTTTGTTTCCTGGTTGTAAAGCAGCCCTGCTTGCCCATCATTTTTTGATACAGTGTTGGCCCATCGCTAGGCTGTCCCATTTGCACAAGAAGCATGGGCATTTTATTTTGTCTATCCTCCATGCTGTCTAAGGAGCATGGATACTGCTTTAAGATCACACATCATCGGTCTGTGACTGTTGTAGTTGAGCTTCGTGAGGACTAAGCCTACATTTTCAAAATTTCTTTCAGATTCACAGAATGACTAACAGGGACTGAAGAATCTTTACCACCATTGTGTAATGACCCTAATTTGAGACTTCAATTTAATGAGTCAATGGAGAGCCTTCATTCGTCCAAGTTGTACTCAGTGGTGAACTTTTACATCAATCCAGTAACATCACTAAAGTACTCTTAAGTAAACATCTTGAGAGAAATATAGGCTGAAATCTTATTTTCTGTTCCTATACCATGAGAGAGGTGCGAGGAGCCAATAAGTTCTTTTACTTAAGCCTAGAACTTAACACTTCTGCAAAATCTTTTGGATGACCTAAGTCTCCGACTAAATTGTTCAATTCACTCTGTGCAAAAGCCTGGGGTTCTGTGCTAAATAAAACACCATGAAAGTACGTATCAGAGTCTTGGTCCTCCTTTTCAGAGTCAATAACTGCATCTTTTAATGTACCTAGTGGCAAAGGCATTCTGGGACCTGACATGCAATGTGGATCACAGATCGGAGGTTCAAGTAGAAAATTTCTTTCCTACTTTTTAGACTGTACCCCTTACCTTACAAGAACAAAAATAGCAGTAATCACTAGGATTTCTGGGTTCCCTCCAGATCCTTGGAACTGCAAAACAAAGATATTTTCTTACCTTTTGACCACTGTTGGAGTTCTGCATAAATAAAGCACACCTTTAATGTGGAGCTGATTTATCCTGATCAAGTTTTACACCAAAATATGCATACTCACCCCCCCAATCTAATGTTTCTCTTTGAGGACAAAGCACCCACAGATGTAACAAAAGTTATCTGGTGAATTAAGAAATCCCCTTGCTGCCATTTAGTTCTGTGTTAATGGTAAAAGCACAAAATCATAAAACACTACACCACTAATGAAAGAAAATAACACTCTTTATGACAGAATGCAACTGGACAGAAGCCACAGATAAGGGAGGACAGACAGAACTGTTGAGTCACAGCTGACAAACTGGATAAAACCGGAATCATTATGACTCATGGCATAACTACTCACTGCAAACTTTCGCGCTCCTCTGGGAGGCTTCATCAGGACTAAGCTATCAAAGCCTTCTTAGAAATAACAACTTGCAATGTTGTTACAATTCAAAACAATTGATATTATAGAACCAAACAGTTCTATTTCATGTTGAGACTTAAATTGTGTATTAGTTTTAGTTCATAAATGGTGTAGAGTCTTTGGTAACAGGAAAGTAGATCAACATTAGCACCAGTAAACTGTTGCACTACCATCAGCAGTTGCTCATCCCTAATTTAGGTTTAGGGCCACTGGTTCCAGGGAACGGAAAGAGCCAGTGCTGTAAGACAAACATACAATTCATGCCTCACCGGGATTTGAACCTGGACCCAACTCAGATGAACGATCAGAAGCCATTGCTTAGACCACTGCGCCACCGGGGAGGCAACCATTTGCACCTGTTTCTTCTAATGAGCAGAAGTCAAGCAATGACAAGTCACTTTTACTTAGTTGCACTGAACGACTTAAACTAGCTTACCTTTTTGCAGTATGAACAAGGTTTTACCGACTCTGTCTTCTTTTTATTGCAAGCATAATCCCTTTGTCAAATGGTAGTAAATTTAGTAAACAAGGAGCTGAAATTAAAACAGTTGTTTTATAAATTAATAAATAGTGAAATTAAATTTTTATTTTGTGGAAAGATGGTATGTGCTAGAACTTATTTCAGACAATTTTTCCATTGCAAACCTGTGTTATTAATCCAAAATATAAAATGGGGGAGGGCAAATAAAGAAAAGCACAATGCACTGCTCCTTATTTTATGGCACTGCTGTTGGATTGTATTTTAAACTGGGGTTGAGATTAGTCTCTCCCCTACTGTAAGCAATTTGGGCAGGATGCTCTGCTTTGTGCATAGCCTTTGACAAATGACAAACATCGCATTTCACAATATATCATGGAGTGGGAAATGCTACTTGAGATGACAGTGTTCACCCTTCCAGCTTACCAAAACACTGCAGAACAGGTCACTGCCTATGATGCTCACCCCTTGTTGCTGCCAAAGATGCAGACCCCTCCCACCTAGAAACTGCTGTGTTTCTGCACTTTCTGAGAATCAAGCAGGAGCTGACAATCATTAATTACATGCAGCTCTAACTCTGTTGAATTTTTTGAACATTTTGAACAAAACATTTGTTGCAGCTCCACGATTTTGCATAATTTTTGGAGGAAAAAAATGAAATGGGGAACAGAGTTAAAATCACCTGACAATCATGGCAGGTTTCCAAACTTTTCTGAAGACTGGAATCAATCCTCAGGATGGCAGTCATGTGTATGGTAATATGAAAACATGCATTTCATTATGAAAAACCCTTTAAAATTACAAAGTTGCTCTTCTATCAAAAATACGAGGAACATTATCAGAAAACAATTAAAAGTGAATATCCAAGAAAAAAAGGAATGGAACTTTGGTTAGAAAAATTCAAAACACAGAACATTTTTATTACCTCTACAACAGGAATTTCTATCAATCTCAAAAAACATTCTGGCCAGAAGATGGACACATCTATTAAATTTTCCTGACTTTTCTCAGTTACAATGATCCCAATGGTTTTGGTGCAGGAATTTGGTTTTTGTATCAAGAACCTGCTTAATTTTGGCAAAAATTTCCACTGCTGCATGTCCTGGCCACCCCAACAAACACACTGAACTGATCTCTTCATTCATAACCAACAGTGTTATTTCAGAACCCAGGGAAAATGAATCAAGAGGGCAGAATAACCAGGCGTGCCCTGAGCTGGAGGACAAAAGTTTGGGTTGGTGCGAATGAAATGTCCGGCAAAGGACCAGCACACATGGACGGCGAGAATAGAAAAGTAGGATTACTTACCTAAGCATCGACACATAGTTGCCATCTGTCCGGCAAGGCCATGATCCCAGAACGAAAAAGTCTTGTGGCTGGGACCCGAAAAAGTCATCAACTGCATGTTGAACCTCGTTGTCTGTTGTGAACTGTTTCACCAACAGAAGTGATCCAGGTGACAAAACAGATGATAGTCTGTCGGAGACATGTCCGGGGAATAGGCAGGATCAGGTAGTGCTTCATAGCTCAAGGCACTTAGTGTCAGCATCATTCGTTGTGTGACATGAGGGCGAGCGTTGTCCTGCAGCAGAAGAACACCATGTCTGTTGACCAACTGGTGTAATTTAGCACAATAACGTTCTGCAGTGATACTTTTGCCTCTTGCCAAGAAACTCCGATGAATTATCCCGGCTGTGGACCACCAGACAAGGAGCATCATCTTGGTGTGTCGGGGTGGCTTAAGATGCCATCCAGCAGGCTGTACCTTGCTTAACCATTGAGCAGATCGCTTCCGATTATCATAAAGATTATCTGCTTTTTGTTGGAGGTGACTATTTGATGCAGTAGAGGTTCCTGTTTATTCCTGGCAAGTAGCAACATGCAGACTTTCAAATGCCTAGTCTTGTTGGCAGTTGTCAACTCATGCAGCAGCCACATGCCCAGCTTTTTGACTTTACCCAGCACAGCCAGACACCGAACAACTGTCATGTGGCGGACACCTACCTCTGCCGCTATCTCACGACACATTTTTCGGGGTCGGCTTCAACCACACGTAACAGATCATCGTCAGAAACTGCAACAGGTTGGTGACCACGTGCTTCTCTTTGCAGGTCCGTATCTCTGCTTCAAAATTTCACAAACCATTGCTGAATGGTTCGTTCATTGGCTGTATTCTCCCCAAATGCTTTGTTAATGTTTTGAGCGGCATTTCCTGCAGAATGGGCCAGTTTAAATTCATACAAGATGACTTTTAAATCCGGCGTCTGCATGTTTCCTTTGCAAATCATGTCTGAATCTTGTTCTTCACTCATTCTAGCAACTCTGTAACGTAATACCCGCACCACCTGTGGGTGGTTCCAATCCACTGTGGTGGGGGCCTGTCTCCATTGATCGTTCGCGCCAACCCAATATCAAGTCATAGTGGAGAGAAAGGATTGGCTGCTTCAATCCTCTCTGTTGACACCTGCTGCTCTGTGCATTAGTTGCTATTGCTCCGCCTGACTCCCACTGCATTTCCACATCCTGTACAACAAGTTAAGCATTATTTAGTGGCGCAATATGATCACGAACAGCCAGAAACGGACATTTTTGTTCTGCAATATAAAACTATCAAATAAATTGGGGGAAGGGGGAATTTTTAAATGCTCATCACAAATTTACACAATAAATTGGAAGTCTCAGGAAAAACAGTAGGGTTGGAGACAGCTATACAGAATGCACCCAATTTTGGTGATCACATTTGTTATTTTTCTCCACTCGGTAGAAAAGATGACAATGTACACTGCTTGACATAAAAAAATGTCTTATCAGGAAGTATTTGTTGGAGCACCATGTGAATTGGTGGGTATCTGCCAACAATTGGGATATGTACATGATTGAAGTTGTGAGCCAATAATGTGATAGGTGAGAAGAAAAAGACATGCCATAGGTTAAGTTTGGTCATCCTCACCTGGGCATGTGAACCACTACATCAGAGTGATCTCGGTGGTGAAAACACATGTAAGGAGTAAAAATGCCTGGACAACGTCATCAGGAATCCTGCCATCACACAGACACCTTGACCAGAGGCGTCATTATATGGCTGATAAATTCTGTGGAAGAAATATTCTCATAATACATCAGAATTATTAACATAAGCACATATGTCTGAATTGCCTGTATTTACTGTCCACCACATAACATCAATCACACCAGAAAACTTGAAAATTACATCGCCCTGAAGAGGGAATTGAATCTGCATCTCCTGATTTCCGTTGCACCACCTAGTATGACGAAGTCTTAGAGTGTTATGTCGAAGTATTTGAGTGTTAAGAATTGGAACATTTTCTGATTTGTGCGAGTTGAAGGAAATTCTGCTTTTTTTTTTTTTTTTTTTTGCTGGGGTTTAACACCCACCATGAGCAACTCAATGAGCTATAAGCAGCCACCTACCCATAATTTAGAGCCACTTGTTCCAGGAAAGAGGGTCGGAGCAATATGACAAACACAACATCCATGCCTTACTGGGATTCGAACCCGGACCCAATTTGGATGAATGATCAGTAGTCAGCGCTACTAACACTGTGCCACTGAGGCAGCAAAATTTTACTTCCTCATAGCATAGTTAAGTAATGATATCCATTACACCACCCAGGACGACAAAGTCCTGGGTGGTGTAATGTATAGCCTTCTCCAGGGTGTATAGGCAATTGAGAGATGTCTGATTAGTCCCTGCATCACATCATTGACCAAGTGTGTGGTTGGAAGAAGGTAATGTGTCACCAAAGTGGGACTGGTGTATGTAGACCTATGTCCAAATGCCTTGGTCATCACAGCAAGCCATGGTGTAAAATTAAACTGAAATGGTGTCATAAAAACTAAGTCACCAGATGATTTATGTATGTCTTGGTGGTCTGCTCCAAAATTTTTTTTTAGAATATGTAATACAAACAACACACAGATATTAAAAATATTTGCTCAGCATGTGCAGTCTACTTTCTGAAAGAGAAACATAAATGACCACGCGATCACACCAAGTAATGCGCTTAAGCCGCAACAACCTTTGCTAGAAGTATTTCCAACCTCGGGTCGGGCTATGCTGAGGGGACACAAGTTTCTGAGAAATTGCTGACAAACCTTAATCAATAATGAATTTGTTGCCACACAGAGTTTATCTTTTCAAAGAATCCACTGGGTTCACCTTTAATTAAAGAACACAAAGGAAAAGGTGAAACCAGTGGATTCTTTGAAAAGATAAACTCTGTGTGGCAACAAATTCATTATTGATTAAGGTTTGTCAGCATTTCTCAGAAACTTGTGTCCGCTCAGCATAGCCTGACCCGAGGTTGGAAATACTTCTAGCAAAGGTTGTTGCCGCTCAAGCGCATTACTTGGTGTGATCGCGTGGTCATTTATGTTTCTCTTTCAGAAAGTAGACTGCACATGCTGAGCAAATATTTTTAATATCTGTGTGTTGTTTGTATTGCACATTCTAAAAAAATTTTTGGAGCAGACCACCAAGACATACATAAATCATCTGGTGACTTAGTTTTTATGACACCATTTCTTGCTGTGATGACCAAGGCATTTGGACATAGGTCTACATACACCAGTCCCACTTTGGTGACACATTACCTTTTTCCAACCACACACTTTATAATGAATAAAGTCCTCCGCTGGACGTGTAGTGCAGGGAAGCTTACGTTAAGTCACGTTATTGGAAGGTTACTTGACGTAGCTAAAGTGTACCTAATCTTCAAAGTGCTAGAGTTTGTTTAGGTAAGAATTGCACGTGCAATAAATTCATTGAATATGGAACTTCTTTTTACTCAGCGTTCCTCATTATCTTGACTATCAGTACTATAACTTCGGTTTTAGTACATTAGTATCTTGAAGGCTCCTTATTAGAACGGTAAATACAATATACCCTGGACTTAATGAAAGAGACTTAACGGTCAGACAGAGGTCTGACAATAATATGAACTGAGAAAACGTACTCACTTTAAACCTTTTATTGGAGAGCTCCTGGTATTATCAAACACACATTCAACAAATCACACGACTACTGAGTATCCGAACTTTCATAGAATCGCATAACAATAATTAAGAAGAACCTATCACATAAAACGAAGCTTCTTTGGTATAGTTGAGCGCGCCTATATATACTGCATACCACCACGTCATGACTTACACTCGTTGCCACATATCATTCAGGGGAGAAATAACATCTCGTTAAGTGAGAAGATAATTTGCATAGGAAAATAAAATAACAAGAGATAGTAATATCAAAAGGAAACTGAATCTAGAGTATACGTTACATCATCTCCCCCCCCCCTTTTTTTTTGAAAAACCTATTAAATTTTGAGTGTAGTCTTACATTTTGCTGACTGACGTTTATCCTCCTACTTTTTTTTTTTTTTGGTGGCAGCAGTATTTACAACTTCAAACTTGGCATAACAAATTCAGCAAACCTGTGTCCGCAGCTATTGTCGTCTGTGAAGCAGGAAACACTTTTTATACGTGTACAGAACAAACCTGCATCGGCATACCTTATTTTTTTATTCTGCCTAGCAGGAATAACTTTTTGATTTCATTTTATTTCCTCATATTATCGTTGATTACAAACCAACTGTATCAGCAGCGAAGATTGCCTGTAGCTGCCTAACAGTAACAATTTTCACTATTTTACCCCTAACACACATATAAAAAAAATTGGATTAGTAGACGGACATAGAATACACAAAAAGAATAAATAAATTCTGACACGCCAACTTGTCGTGCAGGAAAAACAACATAAAGAGAAAATAACCAGTCCACGAGAACTTATCTCGAGGACGCATAAAAATCCCTAGTAAGATATCGTTTTCCAGGCCTAATCGGACTGGTTAATTCTGGTGGCGTCTATCTTTTCTGCGACTTGAATGGATCTGGAACATCTGTAGTCTGTCGGTCAAGAAATCCCTGCGTCTGACAGGAACGGGCTCCCCCAGGATTTCGATACGTTGTCCCTTCAGCATTCTTTTGAAGGGACGTGGCTCCGGCCACATCGCTTGTTTTCGCTTTCTACCTTTTGGCATGACAGTAGAAGCAGGCATCGGCCCTGTTTGCCCTGAGCGTAAGTTCCAGGGGCGAAACCCGGGCGGATGCAAGGATCTCTGCCTTCGTCGCTGTTGCGGCGAAGCAGATTGGGGAGACAAGTTGCGTTTTCGACCAGCTTTTGGTGTTGCTGGACGGTTTGTAATTTGTGTCTGACGTTTAGGAATCGTCAAACTATTGTCTATATCTGATAAATCAGAAATATGTGATGACTCTGAGTCGCTGCTGTAAGTTAGTGGTCGTGCAGGGCGATGTTTATTTCTGCATATAGGAATACTCTCTGACGAGGTATTCAAGGAAGGAGGAGCTTGTGTTGGTGCAGAGTTATTAGGGAATGGTGAAGCAATAGTCTCGGCAATGGTTGGAGGGAAGGGAATGATACTAGAATTTGAAGAACTTGATTCGAGCCTTCGTCTTATGGTAGAATCAGGTTGCATTCTTGGAAGCCAGTCTTGTGGAGAGGAGGGTGAAGAAAAAATCACTGGAGATTCTTCAAAAAGGTTTGTCGGTTCGTCCAAAATTTCTGGAGGTTGATCGTGTGAGTCTGTGGAACAGAAGGTTGAGTAGGGTTGATTATAAAATCTATATTTCGTTCATGATACTTGCGACACTGAGCAACGTGTACGTATTGAAATTGATTGTCAGGTTTTTCAAGGATAATGTTATTTTCAAACACATTTGCCACCCGATATGGACCTTCGTAGCTGGGTGCTAATTTCTTTACTAAAGTATGAGAAACAGAAGACTGGAAGTGTGTCTCCACGAGAGTTAGATCTCCAACGACAAGATCTGGTTCCCTACGCCTGGTATTATAGTATCTTGCTTGAGCCACTTGTGCTCCTATCATTGCAACACGAGCTTTCTCTGCCATGATTCGTACTGATTGCGGAGTTGGTCGCTGGTTTAGTTCGTCGATAATCCCAGTTAAATTTTCAAAAGGGGTCTTAATTTTTCGACCCAAAAAAAGTTATGCGGGAGTAAACTTAGTAGATTCGTGAACAGATGAGCGGAGGGCGAACGAAAAAGTTCAAGATGTTCGTCCCACCGCTCGTGGTGATACATGACAAATGTTGCGATCATTTTAACTAGCGTGCGGTTTACTCGTTCCGCGGGATTACTCTGGGGGTGATATGGGGAAATGAATTTATGCTTGATGTGTAGTCTCGCACACATTCTTTCAAAAATGTCAGAAATAAATTGGGGACCATATCTAGAGAATACTTCATTAATTTATACATTACAAATAACTTCCGCCGTAGCGGCTTTAATAGGAAAAACTTCGACCCATTTAGAGAAATTATCAGTTAATACTAAAACATAACGAGCTTTGTTTTTAACAGATAAAGGATAAGGTCCCAATAAATCTATTGAAATAATGTCAAAAACATGAGAACTTGAACTAGATTTCAAGTGAGCCGGCCGGTCTTACATTACGGTAATTATAAATCTGACACAAATGACATGATGGAATGTATGCGAGCACACTTTGGTACATACCAGGCCAATAGGCAACATCCCGCAATTTACAACGGGTCTTGCGAATACCTAAATGGCCTGCAATAGGTTTGTCATGAAATTCGTTTAAAAGGGCCATTCTAAGGGTTTGCGGAATATATGGGCGAAACTCTGCCCTAGTAGTCCTAGATTTCGTATAGTAAAGAAGACCCTCTATGACTTCAAAATGCTGTGACCTCCCAGCCAGAGAAGGGTCACTTTGTAGTGGTGAACCCGCAAGCAAAAAATTATAGATATCCCCAAAATCTGGATCATTTACTAATTCTGCCATTATCTGCTCTCTGGATGCTATATCAGCTATTAAAAGTAAAGGCTGACATCCAGGAGTAGTTTCTGTGGGAACCCCACTAATCGGGACGCGAGACAATGCATCCGGTAATTGATTCTTACGACCTGGCTGGTACGAAATTTTGATATTGCTCTCTTGTAACTTAAGAGCCCATTTCGTAAGTCTTTGAGAGAGGTGCTTAGCAGAATTCAAATACTGAAGGGCAGAATGATCCGTAATTATATTAACTGTCAATTTGTTGAGATAACATTGAAATTTGTCAAGAGCATACACTACAGCAAGACATTCGCGTTCCGTAGCTGAATAATTGTGTTCAGCTTTGGCTAAAGTACGGGACGCAAAAGCTATTGGATACCCAGCTTGTGACAAAACGCAACCAAGACCAACTCCGGATGCGTCAGTGTAAATATCAAATTCCTTAGTATGATCTGGGAAAGCTAATACAGGAGGCTGAGTCAACGCAGATTTTAGTGCTTCAAACGCTGCGTTAGCCTCAGGTGTCTAAACAAACTTCTTGTATTTACGTTTCAAAGCATACAATGGCTCACAGATTGTAGCATAAGCGGGGACGAACTGCGGATACCATCCGGTTATTCCCAGAAAGCGTGATAGTTCTTTGGCCTTGGAAAGTCAACAATAGGCCTGATTTTTTCATCATCCGTAAATAAGCCGTGGGGAGTGATTTTCAACCCCAGATATACAATCTCGTCCCTCGCTATCTGGCATTTACTAGGTTTTAACGTCAAGCCAGCATTGTATATGAGTTGGAACACCTGTTTGAGCAGAGAAAGGTGCTTGTCAAAAGTCTCGGATGTAATAATAATGTCATCCAAATATACATGCACATGGGGACCTAGAACAGGTCTGAGAACCGTATCCATAAGCTTTTGGAAAGTAGCAGGTGCAGAGGCTAGTCCAAAGGGCATACGCAGGAATTCATAAGCCCCAAAAGGAGTGAGAAAGCCTGTTTTATCGACGGAGTCTGGATGTACCGCAACCTGCCAATATCCACTCGCCAAATTCAAGGTTGACATCCATTTAGTTGACGATAGGTCATGCAAAATATGTGACATGACAGGTAGTGGATAATTTATCGCTTTCGTGACTTGGTTTAGCTTGCGGAAATCTGTCGTGAAACGAAATTCGTTGGGTTGTTTCTTTGGAACAAGAAAAGCAGGTGCGGCCCAGGCGCTTGTTGATTCCCTTATTATGCCCTGCTTAATCATCTCTGAAATTTGACGTTGCATTTCCTGTTTTTTATGGGGAGCACAAGGGTAAGGTTTCGTCGCTATCAGTTTCGAACCATCAGTGTCAGTGACGTGATAAACCACCTGTGTGAAACCAGGTTGGTGGGAAAATAAACCAGGTCTTTCATGCAAAAGTAGAGAAAGCTGGTTTCGTTGCCTCTCATTCAGTTGTTTACTCAGTAACAAATTCGTTATGTCTATAGGATCTTTAGGAATCACTTCGACAGGTTCCGGAAAGGAAATAACATGTTGTTCGAAATTCATAGTAACTTTAAAAGTATTGATAAAATCTATGCCCATTAGACATTTAACAGGTAGGTTGTCTATGAGCAGGAAAGAATGCGTAAAACGAGCCTTTCCCAGCCCTAAAGATAATGTGACAGTTCCTGTGATACTGAATATTTTGTTATTTGCACCTCGCGAATACTGCGTCGCAGGCTGGACGTGTATTGCAGGAAAACTTTTAGTGCAAAATCTCGTATTTAGGGCTGATATTTCAGAACCAGTGTCGAACTTTGTCTCGACAATAAGATCTTCAATTGTCAAGAACACATCAGGCAACTGAGGAGTTTGGACAGTCAATAATACTATTTTAGGGTCAGAATTCTTGGTATCAGGAAGCAGTACCGACCCTTGGTCTACTTCCTTTGGAAGTTTAAAGGATTCCTGGTTGTATTATCATGCGGTCTGAAACCTCGGCCCTGCCGGGTATCGTGAAAGTTTTCACGCTAAGGAAAACTTCGTGAAAACTGCTGCGGGAACTCCGCATGTCTGTTGAAATTTCCATTTCTATTACTTCTTCCCTCAGCATGGGCAGAAAAATCATTATTGCCCTTAGCATAAAAATGTTCCGAATTCTGCGGATTGGAACGGGGTCGAGCATACTGTGCATTTGTACTGTACCCAGAAAATTGTTTAGAAACTAGCGGTTGGTGTACCACTCTTGTGGGACGTATGATGCTTGGACTTGCACCTGTATACGCTCGCGTTGAAAGTAATTAGGCCTATTATGCCGCTGAGGATTTTCGTGATAAGCCTCCCGGGGTACCCGAGCATGTTGAGTTGGACCATGTTTGCCGTGTCGCTCTTCATACGTTCGTATGAGGCGAAGGCATTCATGAATTGTAGCAAGGTGTCGGACCTCGAGAAAATCCTGTAGAAATGGATCGAGCTGTTGCAATAGGGTGTCCAACATGTCGACATGACTGGCATGTGGATCCCATAATTTATACAAGCATGTTGTTTCTAAAGCAAATGCAACAGGGCTATCGTTGGGTCCTTGCTTACGAGAAAAAAGTTGTTGTGCAAGGCCAGCTCGACTTAGGCCGAAAGGAAAGATTTCCAAAAATTCCGCTCGGAAATTCTCATAACGAGAATCCGGGTTCGATACTCTCCACTGCCGATACCAGGTCTTAGCGGTATCTTTCAAGCAAGTGCCTGCTATTTGCACTTTGCAATCTTGAGGAATATTGTATGAGTCGAAATGATCATCCAAATCCTCGAGAAATTTCAAGGACCCCTCCAAACCATTGAAAGTAATTGTTCCCTCATGCGGCACGAAATGTGCAAGCATTTTGCTTCCGTGAGAGGATTGAAATACCTCAGGTACGACCCGCGACTCAGAGTGATATGAAGCTGGTGAATGACGAAATTGTGAGGAATGCCTGGGTACTTGTAAATCATTGACATCAAAGTTAGACCCACAGACTGCTTGCAGATTGTCGAAAATAACCCCACCACCACCGAAACTTGATTGAGGTTGAAATAGTGAAGTTTTCTCAGGTAATGAAGACATAGTCAATAGGTGTCAGTACCTCGTGTTCAAGAAATGTTCAGGCGCCAATTATAATGAATAAAGTCCTCCGCTGGACGTGTAGTGCAGGGAAGCTTACGTTAAGTCACGTTAGGGTTATTGGAAGGTTACTTGACGTAGCTAAAGTGTACCTAATCTTCAAAGTGCTAGAGTTTGTTTAGGTAAGACTCGCACGTGCAATAAATTCATTGAATATGGAACTTCCTTTTACTCAGCGTTCTTCATTATCTTGAATATCATTACTATAACTTCGGTTTTAGTACATTAGTACCTTGAAGGCTCCTTATCAGAGCGGTAAACACAATATACCCTGGACTTAATGAAAGAGACTTAACGGTCAGACAGAGGTCTGACAATAATATGAACTGAGAAAACGTACTCACTTTAAACCTTTTATAGGAGAGCTCCTGGTATTATCAAACACACACTCAACAAATCACACGACTACTGAATATCCGAACTTTCGTAGAATCGCATAACAATAATTAAGAAGAACCTATCACATAAAACGAAGCTTCTTTGGTATAGTTGAGCGCGCCTATATATACTGCATACCACCACGTCATGACTTACACTGGTTGCCACATATCATTCAGGGGGAGAAATAACATCTCGTTAAGTGAGAAGATAATTTGCATAGGAAAATAAAATCACAAGAGATAGTAAAATCAAAAGGAAACTGAATCTAGAGTATACGTTACAACTTGGCCAATGATGTGATGCAGGGACTAATCAGACATCTCTCAATTGCCTATACACCCTGGAGAATGCTATCCATTACACCACCCAGGACGACAAAGTCCTGGGAGGTGTAAAGGATATCATTACTTAACTATGCTATGAGGAAGTAAAATTTTGCTGGCACAGTGCTAGTAGCGCTGAGTACTGATCATTCATCCAAATTGGGTCCGGGTTCGAATCCCAGTAAGGCATGGATGTTGTGTTTGTCATATTGCTCTGTCTTATGTTGTGTTTGTCCTATGTCCAAATGCCTTTAATTAAAGAACACAAAGGAATTTCTTTGAACACAAATTAGATTGGCACCATGAGAGGCTGAAAAATAATTTAGTCTCAGAATTTGTAAACAGTCAAAACTCATTTTAACAAAATATGATAAAACAAAAAGCATGTTACAACGAAAAACAATCGTTAATTGTATGCATTTATATAAGAAATACAAAACATTATAACGGAATACTTTACAACGAAAAACACCTTATTTCAATGCAAAATTCTTGGGAAAAATGTTCAAGTAAAACTTTATACGTAGCAAATTTCTCCCTCTTTAAAATTCTGGGTGATTTAGCTGCGCCATGGAAGGCTAACAAAAGAACAAAAACGACTACACATTTCGCAAAAAAAAAAAAAAAAAAAGAAGAAAAAGAAAATGAGGATTCTCCCAACGAAGATGAGATAGAAAATCTGAACTGTTATTCTGGTTTTTTTTCAGTAAATGCAATTGAATGTTTAGAGAAAGTTGGATACTATTTACAGAATGAAGGACTTTATACTGAAGAAATTAGCAGCTATCTATAAATGTTATGAATACAATTACAGAGCTCACAACAGGGCATGACCTTAAAAATAGTTGAAATAGTGACCAAAAACTCAAAAAAAAAGTGACCAATAGTGACCAAAAAATCTGAAAAAAGAGGCCAATAGTGACAAAAAAATCTGAAAAAAGGGACCAATAGTGAAAAAAATCTGAAAAAAGGGACCAATAGTGACTTTCCTCTCAAGATTTCCACAAATTCTGAATTTCACGCAATTCAATTCCCAATTCGTTTCTTTTATGTAGTCAAACTGTGATATATTAATATATGTAATTATTATATATACACACACGTCACACACACAAATTAAAGGTTTGAGACAACATGTGTAATATATGAGTAATCTTTCTCTATATTTTTCTTAGTAAAGTTATTATTTGCAACAACATACATACTTTTTCTGCAATTTTCCCCAACCTAATCATGGCCGGTTGAATCAAAGCTGAAGCATGAATTGTAACTGACTATAACTGTCAAAATGGCATTCCTATAATCTGTAATGGCTAATTGACATTTGAAAGATCTATTCATCTCACTACTATGCTTAAGCTTTGTTTTGATCTGGATGGGGTTTGGCCATTATTTATTTATTAATTCTTTTTATTATTATTTTTTTTAGTATGTTCAAACATGATACAAAAGATTATCAATTACGCATACAAAGGCTTTTGACAAAAGGAAAAGAACATGTCTTCTTGGTGTAAATTTTAATTTCACAAACTGATCAAGTTTCTGTTTGCTTCTATTAGTCCTTCTTCCTAAGGAAGTGGGTGATGAGCATAGTTTTCCGTTTGTCAACTTGAGTTTGAATCTTCTCAGTATCTTTCTTCTCTTCTTTCAAGTCTTTCTGCAACTTTCTTATCCCTTCAAGCATCCCTTGCGCTAAATGTACTTTGGACATATCATTCTGTCTAATGGCAGTTTTAATATGTTTAGCTGCTTCTGACAAAATGTCTTCTTCTGCTTTCCTTTTCACAGCCTCCTCTTTCTTTTCTTTTTAAGATCCTTTTCCATTTCCTGAATCCTAGTTTTCTCGTCTTCAAGTTTCTTCATTGCTTGTTCTTTGATCAGTTTCTCTTCCTCTTCCAGTTTTTCATTTTCCCTTTTTTGAGCTTTTTCGTTCTTTTTCTTTTTAAGGTATACCTTAAAATTATGACCAGCACATCTTGCTTGTTTGAAGAGCTCAGTGGTTATGGGTATCAGCTCTGGTTTGTTCCCATATTTCTTCATATATGACAAGATGGTCAACTTAGCATCTAGTGTTCTCGAACTCATTGCAGCCCGATCTTCTGCCAGCAAACGACCAGATAAAGAAAACCCTCGCTCAACATCTGCACTGCCATGACTTAAAAGACAAACATGCCTTCGCTACTTTCCCTATGCTTTTATACTTTGAGAAAAATTGCCTCCAGTAGTGGTCAATGCGTTGATCTTTCAGTTTTGAGATTTTTTTCTTCTCCTGCAACAATTTCCATTCATCAAGCAGTATCTCAGGATCAACATTGATTGGTAAGAGGTTTCACAAATTCGTGATGTACATGCTACTGTCACTTGACTTAATATTGTCAGGATGAAGGCAAGACAAGTACTTCAAAATATTCTTACTTAGAGCTAGGAGCTGTAATAACAAAATGTTTGTAGGCAGCAATGTAATGATTTCTAACATTATTCTTGAAAAAAAAATGTTTCTGTATCTGTCAAATTTTGAAAAAATTCACTAGCCTCCTGGCCACATTCAACTTGTGAAAGTGGTAAGAAATTGCCATTATCTTCAACAATACTTTTGTGAAGATTTTCCAATGAAGCAACATCCTTCTTAACAAAGCAAAGAAGAAAAGTTCTTGCCAATTTTACTAATTTAGAGTGAATGACATGTACAAGGGGTTCATTCTTCTGTAGTGTGCCTGTGATATCTGTAAAAACTTTTGAGCTAAATATTACAAAACTTATCACAGCTTTTGTTGTAGGATCTTTGAGAAGCGTGGTTATAGACTGATATTTGTGGGATGACATTTCCTTTGACTTTTTTTGAGGGATGAACTTCATGAAGTACTCAATGAGAGCATCCCATTGCTCTAGGACTCTCTTGCATGTTTTTGTCATTGTCAGCCACCTTGAAGTTACATGTTTCATAAACATGTTTTGGCAGTGACAGTTTTGATTGGATTTGGGAAAAGTCCTCACATCTGAAGGGCCAGCCTTTAAAATAATAGTATATGTCAATGACTAAATCGCTGATATCCAATCCAAATTTTTCTATACCTTTCTGGAAGGCGCTATGAACTGTGTGAATCGTACACGAGTCCAGGAGTTGCTCACCACGCATGGATTTCATATCCTCATTCATGAGACTGAACTTTTTTATTTACATTTGGGCCCATCCGAACCAACTATGAGCAATGACTGTCTGGGTAGCCGAGCATTGTCGATAGCTAAGTTGATATGCTTGACAAGTACTTCACCAGTAGTTGCCTTTCCTAAGAAAAATGTCTCCAGGTGACATGAATCTACCTGATTACTGGAATTCGACCAATATCTAACCATTAATTGGAGCTCTTTTTTTCCAGCGTTATTAGTTGTTTCATCATACAGGATCGTATAGTATAGCAAGGTGACTGCAGTATAGCTTCAACAATATTTTCTTTGAAATATGGTCTAAGGCCATCTGTTATCAAGTACTTCATTTTCCCTGCAGACATAAAAAAATTATCAGGAACTGCTCCAGGAAACATGGCTTGGAATGTATCCTTAATTCCATTAGATGAAGAAGCTGAAAAATCAGAAGTTAAAGCCTTCAAAGTCCAAATTATCTCTGCTCTTGTTGCAGAGTCTCACTGTACAATGCTATTGTACCAGGCACAGAAGTAAGATGAAGTTGGAGTCACAGAAGCAGGGATTTCCTCTGCAGTACTGACAGCAGTAAGGTGAAGTTGATGTAGTTGTAGCTTAACGTGGGCATTTGCCTTATGCCTACTAGTTGCAGCATGCTGAGACAAACTTTGGATTCCTTTGATTACACTAATCTTTGTGTCACAAACGATGCAAAATCTTTCAGTGTCACTAAACTTCTTCACCCATTTGGAATAAAGAATACCATTCCCATCAGTTTTTAGAAGCCACTCTTTCTTAAAATTACACCTCCCCATTGTTCAAGTCGACCTGGAGTACTACAGCTACTATGTCATAAGTCAGCAATTATGGACTCTCCTGAATCTGAAAAGAAGAAAACAGGCCATTGTTAGACAGGAAGTCGACCATCCATTGCAATGGCAAGTATCTATATATTTTGAGAATTTTATTCTGAAATGCAATGCAAAACAAGCACAAATATACTGCACACACAAAGATGGCAAAAAATTTCACTATCTCACATACCACGCATACCACTCCAAGCTGCAACTAAAAATAGACCACATGTACAATGAAAAAACAAAAAAAAAAGCACAAAAAAATAGGAGGTCTGCAACCCCTGCTGTAAGAGAAATGCTACAACAGCCTGGGTTATCAGCAGGCAGGAGCATATTCTAGACCCTCAGATGTGCTTCATAGGGACTCGACAGTAAAAGAAAAGTACAATCAAATCTGGGTTTACAAAACTAAATAATGAAATTAGAAAAAAACAAAAACAAGGGGAAAACAGTTACCATGACAACGAAATCTATAAAATTTCACAAATAATACCATGGCAGTCAGAGAACATCCATTTTGAAATTCCCTGATAATTCCTTGATATTTCCCTGAATCCATTTATATTGGCGCAAATAAACACTTTATGAGAAAAATGGCATTTATAACCATATCTTTTTTTTTATAATCCTATATGTACACATATTTTACATACATGATATGCATCCTACATATCAAAACTGTTTTAGACGATGTAGCCACAATGACTTATTTACAACACTGTCAAAGTCTGAATATTTTGATGACTGTGTGTGTGTGTGTATATATATATATATACATACATACACATACATATATATACAGGGTGAATCAGAACTCATGGGACAAACTTTAAGGGGTGGTAGAGCACACAACAACAAACATTTTTAGTATAGGAATGTATGGGCGCAAGTGACGCGTTGAGGCACATACACAAGACATGAAAGGAAACAAATTGTTTACTTACATGCTTGGCAGCGTTGATGGAGTGATTGGCGTACAGTTTCAAATATGCCAAGTATTTCTCGCACACGTGCAGCCGCAACGTATATACGAGCGACCAGGACCTCAACAGAATCAACTGGAGTCTCGTAAATGAGGGCCTTCAGATGTCCCCATAAGAAGGACATCTCGGTCGATGATGACGATATATATATATTATTGTCCTTCATACACACCAAAGTAAAAAATAATTAAAATTTTAATGGCTGATTTTTGCTAAAAGAAAGTGGGTTCAAAACTATTTGCATAACAATAGAAACCTATGGTTATATTCGTTACTACATTGATATCTATACTGGCTGATGAAGCAATCCAGAGGATTCGAAAGTACTCCCATTGTAACTATTATACATGCAATAAACAGTTGTATGTTCACTGGTTTTTTTTTTTTTTTTTTTTGGCGAGTTATTGGAAAAAATTGACTTAGTAATTTGTTAATTTTTGGAAAAATTGTGACTTTTAGTGACTTTTTCAAAAATAGTGACTTTTAGTTGCAAAAGTTACCTGTTGTGAGCCCTGCAATTATAACTAAAGACACCATAGAAAAACAGAATGTATTTACATCATACTTCAAAACCCAATAGATATGTTTTAACTGTTTGCCATATGCAGACCTGCCAACCTCTCAGAACCAAAAAACGTAACACGACTCATGCTGATAATTTTTGAGGCCTATTTAAGCTATATAAATTCTTGATGATGAGAAAATGTAAGGATTTTTTCTCTACATCAAAATTTTATTGAGCAACTAATTAAATCTAATCAGCAAACACTTTTATGTTGTTAATTCTTAGAAAAAAAATTACGATTACGGAGATATCTTCACTTCGCCTAACTTCCGTTTTTGGAAATTCTGAGAAGCAGAAAACTTGCATCTTAGGAGGTCTGCAAGATGGTTTAATCGGGTTCTGGGGATGTCGTTTTTGTCTGCAGGACCAAAATAAATCTGCGATGTGCATCGGCTGTCGGAGCAATTCTGCTACGAGGATTAGTAGAAAATGAATCTGCACTGTACGTCGGCCGTCGCCGTGATTCTTCTACAGGGGTGGGTACAAAATAAATCTGCGATGTACATCGGCCATCACCACTTATCTGCTACGGGGATGAGTACAAAATAAATCTGCCATGTACATCGGCCATCACCACTTATCTGCTACGGGGATGAGTACAAAATAAACCTGCGATGCACATCGGCCGTCGCTGCTTATCTGCTTCGGTGATGAGTACAAAATAAACCTGTGATGCACATCGGCCGTCGCTGCTTATCTGCACGGTGATGAGTACAAAATAAACCTACGGTGTACATCGCCGCTTATCTGCTACGGGGATGAATACAAAATAAACCTGTCGTGTACGTTACTGCGATTCTTCTACGGGGACGAGTACAAAACAAACCTGCAATGTATGTCGCCGCGATTCTTCTGCGGGGACGAGTACAAAATAAATCTGCGATGTACGTCGGTTGTCGACGCAATTCTGCTTCGGGGATGGGTACAAAATAATTCTGCGACTTACATCGTCCTTTGCGAAAAAAAAAAAAAAAATTACGATTACGGAAGAAATCCTCAATATGCCTAACTTCTGTTTTTGGAAATTTTGAAAGTGGAAAACTTGCATCTATGATAGGGAGTCTGCAAGATGGTTTAATAGGGTTCTGGGGATATCGTTTTTGTCTGCAGGACCAAAACAAATCTGTGACGTACGTCACCCGTCACCGCAATTCTGCTACAAGGCTTCTATCTGAAAAGGGAAAAAATGGGCGAAAACATGATTATTTGAAAACAATCATATTAGCATACTGCAGAATGATTTATCGTACTAAATACGATAAAATCGTAACAGTTGGCAGGTCTGCATATGTAAACATGCTTTGCATCGAAATGGAACTAAATAAATTGCTTTAATTACACTATTTTAAAATTAAAGGTATGTAATGCCAATATGCACGTACATTATTTCTTGAAGCATATGAAAGTATTTTATGGGGGGGGTTAAAATAAATACAGTATGTAGGTACATACATATAAGTAAAAATATATACCGTATGTAATTTCATACTGATTGAAGCTTACACGTATATTTCATTACTACTGTAGCAAATACTTCCCATTACAAATAAATTATCTTTGTTTCTATGGGCACTATTTTGTAATCACAGCATTGCAATCTTATGTGTAATGAAAATTTCTGTTGCATTAACTTTTTAACGAAAATTTCGTAATAATGTTTTAAGAAAATACGTATTTACAACTTTTTTTCTGTCCCCTTGAATTTCGTTCGTTATAACGAGTTTCAGATGAATGTGGTCGGCTTGTGCCAGCAACAATTTCAGTACAATTCACTTCTGCAGAAGGGGCACTCAGTCCAGCAAGTCACTATATATACCCCCCCCCACCATTTTTGTAGCTGATTAAATTGTAAATTATACTTTTAAAGATAAAATTTTGTTCTAAGCATGGATGTAGGATGAAATGCAGCAGTGATTCTGCAAAGTGAATATGATACCAATGTATATGTAATTCCTATTATATAAACATTTAAATACAGCAAATATCTGACAAATGTTTGGCTGCAAAAATCTGGATTTTTGTGAATTTAGCTGTTTGTATCGATAGTATTGTATTCTAACAGTAACTTATGATACAAACAATGCACAGAAACCAAACCAGTACTCATGTACAGAAAATGCCTCTTAAACATTCTGAAAAAAAGAAAGAAAAAAAAAGACTAGTAACTGCTGTTTTTATTTGTATGTGACCTTAAGCAAAACTGGAGACACACACACAAAGGTTTAATTAATCTTTGTTAACCATTTCCGACTTTTAAGAAAAAACCTCTTAGCTGGCGACTACCAATATTAAAACAAGACTTTGAATTGCAATTTTACATGATTAAGGCACTTGATACATTCCCTATATTTTTCAATAGGTATTCAAATAATTTACACTCTTTGGCAAGACAAAATTTAATTTAACTCATCTTTGGGTATTTAGTATGGACAGACAGACCATACATCATACATACGTACGCACCTACATACATATATCTGCAGTTTCAGACTAATTGAATCACTAGCTATTTAGGCACAAAATACTATACTCCACGACTCTGATTTACTTAAAGATGCTCATAAACAGTTCTTCACTGGTAAATAAATATCTAGCGTTTAAATACTTCTTTCCAAATAAAGAACAAGTCTTTCCCTTCTGTTCTTTACATACCACTACTGCCTATTATTTAACTAAAACTTGAATGAATATACACTGAAATAAGGAACAAAATTACTTATTTACCACAAAAAAAAATAATACTATTTATGTGACTGGTCTAAAATGGTTTTTCAACTACCCAATTGCAATTAAATTTTGATAAATAGGCCTGAACAAATATATACAGGGGTTGTCTAAAATAATGGAAACACCTCGCTGAAAACAGTGACTTTGGTATGTGCTGCTTTTTGAGTAAAATGAATATGTAGCTACAATTTTTTTTGTAAAAAAGTGTTGCTTATAAAGAAAGGGTGTCCACATTATGGAAAGTCAGGGGAAATCAGGGAAATGAAAATTGGTCAGGGTAGCCAGGGAAATGCCTGAAATGTTGGTAAAAGTCAGGGAAAATCAGTGATATTTTAAGCACAGTTAGACTACAACTAGTTTTAACCCGGCATCGGGGAGTGACGCCCTCATCGCCCAACACACTTGCACTTGGTGTTGCAGACAGTCACTAACTTCCCCTTCCTACTAATGTAACCTTGTATTTCCTACCTATTATTGTAAGCTGTGTTACATTACTTGTTAACATTTCTCTTTTTGTTTTAGGTCAAAGGAGTAGAAGAAAATTTGTGATATAAGTTATACCTTGTTAAAAGGCAATTAAGACTGCAGAAATCTGAAAGTGTTGTGTGTTTAATGAACAATGGTTGGACGAACAATTAAATTCAGAGTTTTCTGGTTGGATAGCTGCGGTGAACGGCAACAATAAATCAGCATTTTGTAAAGTGTGCTCTAAAACTTTCCAGCATAGCAACATGGGGCATCGGGCAGTTTCCAGCCACGAAAATGGCCCTAATCATTTTCAAAACATCCGTGCTAAAATGTCTCAGCCCAGTCTTGCTTCTTTCACTTCCTTTGTGAAAGAGAACTATCTTTGCAATAACAAACTCTTGCCATCAACAAGCTCAGGAAACATGGAATCAGTACTTCTAGAAAATATTAAATCTAATGACTCAAATACTTATGTTGTGAAGCCCAGTGACCTTAATGCTTATGTAGTGAAAGATGATGTAACAAAGTCGGAAATAATATGGGCCATGGAAGTGTTGTCCAAGGGAATGCCTCTGAACTCTTGAACACAAATTAACAAAACATTTCAGTTAATGTTTCCTGACAGTGCAATCAATAGCTTCAAAATTTACTTTAGACAAAAGCAAAGCATCTTATGTGATAAACCATGGATTGGCACCACATTTCAAAGAGTGTTTAATGGACGATCTGAAGCAGTGCACTGACTTTGTAATTTGTTTTGATGAATCACTAAACAAAATTGCTCAGTGTGGGCAATGGATCAGTTTATTCGTTATGTTTTTAGGACGGGCAACAGCTAATGACCTTTTAGAGAAATTCATTAAAGGTGCACCTCTTCCCTTGGATAACATGCTACAAGTGTCAATGGATGGACCTAACGTTAATCTCAGCTTTCTTCAAAAGCTGAAAGATAGACTTAGAACTGAAAATCCAGATGGTAAATTATTAGTTGACATTGGAGTATGTGGTCTTCACATGGTCAATGAAGCTATGAAAACTGGACTTGAAGCAGTGAAATGGGATATACATCACTTTCTGCATAACTTGTACTACCTTTTAAAAGATAGTCCTGCTCGCCGTGCAAATTATACTATGATTACTGGAAGTAAAGATTTCCCTCTGAAATTTTGCACTGTAAGGTGGTTGGAAAACATTAATTGTTTGACTAGGGCATTGCTTGTCCATGATCATATCAAGAAATATGTTCAAGAATCATCGGTTTCCAGCAAACAGCACATATTTCTTGCAGAATTCATGGAAAGTCCCACTGCTGAAATGCAAATTGGCTGCATTTGACTATAGCTTCAGAGTGTGAATCTTTTTTGAGAAGGTTCCAGAGCCCAAAGCCTTTAATTCCTTTCTTACACACTGATTTGCTGGATCTGATGAAAAATTTGATGGCACAAAGCTTTAAGCCTGATAAATTAAGTGAAGCTGATAGTGTCTCAAAACTGTTAACTTTTAGATGTATCAAAAATTGAAAATCTTCTCTCAATTGAGAAAGTTTATATTGGATTTAGTGCTAAAAAGCTATTAAAAGAAGTGAAGTGCTCAGAAAGGGAGAAATTAGAGTTTAAGCTTGAATTTAGGAAACTTGTGACCAGTATAATTGAAAAACTTCGTGAGAAAAGCCCACTAAAATTTAAGTTAGTCTGTGGGGTAACTTGTTTGGACCCAAATATTATAGTGCAGCAGCCGAGTCTAGGCAAGAAGAGAGTGGAAATTGTGCTCAATGTTTTACTTAGGGCAAACAGGATTTCAGATGACTGTGCTGAAAAAGCTAATAAACAGTACACTTCATTGTGTGTAGAAGCTCAATCTGCTTTAAAGTCTCAGTTTGATGAATTTTTAGACAGTCATGATGATTCCATTGGATTAGACAAATTTTACAGTGCTCTACTTGACAACCAAAAATAATTCGGTGAACTTTGGGATGTAATAAAAATTTGTCTCATTATGCCTCATGGAAATGCTTCAGTGGAAGGTGGATTTTCTGTCAATAAGTCTCTTCTTGTGGAAAATCTCATGGAAGAATCCTTAATTTGTCAGAGAACAGTTTTTGATGCCATTAAAAATGTGGGAGGAGTACACATTGCCGTCAATAGAAGGTTTCTTCTTTCTGTAAGAGCCTCTTCAGACGAAGATATCAGGATTATCTTGAGAAAAAAAGTGTTCTTCAAAATGAAGAAGAAAGAAAACTGAAGGAAAAAAGAAAAATTGATCATGAAATAAAGGAATTGAAAGAAAAAAGACAGTACGGAAGGAACTAAAGTTAGAAGCAGCAGCATTGCAGGTGAAGATTTCAGATTGGGATAAGAAGAAAAGTGGTGTGTAATATAAAAACAGTGACTGTGTGCTTACTGTAATATTTTTATAGTAACTGTTATGAATATTGTGTATGGGTTTGTTTGAGTGTTTCTTCAATAAATGTAAAACCATGAAAAAAAGAGTAAACTTAAAATTAAAAAGGTGAGAGTTGGACGGCTATGGGAAAGGTGGAGGCCGATAAAAAAAATTAAATTAAATGAATCAGTTATTTGGGAAACTTATACGTCAAACGGAAACACTTTTAAATAATATAAGTTTCTCAATTATCCAATTCAATTTTATTTATTATCATGACACATATATTGAAAAACTCAAATAAACCTATTTGCATAAGGTCAGGGAAAGTCAGGAAAATCTGGTTTGATAATTCTGTAGACACAATGATTATAGTCTCAAGGGTTTGTGTGATTGCATTGTAAATCGGTGTTTGCATAATTTTGTTCCAGGTGAAGGCACAATGAGTGACCTGTTGGAGTTCCAAAGAGGGCAGATTGTAGGAGCCCGTATGGTTGGTGCGTCGGTAACCACAGTGGCACAGGTATTGGGAGTATCGAGAGATACCGTGTCAAAGGTCATGACAGCATGCAATGCTTACGGCACAACATCATCCGTGAGACACAACTGTGGAAGGGAAACCAAACTCACTTCGAGAGACAGGAGGACACTAAAGAGGAATGTGACTGCAAGGAAGAAGACCATGGCGACGAAAGTGACTGATGAGCTTAATGTACATCTCCCAAACCCAGTGTCGACCTATACCGTACGAAGGGAATTGCATAAGCACAATATTTACGGCAGAGCTGCGATTGCAAAACGCCTGGTGTCACAAGTGAATATGAAACGGAGACTGCGGATCAATGGAAATATGTCGTTTTCCGATTAATCAAGTTTCTCACTATTCCTCACCACAGGACGGGTTTACGTGTGGAGAATTTCCGCAGAAGCCTACAACCCATACTGTCTCTTCCCTACAGTGAAGCATGGGGGTGGTTCCGTAATGGTTTGGGCCATGATTTCGTGGTTTGCAGCAGGTCCCATTATCACCTTACATGGATGGATCACTAGTGGTGACTATGTCACCCTTTTGGCCGACCATGTGCATTCAATGTTGCAGACATTGTTTCCGTCAGGGGATTTCACCTTTCAAGATGATAATGCCCCGATTTACAGAAGTCGAACTGTTCAATCATGGTTTGAGGATCATGAGGATGAAGTTGCACACCTTCCCTGGCCCGCACAATCACCGGGCCTAAACATCATTAAGTCCCTGTGGTCTGTGCTGGAAAACAGAGTGTGATCCCGTTATCCTCCTCCGGCGTCTCTCAAGGAATTGGAGCAGTTTCTACAGGAAGAATGGTACAACATACCACCATCCAGGACTTGTATTCGTCCATTCCTAGGAGGATTCATGCAGTTTTAAATGCCAAGGGTGCTCCCACACCATATTAGGTGCGTAACCGATTCTTTCAAGGTGTTTCCATTAATTTGGACAACCCTGTACATACATATCACTAAACTATTCTCTGATATTCCGAGGTTAGCTCCACAAAGAAATATAAAACACCCGATAAATTTTTAACCGATTCTTTACTTACTGTTGCTGTAACTTCACCATTTACAGCGATCTTGACACACAACTTGGGCTTCACTGACATCTATTACACAATGAACACAAGACCTTCTATACTTCATACTCATAACCTTTTTCTCATGAAGATACTCCTGAATCTGACCCCCCCCCATGACTTCATTGGCCTTCCTCTGCCTATCTTTCTTCCCACTTGGGCTGAAAACTTTTCTTAGTAAGCATCTCATCACTCATTCTTTCAACATCACCAAACCACCTAAGATTATTAGTCTCCACCTTACTAACAACATTTTGCCTCACATTACACAACTGCAATACATCTTCATTCCTCACATGATCAGACAGTGCCTTTCTACATACTTCAATAACACATCTCTCCAACACATAAACAACTCCTGTCTCTTCTGCAATACCCAGGTTTCACTGCCATACATCAGAGTAGGAACAATTAAACTTTTATAAACAGCCATTTGGTACTCTTTTGAGAACCCATCATTCCTGTGAAATTAGCAGCTGACTTTCAATGAAGAATTCACTTGCCTATTAATTTCACCAACTAATTTGTTCTCTCTGTCAAACATGCTTCCTAAATACACAAACTCATACACCTGGTAAATTACTGTGCCATTTAGACTTACCTTGCATTCAGTACTAACAGTTCCTTGCTCGAAAACCATAACTTTAGCTTTTCCCTTATTGATACTCAGTTTGAATTTCATTCAAACTTCATACATCTGGGACAATACTGTGCAACTCATTTTTCCTCTCTGCCAACAGGACCAGCCATCTGGGACATTACTGTGAAACTCAATTTTCCTCTCTGCCAACAGGACTATGTCATCAGCATACAGCATCCAGATATAAATAAAGCAGTATTGTCCATCTTGGCATCACGCATCCATAAATATATGAGCAGCCATGGTGACATTACACAACCTTGTCTGACTCCTGCACCAATAGCAAACCATACTGATACAACACCATTCACTTGTACATAAGATTTACTGCCAGCATACATGGCTTTCACACTAAGTAGATTCACATTAACACCATATTTATTCAGTACCTTCCAAAGGATCCTATTTACTTGGTCGTAAGCTTTCTCTAAATCTACGAAGGCAGCGAAACCTTTCTTACCAACAGCCAGATACTTTTTGATAACCATGGGCAATGCAAAAATTTTGTTAGCGCAGCCTTTACCAGGCATAAAACCACTCTGAATATCTCCCACTTTCTTTGATGTAAGACCTCGTACTTTTTCAATAACAACCTTACCAAACACTTTCACTGGCATAATCAGTAAGCTAATGCCACAACAGTTCTTGCAGTCAGTAGAATAACATTTTCCTTTATACAAGGGAACAACGATAGCATCCACCCAATCCCGAGGGGCCATTCCAAACTCCCAGCACAACTGGCGAATTTCAGTTAACCAGTCAATTACAGAGTCACCACCATATTTCAACATCTCAGCAGTTATGCCATCAACTTTCAGAGCCATACCATTCTAAAGAGATTTTAGAGCTTTATACACCTCTTCTCTTGAGATCCCTCCTGTGCTTCCATCTCTCAGTGTGGCATCATCTGGTTCTGCCTCAGAATCACATTTGCTTCCTTGATCTATGTGTGAATGATAATGGTGAAAGATTAATTGAACTCTGCATTGAGAATGGTTTTTGTGTATCTAATACATTTTTCAACCAAAAGTATATCCACACATATACTTGGGAAAATCGTACTCTTGGTCAAAAGAGTGTGATAGATTTTGTTGTCTACGATCAGCGTTTGAAACACTTAGTTGTTGACACCCGTGTGATGAGAGGTGCGGATGTTGGTTCTGATCATTACTTAGTAGTGTCACGAGTGAAACTTAATGTTGGTTGGAGGAAAAGGAATATGAAGAGACCCAGGATAGAAAGAATAAAGGTTGATAGGCTCCTTGAAGATCATCAGCGGTATTCTGACTTACTCAGAGAACGACTGAAGGAGCTGAAGTCTGGTGAGAGGGATGTAGAAAAGAAGTGGGAATGTTTTAAGAACTGTGTTGTCACTGCTGCTAAAGAGGTCTGTGGCACCACAATAGTAGGTAACAATAGAGGTGATGCTTGGTTTAATAGTGAGATTGAAGAGGCAGTAAAGAAAAAGAAGGAAGCCTATTTGGGGATGTTGCAAGGTAGAGTCTCTGTGGATGAATATCACTGTAAGAAGCATGAAGCTGCTAAGCTGGTTCGCCACAGTAAGGCAAAAGATAGGAAGGAGAAAGTGGAAAGGCATGAACTGGCTTTTTGGAAAGATAGAAAGTCCTTCTGGCGGTACTTGAGACTCAGGAAAAATAGGGGAAACAAAGTTGTAAGTTGTGTGAAGAATGAGATTGGGGAAATGATATGGGAGCCCAATGAGTTAAGTGACAGACGGGGTGAATACTTCTGTGAGTTATTAGATCAGGAAAGCAAAGATGATTCTGAGACAGACGTAGATGATGTCACAATGAGGGATGAAAGCACAGGAGGGATCTCAAGAGAAGAAGTGTGTAAAGCTCTAAAATCTCTTCAGAATGGTAAGGCTCCAGGAGTTGATGGCATAACTGCAGAGATGTTGAAATATGGTGGTGACTCTATAATTGACTGGTTAACTGAAATTTGCCAGTTGTGCTGGGAGTTAGGAATGGTCCATCGGGATTGGAAGGATGCTATTATTGTTCCCTAGTATAAGGGAAAAGGTGATCAGACTGAATGCAAGAACTATCGTGGTATTAGCCTACTGAGTGTGCCAGGGAAAGTGTTTGGTAAGGTTGTTATAGAAAAAGTACGGGGTCTTACATCATTGAAAGTGTGGGATGTTCAGAGTGGTTTTATGCCTGGTAAAGGCTGCACTAACCAAATTTTTGCATTACGCACGATGATTGAAAAGTATCTGGCTGTTGGGAAGAAAGTTTTTACTGCCTTCATAGATTTAGAGAAAGCTTACGACCGAGTGAATAGGACACTTTTGTGGAAGGTATTGAATGAATATGGTGTTACTGGGGATCTTCTTAATAGTGTAAAAGCCATGTATGCTGGTAGTAGAGCTTATGTACGAGTGAATGGTGTTTTATCAAAATGGTTTTCCATTGGTGCAGGAGTTAGACAAGGTTGTGTAATGTCACCATGGCTGTTTAATATATTTATGGACGCATGCATGCGTGATGCCAAAATAGATAATAGTGGTTTATGTCTTGGTGATATTATTGTGTGCAGATTGCTGTATGCTGATGACACTGTCCTGTTAGCAGAGAGCAAAAGTGAGTTTCAGAGTATGTTGACTCGGATGCACGAAGTTTGCACGAAAGTCAAACTGAGTATAAATAAGGGAAAAACCAAAGTTATGGTGTTTGAGAGAGGAACGGGTAGCACTGAATGTAATGTAAGTATAAATGGCACTGAGATTGACCAGGTGAGTGAGTTTGTGTATTTAGGAAGCATGTTTGACAGAGAGAACAAGTTGGATGGTGAAATCAGTAGGCGAGTGAATTCTTCTTTGAAAGTCATAGCTGCTCTGGGAGGTTTTCACAGGAATGATGGGTTCTCTAGAGAATCCCGCATGGCTGTGTATGAAACTGTAATTGTTCCTACTATGATGTATGGCAGTGAAACCTGGGTACTGCTGAAGAAACATAGGAGTCGTTTGTGTGCTGGAGAAATGCGTTACTTACGTGGGGTTTGTGGCAAGACACAATCTGATTGTGTGAGGAATGAATATGTATTGCAGTTGTGTGATGTGAAGCTAAATGTTGTTAGCAAGGTGGAGACCAATATGCTTTGGTGGTTTGGCCATGTTGAAAGAATGAGTGATGAAATGCTTACTAAGAAAATCTTTTCAGCCCAAGTGGCAGGAAGGAAAGGCAGAGGAAGGCCAAGGAAGACATGGGTGGATAAGATTCAGGAGTGTCTGCATGAGAAAAAGATTATGAAGTACAAAAGATCTTGTGTACGGTGTGTAATGGATATCAGTGAAGCACGAGTTGTATGTCAAGATCGCTGTAAATGGAGAAGTTTGATACGACAGTAATAAGTAAAAATATCTGGAAGTTTGTATTTCTTTTTGGAGCTAACCTCTGAATCTCAGAGAACAGCTTAGTGATATGTATGTATGTATGTATCTAAAAACTCGCAGAAGTATTCACCCTATCTTACACTTAACTCATTGGGCTCCCATATCATTTCTCCAGTCTTATTCTCCACACAACTTGCAACTTTGTTTTCCCCCATTTTTCCTGTGTCTCGTGTACTTCCAGAAAATTTGTGTCTTTCCAAAAGGCCAATTCATGCCTGTCCACCTTTTCCTTCCTATGTTTTGCCTTACTCTAGCAAATCAGCTTAGATGCCTCACGCTTCTTACAGTGATATTCATAGTCAGAAGCTCTACCTTGCAACATCCCCAAATATGCTTCCTTCTTTCTCTTTACTCCTTCTTCAATCTCACTATTCCACCAGGCATCACCTCTGTTACCCACTATTGTGGTGCTACAGACTTCTTCAGTGGTAGTGACAACATAGTTCTTAAAACATTCCCACTTCTTTTCTACATCCCTGTCACGACATCAGCTTCGTCAGTTGTTCTCTGAGTAAATTAAAATAATGCGGATGATTCAAACAAATGTATACCCCATGAATTTTATTTAGCCCCACAAGATGCAAGAAAAACTTTTAAGGCTCACCCTCTAAAGAACTACATCTGAAACTTGACATGCCCTTCTGTCATGCTCAAGAAAAAAATCAAAGGCACTCCAAGTAGTCATGCGAACAAAATTATTTTCACCTTGCCTTAATAAGGACAGACACCGCTGATCCCCCCCCCCAAAAGGATTGTTTTGATAAAACCTACACAAATACAGTTTTTTTTGTAACTAACCAAAAGAGAATTCACCCCCGATTTTTTGTATCTCTAAAGCTTCTTCTGTTTTTTTTTTTTTTTTTTTTAAATTCAAATTGATGCAACAAGCACAAGGAACTGCCAACCAATGACTTCCTTTTAAAACAAAAATGGCATTACTTTGTGCTGTCTTCTGGTTTCAGACAATCACAAAATTATCAATGAGAAATTTTCCAAAATAGTCCCTTTATACAAGGTTCAAGTACCCGCATGGAAGATTTTCAAGCGCACATAGGGTCACAAGCCGTGTTTTGTTCTTCAGGATCAATTCATTTAGTATCAGGCAGGAAGGCGTTGTGGTCCTTAGTACGAATCCTGTTTTGGCACAGGAAACAGTGGTGGAGGGGCTCGAATGAACTTAGTCCCTTTTTATGGCAAGGCTTAGCTCAGTGGTGGCCAACCTTTTTATGGCATGTGCCATTTTTAGGCTTTTGTATCTTGGGCGTGCCACTGAAATCATCCATCCTCCTTGTAACGTGTGTCCATTTAAATAAATCAGGAATGCACAGTATTGAAGAAAAAAGACTTCTTACCTGCCATTCATTTTTGAACGACAGCTCTGGAATCGCGGGGTGTTGAGGTCGGTATATATCAGTTGACAATAGCACATTAATCCAAAGGAAATTCTTGTTTCCACTGTTGTTGACACAATGATTCACAAGAGATTCTAATAAACATTTAACATATATTTAACATAACACACATCGACCGCACACAAACTAAAGACACGTAACATAAACCAACGGCATTATTTTTCATCTTGAGTTCCAATTTGTTCAAAACACACAACTTCTCCCTCTCCGAGTTCAAATCACACGATTTTTTCTCTCCTCTCGCTTCCTATGGAGTGACAGTGCCCTCTATCAGGATCGTCTTCACAACTGCTCGGATTATATTTATTTTTCTCTTCAGGAGCTGTTGTTCTTCTGACATCCTCCCACCTTTGAGCTTCGGGATCAACTCACGAAACTCAAACAAATAAAACGTCTATAAGTCCAGTCGCCGCATTGGCTTTAAGATTCGTCCATAACGGGATCGAACGTCTCCACCACCCGTCGCTTTTTCTTGCTTTTCTGACACATTCTTTAATAACTTGCCGTATCGTCTTTCTACACTTTATTATCCAATAACGTTCATGCAGAGTCGAGATTAGGACCTGCAGACCAGCATGGCCTAGTTAAACATGTTTTTCCCAAATTAATTTTTTCACTATGTATTGTTTAGAAGGCAGTACTATTGGATGAAAAAATGCCTCAGAGTCCTTTCTCAAGGCGATTTTCGTATTGACTCGAAGCAGCCCTTCTACGTTGATAAAGGTTTTCAGAGAAGTTTCTCTATTTTCGCCAAAACTCTGTCTTTGGACTTCTATCAACATTACCATTTCAGCCTTTTCGACTTGCTCTACACTTAACTCACCGAAACATCTTTCAGTTCGTTTGGCCTTTGCATTCCTGTAAAAACGAAAAATCGACGCCACGACTCTGATTATTGTGCTATACGAGGAGATCTTTGTAGAATATTCAAAAACCTTCTCAATTTCTGTGTTAGTAGCAGACACAATAGTTTTTCGCCTTTCTGAATTCACAACCTCCAAATTCGGAAGTGCTTCTGAGGCTGGCCATTCATCACACTGTAATCTTAGCCACTCCGGACCTTCCCACCAACGAGAATTTTTCAACTCTTTCACTGTACATCCTCTTGAAGGGAGATCCGCAGGATTCACAGACCCGGCAATGTGCCTCCAGTGTTCTGAGTCTGTTAGCCGCCAAATTTCCTGAACACGATTGTAAACGAAGGTTGCCCAATTTTCATTTCTTTTTATCCAGTATAACACATTTACAGAATCAGACCAATAGTACGTAGGCACGTTCTCCAGCACCAAGTCTGATTTCGTTGTTTCTGCCAACCTAGCTCCAATAGTGCAGGCTAAGAGTTCCATTCTGGGTATGGAAGGTAATTTCAAAGGGGCGACTCTACAACGTGCTTTTATTAGCTGACACGTTGTGGACCGATCATTTTGACATCGGACAAAAATACAAGTAGTAAATGCTATCTTGCTTGCATCACAGAACACATGTAGAGAAACCTCCAAATTGGCTGAAGCATCCTTTAGTATGCATCGTGGAATCAACACACCACTCAAGCCTTCCAATTGCATCTTCCAACGTTAAAATTTCCTAGATATAGCCGGAGGCAGCTTAGAGTCCCAAGTGATACCATTCTTCCAACATTCTTGCAGCAAAACCTTTGGCCCCAGTGTGACCGGGCACGTGAATCCAATGGTGTCGAATACTCGATGGACAACTGAGAGGATCTCTCGTTTTGTCAATGGGGACTTTTCATCACTAGAGAGCCTCTTCACGTCAATAGTCAGTTCATCTGAACTCAGTGTCCAACACAGTCCCAGCACTGGACTTTTCTTGCATCTCCATCTTCATCCTCCACTTTTGACGACGCAGGAGCATGCTCTCACCCTCGCAAATCGAACTTGGCTGCACTGAGGATAATGAACTTTTCAAGCTCCTCTCGGCTATTCACACTAGAAACACAACTGTCAACATAAAACGACCTCAGGAGCTTTTTCGCCGTTTCCTGCAGATGATCCGGCACGTTCTTCAGGTGAAATTCCATTGTTGCTCCCAGCAGGAAAGGGCTCGAAGAAACTCCAAAAACAACTCTTTGGTGCTGGAAGGTTTCAAGATTTTCTTCCTTACCGTTCTCCCACCACAGGAACCTCAAAAATGGTCTATCATGCTCCTGAAGTCCAATCTACAAGAAAGCTTTCTTTATGTTGGCAGTTACCCCAATTTTTAATTTTTCCCATCTGAAATCTGTTTATAATCGAGGGTATAAGTTCTACAACATTCGGTCCCTTTTCCAGACAATCGTTAATGGAGGAGAATTCTTCCCTCTTGCCGAGCCATCAAAGACGGGTCTCACTTTGGTCGTTGAGTTCTCCTTGAAAACAGGATGATGAGGTAAAAAATGCTCAGTTTTCACATTCTCCTCAGGAGATTTAACTTCTTCTATAATGCCCTCCTTCAGCCACTCCCGGAAAACATCTTCATAAGCATCTAACTTCTCAGTCCGTTCTAAAAATTTAACACAGCCCTTCAATCTTTTAACTGCTATCTCCCTGCAGTCCAACAGAGGAGGGTGATCTTTAATCCATAGCAAACAAACCATATATCTACCTTCCTCATCTCTTGAAACACTACGAATAAAATGATCTTTCGCAGCGTCTTCGAGCTCCTTTCTCGCGATCTTTTCGCCTGGATCGAGAATCCCCAAAGTATCAAGTCTCCACAAATCAGAAAGGTTTCATTCACCAACGTGGAGAGAGATAAGGGCATTAGATTTACTGGCTTCCCTTTCTTCTGTTTTTCCCATAAACGTCCATCCCAGATGCGTGTTTACTGCCACCAATCCATTGGAAAGGTGCTCGCTCAATTTCACCTGTAAATAACTTCCCTGCAAAGTCAGCTCCTATCAGAAAATGAATTTCCTTCGGATCTTTCTCATACAGACAGTCATGTTCATTTATGGAAATATCACTAATAAAAACTCCATGATTTGTCAGTTCTTTTATGCATTTAGAGTCCTCTAACTTTGGAATGAAAGCACAGATTCTTTTTTGATCCATCACCTCTAATTCGCAAATATAATTGCCGGCAATATTGCTTAATTGAATCGAATATCTTTCGTGCTTTTCAATTTTTTGTATTACCCCAAAAAGTCCATGAACTACTTTTTCTTCCCCTTTGCATTTCAACTTCAGTGCTTTAGCGACAAACTCACTGACATATGATCTTGAGCTACCTGTATCAATAATCCCTTGTACATAACGACTGATATCATTCTCCTTAATACAAACAATTAAAGTCTGTAAATACACCTCCTTGGAACAGGAATTGTTAGTCAAAACACTGGCTTCCAGAGCTTTATCATTTTCTTTATTATTTTCTGGTTTATTATCTTTCTCTTCGTGTTTATGAAAACACATAATAGGTAGATGTCTATTACCACAGTGTGAGCAGGTAATTTTTACCTTACAAGAACGTGAAACGTGTCCTGGTTTAAGACACCTAAAACAGCACCCCCTTTTTAATAGAATAGATTTTCTTTTCTCCACAGACAGATTTCGAGCTTCTTCGCACTCAGAGTTTGCGTGCGGCTTGTCACAAAATACACAAACAAGTTTTTCCTTTTCTTTCAGTTCAGTGCTCAATAGCTCAGCTGTTGTCGGTGTCTTTCCTTTTTCTCTCGAGTAACATGAGAGCTTCCAGCCAGTCACCTGACCTAGGAGCAAGGGTGGCTGGCAAACTGTGGTACCAGTCTCTGGTGACCGAAACACTAGCATTAGTACGCTCCTTAGAGGTCAGTTCCTTCCTCAAAAATTCAATCAAATCTTTGATGTCACAACTGGCATTGATACTTTGTTTGTTGAATTCTAAGATCAGATCAAGGGGGAGCACTTTCAACAGCATCGGACACATAAGATTTCCATACGTGTCTGACAAAACTCCCATTGACTCTAAACTTCTTATTTGTGTTTGAACGTTATCAAACAACTTTCAAAATTTTCCGATATCACTGGAATTCCTGAGAGGGGAAAGATCAAGCAAGTTACTCATATGTGCATTTATTAACAAATCCTTTCTCCCAAATTGCTCTTCTAACATGTTTACAGCGATGTCGTAATTTTCTGGCGTGATTTCAAATCCTTGTACAGCATTTATAGCCGTACCTCCTAAGTGAGCTTTAAGATAATTAAATTTATCTACTTTGTTCAAAGAATCGTTCTTATGAATCGCTGATTCAAAAGAATTCCAAAATGTAAGCCATTGACTCACATCCCCGTAAAACTTGGAAATAGATAGCTTCGGCAATTTTATAGTCAGAGACTCCCTCACTCGTTGTTCTATTTTTGATTCATGTAGCTTGGGGCTCTGACCAAGAGGCACGTCGTTATTCACAACATTTTGCCTTAATATATGAACTCGTTTGGACGCACTATATCTCCATGTAGTTATTTTTTCACGATATTCTTTAGCACTTTCTAACTCAGACTCCAATTCCCCTGGGTATAAAACATTTTCCAGCTTGGAATCAATTAATTTTAGTTCTGTCGATTTTTCATTAAGGTGTTCTAAAAGTTCTTTAAGATTATCTATATCCACATCAGTTAGTTTAAGTTCCACTTCCAATCGCTTAATAATTTTGGTAACGGAAGTTCTCATCACAGCGCGTTTCTGTCTCAATCTAGCTTTAATTTCTTCGGCCATCTTTTCGTTCGAAACAATATATCAGAATGTCAACAAACGGAAGAATTCTCTCGGTTACGAATTCTGTGCTATATGTTCAAAAGACCTCAACTCAAAGTCCCGGCAGGGATGCCATATGTAACGTGTGTCCGTTCAAATCAATCAGGAACGCACAGTATTGAAGAAAAAGACTTCTTACCTGCCATTTATTTTTGGACGACGGCTCTGGAATCGCGGGGTGTTGAGGTCGGTATATATCAGTTGACAATAGCACATTAATCCAAAGGAAATTCTTGTTTCCGCTGTTGTTGACACAATGATTCACAAGAGATTCTAATAAACATCTAACATATATTTAACATAACACAGATCGACCGCACACAGACTAAAGACACGTAACATAAACCAACGGCATTATTTTTCATCTTGAGTTCCAATTTGTTCAAAACACACAACTTCTCCCTCTCAGAGTTCAAATCACACGATTTTTTTTCTCTCCTCTCGCTTCCCATGGAGTGACAGCACCATCTATCAGGATCGTCTTCACAACTGGAATTTATTCATTTTTCTTTTCGGGAGCTGTTGTTCTTCCGACACTCCTAACTAAACTGGCCCATATCAGGTTTAAATAAAAAACACAATTATTTTCAGTTTCATAAGGTTTATTATCATTCTATCGTTCTTAGTGCACGTTAAATTGAACAACACGTTTGCAACTCACAATGACAATGCGATTTATAAAATTTTAATGCGGTTTTGAATTCGCATGTTTCTTAAAATCTCCTGTATGTTTGGGTTTACCTGTGAACAAGCAAGATTAAATTACTAAGGTGAGCGTTAGTTAATTTTGAACGATATTTAGTATTCATTACTGAAAAAGATTGTTCACAAACGTAGGTTGAGCCAAACCTACAACAATACCTCAGTGCAAATTCATGTAAAATCGGAAAATCAGGAACTAGAAGAAATTTCCAGAAGTCAACATAATTTAGACTGGCTGAAGTTGAAATAAATTCATTATATTTACCTTTAAGTGGAATATTATGCTGAAGGTCAATAATTTCTATCTGCATGTCTGGAGGATAATGATTTAGGTCTCCAATAGCAACTGAAAAAGAATTTGTAAAAAGTTCAATGTTTTTCTTCTCTTTCTCGAAATCACAAAATCTTGTTGCACAGGAGTCGTGTAAAACAGATATGAACTTTTTGTACTTCTCACAATTTGGGGCATTTTCAGATACATTTTCTTGTTCTTGCATTCGAGTGAATTGAGATAATTTGTTTTGAGAAATATCATTCAAAAAATAGCAAAAGTTTAGTCATGAAAGATGATACAGAAGCCATCAATGTTGGAAAAAGGCAGTCTTTTCCTTGTAAATGTAAATTTAAACTGTTCAGATGCACCATTATATCTGTAAGAAATGCGAAATCCCACAGCCAGTCTTCATCCTTGAGAAGTGAGCTGTGTTTACTTGTGAGTAAACCACTATCTTCAAAATACTTTAAAACACTAAGTCGCAGGCTTCAAAATATCTCCAAAGCCTTTCCCTTTGAAAGCCAATGCATGTTACAGTGAAGAAGCAATTCACCCATTTCTTCCAGCTCCTCCGCAAACAAACAGCGAAATTACCGACGATTGAGTGCACAGGCTCGAATTTGTTAATACAACGCTTTACTGGATCCAGAACAGAAGATAACCCCAAGTCCTTTGCGCAAAGAGCCGATTGATGTATGATGCAGTGGTACTTGAATATCTTTCTTTCCGCATAATCTTCAAGTAATGCTACACACCCTTTTTCGTACCAATCATTGCTGGAGCCCCATCGGTGCAAATGCTGTCTAATTTTCCCCACTTTAACTTATTGTTTTCAATAACATTTTTCAGCTATAATTCATAACAAGGAACAATACAACAATTGTACTTAAATAGTATAACTATACTAGCGATCCGAAATTTCTTGGCGTAGAAAAGAAATAAAAGTTTCCAAGCTTCCGCAAATCAACCAGATGGCTTTCTCAAGGAAGGTAGACAGCTAACTGCAAGCTGAATAATAGAACAGTTCAACAATTTGAACGTGGTGACATGACAATAACAAATAGATGCGAACGAAATCAGGTATTCAAAGACACGAGGCGTTATGCTCGTTTTGGCACGCGGAATCCTGGAAGGAAACCAAGAGTCAGTCACTATTTGAAGAACTGGTTCCAAACTCTTGGCAGCTCTAGTGAGACGCTATCGTTGCACGACTCGCTGTTGGTTATGATCTCCAAAGTTTCGCGAATGGCAGTAGATTTTGGGGTGGAGTAGGAAGCTAATTTCTTTATGTCATCCCACATAGGAGCAGCGGACTTAAACTTGACTTCTCTGGATAGGGCTGTGGTTACACTGCCGTTCTTTATGTCCCTTTTATGTTCGTTAACTCTAATTCTAAATGAACGCTTAGTCATTCCAATGTAGTATCTCGCCGATCCGTCCGGATATAGTAGAGGAATGGCATAAACACCTGCTTCATTGGAAGGTGGGGACTTCTCAGTGCTTTCTTTAAGCATGGTATATATATATATATATATATATATATATATATATATATATATATATATATATATATACTTCTCAGTGCTTTCTTAAAGCTTGGTATATATATAACAGCATAATTTTCAAGAGCAATATGCCATTATGCCTTAAAAGAAAAGTGTTTGATCAATGCATCCTTCCAGTGCTTACGTATGGTGCAGAGACGTGGACCTTAGCTAAAAGAGACATACAAAGGCTGCAGACAACTCAAAGTAGCATGGAGAGGTGCATGCTTGGTGTAACCAGGAGAGATAAGAAGAGGAACACGTGGATCCAAAAAATGACAAGAGTGGAAGACATCATGATCAGAGTTAAATTCCCTGAAATGGCAATGGGCTGGACATACTGCCAGAAGGACAGACCATCGATGGACAGCCGAAATTTTAGATTGGATTCCAAGGGACAGGAAAAGACCCAGAAGAAGACCACATGGAAGATGGGTGGATGAAATTCGAAAGTATGCGGGAGTGACATGGAGGAGACTGGCACAAGACAGACCGTTGTAGAGGAAACTTGGGGAGACCTTCGTCCAGCAGTGGATTGATAATGGTTGACAATGATGATATATATATATATATATATATATGCTTAAAGAAAACACTGAGAAGTCCCCACCTTCCAATGAAGCAGGTGTTTATGCCATTCCTCTACTATATCCGGACGGATCGGCGAGATACTACATTGAAATGACTAAGCCTTCATTTAGAATTAGAGTTAACGAACATAAAAGGGATATAAAGAACGGCAAAGTAACCACAGCCCTATCCAGAGAAGTCAAGTTTAAGTCCACTGCTCCTATGCGGGATGACATAAAGAAATCTACTGCCATTCTCGCAACTTTGGAGATCATAACCAACAGCGAGTCATGCAACGATAGCGTCTCACTGGAGCTGCCACAAGTTTGGAACCAGTTCTTCAAATAGTGACTGCCTCTTGGTTTTCCTTCCACAATTCTGCGTGCCAAAACAAGCATAACACCTCATGCCTTTGAATACCCGATTTCATTCGCATCTATTCGTTATTGTCATGTCACCACGTTCAAATTGTTGAACCGTTTTATTATCCAACTTGCAGTTAGCCGTCTACCTTTCCTGAGAAAGCCATCTAGTTGATGTGCGAAACTTTGGAAACTTTTATTTCTATTCTACGCCAAGAAATTTCGGATCACTAGTATAGTTACACTATTTAAAAATTTTCAGCTCGTTAAAAACATCTTCACCACTAGTTGTTATTAATTTACGCAAGCCTAAAGAGTTCTTCAATTAAATCAAAGTTGTCGTTGATAGCATGTACAAAAATACTTAACTGGGCAGTGTCATAAACATTACAGCTCTCATCTATAGCCAAGGAAAAAAACTTACAAGAGTGAATCGAAGACACAATTTGAGTGTTAACGTTATTAGCCATGGCGTCTATACGACGCATCACTGTATTCCGAGAAAGCGAAATTGCGTTGACTAATTCCGTAGTTTTTGGATCTCTGGCATGGTTAGCAAATATTTGTAGGCTGGACTTTACTATTTCTTCGCCATCAGAGTATGGTTTCTTCTTTCACGCCAACAGAAGAGAAATTTCATAGGAAGCCTTCACCATTGTTCTTAGTTCTTCACTCTTTTTCTGGAAAAGCAATTGTTGACCAGTTAGTGATTTCTGTTTTTTTTTTTTTGTTAACAAAGTCCATTCGTAATGTTGAGCCAACCGGATACTTATAATTATACTCAGAATGCTTTTGCTTGAAATGTCGCTCCAAATTAAACTTTTTCGGTACCGCAACAGAAGATCCGCAAGTCAAATAAACTGGTTTGGCTGCACCTTGATTACTAAAAAAAATCTTTTCTTCCCAATCAATGTTAAAAGCACGTAATGCAATGTCTTCTTCATACTTCCTTTTTAAGGTAAACAGCTTACTAACAGACATTTCTAAAATTAAAACACAATGTGGCGCCAACCGTTCACATCACAGAGGAGTTAAGCCTTACCGTTTACGATCGGCGTTCGAAAGACACCGTGTGAAGAGAGAGAATAACTTCCTCATCGCTCGCTAGCACTACGTGACTACGTCAACGAATGACGTCGGCAGACGGGGAGCTCCCGAGCTTGTTTGACCTCCAGGTTGGTTCCCACCACACAACGTTCAGTTTTTGTTTTGCTTTAACTTTGGCTGTGTCTTCAGTGAAGATAAGATGTCACTGATTTACAACCGCGATAACAGTGACAATGGAATTAGGCTGATGGTTTCCTGCCCCCGGCAATAGTAGCAGGCAGGGTACCAGCTTTGCTTTCTGACGCACGCACGCAAACAAAACACTTGTAAAGACAACCTGGATTTGTGTATTTTCGCCAACTGCTTTAAGAATTTTTTTCTTTTTTTAAGTAGGGTACTGAAATTTTAAAGGTTTGAAGGTTTCTGTGTGCCACTAAATGGCACGCGTGCAGCGGGTTGGCCACCACTGGCTTAGCTGTTGTAGCCCTTTTCTACTGGTCATCAGCTTGGACAGTTTGCCATCCTGGACCTTTTTGACAGTGCCAAAAGCAATGGCATTAGGTTGTCATGCTGAAAAATAACTGCTATGGTGCATCTGGATATTTTCCTGGCTTTCCAAAGTTTATCTGGAATCGTGACAGTACGCTAAAAAGCTGTTCTTTTTTCTTTCAGGAAGGCATATGCTCAGGAGAGGTTAATTTAGTTATCACAGCAGCATACTGCAACATCAGTAGGAGGTTGTGGGGGTGAGAATGTGCCTTTGTTTTGACTACATAACATAGGCTACCAGGATCTACTTGAGTTTGCTGACTTTAGAGTAAAAGAGAGAGTGCGGGGTGAAATTCACTTTTATACAGGGCCTTGAGCTGGTTTTCAACCGACATCAATCATTTTATAGAAAAACCCATGCATTTTCCATGAGACAGTACATAAACAAACTTAATAACATGCTACAGTTCATAAAAATTTGTTTTGTTTTCAACAGTTCTGACAATAAAGAATCAAATCTGCCATTTTCTAAGGAAAAGTTCGTGAACTTTCTATTGAGATAACCCTTAACTTTCAACACTGACAAAAGCACTTTGGGCTGGTTGAGAGCTTTTCCTGAATAAAGATACTCGATTCATTTCCTTTTCTCCAGCTCTCATAGTATATAGTTCCATTATTTGAATGCACAGAGAGGGCGACTGAATCATATGGTGAGGGACTAAGAGCGAAGCAGCTCCCACAACAGCCTGTTTTAGAGGACTGCATTCTAGAAGTTTCTCGGCACCTGACTTCAAGAAATCCCTCCCACTTGAAGAAGACAAGCTTACTTCTCTCAAGTACTTCACATTTATCAAGAGCATATTGTGTACCAACAGACGTGTCATTAAAGGAAGGACATGGTTCTCCATTGCTAAGTCAGTCTTTATCATCCTATAGCCAATACTTTAGCTTCATCAATGATCTCCTTCACAAGGCTGCCCAAAACCGATCTTAAAGATGTTTTACCAGTGAGTCATATACAGAAATGGCAGCATAGATTTCGATATCTGATATTAGAACAGTTTCAAATGAAAAAGCAAGTGACATGAATGTTCACAGTGGTGGAAGTGCAGACTACCCAATTTGGAGCAGCCTCTGCAGCAGGAAAATCTACATTTCGGAGCAGCTAATAAAAGGCCCTGAGCATCGTTTCGAGGGGGAAATCTATATTTTTCAGCACCAATTAATACTTGGAAAGACACAGCAAAATTTCCAAGCATGATTACTCACAATCACACAATAATGGTAGTTCTAATTTCACATTATGCAAAATCACTAGCTTTCAAAAGTGAAAAATCTGAACTATCGGTCTTTTCATGAGCACATTTGGTAAACTAATTTCGGAAATAATTAGCATATAACGAAAATGTTAAGATAAAAAATTAATTATACATTCTAAACCTTTTTCACAAATCAAAACTATTTAATAACGAAATGCTTACACCAGTTAATTACAGCTTTGCTGTTTCATTTTCCATTGAATGAGATTCATATTTATAATCCTACATCACTGTGCTACTAAATGTGATTTAAAATCGTCAATTTTATCATTATGCTAGTAAATCTTCATGTCAAAGTCATATGATGAAGGTTGGTGTATAGGAGAACTGAACTCATTATTTAAACAGGGATATACATACTATAGAAAAACCCATGTAAGGTCAGGTGATGCGTAACATCACAGCCTCTCCTTGAAAAATGTCAACCCCGCCTTCTCGTGGTACATCCTGTTCCCACTAAAGGGGCTCTGACGACCACCAATAGCGGTATAACTATACCATCCGGATTAGAGGAAATGCTATCCCACACTCACCAACCCACTTGGCCAGCGTGGTGAGTTATGGCCAAACCCCTCCAAAATGACTCCACAACTTAAATCTTGGCCCTCATCCGGCAGCTGGAATGTACCTGGCCAAGGCAGCGGCCAGTGCGACATGATCCCCGGAGGACCGGACTAGGCTGCCATCTGATGCTGACCTTGGCTACGTATAACAGACGCTCCCTATCTTCTGATTCAAGGCTTCTTGAATTGGAAGAGGAACTACATAGGATCAAGTGGGACATCGTCGGGCTAAGTGAAATAAGGGGGAAAGGAGAAGATCTCATTGAACTGAAAAGTGGACATCTCTTCTACTATCGTGGGACAGATACTGGCAGAACTAGTGGTGTTGGATTTACAATAAACAAGAAACTGAAAGATAAAGTTGTAGAAATTGAAAGTTCCTCTGACAGAGTTGCACGACTCGTTATCCAACTCTCGAGAAGATACCAGGCTCAGATTATTGAAACTTATGCACCCACCACAAGTCATCCTGAAGAAGAAATTGAAGACTTTTATGAGGAAATTCGTCATCTATATAATAAAGGTAAGCAGCACTTGAAGATAATTATGGGAGATTTCAATGCAAAAATAGGGCAATGGCAACAGAATGAAACTTCAGTAGGTAAATTCGGTCATGGCAACAGAAACCAGCATGGAAATACTCTCGTTGAGTTTGCAGAGGCAGAAGGGTTTTTCATCTTGAACTCATTTTTCAAAAAAAAAGCCACACAGGAAATGGACATGGAGACATCCAAATGGGACAAGTGAAATTGATTTTATTATGTGTAACAAAAAATTTGTCATAGAAGACTGCAGTGTGCTAAACAAGTTCAACACAGGTAGTGACCATAGATTGGTGAGATGTAAGATGCACCTCAACACTAAACTCGAACGTGGCAAGCTCATAAGACAAACAAAATGTATTGACATAACCAACCTTAAAAAACACCATAATACCTTCAAGTTGGAACTGAAGAAGTGGAAGTGGATATTTTTGAAATTAACAAAAAAGTAACCAAAGCTCTTATGGAAACAGCAACAAAATTAGCTGGGTCTAAGAACAAGTTGCACATGAACAAATTATCAGGAAAAACCAAAATGTTGATGCAAAAAAGAAGAGATGAGGACAACTAAAGAAGATGCGACTTCCAAAGTGGAATATACAGAGCTATGCAAGACAGTACGAAAAAGTATCACTGAAGACGTAAGGAAATTCAACTGTGAACTAGTGAGGAAAGCAATTGAAAAGAACCAAAGCCTAAAGATAGCAAAGGGACATCTCAGTAAGGGAAGAAAACAGATTATGGCACTGAGAAAAGAAGATGGTTCTGTAACAAGAAATAAGAGGCAAAATTTTGACAAGAGTGAAAGATTTCTACTCCAAATTATATGAAAGGGATGATACATGTACTCCAGACATCATGAAAGGTACCAGAGTTCTTCCAGTCCTCCCAGCAGAAGTTGCACATGCAATCAAGAACATGAAGCGGGGAAAAGTTCCAGGAGAAGATGGAATTACTGTAGACATCATACAAGCAAGTGGAGAAATCGAAACAGTACTCGCCCAATTTTTCACTGGATGCCTTAATGAAGGGAAAATTCCTGAGGATTGGAACAACGCTACAATGATCTTGCTACATAAAAAAGGTGACATTGAGGATCTCAGGAACTACAGACCTATCAGCCCCCTATCAGTGGTTTATAAAATCTTCACTGAAGTTCTTTCACACCGCTTGAAGGTGACACTGGACATGGCTCAACCAAGAGAGCAAGCTGGATTCAGGAGTGGCTACAGCACAATAGATCATATCCACGTACTGAGAGAACTAATTGAAAGAGCGAGGGAATATGAACTTCCATTGTGCATGGCTTTTATCGATTATGAAAAAGCCTTTGATTCGGTGAAACCATCAGCAGTTGCAATGGCTCTGAAATCCTGTGGTATTGAAGATGCATACATTAATATTATTAATAACATCTATGAAAATGCAAGTGCAAAGATTCGGCTGTTTGAAAATACAACACACATAAAAATTGGAAAAGGAGTGATACAAGGTGACACCATATCTCCGAAGCTCTTTAATGCCACATTGGAAAATGTCTTTCAATCACTGAACTGGGAAAACAAAGGGATAAAGATTAATGGAGATTATCTAACCCACCTTCGTTTTGCTGATGACATAGTCATTTTTGCAACTACCCCATCAGAGCTACAGAGTATGATCCAGGAACTTGCTGACAAGAGTAAAGAAGTGGGATTAAAAATGAACTTTCAGAAGACAAAAGTGATGTACAATGCTTTTACAAGAAATGAAGATTTATCGATTGATGGAGAAAAGCTGGAGATAACAGACACGTACGTTTATCTTGGACAGCAGATATCAAGTGAGGGTCACATTGATGAAGAAATTAATCGGCGTACAAAACTTGCCTGGAGAGCTTTTGGAAGAAACAGCATAATTTTCAAGAGCAATATGCCATTATGTCTTAAAAGAAAAGTGTTTGATCAATGCATCCTTCCAGTGCTTACGTATGGTGCAGAGACGTGGACCTTAACTAAAAGAGACATACAAAGGCTGCAGACAACTCAAAGTAGCATGGAGAGGTGCATGCTTGGTGTAACCAGGAGAGATAAGAAGAGGAACTCGTGGATCCGAAAAATGACAAGAGTGGAAGACATCATGATCAGTGTTAAATCCCTGAAATGGCAATGGGCTGGACATACTGCCAGAAGGACAGACCATCGATGGACAGCCGGAATTTTAGATTGGATTCCAAGGGACAGGAAAAGACCCAGAAGAAGACCACATGGAAGATGGGTGGATGAAATTCGAAAGTATGCGGGAGTGACATGGAGGAGACTGGCACAAGACAGACCGTTGTGGAGGAAACTTGAGGAGACCTTCATCCAGCAGTGGATTGATAATGGTTGACAATGATGATGATGATATATATATATATATATATCATCATCATCATCATTGTCAACCATTAACAATCCACTGCTGGATGAAGGTCTCCCCAAGTTTCCTCCACACTTTCGAATTTCATCCACCCATCTCCCATGTGGTCTTCTTCTGGGTCTTTTCCTGTCCCTTGGAATCCAATCTAAAATTTTGGCTGTCCATCGATGGTCTGTCCTTCTGGCAGTATGCCCAGCCCATTGCCATTTCAGGGATTTAACTCTGATCATGATGTCTTCCACTCTTGTCATTATTCGGATCCACGAGTTCCTCTTTTTATCTCTCGTGGTTACACCAAGCATGCACCTCTCCATGCTTCTTTGAGTTGTTTGCAGCCGTTGTATGTCTCTTTTAGTTAAGGTCCACGTCTCTACACCATATGTAAGCACCGGAAGGATGCATTGATCAAACACTTTTTTTTAAGACATAATGGCATATTGCTCTTGAAAATTATGCTGTTTCTTCCAAAAGATCTCCAGGCAAGTTTTGTACGCTGAATAATTTCTTCATCAATGTGACCCTCACTTGATATCTGCTGTCCAAGATAAACGTACGTGTCTGTTATCTCCAGCTTTTCTCCATCAATCGATAAATCTTCATTTCGTGTAAAAGCATTGAACATCACTTTTGTTTTCTGAAAGTTCATTTTTAATCCCACTTCTTTACTCTTGTCAGCAAGTTCTTGGATCATACTCTGCAGCTCTGATGGGGTAGTTGCAAAAATGACTATGTCATCAGCAAAACGAAGGTGGGTTAGATAATCTCCATTAATCTTTATCTCTTTGTTTTCCCAGTTCAGTGATTGAAAGACATTTTCCAATGTGGCGTTAAAGAGCCGGAGATATGGTGTCACCTTGTATCACTCCCTTTCCAATTTTTATGTGTGTTGTATTTTCAAACAGCCAAATCTTGCACTCGCATTTTCATAGATGTTATTAATAATATTAATGTATGCATCTTCAATACCGCAAGATTTCAGAGCCATTGTAACTGCTGATGGTTTCACCGAATCAAAGGCTTTTTCATAATCGATAAAAGTCATGCACAATGGAAGTTCATATTCTCTCGCTCTTTCAATTAGTTCTCTCAGTACGTGGATATGATCTATTGTGCTGTAGCCACTCCTGAATCCAGCTTCTTCTCTCGGTTGAGCCATGTCCAGTGTTACCTTCAAGCGGTGTGAAAGAACTTTAGTGAAGATTTTATAAACCACTGATACGAGGCTGATAGGTCTGTAGTTCCTGAGATCCTCAATGTCACCTTTTATATGTAGCAGGATCATTATAGCGTTGTTCCAATCCTCAGGAATCTTCCCTTCAATAAGGCATCGAGTGAAAATTTGGGCGAGTACTGTTTTGATTTCTCCACTTGCTTCTTGTATGATGTCTGCAGTAATTCCATCTTCTCCTGGAGATTTTCCACGCTTCATGTTCTTGATTGCATGTGCAACTTCTGCTGGGAGGACTGGAAGAACTCTGGTACTGGTACCTTCCATGATGTCTGGGTACATGCATCATCCCTTTCATATACCTTGGAGTAGAAATCTTTCACTCTTGTCAAAATTTCGCCTCTATTTCTTGTTACAGAACCATCTTCTTTCTCAGTGCCATAATCTGTTTTCTTCCCTTACTGAGATGTCATTTTGCTGTCTTTAGGCTTTGGTTGTTTTCAATTGCTTTCCTTACTAGTTCACAGTTGAATTTCCTTACGTCTTCAGTGATACTTTTTCGTACTGTCTTGCATAGCTCTATGTATTCCACTTTGGAAGTCGCATCTTCTTTAGTTGTCCTCATCTCTCTTCTTTTTGCATCAACATTTTGGTTTTTCCTGATAATTTGTTCACATGCAACTTGTTCTTAGACCCAGCTAATTTTGTTGCTGTTTCCATAAGAGCTTTTGTTACTTTTCTGTTAACTTCAGAAATATCCACTTCTTCCGATGTTAGGCCTTCTAAAGCAGAGAATCTGTTCTTCAGTTCCAACTTGAAGGTATTATGGTGTTTTTTAAGGTTGGTTATGTCAATACATTTTGTTTGTCTTATGAGCTTGCCACGTTCGAGTTTAGTGTTGAGGTGCATCTTACATGTCACCAATCTATGGTCACTACCTGTGTTGAACTTGTTTAGCACACTGCAGTCTTCTATGACGAATTTTTTGTTACACATAATAAAATCAATTTCACTTGTCCCATTTGGATGTCTCCATGTCCATTTCCTGTGCGGCTTTTCTTGAAAAAGGAGTTCAAGATGAAAAACCCTTCTGCCTCTGCAAACTCAACGAGAGTATTTCCACGCTGGTTTCTGTTGCCGTGACCGAATTTACCTACTGAAGTTTCATTCTGTTGCAGTTGCCCTATTTTTGCACTGAAATCTCCCATAATTATCTTCAAGTGCTGCTTACCTTTATTATTTAGACCACGAATTTCCTCATAAAATTCTTCAATTTCTTCTTCAGGATAACTTGTGGTGGGTGCATAAGTTTGAATAATCTGAGCCTGGTATCTTCTCGAGAGTTGGATAACGAGTCGTGCAGCTCTGTCAGAGGAACTTTCAACTTCTACAACTTTATCTTTCAGTTTCTTGTTTATTATAAATCCAACACCACTAGTTCTGCCAGTATTTGTCTCATGATAGTAGAAGAGATGTTCACTTTTCAGTCCAATGAGATCTTCTCCTTTTCTCCTTACCTCACTTAGCCCGACGATGTTCCACTTGATCCTTTGTAGTTCCTCTTCCAATGCAAGAAGCCTTGAATCAGAAGATAGGGAGCATCCATTATACGTAGCCAAGGTCAGCATCAGATGGCAGCCTAGTCCGGTTCTCCAGGGATTCTTAGCACCCTCTGCCTTCATGTCGCACTGGCCGCTGCCTTGGCCAGGTACATTCCAGCTGCCGGAGACTGAGGGCCAAGATTTAAGTTGTGGAGTCATTTTGGAAGGGTTTGGCCATAACTCACTACGCTGGCCAAGCGGGTTGGTGAGTGTGGGATAGCATTTCCTCTAATCCCGATGGTATAGTTATACCGCTATTGACGGTTGTCAGAGCCTCTTTAGTGGGAGCAGGATGCACCACGAGAAGGCGGGTTGACATTTGTCAAGGAGAGGCTGTGATGTTACGCATCACCTGACCTTACTTACATCCCAAACATAATAAATAAATAAATATATATATATATATATATGATTATTGTGAAGCGGAAAGATATAACCTGAAACATGTGATGTAAATATCACCTACTTTGTGGAGTTACATGCTTAATCTGCAGAGTAAAATTTCCTTAACCTTCAATGTCTCCTGCATATGCAGTTATAACTCACTCAGTATACTTGGAAATTTGCACTTCACAAAAATGTAGTAGGTAGAAGCTAAGCTTATTTATGCAGTCATGGTGGCATGTGGTGTATGCATATCCATATGTTCTATTTACAATGGTGGATCAAAATGCACTTGTGTATTTTATGTTGTATGTACAAATATTTTTCATGACAAAGAATGGCCAAAGTCCATACAACAAGATGACACCACAAAGATTCATGGAGAAACATTCCTGATATAACATTGAAAATAAAAAATGAAGGCTCTTCTTCAGCCATGGAGATTTCATTTCCAATGTCTTATTAGGAATACTTTCCCATGAATCTCTGTAGTGCAAGTATTTTATTTACAAGGGTTCAAACTGCATTGTAGATGTAGGTCAGCAAAATGATTTAATTTTTTTCAATGACAATTTTTGCTGTTTACACCTGTTGTTTTCGATTTGCAGAAGAATTGTGAGCATTTTTCTTTGGATTCCTTTAAAAGAATCTGCCCACTTTCTATGTCAGTAAAATTTCTCTTTTTCAATCCATCATCTATAATCTTTTCTGCATTATTCAGCACTCTTTGAGAAGCAGAAAGCTGTTTCTTCAATTCACTTTCTTCTTCTCTGAGCTTCAACTGGTCATCTGCTGGCTTTTTTTGTCTTGCTTTCTTCTTCCTTGAATTTTCTTCTCAGCTGCCAAGTGATTTTGATATCGTTTGTATGAACCTTTTACAGCTTTGAGAAGCTCTGGAGTTACATTGAGATTTTCAATATTCTTGCAATGTTCCTGTACATAAGATTTAATTTTCCTTATGCCATTTATACTTTGTAGACTTAAACTACTCCTCTGATCTAAGATGTGCTTGTTTACACTAAAGCCTCATTCACAATCAGCATTGCCATGTGCAAGGGACAACAGTGCTTTTATTAGGATTGCAAGCAATGGAAATTTATCATTTCCAATAGTCTTTAAGTGAAAAAATTTCAGTCCAATAATAATCGATTCTTTTGTACTGTTGCTTACAAAATTGATCTACCTCATGGCTATTATTTTCCATTCCGATTTAGTTATTTTGATAAAACTTTTCATCAATAGTCTCAGTCTGCAGTCTAATCCATTCATCTGTCAATGCTGTGACATCAGCAGCTGCAATAACATTTGGAACAGCAGCAGCTAGTTGCCTAATGCATGCTAAAGACAAAATTTCGGTACGGAAAAGGGGATGAAGGCACTTCATTCGTTCCAGGACACTGTTGTCAAAAGGCAATACCTTTACCAAGTATTTCACATACTATTAATAAAACAAACGTGCACCTAAATAGAAATTTATTTTCTGTGAACTTGTCCATGTTTCCATTTCACCTTCAGTGTCCAAGCCAATTTCAACCTTTTTCTTCCAGTTTTCACTTTTATCTAATGAAATTTCTTTTAAATTGAAGCCTTTCTTCTCTTGAAAGCAGGTTACAATCAGGAAACGACCCATAATCCTTTTCACCAAAGTTACTAATTCATCATATAAAATATGAACTAGTGGCTCATTTCTTTGAAATAACTTCAGAAATCCAACAAATAAATCAGCAGCATTTTTCAGGAACATTGCTTTTGCCAAAAGTGTTTAGTCCTGAAATGCTCTAGTGATGTGTTGCAGCCGCGCAGCGTTTCCCTTCTGGAATCCTGACTCTTCCTGAAGAAACTCCTGTAGCACTTGGAACTGCTCAATGAATTGTATCAATGATGTTTGCAAAGTTAGCCATCGACTGCTAACATGTCTCACGAAAACATGTTCCGGAACTTCCATCAAGCACTGAAGATTATGAAAATCATCACTTCCTGCAGCAGAGCGTTTAAAAAAATAATATATATCAATTAACAAGCACTCCACATCACCTCCAAAACAATTTAGTGCAGAAGCAAAGCATAGTGTACTTTGTGGAGGGTACATTCCCCAATGTCAATCAAATGAGGATTTGTATATTTTATTTTCCCTTTAAGGCACTTCATTGCATTGGGGCCATCACTATGAAAACTGAGCAGTTTTGTTGGTGAGAGCTCAAATAGGGCAGTCATTACACAACTGTGAATATTTTCTGCTGTGCCATGACTCCAAGTGCTCAACAACAACTCTCTTTACTTTTTCACTATAAAAACGAATCAAAACATCAAGTTGCTGTACACGTTTTTATGCAACAGGAGTCTCATCTACCTGAATAGTGAAAAATGCATTTGATTTATTAATTTCTTGCATCAGGTTTTCCTTTAAATATGGACCCACCCCATCGGATATCATAGGACAGCTTTGTCCTTGCACATGTAAAGTCAGCTGCAATTTTTGAGTCAGGGAACATACGAGGAAACATTTCTGTAGCAACATCCCCAAATGTGTAAGGAATGTTCTTACTAGCAACAGCAAATGCAGTTTCTGCTGTAGCTGTGTTGTCACCATGAGAGTTGGTTATTTTTAATCCTTGGCAGAAACTGGCCCCCAAGCATTGCTGAACATTGCTTTTCTTAAGCTGCCCTTTTCATTTCTGTTCTTTCGACAATTCTCGATGTGCTTTTTCCCTGTAGCATGTCGCTTGATAGCAGACATTCCATGCTGTTTGCAACTTATTGTTGAATTGCATATGAAGCACAAACCTTCTTCTGGTTTAAATCCTTGCATGCACCAATTAGAAATAACATCTCCATTGCTGTCTACTTGCTTTAGTACACCAGCATTGAATTGGGTACATCTGTCATCTGAAAAAAAAAAAAAAAAAAAAAAAAAAGAGTTTACACACACACATTATATTTATAAAAGGTATCAAAATTTGTTTTCACACTTAGTGCATTGTTTGAAAACATTCTTTATACTAAAGTACAATTCTTGTTCTCATTACTAACTCTGCATGTCTTGCTTTCCAGTAAAATTTTTAGAAGTATTTGAAATAGATTTCTCATCATCTGAATAGCAATAAAACTTCATTAATGTTATTTTCAAATGTTTTTAGGGTGAATCAAAGATTTTTCATTATTCAGGTGTTGAGAATCTTTTTCAAATACTTGTAAAAGTGGAAAGCAAGACTTGCGGCCCCAGGGGTCTAAGCGATGGCTACTGACCATTCGTCCGCGATGGGTCCGGGTTCGAATTTTGGTGAGGCATGGATGTTATGTTTGTTGTATGGCACTCGTTCTCTCCCATCCCTGAAGCCAGTGGCCCTAAATTAGGGACCGGCAACTGCTTATAGCCCACTAAGTTGCTCACACTGGTCGTTAAACCTCCCCCCCCCGCAAAGAAAAAGCAGGACACGCAGAGAGTAATGAGAACAAGTTGTACTTTAGTATAAAGAATGTGTAAGCACATTAAAAAATCCATTTCGTTAGGTAAGGTTTACATTTATTTAGCATGTTTACAAAGGTTAATTCTGATGCCCACCATAAAACATTATAAAGAACATGTCAATGGGTACACTTTTCTTTAGTGCTGTAGGCTTTTTAAGATAGGGTGGACTTCTATTACAGCTCTTCAAGTAATTCTGTAAATTCCATATATTTGCAAAAGGCCACTACACACCCACCATCAGAGGGAAAAGGAGCTTGCTCTACCACAGAAGAAAAAAAATGAAATTCATAGGAGAATAAAATATATTTATAACATGAAAGAGAGTAAAAATCAAAACACGAGGCAGAGAACACAAATTCTCAGCTTAGAAAAGATGAACTGCAATTTTTTTTTTGCACAGATGATTAATTACTTAAGCCTGATGGTTAATTATAAGGTTTTTGAATCATTTCTTCCATTCTGACAACAGTTACTTTGATTAATTTCTGAAATAATAGGAATGCAGAATTCAGCATCCTTCATCAAAATACATTCCAAAAGCTTGTTCGACAAAGTTTCAACACAGAGGTATGGATTCTATCACCTATTGTTTATGCTTCCTTTAATGATAATCTATGTAGCTATAAAATTACCAAATTATATATTTTAAGGGGGAAAATTTTGCAATTGGAATCTATTAGACCTACTACATATTTATACATTACATATAATTCTGTTCAATCACTTCCCATTAAAAACCATACAAAATCAAAATTTTGAGCTAGCTGTAACAATTCCTCAAGTAAAAAACAGCATTTCTACTATTATTCTGCATTTGTCTCGAATAAAGAACTCTTTTTCATAAAAAAATTTTAGTATTATTATAGCATCCTAATTATTACTATTTAAATACACCACAAGCAATACAGCCGTGGAACTAATTTCTTCGCTCCATGATAGTGGGTGTGTTCAGGACTTGTATAAATAAAGCGCATTGATATGTGGAAGTGGAACTACCTAAAGAGCTGACATTCATAAGTCCACCAGGCTTAGATAGTTTATTTATACAGGTTGTCCCAATAAGAACAATTGGAAATGCTGAGTGATAAAAATGGGACTATTATAATTCTATGAGAAAGTTCAATCAAGTTATTTATTTATTAGTGACTACAGTAACATTCAAAAGAATGAACTTAGCATTGCGTACTTTCTCATTTAAAAGCAGAAGACTCACTTCAACAGTCTCTGACATTAAGCAGTCAGTTATGTTTTCCTCCATGGTCTGAACTGACAATTTCATACTTGCACTCAAGGAACGAAACTCAATAATAAATGCATTTCCATAAAAATTTAAGTTAATAAACCTATCAAACAGCAAAGAGTAAGAACAAAAACCCTAGGCTGTTATTATTACACTAACTCTGTCCACTTTGTAATAACATCAGTTTGCTTTATTTCTGTTATTAAGCTGGTCTATTCCCTTATTCTTCTCGAAAAAAAAGTTGACCAGCCTAACAGCGAAAAAAAAAAAAAAAAATTCAAAAATACCCTTGCTCTTATCTTTGGTAGGTTGGTTGGTGAATTTTTATGGCGCAAAGGCAATGTGTGGCTAAAGAGTGCCAGACAGAAGACAATCAAACAAACAGTGTTAAAAACGAGGTATAATGCTTAAAATCAGGCTGATATGGTAAAAATGAAAAATGAGAATGAGGCAAAGTTTAAAAGCTAGATACGATTAAAAAAGCCAATTTGTTTAAAAAAGCAAAAGACAGCGAAAGTATAGCTGTGGTCATCTAGAAGTCGCTGCATCGTCGTTCCAACAAATGAGAACGAAAAAAAAAAAATGAAAACGCACATCATGAAAATGAACACAACTACAGAGAAGATGAGTGACAGTAAGTCAGAACATGACCAGACTTCTTCCTTTATTCAACTCACGTCTTAATCCAACCAAAGAGCTTTTTTATTTTTAATCTTAGGTTGGGTCAATTAACTTATTTTTCTTGAATTTTCTCAAAAATATATGAATAAGTGAAAGCAGAACTACAAACCTCTCAGAACCAAAAAACAACACAGGCGGGGCATGAAGGAAAAAAAAAAAAAAAAAAAATAAGATCACAGGAGAAATTTTCCTTAAAGGCTTTCAAAAGCCTCCATTTTCAAGCTAAAATACAAACATTTCCGGACCCCCCCCCCAAAAAAAAAAAACATGGCATTTAACAGCAATTCAAAACAGGTGAAACATCAAGGGAAAAAAAAACAAAAAAAAAACGCGATTGCAGGAGAAATTTTTGCGTCATACTTCCGCTTCCAGAAATTTGTCTTTCTTCTTCTTTTTTTCTTTTTTTACGCTGAAGTACAAAAATTTATGCGAAAAAAAACAAAACATTTAAAAGCAATTCAGCACAGGCGGAGCACGAAAAAAAATTAAAAAAATAAAAAACAATTGCAGAAGAAAGTTTGCTCTGTCAAGACTCCCGCTATAGAAAGTTTCGCTTTGTCAAGATTCCCGCTATAGGAAATTTCTGCCTTTTTCAAGCTGAAATGCACACGCACTTATGAATAGAGGTATATATACTGGCATTTAAAAATTCAGGTCAGACGGAACATCGGGGGAAAAAATAAAGATTGCAAGAGAAATTCTCGTTCCGTCAGACTTTCGTTTTTCGGAACATTTTGTCTCCTTTTCCAGGCTAAAATACAATATTTATGGAATAAATTATCTTTACAAACAATAACACCAGCGAACATCACAAAAAAAAAAAAAAAAAAAAAGACGATTACCGAAGATAGTTTTGGAGCTCCGTCTAACTTACGTTTTCGGAGAAAGAAATTTTTGAAAGACAGAATTATTCCGTACTCGCACGCAAAAACTTTCATGCGTGAAAAAGTTAATTGGCTACTCTAACCGCAAAAGTAATGTAATATAAAATCACCACCACAAAAAAAAAAAAAAAAAAAAAAAAAAAAAAACAACAACAACAAACAAATGGTGTTTTGAAGTGCGCAGCTTTAAGCGAAGACAAAAGAACATCTATCCGATGACACAAAAAAAGACAGTCGCGGAAGACAAAGACAATGGCACAGGTGGTACTTCGTCTCTTTTCGGATAGAAAGAAATTTCCTGAACTACGAAAAATGTTATATTTCGGATTTGCTGACATTTTACTGCTTCTCTTACGACTGTTAATTAGCATTTCTGCCTGGGATAAATGGGAAAACAACTATACTATCCGCAGTTTATTGAATAGCCATAACGCAGGAATTAGATGCTGCCGCGTCCAAGAGCTGTAGATATCGCTTATGAACATTTACAAATATACACTCAGCAAAAATAGCAAGAATAAATAAAATTTAATTACTGTTCATCGTTTGGTTGGTTTTTAGCAACATATTTTTCAAGATTAGCGGCATTCAGATGAAAATAGATTATTTCCGAAACCAAACGGCCGCAAGCCCGTTCTGGGTTGTTGCATGGCAAACTCTTAAAGCTTTCCCGAAGAAAAGCGTACCTCGGACATAAAAACACATAAAATAAAAATCAATGCAATATTTAATGATCAAATTGTGAACTTACCTTTTAGCAATTGTGTCATGATAGCCTTTGTACAAAGTTTTTTTATATAGTCTTCATCAACGGCAAACTTTCGTTACTGCTGCTTACAATTGGAATCAAAACTATAAGAGAACAGAAAAATTCACTAAAGTTGGTTACATAAGCGCTGCTCCCGCACTTAATGCTTGCGCAGAGACGTTTTGGAATGGGATTGCTCTTCTTTCCTCCCCGCTCACACCCTTCAGTAGTAGAATCTGTTTAAGACATTTTCTTGTCGTTCCCTGAAAGAGCCACTCCTCTCTTCGTTCGCGAAGTCCCGCATGTACGGACATCGCCATAAATCAGACGATGGCTTGTTAGTAAGGGGTTCCACCCCCACGCAAGGCGAAAATGAGCCTGGCTCCCCGCATGCATGGGGCAAAGTTCAGACGTAAAGGAAGAACCAAAAGAATGGTATTCTCAGGTTACAAGTTACACGATATAAACATAATCCTTTTATTTATTCACAGAACTCGTGAGAAATTTTAATTTATCGCAGAAATGATTTTAAATATCCTAATGTATCCTAATATTACGCTAAAATATTGATGCAAAACCACAATTTTGTAGCAGGATGGCGCAACAACAACGTTACGGCGCGGGCTGGCGCAATTGGCGCAGGCCTGGCAGCTCTGAAATAAAGAAGAAAGAAAATTTAAATAAAATGAAATGCAATAATTGCCTACGTGATCTGTTGATATAACTTCACGTCTGGAAGGGGGATACAACGTTAAAATCGCGCCAAAATTTCCCTTCCTTTGCTTTAAAATTGAAAGGAAGGCTAGAAACAATTAATGTCGAAGAAATAAAAAAAAAAAAAACCGATCTGCACACCTTTCCAAAAATCTGAGACAGATGTCACCGTGTTGTGCTGTTTCTGCTCTCATGGTGAGTTCAGCAAATAGTAAAGAATTTTTTTTTTAATGTATGAAACAAATAATATAAATCATGAAAGAAAGAAATAATATTAACTTTTGAGTATATAATCATTTAATCACAGCCATTTAAAAATTGATCTGAGAGCTTTTTAAGATTTCAGGATGTCAGGAAATTTATTTCTATATCAAAACAGATTTTTTTTAAAAATGTACTATATTTTGGCGCAATTCGATGAAAATTGTGCATTTCAGTGCAGCACGGCGCAGAACTTGAATATTCGCGCACTGCAGCGCAAATCTTCCACCACTGCGTTCAGGAGCATTAATGGATCTTGTAAATGGTTTTTCAGGCTTGACATCAGTGTTGAGGTTGAAACCAAGCTTAATTTCATCTCATGGAAGTACTTTCAGAAATGGCTACTTATGTTGTTGACCCTTTTAGCCATGGAGGCATTCTCAAGCTAATGGGCTGTACAAAACTTCTTAGGAAGTTGACAACTGCCTGTCACATTTGCCTAGTCAGCACACAAGTGGGGAAAGTCTTTGAAAAAGAAGCATAGCAACCTCAGAAGTGGTTTATTTGCCTCTTGTTTTTTGAATGTCCATACTGAAACACGCTGTGCACAGCACGAAGTCCACAACTTCCCAATTCAAGCAGCTGTGTGTTATTCTTTTGATTTGTACTTCTTTGGCAAGTTCATGAAGAAACCCCAGTTCACATTAGGACTGTCCATTGACGCCTGTAGCAATTTGTTCACACGAATAATAAAAAAAGTAAAAAAAAATCAGAGGGAGGGTGATGTAATGTATACACGAAACAACAAAATAATGCAACAAGGAATTTATTTATCAATAACTTTTTTTTAAATTTTCATCAGCATCGTTAAACAACAGGGTTGGTTGGATATTACATATAATACAAAATGAAATAAGGTCAGTGAACCATCTGCTCTTCCATTGCCTGAGCAATCCATTCTGGTGCATGCTGTGCTACTTTTTCAATTATGTTATTCACTTGGAAACAAAGACACTGGATTTGCTTGTCCCAAGATGGCAGGACTTCTTTAGCTATTAAAAACAACAACAAAGAGCTTTTTAATCTGCATTAAAGGATACACTAGCTCTAAATGATTTGATTAAACATGAAAAAGAATGATGTTAAATGAATTTTTAAAGCTAGTTAAAGTTTATGCAACAGTTTTGCCATTTACTGTTTCACATGTTAATTGGTCAAATTAACGTGTGGATTATAATTACGTGGCAATACAACATAATTGTTGTATAAACTTTAACGATTTTTAGAGCCACGTAATACAGTTTGAGATTTTGAACAATGAATGAATTTTTAAAGCTTTGATAATGAACTATTATGTGCATTTTCCCCTGTTCATAACTTTGGAGAAAGCAGGAACAAAAAAATATAAAAAAATAAGGCATTCAATACTCATTAAAATACACATGGTGTGAGATCACTATTTTGGAGTTTTTTAAATGGAAAAATATTTTATTCCAACATAGTTCATAAGAACTAGAAGGCATACATTTCAACTCCCCCACCCAATATTTGGAAACAGTTGCACAGTGTGGTTATCTATTTTTATGTCCTATTGAAATTGTAGCAGAACTAGCTGAAAATATTAATCTCAACTTTTACATCTTACCAAATTTAGATGTGTCTCAGGTTTTCATGGCACAGCTGTTCCCCAAGCTATCAGATTAATATCACTAAATAAAAATCAACCACCAGCAGACATCTCTAAACCTTTAAAACTTGTACACCAAAACAATATAATTTTTATTTCAAATTTACTGAAACCAACAGTGTACACTACAGCTGCATAAATGAGAGAATTCTTTGGATATGTCTGAAAGTGAAACTGAGAGAATAGTAATTGTTGTAATGTATGCTCCTTGTGATTCAGAACCTGCTGCTGATAGGAACGGAGATCTTTGGAATGAGCTAAAGGCTGTTTTGAGCCAATTTGGTGCTAAAAAAAAAGTCATAATAGCAGATGATTTCAATGCTAGAGTAGGTGTTCAGAATGGGATTTCTGATAATGTTCTGGGTAAGTTTAATGATCCTTGTGTGAATGGTAATGGTGAAAGATTAGTTGAACTATGCATTGAAAATAGATTGTGGGCATCCAATACATTTTTCAACCACAAGTATCCACACATGCACTTGGAAACAATCGTAATCTGGGACAAAAGAGTGTAATAAATAGACCGTTTTTGAATCAAGATGATATTCATTAAAATGCCAGTAAAGGCAACTAAAATGGGACCATGGTTTCAGCCACTAGGGCTCTCATCAGCCATCAAGTCGTGTTACATTACTCCGTTCCTGATCAGGTTTACGATTGTAGTCTTGTGCTGCCATCAGTTTCCTTTACTGCATTTCAATAAATATAATCTTTGATTCAAAAATGATCTAAGTATAATGAAATGCCATTAGAAATTTTTGCTCTGATTTATTATATGAGTGTAATAGATTTTGTTGTTCATGATCGGCGTCTGAAACGCTTAGTTGTTGACACTCGTGTGATGTGAGGTGCGGATGTTGGCTGTTTTTCTTTTATTTTTTTTATTGGAGGTTTAACGACCACCGTGAGCAACTCAATGGGCTATAAGCAGTCGTCCGTCCCTAAATTAGGATCACTGGTTCCAGGGAAGGGAGAGAGCCAGTGCTGTAACACAAACACAACATCCATGCCTCACCGGGATTCGAACCCGGACCTCTTTCCGGACGAATGATCAGAAGCCATTGCTTAGACCACTACGCCACCGGGGCGGCATGTTGGCTCTGATCATTACTGGTTAGTGTTAAGAGTGAAAGTGAATATTGGCTGGAGGAAGAGGAAGAGGCCTGTGATGAAAAGAATAAAGGTTGAAAGGCTCCATGGAGAACATCAGCATTACTCAAAGAACGACTGAATGTTTGAAGTCTTGTAAGAGGGATGTAGAAAAGAAGTGGACACGTTTTAAGAATTGTTATGTTGTTACTGCTGCTGAAGAGGTCTGTGGTACTGCAATGGTGGGTAACAGAGGTTATGCTTGGTGGAACAGTGAGATTAAAGAAGCAGTTAAGGGAAAGAAGGAAGCGTATTTGGGGATGTTGCAAGGTAGAGTTTCTGAGAATGAATATCACTGTAAGAAGTGTGAGGCAGCCAAGCTGGTTTGCCAGAGTAAGGCAAAAGATAGGAAGGAAAGAGTGGAAAGATAGAAAATCTTTCTGGAAGTACATAAGATATAGGAAAAATAGGGGAAATAAAATTCTAAGTTGTGTGAAGAACAGGATTGAGAAATGATATGGGAGCCCAATGAGTTAAATGAAAGATGGGGTGATTACTTCTGTGAGTTATTAGAGCATGAAAGCAAAGGTGATTCTGAGGCAGAACCAGATGATGTCACAGTGAGAGAGGGAAGCACAGGAGGGATCTCAAGAGAAGAGGTGTGCAAGACTCCGGAAGTGGATGGCATAACTGCTGAGATGCTAAAATATAGTGGTGACTCTGTAATTGACTGGTTAACTGAAACTTGGCAACTGTGCTGGGAGTTAGGAATGGTCCCTCAGGATTGGAGGGATGCTATCATTGTTCCCTTGTATTAGGGAAAAAGTGATCTGACGGATTGCAAGAACTTTTGTGGTATCAGTCTGCTGAGTGTGCCAGGAAAAGCATTTGAAAGGTTGTTATTGATAAGGTACGAGGTTGTACACCAGAGAATGAGTGGGATGTATAGAGTAGTTTTATGCCTGGTAAAGAATGCACTAACTAAATTTTTGCTTTACATTTCATGATTGCAAAGTACCTGTCTGTTGGTAAGAAAGTTTTTGCTACCTTCATAGATTTAGAGAAAGCTTATGATCGAGTAAATAGGACTCTTCTGTGGAAGGTACTGAATAAATATGGTATCACTGGGAATCTTCTCAATAGTGTGAAAGACATGTATGCTGGTAGTAGAGCATGTGTATAAGTAAATGGTTTTCTTTTGGAGCAGGAGTCGGACAGGGTTGTGTAATATCACCATGGCTGTTTAATATTTTTATGGAGGGGTGCACGCATGATGCCAAAATGGACAATACTGGTTTATGTCTTGGTAATGTCTGTGTGTGTAGATTGCTATATGCTGATGAAACAGTCATGTTGGCAGAGAGTGAAAGTGAGTTGCAGAGTATGATGGCCCAGATGTGCAAAGTTTGCATGGATTTCAAACTGTGTATAAATAAGAAAAAAAAAACAGAGTTATGGTTTATGAGCAAGGAACTGTTAGTTCTAAATGGCACAGTTATTGACTAAATGAATGAGTTTGTATATTTGGGAAGCATATTCAACAGAGAGAACAAATTAGATGGCAAAATTAGTAGGCGAGTGAATTCTTCATTGAAAGTCATAGCTGCTTTAGGAGAATTTCACAAGAATGATGGGTCCTCAGAAAAGTCCCAAATGGCTATCTATGTATGAAAATATAATTGTGCCTACTTTGATGTATGGCAGTGAAACCTGGATAGTACAGAAAAAAAAACAGGAGTTGTTTGTGTGCTAAGGAGACGAGTTACTTACGAGGGGGTTTGTGGGAAGACACGCTCTGATCATGTGAGGACTGAAGATGTGTTGCAGTTGTGTAATGTGAAGCAAAATGTTGTTTGCAAGGTGGAGAGCAATATTCTTAGGTGGTTTGGCCATGCTGAAGGAATGAGTGATGAGATGCTTACTAAGATAATCTATTCAGCCCAAGTGGCAGGAAAGAAAGGTATAGGAAGGCCAAGGAAATCATGGGAGGACGAGATTCAGGAATGTCTGCTTGAGAAAAAGATTATGAGTATGAAGTGCAAAAGGTCTTTCTTGTGTGCGGTGTGATAGAGGTTAATGAAGCCCGAACTGTGTGCCGAGATTGCTGTGAATGGAGGCGTTTGCAACAACAGTGAGTTCATTCTGTGAGGAGCTAACCTCTGAATATAAGAGAACAGCTTAGTGGCATGCATGTACATACATACGTATCAGCGTACAAAAAAAAAAAAAAGAAGTAATAACTCATGTAGAGTGCCTTTATCATAATCATCATCAACAACACAATTTCTAACACTCATGGTGGAAAATGTTGAAATTACAGTATTAGATGCTTAGGGGCCGTCCATAAAGTATGCCTGGGATTTTTTATTATTTTTAGACTCCCCCATCCCCCTATGTCACATTTTGTCCGATTGTTTACACCTCCCCCTAAAAAGTACGTCCTAATTCCCGCAACCCCCTTTATTTTTGACATTTGACAACTGCTTTTAGAAGTCTGTCGAGAAACAGAAAGAAAGCATGTAATTATTTAAAGGAATCTTCCATATATTTACACTTTTTCTTCAGAAAATATTTATTATTTAGGCAATAATTTATTCCCAAATGCTACTCGAACTTTATCATTCTGAAATAAAGATCTACAAATGAACGCATGCATTCAAGGTTGCAACCCTCTTGATCATACCATCTACAAAACACTTGGTAGTACAAATACAGATTTGGTAGTACAAATACAGCTAAACATAATCAGAAATCTGAAATATTTCATACCTTTTTTTAACTATTAAAAGAAGGAAAAAAAGAGAAAACAAACAAAGACATACCACCTACTATATTTTTGCTAGTGGACGTCTGAATTACTAAACTTCTTCCCTCCCCCATGTCACATTTGGTCCGGTTGTCAGGAACCCCCTCCTCCTGTAATCTCGGACATACTTTATGGACGGCCCCTTACTGAGATAATGAAGGTGACACACAGCCCATTCACACCACTGCTCTATGATGATAGGTTGATATTTACATTTTTGTTAGGTTGATATTTACATTTTTGTTCATGCTTCCTATCCACTACACTCATTTAAAAAAGAGAACCAATGCAAATATCAACAAATACCAAGATCTTGCCAATTTGGATAATTCTTGGTATACCACATCATATGCATGGGAAAACCATCTTTTTTTTTTTTTTTTTAGTCAATGGTTCCTGAGTTATGCACATGAAAAAAAAAAAAAAGGTGGAAAATGGAACAATTTGTCTCAGTACAGTTCAAAAATTTATAATTTCTGATTTATGAAGACAGACCTAAAAACTCCTGAACAGTTTCAAAAGCAATATTTATTTAAAATAGGTAAAATTTTGTTAAAAACAACAAAAAAAAATGTTAAAGGCATTCAAAGGATATTTTGCATCTGAACTACTCAAACTCCCAATTTTTACTTAACTTCCAAAAAAAAAAAAAAAAAAAAAAAAAAAAAAAAAAGACAACACATGCTTTCCCTATTAACTCATTCAGCAGCATCCAGCCAAGTTTTAGTATGATACTTTTAGCTAGTTCTATGCTGGCATTTCATTGAAAACAAAACACAAAAATGCCAAATATGTGAGAATACATGTCTCCAGAATACAATTATATGGATTAAGTGTCCAGTAATTAAAAAAAAGAAAAAAAAATGCTAAAGGTGAATGCTAGAAATAAAAAATAAACAGAAAAATAGGCTATGAAAAAACACCTATGAATGAGAAGCGAAGGCATGAACTAAGCAAAAACAGTACAGAAGGTGGCATACAAATTACAACATAATGAAACTGAAGATAATTTTTTGTTACATTTATCACTACACCATAGGAGGGGTTGCCTGATATCAGAAATAAAGAAATGTTTCTTTAACTTGATCAGTGCAAACAAGACTGCACCTCCCAGCAATGCTAAAGATGCAGTGCACTAAATTTAATGACAATAGACCAAAGCATTTCCATTCAACTTATGTTTTACTAACAGCAATATCATCTCCATTAACCATTCTCAATCCACTACTGGAGGAATCTACCCATGTCTCTTCCACAACAGAGTATCTTGAGCTCCTCCATGTCACTCTGCATGCTTTCGAATTTCATCCTGCCATCTCCCAGTGACTTTTCTGTCTCCTAGTATCTGGTTTAGTATTTCACTTGTCCAACAGTGTTGAGTCCATCCAGCAATATGTTCAGTTCGTTGCTACTTGAGGGTCTTTACTCTGCTCAAAATGTCACCCATTCCATTTTCCTGTTCATTGACTTCCATTTTCTATCTTTCTGGGTTACACCAAACACACGTCTTTGTAATGTCACTGGGGGCATAATTCCCCATGCCAGCCATGCAGATGGTGAATGTAGAATAGCATTTGCTCTATCCTGGTATTTATAGTTACACTGCTACTGGTTGGTCTTGTTAGAGCTCCTTCAGGGAGAATAGGATGCACCATAAGGTGGGGTTGACATGCGTCTATGAGAGAGTATATGTTGCTCATTGATAGACTTTACACATCCTGACAGTAATATAAGCAAACATTTTTTAAGAATTTTTAATGATAGAAATGTTTGGTTTACATAACACAAAGAATAATCATGCACACATGTCCAAGACCTAAATAAGAAAAAAGTTTACAATACATCCAAATCTTTTACACATTAGATACATATCTCTTAGTCTATATATTGATTAAAGCAACAAATTAGCAAAAACACGTTTTCATCAAGTTAAAATTGTGTTATACTTAAATGGTTGGAAACATGTTAAACAACAGTGGGTTAATCAGGAAACAATAGTGATGAGGATGACTCTGCAGGTTCTCAATGAACTGCAAATAATGCACTTATATAACAACACTGCAGGCTGTCAATACATCAGCCATTGCTCGCCAACTCATGCTGCAAAGCAAAGAACAAAGAAAGGTAAAACACATGCTTGTGAACCGAAGAAACCAAACTTCCAATCTCATTTAAAATATTTTTGTTTTATAGTTTGCCTTATTATTTTTCAATTAACTCTTGTACATATAAATCTTATAAACAAACTGTACATACTTTCAAAATGAACTATGGAGTCAATCTGGTCGACATAGCCATTCATCCTGCCTTCAGTTATCATCTGGGATGCAATTTTCTCTGCCTAAAACAATATAACCATTAACACAGAGCACACCATATTATAAAAATTCTAAAGTTTACAATATTACTAGTCACATGAACATATCTTTTTGTTAATACATAATAACTGACTGACATACAAGCAATCTTAGAAACACAGCAAGGCACACTGTGCAAAAACTACATAAATGAAATAAAAATCAAGAGTGAGAGAGAACAAAATTAGTAGCAAAAAGATTATACAAACATTTCTGATAATCTATGATAAGTGTCTGAAATTGTGCATGTATAAACTCCCTCTTGTGAGACACATTGCAAAATGTACGTGGCATTTCTCCTCCTAGACCATGAAACTGCATATGAATCAGTCACTGAGAGGTGATTTAGTCAAATAAAATTTTGAACTTTTCCTCACAAACTCAAGGTATTATTTTCTTTGCGAATACATGTTGATAAGAGTCAAAATGTTAACAAAGCAGAAGAATACATTGTGAACAGTTAACCGCAACAATTGGAATCAAATGCAGCGAGCTTTAGAAGCCAATCCGTTTTTTGTTCTACGAAATTAAATTAAATAATGAAACTGCCAGTGATTCATCATTCAGCGATAACAATTTTGACCTGAGAAATGGTGTGAATTTTTGCCCAAGGGCAATTTGCATTGACAAAAATTTAAATTCACTCATACATGTGTAAGCTCATCTTAATTTTCATGATTATTTAATTAATCTTTGTTAATTTCATATACTTCAGACATGCCTCAACAAGGTGCATGGTACCTGGTAGATGTATACCCAGCATCAATTACAAAGCACAGTATTGACACCCATTATCACAAGGAAGTCCAGAGTGGAAGAGAAGTGCTATGACAGAACATGTTCAGAGGACTTGTCAAAGTATCACTAATGAACAAATCTCATACTGTTTTGATGAATTGATAAAGACACACGAATATACACACTGTCTATACTGCAATGGATAGTTTCTAACACCTCAAGCAGAAAATTTTTGTTGTGTTTGCTGCAAGCAAAATCTGCTTAAACTTCAGTCATGCCAAGCATGCAGCCTAGGCAGTTCCTGACAACTGAAAGAAATTACTCAAATTGAGCAGAATGCTTACTGCCTGTGATCAACCAGTACTTCCATTTCAAACAAAAATTTGTAATGAAAGCTCCTTGGCAAGACATTAATGAAATCAAAACATGTAACACATGGAAGGAGTCTTTTGAGACCTGTGATTTGCATTTAGAAATGTTTGATGTTGAAGACAAAAATGATGGTAAAAGCTATTAACAGCTGAAAACTGAACAAACAGGATGGATGCCTACTAGCAGCTTCACTTCATTTTCAAGTTCCCAGTGATGTCGACCTTTGTCATCACAACATGGACAGGTGATTTTGATTGATATCAAGTTTACTCAAAGTATCCATTAATCAATGAAAATTTTAAATTCAATCACGAATTCCAATCCTGTTAATCATAAAAACACCAGCTAAACAGTGAACAAATATGTGATTGACACTCTTTCCCACATTATTTAAAAAAAAAAATCATTGTTTTTTAAGTGTTCCAATTCTCTGCATTTTGTCTACCCACTGCCTTGAAAAAGACTTCCAGTGGAGAGTGAAAGCTTGGCAAATCTATATACGTCTAATGCCAGTAAATAAAAGGATTTTACTATGCTATAAGCGCTTTTTGATTGTGCACAATCTGGTAACTATGAACTAATATTGTCAAATAAGAACTTTTTGCATTCTGCAAAAGGCAACCATTTCAATATGTTCGAATCATGTCTCTTTTATTGAAGTTCCCCCTGGTAATATCATGAGTTTGGTATGAGGAACTCCACCTAATCTTTCATGTTTCTGAATTATATGAAAATTAAATTAAATACATGTAAAGTACTAAACATTAAAAACACACACACACATATATATACACTGCCGGACAATTGCTAAGGACGGATGACAATAGCAACGATAGCAACCATAAAATGGAAGGCAGGAAAATGTGGAAATTAGCATAAGTGCTGGATACAGTAAGACGTGTTGTGCGTATGCAAATTTTGGATTGCCGAACTTGTTCGTGAAGTCATAGCGCTGATAAGAGATATAAAGGATTTGATGCGCATTGACCGTTGTTGTTCAAATGCAAAGTTGAAAGGGAAAGAATCAATTGACGAACTTGCAATTTTCAGTATGTCTTCCCGACATCACCTAGACGACTTTACGCGTGGCCGTATTATTGGCAAGATTGAAGAAGGGCGAAAAATAACAGATGTTGCCAGGGAGTTCGACGTCAGCCACAGTGTTGTTTCAAGGCTTTGGAAATCATTTCAAACAAATGGAGAGTGTAGCAAAGGTCACGGGGGAGGTCGTGTTCGCAGTACGACACCTACAGAAGATCGGTACATAGTGCTATCAACAAAAAGACACCAGCGCAGCACAGCTAGTGAGGTAGCAAATCAGTTTATGGCTGCTACTGGCAAGCGGATCTCCCGAAAAACTGTCGCCAGGCGTTTGCATGAAGGAGGACTATACGCCCGCCGTCCTGTTGTGTGCATCCCATTGTCCAGACGTCACCATACTGCCCGTTTGCAATGGTGCCATCAACATCGCAATTGGACTGATAACGACTGGTCTGCTGTCCTTTTCTCAGATGAGAGTAGATACAGTCTATCGTCTGATTGTCGACGACAACTGATCTGGCGTGATAGTGGTACTGCATATTGTCCAGCAAACATACAGGAAAGGGACCGATATCCGACATGTAGTGTCATGGTATGGGCTGGCATCATGATCAATGGCCGTACGTCCTTCTATGTGCTTCCAACTGGGACTATGACTGGCCAACAATACATTAATGATGTTCTGCTACCTCATGTTCGCATGTTCCGTGGTGCTGTCGGTGATAGATTCCTATTCATGGACGACAACGCAACATGTCATCGAACAGTCGCTGTCCAGGAGTGTCTCGAGAGCGAGGATATTCAACGCCTCGTATGGCCAGCACGTTCTCCAGATCTGAATCCCATTGAAAATGTGTGGCATGCTTTGGGGAGGAGTCTTGCTGGTCGCCAATGCCCTCCAATAAACAAGGACACCCTCATCCATGCACTGACAGAGGAATGGGATAAATTACCCCAACAGCTGCTTGATAATGTTGTGCAAAGCATGACATGATGTGTGGAATCATGCATCGCCCTCCATGGTGGCCATATCTCGTATTGACATCTTACGCCGGAACGCCTGCGGACGGTAATTGCATTTTTTTCACGTTTACGTATTCTGCACAAAATGGCCTGTTTGTCCCTTGAACACGTTCCAAAGCCTTCTGGATTTCAGAGCACAATAAATTGTCTTTCTTGTAATGTCCTGGCATTCTGAAATTATTTTATTTCACTTGGCATCCAACCACACTTACCTTTTTATGCGCTATATACAGGGTTCGTACACTTTTGGGGGGAAAAAAAATTCAAGGACTTTCCAGGCCTTTTCCAGGACATATAGAAAAAAATTCCAGGATGATTATTACACTTTACAGTATCATGTTCAAATTATTTTTTTAAAGTAATTTCAGTTTTAAGTAATAAAAATGATGAAAGATGCAAATGGATGAATGTGCTTTATGCAAATTAATCAAGTATATCAAGCACAAGACCATAAAGAATAAATTCTGTTCTTATGTCCTGACCTTTGAATTCAAGTTGGATCATTTTCTACCAGGGTAGGTTTCTCCTCCCTGATAACATACCAAAACTTTGTTGCAATCAAACAGATTTTATGTGAGTTAACATTCCTAAGCTTGGAGAACAAATACTGCTCTTATGTCTTGGCCTTTAAATTTAATTTCGACCTTTTTCAAGAGGGTAGGTTTCCAGGTTGTACCCAACAGCATACTAAAATTTCGCCGAAATTCAACCGCTTTCATGCGAATTATCCTACAGACAAACCCAAAGCATAAACGTTTCTGCAACCATAGTTCAAAAGTGTTAGGAATTTCGAAAATAAAAGCATAACGAACAGCGCGAAAACTAGCTCATAAATAGAATATTTGAAACTACAGTATGCACTCTCAATTATTAGGGATGGTAGAGGGGAAGGGAATAGAACTGTCCAAAATTAGCATGTTTTCGTTGCGCAAGGGCGCTTAAGCACGGCTGAATTCCTTCAGATACCCCCAATGTTCAAATGATTGAAATGTGCTGATGTTCATGGAATGAAATGGTTGATCAGCTATGATGACCACATAAAAGTTCGGGGGAGGGGTTGGGGGGGGGGGGGGCTTTTTTTTTTTTTTAGTTTATGCAACATTTTACATCACTCCAGTATTTATCTTGTCATCATCAACAATCGCAATGCAACTACTGCTTACGATCGCGGATATCAGCAACCGAAAATCTGCCATATCACTAAGTGATATAACTCACAGTATCCTGTTACAGTGTATTGTAATTGAAAAAAAAAAAAAAAAGATGTGGAAAAAAGAAACTTTCAGAAATTATGATCATCAAGTCATGCGTTTCAAAAATCGTTTTCCTTTATAACGTTTAAAAACATGTTTTTGCTTTTTTACCTGTAGTGTAAATAAAAAAACTATGTTGATTTTTTTTTATGGAATCAGACGTCCGTATGTCTGATTGTCTTCATCTGAGTTCACACGTTAGCTACTGTGTACAAGTAGACCTATTTTTTCAGCTCAAAAATATGTAGTTTTGTATATATTCACAGTATAAGTCATTCCTTATTCCCAGAGAACTGAATTCAGCATATGCAAAATGAAGAACATCAAGACCTGCCCAACACTATGTTTCTGATTGTCTGCTGTTTATATTCAAGAAATGCAAACATGGATCAATGAATGGTGAATGCAGCAACTATGATTTTTATTTATTACCAAAAAAAAAAAAAAGAAAAAAAAAAAGAGCTGTGAAAGCTGTAAAGCTGAAACTGATATTTCTCTCAACCCCCACCCCCCATGCACAAAAACATTCCGATTAAGATCAAACAGCAGGAGGACGCGTCCACACACACACACACACACAACCTTTGGAATGACCTAATGGAATGGCTTCTTTTCATTTGGCACATCGCCATAAATCACCACCTGTAGCTCACTGAACTGTCAAGTTGCACCCTTCCTCCTTCACTTTAACTATAATAGAAAATGTAAAAACAAAAAATGTTCCCCAATTTTCGACAAAAATTAAATTACCAAATTTACGTCATGATGTTGCAATTTACTAAAATACGTTTGTTTATCTGCTGAATATTGCTTAAATCCATTGAAAACTTTTTAATTATAGATGATTTTTTTTATTAAAACAGTAACTCAGACGTCTGAATAAAAACGAATGTTTGCAATTCAAATAGAGTCCATATCATCACAGAAAAAAAAATTTAAGGATCACTCTATTTAAATAAACCATGGCATCTAAAAAAATAATTCATTTGCTTTTCCTGTAATTTATAACTACTGTTTCTTTTTTTTCAATCCGATTATGCAACGGATTTTTTTTTTTTTTTTTTGCATCTGCTAAAGTTCCTAACGGAATTTGGCGAAATTTGCACTAGAACTTTATTGTGATGTATCTTAACTACTGTAAAAATTTTACTGTGTTATTTTCAAAATTCGGAAAAATGGATTTCTGAAAATATTCTCCTAGTCCTTTTGAGCTGTGGAAGTGATAAACAGGTGTTTGCTTTCTTCCCAACCAAGGGACTTCAGATCAGTGCTCCCAGCTGTCAATCAACCGTTGCTATGGTAACACCCTTTCTGCTGGAGGCTCACTCTGTCCAAAGAGGCACACATACTTACTTGTCCGTAATAAAAATTACCAATGCTAACTTTTAAAGTTTTAAACCGATTCAATTGGAATTTTGGAAGTGAGCTTCTGAATCCAATTACAGTGAATGTAAAAATTTCAGCCACTTTCGTGAAAAATTCGCAAAGATAGTTTTCTTATTTTTTATCATAAGTAGCGGAAGTCTCTTGAGGGAAGGGAGGGTGGCATGCACATAAACAAGAAGATGAATGTGTTGTTCAGGCATACTCCTCACTGGTGGATGCCAGCTGACTTGGTACATACGCGACCCCCTGCAAATGCTAAATGCCTCTTCTTTCCCCTTCCGTTCTCAGTTGTCGGACGGACATCAAGCTCCCCTTCGACCTCCAATTTTATTGCACTGGAAGTAGTGCCTTTTTTTTTTCTTTTTTTCCCCCCAGCCAAATTAGGATTTGGTGCACGTCGGAAACCACTGCCGGTGGTTTCTTTGAGAACAGAGAAAAGGAACTTTAAAAAATGAAGGGGTAACAGTAACACGATTTCCTAAAAGGGCATTTTTTTAAGCACTAATTTCAAATTTCAAGGCTTTTCAAGACAGCATTAAAAAAACACCGTTTTCCAGGATATTCCAGGCCTTGAAAACGTAATCATGATTTTCCAGGACTTTCCAGGTTTTCAAGCACGCGTGCGCACCCTGTATATAGCCATTTATGATCCGTCCTTAGCAATTGTCCAGCAGTGTATATAAAATCAAATTAAATACTGAAACCAACAAGACTGCAAATTTCTTCAATAAATACTGAACAACAAGACCAAACGTTACTGACCACTGGGATAAGAGACGGATATAGAGCAACGGTAAACCGTTCTCCATGGCTTTGTCAAGGGCCAGACACAGACAACATCTAACCAGGCTCTACAGAGCCCTAAAAGTGTGGGTTTCTGCGAGAATCTAATCTGCAAGGTAACGGCAACAAGCCAGCCAAAACTGGTAACATAGTTTTTTTTTTAAATTAAAAAACAAAAACAAAAAATCCCACTAAAAATAATAAAAAAGAAATTAAAATAAAAAATAAGAACCAACCCCCAGAAAGAGGACCAAGTAACGTCCGAACCCCTGACACCAAAAAAAGAAAACCAAATAGTGAAAAAACAATAAAACCCCACACAATAACTAGACACCACCTGCAGCAGACTAAATTCCACGAGGCTCGACCTCACATCTGATACGAAGAAAATTGAGCATGACCTCAAAATAAGCAAAGACACCGATTATAATGGGAGAAAAATTACAACCTCCAAACATGAACTGTAATTATAGATAATCAAAACATGAAACCTACTGGTGGAAAAAGACTTAAAAATAGTTACTTATTTACAAGAAAACTGCCTATTGAGAAAAATGATCGTATTATGAAAAGAACAAAAGCATGTTAACACTGTACGATTATGCCTAAAACAATGTGCGAAACAAGACAAGTACAAAAACACCTCAAAAGCTAAAAAACTGCACTAAAATCCCAGGCAATATTCACCAACTGTTTTAGAAAAACGAGGCAGGCAAGAAAGATCACCTGAAATTAAAAATTAATTAGAAACTTGCATGAAACAAATTATTAAAGGAACCACTTACCATTCTCGCATGCTGCTAAAACGCTATACTGAACCAAAATGGACACCACTCTAAGAGTAACGACCGCGCTGCCATCCCCTGCGCCAAGGTTGCACAAGGTTCTCAGCTAATTCTGAAGTGCAACCATGAAGTAAAAATCCAACATTTTATAGGTTTTTAACCAGCCAGAATACTTCAAAAATTACAGTTGTGAATAGCTGAAGCTGTCCCAAATGTAGTTCAAAAGTATTAAAACACCCAAAGAACAAACATCATTCCTCTTATTTTGATTGAATTTAATTTTACTAATTTTTTGCAATTTTAAATATTTATACTTTTTTTTGTATTTTTAACCATTATGAAACTTTTTTGAATTAAAAAGAAGAGGGTTGTGAGAGCCTATTGGGTTCCTGAAAGGGAGAATGTAACCCCATCCTCACCTAAACTTCTATGTTATAGCTTTCATTTAGGTGATTCATTTGGTTACAAGAATTGCTAAATTAGAGTAGGTCTGCAATCCTGACACTGTAATTAAACACTATTTTCCTAAGTGTGGCTTTAATGAAAGTTTTCGGAATCTGATTGTCAATAAACTGACTGATTAGTAAATGGACATTTTGAATAAAGTCTTTTTCCAAGCTGCAAATTCTAGACAACCTCAGGACCTGCGAAATGAAAATGTTCTCAACCACATTGCAAGAGATATTACTAGACCAATTTATAAATTTTAAAACGGAAGTTACTTCTCTTATCATACAAGCTAATGACAGGGTTTTGATTATTGAGATTAATGGACAAGTCCAGAAAATCAAGTTCCTGGTTACTGGAATTGGTTTTAATTAACTTAAGGCAACCTGGTTAAATGGCAGGAAAATCAATCTCAAGCACTATTCAAGCAGAGAAGGCCATATATATACCTATAAGTGTAAAGACAGCTGTTACTTTTAGAAGCGTTGTTCTTAATAAACTGAAATTCTTTGAAGAACAGGAAAAGATTGCAAACCCTAGTAGAATGTGAGCACCCCATGGGGATACCGTTCACTTGCTTATAGAACTTGTTACAGAAAAGGATGTAATTATTTTTGATACAGCAATTTATTAAAATGTTCCATTGTCTTTCCAAAATAATGTCAGATACTTTAAATTCCTTAAAAAGTAATTTAAGAGTTTGAATATTATCTAAAGGGAGGCTGGCATATAAATTTTCAAAATCATAGCTATCAACATTTGAAGGCTTCAGAGAAAGGATATCAGAGATAACTTCTGCATTGCTATTAATAATCCAAAATTCTCTACTACTAAAATTAGGATATGACTTAACTCGACTTAGAACCTGCTTCAAAACTGATTTAAAAAAATTATCTATTGCTTTCTTGTGACTATTGGTTCCACTAGCTATGAACCTAAATTTCACCGGTTCCTTATGAAATTTTGCAGTGGCAAAAAGATAAAGAAATTCAGGTTCATAACTCCGGTCCAATTTAAGCTGAAGCTGCTTGTGAAATGCTTTAAACTTATTAGTAAGCTCCTTACCGGAGACAGGAGAAAGGTGGTATGTGGTTTTATTATGAAGCTCACTGTTAATAAGGTCATAATAAAATTTCTTACAGATTATTGCAAAATTATCACTTGCTTTGTCAGCTGTTGTAAAAATGCAATCTTGTTGTAAGTTAAAAAGTGGCTGTTTTAATTCCTTAGTAAAGAACAAGCTATTGTCTTGTGAAATATTTAAGTTAGTTAAATTTGCTAGAAAATCATAAAGTACTTTACATTTCCATTCAGTGAAAGCCTCAATTGGCAAATTGTGGGTAAGGCTGATTTTAACAATGTATTTATTCAAATCCTGACAAAAGTCAAACTGAATTCTCTCCTTAGAGAGGTGGAAGGAGGGCCTAAACTTGGCACCAAATCCCAAAAGCTTTTAAGATTGGGGTTATCAATAAAATCCAGATTTCCTGTTATTACACGATTATGAAAGTTATCATAAAAAATGGAGCACTGGTATGAAGAACAATTACAGTTCAAATCAGCCAGGTTTTTAAGAAAAGCATGTGACCTGTAATTTTTAACATCAGAACCCAAAGTTTTAACATATTTAAAGCTAACAACTGTTTGATGCTTAGTAATGGGAAAACTGCTAGCATTATTATAAAAGACACTTCTAATTCTAAGTCTATCAGAGCATTTATTAAGGAACCTGATGGTAATGTAGTTTTTGGAAGCTGGTTTCGAGGAAATTTTACCTTTAAGAATAAATTTAAACACATCAAGAACAAGTTGAAAGACATGTGGATCTACATTACTGATTTTCTGGACATGTCCATTAATCTCAATAATGGAAACCCTGTCATTAGCTTGTATAAGAGAAAAAAACTTCAGTTTTAAAATTCATAAATTGGTCTAGTAATATCTCTTGCAGGGTGGTCGAGAACATTTTCATTTCGCAGGTCCTGAGGTTGTCTAGAATTTGCAGCTTGGAAAAGACTTTATTCAAAATGTCCATTTACTACTAATCAGTCAGTTTATTGACAACCAGATTCCGAAAGCTTTCATTAAAGCCACACTTAGGAAAATAGTGCTTAATTACAGTGTCAGATTGCAGACCTACTCTAATTTAGCAATTCTTGTAACCAAATGAATCACCTAAATGAAAGCTATAACATAGAAGTTTAGGTGAGGATGGGGTTACATTCTCCCTTTTAGGAACCCAATAGGCTCTCACAACCCCCTTCTTTTTAATTCAAAAAAAGTTAAAAATGACAAAAAATAAAAACAAAAAAGTTTTATAATGGTTAAAAATACAAAAAAAAGTATAAATATTTAAAATTACAAAAAAATAGTAAAATTAAATTCAATCAAAATAAGCGGAAGGATGTTTGTTCTTTGGGTATTTTAATACTTTTGAACTACATTTGGGAACAGCTTCAGCTGTTCACAACTGTAATTTTTGAAGTATTCTGGCTGGTTAATTTTAACCTATAAAATGTTGGATGTTTAATTCATGGCTGCACTTCAGAACTGAGAACCTTGTGCAACCTTTGCGCGGCGGATGGCAGCGCGGTCGTTACTCTTCGAGTGGCGTCCATTTTGGTTCAGTATAGCGTGGTAGCAGCATGCGAGAATGGTAAGTGGTTCCTTTAATAATTTGTTTCGTGCGAGTTTCTAATTAATTTTTGGTTTCAGGTGATCTTGCCTGCCTCGTTTTTTCTAAAACAGTTGGTGAATATTGCCTCGGATTTCAGTGCAGTTTTTTTAGCTTTTGAGGTGTTTTTGTACTTGTCTTGTTTCGCACATTGTTTTAGGCATAATCGTACAGTGTTAACATGCTTTTGTTCTTTTCATAATACGATTATTTTTCTCAATAGGCAGTTTTCTTGTAAATAAGTAACTATTTTTAGTCTTTTTTCACCAGTAGGTTTCATGTTTTGATTATCTATAATTACAGTTCATGTTTGAAGGTTGTAATTTTTCTCCCTTTATAATCGGTGTCTTTGCTTATTTTGAGGTCATGCTCAATTTTCTTTGTATCAGATGTGAGGTCGGGCCTCGTGGAATTTAGTCTGCTGCAAGTGGTGTCTAGTTGATGTATGGGGTTTTATTGTTTTTTCACTACTTGGTTTTCATTTTTTATGTAAAATTCTTTTCCCTTTTTTTTTTTTTTTTGGTGTCAGGGGTTCGACGTTACTTGGTCCTTTTTCTGGGGGTTGGTTTTTATTTTTTTGTTTTAATTCTTAATTTTAACTAATTTTAATTTCTTTTTTATTATTTTTAGTGGGATTTTTTGTTTTTTTATTTAATTTTTTTTTCTTTTCTGTTACCAGTTTTGGGCTGGTTTGTTGCTGTTAACTTGCAGACCAGATTCTTGCAGAAACCCACACTTTCAGGTCTCCATAGAGCCTGGTTAGGTGTTGTCTGTGCCTGGCCCTTGACAAAGCCATAGAGAACAGCTTACCATTGCTCTATATCAGTCTTTTATCCCATAGGTCAGTAACATTTGGTCTTGCTGTTCAGTATTTATTGAAGAAATTTGCAGTTTTGTTGTTTTCAGTATATATATATATATATATATATATATTGGGTATATAAATTCTGTTTGGTGTCATACTTATCACTGCTCACATGAATTTTAAGGTGGCAACACTGCGATATCGCAGTACGACACGCCAGCTGTCAGAGTCAGTATATGACGTATTTGTTTTACTCGATGGAAAATGGCAACTTTCGTCTCGACAAAACAGCATTTGCTGGAAGTGTTAGTGCATTATTTTATTGTCAAGAAAAGTGCTGCAGACAACTATCGCTTAATGCCAGAAATCTATGGTGAACATTCCCCATCGATAAAAACATGTGAGCATTGGTTTAGACGATTCAAAATGAACGATTTCAATGTCCGTGATAAAGAACGTTCTGGACCACCCAAAAAAATTGCTGATGCTGAATTGGAAGCTTTACTCGACGAGGATCCGTGCCAGACCCAAAGAAAAACTAGCAGCAGCATTAAATGTTAGTCAACCATGCATTTCACAACGTTTAGCTGCCATGGGAATGGTGCAAAAAGAAGGGAAGTGGGTTCCATACGGTTTGCGGGAAAGAGACCTTGAAAGTCAAAAACCATTTGTTAATTGCTGCTTCAAAGGCAAAAATGAAAGGTTTTTTTTTGCATCGTATTATTACTGCCGATGAGAAATAGATATGGTACGATAACCCTAAACGGCAGAAAGCATGGGTGAAGCCAGGTGAACCAGGTCCTGCAACGCCAAAACGCAATATCCATGGTTCAAAGGTAATGCTGTGTATCTGGTGGGACCAGAAGGGTGTGATCCACTATGAACTGCTGAAACTGTCAGAAACTATTACTGGTGATCAGTATCGAACCCAATTAATGGGTTTAAAACGAGCTCTCACGCAAAAACGGCCGGAATGGGAGAATTGACACAACAAAGTCATCTTGCAGCATGACAACGCAAGACCACATGTTTCTCGACCCGTGAAAAAGTACTTAGAAGGATCCGACTGGGAAGTTCTACACCACCTGCCATATTCGCCAGATATTGCACCATAGGATTACCATTTGTTCCGGTCAATGCAGTCAGCACTTTATGGAGAACGGTTTAGTTCTTATGAAGACATCAAAAATTGGCTGGACAACTGGATCTCTTCCAAGGAAATGGAATTCTTCCTTCGGGCATACGTTTACTGCCCGAAAGATGGGGTAAAGTTGTAGCTTCAAAGGGAGCATACTTCGATTAATGTTAAAATATTGTTTCTGTTCTCCAACAATGTGTTTTGTTCATCTAAAATATCTCAAAACTTATTTATATACCCAATATATATACACAGTGCGTCAAAGAATTTTTAAGACTGGCGCTAGATTTCAGCCTACAGTGGCGCCACCAGTGTAATCACGAATGCGTTATAAACCGTGACCATCTGCTTGCTTTCTGCCAAAAGTACTGCGCAGTTGTTAAAGTAAGTCAAACGAAACGGCCGTTCATTAGAGAAGTAAAAGTTTTTTCATGTTGAATTATTAAGATGGAACATAGGGCTGTTATTAAATTTAACGCAAAACTTGGTAAAAGTGCCTCGAAAACGTACCAAATGATGAAACAAGTTTACGGTGAGGTTTGTTTAAGTAGATCAAATGTTTTTTGGACGGAAGAGATAAGCTAGAAGATGATAAGCATACCGGAAGACCAAGTTCATCTAGGACACCTGAGATTATTGAAAAAGTGCGTGATTTCGTGGCAAACAATCGATGTGCGTCACTAAGAATGATGGAAGTCTTTAAACATCAAAGAAATGATTTGAACCATCCTGCATAAAGATTTGGGCAAAACAAAAGTCTGTGCTAAATTTGTTCCACACACGTTAACCAATGAAAAAAAATCAAGGAGAAGTGCACATTGCGAGACATCATTTCAGCCGCTGAAAATGATCCAAACTTCATAAAATCGATTGTTACTGGTGATGAAACATGGTGTTTTCAATATGATCCTAAAACAAAGCGACAAAGTGCGGAATGGAAGTAAAAAAAACTCGCCACAAGCCAAAAAAACAAGAAAAGTTCCATCGAAAATCAAAACAATGCTCATTACATTCCTCGATAGTAAGGGTTATTATCCACAAATAATTTGTTCCAAGTGGACAAAAAATTGCTGGTGAGTTTTATTTAGATGTTTTGAGGCGTTTGATGGGTAGAATTCGTCGCATTCGCCCAGAATATCGAGATAAAAACAGTTGGTGTTTGTTGCAATATAATGCACCCAGTCACACCTCACTTCTTGTTCGTAGATTTTTGGCGAAAAATAACGTCTGTGTGTTGAATCACCCACCATATTCGCCTGATTTAGCACCCTGCGACTTTTCTTTACTTCCAAAACTTAAAATGACGTTAAAAGGGTGTTATTTAGATGATATTTCGACCGTACAAACAACTTCGACGCGTGCTTTGGAGGCAATTCCACAAAGTGAACTGGAACAGGCATTTGAATCATTATTAAATCGCTGCAACAAGTGTATTGAAGCTGGAGGGACTTATTTTGAATGACAAACCAAAACAAATTATAATTTCTTGTTTCTATTTCATTTTACTGACCCAGTCTTAAAAATTCTTTGCCACACACTGTGTGTGTGTGTGTGTGTGTGTGTATATATATATATATATATAGCATAAGAACGACTCTCCTGATGACGACAGTTCATGGTATATCAATTTATGTTTCATTACTTGTTTTTTGCTTTTGTGTCTAGGTTTTTTTTTTTTTTTTTTTTTGCATCTTGGTATTGTACACTTTTTATATATATATATATATATATATATATATATATATATATATATATACATAAAACAAACAAAGTGTACTGACATGACCAACCTTAAAAAGCATCATAATACCTTCAAATTAGAACTGAGGAACAGATTCTCTATTCTAGAAGGTCTAACATCAGAAGAAGTGGACATCTCTGAAGTTAACAGAAAAGTAACCACAGCTCTTATGGAAACAGCAACAAAATTAGCTGGGTCTAAGAACAAGTTGCATGTGAACAAATTAGAAAAAACCAAAATGTTGATGCAAAAACGAAGAGAGATGAGGACAACTAAAGAAGATGTGACTTCCAAAGTGGAATATATAGAGCTATGAAAGACAGTACAAAAAAGTATCACTGAAGACGTAAGGAAATTCAACTGTGAACTAGTGAGGAAAGCAATTGAAAACAACCAAAGCCTAAAGATAGCAAAGGGACATCTCAGTAAGGGAAGAAAACAGATTATGGCACTGAGAAAAGAAGATGGTTCTGTAACAAGAAATAGAGGCGAAATTTTGACAAGAGTGAAAGATTTCTACTCCAAATTATATGAAAGGGATGATACATGTACTCCAGACATCATGAAAGGTACCATCTTCACTAAAGTTCTTTCACACCGCTTGAAGGTAACACTGGACATGGCTCAACCGAGAGAACAAGCTGGATTCAGGAGTGGCTACAGCACAATAGATCATATCCACATACAGAGAGAACTAATTGAAAGAGCGAGGGAATATGAACTTCCATTGTGCATGGCTTTTATCGATTATGAAAAAGCCTTTGATTCGGTGAAACCATCAGCAGTTACAATGGATCTGAAATCCTGTGGTATTGAAGATGCATACATTAATATTATTAATAACATCTATGAAAATGCAAGTGCAAAGATTTGGCTGTTTGAAAATACAACACACATAAAATTTGGAAAGGTAGTGAGACAAGGTGACACCATATCTCCCAAGCTCTTTAATGCCACAATGGAAAATGTCTTTCAATCACTGAACTGGGAAAACAAAGGGATAAAGATTAATGGAGATTATCTAATCCACCTTCGTTTTTCTGATGACATAGTCATTTTTGCTACTACCCCATCAGAGCTACACAGTATGATCCAGGAACTTGCTGACAAGAGTAAAGAAGTGGGATTAAAAATGAACTTTCAGAAGATAAAAGTGATGTACAATGCTTTTATAAGAAATAAAGATTTATCAATTGACGGAGAAAAGCTGGAGATAACAGATATGCATGTTTATCTTGGACAACAAATATCAAGTGAGGGTCACATTGATGAAGAAATTAATCGGCGTATAAAACTTGCCTGGAGAGCTTTTGGAAGAAACAACATAATTTTCAAGAGCAATATGCCATTATGTCTTAAAAGAAGTGTTTGATCAATGCATCCTTCCAGTGCTTACGTATTGTGCAGAGACGTGGAGCTTAACTAAAAGAGACATACAAAGGCTGCAGACAACTCAAACAGGGTTCCCACTCTTTTTCTCCCATAAAAAATAAGCGCTTTTTAAGGACTTTTAAGAACCTATTGAACATTTTTTTATGGACCTCGGCAATTACACGCGCACTAGCTTTATACAGTTGAACCCTCATATAACGAGCTCGGATATAAGGAAGGTTCATATATAATGATGCCTTTGCAGTTCCTTGAATTTTCAATGCCAACGTAATGTTATTTCAACTGGATATTACGAACAGCAGTTTTGTCCGAAATCATATATAACGAAGTTTTTGCTTTTTCCCATTCAACATTTCTCCTGCGGGAGAGTAGCCCTTTTCTTTTTTTCTTCTTCAGGATATCTTGAGACCTGACTTAGTGAAATGCCCAAAGACTAGCCAGGCGGTGTCGGAATCCCTCACTTTTCCTTAATCCTCCTTCACTGGAGGGACCCCCACTTCATCACCCCGAGAGCTTAGAGGGTAAATGATCTGTTTCCCAGCTTGAGAACAGAAGGACGAATGCGACAAAGGATCAGGGGTGGGGTGTTGGGGAATCATGCCAGGGGTGTCCAATGTCAGCGTCTTCGTTTTGTGGCCGTATGTTAAATTGTTCGGATGGACCAGATAGGCAGATGTTTGTCTTAATCGCACTTTTGCAATTCCTAAGCGGGCGCATCTCATGGTTTAAAGGTTTGGAAGCAGCAATTTTTCTCCCAAATTCGTTCGTTCGATCGCATCAACACAAGCTGGCAAATCATGTCAGTTGTTGAACGAAAAACACCGAGTTTAAGTGAAAAAATTGAAGCAATCAATTTGGTGGAGAAAGGGAAAAAGAAGTGCGACATAGCCAAAACATTTGGCATTCCGGCAAATTCACTATCCACAATTAAAAAAAACAAGGATGGTTTGAAGCGAAAGTTCTCTGAAGGTTCTTTTAGCCATGATAGAAAACGATTGCGTGAAGGTCTTTATACAGACGTGGAAGCAGCTCTGTTAAAGTGGTTCCAAGAAGTGAGAAGCAAAAATGTTTCAGTCTCTGGCCCTTTGCTGAAGTAAAAAGCATTAGATTTCGCCCAACTTCACGGAAAATCTGATTTTTAGTCAAGCAATGGTTGGCTTCAAAGATTTCAAGAGCGTCATGGAATCATATTTAAGTCCATTTGTGGAGAGAGTGCTTCCGTAAATGATGAAACAACCCAAAAGTGGCTGGAATCAAGTGAAACCGTAATTTCACAGTATGAAGCTTGCGATGTTTACGATGCTGATGAAACTGGTGTTTTTTTTTTTTTATCAGTTATTGCCAGAAAAAACCTTAGCTTTCAAAGGTGAAAAATGTTCTGTTGGAAAAAACTCAAACCTCCGCTTAACTGTATTGCTGTGCGCAAATATGGATGGATCCGATAAAACGGAACTTTTCGTAATCGGGAAATCAAAAAATCCCAAATGCTTCAAGAAAGGTGAAAAATTACCAGTAAGTTACAGATCTAATAAGAAAGCGTGGATGACATCGGAACTCTTTACAGAATGGTTGAAACAATTTGACAACGAAATGACAAAGAAAAATAGGAAAGTTCTGCTGCTCATCGATAATTGTGCAGCACATTCGTCTAACATAGTGTTAACGTCTACAAATGTACATCGGTTTCCACCAAACACTATATCAAAACTTCAGCCAATGGATCAGGGTGTTATAAAAAATCTAAAACTTCATTACCGCATAATTTTACTCAGAGAAATTCTTATTAACGTGGAAAAGAGGGAACCAACTGTCATCGATGTTCGAATGGCATCTGACATGCTATCTAATGCTTGGAATACCGTAACTGATGTAACCATAAAAAATTATTGGAAACATGCTGGTTTTGGTATTTCCATAGTAAATGAAGACTACTAAAGACGAAACACGGAATCACCTGAGTGCAAAAGGGTTCATTTCATCGGATTTATCTTTTCCAGATTACCTGCTGGCTGGCGATGACATCTCAACAGAATTTCAAAATACAGATCAGAACATCGTTGATGGCGTGTTGAACTCTCAGTATGACGCGTCCACTAATGAGGAGGAAGAATACACAGAAGTTAAAAAAATATCAAATGCGGTGGCAATTGAAAGTCTTGATAATTTGCGTGCTTCTTTTTGGGCCAAAAAATCTGTTTTGTTCAGCATTGTTGAATCAAATAGAAAAACAGCTGTCCACAGCAATTGTTCAATCCCCAAAACAGGCAACTCTGGATAGTTACTTCCAGAAGTGTGAATGAAAAATTAAAGGTAAATGTTTCAATTATTGTACTTCTGCTTTCTAAAACATACGTACTATAGTAGTAAACTGTATGTGTTTTTTAACATAACTTTTGCTCGTTTGCTGATCTATTTAAGGCAAAATCGGATAAAACGAAGTTTGCGTATAACAAACTTTTCCTGAACTTCCTTCAACTTCCTTATAAACGGTTTCGACTGTAAACATACAGAAGAAAATGTATGTAAATACATTTTCTTCTATATGTATAGACTAAGGGGCCACTTTATTATGACCACCTGACAGTTTTAAGCAAATGAGCTATGGCTGCACGCTGTTGCAGCCAGAGGGCGAGGCTAGTATAAAAAGGGAAAGCTTTGTGCTTGTGACAGTAGTAGAAGTGATTTTTGGGTGACGAGATGGGTAAAAAATGCGATTTGACGGACTTTCAACGTGGGATGAGTGTAGGAGCTAGGAGCCATGAAGCGAGTATCACAGAAACCGCCGCATTCGTGAAATGTTCCAGAGCAGCAGTTGTTAAAGTGTTTAAAGACTGGACTGTCAGCCAAAAAACTGGGTCTCTACGTGCAACATGTGGTCGTCATCGACTAGTGACTGCTCGGGTGGAACGGAGAGTGTCCAGACTGGTAACAGACAACAGAAGGGCAACAGTGCAGCAAATTACAGGTCATCTTAATTAAGGATCTCCTCAAATGACCTCAGCACACACTGTTCGCCATACACTGCATCGGATGGGATATGGCAGCCGAAGGCCTGTGGATGATTCCATGCCAAATCAACCAGTTACTCAACCTGACTGACCATTTCAGATTTCAATGAAACCTTCAAGGATCATTCTCCCTAGTGATATAAATTAGAATATATTTTTAAATTTTTTTATCTCATTGGGTTTTCATGTAATTAATTTTTAAAATTTTGAAAAATCGTTGTTTTTTGGCATGCATAAACTTTTTCAATCTTGAATTTCTCAAGTTCTATAAGGCCTAGAGAGTTGTTTGACTCCTCATTTTAAAGAGAATTTCATAAGTTTTCATTTGATATGCAACTTGACTATGCTTGGTGAGAAAAAAATGTTTTTTGTAATATTATAAGCTTTAAATCCTGAAACTTTTAGAGTGGGATTTCAATGGGATCAGGAGTTATGGTACCAATGGCATTGTTTTAAATACCAGTTAGGGCTACATTGCTACCTTTAACTTTTGTAAGGTAAAAAAAAAAAAAAAATACATTGGCTATAAGGTAACTAATTTACATTGGGTATATTACAGATAATGATTTACTAAACCCTGCAACGGTAGCCCTAGTCAAAGAATTATATCAAAATGATGAGGTTAGTCGTCAAATGCCAGGTAAAAAATACTTTGTTTCAATAAAAAAAGATGGCAAACGTGTACATGTTCAAAAGTATTTAATGCTAAGTACATTAAAAGAATCATATGTACTATTTAAGAAGCATTACTCTGATCAGAGAATTGGAATTTCTAAATTTTGTGAGCTTCGTCCCAAGCATTGTGTTCTTCCTGGGTCCAGTGGGACACATTCTGTGAGCGTTTGCACAATACATCAGAATGCCAAATTAATTATGGCTCAGTGTAAAATACCTGAATTGACAAATGGTGAACTCCCGATTAAAACATAAAAAGATGTAACAAGCAATATAATTTGCAAAACGCTAACATATAAATGTTACTTTGCAAATTGTGTTAATTGCCCAGGAAGTGATGATTTGAAGACTGTTTGAAGAAGCTTTTGAGCTTAATAAGCATTGAAAATTTGAGTTTCAAACAATGGATGCAGATTGATAACAAGTGTGTCCTGGAAACTATTATAAAACCGACAAGAGTTTTTGGATTATTTGTTTCAGAGTTTGCCAAAACTTTTAAGACACTCTTTCATTGCTGCTCAACAGTCTTCCTATTTGCGACACTTGAAAGAAAATCTACCTGAAAACCAATGCATTGTACTTTGTGATTTTGTTGAAAATTATGCATTTGTGCTTCAAGATTTTGCACAAGGCTTTTATTGGAACAATGCTCAAGCAACAATACATCCGTACGTTATATACTACGCTGATGAGGAAACCAAAAAGTTGGCGCACCTGAGCTTAGTTATTCTTTCTGATTGTATGGTGCATGATACAGTTGCTGTTCATTTGTTTCAACGCCTCATGATTGACTTTCTTAAACAGAATCTGCCCCATAAACCCAAAAAGCTGAATTACTTTTCAGATAGAGCATCATCACAGTATAAAAACAAATCAAACTTTCTCAATCTCTGCCATCATGAGAAAGATTTTGGCATCAAGGCGGAATGGAATTTATTTGCATCGTCACATGGAAAAAATGCATGTGATGGTGTCGGAGGAACTGCTAAACGATTAGCGGCATTGACCAGTCTACGAATGGTCTACAATGATCAAATTATGACCCCTCGCAAACTTTATGATTGGGCTAAAGACAATATTGTCAACAACAGTTTTTTGTATTCCACTACAGACGCATACGAGGCAGAGGAAAAGACCTTGAACAGTAGGTTTGAAACAGCAACAACAATAAAGGGTACTCAACAATTTCACAGTTACAGTCCTGTGAATGAGACTAGAGTTTTAGTGAAAAGCTACTCATTTTTAGAGGAATCAAGTGTAGAAATAGTTTCAGCTGATGACACTGATGATGATCTGGACATTAATGACATTGTTGGCTTTGGTTACATGCCAATACTCAGACAAGTGGTGGTTAGGTTGTGTATTAGGAATAGAAGGAGATGAAGTAAAAATAAGTCTTTCAAATACCCACAATTTACTGACATACTAGTTGTGCATAAAAATGAGGTTTTAACAAAAGTTGATCTTACAACAGCTACAGGAAGAGTTTATCGACTTAGACTCAGAAACCAAAAAGGCAAACAAGAAATTATTTGTTAAATTAAAGAAGAACTAAGAGGTTGCTATTTTGGCATAACTACAACTCTGAGTGCTAACTAAAACATTTTTTAATAATTTTGCCAGGTAAAACTTTTAGCCTGTTGGGATTGTTCTTCCCTTGTTTTATGTTTGACTATGTATTAGTATGATGCATTATGTAGATTTTAAAATTCAGTGTCTGTTATCATGTAAACACACTAAAACGAGAATTATAATCCATTATTACTTGTACAGTAACTTTTAAGTTTTTTGCCATAGCTCCCGATCCCATTGAGACTCCACTCTAAAAGTTTCAGGATTAAAAGCTTATAAAATTACAAAAAACATATTTTTTTCAAAATTAAAAAAAAAAAACACTATCTTAATATATATATTTTTAATTACATTTTTTTCACCAAGCATAGTCAAGTTGCATATCAAATTAAAACTTATGAAATTCTCTATAAAATGAGGGGTCAAACAACTCTCTAGGCCTTATAGAACTTGAGAAATTCAAGACTGAAAAAGTTGATGCAAGCCAGAAAATGACAATTTTTCAAAATTTTAAAAATTAATTACACAAAAACCCAATGAGATAAAAAAAGTTTAAAAATATATTCTCATTTATATCATTAGGGAGAATGATCCCTGAAGGTTTCATTGAAATCTGAGATGGTCAGGTTGAATATTGAAAATTTTTGGTTGATTTGGCATGGAATGACTCCTGTTCGAACACCTTTGCTGTCTGCAGTTAACAAGAGAAAACGTCTCCAGTTCGCACAAGGATGGACCCCAAACGCATTCCCTTCAAGCTGGTGGAGGCAACATTATGGTTTGGGGAATGTTTTCCTGACATGCTTTGGGCCCTTTAATTTTCGTTGATAAATGTCTGACTGGCACATCATATCTAAACATCGTTGCTAACCAAGTGCATCTTGTCATGTGGATGGTTTATCCCAATGGCGATGGCTACCTTTAACAAGATAATGCGTCCTGCCATAGTACTCGTATTGTACAGGATTGGTTTCAGGAACATGCCAGTGAGTTTATTTTGCTTAGGTGGCCCCCACAATCTCCAGATCTCAACCCCATTGAGAATTTGTGGGATGAAGTTGAACGAGCCATCAGACAGCTGGATCCACAACTCTGCAATCTCACACTCCTAGAAAGTGCTTTTCATCAAGCATGGTCTCAGATTCCACAAACCACCTATCAACATCTCGTGGAGTCCATGCCAAGAAGAATCGACGCAGTATTAAAGGCAAAAGGTGGCCCAACGAAGTACTGAGGGGCTGGTCATAATAAAGTGGCCACTCAGTGTATAAAGAAAACAACTTTTTTTCTCAGTGTCTAGGCTCCAAATATTAATTAGGTATAGCATTTCATATGAATTCATGTGCTCCACGAAAATGACCGATCGAGAGTTTATGGGCAAATGTGGAGAAATTGAAAAAAAAAAAAGTCAGGACAAAATAAAAAATAAGCACTTTAAAGTACTTTTTGCTCTTTTTGGGAAAATATAAGGACTTTTAAGCACCCCCAAAAAATATAAGCACTTTATTTAAGGACTTTTAAGGATTTATAAGCACCGTGGGAACCCTGTCAAAGAAGCATGGAGAGGAGCATGCTTGGTGTAACCAGGAGAGATAAGAAGAGGAACTCGTTGATCCGAAAAATGACAAGAGTGGAAGACATCATGATCAGAGTTAAATCCCTGAAATGGCAATGGGCTGGACATACTGCCAGAAGGTCAGACAATTGAGTTTTGCTTTGGCCACCAACCAAGGGAAAAAAAAAAAAAAAAAAAAAAAAAAAAAAACGTCGAAAATTCTTGGAGTTAGCCGCCGCCGCACATTTCCGTGAAAAAAAAAAAAAAAACGCCGAAAATTTCCGGAAAATAAGCACCCCTGGAAGAAGTGCACTTCGCAAATCTGTCGGGGTAACAAACATAAACAAAAGCTTGCTGCTGACAGGGAGGAGCGTGAGAAAATATTATGCCAAATCTGGCGTGCACGCGCAGCAGTAACAGTTAGGAAGAAGAAGGTGGGAAACACAATCAACGAGCATCGCTTCAAAGCATCAGAAAGCCATTACATTAAACGTTTGACAAATAGAAATATATACAAAGCTGCTGCTTCTGTGGTGAGAAGTTTTCTTTGGCTGGTTGCCAAAGACAGAGGGAGAGCTTTTCTCTTGTTCTGGGCAAATAATTATACAACAGCGCGTGAAGAACATCAACTCCCGTTGAGACAAACATGCTTCATGAAGTTACTACAAAAATCACTACATTTGGCTATGCTTGACTTCTTTTTTTTTTTTTTAAATTAAGTTTTCCGGAAATATCCGAGATTTTTGGAAAAATCCGTAGTTTTTCACACCTCCGTAAATCTGTAGTTTGAACAGGATATTCATAGTACTTGGCATCTCTGTACAGTACCTCACAAATCGCTTAAATTTTAACCGGGCGCTCAGTAAAATCAGTCGGGCGGCACACCCTTTAGATAGGTCTGGGGAGAACACTGCACTAAGGTGAAAAGATTCAAGAAGCAATCACAAAAATGCTTGATGAAAGTCAGAATCTTCAAATCATGAAAGTAAACTTTTCCACACATTTAAAAACATTATTTCACTGAGATTTTTTATTTCTGCAATATATTTGTAGTAGACCAACAATTTCCACATTATACTAAAAGTGCAACAACTCAAAAATATACAGTTCTCGAATTGTCCTTCATTAATGTGCCAATTGTATTTAAACCGATTGGGGTAAACTCACCTTTATGGGTTTGTTCCTCTTACAAACATTTCAAGCAGGTATATCTTCAGCAGTCTTGTCACTACTCATAGAGCTTCTGTGGTCGTTACAACTATCGTCCTCTTAGCGTCATGTGTTTCCTCTGCCGGTCCTGGAGTCTGTTCACTCTTTCTTTCCACTTTTGAGCAACTTCATACAGTTACATTACTTAATTTTTTTCTATACTATTTACAAACTCACCTACCATACAACTGTTTTACAACACAGTCACTACATTTGCATACCCTCATATTACAACTCATTAATAAAAACCTTTATATACACTATTTACAGTTACATCTATTCTCAACTTAACTCATTCATACTGAGCTCATTCTTATACTCCAAGAACCCTACAGAGTCTGCCAACATGAACTTCGGTGAACTCCACTGTCTATGTTTTAACTAATCCTCGTGACTACTCAAGCACTTTCCACCAGGCTCCGCTCCGGCCGTTGTCAGGAGGCATTTTCACATTCGCTCCTTTCTGTCACCACAGATGAAGTGATTCGATTGGCCTTGGCCCCATTCTCTCTTGATATTATATTTGCACGTGGCGCCCTCTGTTCTTCAATCTGGTCATTTCTTTATCACTCCATCTTCTTTTTAATTTTGATCAAAGCTTTTCAGTTATCATTAAGTGTGTTTGGATCATTGAAATTACATATTTTAACCCTATTTTTTTCTACATGTACTGACTCAGCAATCTGTAAATGCCTTTCTGATTTACATCTTTTAGTAATTTTAATATCTTTGAATTTGGGGTACTCTTGATTTTCAATGCAGTATAGAATTAACGCAGATGTAAACAGTGTATATAAAGGTTTTTATTAATGAGTTGTAATATGAGGGTATGTGAATGTAGTAACTGTGTTGTAAAATGATTGTATGATAGGTGAGTTTGTAAATAGGATAGGAAAAAAAATTAAGTACTGTTGTAACTGTATGAAATAGCTCAAAAGTGGAAATAAAGGAAGAACAGACTCTAGGACCGGCAGAGGAAACACACGACACTACAAGGACGATAGTTGCAACAACCACAGAAGCTCTATGAGTAGTGACAAGACTGCTGAAAATATACGTGCTGAAACGTAGTAGTCACAAAGATTAGGGTTAAAACATCAATGGTGGAGTTCATTGAAGTTCATGTTGGTAGACTCTTGTAGGGTTCATGAAGTATTATTATAAGAACAAGCTTAGTATGAATGAGTTAAGTTCAGAATAGATGTAACTGTAAATAGTGTATATAAAATGTTGTTATTAATGAGCTGTAATATGAGGGCATGTTAATGTAGTGACTGTGCTGTAAAACGGTTGTATGGTAGGTGAGTTTGTAAATAGTACAGAATCTTCTTTTTTTTTTTTTAAGTAATGCTGTAACTGTATGAAATGGCTCAAAAGTGGAAATAGAAAAAGAACAGACTCCAGGGTCATTCCACATCAAATCAACACAATTTTTGAACAAATTATACCTCACCATCTCCAATTTTGGTTAAAATTGGTGTACTAAATGCTTTCATAGGTGTAAAGAAAACTCCCAAAACTTAGGCTGATATGTCAACTGGTTTTGCAGTTATATACCTGTAAAGTTGCCAGATTTTTCAAAAAAACTTGTGATCAAGATTTTTTAAATTGCATTTGCTGCTCATCTAATTGAGCTAGAGGGCTGGGCAAGGTCTCGTTTTAATCCTCTTTTTATGAGCTTTAATAAGATATACAACACCATAGGGTTAAGAAATTTGATTTTTTAAAATCCAAATTTTGACTTAAAATTTTTCAAAAAGCCAAGTCTTTAAAATTTCGAAAAAAATCTCAAAAGATGTTCATACTGTTGTTAATAAATCCTGAGAGTTGTATCGTGGGATCGTGATGGGATCACATCAGGGCTCGACAAGTACCGGATGCCAGGTCACCATGGCGCCTAAAATTTTTTTGATTAAAATCAAAATTTTGATAGTTAAATTTCCCGAGTTAAGAAATTAGTTTTGTCACTTTCCTTTACAACCTGTATATAGTTTTATACGTTTTAAAAAACTTATGTATTCTGGTCATATTAAAATTAAAATAACTATTTAGGCCTATTCATTATTTTTAAATTATCTCCTTACGACAATTCCTTTGATCAATGTCAATTATATAGACGTTATCTTGTGTTACACTATGTTGTCCTGGATGGATGGATTATGCTATTTGGTGGCTTGGAACTGGCTGAAAGCTTCACTGGTTTTGAGTGTTTCCACTTCAGGAAGGGTGTACATTTGGCCTCTTGGAGTTAACGGGTGCACTTTACACAGAACATCTACTGTAGAAATCAACAAAACATCCGGCTTCCTTGGGTATGAAAAAGATGGTGATAGACCAGCTGGATGAAGGAATGTCACTTTTACTTCATCAATGTTTTCATCTTTCTCCAAAACAAATGCGAGCCACCAGTTCTTACCATAGACAGCAGTGATGTACCCTCTGATGTCAGCAAATGGGAGTTCTTCTAGTGTTGTTGTCACTGTCTGTTCCAATGAACTTCGTAAAAAGGAAAACTTCTTCACAAAGACTTTTGTTGTAGATGCTGTAGGTAAAAAAGCATGGAATTTCAGAGTCCCAGGAATCGTCACTGTGTTTCTGAAGCGATAATCCAGAAATGTCGCTGCCTCAATATGTTGTTCTTGCGTTGAGAAAGTAAAATGCATTCCAGTAATGTTTTCCTTTGCCCACTCAAAAAGTTGTTGTGGTGTAAGAATTAGATTGTCATATGGTCGCTGCACACTAGCTCGGGCTGCTAACCTCTTAACTGTGCCGCCTACCCCATCGCAAGGTCCTTTGCCATGAGCTGTAGCCGCAAAATGCCACTCTGCTTCTATACCAAAGTCATCTTTATGACAGCATAAGTTGGCAAAGTTTTTCTTATTCTTGTATTGTGCAGCGGACCCATCAGAGAAATAGAAGATCTTTTTTGGTTCTTTTTCAAATATTGTCTTCAAGAAGTTTATGAGTTTTATCTGGAAGCAGTACACTGCCACTGTGTTGTGTTCCAGACATTCTGAAATAACAACATAGCTAAGATGTTCAGTTTTTGTTTCTCCCTTGTAATACACTACAAATGGGTGAATCGTAGCTTGTTTACTGGTCCAATGATAGCTTTGTGCCTCATCGTGCACGACAAATGAGTAGTTCTCAGCAAAATCAAGAGTAACTGCGAATTCTGAATCCTTTAGGTTTTCTTTAATATGGTCCATGAATGAACTTTGCTGTTTTGCCAGAAAGTCATTTCGAACCAGCACAGAAAGTTTGTCAGAAAATAAATCGATGAACTCTGATGTTGATTTTTGCATTGTTTCTAAACTGAACCTGTCAACAGAAATCCATTGGTGGAAAGTGACCTTTTTCACCATATTTTCATCAAACGCCTTCTCAAGTAACGTTTTGATTTCTGCAGTCCCAGGACAAGATGTACAGTCCCCCATATGGCAATCGATCGATCCTGGGTTGCATATCACCTTTGCAAGACAGTCCTTGTATGTCTTGATATGACCATTTGTTAATGAAGCCAACCTAGCATTTTCTACCATAAGTTTAACGTTTTGATGAATGCAGGGTTCCCACTCAGTTACTGAAATCAAATTCCCTGACTTTTCCAGGTTTTCCAGGTGGTTTTGAGTAAAATTCCAGGTGTTTGCAACAGTGTTTTGAAAATATGCTTAACAACATATAATGAAAAAAAAAAAATACTGGCTAATTAGATACTACCCCAGATTTGCATGCAAGATTTTAAAATACTGTTTTAGTTAGCTGAGCAGAAACTTGTGAATAAGCAATTCCATAACAGGATATTGAACTAGCTTTTAACTCTTGTAACGCAGTGTTTTGACATGCAAGACAGTGATACTCATAACAGTTTCTAAAACATATTACATGCTGCACATACTTACAATTATACCTATCCCAAGTTACTGAGTCATATAATTTGTTTTAGAAGTTTACATTCTTATTTAAAAAATATGGAATACAAATTGGTGAACAGCAAAGAAAAATAAATTTTCTACAGATACCAGCATGGTCTTGGCTTATCCTGCTGAATAATTAACACACCTAATAATGAAATACTGCTGTTTTTAAGTTATCTGTACCCAGAGGTTTTTTTTTCTCATATGAAAATAACTGACTGAGGTTCAAAGGCAACTCTAAAATCATTGAGATCTAACTGGCTAACAAAAAAACCTGGGCAGATTTTTTTTGTAAACACATTATAAACTACACATGTAAAGTGAAACAAAAATAAGTCACTACTTCCTTGCAATAAATTTTACACTGAATACTAGAAGAAATCACTGAAATCTAGTTAGTTTTATGCACAGTTACATCAATTTCGACAATTCCTGAATTTGCATGTCAATTTTTCCTGTCTCCAAAAGAACACCATGAGACAACTTTCTTTTCTTTTGCACTAAAATACTTATCTGATCAGACACCTTGCGATTTTTTTTCACAAGTTGTATCTCTTTATTTTTCTTTTCTCTTTGAACTGCTAATGCCTGCTGATATCTTGATCGAGACATCCTCACATACTGCAGTAATTCTGCAGTTTTATGGGCACTGAAACTACTCCATTATGCGACTTTATGGAATCATATACTGTACGCAATGAAATAAGTGACTTTTCATGAAGATTCTCAACCAACATGTCTTTATTAATTGAAAAACCACTTTCAACAGGTACATTTCTATGCGATAAAGTAAGAACCAATTTAACAACCACCCACAGTTCCTTGAAATGTTCTTTATCCTGAAGTAAAGAAGAATAGAATGCATCCAGGCGGTTATTTTCTGAGAATGCAGAAAACACATCCTTCAGTTCAGTTTTTGCTCTGCTACACAACTGTTGAAATTGCTGTTTTGCTCGATCTGCTGAAACAGAAAATATTCTGTTTTTTTCATGCAATATATGCAAACAGCAAATGCATTCTTTTTTCACAAATTATTGAATTTGACTTTATGAGCTTAGGATTCAGACTTGAAACTGCTTTGATAGCAGAAAAGTTTGTGGGACCTCGTTCTACTATTTTCTGTGTGGTTGCACTAAAAATTTCATGCAGTCTGCTCTGAATTCCTTTTTCTGAATCTCTGAAGTTTTACTTTTCATCAAATATCCATGAGCAGCAATACCAATGTCTACATTTTGCAGTTTACAGTGGTTAACCTTATCACTTACGTCAAGCTTAAACAATTTTTTTGGAATTGCACATTCCTCCATCACCTCTTTCCTTATAAATCTAGACATCAACTGCCAGACAAGATCACATAAACTGTCATACAGAAATGGAATCACAGGATCAGCTGCTTGGAATTTTTTCAAAAATGGTTCCAAAACATTAGCTACTGATGAAAAAAATGCAAACTTTGAAAGGATTAGGTTATCTTTACATGCTACTGCAACACGTGCACATGTTGAAGTTTTTGGCAAGGTATTTGTCTCTTCAGCGTACTTTTTTATGTTGATAAAAATCTAAATGGCCCGCTCTGCCACAGCAACATTTTCGACACACCTGACTTGGCAGAACTTACGAGGGAAAATTTCACATCCTGTTATCGATACATAATCAGCTCGCCGTGCAGGGCTATTTTTGAGCAACTGATAGAAAGCTGTGAAGATATCATTCAAATTCCAGTCAGTAGCATCATGGCCTCTCCGAAAGGCTCCATGAACCACATGCAGTCCACATGAACCCAGATCAAGTAGATCACATCCATTTTCTGCCAACAAATCTTCTCTTATAACTCGCAGAAATTTATGATTAACATAGGGCCCATCCATTGAAATTTACAACAGTTTATTTATATCTAGTTCTGAAACTCCTTCACAGAACTTTTCAATGAGAACAGATGCTCTTGCATGGCCAAGAAATACTGAATTCAAATAACGTGTACATACCTGGTTCAATGACTTAGACCAAAATCTAACAATCAAATCCATCTGCTCTTTCTGAGCTACTTTATTAAGGGCTTCATCAAAGCATATGACAAATTCAGTACCTGATATCTCTGAAAATAAGCATTTAGAAAAATATGGTGCAAGCCCAAAACAAATTATATATGACATTTTTGTTGACCAAGACTGACCTTTTTTGCTATATCAATGTCCATAAACATATGCTGGAATACATCGCTAGCATCTTTAAAAGAGTTGTATGAAGAATTTGACATTACAAGCTTCATGGCCCAAATTACTTCTGCTCTTAAAATTCACTCTTTTGTCATAAAACTAGTGATGTTCAACATTGAAATATTAGTAGGAGATACAGTGGATGAAGATCTACTCTGCTTTGCTACAAAATCTGCTGAATATGGCATGGACGGTATCAAATCAGGAGCATACTGCCTAAAGTTCCACTTTGTTTTCCTGAACGATCCCTTTGAAGTGGTGCAGTATCCAATGTAAAAAAAATTGTCACAGCATGAGAAGCAGAAACCTGGCTTAAAGCTTTTATGTGTTTAGCACTTCGTTCATGGCTCAAAATCGCTTGGTGGCCCATATTGCTCAAGTTGAAACTTCTTAAACAAACTTTACATCTTGCTTTGTATGGGTCATCCTGAACAGGTAACAGCCATTCTGACCACTGTGGGTTAAGTTTTTCTTCAAGCTAATCCACATTAAATAGTTTTCTTGGAAGCCATAATTGCACCAGTCAGAAACATTGCAGACCTCTCAATTTGCTGATTACTTTAATTTGACACAAACGCCATTGAAAACTCTATGCAAGGTGCAAGCATGGGAGCAAATACCGGCGGGCAGGCACCACGTGGCCGGCTGTTTGGGGGTGACGTGGGAGGTTGGCAGAAACTCTCTGATCGCGGTAAAAGCATGCACGCCAGCAGGAGTCCCTCTTTTCGCATTGGCCAGAGGCTTTGGTTTGATAATGAAGTATCCGACACGGGGTTCCGAGACTGCGATAAAAATGTTGAAAATATGTTTTTGCGGCTTTTTCGCAAAACTGACTGAACCTTTAATCAACTCCATAAATCACTAATAGGAATGGGCCCCTTAAATTTCAAGCGAATCGGATAAAAGCTTAAAAAAAATAATTTTAAGCTCGTCATCCTGCAGCACGTTTTTCGCGGAGAGTGAATTCATAACTTTATTATGCAGTTATAATAAATATCAAAATAAAAAAAAATTGAAAAGGAATAGCGGAATAGATGTAGTCATTGAAATATTTAGCATGCAAACTTAAAAGTCAAACATTGAAGCGAAATCTTTTCTTGTAGAGAAAAGAGGGGAAAAAAAATAGAATACGAACACTTCATCTTCTTTCTAAATAGCAGTAAAAAAAAGAATGAAAAGCATTCTGCAACATATTCAGTGAAACAAACATTTACTCCGAAAAGAGTCTCGGAACGTTAAAGAAGGCAATAACTCAGTTAGCTCCTGTTGGCACATGCAGTCACTGCGACCGCTCAAAGCCCGTTTAGTGACCCATCACCAGTAAGCTCTCCCAGCCTAAAACGCACTGAGGCACAGCTCCTGTTGGCACATGCAGTCATTACGACTGCTCAAAGCCCGTTTAGTGACCCTTCACCAGTAAGCTCTCCCAGCCTAAAACGCACTGAGGCACAGCTCCTGTTGGCACATGCAGTCATTACGACTGCTCAAAGCCCGTTTAGTGACCCTTCACCAGTAAGCTCTCCCAGCCTAAAACGCACTGAGGCACAGCAAAGCTCACCAGAAACCCTCAGTAAGAGTGCTACATTAAAGATTTATCCCATTAAAATCTTTAAAGGATAATTTCAAAAGTTCTTTACCGGTTCACGCAAAATTTTAGAGGTCAGCTTCTGTTAACCAATTATGGTGGTGTAAAAATTTCAGCCAGTTTCATGAAGAACAGAAAAAGTTAGTTTTCACCATTTTTATCCCGTCTGGCAGTCAAACAAAGGCATGAAGGGGGCACGAAGTGCTTTGGTTACTCCATCATAACCCCTCCACAGGCTCCACTCTCACTCCAACACTACGCACCCTTTTCATTTCCTAGTAGCCACCGTAGGGGTTTCCTCCCCACGTGGCTGCAATGAATTCCTTTTCTAGTGCTCAATGACGGAGAACTCTGCCAAATAAATTAGTTTCACCCCCTTCCACTTTAACCTACAGTTCAGTCCTTGGGAGTGAACTAAACGAAATGTTAAATACGGAGAAAGATCAAACACAGAGGAAAAAGTATTTTTTTAGAAACTCCCCAAATTTCCTGACTTACGAAATAAAATTTCAAAATTCCCTGATTTTTTTACGAAAACTCATGTTTTCCCTGACTTTTCCCTGATTTTTTGAGCCAATATTCCCCCCCCTGACAATTCCCTGATTTCCAGGTTCTCCAGGTAGCGTGGGGACCCTGTGAATGGTACACACACATACTGTGTGAGTACCACTTTGACCTGCCAAAATACAGTTTTTGGGTCGAAGCTCAGCAAATTTTGAAAAACTTACTTGCATGTTAGGATACTTGTCTTTTAACACTGTACGCCTCCATTAAATTACACAGAATGAGTCTCTTTGACACTTGAATTTTCTCACCATTGCTGTCTTTCATTGACACACAATCTTTTTTACCAGGCATGGCCCTGCTGATGTCATCACTTTCATAAAACAATCGAACAGTTTGTGCAGTTTCTGTTGGAAGGTTTTTCCCTGGTTTCTGATCTGGACTTGTCAAAATCCCTTTATTCTTTAAGATCTTCTTTGCTGGGCGAGCCATGTAGTTTGGAGCATTAAATTCTCGCATTATCTTCCTTACACTCCATGATTCTGGCAAGCAAGTCAGAATCATAATTTTAATTTTGCTGCTGGTTGAAATTTTGAATTTAGTCTTCAGGTTGTTTAAGACTGATTCATCTGGAGCCTCTCCATCACTCTCAGAAGACTCTGCGGTAACAAAAATTTTGCGTTTTAAGGCTGAACTTATTTTCTGGATCTTTTTTGTAGAATACTGCTTGTGTTGTACCTTTTTAGTGTCCACAGAGGATTCTCCTAACTCTTGAAGGAAGGTGTTAAGAGTCTGGATTGCCTCTGACTGTAAAATAAAATCAGGATCTTTTTCACAATCTGACACTAAATTATCACTGTCAGCATCTTGAGAAACTGAACAATGACCCTTTTCTTGCTCATTTTTAAATTTTCCGTTTTGTTTTCTGCAGCTGTCACAAATTTTAGTAACTTTTGGCATGTCTGAAAATAGTGCACACATCCATTCTGAAACAGTTCTTAACCCCTTCTTTATAAGTGTGATTAGACTTTTGAAATGGGTTGAAACAATGCAACATCAAGTACCTGTCACTTTGGTCCAACCTTACTGGCCTCTTTTCTTAACTAATTTCAATTTAAACCTTTACCTGGAACTAAGACTCTGATGTTTCTGCTGTTGGGCTAACAAACATTATAATCTGAAAGTAAAATAAACACATTGTAAGTTGATCATGAACTGTTCAAAAAATGTCTTTTACAGTATTTTTTCCCCATTTTTTGTGCACACTCATTTCAAATGACAAACAAAACACACAAAAGGACCCCAAATTATTAAAACATAAAGCGCAAAGCAACAAAACTTAATTTAGAATCTGCACAATAGAGAATACATCCAACCACTGTTAACTTTGCAAGAAAACTAAGGTAGTGTGAGAGTTCTGTGCATGATTCAACATGTCTGATGCAGGTTAAAACCTGCAAGTCTCATAGCAGTGAGAAATTCTGAGCTACTCCAAACACACCTGAACAGCAAAAACTATTGTTTTGTTGACTTTGAGATGTGTAGTGTCTCAATAGATGCCATTTTCAACAATCACTGCAAATTGAAAGCTCGTATAGCATATGATCCCATCGTGATCCCACGATACAACTCTCAGGATTTATTAACAACAGTATGAACATCTTTTGACATTTTTTTCGAAATTTTAAAAACTTGGCTTTTTGAAAAATTCAAAATCAAAATTTGGATTTGGATTTAAAAAAAATCAAATTTCTTAAAAACCCTATGGTGTTGTATATCTTATTAAAGCTCATAAAAAGAGGACTGAAACGAGACCTTGCCTAGCCCTCTAGCTTAATTAGATGAGCAGCAAATGCAATTTAAAAAATCTTGATTGCAAGTTTTTTTTGAAAAATCTGGCAACTTCAAAGGTATATAACTGCAAAACCGGTTGACATATCAGCCTAAGACCAAATTTCATTACAATCTGTAACTTTCAAATTTAAACCTTGTGTTGATTTGATGCGGAATGACCCTCCAGGACAGGCAGAGGAAACACATGACGCTAAGAGGATGATAGTTGTAATGACTGCAGAAGCTCTATGAGTAGCATGACAAGACTGCTGAAGATATACGTGCTTGAAATGTTTGTAAGAGGAATAAATCCGTAAAGGTGAGTTTACCTCAATCGGTTTAAATTTGCACATTGACTACAAGAATCTGTAGTACTTGGAGTCTCTTTGTTTATTTTATCTTGACATAAGCTGGAGCCAACAGCACTTTGTTGGTTGGTTGGTTCATTGATTTTAATGGCGCAAAGGCCATGGTTGGCCAAAGAGCGCAAAACAAAAGACATCAAAACAAAACATAATAAATAAAAACGTACACAAGGTTAAAAACACGCTGATGTGGTGTCATGGACCATGACTGGATATCAAATGTCATATGGCTGGCATGCTGCAGTAGACTATGTTTTCATTCCATGCATTCCAATTGTCCCATCTGATCTTCCATTTCAGTTTAAATGCCTGCAGTTTCCTGTTCCGTCTGTTTTGTGAATGAGCATCAATAAGACACATGGTCAATCATTAAAAGTTGTTGGACTAAACCTGTAAAATCCATGCTTTCATGGTTAGCTCTATGTTGGTTGCTCTAGAGTTGGCATAAATGAAAACCATTTTATCTTAGTTCTACTTGGAAGAACACTCAATGTTGTTGACCCAGAGGCTCTTCAAGAATGAACTTACTAGGGCTTCAGAAGAACTGTATATTACACAGATCAGAATAAAATAGAAAAATGATGATGTTTCAAATTTCCTATACTCACAGTCAGTAAAGACTTCTGGTTTTAGAATTTTACTCCCCCCCCAATTCCTGTGTGTGTGTGTGTGTGTGTGTGATTAATGGAATATATTTCAATTAAACATTTCCATACAATATATCCTATTCATAATTTCAGAAATACTTGGAAAATGCTGGCCTATAAGCTGATTGATGACATTTTCGGCAAACCCAGACAACACCAGATCTCTTTGTATTATTTATATAATTGACATAGTTCATAGTACATATGTTAGTAAAATAGGCTTACCTTAACAGGAGAAATTTCTAACAAAGCTCCCAACTCTTCAAATGTGATGTTATTATACAATTTGCTAGCAGATAGGAGATTATGCTCAATCACAGCTCGATCCAGGATAGTTGATCCTTTAAAAACCATGCAATTAAGCCATTAAAAGCATGAAAAAATAACTGTAAATTCATTCTGTCTATGTCAATCAAGCATATGAAATTTCACAGTAAATACATTTTTTCAATGATTCCATACACAAACCCGTGTTTAAACTGGTTATGAAAGAGAACAATGCAATAGCAAATTCTAAAAAGCAAAATTAATCACTGCAAATACCTAATATAGCATTCTCCCTGGAATTTTTTTACAGTTGGATGGCAAGAAATTGCAGCTGGATGGTACTTTTAATAACCCCTCTCCCAATAGAGAAGAAAAAGAATGTTGTTTTGTTTAAATTATTATACTTATTAAAAATCTTTATTGGTGTGGTAGGTATTACTTACTGTAATAGAAAATGATGATAAAAAACAAAACAAAACAAAACCTTAGAAAATTGAACATAAATGGTAAAAAATGAATTCTTAGCAAATAAATCATATTCGACACAAATTTCAGGCAGTTTTCATCAATATTTATGGTGTATGTGGAAGTAAGTTTTGCACTCTTACTATTATGTACTTGTGAAAACATTTATTAAATGAAATTTAGCTGGGTGGCAGAGAAAATTAGCTGGGCGGGCCGCCTGGCAAAAAGGTTCTAGGGAGAACACTACTAATACATCCAAGTTTGTGCTGAAAATATGAAAAGTTTCAGCTATCTGCAGGGGTGTTAGTGCCCCTACCATGTTTCGGAGCAATTCTTGGAGTGGAAAAATATGCAATTTGGAGCAGAACTCAGGTTTTGGAGCAGCTAATGATAGTATTTTTAATTGTTTTAAGTCCATGCTGTGCTTCAAGTTATGTTTATATACTAAATTACCATTATTTTATGAACTATGAAAAAATGTTATATTTCAGGTTTGTCGACATTTCACTGCTTCTCTTACGACTGTTAATTAGCATTTCTGTTGTTCCTACAGTGAGATAAATGGGAAAACAATTATACTACCCATGATTTATTGAAAACTACATGACCTGCAATATTTTAAACATAACACATTAATATCAGGGATTTCCTTCTGAATGCATTTGTTTCACTGTAACACGAATAGCATGCTGCCGAGTCCAAGAACTGTTGCTATTGTTACTGAACGCTTGCGAATATACACTTAGGAAGAATAAATAATATGTAATTACTGTTTGTTGTTTGGTTGGTTTTTAGCAGCATATTTTTCGAGATTCAGATGCAAATACATTATTTCTGAAACCAACCAACTGGTAATCCACGCATATGTGGTTTGTGTGTGCATCACAAACTCCTAAGGTTTTCTGAAGGAAAGCGTACCTTTGATATAAAAGGAAAACTAATGTAACAATTATGGAAGAAATCTTCGCTCCGTCCGACTTCCGTTTTCGGAAATTTATCCAATATTTTCAAGCTAAAAAACAAATATTTATGGAATAAAATGATATCTAACAATACTGGGTAGAGGAAACACCAGAGAAAAAAAAATTACGATTACGAGAGAAATCTTACCTCCGTCTATTTTCCGTTTTCGAAGGATAAAATTCCGTCCTCCGACGGAGAAAACGCCCCCTCCCCCAATCCTACCAAAATTTCAGTTCACTTGTGCATTGATCTCGTGAATTGGTCAAAATGAAATGATAACAAAAAAGACGGAATTCCTCGAATCAGCGTAAGAATCTTGTGGCGGAAGATTACGGAGAAATTTTCGGGCGGCCTAACAACTTCCGTTTTGGGAAATCGTTGCCTACAATTTCAAGCTGAAATTATGCAATGAAATTATACTTAACAATACTGAACAAAAGCAACATCACACGAGAAAAAAAAAAATTGATTACGGGAAAAATCTGCACTCCGTTTAACTTCCATTTCCGAACGTTTAAAAAAGATAAAACAATGTCCCTAGACAGAATGCTACCCCCCTCCAACAAATACCCCGAAAATTTCTCCACTTTTGCATCGATCTCGAAAATGACAAATAATAAAAAAAGAAGAAGTGAGGAGACTCCCCGAAAGAATCTCACGTGCGAATTAACCGCTGAATCGATTTAGAGTGTAAGATTACGTTATAATATTGATGACCAGTAAATTTTAACTTTTGGCGTAAAATTGGTGCAGATTTTGTCAAAATCACGATTTTTTAGCAGAATGGCGCAAGAACAACGTTTCGGCGCGAGCTGGCGCAATTCTGGCAGCCCTGTATCTGTGTTTCAAATAAGAATATGCAATTGTAAATTTAAACAGCACTTGCCAACAAAGATGATGACTAAACAAAGAAATGCCAAAAGCATTTGTATTTGCACAGTGCTGGATTTGGTGAATGAAGAGGATAAAAAAAAAAAAACTTGTTGGAGAGAGATTTTAATACCATAACTGCCAATTTTTAAATTCTAAAAAGTGGGAGGATCTGAAAAAGCACACTGCATGTTTCTAAAAAGAAAAGAAAAAAAAAAAAATTCAGATGCTTACGAAACTTACACCACTATTCACAACTCATCATCATTAAAGTGTTGCTAGATATACACCCATACACTCACCACTGAAAACTGTAAATGCAAAATTAATGATGCCTAGAAACAGGATGGAGGGAAGAACATTATGCGTCACTTCATCAGTCGTGCTGACGTAGCTGACTTTGCAGTCTTCAAAAACCCAGAATCAAACTGTTCTTGATAACAAAGTCCTTGCTGGTGCGACTTCACAAAGAATTCTTTTTTCTAAAGTAGAATCTGACAGAGAAGGCCTAAACGGAGTCCTTGTTTTATGAACACTGCTGAAAATCCTTTCACACTCAGCATTACTGTGCTGTGTGGTATTGTTAGAACAGAAAGCATAACATGAGCTAGCTTATTGAATTTAAATGTTCCATCTGTATTTTGTAGTTTTCCCATCATTGTCCATTGCTTGTCAATCTTGTCTTCTTTCCTTATGGGATCATCAAGAGTTTCCGTTTGAAAGTTAGAGAACTGACTATGTAAAGTGTCCAAAGACGATTCAAAATCTGTCAGAAGTATTCAAAATGAAAGGAAACTTGTCTACAAAAAACTTCAACTGTGAAAACTTTGTGTTGCATAAGTTAGCTATTTGTGCAACTCCAGCATTTAATATAAAATAATTTCTGAAAGGAAATTTATGCAACATGTAATCACAAGCTGATATAAAAATTCCCTAACAGAATTATAAAATATTGCTTTGTCTTTTTCCTCAATGTTAAAACAACTGCTGAAGTTGAACTCCCAATAATTATATATCTTCATTTTTCTTATTACACATGCTGTGATAATTGATATCTAATATCTAAAAGAGAAACAGAAGACTTGACTACAATAAGGTTTAACAAATCCAGAGATAATATCCTTCAACACGTCAGACAGTAAAGATCTTAACAGATGAATATGTAGTGCTTGTGACTGGAGTAGTACATTATATATTTTTCAAATGCAGGCAAATAATGTTTCAAAAATAAACAAAATGATTTATTTAAATATTCAGAGTTGAAGAAATATTCTTCTCATAATACGTGGTAAATACGTCATGATAATTAACACAGCAATCGGACATCGCCGAATTGCTGTGTTAATTATCATGATTTATTTAACATCTGACACAAAACTACTAACCTGTTGAAAATCGGTTTTCCATTTTTTTTTTGTATTTGATAATGACTTATTTTTGGCTTTGTCATTTACAGTGCTTGATGATAGCTTTGGTATTTGATAAGTCTCTAATGTACTGCTCGGTTTCTGGTGATCACTTTCCATCTCAGAATTTAAAAAAGCTTGCCAAAGGGTCCCATCGCATCAGTAATTTGCCCAGGCACTTACTGAGAGAAAGCCAACGAGTACTAACCACCGCATCATACAAATCCTGGAAATGTTTTATTTTTTCGTTTAGCCCTTTTCTCCAAATAGTAGAAAATATCAACAAAAATTTCATCTATATTGCACGGAAAAGCAGCTGTAGCTTTTTCAGCAGCAAGATTAATCAGATGACACAGGCATCCCACTATCAGCAAATTTGGCATTTGTTGCTGTAATAATACTGCCACACCTTTTTCCTACACCTATCATAACAGGAGCAATGTTGGCAACAAATGATATGCAATTTCCTCATGGAACACCATGGAAATCTAAAGAATCTAGCATCACGTTTACTATATTCAAAACAGCAGCACCACTTGATAAAGATGGAATACCTAGAAGGGGACTTTCAATTAACTGTATCGCTATTATAGAATGTCATAATTGGATATAATTTGGAATCACTGTCATTGGTACCATCTGTGGACATAACAAATGGTCATTTCTTCAGTGTGTGTACCATTTTTTCCTCTTTAAAAGTGGCCACTTCTCATGCAATAGTTGTAGTTTTTGTTCAAGCACACCCGTGTTTCTTAGCAATCTCACTGTTTGGGAACATCTTTTCAAATAGCACACCTGCATGATCTGAGCATATCATAGGCAAATTGAGCACCAAAATAAAAGATGCAAATAGACACTCTGCTTTAATGACGCTATCCTCTTTTTCTGTCCAATTGCCACAGAAGATACCCAACAAGTTTCTTCACATTTTCATGTTATCCTTGTGCCTTTTAGTTCTGAATACGATTAACAGCACCCCTTTACCAGCATAGGAGACTGAAAAATCACATTGGCAGAAACAGAAAAATTCAGTGTTCATCTGTCTGCAAAAAACAGAAAAATGGAAACTCATTTACGTATGATTTTTTGAACATCGTAAGATATTTTATTTTATTGTCAGACATGCTGAAGTACATTAAGCACTGCTACAAATAATAAAACACCACACACAAATTACAATCCACATGTGGCCTAAAAATGAACACCATGGCTTTAAAAAACAACAAAAGAAAGATGCTCTGAATGCTTCACTGTGATTGGCCGAAATGCATGAATAGCAAACAGACAGGCATTCTTTTTAATCAATGTTTTTTACTTCAGAAAACACTTTAATTGCAAGAATTAGCAATGCGATGACCAAACAACTAAAAGGGAGAAAAAAAAAACCAAAAAAAAAAAAAAACCTTGCACATTTACGAAACAATTATCTCTGTCGTAGATGTTTAACTTGCTGTGGAGACAGACATCAATATCTCTAAGGAGGAAGGGAGTATCAACTGCCCATTGTTGCCCTGTAGTTAAGTTCTTGGGGAAACTTTGGTCCAGCCCACCAGAACACTTGCCCATCACAGCCGGGCAACAACAGACAATCTACACGCTCCTCCTCCCCAGGGAGACGCCTCCGTGGCAGAGAGCCTTCACTCAATTAGAAATCCTCCGCAAGCGCGCAGAATGATTCTTCCCCTTCCTTCTGTCCACTACTGCAAACATGGTGCACCCTGCAGCAAAAATAAATGAATAAATAAATAAAATAAACCGTGATTAAAAAAATTACGCAAAGAAATTGCAGTCATATTATGCCACATAATGACAAAGTGGGATTTCACAGTGGCAGTCAGGAGGGGAAGAGGAGTTATATTAAATCAAGAGTCTACCACCTAAAGTGGGAGAGTCGGCAAATATGTAATACATATGAGGGTGTCACTAACAGGTAACGACGATCAGACCGAACATCTCCACCTCTCACCACACAGATGTCAGCAACTAAAATGTTCCAGGTTCTGATCATAAACAACAAAATCAATTATACTTTTCTGCCCTAGAGTATGAATCGCTCAAGTATATATGTGGATATACTTGTAGTTGAAATACATATTAGATACACACAACCTATTTTCAATGTAAACTTCAATTAATCTCACACTTGGATCATTAATTTGCCATGAGCACTGCCCGAAATCTCATTCTGGACACCTACTCTACTACTGAAATCCTCTGCTACAATAACTTTCTCTTTAGCACCAAACTGGCTCAAAAAAATTTTCAGCTCATTCCAAAAACCATCCTTCCTATCAGAAGGCTCAGAGTCACAAGGAGTATACACTATGAAAATAACTACTGTCAAGTTTTACTTTCAAACACACCCACAGAACTTTCCCTTATGAGAGTCAAGTAAAATTCAAATTATTCTTCACCTTTTCACTTAAAATCACATCTGCTCTAGCTTGTAGTCTTACATCACCCAACACTGCAGACCACACACTCACTATTCTATTCACTTTTTCTAACCAAATTGTTTTATTTTTAATCTAACTTACACACAGCACATCCAATCCATACTACATTTCTTCAATCACCTCACTTTTCTGAAGTTGTCAGTGAGGTTGGAGTCAGTTAAAACGACTCCTAAAAGTGCATTCTACAAATTGTAGACTACAAGCATTGTGATGATTATAAGATTTAGAAAAACAATGCTATTTCACAATTATTTTTAATTTTTTGTGTCGACCAAGGTTTCACTGTGCTTTGGCTCAGCTTCTTTAGGACAAATCGCATGTAAATATTCAAACTGAGTGTGACATCATCAATGGTGTTGATGGTCATAAGTTTTTGTTAATTGCTTCCATGCACTTGATAGAAATGGTGTGGATGGCATGTTATTGACAAGTTGCAAAGAATTTTGACATATATGGAAAACTTCCAAAATATCAAGTTTGGTGGTGGAATATGGCTTGTCACTATAAGTTTCGATTCTTCAGAGAGGAATCTATGATTATTTTCATGACAAAAGTGTTTAGTCTTCAATGATTTCTTTAGGTCACAGCTATGTGTATATGACTTGTGCTCCTTTAATTGATAATGCAAGGCTCTACAGGTCTGTCCTGCATACCAAACACCACACTCACAACTTTGATGGGATTTGATAAATTTCCCACAAATTTTTACTTTCAACATGGTCCTTTTGATCCAAAAAAGTTCATTTTGTTTAAGGGTTTAAAAACCACTTCAAAAATGTAATTAATAAACAGGAACCATGCACTAACTATACTCAAGATAGTATAACTATACCAGTAGTCCGAATTGCTTGGCATAGAATAGAAAATTAAAGTTTCCAAGCTTTCGCACATCAACCAGATGGCTTTCTCTAGGAAGGTAGACAGCAAACTGAATAGAAGACTTCAACAATTTGAACACAATGACCTGACTAGACAATAAATGAACAGATGTGAATGTAATTATTCATTCACAGAAACAAGGCGCCGTATTAGTTGGGCACGCAGTATTGTGGGAGAAAACGCAGCATTATTTGACGAACTGGTTCCAAACTCGTGGCAATTCTAAAGAGACGCTATCATTGCAAGCCTCACTGTTGGTTATGATCTCTAAGGTTTTGCAAATGGCAGTAGATTTAGGTGTGCAGTAGAAAGCTAATTCCTTGACATCATCCCACATAAGATCAGCGGACTTGAATTTGACTTCTCTGGACAGGGCAGTGGTTACTTTACCGTCTCTTTTTATGTTCGCCGAGTCTAATTCTAAATGATCGCTTGGTCATTCCGATGTAGTATTTCTTGGAGCCGTTAGGAAATTGCAGTGGGATGGCATAAATACCTGCCTTGTTGAGAAGCAGGGACTTGTCAATATTTCTCTTAAGCAGGGTATATAAAGATGCCGGAAACCTTATGCTGACACCGAAATTCCTCCTCAAGAGTACGTACTTGAGTTGATAGGAAACATTTGATGTGTAGGGAATGCAGCCCAGGTAGCATAGTTGTGGCACTGAAGGATTAACACAGCTGATGTGCGAAAGCTTAGCTTGGGAACATTGATTTTCTATTCTATGCCAAGAAATTCGGATTACTAATATAGTTACACTATTTTGAGCACTTAAAAAGTTTTGAGAATTTTTGAAAACAAAGTCACACAAAAATGGAACAGTGGCAATATTCTCATGCAGTGGAAGCACAATAGAACTCGATGTGGAAACAGGCTTCGGTTTCTGAAATGTTGTTAGTGCCTTGTCTGTGGAAAGGTTGTATCCTCTCTTTGCTGCAACACTTTTAATAAAATCAAGTTCCTTTTTCAGAGAGTTTTCACCTGAACATATATGTACATTGTACCCCATGATATATGTAACTGCAAAAAGTGCTCCGTTTTTGTCCAATCACCCTTCACAAGTTGAAGAATAGCATAGGATGAGATAATGGTGCAGCACATGAAAATTTTAACAAAAAAAAAAAAAAAAAAAAAAACCCTTCAAAATTAACTGTTTTTTTTCAGAAAAAGGCAGTTAATTTTGAAGTGATTTTTGAATGCCTCCATATCTAAAAACATCTGTCTAGGCATGTTCTTTAAAATTGCAAAGTTTCACACTTTTATTACAAATTGCCATTTCTTTTAGCCGAATCTCTTCTACTACTGAAATGACTTTGTCTATAACATTAGAAAATAACACTATGGCACTCTTTCAGGCATCAATAGCACCTAGAAGGGAAACAATTCCTGTATATTTTCATCATCAGCTACTGCCTGCTGTTTTATTACATAGCAAATGTTTTTGGGCAACCCTTCCTACTATCTGGAAATTATGATGGACTAATCTTTCACCTCAGTCCTAACTTCCATGAAATTTTTCATTTTGCAGACATCTTTTTATTCATTTTGCTTTCAATTTGGCACAAAAACAACACATATTTTCAACTTGTTCATTACCCATGATTTTATGAGTTCAAAAGAGAATGTGATATTACAGCAATGTATATTTATAATAACTAACAGTAAAAAATTCTTGATCAAACAAAATAAAAATATCTTAGAATAAATTATCAACATTTATTCACAATTAAATGTTTCATTACCATTGACTATAGTCATTTAATGTTTCATAATGTTTCACAATTAAATGTTTCATTACCATTGACTATATTCGTTTATTGTGTACTACATCTGATTCCTAGATGTCCTTGTGTCACACTCTGAAGGATCCTTTAGTACAACAGTTTATCGAAAACCATTTGCTGTTTCCTTACCTCCACATGCAAAACCAAATCACCCATGGAAACACAAAATTTCTGCTTTCTACACATATGTATATCGTGCAATGCATATCTGCTCAACTGAGGATTTCTTACAGAAAGAGCTTGATTTTCTTAAATGAATTGCAGTACATAGAGGATACAGCCCTTCCGTGATAGACAAAGCTGTCCCAAAATTTAGGAAACCGAAGCCTGTCTGCTCACTCACGCCAGATGCCAGTAGACCTCCCAGTACGAACGAATTGGGCGGTTATTCCATTTGCTCCTCAGATTTGTTTCAGAATTTTAAAAATTCTCAAAAGTTTTAATTTCAAAGTTATTTTTAAACCCATAAACAAGATGAATTTTTACAGATCAAAAGACTGCGTCGAAGACATAAACTCCTGGGTAATTTATCAGATACCTTGTGAATGTGGACTTTCATATATAGGACAGACCCGCAGGGCTTTAAATTTCCGTGTAAAGGAACACAAGACTTGCGTACGGAACTATGAACTGAAGAAGTCATGAATAGCCCAACACTGTCACAAAAATAACCATAACTTTTTGTTTGGAAACACTATGCTTGTTGATAAACCTGATTCCACTAACATGCTTAATGTATTAGAAGCTTTCCACATATACCAGAATTATTCACAACTTGCCAACGACACAACGTCTACGCCATTACTTTCAAGCGCGTGGAAACAGCTAATCAAAATCCGTGACCATCAGAACTATGATGATGTCACAATGATTTGAATGTTTACGCTCCATTCATCCCAACGATGCCGAGCCAAATGCTCTGGGAAACTATAGTCAATGTTAAAGAAACATTTAATTGTGAATAAATGTTGATAATTTATTCTATATCAACATCACAAGTGTGTAGTCATGAATTATATATAATAAAAATATCTTACCATCTGATGTTGATGCCTTCTGATGAGGCTGCAACATGGCAGCAAATTCCTCCAATTCACTGCGACGAATAATTCGGTCCAAATACCTAGAAAATTATAAAATGGCCCTATGATGATACTTAGTAATTTTCATGGTAAAAGCATATAGCAAACTACATGAATGGTAAAGTGCAGTAGAACTCAGTTATAATGTTGGCCACGAGGCTGCAATATTATGGCTTTACACCCGAGTGTCATTTTAAAAGAGAGCTGACTTAAATCAGAAAATAAAAAGTACTAGAATTAGAAAATTCTTAAATGCTTTAAGAAACAAGACAACCAACTTAAATATTTAAAATAAGAAGTCTTAAAATTAGAAAGTCATATTTGTTGGCTTTATGCAGAAATATATTTAAAAAAATAATCTAAAAATTCACTTACTTCACTTTCTGATATTTTTATTTTCTTGCAAGTATTTCTGGCTTTTAAGTGACAATCAAGTCATGTGTGCTCTTAATGCTCATTCCACTCTGCACAAGATGTTAAATAGAACATCAACAACCTATGTTGTTGAAAACAAACTGCAAATTTCTTTGCACTGTCACACAAAGGTAGTTCAAAAAGTACATACTTCAACATCTACAGAAAGGAAATGGTATTAGGGCTCAGATTTTATTTTTGAAATAGTCCTGGCTACTAAAAATGCATTGTTTCCACTGGCGCTAAAATGCCTTGAACCAGGTGGAAAAAACAATCTTTACCTTGCTCTTCCAACCATGCACCAACAGCTTCAACCACATCAGAGTTGGAGGCATATCACTTCTCATGGATGATTTCCTTCAGCTTGTGAAAAAATAAGAAGTCACTAGGGGACAAGGTTTGGAGAATAGGGTTGGTGACGAGGCAACTCAAATCCTACAGTCCACGTGAATAGTGCTCTTCAAAATCTGGGAGGTGTGACTTGGTGTATTGTTTTGAAGGAAGAAGACATCTCTTTGCAATTTGCCACACCTCATGTCCTTGATGGCACTACGAAGTTGGCATAGTACGTACCAGTGACAGTGCTGCCAACTTTTCAAAATCAAAAACTGGGACATCAACGCATATTCAGAGTTGCACATATTTACAATTTATAAATAATAAAATTATATATTATAGGTTACAGACCCCACCTCCAAAAAAAAAAAAACAAAAAAAAACCCAGTTTCTCTTCACAAGGATTGATGCAAAACTGAAGAGAAGCTTGAAATGACCCAAATGATGAGGAATTATGCAAATCCACGGAAGAATCTCACGTATGCCTAAGAAGTGACTAAGAAATTGAAAAACACAAATTTTATGGGAAATTAAACGAGAAAACTATAAACAGCATTGTTCACCCTGCAGTGAAACAATTTTACGGGGCACAGAAATCGCATGGATTCCACCACAGACAGATTAAATACCAATCTAGAAATTTCATTTCATTTAATAAAAGGGAAAGGGGTGAAAACAATTGCTCTCTATTGATTAGTTTTGAATAAGTATGTATTAGAAATAGGGAAACATGCATTTCATTAGAAAAAAATTCTTAAATGAAAGTTTGAAAATGGAAAATGATGTGACATTTTCATAGCTGCTACAGCAGTCATTTTCAGTGTGATTATGAACATTTGCAAGATTCGCCGACTTTTTTCCATTTTTTTTCAATCAAAACACACCTTGAAAATATGAAAATAAACTTTGCACAGATGTTTAATAACATTATTTCACTGAAATTTTCGTTTTTCATAGCATACCCTAAGTTTTCCGAAGTCCGTAGTGGACTGATGATTTCCATAGTAACTGCGTAAAATACAGTACGTAGTGCTTGGAGTCTCTTAAACTTTCTTTCCACTGCATGGTCGTACTCAGCGTCAACCAGAACGGAATGCACGGAGAATTCACTGTGCCCCAAACCTAATGATAACAACAGTTCAACACGACGGTTCTGTCGAAAAAGGGTGTGAAATCTGCCTTTTGTAGCAAGATGGCGCAAGACTTTTGTTATGGCACACATTGGCCTAGAATTTCCATCTCTGCATGAGGCACTGCATAAGTGCCATGGATGTGACGTTACAAACCAGTACTTTAATTTTCCAAGCCACTGACTGTCTTACCACCATCACAGGGCTCACAACCTTGGCACCTGAAGTATTGTGGATTAACAAAAAAAAAAAAAAAGCATTTGTCTTCATTCATCACTGACTCCCACAGCCAGCATTGACACTGGAGAAAAAAGATTGCTGATATCATTAATGAGGGAGAAAAATATCATGCATAATAAATAAATAAAAGAAAAAATAAGAAAACCACAAAACCAGATTTTTTGTAGAAAAATTAGATTTTCGGAAAACATTTTTTGAGATTGGATGGAATCCGGGTATACCGGGACACTTGGAAGCTCTGCAGTGGTGTCCTTTCCCAGGTGGTAAATTATGATGTCATCACCTTGCTGGCTGACAGAACAATATGGAGGTTTTGGAGTGGCAAAGAATTGCATCAACATTAGACTGTTTTTTGGTCACTGGGCTGGGCCTATGTTTCATTCATTTTAAAAATTCAGAACAAGAAATTTGAATCAGTGCAAAGTATGTTAAAGCTGGCAAGGCACATTAATATGCAATATGCCTGTTACACACTAGTCAACATTTGCAGGGATCATAGCATACTTCTGGAAAATTTTAGGTAAGAATTTTAGGAATTTTTAGAAAAATTTTAGGAAAATTTTAGGAGTGTATTTCAATAAAAACTAGATGTATATTTGTATACATCTAGTAAAACAACTTTGTATACATTGTAAAGAGTTTGCTTCACACCCTTCAACCATATATACTGATAGACTGCGCATGACATCAAAATTTCTGGCTCCAACATAAAATCACATGACAACAGTCAAAAAGATGGGTTACACCTGCTGTGCTTATGGTTGCTCTGACCGATATAGTAAAGAAAGTTCTATGATTTTTCATGGGTAAGAAACGAATTAAATACCTAAGTCAATAAAGTTCAATTACTTAACCAGAAACTTGCAGCTATTGATATAAAAATATAGTAAATTAAGAAAAAAAAATGGAATGCATGTTCCAAATTCTTCGCAAATGTTCATCACATTATAAATCACAAAATGTAAACAACACGATCATGCATGTATATAGCTCATAAGTAAACTTACCTGAAGAGTTTTCATTATATATGAGGTGCATTCACATAATACACCGAAAACACTGAAGTTCTGCAGCGTAAATTAGTAATCATAACAGCATTTGTACACGAAATTTGGAGTCTGATGATGACGTGCCCAATGTTTGAGCCATGGCGGCTTTGATGCAGCTATTGCCAATGCGCAGTCCATTAGTATATATGGTCGAAGTTCACACCCAAATTTTTTGCATAACCTCTAATGTCTAAAGTTTAAGTATGATTTACTTCTAATGTTCAGTTCTTATCTTTTCACGTGTTATTATCATATTCAAGTATATTTACCACATTCAAGTTTCACTTTGAACATTAATATGCTGTTGAACCAGAAGCAATTCACGATTTTCACAGTAAAGTTTTCAGGTTTCACATTAAACTATAATATCCTAAAAAGGTAATTGAAAACCAAGAACTATGTACAATTGTTCACTGAATTACTTTTTTCATATTATTGTTTTAACCTTTTCCTGATTAGCCTATCTTTTTCTGCTTCCACCACAACTAATTTACTTTCAGTTTTCTTTATTTCAGCTGAACCTTGTATGATCAAGTTAGAGGCAACTGCTATTTCAACAGTATTTTGTTTTTCTACAGCTTTTCTCATTCTTTCTGTTCCCTCTTGAATTACTGCTAGGGAGGCTTCTTTATCTTTTTTAAGCCTATTTATTTCTGCATCATTTTCTTTTATTTTGTCATCAAACTCAGCTTTTCTTTTTTTCTCTAGCTGCTTTTCCTTATTTTCCCTCTCTTTCTTCGAAAATAAAAGCATAACAAACAGCGCGAAAACTAGCTCATAAATAGAATATTTGAAACACTCTCAATGTATGCACTCTCAATTATTAGGGATGGTAGAGGGGAAGGGAATAGAACTGTCCAAAATTAGCATGTTTTCGTTGCGCTAGGGCGCTTAAGCACGGCTGAATTCCTTCAGATACCCCCAATGTTCAAATGTGCTGATGTTCATGGAATGAAATGGTTGATCAGCTATGATGACCGCATAAAAGTTCGGGGTGGGGGGGGGAGGACTTTATTTTTTTTATTTTTTAGTTTATGCAACATTTTACATCACTCCAGTATTTATCTTGTCATCATCAACAATCGCAATGCAACTACCGCTTACGATCGCGGATATCAGCAACCGAAAATCTGCCATATCTCTAAGTGATATAACACACAGTATCCTGTTACAGTGTATTGTAATTGAAAAAAAAAGGATGTGGAAAAAAGAAACTTTCAGAAATTAAGATCATCAAGTCATGCGTTTCAAAAATCCGTTTTCCTTTATAACGTTTAAAAACATGTTTTTGCTTTTTTACCTGTAGTGTAAATAAAAAAACTATGTTGATTTTTTTTTATGGAATCAGACGTCCGTATGTCTGATTGTCTTCATCTGAGTTCACACTTTAGCTTCATCTGAGTTCACCCTGCGTAATAGTAAATTTATTGGCGTTAATAACGGTTGTGTTTTTAATAAATAAGCTTACGAAAATTTTAGGATGAATAGCAAATTTTAGGTATAATTTTAGGAATTTACGGAGGGTCACAAAATATTAGGAATTTTAGGAGGAATGCGATCCCTGCATTTGTGTTGACCCATCATTCATTTGTAAATAATAGCAATTACTTTTATGCATAGATTAACAAGTCTTTCAAACATTCCCTTATGAGCATTTTTTAAACCTGTGATACAGAGTATTTTATTTATGGATTTAAGTTCAAGAGATGACCATTGTTATTCATATTCTAACAATCACTGATAAAGTACATTATTCAATTAAAGTTTTCTGACATCCCTTATGAATCTGGTTACTTTGTGATTTGTTCATCACTAGCAGTTATTGTAAACTGTTTTGATCAATCTTGTTTAACATAAATTCAATGAAAAGTTAGTTGTTGAACTGTGCTGTTGAGAAATCACACACTTTCAATATATTATTGAAGTTTGTTTGTTCTATACCTAATGAAGTTCATCAAATATACAATTAATGTTTGCTACCAATCCATCTCTTATGAAGCATACTCATCTCTTTGCTCATACATCACCTAAAAAAAAAAAAAAAACCTATCTTGAAGTAAAATTATTCCTCCATTCACAGGGCCTACCAGATTTATGAAGTGGAATTTCTTACTTTTTGGTGACTTTTTGGTGACCAATAATTTTTTTCTTGACCTAATGACAATAGCTTCTGAAGCATTTTGCAAGTGTAAAAAACAACACAAAATAAATAAAATATCAACTAATAACAAGTAACTGTACACCAATTACACTTAAAACAGTACTAGTGATCCGAATTTCTTAGCGTAGAATATAAATAAAAGTTTCCAAGCTTTCGCACATCAACCAGATGGCTTTTTCAAGGAGAGTAGATAGCTTACTGCAAACTGGATAATGGAACACTTCAACAATTTGAATGTGGTGACTTGATTAGACAATAAATGAATAGCCAAAATGTGATCAAACATTCGAAGAAACGAGGTCACATTGGTTGGGCGCATGGTACTGTGGTAGAAAACACAGCATTGTTTGAAGAATTGATTCCAAATGCGTGGCAACTCGAGAGAGATGCTATTATTACAAGCCTAGCTGCTGGTCCAGATTTCCAAGGTTTCGCGAATGGCGGTAGATTTAGGTGTGGAGTATGAAGCTAATTTCTTAAACCTTTCTTGATAGGGCAGTAGTTATTTTACCGTCTTTTGTATCCCTTTTATGTTCGTTGATTCTAATTCTAAACGAACGTTTGGTCATTCCGATGTAGTATCGCCTGGAGTCATCCGGACGGCTAAACTTCGTAACCAAATTTCCACTCTGAAAGATAACCGCTAAGATCATGTTGGTGCTGATATGTAGAGGGCATATCCAAAAATAAGTTTCACATAGCCCCAGCTCACCATGTGCAAAAAAATTCAAAATCATGTCATCTGCCAGGAAAGTGATGGCAATGAACTTTTTTGACTGTGAGGGGCTGGTGTACACAGAGTTTATGGCAAAAGGGAGTACGATAAATGCTGCAATGTACTGCGAGATATTAAAGAAGTTAAGGAAAGCAGTTAAGGATCAAAGACAAGGAAAATTGTTAAAAGGAATAATTTTGTTGCACGACAATGCAACCCCGCACAAAGCTGCGTTCATGCAGGAGCTTGCACTATCTCCTAAAATGGGATTCTGGAAGTTTAATGGGTATGACCTGGAAGAAGTAGGTGAATTTTTTATGAATCCCATTTTGGGAGATAAATAAACATAGTAACTTATGTGTTAAGTTCTGTCTTATTTACATTTAAATTGATATTTTGTAGATGTTAAGTGAAATCTTTGTACTGCAAAATGTGTTCCACTAAATCCTTAATGGAGTGTACTTGTCACTTTTCAGAACTGTGTATGAAATAATGTCCTGACACTCTGAAGACAAATCCAAAACGGTCTTTATGCTGAAGCTAATATGACAATTTTCTTTACAAAGCTGATGCTAGAAGGCATTCCCAAGACTGAAATTTTTCTTTAATCCTACACCCCCCACCTTTAAACCATAATAAATTAGGACTGTGCCTACACTTGCCAACTTTATCTTCATTTTTGAATGAATCCCACTAATTTATGTGTTTGTGTGAGTGCACGAGTGTACACACACACACACACACACACACACACACACACACACACACACACACACATACAGGGTGTCTCAAAAATACATGGCAAAACTGCAGGAATGAGTTACTTATAGGTAGATAAGAAAGAAAGTTTATATCAACATAGGTCCAGAAATGTTTGGTTTCTGAGTTATGAAGGTCTGTCTAGGACACTTACTCAGGTCTGTCTTGGTTTCCCAGTTATTAACTCGAATGTTTTATCTCCTGCAGGTGAATTACTTCATCACAAGGTACTGACAGAATCTGGTGGTTTTCCTTTCTGACAATGTACTCAAATCAGGAGCAAGCGGATATGCACTTTATGTACGGTTTGGCAGATGGCAATGCTCTGAAGGCTAGTTAGTCATTTGTACCACGAAAGGTTCCCACGACGATGTCTTGACAGGAAAACGTTTGAAAGCATGCATCACCGCCTTTGGGAACATGGGACCTTTACATCTCGTGCTGCCGACAGAGGACGACCAAGATCTACTACTCCTGAAGTAGAGGTGGAGATTTTGGATGTTGTGCATGCAACTCTTGGAATCGGCAGACACAGATTAGCAATGAAACTGCCTGTTCGTCATTTGACTATTTGGACAGTGTTGCGAGAACAACACCTGTATCTGTACCATCTGCAATGGGTACAGGCCTTGTCACCAGCAGATTACCTTGGTGTGAGTAATGTTCTGCCAGTGGTTCTTGCAGCAGTGTGGCACAACTCCTAACTTTCCTGCCTTAGTGATATTTACTGATGAAACACAGTTCACATGCGACGGAATCCTAAACTTTCACAATTAACATATATGGGCTGAGGAAAACCCACATGCAATTCTTCCACCGCACCAAAAACAGTGGTTCAGCCTAAACATCTGGGCGGGTGTTTTTGGTGATAAGTTACTTGGGCCCCCATGTACTTCCCAACAAATTCACGGGGTGGGCATACTACACCTTTCTGGAAAACATCATGCCTGATTTCTTGGATGACACGTCACTGATCATTCGTCAACAAGCACACTTTATGCACGATGGCGCTCCCGCACATTTTAGCCACCTAGCTCGCAATTACCTGAATCCAAAGTTTCCTAGTTGGTGGATAGGTAGAGGTGGACCAACTGCCTGGCCTCCGCGCTCACCAGATTTAAACACTCTAGATTTCTTCTTGTTGGGCCATTTAAAATTATTGGTGTATTCTACTCCAGTAGCAGATGTGGAAACTCTCTGCAATCGAATTGTGGCAGGTTGTGAAACAATACGACACATGCCAGGAATTTGGCAGCGTGTTTGCAAGTCCATGAGACATCGATGTGAGGCCTGTATTGAGGCAGAAGGTGGACATTTTGAACAATTACCATAAGGTAATGCGAACAGTTAAGTGTCATAGATAGACCTTCATAACTTGGAAACTAAGCATTTCCAAATTAAGAAGGTAGCGTAGAACATGCTAAGTTACGTATAAAAGTTCTACAATACAATACCTTCTTCTTAATTGGTTTGTTAGTTACGTGCATTGCCTACCACTCATTTATAAGCATTTCCAGACCTATGCTGACATAAACTTTTTTTCTTATCTACCTATGAGGAACCCATTCCTGCAGTTTTGCCATGTATTTTTGAGACACCCTGCATAGTCGTGCCCCTCAATTTTATAGGGAAAAACAAATTAAATTTCTTAGGTTTTATACTTTAAATTTGTTCATCATAACATATTCAAATGCTTAAAATTTCAATCCAACGTGGTGTTCCATTTCTAGCTCTCAAACTGCACAGCATCATCAAATTTTCACACATGCTTCTTCTGAATGTGTTCACTATCACCATGTGTTTTGCATCATTACAGGGTGAGTTGAAGATCTATCTCTTTATATCACTGACAATGATTTCAGCCAATAATTTTGTTCGATGATCAGTTCATTCTTATTTACATACAAAATAATTAGATTTACCCCCCCTTTTTTTTAACATTCACTAAGAAGAGACAAACATAATTACCTATAAGAAAATCTGAGTTACAGCATAAAGAAATACTGGCCTCCTTTGCTCCAAACAATACATTCGTGGAATGGAAAAATAATGCCTGATTTGCGGTCCTAAGAGTTTGTGGATTGTATTACAATACTTGTATCAAAGTATTAGAAGGAACATTACAAATAATGCAGCAGAATGTGAAATTACCTTAAGTGACTTAAGCAGAAAATGATTTTTGTACAGTGAAATTTTACCAAAGAAAAATAGTTAAAATATGTAGAAGGGCGCAAGGGCAGAATTTTCACTGTTGGCATCTTGGCTGAGGAATTTCCTCCTTTAGAATTTTTACTTCGTACTTTTTTAAGATTTGAAATATTTCTTTTCCCTTTCTCTCAATAGACATTCCTGACAGGAAACATAAGCATTATGGACAGCTCTATGGATTTGGAAAATAGGCTGAAGGTCAGTAGATTAAATTTTCCGCCTACATAGACTGTATTTTATTTGGAAGCAGCATCATAATTTTCGACTGTAACAGAATTCCTATCTTCTACAAGTATGTCATCCATAATATTAAAGGTACCTTCAAAAAAGAAGACCAGAAAATGTAGTTAAGAGTGCTTTGACCAGTGAACTTAAGTATTTGAATCTTAAGCCACCATGGTCTTTTATTTCAAATATAAGTGACCACCAATTATAAACAATTCTTGAATCCTGTATACTCATCAGTTATTTCTGGGTCTGTTGGGTACTTACACATATCTTCCATTAGACTTTCCCTATCAGAGTCAGGGATGACTTGTGGCAAGCATTCAGCCACTTTATTGAAAGCAGAAACTGTTGTAGCAAGCTTTCTTTGTTTTGGATTCAACCTGATAGCCAGATTAGCACTTTGTTATTTAAGGGTAAATTTTTCAGCATATACTGTGTATGATACAGTGGTTTCATATGCCCCTCTGAGATTTTTATAAAATATGCCAACCCAGGCATATTTTATTTTCCCTCCATTCCAGTGCATCTGAATAAGCAAATTGCCAACATTCAGATACTTATTAGAGTGTATTGGGTTTAGGTGTCTCTCACATCAATTGTTACCATTTTTTTTACATCATTTTCTGGTATATATTTAGGTTTGATAAACAACAATAACAAATCTTTGCAGAGTGCAAACATTTCAGCATGCACAAGATGAATCATTGGTTTCACTCATTGACCCCCCCTCCAAGCATTGAATTAGGGCAAAATTTCCCAGTAAAAGTTCAAATAGAATGTATATTTCATTCTGTGGTTAAACAAAGTAACTAAAATCTTATCTTTTCATGCTTGATTGGCAGCTGACAGTTTTTGTTCCACTAAATGACTTTGAACCAAAGCAATGAACTCTTTCTGCTCAACTGGTACATTTCTTGATTGATATATGCCACTTAGAATAGCACTATCTTGTTCTTCATAAGATAAAAAGCTATAATAGAAGACCAAAATTGCATCATGTAACTCATGAAGCCTATTACAGGTAGTTAGCATTCACAGAAATTGAGACTCAATTGGTCATAAAATGTTGCACACATTATTAAAATTCAGTAGGCTTTGAAACTCAGAAAATAGTTCATTTGCTTTGGGGTTTGGGGGAATTTGTATATAATATATATCATGTGCAAACTTTTCAATAAATTTACCGAAATAGTTGAAAAATTCTTTTGTTGAATTCTGCACTCTGTCGAATATCTCCATGAATATCCAGGAGATTTGGATATAGAAGGTCTTGTGTATGTCGAGTGATGGATGTCAATGAAGCCGGAGTTGTGTGTCAAGATTGCTGTAAATGGAGAAGTTTGATACGCCAATAGTAAGTAAATAATCAGTTAAAAAGTTATCCGGTAGTTTGCATTTCTTTGTGGAGCTAACCTCTAAAACTCAGAGAACAGCTTAGTGATATGTAATTTAATGTAGGATTTGTTGTAATGGCTGCAAGAAAGACATTGTTTAACAGATGAACTGAGGTGGAGAGCATTTGGAAGACTAGAGACAGGCCGAAGTTAGGTGAAGTTGCAAGATGGCTACATGCGAGTCTTCCTGTGGCCCACAGACAGTGAAACCAATTTCAAAATAAGCAACCAGCTTCCTGAAGGAACGGTGAGTGAAGTCATATGGCTAAAGCATCCATGGCTGACCAATATCTCCGATTAACTGCACAGAGAAACAGGATGGTTATCCTCAGACAGCTGTGAACTGCTGCAGCTACAAGAATGGTGGTATCTGATTCTACTCTGCGTAGAAGGCTTCACGAAGGAGGTCTTCATGCTAGGAGACCAGCACTCATCATGCCCCTTACCGCTGTCACAAGGAAGAACATTTGAACTGGTCAAGACATCACATTAATTGGATTAAAAACTAGTGAAGGTGGAGGAATCTGGCTCTTCACAGATGAGTCCAAATTTGCTTTGCAGAGTGATTCCAGGTGTGCTCTGATCTGGAGAGAATGAGTAACATGCTTTCATCCCTTTGACTCATGAAAGGGACACTTATGGTGGTGGTGGTGGTAGGGTGATGGTTTGAGGTGGCATCTTGTTAGGTGGGCACACAAACCTCTATGTGCTTCCAAGAGGAATCATGAATGCCTGACACTATAGACATGATATCCTGGACCCCCTGTGTTCGCACTTATGCAGGTACCATAGGAGATACATTTTTTCTTCATGACGATAATGCTCGTTCCTACCCAGTGAGGCTGGCAGAACAATTTCTTCATGATTAGACCACTGTCCATATGGATTGGCCATCAGGGTCCCCACCTAAATGTGATTGAGCATGTCTGGGATGCTCTAGAGATGTGTTGCTGCCCCCAACTCTCTCATCAACAATACTGGAGGGGGGGGGGCTTTTAGGCAAGCTTTGCACAAACAATGGTCATTGATATCTGCTAAGCTGCCAGACACCATGATCAACAGCATGAAACATTACTGTGAGGCCTGCATTGCTAAGAGAAAGATGACCACACTCCCTATTCAGGTACCTTATTTTTCACCTGGTTCTGCATGTGGTCATTTTTTGTGGGAATGAAGTGTTTTCTACAAAAGGTTTTAGGGTCTTTCTCTAACTTACCATCTGCTGATACATTTCAAAATTGGCTGATACAGGTTTCCATCAAATTTCATAACATTGTATTATGTATTTTTCGAGTTATCACAATCATCCCCCCCCGTAATTTATGGAAACCAGAGTACTTTCAGAAAATTTTTTCAAGTCATTGCTCCCGAAAAAATGCAGGTGTACTAAAGAAATGTGCAGAGTGGTATAAAAGTAAAATGTATTTGCGTATGCAACAACTGAAACAGAAAACTTGCTGCAAATCATGAACCATGATAACAATAGAATAACATAATTTAAAGAAAAATTGATAAAAACAATAAGTAATTATTAGAACATTACAGATCCCAATGAAGACAAAATAAGTACATTACAATTGAATGTGCAACAATGTGTGTGAAATAGACTTTTATTCTAGTAATTAATGACTTTATGGCTTCCTCTTATTACTTTCAGTATTATAAATATTTAACGGAAATTATTGAGGATAAATTTTTTAAGGTACATTACCTCTCAAATTTTCGATCTAAACACTAGATCTTCGTCAGGAGTTGGACTAAGAACCTCGTAAAAACAAGACTAATTAAAGGAAATTTTTATATCCAAAAAGCAGTTCCATTAATGAACCTTCAAACCTTATAAATAACATTTTCAAAAACTTAATTCAAAAACAGTAGACTTACAAAATACACAAGGAAAATATTTTAATTTAATGACTGGCAACTGCAAGAGGAACCTGCCAATAAAATTTAAATTCTTTGTGTAAATGAAACTTTTGACGCAGTTCCTATACATTGAAAACCGGCCTTGATAAAATCTAGAGGCCAGAAACGTCTGCAAAAACAAAAGAACTCAGAAGAGGTGAAGAATAATTGGAAGATACCTGCAAAATCTGCTAATAATTTGGAAACTATCTGCGTACAGCTTACGTGCATGTCTACATCTGCTACTCTAGCAATGTGTACCTACATTCTCATAAATATTCAAGCTTAGCTTAGGAAACTATTTGCAAAAATTAATTGATGAGATCTGTAATAGAATTCCATTAATTGTGTTGTTTGAGCGCTTTTTCAAACTACATTATAGCCGCACCATTTGCCAAAGATAAAAAATGTATGCATGCTAGGGAATGTAGCTATCTCAGAAACTTTATTTACTTTCAGATGTATAAAACCAAGAAAATGAATAAATATTTTCTAAACTATATTCCAAGACACTGAGATGCAACTCAATTGCAAACAAAAATATTAAAAACATAAAAATATTGATTACAAATCCTAAATCTTCCAAGTGCCTTCCTAGAAATTACAAAAGACTTAATGATAGAACTTACATCTTCTCCAGAATACCATAGGCAGGGAGTTGCTGACATCTTTCATCTTTGAAAAGGGTAGCTAACATTCTAGACCTTTGCTGACCTAAAAAACAGACATAAAAATACTTATCCTACAGTGAAAATTAATGATGAAATAGATCTTTTTATACTAATTATTTATTACATTTATAGTAAAAATTTTCAGCTGAACATCAGTCTTGGTCATGCTAATCAATCATCATAGCAAGAGTTCATGCAGCAGATCTTGTTTATCTGTTACCAGTACAGATTTTCATATAATTGGAATGATGAAGTTGCAACAGCATTTTCGTATACTTTCTCTACACCACAAGTAATTTTTCACAGGTAAATGAAACAATTCATTTGATGGTTTCACAGTTTGGTTTGGCTGAAGTATTTTCAATGGCAAGTAAGAAAAAGATTGTATGTAGAAGGGAAGCCTTTCTTGATATTTCTTTTTTACGTTAAATAATTCTGGAGTGGATTAACTGGAATGTGCTGCCAATATAACATCTACTTCTTGTAACACCAGAACAGTCCTAAAGAGTCACTGAATTTCTGCCTTCATTGGATGACACATGGAGGAAATTTGATGGCTAATTTGCACCACAAATTCTTAAATATTTTAGCTAGTTTGAGGTGAAGAATGGATGGTAAGTAATGAAACTAATTAATTTTAAAGGTGGTACACCAAACAGAGAGAGGAATTAGGAGAATTCAAATTCGTGCAGAAATAGTCCAAAGTAATCGAGGTAGTTGCCTTCAATGCACGATCTTAATAACAAGAGTCACTCACAATACAAATTTAAATTTGTTGGCTGAATTGAAAGATTTTATTGTATAAGAACTTTCAGGTTTCCCTAGAACCCATCATCAGATACAGAAGAAGGAATAAGTTTAAATAAAGTGTTACGTGAACATAATATAGATATCAGATATGAATATGACATAATGTCACATGGCATCAAATTGTCAAACGACGTGGCATGTATCATAAAATAAAGAAAATAGAATGCAGGTATACATAAAATACTGCATTTTAAAAATAAAGGAAGGTTAGTAGGTAACTAAATTAATTGTGTTGTTCTCATCAGGAGATACAAGGAGCACTATAGCAGAAATCAGATGAAGTGATTTCGTCCTCAGTTTGCCTCGTATTCGGAACTGTAAATAGTTTCCAGATTGTAGGTACAGATACTGGAACATTGTCATTACAGCATAAATGTCTCTGAGTAGCAATTACAAGGCTCTCAGTGAACAGCAATGAAGAAACAGCACTAGGTGATACGATGATGGAAGCATCATTCCAAATTGGATAGTGCAGGCCATCGCACACAAGTCAAGACAATGCAGAATTTTCAAGTCCATTCTTTACGGTGTATTTATTTTCATTCAGTTTTGTTGCTAGTGTACATTTTGCAGATCCTATATATTTACTATCGGGAGTGTCAGCATCAATACTTTTCAAGGGGATGCTGTAAACGCCAAATTTGTTTAGCTTTGTTACCTGGTCTCGATCTTTTTTAATTAACTGGAAAATGTTTGTAGTACGTATTTCGAATTCCAGGTGAAAGTTTCTGCAAATGGCTTTGAGAACCGGTGTTATCGTTGAATAATAATCTATGGCACCTATATATCTACAAGGTTGTTGGTCCCTCTGGAGAGTAGTTGAGTTTTCTTGGTGGAGCTTCTTAAGAGCTTTTTTATGATAAAGGTGGGAAAGCCATGGTTGAGGGTGATGTTGAATATTTTGTTAATTTCACATTTACATCTGCTGAAACTAGATGAATGCGTGATGGCTCTGCGTAGAAGGAAAGTGAAAATAAATACACAAACTCATTCAACTGGTCAATAACTGTGCCATTTAGACTTATATTATATTCAGTACTACCAGTTCCTCTCTCAAAGACCATAACTTTCATTTTTCCCTTATTCATACTCAGTTTGAATTTCACGCAAACTTTGTACATCTGGGACAACATACTTTGCAACTCACTTTTGCTCTTTGCCAACAGGAGAGTGTCATCAGCATACAGCAGTCTGCACACACTGATATTACCAAGACATAAACCAGTATTATCTATAATATTTTGGCATCACGCATGCATAAATATATTAAACAGCCATGGTGACATTGTACAACCTTGTCTGACTCCTGCACCAGAGTTCGCCGGAAAAATAATTTGAAGGAGTATTTTTACTCCTTTGGAAAAATTTAGGGGGTGATTTTTAAAAGTGAGGAGTATTTTAGAAAAATTAACGAGTGAAATAAAAAAAATGTTGCAAAAACACCGGGAAATTATAAAAAATACAAACAAAAACAAACCTGGTTTTTTTCATATTAAAAAATATTTCACTACTACTGAAGGTATTTGGATGTTTTGCTTCTTTTTTTAGTTTAAAAAAAAACATATATAATACATAAATAACGTAAACACTACAAGCGCATGTAAAGTAATCCCTGGAAATTCTTTGTACCATTTCGGTAAAGAACAAGAATGGATTTCCAACTTTGATGTCAATGTAACACAACGCATTCTTCATTTTATAATGAAGTGTCCATGTTCGTTGGCTGCTTTCGTATTTCCACCGCTAGTTTTTTTCAGATTTCATTGTTTCCTTCCTCTGCATTTTGTTTCTCTTTTACACCATTGGACTGAGTCTAGCCGAAAAAAAAAAAAAAAAAAAAAGATGTTAAAGTACGCTGTTTTGACACATCATTCGATACTACAGTGTCTGATAAAGCTGTTTCAATCTCTACAAATCACGACCACATACCACTGTCATGACGAAGTACAAATCCTGACCACAAGGCGCTCCGGAATTGCGATTGTGAAAGCGTAATTCACTCCACTGATTGAGCACGAGCTGTAGCAGCAATGACAGGAGTTTTGCGATGCGATTGCGCTCCCGATGAGCCGATGACGTCAAGGTAACGAAAGAAGTCTCCCTGACATCACGCCCTGACTGGCTGGCGGATCACGCCGCCATTGCTGCAGTCGCCAAGCAAACCACGGCCAGGTATGGATCTTCTTCAACGTGAGATCTGGCTTGAGGTAACAAAGGATATCGCTGATCATACGTTTGAAATACAAAATTCGAATAAAAAGTTGAAAATAAAAAAATTCCAGCTTAAAATTCTCGATTCGAATTTTTATGCGTTGGCAAAATTTCGATGCATATTTTTACGCGTTGGAAAAATTTCAATGCATAAACATACTTTTCGATGCATCCTAGATGCGTAATTACGCATTTTGGCGAACTCTGTCCTGCACCAATAAAAAACCATTTTGATAAAACACCATTAACTCGTACACAAGCTCTACTGCCAGCATACATAGCTTTTACACTGTTAAGTAGATTCCCAGTAACACCATATTCATTCATTACCTTCTATAAAAGTATCCTATTTACTCGGTCGTAAGCTTTCTCTAAATCTATGAAAGCAGCAAAACTTTACCAGCAGCCAGATACTTTTCGATCATCATGCGCAATGCAAAAATTTGGTTAGTGCAGTTTACCAAGGATAAAACCACTCTGAACATACCACACTTTCTCTGATGTAAGACCCCGTCTTTTTCAAATACAACTTTCCCAAACATTTCCCCTGGCACACTCAGTAGGCTAATATCACGATAGTTCTTGCAGTCAGACTGATAAACTTTTCCCTTACACAAGGGAACAATGATAGCATCCTTCCAATCCCGAGAGACCATTCCTAACTCCCAGCTCAACTGGCAAATTTCATAAAATAGTACAACTATACTAGTTATCCGAATTTATTGGCGTAGATAAAATCAAGGTTTCCAAGCTTTCGCACATCAACCAGATGGCTTTCTCAAGGAAGGTCGACAACAAACTACTTCCTTAGACACCTACCTTCCTTGCTTTCTCAAGGAAGATAGGTGTCTACCTTTCTTGAGAAAGCCATTTGGTTGATGTGTGAAAGCTTGGAAACCTTGATTTTATCTACGCCATAAATTCGGAAAACTAGTATAGTTGTACTATCTTATATACAGTTGGTGTACAGTTCTTTGCGTTATTATTTTGGCAAATTTCAGTTAACCAGTCAATTACACAGCCACCACCATATTTCAACATCTCGGCAGTTATGCCATCAACTCCCGGAGCCTCACCATTCTGAAGAGATTTTAGAGCTTTACACACCTCTTCTCTTGAGATCCCTCCTGTGCTTCCCCCTTCACTGTGACATCATCTGCTTCTGCCTCCAAGTCCCCTTTCTTTCCTGATCTAATAACTCACAGAAGTATTCACCCCATCTTTCACTTAACCCATTGGGCTCCCAAACCATTTCCCCAACCCTATTCTTCACACAACTTACGACTTTGTTTCCCTATTTTTTTGAGTCATGTACTTTCAGAAAGTCTTCCTATCTTTCCAAAATGCCGATTCATGCCTTTCCACATTCTCCTTCCTATCTTTTGCCTTACTCTGGCAAATCAGCTTAGCGGCTTCATGCTTCTTACAGTGATATTCATCCACAGAAACTCTGCCTTGCAACATCCCCAAATAGGCTTCCTTCTTTCTCTTTATTGCCTCTTCAATCTCACTATTCCACAAAGCACCACCTCTATTGTTACCCACTATTGTGGTGCCACAGACCTCTTTAGCAGCAGTGATAACACAGTTCTTAAAACTTTCCCACTTCTTTTCTACATCTTTCTCACAAGACTTCAGCTTTTTCAGTTGTTCTTTGAGTACATCAGAATAACACTGATGGTCTTCAGGGAGCCTTTCAACTTCTATTCCTTCCATCCTGGGTCTCTTCCTGTTCCTTTCCCTCCAACCAACATTCAGTTTCACTCATGACACTACCAAGTAATGATCAGAACCAACATCTGTACCTCTCATCACACGAGTGTCAACAACTAAGTGTTTCAGACACTAATTGTAGACAACAAAATCTATCACACCCTTTTGATCAAGAGTACAATTTTCCCAAGTATATGTGTGGATATACTTGTGGTTGAAAAATGTATTAGATACACACAAACCATTCTCAATGCAGAGCTCAATTAATCTTTCGCCATTATCATTCACACAAGGATCTTTAAACTTACCCAGAACATTGTCAGAAATTGCATTATGCACACCTATTCTAGCATCGAAATCCCCTGCTATTAATGACTTTCTCTTTAGCACCAAACTGGCTCAAAACAGCTTTTAGCTCATTCCAGAAATCTTCCTTCCTTTCAGAAGGTTTGGAGACGCAAGGAGCATACACTACAACTATTATTCTCTGAAGTTTCACTTTCAAATAAATCCAAAGAATTCTCTCACTAATGCAGCTATAGTGAATCAAGTTGTTCTTCATCTTTTCACTTAAAATCACACCCACACCAGCCTGACCTCTCACATTATCCAATACTCCAGACCACACAAGCTGAAGCACCATTCCATTCACTTCTTCTATCCCAATTTCCTTCGTTTTGGTTTCTTACACACAGCACACCCAATCTATATTTATTCATCTCTTCTATCACCTCATTCATCTTGCCATTTATACCTCTAGTATTCCATACACCAATCCCATACTCACTCAAGCGAGATCTCTTTCTTATATGCCGTTTAGAAAGTCCAGGTCGATTCTGTGGTGGACTATTCTTCTCAAGTGTGGTAGGTCCACCATATCCCACACTTGAGTCAGTTTTTATATTTCTTTGTGTCTTTTTAATCAGGTAAATACATCAGTGTGGGTGATTTACCCACAGTTGACGGTTTTAGTTGGCCATTCAACCTCAAGATCCTGGAGCAAAACCAAGTGAGTTGGGGTCTTTTCGCCAATGCCACACAGAACTAGCTGGCACCTCTACAAGATTCACAGAGGTCCTTGTTGCTGTTTTGTGTACAATTGTTCCCATGGAGCACCCCAAGGAGGCAACCCCATCTCTCACTAAGATTTTTAGCGACTGGTTAAAGAAATGGGATAAGGAATTGAAGAAAGAAATTGTTCTTCTAGTCGACCAGTGCAACGTGCACATTACGGATGTCAATTTAAAGCATTTAAAGTTGATATTCCTGCCTGCAAAAACAAAACTGTTGCAACCATGTGATCAGGGTATTATCAGAACATTAAAAGCGCATTACCGGCAAGAAATGCCCAGCAGACTTTTAGAAAGTATGGAAGACATGAACGAACTGAGAAGTATGACCTTGCAAAAAAATTAATCTTCTTGATGCATTGCACTTACTAGCAATGTCGTGGAATCGAGTCTCAGAAGATACAACAAAGAATTGTTTACGTAGTGGAGGTTTTTCAATGAAACAAAGGAAACAAAGCGCCCCATAGAAAACATTGAAATTGCAAAAGACATGACAGCCAAGGAATTTGAAAGATGGTTGTTTTATAGAAGACAATATTCAAGTTAGTGATACAGTCAGAGGCTGAGATTTGTCAGTCCATTTCTGCAACAAACTCTGTTTCTAACATAGAACACATATCCGATGATGAAACTGAATTTTCTGCTGTAGACACCCCACCGACAGAAATGAGTTGAGCATCGCAGATATTACGCCTCGGAGTGCAGCAAAGATCGGATAACTTCCAGAAACATTACGAGCATGAACAATATATTAAAGAAATTCTTCAAAAAAAAAACCGAATAGACAATTTACCATTACTGAGTATTTTTAGCTTCATTGAGCTGTATGTATTTATGGGTATGTAGTATTTTTATTCATAATAATACATACATACTATGTACTATATAATGTTGCATTATGCCCTTTCTGTTGAGAAATTTTATCACTTTATTTTCCTGTACACCATTTCCCCTCATTGACATGCTGAATACAGTTTAAGACTTTAGTCGTTTAATGTTATCAGTCGGTTATTGTTAACAAACTGCCAGAGTTCGACAGTGATCACAATAAGCGGCGACTACTGTATATCACTTTTTGATAAATAAAGTATTTTCATTGATGTATTTATGTGCTTTTATAACACCTTGATTTTTTTACTGGTTATTTATCAAATGATGTACAAATTAAAACATGCATTTCATTATGTAAATTCACTAAAAATATAAAGAACTACAACAAAATGTTTATACATGTAGTGGGGTAGAAAATTTTTTTCTTAAAGGGCAAGAATGTCAAATTATTTTTCTCGGAGTTGTTAAACACATTAATGGCTACAAATAAGCACATTAGCTACAATTTATGAAAACATGGGTATGCTGCTCTACATTTTAAAAGGGAGAGGCATCCCTTTCTCTCTGCATGCATGTGTGTATGTGTCCTTCAAATATCTCAATCAACCCATACTGAAATACATGCTAAGACGGCAACATTTTCAAATCCAGGGCGATCTACTTCACAGTATTGTACGTAAAAACTGTTAGCACACACTGATAAACAGTTTCATGGTTCAGCTCTGAAATTTCCTCTTGTCACACCAATAAGAATATGCAGATTATGTTCTACTGCAAATCATAAATCTTAACTGACACTATTCTTTTTTTTTTTTTCAACCACAAATTATGAAATGAGAAGAGTTAATCATTTACTGAGGAGAGGGAGATGCAAACAATGGAATAATAATACTGACCTGCAGAAGCTAAAATAGTACATATCAAGGCATTTCTTAATGACCTCATGCGTTCATCTTCACAAATTATTGTGCGATATGACAGCTCATTATATCTTTGAGCTGCTTCAATGAATTTCCTTCGATAGTCCAGCACCCTTGCATAGCAGACCTAGAAATCAGTCATGCTCTTAAAATAATTTCAAAACACATAACATGATGGTTACCATTATTTCCAGCATAAAATTCAAAACATGTCACATGACAGTTACCATTCAATAATTTTAAAACACATAATACGATAAGTTACCATATTTCCAGCATAAAATTCCAAGCAGGGTACAATTTGTAAGAATAATAAACATATTAAAAAAGTTGAATAATCAACTGTAATGAATATCACAGTTGAACTTGAAATCATTTCCTATTTTTTTATTAAAAATTACATCTACAGAAGAAAAAAAATCTTTGGAACTTAAGATTTAAGTAGTCAGCCAGCAGCTAACTGGAGGCTTAGTTTTATTGGAAAAAATGAATATATGTACAGGACTGATAACCAAAAATGAAATACATGACAGTGTTCAAGAAAATCATTCACATACATTTGTTTACCAGACTCTATGCTCTTTATTTTTGGTTAGTATGTACTTAAATCTCAGAAATTCTCACTTTTCAAGAGATACCTGCAATAGCTAAAGTGTTCACCACATTTTGCCCAGTCTTTGTGCATTTATGTTATTCAATGAAATCCATTCCCATCAAATCTTGTATTTCTTAAAAGTTCTGTTCACTCCAATTTTTGCATTGCCCCCTTCTGAAGTAGCAGATCAACTTAGTGGAAACACCACTGTACGCTCTCTTCCAGAACACATACTGGGCCTAATTACCCCATAATTCTGTAGTTATTGGCATATTTTCACTGTATTCCACGTAATCACTTCCTTCAGAAAACTTGAAAATTTTCATCGTCCTGGAGCGAGAAACGAACCCGCACCTCCCAATTTCCGGTTGACCACTACACTACCCAGGACAAGGAAATTCCAAGCAACTGAACATAGACATCTAAGAACCTTCCCGCTCCAGGAAAATGAAATTTTTTTCAAGTTTTCTGAAGGAAGTGATTACATGGAATACAGTGAGAATATGCCAATGACTACAGAATTCTGGGGCCCAGTCTCTGTTCTGGAAGATAGCATTCAATGCCTACTATGTATTTATGAATAATTATTTCTTCGGGGAAATTCATTTCCCAATTGTATACCATTGTAAACTCTTTTGACTTCATTTTGAACAATATATTTAGTCATTAGCAAAAGGCTTAAGCTAGGTTTTTTTTTTTTTTTTAAAGTGCTCCCTTACGTGTACAGTGTTCAAACATTTAAAGATACATTCATTCTGTCCATTCTGTTCTCAAAATACACTGGATGAGGGAAAGTTATTTTTCTTTTCTTTACTGATTTTTTTTTGTGACATGTATAAAAATATATAACATATATTTTTAAGAACTGAATTAAAAAAATAACTCTTAATTTTAACTATCTCCTGCACACTTTTAGAAAATTAGAATTTAAGTTATAACTTCCACTAGCTGCTAGAAGTAAAATTTCACATTCAGAAGTCTCAGTACAATCTCATTTTTTTTTTCTGGCTACTCTTCCATTTGAGCAAATCAGAACACAACCTGGACCACTGGACCATGCTTTGATTGGAGTGACAAGTAAACAATACATAAGACAGTGAAACTTTTTTTTTTTTTTTTCATATTTAAAATTTGTAAGTTACAGAAAAATTTCTATCTTCATAAAAAAAAAAAAAAAAGCTTGTAGGTATCCTACAAAACTTACAAACTTCAGTGTGGCAAAAACTTCATTGAATGCAGTAATTACTGATTACCAGTTGTTCCCACTAACCATGTACAAGCAGATGTCCAAGAAGGAAGAGAAGACTGCAATTATGTTACCACAAGTGTCTAATGGGCAACTTCCACAGAAGGTGCCCATCTCTTTTACTGTATTTGTGAGATAGCGTTTGGCTGGGCACGTTAGAATGGCCCTATCAGGAGAGTTCTGCCTAGAACCCCCTCCCCCTCTCCCCCTACAATGAGACAGCATAGCATCACTGCATTAGAGGTAAAACTGAGAACATTTTACAAAGAAAAATCACTGGAAAACTGTTCATACTACCTAATTATTTCTATCAACAGTTTTACATATCTAGGAAGCACAATACAAAGAGACTGACTGAGTTCCCACTCTTTCTCTCACAAAGAATAAACATTTTTAAAGCACTCACAAGCTCCTCCCCCATTTTTTTTAAAGAATCTTACAAACTGTGTGCGCAAGAACATGTGAACAAATATACTTTTACACACAACTTAAATATGCAAATTGAGGTATGCTGTGAAGTTTATAATAGTTTTTCATGTAATTGAAGTTTGTGGAAGTAATAAATTAGAACTTATGCAATTTAAAAGAGAGTTCTGCACATCAAATCAGTTTTTCCCATCCAACAGAATAATCACATATGAACTAAACAGTACACGAATTGTAAAATTGTAGTTAAAGTTGAGTTCATGATTGGAATTGTGCACATAATCAGCACAGTGTTTAAATTGCAAAATCAAAGTCAACATTACAAGTTCAAGATTTCGGTTTTGCACTTAATTTTCTCATGTCATCGACATCATCATTGTCAACCATTATCAATCCACTGCTGGACGAAGGTCTCCCCAAGTTTCCTCCACAACGGTCTGTCTTGTGCCAGTCTCCTCCATGTCACTCCCGCATACTTTCGAATTTCATCCACCCATCTCCCATGTGGTCTTCTTCTGGGTCTTTTCCTGTCCCTTGGAATCCAATCTAAAATTTCGGCTGTCCGTCGATGGTCTGTCCTTCTGGCAGTATGTCCAGCCCATTGCCATTTCAGGGATTAAACTCTGATCATGATGTCTTCCCCTCTTGTCATTTTTCGGATCCACGAGTTCCTCTTCTTATCTCTTCTGGTTACACCAACCATGCACCTCTCCATGCTGCTTTGAGTTGTCTGCAGCCTTTGTATGTCTCTTTTTGTTAAGGTCCACGTCTCTGCACCATACGTAAGCACTGGAAGGATGCATTGATCAAACACTTTTCTTTTAAGACATAATGGCATATTGCTCTTGAAAATTATGCTGTTTCTTCCAAAAGCTCTCCAGGCAAGTTTTGTGCGCTGATTAATTTCTTCATCAATGTGACCCTCACTTGATATCTGCTGTCCAAGATAAACGTATGTGTCTGCTATCTCCAGCTTTTCTCCATCAATCGATAAATCTTCATTTCTTGTAAAAGCATTGAACATCAATTGTCTTCTGAAAGTTCATTTTTAATCCTACTTCTTTACTCTTGTCAGCAAGTTCCTGGATCATACTCTGCAGCTCTGATGGGGTAGTTGCAAAAATGACTACGTCATCAGCAAAACGAAGGTGGGTTAGATAATCTCCATTAATCTTTATCCCTTTGTTTTCCCAGTTCAGTGATTGAAAGACATTTTCCAATGTGACATTAAAGAGCTTCGGAGATATGGTGTCACTTTGTATCACTCCCTTTCCAATTTTTATGTGTGTTGTATTTTCAAATAGCCGAATCTTTGCACTTGCATTTTCATAGATGTTATTAATAATATTAATGTTTGCATCTTCAATACCACAGGATTTCAGAGCCATTGTAACTGCTGATGGTTTCACCGAATCAAAAGCTTTTTCATAATCGAATAAAGCCATGCACAATGGAAGTTCATATTCCCTTGCTCTTTCAATTAGTTCTCTCAGTACGTGGATATGATCTATTGTGCTGTAGCCATTCCTGAATCCAGCTTGTTCTCTCGGTTGAGCCATGTCCAGTGTTACCTTCAAATGATGTGAAAGAACTTTTGGTGTGAAAGAACTTTAGTGAAGATTTTATAAACCACTGATAGGAGGCTGATATGTCTGTAGTTCCTGAGATCCTTAATGTCACATTTTTTATGTAGCAGGATCATTGTAGCATTGTTCCAATCCTCAGGAATCTTCCGTTCATTAAGGCATCGAGTGAAAATTTGGACGAGTACTGTTTCGATTTCTCCAATTGCTTCTTGTATGATGTCTACGGTAATTCCATCTTCTTCTGGAGCTTTTCCCCGCTTCATGTTCTTGATTGCATGTGCAACTTCTACTGGGAGGACTGGAAGAACTCTGGCACTGGTACCTTTCATGATGTTTGGAGTACTTGCATCATCCCTTTCATATAATTTGGAGTAGAAATCTTTCACTCTTGTCAAAATTTCGCCTCTATTTCTTGTTACAGAACCACCTTCTTTTCTCAGTGCCATAATCTGTTTTCTTCCCTTACTGAGATGTCCCTTTGCTATCTTTAGGCTTTGGTTCTTTTCAATTGCTTTCTCACTAGTTCACAGTTGAATTTCCTTACGTCTTCAGTGATACTTTTCCGTACTGTCTTGCATAGCTCTATATATTCCACTTTGGAAGTCACATCTTCTTTAGTTGTCCTCATCTCTTCTTTTTTGCATCAACATTTTGGTTTTTCCTGATAAATTGTTCACATGCAACTTGTTCTTAGACCCAGCTAATTTTGTTGCTGTTTCCATAAAAGCTTTGGTTACTTTTTTGTTAACTTCAGAAATATCCACTTCTTCCAATGTTAGGCCTTCTAAAGCAGAGAATCTGTTCTTCAGTTCCAACTTGAAGGTATTATGGTGTTTTTTAAGGTTGGTTATGTCAATATATTTTGTTTGTCTTATGAGCTTGCCACGTTCGAGTTTAGTGTTGAGGTGCATCTTACATCTCACCAATCTATGGTCACTACATGGGTTGAACTTGTTTAGCACAATGCAGTCTTCTATGACGAATTTTTTGTAACACATAATAAAATCAATTTCACTTGTCGTCCCATTTGGATGTCTCCATGTCCATTTCCTGTGTTGTTTTTTCTTGAAAAAGTAGTTCAAGATGAAAAACCCTTCTGCCTCTGCAAACTCAACGAGAGTATTTCCAGGCTGGTTTCTGTTGCCGTAACCGAATTTACCTACTAAAGTTTCATTCTGCTGCCATTGCCCTATTTTTGCATTGAAATCTCCCATAATTATCTTCAAGTGCTGCTTACCTTTATTATTTAGATGACAAATTTTCTAATAAAATTCTTCAATTTCTTCTTCAGGATGACTTGTGGTGGGTGCATAAGTTTGAATAATCTGAGCCCGGTATCTTCTCGAGAGTTGGATAACGAGTCGTGCAGCTCTGTCAGAGGAACTTTCAACTTCTACAACTTTATCCTTCAGTTTCTTGTTTATTATAAATCCAACACCACTAGTTCTCCCAGTATCTGTCCCACGATAGTAGAAGATATGTCCACTTTTCAGTTCAATGAGATCTTCTCCTTTTCTTCTTACCTCACTTAGCCCGACGATGTCCCACTTGATCCTTTGTAGTTCCTCTTCCAATTCAAGAAGCCTTGAATCAGAAGATAGGGAGCGTCCATTATACGTAGCCAAGGTGAGCATCAGATGGCAGCCTAGTCCGGTCCTCCGGGGATTCTTAGCACCCTCTGCCTTCATGTCGCACTGGCCGCTGCCTTGGCCAGGTACATTCCAGCTGCCGGAGACTGCGGGCCAAGATTTAAGTTGTGGAGTCATTTTGGAGGGGTTTGGCCATAACTCACCACGCTGGCCAAGCGGGTTGGTGAGTGTGGGATAGCATTTCCTCTAATTCCGATGGTATAGTTATACCGCTATTGGCGGTCGTGAGAGCCCCTTTAGTGGGAACAGGATGCACCACGAGAAGGCGGGTTTGACATTTGTCAAGGAGAGGCTGTGATGTTACGCATCACCTGACCTTACATCCCATTTCTCATGTATAACTCGGTATATATAATTTTTCTCATGGTATAAAATTGTTATTTAAAAAGGGGAAACACAAAAGTGAAATACTGGTATCAAGAGATGGTGATGGGGCTTGTCAGGTGGAATCTGCTGATTGTATTTGCTTTAGTCGGGATCCTTCACATTTTTGAGCAAAATACTTATTTCATACGGTGACATATTCTCTCACAGGCTTTCACCTTATGTCACGTGACATCATCATCAACATAGCCTACCAACAGCAGAAGTTCTAGGCACCACATTGTAACTTCTGGATTTTGTGCAGAATTGAAGAAATACATCCTTTTTGCCATTTTTGGCAAAAAATAAGGACTTCTAGGCACCTAAAAAATAAACACATTTTAAGGACTTTTAAGCGTTTATAAGGACTATGAGATACCTGATTGAAGGTCTAAACATAATATAAAAAATAGAATTACAAAGACATAACTAAACCCTCTATGGAGTGACAATGAAATATCAATCAAGACTCATACAAGGTTAACAGATGCTTTGGCCAGCTCCATCCTATTTTATGGCAGTGAGACCTGGACAATACTTATGGACTACTGGCATTTGAGATGAGATCCTAATAATAGCTTCCGAGCATTCCATCAACAGACCACATTATAAATGTCAGGAATAAAAGAGATGGAACAAAATGGGGAAAAGAGACAACATCCGGACAACGGTAAGTCAGCTGAGAAGGTTTGGTCACTTGGACAAAACAGATGGCATCCCCAAACAAATACTGACAGGACTCGCATCTGAATCAAGACCGAGAACCAAACAGTGTAACAACACTGTAATGTTCTCCCTGGAAAACTGCTTTAGCCAGGTGGCGCTTTAGTGTTCCTTCCTGCATTCTGTGATAACCCAGAGAAGAACCAGGAGGCTGATCACAGATTTTTACTTTATTTCTAAATATGTTGGGAATTGTACCCTCCAAGAACAGAAATAAATAAAAAAAAATACTACAGAGTGATAACAAAACAAGGGAGTAAAATGAATAATTACAATATTTAACTTCAGAGACTGTAGCAGGGTGTGTGCATATTTTCATGCCTTCACTTGTGGAATAGGTTGAGAGTCCATAGGTTAAATATCTTCCTCTCTCTATCTAGAGAAAATCAACTAGTTAAAAGCCTTAATCTCTGCTGCTACTAAAGCTTCTTTGTCAGCTAGACAGACAAAAGGTTCTTTCAGTTGGACCTCAATGCAAAGTTGACTTGCCTCTACAAACAGATTTGTTGAAATCATGCATTATGTTACATAACATTAAAAACTACATAACAGAATTAAAAAATAAATAAAACTAGGAATAATAAATTTCATGAGTTCAATTAAAAATAATGCTCCATACTATTTATTTGTGTGAGCTGGTGGCCCATCCAGCCTGTAGAAGGTCCTAGGGAGGCCACTACATTACCAGATGGACTGGAGTCACTATAGACCTGATGGATACACGCAGAGACAAGGAGAAATAGGGCAGTTTTCTAAGAACTATTAACTATCAGTGCCCCAATGATTCTTATGAAGACTAAGGGAGCAAGAAGATTTGACTCCACCCTTCAAACAAACAAAAACAAAACTTTATTTTGTATTGCCTATTATCTTAACAGAAATGAAATTACTTGAACAGACATAAATCAGTTAACTTTGCAAGCAGTCGAAATAAGTGGTACATGACCTACATTTATTATTTGCCTGTAGAGTTACTGATAGCATATTTAACTTGAACTTCAGAAAGAAATATTTCTGCCTTCCTTGTCCAGATGGAGAGAAGACCTTGACGGAAATTGTTTGCTTGACTATACTTAAAAAAAAAAAAAAGTGCAAAAGAAAGAAAAAAAAGAAAAAGTGGTGCATGAAATGGTACAGCCACCGTGCTCACCTTAGAAATTTTACACTTCTACTTCCCAAGCCATTATACTGTATAAACTATAAACCTTAGCCCAAACCATCACAACTGAAATTGGGAGACTACATCTTTGGAGATAGCAATCTATCAAAATATACTGCTGGCTCAACAACCATTAAGAATTTGAACATATTTTTTTCTCTCTCTAATAACAAAAAATTATGACTATTTCAAATATATATAACTGTCCTGCTTTATAATTATGAACCTCATCTGTCATTTACTGCTCACACAGTCATTTCACCAACATCCTGTTTGAATGGAAGTAATGTGAAATATCATTATTGGCATATAGGTGTCATATAATTTGTTTCTTATGTAGCCAACCTTCAGAAAACTTAAAAACTACACACATTGTCCAGGAATGGAAAATCAAACTCACACCTCCCAATTATGTTCAATCATGTCACAATTATTACTGAAGAAATAATTGTGAAGAATTATTTCTTCAGTTTCCCATTGATACTTATGATCTGAAATGTAGGTATGTGACCTTTATCCAAAGGGTCGTCAACGCTATGATGATGCATTGGATTGCTTCAAATTTCTAAGCTACAAATGCTAATGCTAGTTTCAGTTGCTTGGAACTCATCATCCTATGTGGTGCAATAGTAACATGTGGGAATGGAAATTGTGAGATGTGGGTTTGATTCCCACTCTAGGAGGATGCAATTTTCAGGTTTTCTGAAGAGATGGCTACATAGGAAACAGTGAAAAATATGGTATTTATGTGCCAATTATGACATTTGCATGTGCCTTCCATGTAATTGTGAAGAATTATTTCCTCAGGGTGATTTGTTAAACAAATACAACCAATGCTACTACTTACATATGCAAAGTAGCCCATTGTTCCACTTCATACATTTCAGGCACGTAGAGTTTGCTCAATTACAGGGTGGCTACAAAATCATGAACAAAAAAATTCCCTGACTTTTCCAGGTTTTCCAGGTGAAAATGCACTTTTTTCCCTGACCACTGCATACAAACCAGAAAAGTTAATGAATACAAAGGCAAATAATAAAAACACTTTTTTACTTATATTTTTACAAATGAAGTCAACTCTTGATAACTCTTAACTTTGATAACACTGAATTTGTGATAACTAAAAAAAAAAAAAGTAAAATTCCTTGCAAGTGCCCTAGGCACATAATGAAGCTACAGTCTTGATAAGTCAAAAGAATTTTAGTGGCCGACGTGATAACTCAAAATATTCTTGTTTAAAAATAAAAAAATATCCCATAAAATGCAAACATCATAAGGATTTGATGCACAACTCATTCATGACAATAGACAACAAAAGCAAACATTCCATGCTGACCACTTTAACCTTGGAAAGTGACCTCCCTCTGAAATAATTCTGCCACCACTCAGCCAGGGACAGACTGCAACTACACTCCTTGCAGCACATCTTCAATTTCCACTAATAAGTAATCAAAATGTCATCTTTAATTAACATTCAAAAATAATTTCAGACTGGCATCTTACCATTCGACCTAATAGACAGATGGTGTTCAGCAGCACTTTTTGTTAATTTTATGTTGCATATTCTTGTTCTGAACAAATTCAAGCTTTGTTTCATAAAACTTATTTTTCTAAACTTGTGGCTTCAAATCACAAGTTGAACACATTGTCCTTTGCTGATAAAATTAGTTATTAAAGATGTTGAAGGCAGCAAAAAAAAAAAAAAAAAAAAAATTGTACAGCATTTTGTAATACTGGAAAGCACAATGCCTACAATTCTAAAGAAAAAAAAAGTGAAAAGCGCAGAGTATTAGAATATTTGAGGAATGCTTAATGGAAATGAAATATGTATTCAGTGTAGAGATAAAAATCAGAATTCCACAATGCTTGACAGACAGGAAATCCAAGAAAGTGAACATGCAGTGCACGAACCTCCACTTACCATATGATCATACTGCCTCTAAAATTGCAGTTTACAACAAGGTGAGACCGAAGGAGGGGGGGGGGGGAAGCTGAACATTTTAACTGGTGAAAAATCAAAACAGACAGCAAGAATGCAGACTACTGTTAGTCTGTCCTTTGTTGACTCTGCAACTGCACAGCATTGATTGCTTAATTTTTTCTTTCTGCTGCTATCATTCTCTCCCTACTTCTTCATTGTCTCTTTTCTTGATTTTTGTGCTCTCTGATAATAACCATCAGCCTGAGGACCGAGCATGACCGCATGATATCAAAGCTTCAACTATTTCAGATAAATGGTGTAACTTTGGGAATATTAATACTTTTGAACACCATGCATTAATTTTTACAAATTTTCCAACTTCGTCACTTCCGTTTTCAGAAATTTCCTTCTTCCCTTATTAAGATTAAATGCAACAAAAACTTAAGGGGTGGGGGATATTTAACAAGGCTGGAGAGTGGGAACATCACGGGGGGGGGGGAAGGATTACGGGAATTCCGTCTGACTTCCGGTTTTGGAAATTTTTCTCCTATTTTCAAGGTGAAATGCAAAAATTTATGCAGTAAAATATTACTAAAAAATACTGGATACAGGCAACATCGCGAGAGAATAGAAATTACGATTACGGAAAAAATCTGTACTCCGTCGACTTTCCGTTTTCGAAAGTTTCGTAAAGATGGAATTCCGTCCTCCGACAAACATCTACCCCCCCCCCACACGATTCTGTTTACTTGTGCATCGATCTCCTGAGAGTGGCCAACATAACGAAAAAGGCGGAAATTCTTGAATTCGCGGAAGAACCTCAAACCTGAAGATTAGGAGGCAATTTTCGCGGCGTCTAAATTCCGTTTCCACAAATTCTTGCCTACAGTTTCAAGCTGAAATACGAACATATATGCCATAAAATGATATTTTACAATAATATTGACGCAAACGCAGCATCAGGAGAAAAAAATTACGATTTACGATTAGGGCAAATTCTTTTTACTCCTTTTAACTACTGTTTTCGAAAGCTCTGAAACACGAAATACCGTCCCCAGACGGAAAATGACCCAACCCCCAATTTCTCTTCAGTTTTGCATCAATCATGACAGCGATCTAAAAAAAAAAAAAGAAAAACCCAACGGAGAATTCAGCGAATCCGCTTAAGAATCTTATGTATGTCATAAAATAATAGCAAAATATTTTTTTTAAACAAATGAAAATTCGTAGAATCCGTAGTTAGACAACTAAATCGGTAGAAAATACGAACATTCCGTGGTAATTGGAATGCATAAACAGTCGCATAATCGGCACCACATGATCACACCTATCATGTTAATCGTGAATCGCAATTTCTGACAGAAAACTGCGATTCACAGGACCGACTCAGAAATCCAAAGATGCAAGAAAAAAATGATCGTCTTATTGAAACAGTAACTGTCATTTTGAAGTACTTTTGTGTTACTTTTAAGTAAAAAAAGAACTAAAATATCCGTTGAAATTGTGGACAGTCCATAGCTTTGTCTTATTTCTGAAAAGTTTTTTTCGGTATTCAGTTTAAACGTAAACTAAAACAATCTGCGCACCAAAACTAGGCGATGCGATTCGCATAATGGCTACATGCTACGGAATAGCTCTGCGCGATTCCCGAGAGTCACAGGTTCTCACACCGCGTAAGCTTCCGCACGCGCAAATAGTAACGCCTCCTTGCGTCATATTTTCTGTCAAAATACTTCTAAGAAAAAATATATATTCTTACAATCTCTTTGCAGTCTTGTATCTCGCTGTTACGTTATATTTTTTTCTGTTACCGCATTTATGGTACTTTCCCAATAACACCACCTCTCCTGACAATTACCTCGCGGACTTTTTAAAACGACACACACATTTTTTTTTTTTACCAGTGTCCGCAGCACCTAAATTCATAACCTTTTAATAGATAATCTATGGATTACACAACAGAAATTACGGCATTTACTGCAATATATTACGAAATCTTGACTAAGAAGAAAATTAGGCACCATGGCCAGAATTTTAGGCTCCTGGGCGACCTGGCGCAAGGAATTTGTCTAGGAGCCCTGGACATACCGATAACAGAAGCACAATCTTTTTTTACAAAAGACGTGCTAAAAAGACAAAGCTTACAAAATTTGCTGAAAACCCGGCTGGTCTTGCGCAAAGGATGTCTCCTCACTCAAGGTCACTCCTAAAGCCGAACCCGAGGAAATGCGAAGCGTACATAACATCGCGATCTCCGATATCGAACTTTTGTACCCAAACAATTAGAAGGAAAAAGAAATAATGCACACAGCGGGCATAAGTCCGATGCAAAAGGTGCTTCAAAACACACAAAGTACATAATTTATACTATTACACTTCATAAATAAAAGAGAAAATACGACCTATAAACATGAATTAAAAACAATCTGATTCCGAAATTGTTTTCTTCCTTTTTTTTTTAAACACATTATTATATCTCTTTTCGATTTTTTTTATCGTGTGTGCACACATAATTCAGTCTGAATGATGTATATTTACAACAACATGAAGCCATCCCAGAAACATCGTGCTGGCATTACGGGCAGATGCGGAATTGTGGATTGATTGAACAAGGGTGCGTTGGAGCCCGAGTCAAAGAAAGCATGGCCATTTAGACGATAAAACTACATCATTTTAATGAAATATTATGCAGACATAAAACTCGCAAATATATTTGGCTAAAACAACATCCAATGTTTTATTATTTTATCGCTGGCAAGATGAGCTAGGACGACGGAAATAAAAATTCCTGACTTCGTTTGATTTGCCATAAATTTCCCGACTTTTCCTGATTTTCCATATTTTCCAGGTCTGTCGCCACCCTGAATTATCATCTTGCCGGACGAGAGGATCGACGCTTCATCTTATTCTTATTCAGTATTGACACTTGAAACACCATAAACAATGCAATCTCTTGTTAACCTCAAAAATGTACAAGTTATATTGAACTGAATGAATTGAGTGATCACAAATTAATACCAACGGAAATTCACACACCTTAAAAATGCATTAAAACCTGATAAACCTCAACTTAAAAACATATGTACAACAGTAGAAGTCATGCCTTCGATTGAAACTTTTAGGATATCAACTGTCCTTCGTATCACCAATGACCCCGAAGACTTTAAAATACGAACATAAGACACATACAAAAAGTAATTGAAATATATTTTGAATACACTGCATCCAGACTTTAAACTATCAAAGAAAATTACACCATACAAACTAAAATACTGTGCACAAATTAATTGAACAAAACATATAAAACCTTGCAGTAAAGGCTTTGAAAACTCAAACAAAAAAACATTTACGAAGTTAGAAAACATGTCTTCATTAAATCCACAGAAAATTTGCATAAACCACGCCCTCCAAACTGCTATGACTTCGAAGACTTTAAAATGCGAACACACTACTGTATATTAAAAGCAAATGAAGTACCTTTAAGAAACATTTCATCCACAAATACAATATCGAAAACATTACCCATACGAACCAAAGACTATGTACAAACTAATTGAATGATATCAACAAAAACTTTTGCAACCAAAAACCTCATACTCAACTGCACTTATGCCTGAAATATCGACGTCCTACTACTAAGACGTTTTCTTTAAAATGCATCAAATACAAATCACGGGAAATGTGCGGAAAATTCATTTAAAGAACTAGACATCAACTCCTTCCAACCAGCGAGCCAACTTTGAACGTTTTCGTCCAACCTTTGGACATCTTCCAAGCGTATCAAGCAGGGTCACGATCTTGCTACCGATCCAATAGCTGAAGCAAACGGAGGTGGCATCATCCATGAAATATAGAAGTATCTGAATTCTCAATTTTAAATCAAGCTAACATTTTCTAGAAAATGTTTTACATGATTTAAAATTGAGAACTTCAGATACTTACTTCTATATTTCATAGATGGCACCACCTCTGTTTACTTCAGCTATTGGATCGGTAGCAGGATCGTGACCCTGCTTGATACGCTCGACACAAACGCTTGGTAGCTGACCAGCGTGTAACAACTGCTTTCTGAAGATGTCCAAAGGTTGGATGAAAACGTTCAAAGTCGGCTTGCTGGTTAGGAGGAGTTGATGCCGAGTTCTTAAATGAATTTTTTGCACGTTTCCCATGGTTTGTACTTAATGCATTTTAAAGAAAACATCTTAGTAGTAGGGCATCAATATTTCAGGCATAAGTGCAATTGAGTATGAGGTTTTTGGTTGCAAATTTTTTTGTTGATATCATTCAATTAGTTTGTACATAGTCTTTGGTTCGTATGGGTAATGTTTTCAATATTGTACTTGTGGACGAAATGTTTCTTAACGGTCCTTCATTTGCTTTTAATTTACAGTAGTGTGTTCGCATTTTAAAGTCTTCGAAGTTGTAGCGATTTGGAAGGCGTAGTTTATGCAAATTTTCTGTGGATTCAATGAAGACATGCTTTCTAACTTCGTAAATGCTTTTGTTTGAGTTTTCAAAGCCTTTACTGCAAGGTTTTATGTTTTGTTCAATTAATTTGTGCACAGTATTTTAGTTTGTATGGTGTAATGTTTTTCATAGTTTAAAGTCTGGATGCAGTGAAAACACTGCATCCAGACTTTAAACTATGAAGAACATTCCACCATACAAACTAAATGTATTTCAGTTACTTTTGCATGTGTCTTATGTTCGTATTTTAAAGTCTTCAAGGTCGTTGGAGATACAAAGGGACGGTTGATATCCTAAAAGTTTCAATTGAAGGCATGACTTTTACCGTTGTACATATGTTTTTAAGTTGAGTTTTATCAGGTTTTAATGCATTTTTAAGGTGTGTGAATTTTCGTCTGTATTAATTTGTGAGGACTCAATTCATTCAGCTCAATATAACTTGTACGTTTTTGAGGTTAACAAGAGATTGCATTGTGTTTGGTGTTTTAAGTGTCAATACTGGATGAGAATAAGATGAAACGTCGATCCTCTCGTCCGGCAAGATGATTATTGAGCAAACTCTACATGCCTAAAATGTAAGAAGTGGAACAATGGGCTATGTTGCATATGTAAGTAGTATCATTGGTTGTATTTGTTTAACTATACTGAGCATGTTTTTAGCGAAGTATTTGCACGGGCTTTCGAGTTTAAGCTGTACATTGCACGTTGTAAAGGGTGATTTGTTTCTCACTGATGTCAGCAGAAGAACTGTAAATATGAAATAAAACCTACCACGCCCAGTCCTGCAAATTAACCATTGTTGATTATTGGCAATATTGCTTACCGTTATTGTGAATATTCCAATCCAGAAGACAATATTTACATTAACATATAAACATTAAACATTTATTGTTCATCACATTGTTCATGGAATTTATTATAGCTCTCCAATGTGACCTCCAACATATAATACACCATAAAAGTTATTCATATCGACATAATATGCAGCACACTCTGAAATACATAAAAAAAGAAGTACCCTACCTACAATGTGTATGAATATGTCCAAATATCATCCGCGGCTAAAGTCTTATGTAGGTCAATTCGAATATTCTACTGCCTTTCAACACTAAGTAAAGCTTGTTGTGAGACATTGTATTCCATGCATATGCAGTCCACCCACTGGACCAAGTCAAAATTCAAAACATAAAGCACAATAAACAACCATAAGATAAAATACACGAACATATTAAAAAAGGGGGACCAAGAGTGAAACGAAGTTTAAGCAGACGGACGGTCACAGTCGTCAAGCCATATCTCACCAGACCGGTTTCAGCATGTTTTATGCTATCTTCAGTGGTACTTCCAGTAGTGATTCCTCATAGTATAAACGTGCACACATCAATACTGAATTCATCCGACATGGAGGCCACACCCTTGGTTATCTGAACAAAAAGCATCCTGGGATCATTAGAACAACACCCAAGGTGCATCTATGGTGAGATCAAGGCCTTATTTTCATTTGGGTTGTCAATTCTGTCATTCTGTACTTTCCTTCTTTTACCATAATAACGTGTCTTCTTCATTATCTCTTCAATTTCGATCAAATACTTCCAGATGTATGGTAATTCCATTGGTGCATTATTGCTACAATTCCTATTTTACGTTTTCGCTGATTTCCATAGGAAGTAGAAGGTGGAAAGGTATGAATTGGCTTTTTGGAAAGACAGGAAGACTTTCTGGAAATACATAAGAATGAGGAAAAATAGGGGAAACAAAGTTGTAAGCTTTGTTAAGAATAGGGGCGGGGAAATAATATGGCAGCCCAATGAGTTAAGTGAAAGATGGGGTGAATACTTCTGCGAGTTATTAGATCAGGAAAGCAAAGGGGACTCTGAGGCAGAAGCAGATGATGTCACAGTGAAGGATGGAATCACAGGAGGGATCTCAAGAGAAGAGGTGTGTAAAGCTCTAAAATTTCTTCAGAATGGTAAGGCTCTGGGAGTTGATGGTATAACTGCCGAGATGTTGAAAAATGGTGACTCTGTAATTGACTGGTTAACTGAAATTTGCCAGTTGTGCTAGGAGATATGAATGGTCTCTCGGAATTGGAAGGATGCTATCATTGTTTCCTTGTATAAGGGAAAATGTGATCAGGCTGACTGCAAGAACTATTCTGGTATTAGCCTACTGAGTGTGCCACAGAAAGTGTTTGGTAAGGTGGTTATTGAAAAAGTACGGGGTCTTACATCAGAGAAACTGTGGGATGTTCAGAGTGGTTTTATGCCTGGTAAAGACTGCACTAACCAACTTTTTGCACAGCGCATGATGAGATTGAAAAGTATCTGGCTGTTCGTAAGAAAGTTCTTGTTGCCTTCATAGATTTAGAGAAAGCTTACGACCAAGTAAATAAGACAACTTTGTGAAAGGTATTGAATGAATATGGTGTTACTGGGAATCTACTTAATAGTGTTAAAGCCATGTATGCTGGCAGCAGAGCTTGTGTACGAGTGAATGGTGTTTTATCTAAATGGTTCTCTATTGGTGCCGGAATCAGACAAGGTTGTGCAATGTCACCATGGCTGTTTAATATATTTATGGATGCGTGCATACGTGATGCCAAAATAAATAATACTGGTTTGTCTTGGCGATATGTGTGTGTGTAGACTGCTGTATGCTGATGACACTGTCCTGTTGGCAGAGAGCAAAAGTGAGTGGCAGATTATGTTGTCCCGGATGTATGAAGTTTGCATGAAATTCAAACTGAGTATAAATAAGGGCAAAACTAAAGTTATGGTTTTTGAGAGAGGAACTGGTAGCACTGAATGTAATATAAGTGTAAATGGCACAGTTATTGACCAGGTGAGCGAGTTTGTGTATTTAGGAAGCATATTTGACAGAGTGAACAAATTGGATGGTGAAATTAGTAAGCGAGTGAATTCTTCATTGAAAGACATGGCTGCTCTCGAAGGTTTCCACAGGAATGATGGGTTCTCAAGAGTCCTGCTTGGCTGTGTATGAAAGTGCAGTTGTTCCTACTCTGATGTATGGCAGTGAAACCTGGATACTACAGAAGAAACATAGGAGTCATTTGTGTGCTGGAGAAATGCAACCAATACTTACTGGGGAGGGCAAGACACGTTATTGTGTGAGGAATGAAGATGTGTTGCAGTTGTGTGATGTGAAGCAAGATGTTGTTAGCAAAGTGCAGACTAATATGCTTTGGTGGTTTGGCCATGTTGAAAGAATGAGTGATGAGATGCTTACTAAGAAGATCTTTTTAGCCCAAGTAGCAGGAAGGAAAGACAGAGGAAGGCCAAGGAAGTCATGGGAGAATCAGATTCAGGAGTGTCTGCATGAGAAAAAGATTATGAAGTATAGACGGTCTTGTGTATGGCGTGTGATGGATGTCAGTGAAGCCCGAGTTGTTTGTCAAGATCGCTGTAAATGGAGAAGTTTGACACAGCAACAGTAAGTAAAAATTATCTGGTAGTTTGTATTTTTTTTTGGAACTAACCTTTGAATCTCAGAGAACAGCTTAGTGATATGTATGTATGTATGATTACAGCAGCTTCCGAAATCAATTGCTGGTCATATTTTTTGTGTGATGTTATTAATTTGATGTTTGACCAGTCCGGTGATAAATTATTTTCGAAGCAATATTGCATCAGAGAGGTCTTCATCTCTCATTTGTAATAATTTGAAATATGTTCTTCCAACCTGCATTGCAATAGTCTTTTGGTACATACATACATACATACATATCACTAAGCTGTTCTCTGAGATTCAGAGGTTAGCTCCAAAAAGAAATACAAACTTCCAGATATTTTACTTATTGTTGTCGTATCAAACTTCGCCATTTACAGCGATTTTGACAGACAACTTGTGCTTCACTGATATCCATTACACGCCTTACACAAGATCTTTTATACTTCATACTCATAATCTTTTTCTCATGCAGACACTCCTGAATCTGATCCACCCATGTCTTCCTTGGCCTTCCCTTCCTGCCACTTGGGTTGAAAATATTTTCTTAGTAAGCATTTCATCACTCATTCTTTCAGCATGGCCAAACCACCGAAGCATATTGGTCTCCACCTTGCTAACAACATTTTGCTTTACATCACACAACTGCAATACATCTTCATTCCTCACACAATCAGATCGTGTCTTGCCACAAACCCCACATAAGTAACGCATTTCTCCAGCACACAAACGACTCCTATGCTTCTTCTGCAGTACCCAGGTTTCACTGCCATACATCAGAGTAGGAACAATTACTGTTTCATACACAGCCATGCGGGACTCTCTAGAGAACATCCTTCCAATCCCGAGGGACCATTCCTAACTCCCAGCACAACTGGCAAAAATTTCAGTTAACCAGTCAATTATAGAGTCACCACCATATTTCAACATCTCTGCAGTTATGCCATCAACTCCTGGAGCCTTACCATTCTGAAGAGATTTTAGAGCTTTACACACTTCTTTTCTTGAGATCCCTCCTGTGCTTTCATCCCTCATTGTGACATCATCTGCATCTGTCTTAGAATCATCTTTGCTTTCCTGATCTAATAACTCACAGAAGTCTTCACCCCATCTGTCACTTAACTTATTGGGCTCCCATATCATTTCCCCAATCTCATTCTTCAAACAACTTACAACTTTGTTTCCCCTATTTTTCCTGAGTCTCATGTACTTCCAGAAGGACTTCCTATCTTTCCAAAAAGCCAGTTCATGCCTTTCCACTTTCTCCTTCCTATCTTTTGCCTTACTGTGGCGAAGCAGCTTAGCTGCTTTACGCTTCTTACAGCGATATTCATCCACAGAGACTCTACCTTGCAACATCCTCAAATAGGCTTCCTTCTTTCTCTTTACTGCCTCTTCAATCTCACTATTCCACCAAGCATCACCTGTATTGTTACCCACTATTGTGGTGCCACAGACCTCTTTAGCAGCAGTGACAACACAGTTCTTAAAACATTCCCACTTCTTTTCTACATCCCTCTCACCAGACTTCAGATACTTCAGTTGTTCTCTGAGTAAGTCAGAATACCGCTGATGATCTTCAAGGAGCCTATCAACCTTTATTCTTTCTATCCTGGGTCTTTTCCTATTCCTTTTCCTCCAACCAACATTAAGTTTCACTCGTGACACTACCAAGTAATGATCAGAACCAACATCCGCACCTCTCATCACACGGGTGTCAACAACTAAGTGTTTCAAAGCTGATCGTAGACAACAAAATCTATCATACTCTTTTGACCAAGAGTACGATTTTCCCAAGTATATGTGTGGATATACTTGTGGTTGAAAAATGTATTAGATACACACAAACCATTCTCAATGCAGAGTTCAATTAATCTTTCACCATTATCATTCACACAAGGATCATTAAACTTACCCAGAACATTGTCAGAAATTGCATTCTGCACACCTACTCTAGCATTGAAATCCCTTGCTATTATAACTTTTTCTTTAGCACCAAACTGGCTCAAAACAGCTTTTAGCTCATTCCAGAAATCTTCTTTCTTATCAGAAGGTTCCGAGTCACAAGGAGCATACACTACAACAATTACAATTCTCTGAAGTTTCACTTTCAAACGAATCCAGAGAATTCTCTCACTTATTCAATTATAATGATTCAAGTTGTTCTTCATCTTTTCACTTAAAATCACACCTACACCAGCCTGTCCTCTCATATTATCCAATACTCCAGACCACACACTCACCATGCCATTCACTTCTTCTACCCCAATTTCTTTTTTTTGGTTTCACTTACACACAGCACATCCAGTCTATACTTATTCATCTCCTCAATCACCTCACTTATCTTGCCATTTATACCTCTAGTATTCCATACACCAATCTTACATTCACTCAGCCGAGATCTCTTTCTCATATGCCGTTTACAAAGTCCAGGTCGATTCCGTGGTGGACCGTCCTTCTCAAGTGTGGTAGGTCCACCATATCCCACACTTGAGTCATTCTTAATATTTCTTTTTGTCTTTTTAATCAGGTAAGTACATCAGTGTGGGGGATTAGCCCACAGCTGAGGGTTCCAGTTGGCCATTCAACCTAAGGATTCTGGAACAAAACCCAGTGGGTTGGGGTCTTTTTGCCAATGTCACACAGAACTAGCTTGCACCTCTCCAAAATTCACAGATGCCCTAGTTGCTGTTCTGTGTGCCATTGTTACCACGGAGTGCCCCGAGGAGGCAAACCCATCGCTCACTACGACCGCCCGCTCTTCGTATCCATGGAGATATAAAACAGCAGCATTTTTATTTTTCATCAGAAGATCCATCAATGTATCTTCTTTGAAAGAGGCTGAGAAAAATGAGATTAAATGGATTGAATCGATGGCCCAGGAGTTTGGATGCAGTAGGTGCTTGAAAAGATTAATGTACGCAAATATAAAGAATGAAATGAAGAATAAGAAACCCGCAGTTATAGAGAATGAAAATAAAATGTTTTGTAAAATTTCTATACTTACCACCTGTGAGTGATATCCTTAAAAAGGAGTGTGTCGATCACAATATTAAGTTGGCTGAGACTATAATTGACAATGGGAAATTACTGACTGCCAATAAAACTTCCATCGTAGAAAGTTCTGGTATATGTTCTTTTCCTACTGTTAACGAGAAGGGAGTACAAATGAAATCATTTATAGGCAGCACCAAAAGACTATTGCGGGCGGTCGTAGTGAGCGATGGGTTTGGCTCCTCGGGGCGCTCCGTGGTAACAATGGCACACACAACAGCAACTAGGCCTCTGTGAATCTTGGAGAGGTGCAAGCTAGTTCTGTGTGACATTGGCAAAAAGACCCCAACTCACTGGGTTTTGTTCCAGAATCCTTAGTTTGAATGACCAACTGGAACCCTCAGCTGTGGGCTAATCCCCCACACTGATGTACTTACCTGATTAAAAAGACAAAAAGAAATATTAAGAATGACTCAAGTGTGGGATATGGTGAACCTACCACACTTGAGAAGGACGGTCCACCACGGAATCGACCTGGACTTTGTAAACAGCATATGAGAAAGAGATCTCGGCTGAGTGAATGTAAGATTGGTGTATGGAATACTAGAGGTATAAATGGCAAGATAAGTGAGGTGATTGAGGAGATGAATAAGTATAGACTGGATGTGCTGTGTGTAAGTGAAACCAAAAAGAAGGAAATTGGGGTAGAAGAAGTGAATGGCACGGTGAGTGTGTGGTCTGGAGTATTGGATAATATGAGAGGACAGGCTGGTGTAGGTGTGATTTTAAGTGAAAAGATGAAGAACAACTTGATTCATTATAGTTGAATAAGTGAGAGAATTCTCTGGATTCGTTTGAAAGTGAAACTTCAGAGAATTGTAATTGTTGTAGTGTATGCTCCTTGTGACTCGGAACCTTCTGATAAGAAAGAAGATTTCTGGAATGAGCTAAAAGCTGTTTTGAGCCAGTTTGGTGCTAAAGAAAAAGTTATAATAGCAGGGGATTTCAATGCTAGAGTAGGTGTGCAGAATGCAATTTCTGACAATGTTCTGGGTAAGTTTAATGATCCTTGTGTGAATGATAATGGTGAAAGATTAATTGAACTCTGCATTGAGAATGGTTTGTGTGTATCTAATGCATTTTTCAACCACAAGTATATATATACTTGGGAAAATCGTACTCTGGGTCAAAAGAGTGTGATAGATTTTGTTGTTTACAATCAGTGTTTGAAACACTTAGTTGTTGACACCCGTGTGATGAGAGGTGCGAATGTTGGTTCTGATCATTACTTGGTAGTGTCACAAGTGAAACTTAATGTTGGTTGGAGGAAAAGGAATAGGAAAAGACCCAGGATAGAAAGAATAAAGGTTGATAGGCTCCTTGAAGTTCATCAGCGGTACTCTGACTTACTGAAATCTTGTGAGAGGGATGTAGAAAAGAAGTGGGAATGTTTTAAGAACTGTGTTGTCACTGCTGCTAAAGAGGTCTGTGGCACCACAATAGTGGGTAACAATAGAGGTGATGCTTGGTGGAATAGTGAGATTGATGAGGCAGTAAAGAAAAAGAAGGAAGCCTATTTGGTAATGTTGCAAGGTAGAGTCTCTGTGGATGAATATTGCTGTAAGAAGCGTGAAGCTGCTAAGCTGGTTTGCCACAGTAAGGCAAAAGATAGGAAGGAGAAAGTGGAAAGGCATGAACTGGCTTTTTGGAAAGATAGAAAGTCCTTCTGGAAATACATGAGACTCAGGAAAAATAGGGGAAACAAAGTTGTAAGTTGTGTGAAGAATGAGATCAGGGAAATGATATGGGAGCCCAATGAGTTAAGGGAAAGATGGGGTGAATACTTCTGTGAGTTATTAGATCAGGAGAGCAAAAATGATTCTGAGACAGATGCAGATGATATCACAATGAGGGATAAAAGCACAGGAAGGATCTCAAGAGAAGAAGTGTGTAAAGCTCTAAAATCTCTTCAGAATGGTAAGGCTCCAGGAGTTGATGGCATAACTGCAGAGGTGTTGAAGTATGGGGTTGACTCTATAATTGACTGGTTAACTGAAATTTGCCAGTTGTGCTGGGAGTTGGGAATGGTCCCTCGGGATTGGAAAGATGCTATTATTGTTCCTTTGTATAAGGGAAAAGGTGATCAGACTGAATGCAAGAACTATCGTGGTATTAGCCTACTGAGTGTGCCAGGGAAAGTGTTTGGTAAGGTTGTTACTGAAAAAGTACGGGGTCTTACATCATTGAAAGTGTGGGATGTTCAGAGTGGTTTTATGCCTGGTAAAGGCTGCACTAACCAGATTTTCGCATTATGTACGATGATTGAAAAGTATCTGGCTGTTGGGAAGAAAGTTTTTACTGCCTTCATAGATTTAGAGAAAGCTTACGACTGAGTGAATAGGACACTTTTGTGGAAGGTATAGAATGAATATGGTGTTACTGGGAATCTACTTAATAGTGTAAAAGCCATGTATGCTGGTAGTAGACTTGTGTACGAGTGAATGGTGTTTTATCAAAATGGTTTTCTATTGGTGCAGGAGTTAGGCAAGGTTGTGTAATGTCACCATGGCTGTTTAAGATATTTATGGATGCATGCATGTGTGATGCCAAAATAGATAATAGTGGTTTATGTCTTGGTGATATCCGTGTGTGCAGATTGCTGTATGCTGATGACACTGTCCTGTTGGCAGAGAGCAAAAGTGAGTTGCAGAGTATGTTGACTCAGATGCACGAAGTTTGCATGAAATTCAAACTGAGTATAAATAAGGAAAAACCAAAGTTATGGTGTTTGAGAGAGGAACTGGTATCACTGAATGTAATGTAAGCATAAATGGCACTGTGATTGACCAGGTGAGTGAGTTTGTGTATTTAGGAAGCATGTTTGACAGAGAGAACAAGTTGGATGGTGAAATCAGTAGGAGAGTGAATTCTTCTTTGAAAGTCATAGCTGTTCTGGGAGGTTTTCACAGGAATGATGGGTTCTCTAGAGAGTCCTGCATGGCTGTGTATGAAACTGTAATTGTTCCTACTCTGATGTATGGCAGTGAAACCTGGGTACTGCAGAAGAAACATAAGGAGTCGTTTGTGTGCTGGAGAAATGCGTTACTTACATGGGGTTTGTGGCAAGACACAATATGATTGTGTGAGAAATGAAGATGCATTGCAGCTGTGATGTGAAGCAAAATGTTGTTAGCAAGGTGGAGACCAATATGCTTCGGTGGTTTGGCCATGTTGAAAGAATGAGTGATGAAATGCTTACTAAGAAAATCTTTTCAGCTCAAGTGGAGGGAAGGAAAGGCAGAGGAAGGCCAAGGGAGACATGGGTGGATCAGATTCAGGATTGTCTGCATGAGAAAAAAGATTATGAGTATGAAGTATAAAAGATCTTGTGTACGGCGTGTAATGGATATTAGTGAAGCACGAGTTGTATGTCAAGATCGCTGTAAATGGAGAAGTTTGATACGACAACAATAAGTAAAAATATCTGGAAGTTTGTATTTCTTTTTGGAGCTAACCTCTGAATCTCAGAGAACAGCTTAGTGATATGTATGTATGGATATGAAGACCCAAAAGGAATGATCGCAGGGATATACATATCTTTTCTGTACACAGAAGTTTCTAGACAGTTTTTACAAATGTTACGAAATAAAGTGATATCTAAGAAGTTCAGCTTGTTATCAATTCCTTTTTCAAAAGTAAGTTTTATAGTAGGCTAATAACTATTGTACATTTGTATGAATTTATTTAGATCATTTTCAGAGTGATTCCAGAAGATGAGTATGTCATCCACATATCTTAGAAAAAGTGTAGGTAAGAGAATGTTATCCAATGAAAATATCTTTTTCTCAACATCCTGTAGCACCACTTTGGCTAATAAGCCAAACAAAGGGGAATCTATTGGAGTGAAGAACTGTTGCTTGAAGATGGTTGTATTACATTTAAAGTAATTATTTTGGCTAATGAACTTTAATGCCGATATGATGCTATTCCTTTCAGTATCTACCACTTTCAACGTTCTTAATGTACTATTGATAAGCTCTATTGCTGCATTGGTGGGAGTGCTTGGGTATAGTGACTCTGCATCTAAACACAACATAATAAAATTGGTTGTCTTCAACTTCCTAACCTTTTCAATCACCTCCATTGAATTCTTAACAGTGTACACATGTTCATTGAATAAATGTTCCAAATATTTGAACAATGCCTGTTCTAAGTTGTTAGTTGGGCTGTACACCTGTTAACAATGGGTCGGATAGGGTTTTCATCTTTATGTGTCTTCAATTTTCCAAAGATATATGGAATATTGGCAATATCTAGTGGTATCACTTTTTTTGATGTCAGCTGGTAATTGAGAATGTTTTTTTAAGTTTTGCTAACTGTTGCAGAAGTGATTCAGTGGCATCCTTTGTAACTTCAATAGCTTGTAAATTATCAATAGCTGTCTGCCATCATCTTGCCGTGGTATACGTTATAATCCAAAATGACCATCTGTTTAGCTTTATCAGCCTCAATGCGCTTGACAGCAGGATTATTCTTTAAATCCACTGATGAATCACGTTCGTATTTTATGCGCTGGTCATTCGGTTTATCATACATTTTACTAATAGTCCTCATAAGTTTAAAACGGATAGGGTTCCTCTTCCAAATAGGCAATTTCTTGACGATATTTTCCATAGGCGGTACAATATCTTCTGTTCTAAGCATTATCTGTGGACACACAAACTTTATATCCAGGTTTAATGACATCCGTTGTAAATTCGTCAGTTCAACACTTGATTTATTAATGTACTGTTGATTACTCACTACCACACTACTTTCATTGATTGTTTTAAATTTATTATCCGTCAATCTTTTGATTTTCTTAAAACGTTTGGCCTCACAAAGCTTTATCTGCCAATCTATAGTGGCAAAAATTTTGATTAACTAACTTCTCAATATATCCTCATTATTTCCTTTACAGATATAATCATTGTACAAGTTATAACATTTGATACTTAAACGGTCGATGTTCTTCCGTTTCTCACGAATAAATGACCTTAATCTCTTAACTTTTCAAGTACCCATGATATTCCTGTCACTGTGATCATATCCTGTATTTTTAATTTGCAAGAATTTTGGTACTAGGCCATTAGCTTTAGAGGTGGTAAGAAAATTAAGATGTTCAACCTCTTTGCCTAATTTAATTCGACGTTGTCTAAATACCTTAGCAGTTTGTTTCACTGAATATGATGCCATATTCATTTCAATAGGGCACACCACCATGCCTAACTTTCCTGAATCATTGTAAACGAATCACCAGTTTTGTGACATATTACATTATCTACACAAACCAGCAAAAATAAAAAATGAAATAAAAAATGCTGAATCGAGGAGATTACTTTATGTGGCTCAAATTATTATTACATTAACGTATAAACATTTACTGTTCATTACGTTGCTCATGGTATTTAATACATTAATACATCCCTTTGATGTGATCTCCAACATACAATGCACCATAAAAGTTATTCATATTGACATAATATGCAGCACACTCTGAAATAAAAAAAAAAAAAAAAAACCCTGCCTACGATGTCTATGAATATGTCTAAATATCATCCACAGCTAATGTCTTATGTAGGCCAATTTGAATATTTCACTGCCTTTCAACACTCAGTAAGCTTGTGGTGCTTTATGTTTTTAATTTTGACTTGGTCCAGTGGGTGGACTGCATATCTTATCACACGCACGGAATACAGTGTCTAGCCACAAGCTTTACTGACACTGAGTTTACATAACTAAACTCTTATAAATGGTGAATTTATAAGAGTTTGGTTGTGTGTGTGTGCATGATTATGGGAGAAAACTCTGCTCCATTTGACTTTCGGTTTTGGAAATGTTACCCCTATTTTCAAGTTGAAATAAAACTATTCTTCAGCAATAATACTGGACAGAGGCAACATCGTGAGAAAAAGAAATTACCATTTAGGAAAAAGTCTACACTCCGTCAACCTTCTGTTTTAGAAAGTTTCGTAAAGATAGAATTCCGTCCTCCGACAAACACCACCCGCAGTCACCCCCAATTTCAGTTCACTTGTGCGTCAATCTCGTAAATGACCAAAATAATAACGAAAATAGTGGAATTTCTCAAATTCGTGGAAGAATCTTATGCCTGAAGATTACGGGGACATTTTTTGCGCCATCTAACTCCAGTTTTCGCAAATTGTTGCCTACAGATACAAGCTGAAATAGAAACATTTATGCAATAAAATGACATTTGACAAGAATACTGGACAAAAAGGCAACACCGGGCGGAAAAAAATTACGATTACAGAATTTTTCTTTACTCCGTATAACAACTGTTTTTGAAAGTTTTGAAACACGAAATACTGCTCTCAGACGGGAAACAACATTCCGGCTTTAAATTCTCTTCAATTCGGCATTGATCTTGAAGAACCATCTAAATGATGATAGGAAGATTGGGGGGGGGGGGGCATAATTCCTCAAATCCACTTAAGAATCTCATGTACACTATATTGACAAAAGTCACTGGACACCCCTTCAAAAGCAAATGAATGGATTTTGCTGCATTGTTAAGATGCACGGTACAGCTGCAAACGGTATAAAAACAAGCCTGCATCTAACCGAGATCACATCGCACTGCGAGGTTGAGTAAAAATGCTGCGGCGGGAGAGAACCGACTTTGAGAAAGGAAAGATTTTTGGGTATTATATTAGTGGGTTGTCCATAAGAGAAACCAAAAGGCATTTAAATATACCCAAGCCAACTGTTTTGGAAGTACTGAATAAGTGGAAGACACATGGCTTGCCTGAAGTAGCAAAACGTACCGGCAGACCAAAGAAAATCAGTGCTGAGGACGTCAAAGCCTCAGAAGAGTAGTTGCAGCTAATCCACAGAGTACTGCACAAAACCTTAGTGTACAGGTGAGTAAAAATGCTGGAACCTCAGTATGTAAATGTACCATTCACAGAGAACTTCATTCTATGGGTTACCATGGCCGTGCTGCTGCTCATAAGCCTTTCATCTCCACTGGGAATGCTTCTTGTCGTTCAGCACGGTGTAAAGAACATTTATCGCGGACCGTAGATCAATGGAAACGGGTCCTATGGACTGATGAATCCAGACAGATACACGATCCATCAGTCAGATGGTTGAACGCTATTTACCACAGTGTACTGTTCCTTCGGTCAAGTTTAGAGCTGGCAGCGTACTCGCGTGGGGGTGTTTCTTGAGTTATGGTCCCGCCCCATTGGTTATCGTGGACAAGCCTATTAAACAGCATGTTTACCTAGATATTCTGGTCAATTATGCCCTGCCAACTCTGTGGCCCTACTATTCTGCTGCAGGAGAATACCCACTTTCATGTCGCACAACGAAGGATGCTGACACTATGTGCCTTGGGCTATGAAGCACTGCCTCACCCTGCCTATTCCACGGACTATCATCTGTTTTGTCGCCTGCATCAATCACTTCCTGTCTGGGAAACAGTTCACGACAGACAACGAGGTTCAACGTGCAGTTGATGACTTCTTCGGGTCTCAGTAACAACACTTTTTTTGTTCCGGGATCACGGCCTTGCCGGACAGATGACAACTATGAGTCGATGCCGAGGGGGATTATTTTGCCTAGGTAAGTTGTCCTACTTTTCTGTTCTCGCAGTCCACGTGTGCTGGTCCTTTGCCAGACATTTCATTTGCATCTACCCAATAATGTGTTTTAGAATACATTAGGCACAATGTTTCAAAGATTTCTCAGAAGAAAAAAAAAAAAAAAAAAAAAAAAACCTTATCAGGAAAACCTTCAGTCCAAAGGGTTTTGAAATTTTTTTTCTATACTGCATAACCTAAAAATATATTTCACATTTACCTTATAGTATATCTGCAGTTTTTCATCTTTGGATTCAGCTTGCAACAATGATGCTCTATTTATGAAAGCTTCAGCCTGAACAGGGTCATCATCTTCCAAATACAGTCGTGCAATTTTAAGATATGTTTCCAACTTGTAATCAACAGAATACTGTCTTTGAGTAGAACAAAGTGAAAAATTTTAAATGTATTTTTTTAATAAGACATTAAAAACATGTTAATATTTAAAACAATGATACATTACAAAATAATGCATGTTTAATAGAAGATATACATAAACTGCGCTGGAAGTATTTTTCAATATTATTTCACTCGTTTAACACATCGTGCCTGTGTAACTAAATTTATGGCATTACATGCATTTTTGACATAAACCACAAAATAATAAATTAATTCTCCCTGAGAGTGAATTTCCTTCATCTCCTTTCATCTATCGCAAGATTTTCTGCCTCTACCACAATGCTCCCTTGATTGCTAATGGGGAGTTCAAATCATCTTCTTTCACAGAATTTAATACCTGTTTGGGCAATCTTTCATTTAACACACATGTCAAAATGTTCTCACTAGAAACATTTTTCTCCACAGAAGAAATAACCAGCTTTGTTCAAATTTCTGCATCACCGATTGTTTTGCTACTGTGAATTCACCTATTTTCCCACATATTCCTCTTTCTGTACTCATACTACAGCTTCTAACTTTCTACAACCTAATTTTATAGCAAACTCACATCCTCACTGAATGGCATAGGTCCTAATACTGATTGTAAACAGCAAGTTTAGTTCTCTGGCTAAACCTGTTTCTTGGTGAAAATATTCCTATGTAACTGATAATGAACTTTCCGTGCTTTGCCAGTTTTGTCATTTAGCTCCTTACCAAGCCTTCTATATTCCCTTCAGTACTGACACCCAAACAATAAAAAAAACTTTCTTATGAGTGCTATACTCTTTGCTTGTACTATAAAATCAGCAATTTTTGGAGTTCTACTGAGAACCACTGACTTAGATGTATTGGCATTGTTCTTCATCCCACATTTTTTACACACCATGTTCAGCTGATTGAGATTTTGCTCTAATTTCTGTACACTCTTAGAAATGAGTACAAAGTTATCAACACACAGCAAACTACTGATGTTAGAAAGGACTGCTTACTTCAACATCTGAAACTAACTTTCCTTGAGCAATTCATCCACACAGATCACAAATAACAATAGGAACAATCTACATCCCTATCTTATGGTCACAACACACTAGGACTGAACAAAAAGGAACTTTTCACATTGAGACAGAAATGAGTTTCCCCACACACTAGGCAGAAACTATGCAGATGGAATCAGAATAATTCTTAAAAGAAATTAAATGACTTACTTAAGGTTTTACTCAGATTAATATACTTAATTCTCTTCTATCTTGAAGAAGTTTCCTTTATCTTCACTTCATCTGAGTTCTTTTGTTTTCACAGATGTTTCTGGCCTCTAGATTTTTGTTAGGGCCTGTTCTCAATGTGTGGCCTTGACAAAAATCTAGAGGCCAGAAATGTCTGTGAAAACAAAAGAACTCAGACGAAGTGAACACATAAAGGAAACTTCTTCAAGACAGAGGAGAATTCAGAATAATTCACTTGGATGACATCAACTGTGCACTGGAAGCAGTGTTGCACTTAGTATTTATAAAAGTGTGATCATATTATGTTTTGAATATATATATATATACACTGCTCAACAAAATTAGGGGAGCAGGTGATTTAGCAAGAACAGACAACTGCTGGTAAATATGAAGCACAATATAAAAATATATTTATGAAAAGGACAAGAAAATAAAGGATTGAACAGGTGAAAAATAATGTTTTATTGTAACAAAGATAATTTTTACAGGAAACACACCTGGTGCCATAAAAAAATCATTATTACCCATATCTTTGAGAGAAGAAAAATAAGCATTGACAAACTTTGTAATCTGTCAAATAAGATGTGTGGTCACCTCGAACGTGCAAGACGGCTTCACACTTGTGGGGCATTGAACTGATCAGGTGGTCGAGGAGGTTTTGGGAGATTCTTCCTCACTCTTCAAGAAGGGCATTTGTCAACTGAAGGTGAGTCAACAGAGGTTGTGGTCTAGTAGCAATGCGTCTGTGTAATGTGTCCCAAGCATGTTCAATCAGATTCAAATCTGGGGAGCATGCCGGCCGCTCCATACGTTTTATTGTTTCCTTTTCAAGCATCTGATTCACAAGGCACGTTCAATGAGGTCGGGCATTGTCATCCATAAAAAGGGCTGAATCGCCGATGTCAGCAATATAAGGCACGACCAAGGGTCTAAGAATTTTGTCCCTGTACCTTTGAGCAGTCAGGGACCCATTCCGAATGACGTACAGGTCAGTATGCACACCTACGCTTATCCCTTCCCAAACAAGCACACCGCCTCCACCAAAATGCGATCTTTCTTGGACATGCGCTGAATTGTATCGGGTGCCACGCTTTTCAGATCAGAAGTCGTCGATCATCCGGCTCTAGGCTGAATCTAGATTCGTCGGAGAAGAGAACTTGTCTCCACTTGGCAGGTCCCCAATCACAGTGTTCTTCATCCCAGTTTCTTCGAGCCATACGATGTTGGGAGGTCAGTGGGACACAAACAACTGGCCTACATGCATACAACCCACGTGCGTGAAGGCGCCTACGAATTGTTTGTGTCGATACGCTTCTTCCGGTTGCCATTAAAAGTTGTCTTTGCAGCTGGGTGGCATTTTGACCCCTGTTCCGAAGGACTGTTAATGACAAATAATGGTCATCATTTGAGGTGGTAAATTGTGGACAACCTTGACCAGGACGTCTTCGAACACGTCCTGTCTCTTGGAACTGACTCCACAAGTGTGCAATTACACTTCGGCTCACTCCAATGGCGGACGCTACTATGCATTGACTTTGACTGGCTTCCAATATTCCTTTAGCTTGCAACACGGTGGTTTTTGGCAAATTGTGTTGATTCGGCATGCTAACATGAAATAACGCAACAAACTACTTCTCCCGCGGCCAACGGTACAAGAATACAGTTTCGAAAGAACACCCATTTTATGTGATTGTCGCATTGACGTCACTTTTGAAATCATTGTTGTTAACTTGCATGTTGAACTACTTTCTACAGCTGTTTTTCATTATTTGGAAAAAAAAAAACTTTTGACAGTTCCAATAACATTTCACCCAACTGCTTTGAATAAAATCGCTTAAAAAGGGTGCTTCCCTAATTTTGTTGAGCAACCATCCACTGCTGGATGAAATTCTCCAAGTTTTTTCCACAAAGGTCTATCTTACACAAGTCTCTTCTATGTCACTAATGCATGCTTTCAAATTTCATCCATCCACCTCCGATGTGGTCTACTTCTGGGTCTTTTCTTGTCTCTTGGAATCCAGTCTAGAATTTCGATTGTCCATTGGTGGTCCGTTCTTCTGGCAAAATGTCCAGCTCATTGCCATTTCAGGGATTTTACTCTGATCATAATGCCTTCCACTCATCATTTTCCTTATCCATGTGCAAGTTCCTCTTTTTATCTCGCCTAGTTACACTAAGTATGCATCTCTCCAGATTTCTTTCAGTTGTCTGCGGTCTTCATACGTGCCAATCAAAATTTTCCTAAATCAATAAGATTGCTTGCAAAAATCAAGATTTGCCATACAATCAAGAAGATTTGTGGCAGTACTAGAACAGTTAATTCATGATTATCTATTATTAGGGGAAAGTGGTAATGTATGGGATGTGCTAGCAGTATGTTCGATGATACTTGTTTTCAATTACTTTTCTGTATCAGTCACTCAGTTCGGAAATTGTGATTATTTTCAAGGTTTCGTACTCTTTTAAATTGATTGAAGCAAAGTGAGAAGAATTGGCAGGAAAACAGGTAACACACAAAACATTAAAAGAATTCTTGAAATAGTGATCACACGTGTAAGTTACGCTGAAAAATTAAGAGCGGGACGTTTTGGTAGTGACTCCTACCTTCATCAGCCATGGAATGAGAAACGTAACGGCTGATGAAGGTAGAAGTCGCTACCGAAACGTCCCGCTTTTAATTTTTCAACATAACTTACGCATGTGATAACTATTTCAAGAATTCCTTTAATAAATGAAGCTATTTTAGAAATAACTTGATTTCATTTAAGCAATGACAAGACAGTGACCTTTTTTTTATGCCCTTGGATGACAATTTATCCATCATGAATGCATGATAGCTTTCACTATTTTAGATAAAAGATGAATAGCGTAACTTTGAGAATGTGAATACTTTTGAACACCATGTATCAATTCTTATAAATTTTCAGTTTCGTCACATTTTCAAACACCTCTCCCTTTATCAAGCTGAAATACAAACTTTTCCTTGGGGAAGGGGGAGGGGATATTTAAGAACACAGCATAGATGTTTAGAACATAACTGGGAAAAAAAAATTACAATTACAGGAAATATCTTTGCTACATCCGATTTCCGTTTACAGACATTTTCCGTCCATTTTCTAATTGAAATACAAATATTTATGAAATAAAATGTTATTTAACAATAATACTAGGCAGAGGAAACATCGCACGAAAAATAAAATTACGATTACAAGAGAAATCGTCACTGCGTCTAACTTCTATTTTCGAAAGTTTCAGGCAAGAAACATCCTCCACCACTACCAATTGCCCTGAAATTTCTGTCCAGTTATGCACCGATCTTGAGGATGACTCAAATTATGAAAGAAAAGGAAAAATTCCTTGAAGCCGTTGCAACACTTATGTCTGAAGATTACAGGGGAATTTTTGTGCTGTCGAATTTCTATTTTTGGAATTTTTTCCTCCATTTTCAAACTGAAATACAAATATTTTTGGAATAAAATGACGTATAACAACAATACTGGACAGAGGCAACATCGCAAGAAAATGAAATTACGATTCCGGAAAAAAAATCTTTATTCCGTTTACTTCCGTTTTTGAAACACGAAATACCGTCCCAATGTGTATTTTCACGCGTTGGTAAGATTCTTCGATGCATATTTTTACGTGTTGATGTGTATTTTACACGCTTCTTGATGCACATTTTTAAGCGTTGGTAAAATTTTGATGCGTACTAGACGCGTAATTACGCATTTTGGCAAGCTTTGCACGGCGCAGAATGAAAAAAATTCACACTTCGGCACAATTAGCGCAGCTATTCCAAAACTAAGAAAGAGGAAGTTTGGAAGGACTGGCGGGAGGGGGTTGTGTGATCTGTAAATAAATATTGTTTACTGCTAGAAAAACATGCAATAACATAAGGTTCAATCGCTATGAGATCATAATAAAACAAAAACAGGAGTTTACACTATGCAACAATAACAACAATCAAATCAAACCATCGATGGACAGCCGAAATTTTAGATTGGATTCCAAGGGACAGGAAAAGACCCAGAAAAAGACCACATAGAAGATGGGTGGATGAAATTCGAAAGTATGCGGGAGTGACATGGAGGAGACTGGCACAAGACAGACCGTTGTGGAGGAAACTTGGGGAGACTTTTGTCCAGCAGTGGATTGATAATGGTTGACAATGATGATGATGTTGTCAGAGGGTGAGAATGGCAAAGCTTCCGCCACTCTCGCAAGCTCATGGAAGGGTGTTAATGACATGTTCCTTTCGAGCTGGAAACATTTAGTACGGACTGCTTTTCTTTTCTGAAAGCAATATGCAGGGTTGTATAAAAATATTTTCTTCCTGCGTACATACTTTTGGCATCGAAAATTTCCTGCGAGTTTTCAGGGGTCAAGAATCATCCCAATGTGACACCGCCGAAAAACCGGAACCGGTGGTCAGACGGGACAGGAGGGGAGAGTTCTCTCCATTAGCTTATTCAAGACCACAGGGAGGAAGCAGGAATAACTAATTGCTGCCTTCATTGTCAGAGGCAAAATCATAAATGCCAAACATAGGAGACGAAATGTGAGAAAGGATTTATAACTCTTCTCTCACCCTCCCTAGTCTGTTCCGTGCTGCTTTCTCTTTGCAGCACTTTCAACCCCTCCCCACGCAGGGGCCTCTCTTAAAAAAAATTGTTTTCACAGTATATCCAGTAAAATTTCTTTAAAATAAATAAATAAATAAATACATAATACATTACAGTCTAAAATTTCCAGCGGACATTACAGTACTATTTTTTTTTTTTTTGTAGATGCAAAAACGTGTTGAAATCTGGAAAAATGCTTTTTCCGTACAGAAAGCAGGAAGACAATAGCAAAATCCGAAAAACTTGGCAGGTACGAGTCTTTGTATGTATTTTTTAGTTAAAGTCCATATCTCTGCTCCGGACGTAAGAATTGGAAGGATGCATTGATTAAACACTTTTCAAGACATAATGGTATATTGCTCTTAAAAATCGCACTGTTTCCTCTAAAAGCTCTCCAACCAAGTTTTATATGCCAATTAATTTCTTCATCAGTGTGACCTTTGCTTGATATCTGTTGTCCAAGGTAAATGCAGGTATTGGTTATCTCCAGCTTTTTTCCATCAATTGATAAATCTTCATTTCTTGTAAAGGCATTGCACTGTACATAAGTTTTGTATTCTGAAAGTTCATTTTTAATCCCACTTCTTTATTCTTGTCAGCAGACCCACAAGTTCCTGGATCGTACTCGGCTGCTGTAAAGGGGTAGTTGCAAAAATTATTACATCATCAGCAAAACGAAGGTGAGTTAAATGATTCCCATTAATCTTTATCCCTTTGTTTTTCCCAGTTTGATTATTAAAATATCACGTAAAACTAAAAATCAAATATTAACCTTATTAATTATCACATAAAACTAAAAATCAAATATTAACCTCAGAAGCAGTAATGATTGAAAAAACTAAAGAAATAAATTGTAATAATGATCCAATGAGTCTACCGTACGCTTGGAAATATTTTATCGAAAAAGAAAATAACACTAAAAAATATAATAAAAGACCTTATTAATTGTTTTCAACAAACAAATGGCAACACCAAATAATTTAGAATCAGAAATTCATATCATCCAATTATATTAAAACACGACTAAGAATGAGCATTAATACCAAAATAGCATGCGCAAGAGTACAACTGCCGTGGAATGTCGGCCGCCGCCAGTAAAATCGATGTAAGTGGCCGAGATACAATGTGTATGAGAAGTAGATCCTAATACCCACTGAAGATGATTCCAAAAAGAAGGAATTGAAACTGGTTTGGGATATCGAGCCACGGAAAACGGAACATGCAACTATCATCTATAATAAGAAATTATAAGATCGAAGTTCAACTTGGAAGCTGATACCGAAAAATCGTGAAACGAAAAATCGTGCCTTCTTCGATAACAAGATGGCTTATTGCTGATTCAACATATCATAATCAAGAGGTTCGAAAGTTCTTTTCTATTGTATTAATTTTGTGAATCATGAGATAAAAAACTGGAATAATGTTAATCATTTAATATACATTGGAGGACTTTGACAACTTATGATGCATGACTGTACATATAAAAATTTTTTTCATATAAATTTGTAATTTTCATATAATAAAATTCTAAACTATCATAAGGAACACTAAAAAGGAATATTAGTGACAAGTTGAAATATATTGACGTTTTTCCCGTGCTCAAATTTCTAGTAACGTGCGAAACAGTAGATGATATGGAAACTATTTTGTTGACATATAGTTAATAATATTAAAAGACAGTTTGCAATGTGGCATTAATAAGTCTGGGAGATATGGTGTCACCTTGTTTCACTCCCTTTCCAATTTTTATTGGTGCTGTATCCTCAAATAGTCAAACCTTTTCATAGATGTTACTAATAACACTAATGTATGCATCTTCAATACCGCAGGATTTCAAAGCCATTGTAACCGCTGATGGTTTCACGAAATCAAAGGCCTTTTCATAAGCGATAAAAGCCATGCATAACATTGGGACTTCATATTCCCTCGTTCTTTCAATTAATTCTCTCAATACATGAATATGATCTATTGTGCTGTAGCCACCCCTGAATCCAGCATGTTCCCTTGGTTGAGCAATGTCCAGTCTTACCTTCTAGTGATGTGAAAGAACTTTAATGAAGATTTTATTAACCACTGAAAGGAGGCTGATGGGCCTGTAGTTCCTGAGATCCTCAATGTCACCTTTTTTATGTGGCAGGATCATTGTAGCATTGTTCCAGTCCTCAGGAATCTTTCCTTCATTGAGACATCTAGTGAAGACTTGGGCGAGTGTAGTTTCTATTTCTCCGCTTGCTTCCTATACAATGTCCATGGTAATTTCATCTGCTCCTGGAGCTCTTTCCTGTTTCATGTTCTTAACTGCATCTGCAACTTCTGTTGGGAAGACAGGAGGAACTTTGGTACCGATACTTTTCTTAATGACTGGAATAAGTGTATCACTCCTTTCAATAGGGGTGATTCCATGCCAAATCAACCAGTCACTCAACCTGACCATTTCAGATTTAAACGAAACCTTCAGGGATCATTCTTTCTAGTGATATAAATGAGAATATATTTAATTTTTTTTTTATCTCATTGGGTTTTCATGTAATTAATTTTTAAAATTTTGAAAAATCGTCATTTTTTGGCTTGCATAAACTTTTTCAATCTTGAAATTCTCAAGCTCTATAAGGCCTAGAGAGTTGTTTGACCCCTCATTTTAAAGAGAATTTCATAAGTTTTAATTTGATATGCAACTTGACTATGCTTGGTGAATTTTTTTGTTAAATTAAAAAAAATAATAAGATAGTGTTTTTTAAAATTTTTGAAAAAAAAAAAAGATTACATATTTTTTGTAATATTACAAGCTTTAAATCCTGAAACTTTTAGAGTGGGATCTCAATGGGATCAGGAGCTATGGTACCAATGGTATTGTTTTAAATATCAGTTAGGGCTACATTGTTACCTTTTACTTTTGTAAGGTAAAAATAAATAAATAAATAAAATACATTAGCTATAAGGTAACCAATTTACATTAGGGTCTATTACAGATAATGATTTACTAAACCTACATACAAATTAGGGATAGCATGTGAGTAAATAGTCTGCTAATCACAGGTGTTCTGGCACAAGCCTGCACAGACTTGTCTGATTCATGTTCTTTCAGGAGTGTGACTCATGCCCATTCTAGCTCAACTTTTGCTTAATTTCCTCTAAGATCTCAGTGAGTGAACAGTTAGTTGTTGGCAGTGTTATACACTAAGTGTTTCACATAAAAATATGATTTTTATAAGTTAATAGTTTCTTTCAGTGGAAGTGAAATAAGTGTTATGTGTTTGTTAAGTAATAAGTTTAACCATTTTTGGCATCTTTGTTTGGAACAACTAGGCCTCTCTCCCGGTCAAAAGTACAGTCAGTTCTATTTAGTCTTAAAGGCCTATTATTATATAAGCTATTTTTTTTATTGTTTCAGACAATTTAACTTGTACTATTAATTAAAATTTTAACTGTACTCTATTATTAGGACTCTGTGACAAATATGGGTGAACCCAGTACATCAAAGCATTTTTTGGTATATTGTTGAAACCCATTTAAGAAACCTGGTCATAATTATTATAAGAAACAATTGAGATCTGTAAATGAAAATATTTTGAAACGTAATGGCAATTTACATGAAGGTGACAAGATATGTGATGGGTGTCGTAAAGCTTTACTAAAGCTTACAGAGATTTTAACTGAGCAAAAAAGCTTGCATTCAGACAGCTCAGAATCACAAGACCATTTTGAATGTTCCTGAAGTACCAGTTCAAAATACATTGTCAACTCCAGAGAAAAAAAGAGGCAATTGAAGCTTTGAACAAAAGTCTGACTGCTATCGAAGAAACACCTATTAAAAGAAAACGTTTGATTGAAAAAAAAAAAATACCCAGAAGTACAGATTAAAAAAGTGACGGAAGCTTTTCGAACGAAAGTACTTAATTTAAATCCAGGTACCACTGAATCTGATGCTGCAAAAAATTATGACAATGAAATTATTAATCAATTGAAACAAAAGTTCAATGCTACTACAGACAAAAGTGTTAGAATGCAGGTTATAACTACACTTCCCAAAAAGCTGGACTAAAAAAAAAAAAAAAAAAAAAAAAAAAATTGAAACTGAATTTGGAGTGTTTCATTTTACTGCTAGAAAGGCAAAAACAGTGTTAAATGAAAAAGGTATAATGTCATCCTTTGACACAAAGCCTGGAAGAACATTGGACCCTGCAACGGTAGCCCTAGTCAAAGAATTCTATCAAAATGATCAGGTTAGTCGTCAAATGCCTGGTAAAAAGACTGTTTCAGTCAAAAAAGATGGCAAACGTGTACATGTTCAAAAGTATTTAATTCTAAGTACATTAAAAGAATCGTATGTACTATTTAAGGAACGTTACCCTGATCAGAGAATTGGAATTTCTAAATTTCGTGAGCTTCGTACCAAGCATTGTGTTCTTCTTGGGTCCAGTGGGACACATTCTGTGCGCGATAGCAATATACATCAGAATGCCAAATTAATGATGGCTCAGTGTAAAATACTTGAATTGACAAATGGTGAACTCCCGATTAAAACATACAAAGATGTAACAAGCAACATAATTTGCAAAATGCCAACATCTAAATGTTACTTCACAAATTGTGTTAATTGCCCAGGAAGTGATGATTTGAAGGCTCGGTTTGAAGAAGATTTTGAGCTTAATAGCATTGAAAATGTGAGTTTCAAACAATGGATGCAGATTGATAACAAGTGTGTCCTGGAAACTATTATAAAACCGACAGAAGAGTTTTTGGATTATTTGTTTCAGAGTTTGCCAAAACTTTTAAGACACTCTTTCATTGCTACTCAACAGTCTTCCTATTTGCAACACTTGAAAGAAAATCTACCTCAAAACCAATGCATTGTACTTGGTGATTTTGCTGAAAATTATTCATTTGTGCTTCAAGATTCTGCACAAGGCTTTTATTGGAACAATGCTCAAGCAATAATACATCCGTTTGTTATATACTATATTGATGAGGAAACCAAAAAGTTGGCGCACCTGAGCTTAGTTATTCTTTCTGATTGTACGGTGCATGATACAGTTGCTGTTCATTTGTTTCAACGCCTCATGATTGACTTCCTTAAACAGAATCTTACCCCATAAACCCAAACAGCTGAATTACTTTTCAGATGGAGCATCATCACAGTACAAAAACAAATCAAACTTTCTCAATCTCTGCCATCATGAGAAAGATTTTGGCATCAAGGTGGAAGGGAACTTCTTTGCACCGTCACATGGAAAAAATGCATGTGATGGTGTCGGAGGAACTGTTAAACGATTAGTGGCATTGGCCAGTCTACGAATGGTCTACAATGATCAAATTATGACCCCTCACCAACTTTATGATTTGGGCTAAAGACAATATTGTCAACACAACATCAGTTTTTTGTATTCCACTACAGACGAATACGAGGCAAAGGAAAAAACCTCGAAGAGTAGGTTTGAAGCAGCAACAACAATAAACGGTACTCAACAATTTCACAGTTACAGTCCTGTGAATGAGACTAGAGTTTTAGTGAAAAGCTACTCATTTTCAGAAGAATCAAGTGTAGAAATAGTTTCAGCTGATGACACTGATGATGATCTGGACATTAATGACATTGTTGGCTTTGTTACATGCCAATACTCAGACAAGTGGTGGTTAGGTTGTGTGTTAGGAATAGAAGGAGATGAAGTAAAAATACGTTTTTTGGAACCACATGGCCCTTCTCCATCTTTCAAATACCCACAATTTACTGACATACTAGTTGTGCATAAAAGTGAGGTTTTAACAAAAGTTGACCCTACAACAGCTACAGGAAGAGTTTTTATCAACTTACAGACTCGGAAACCAAAAAGGCAAACAAGAAATTATTTGTTAAATTAAAGGAGAACTAAGAGGTCGCTATTTTGGCGTAACTACAACTCTGAGTGCTAACTAAAAAAACTTTTATTAATTTTACTAGGTAAAACTTTTAGCCTGTTGGGACTATCCTGCCCTTGTTTTATGTTTGACTATGTATTAGAATGATGTATTATGCAGATTTTAAAACTGTGTCTGTTATCATGTAAACACACTAAAACGAGAATTATAATCCATTATTACTTGTACAGTAACTAAGTTTTTTGCCATAGCTCCTGATCCCATTGAGATAGTTTCAGGATTAAAGCTTAATATTACAAAAAACATATATTTTTTTCAACATTTTTAAAAAACACTATCTTAAAAATTAAAAATGTTTTTTCACCAAGCGTAGTCATGTTGCATATCAAATTAAAGCTTATGAAATTATCTTTAAAATGTGGGGTCAAACAACTCTCTAAGTTTTATAGAACTTGAGAAATTCAAGATTGGAAAAGTTTATGCAAGCCAAAGAACGATTTTTCAAAATTTTAAAAATTAATTACATGAAAACCCAATGAGATAAAAAAATTATAAAAAAATATATTCTCATTTATATAATTAGGGAGAATGATCCCTGAAGGTTTTATTGAAATCTGAGATGGTCAGTTTGAATATTGAAAATTTTTGGTTGATTTGGCATGGAATGACCCCATAGTTTTGTGTAGAAATCTTTCACTCTTGTCAAAATTTCACCTCTATTTCTTGTTACAGAAACATTTTGTTTTATCAGTGCCATAATCTGTTTCCTTCCCTTACTGTGATGTCCTTTTGCTCTTTTCAGGATTTGGTTGCTTTCAATTGCTTTTCTCACTAGTTCACAGTTGAATTTCCTTATGTTTTCAGTGATACTTTTTCATACTGTCTTGCATAGATAGCTCTATATATTTCACTTTGGAAGTTACATCTTTATTTGACCTCATCTCCCTTCTCTTTTGCATCAGCATTTTTGTTTTTCCTGATATTTTCTTCATATGTAACTTGTTCTTTGTACCACCTATATTTGTTGCTGTTTCCATAAGAGCCTTGGCTATTTTTCTGTTAACTTCAGAGACATCCACTTCTTTTGATGTTAAATCTTCTAGAGCAGAGAATCTGTTTCTCAATTCCAATTTGAAGGTATTTTGATACTTTTTAAGGTTGGTCATGTCAATACATTTTATTTGTTTTATGAGCTTGCCATATTTTAGTTTAATGTTGAAGTGCAACTTGCATCTCACCATTTTATGATCACTCCCTATGTTGAACCTGTTCAGGACACTGCAGTCTTCGATGACACATTTCTTGTTACACATAATAAAATCAATTTCCCTTGTCATTCCATTGGGATGCTTTCAAGTCCAATTTCTGTGATAGACGGGCCAGTCTCAAATCTAAAATTCAGGAGATTTTTTACAGCTTATAAAATCACGAGTGCTATTTTTTATCGACATTTTTCAGATGCAGGAGCAATTTTCCAGTAGTAGTATTATTGGTACATAGCATATTTAATGTTTAAAAAGTTGTTCTAAATGCAGACTGTATGTTTATATGCAAAATAAAAAGCATAGTGAAAATAGTTGTCAACCAGATATAATTAATAACATTAATAATTAATACAAGATATGTACTTAATTTTTGATACATTATTTAAACATAATTAATCTTTATCCTTATTTAGTGAATGTACAGTAGCCTATTTAGCTCTCTAAAGAGAGCTAAGATCTGCAAAAGTTTCGTTCAAAGCATTTTTATTTCATTCTGGACTTAAGTGTCAGCAGTTCTTCCAGTGTTGGAATAGAGAGAGACAGAGGTATCTGTCAAAACAAATGTGGAAGTGTCAAGCTTTCTTCTTGGTTGGAGGCTTAACAACCACAGTGAGCACCTCAGTGGGCCATAAGCAGTTGCCCATTCCTAATTTAGGGCCACTGGTTGCAGGGAAGGGAGAGAGTCAGTGCCACAAGACAAATACAGCATCATACTTGCCAACTTTGGAAAATGTGCATCAGCAAAACTTTTGCTCGAACGCCATTTACCACAAACCAAAACATCATTATATTAATAAATATGCAGTAAAAATCTCTGCATATGTCACAATAACTAAACTAGTATTATCTGTGTTTAAAATAATAATTTAAAAAACCATAAAATAAAATCTTGATTTTGTTCAATGTTAGCCTTGCAAACCTGTGGTGTTTCAATACTAAACTAAAATTTTCATTTGCTGATATCTTTGTTTCCCTTCCCATTTCTTTATTATCGTTTTTTTTTTTTAATGCCCTTGGATGACAATTTTATCCATCATGAATGCATGAAAGCTTTCACTATTTTAGACAAAAAATGAACAGTGCAACTTTGAAAATATAAATGCTTTTGAACACCATGCATCAATTTTTACAAAATTACAGTTACGGGGGAAATCTTTGCTATGTCCGATTTCCGTTTTCGGACATTTTCCCTCCATTTTCAAGTTGAAATACAAATATTTATGAAATAAAATGATATTTAACAACAATACTAGGCAGAGGAAACATCACGTGAAAAATAAAATAACGATTACGGGAGAAATCTTCACTGCGTTTAACTTCCATTTGCGGAATTTTGAAAGCCGGAACTTCCTCTTTCAAAAGTTTAGAAAGTTTCAGGTGGAAAACATAGTTTACCACTACTAATTGCCCCAAAATTTCTATTCAGTTATGCATTGATCTCGTGGATAACCGAAATTATGACGGAAAAGGAGAAATTCCTTGAAGCCTTCGCACTCTCATGCTTAAAAGACTACAGCAAATTTTTTTCGCCCTCAAATTTCCGTTTTTGGAAATCATTTCCTCCATTTTTAAACTGAAATACAAATTTTTATGGAATAAAATGTTATATAACAACAATACTGGGCAGAGGCAACATCACAAGAAAAAGAAATTACGATTACAGAAAAAATCTTTATTTTGTTTACTTCCGTCTCTGAAAGACGAAATATCATCCTGATGCGTATTTTATGAATTGGTAAAATTCTTAGATGAGTAGTTTTACACTCCAAGAAAAATTCCAGATGTGCATTTTCACACGACGCGAAAAATTCCAGATGCGTATTTTTACGCGTTGGTAAAATTTTGATGCGCACTAAACTACTCATTTTGGAGAACTCTGGTCGGCATGTCATTTGAGCACTCCCGTTACAGTGCCTATCTAAGTGGATGGTTGCAGGGGATTGAAATATTTTGATTGAGCAATTGAAATATTAAAAAATCCGCAAAAAAAAAAAAAGACTTCTATCTGTAAATCAGTAAAATTAAGCAGAAATTCGTAAAAAAAAAAAAAAGATTTCCATCTGAAAATCAGTAAAATTAAGCAGACATCCATAAATTTTACGGATTATCCATAAAATTTGGCAAGTATGCAACATTCATGCCCTGCTGCAATTCGAACCCGGACCCATCTCAGACAATTTGTCGGAAGCCGGTGCTCAGTTTCAAAACTTTATTATGCAGCAAAGACAATAACAGCTAATACACTGCCGGACAATTGCTAAGGACGGATGACAATAACAACGATTGCAACCATAAAATGCAAGGCAGGAAAATGTGGAAATTAGCATAAGTGCCGGATACAGTAAGACATGTTGTGCGTATGCAAATTTTGGATTGCCGAACTTGTTCGTGACGTCATAGCGCTGATAAGAGATATAAAGGATTTGACGCGTATTGACCGTTGTTGTTCAAATGCAAAGTTGAAAGGGAAAGAATCAATTGACGAACTTGCAATTTTCAGTATGTCTTCCCGACATCACCTAGATGATTTTACGCGGGGCCGTATTATTGGCAAGATTGAAGAAGGGCGAAAAATAACAGATGTTGCCAGGGAGTTCGACGTCAGCCACAGTGTTGTTTCAAGGCTTTGGAAATCATTTCAAACAAATGGAGAGTGTAGCAAACGTCACGGGGGAGGTTGTGTTCGCAGTACGACACCTGCAGAAGATCGGTACATAGTGCTATCAACAAAAAAACACCGGCGCAGCACAGCTAGTGAGGTAGCAAATCAGTTTATGGCTGCTACTGGCAAGCGGATCTCCCGAAAAACTGTCGCTAGACGTTTGCATGAAGGAGGACTATACGCCCGCCGTCTTGTTGTGTGCATCCCATTGTCCAGACGTCACCGTACCGCCCGTTTGCAATGGTGCCATCAACATCGCAATTGGACTGATAACGACTGGTCTGCTGTCCTCTTCTCAGATGAGAGTAGATACAGTCTAACGTCTGATTGTCGACGACAACTGATCTGGCGTGATAGTGGTACTGCATATTGTCCAGCAAACATACAGGAAAGGGACCGATATCTGACATGTAGTGTCATGGTATGGGCTGGCATCATGATCAATGGCCGTACGTCCCTCTATGTGCTTCCAACTGGGACTATGACTGGCCAACGATACATTAATGATGTTCTGCTACCTCATGTTCGCATGTTCCGTGGTGCTGTCGGTGATAGATTCATTTTCATGGACGACAACACAACATGTCATCGAACAGGCGCTGTCCAGGAGTGTCTCGAGAGCGAGGATATTCAACGCCTCGTATGGCCAGCACGTTCTCCAGATCTGAATTCCATTAAAAATATGTGGGATGCTTTGGGGAGGAGTCTTGCTGGTCGCCAATGCCCTCCAATAAAGAAGGACACCCTCATCCATGCACTGACAGAGGAATGGGATAAATTACCCCAACAGCTGCTTGATATTGTTGTGCAAAGCATGACACGACGTGTGGAATCATGCATCGCCCTCCATGGTGGCCATATCCCGTATTGACATCTTACGCCGGAACGCCTGCGGATGGTAATTGCATTTTTTTCACGTTTACATATTATGCACAAAATGGCCTGTTTGTCTCTTGAACACGTTCCAAAGCCTTCTGGATTTCAGAGCACAATAAATTGTCTTTCTTGTAATGTCCTGGCATTCTGACATTATTTTATTTCACTTGGCATCCAACCACACTTACTTTTTTATGCGCTATACAGCCGTTTATGATCCGTCCTTAGCAACTGTCCAGCAGTGTATGTAAAGATGAAACAAATTGCCAAAGATATGACACAAAATAAAACATTAAAAACTGTGAAAGTGGCGTAATGCAAAAGGAAAAATCTCCTGCAAAAAGTAAGCGAAAGAAATGAGAAAAAAAAAAAAAAAAAAAAAAAATCACAAACTAAGTGTACACAAAATGCTACAATAGAAGATAAAACAAAGCTGACAATAACAGATTTGCAATTAGAGATGAACAAAGGAGCACATTAATCTTCTACAAAATGCGACGAAGAAGGGAAACGAAACAAACATGGTGCAAAACAAGAAATAAAAATCTCCACAGTAAAGCAAAACCAAAAAGCACTCTGCAAAACTCAAGAAAACATAAACAGAGCTGGCAGCTAAGAGCGGGGAGACGTGAAAAGATAAGTAGGTCATAGCTGGCACACAAGTTTGTTTGTAACCAACATAAAACACCACTGCGCCACCGGGGTGGCTTTCTTTTACAGACATGAGGAGAGGAAAAGTACCATACTGATGACTGTAAATGCCGTCTTACATCAACGTAGAAAGAAAAAAGATTTTGCAAGCGGTTCAATATCTTTTTCTTCTGCATCGATCATTTCAACCATCGTAACGGCTAATTATCGGCGAAAATCAGGAGAATTTGACATTTATTCGGAGGGCAGGAGGAATGGCTGAAAATCCGGAGTCTCCCGCCTAAATCCGGAGAGTTGGCTCGTCTGCTGTGATATCAACATCATCATAATTGGTAACCATTATCAAATCACTGCTGGATGAAGGCCTCCCCAAATTTCTTCCACAACGGTCTGTCTTGTGCCAGTCTCCTCCATGTTACTCCCGCACACTTTCGAATATCATCCACCCATCTCCCATGCGGTCTTCTTCTGGGTCTTTCCCTGAGCCTTGGAATCCAGTTTAAAATTTTGGTTGTCCATCAGGGATCCATCCTTCTGGCAATATGTCCAGCCCATTGCCATTTCAGGAATTTTACTCTAATCCCGATGTCTTCGACTCTTGTCATTCTCCTGATCCACAAGTTCCCCTTCTTATCTCTCCTGGTTACACCGAGCATACACCTCTCCCATACCTGACAACATTTCATGAAGCTCATCAGGCAGCCCGCATCCTGTTTTGTGTCAGCGAAAAGTTCTCCCCTATAATATAGCGCCATATCGGTCTCACGAAGCTGATATGGTGCTATACTATCAGTCGTACCAAATTTAAAACGTGACATTCTCAGCATAGCTACTACAATAAACAACCATTGGAAACACCTTAAATTACAATTTTTTAATGTATTAAATGCATATTTTTTATTATCTTAGTAATTTACATTCGTCATATCTGAGAATATGTGGTTGCAAATAAATATAAGCTCAAGCGTTTGGACAAAAAATATGATACAGTTAGAAACAAACTTACTTTACTTCAAAGATAAATATGCTGATTATTATATTTGCACTTTTAAGGTATTAACCTCTTGCAAAGTGCGCATAGTTTACGTGCAATTCATAAATGAAAAAACCATGAGGAATAATCACTCACCATAAATATCATGGTAACCTCCAATGGACCAAACACTTCCAACACGTCAATTCATCGTGATGTAACTGGGCTTCCACAGGTTTACAGACCTCTTGCTTACGCTTCTTATTTTCGGGTGTGAAACATCGTTTTTTTTTCCTTTGCCTTATAGTATGTTACTATAATGCTTGTCAATTCGATAAAATCATACATACAACTCATTCATACAATTCAAGTAAAAACTATGTACATAAACCTTACATTCACAGGTGATTAAACCTTAGTCAATTCTAATTATGGAACTCCTCCTTCTGTTTCACAACCTCTGCTACTCCCACTGCAATTGTCACACCCATTCAGCCCCGCACATCCAATCCTCTAGTACTTTCGACAGAAGATGACAGGGATCTGTCGAAAGTACTAGAGGATTGGATGTGCGGGGCTGAATGGGTGTGACAATTGCAGTGGGAGTAGCAGAGGTTGTGAAACAGAAGGAGGAGTTCCATAATTAGAATTGACTAAGGTTTAATCACCTGTGAATGTAAGGTTTATGTACATAGTTTTTACTTGAATTGTATGAATGAGTTGTATGTATGATTTTTATCGAATTGACAAGCATTATAGTAACATACTATAAGGCAAAGGAAAAAAACGATGTTTCACACCCGAAAATAAGAAGCGTAAGCAAGAGGTCTGTAAACCTGTGGAAGCCCAGTTACATCACGATGAATTGACGTGTTGGAAGTGTTTGGTCCATTGGAGGTTACCATGATATTTATGGTGAGTGATTATTCCTCATGGTTTTTTCAAATATGCTGATTGTTTTGTTTTGTGTAAGTCAGCATCAGATAGATCTGCATTAAAGCAAGCGTGATCAGCACAAGCTTTACATTTTTTGATTTTAAAGATTCCAAAGTTGAAACACATAAACTGGATCGAAAAGCAGTTATTCTTCTTAACCATGCTAAACACTTGTTCACATGTGGCATTGCTGTGAGGTATAAGGAGAATTGTGGCCATTAATTTTGGTAAAACAGTGTATTTAAATGACCCATTATGACATTTATTGCACAATATTAAATTCCAAGCTACGTCAACTTGGTCGGCAGTTAAGGTTTCTTCTGTCAGCAGACAACTTTGGAATTTGGCAAAATGTTTTTCAACGAAATCTGTTTTTCAACCACAATGACTATACAGCTCATTTTGCAAAGGAAACTTCTTCATATATTGGGTGTGTGCATAAGTTCTACCCATTTTTGTAGGCTACAAAGAAAGGAGGAGAACACAACAAATAATGTACCTAGGATTTAACATAATTTCCATTATTCTGTATGACCTCTTGCCATCTGTCTACGAGTAGGTGAATCCCATGCCAGAAAAAGTCCGGTGTTTTAGAGTGAAAAAAAGTGCTGTTTTCACATCATCGAAGGTTTGGAGAGCAAAGGCATTCTGTAATGATCGAAAAAGGTGGTAGTCCGTAGGTGCCAGGTGAAGTAGCTAACACTTCCTAACCAAAGTCCAGTCATTTTTTCCGAGCGATTAAAGCAGCATGAGGTCTGGCATTATCACGAAGGATCATGCCATTGCGATTGACGAGTGCTGGCCACTTTAGTGTCAGTTGTTCTCACAATCTGTCCAACTATTGGCAGTAGAGGTCAGCATTTATCGTTCGGTTAGGTGCCAACAACTCCCAAAGGATTATTCCCTGGACATCCCACCAAACACCTAAATAAAACCTTTTGAGATGCAGTCCTCTTTTTGAGGTCGATGGAGCGGGCTCCGGAACCTCGACAAACAGTTCGTTGACGCTTTACACTACGGTACAGTGCCCATTTCTCATCACCCATTACAATTCGTCCCCAAAACAGTTCATGACGAGAAAGCAAAGAAACACAGGTATGGATTCTCTCCTCTCGTTGCTCTGCAGAAAGCTAGTGCGGAACCCAGCTATCGAACCTGGTGAGGAACCCAAGCGCATGCATCCGTCTTTCGACTGTTGTTTTGTGTACCGAAAACGTTTCCACTAATTCATGAACGGTTGAATGTGGGTTATTTGTTATGGCTTGGTTCACATCCTCATCAGAAACCAAGAATGGACGTCCACTCTTGGTTTCATGGTTGATTTTGTTTACAGCTTGTCTACGTCCTGGAATTTCTGAAACCAACGGCGACATGTGCTATCATCAACTGCATCCTCTCCATACATTTGACAGATGTTGCGGCAAGCCGCGACTGCAGTACTGCCTTTATCCAACTCGTACAGTAAACAATGTCTAATGTGCTCCTTATCGCATGCCATGTTACGCTGTACGTGATTTCCGTTACAAATGACTTATTCAGACAAACCTAGTGCCTCTATATCGCTCTATTGCTCCTCGCTTTATTGGCCAAAATTCGGCATCACGGCATCATCTGTGACACAACTACTCCGACCACAATTTGCATCTATTACAAAAACAAGAACTTTTGCACACACCCAATGCATACATGCTTTACTACGTATAGTACTGTCTAACAGAGGAATAAAAATTGTGCAACTCTATTTGTGACAAATTTGAATTTTTGATATACTGTCATGTTTTCCCTCCAATAACAAGATCATCATCATCTTTCTGGATCTTCCCACCTGAAAAGTCTATGTCAAATACAGAAGATGCAGTAGCCACAGCAGAAGGCTTAATACAGAAAGTGAGTCGAAAGTTTTGCAATATTTGATCACTTTATGTCTTCATGCGTACCTTCACGATGACAGAAAGCTGACTAGCTTCAAAGTACAGGCCATCGTGTTGCATCGTCATTAGCCATCTCTCTGCCAGTTCTTCGATTCTGCGGTGGTACCCAGGGCTTGGGAGATAAGGGCTGATCCTTAGCTCTTCACCCCTGAAACACGCAGGCAAAGTTGATGATGCAGCTGCGCTGGCTCTTCGGAAGCCAAGAGCCACGAGGAGCTGTGCTCTAACGGACCACCATAGGAAAGGCACCTTCAGTTAATGTTATTACCGTATTTAACAGAATACAATGTGTCATCTATTGCAATGCTCACTAAAATATTAGACTCTGCCTTTTTCGAAAATAAAAGTTAAAAATTTTGAGTCTTAAAATCGGAAAACATTGATGTAATAGTATAAATGCGATAATTTTAAACGAACAATTTCTGTCATGCATGCGTTTTCTTTCAAAAGTATTTTGCTTAATATTTTTCTGATGTCGAAAACTCAGTGTATCTTTCCTTTTTTTTTTTTTAGTAATTCCCTAGAATTAGTGGTTTAAAAACTTTTCCTCTCTCTCACAAACATTAGTTGTTTAAAACCTGTAGGACACGGAAAGCTACTGAGTTTATGACATATTTTGATTTCCCCGAATCGTTGTTTAAAACATCTTTAACGAGATCAATTGTTAAAATGCTCCCATCTCCAAGAACTAATCCTTTGTCCAGGAAGTGATTCCTTAGCAATTTCAAATAATGGGGTAAATCTGCAAACACCCATATTTTTGACATTTCCATGGATGGATTTGGGAATGAAAAATTACTTAGAGAAATACCAAGCTCTTTCCACAAAGTTCCGCATCCTCCTAAATCCGACACGATTGCTTTAACTTTGACGCCTGTTGTTTGAATGTTCCTGATTATGTCGAAAAGAACATCTTTTTTCATGGAAAGATCGAAATCGAAAAATATAGGCTGTTTCCATTGTGAAATCAAACCTCTGATGAGCACGAACCGAACTTTTTGAAAGGACCAAGAATCTGGCCATTCTAGTATCATAGCACAACTTCGAATCAATATGCATCTCATCAAAACTTAGAACGCAATTTTTTTCCTGACTGGATAAATTCACGCAACATTTTTTCATTAGCATAAGGACATCATTTTGGAGCCCAGGATTGCATGTGAATTTTGCGCACCATCGTTTCAAAGTTGTAGCGCTAAGCAATGGAATACCAATTTTGTCTCTCCAAAAATCATAGGATTTGACAGAAAGGGCTCGAATCACAATGCATCTTGAAATATCTTCTGGTGTCCACTTTAGCCTCTGTTTCTTCTCACCAAGAGCATCCATTTGGGTTTTAGTAAAAACGTTAAGACATTTCTTCAATCTCTCCGAATTCTTTTAATTTTTTTTTTCAACATGCTTACTTTTTTTCTCAGTTGTTTGATTTCAGATAAAAGAGATCTTCTTAAAATCACCCATTTCTTGGATCGCTGAACGCATGTCCTAAAAGTTCTTTTTTTCTCTGTGTTTAAATTTTCGAGAAGCTCTTCGAGGAAGGAAATTTTTTTCAACAAAACGTCATTACAAATTTTCATTTTTGAGCAGTTTTCGCAATGTGTTATTTCAACATCTCTGTTGTTCTTATCAAAAACAGTAAGGTAATTATCCTCTTGGATTTCAGTATGCAAGCAAATCTTTTTAGGGCTCAATTCTCGCAATCGTTCTAATGCAGCTTGAAGAACTTTCCTTTTTGCCTGTCGACAGCTTCGCGGAGTTTCTTCTGCTGAAGTTACAGAAGATGGCATATTAATAGTGGGAGTAGCTGAAGATTTTAATATTTTCCTCAAAGGCAATCCCAGCACTCGATTCTGCATGTCATCTTTGTAATCACTTGTATGAAAGTGTTCGCTACAGATCCTGGCATATTTCACGTTCACTGTGTCCAATGGTCGGCATCTATTCAGCCATTCTTTCGCTAGAACGTGATCATTCCGTGGGAAGATGTGAAAGACAATGTCCCGTCCTTTCGTGTTTACATGTGTATTTCGGCAAGTTGCAACCGCACATGACGACATTTCGTTAAAAAACGTAAATAAAAATCAACACTCAGTGTACAACCTAAATAAAACACAACGTGAAACAAATACTATAAACCAAGAAAAGACGTGGGTGTACAAAACCAATAACAGAGGAAAATTGGATCCTGTAGGCAGGTTGACAAACGAACTCGGGGAGCAGGCCAGCGCGATGACGTAGAAACAAGTGACCTACCCATTTTTCACCCTCCCTTCCAGACACGGGTTGGCATCCAGTCTCTCAAAGGGACAGACTAGCCCTTCCTCTGTAAAGCCCTGGGTGGTACCAGTTCTTGTCCTTCAAGGCAAAAAAAAAAAAAACTCCTTCACCCCAGCTGCCACCTCCCCTGGTTGTTGAAGTGCCACCCGTGAAGGAAGTGGGCCAGGAACTGGAAGAAGTAACAATACGATGAGGCAAGATCTCGACTATATGCTGGGTGTGGCATCAGTTCGATACTCTCAAGTTCCTGGAGTTTTCTGTCCAGGTCGTTTGCACGGTACGAGGCCGAGTGTTGTTCTGCTGTAGGACAGCATGCTTACTGTTCACCAGTGTCGGGTACTTCTCCTCCAAAATGGCATACACCCACTCCAGCTGTTTAGAGTCGAGGTTGGTGTTGATAGTCCGACTGTCTGGAACAAATTCGTAATGGATTATCCCCTAGAAATTCCCCCGGACGCAGAGCATCACCTTGTGATCGAAGTGCCCATGTTTGGCAACAGGTTCTGGAAGATGACCCGGGCTCAGCCACTACCTTTGTGTGTTGGGATTACGGAAATAGATCCACTTTTCATCAGAAGTATCAATTCCCCTGATGAAACTTACATTGTGTGGATTTTTTGGGAGTTTCATGCACACTTTCACTTAGTGGTTTGCTTCGGCTGGCATCAGTTCATGAGGGACAATGTGGCAGCTCCTGTAGACCTTGCTCAGGTCCTGAAGGTGATGAACCAGGGTGGTCTGTGATATGCCCAGCTCGCCTGATAATCTCCGAGTGCTGGCTGTCGGATTTGCCTCTACGGCCTGACGCATGCATGGCCTTCGAATCCACGGTTCGTGGCCTGTCTGACCTTGGTTGATCACTGAGGTTTCTATCACCTTGAGTGAAGTTTCTTGAACGATCTGGTTGCAGTGCTGTGGTCCACAGAACCTTCCCCTTTCGCATGACAAATGTTTCGTGTTGCTTGAGCAGCGTTATGGCCGAGTTCAAACTCTTAACGCAAAAGTTCTCTAATTAGCCGGTTGTGGCTGTTCATCTTTTAGGCATCCCAACTGCAGAAAGAATGATGACATGCAATGCTGTTTGTTCACAGCAACAACTACCACTTTATATCTCTTTCGACTGACTGCAGTGCATGACTTGAACTAGTTTAAACACATGACATACCCACCACAGCACATACGTTTATGCAAATATTGCAAAACGTTTGACACCCTCTGTAAATCTTGACACTAATTCATTAAATAATGATGTCAGCTGTCTTTGAAATCTGTGAAACATGGGTGCATCTTGCTGCATCAAAGTGTTCACTTTGGTGAAGAATGGCATGGTTGATTGTAAAAAAAGCAGATAAAATTTCATCTTTGGAGCTTCAAAAATTTCTTTTTAATTTCAAAAATACTGAAGATTCACCTTTTCTTTCCTCACACACACACACACACACACACACACACAAAAAAAAACCCCTGTACTAATAAGCATTCCACTGCTCTAAATATCTTTTAACAACACTGCCCATTGACAGCCATCTTGCTCAGCCATACTTAGTAATTTTATGTGCTTCTATTTCACAAACCTTTTTAACCTGGCAAAATTTTAAAAGTTCAAACCTTTTAGGACTTTTTTTCACATAGAAGTAAACATCAACAAAGAAATCTTCCACATTAACCCCTATTAATTCTGTTGAAGCGTGCCTTGCCATTAAGTGAATCAAATGCATGCACAACCATGTCACAGCATTAGGATTTTCTTTCTTAATTAAATGTACTGACGCCTTTACGAATTCCCAGCATTACTGATGCATTACCAGCACCAAATGCCACACAATTGTCCATAGAACCTTACATTTTGAAAGTTCTATGTTTAACAGCTTAAAAGTACTTTCACCAGTAGAGTCACCTTTTAGGTTTGGAAGTGATAATAAACAGGTACAAGGGTGCTTATTCTGTGAAATGAAATTTCCTGAAACCAAACCCAAATTTCCTGAAATTAACGTAGATCAATACTTACAAAAAAAAAAAAAAAAAAAAAAAAGAAAATGAGAATATATGTGTTACATTCGTAATTTATTTCCCAAGTTCTGATATTTTTTTAAAGAACAGTGGCCTTTATAAAATTTTACTAATTGCAAATTTCCAGTGTTTGGCCCTTCAACGCTATAAATAATACTTATAAAAAGTAAAATACTGAGAAAAAATAAATAAAAAAGCTGCTCAGGAAATCTTTGTCATTGCATTGAAACCAATGACAAAGATTTCCTGAGCAGCAACCAGCAGGCATCCCAAAGGGAAGGGGGAGGGGTGAACAAAAAGTCAGCAGGGAGATCCTCCCTAGATTTCTGTGATGATGAGATGAGAAGTCTTGAAAGTCAAAAGCAGCAGACAGAGTGGGTGGGCCACTAAGCCCTGGGGTGGGGCAGGAGCAAAGGGGCACTGCCAGGAAAAGGGGTGAGAAATTTCTGTTTCGAGTAGCTCTGGGCAAACCCAGCACCAAACCACAAAGGAAAGCAAACAGTTAACACACTTTTAGAAGACAAATATAACACTAGGGGGTGGGGGGGGGGATCTCTCCCAGCTGAATTGGGTAGACACAGAGTGGATCTGTTTCTCTTCTCCTCTGTGGGGGTAGATTGACAGTCAGATTTCCCAACTCCCAGTGGAATTGAGTTTTGCTTTGGCCACCAACCAAGGGAAAACAGGGAAAGGACAGTGACAGGCCTTGCCACTGGCCATAAAATAGAATTCCTAAAAAAAAGAAAAAAAAAAAAACCTCAAAAATTTCCGGTGGGAAAAAAAAAATTCGTCAAAAATTTCCGGAATTTCCGGAAAATAAGCACCCCTGCAGGTAACAATCTTACATCACGAAGAATCAAAGTAGGTCCGAACAACTGGAAATAGTTTATCATCTGCAAAAGAATTGCTGCCATCAGTTGCTAGTGAAAACTTGTTTGCCTTCAAAATTTTGCCAATCTCCTGGGCTTTTGATGAAGGAAAGGATTTTATTATCACCATTGTTTTCGTGTGAACACATCTATATTTTGAAGCTATCTCAACGTCTGGGAACATCTTTTTAAAAAATGGACTGGCATGTTCCAATACTGACAGCGAGCAGTTATGTTCAATCAAGAATTTGGTAAACAGAGCCTCCGCCCGAATAACTTGAAGTTGTTGCTGCAGGGTAACATGGATGTTAGGCTTCAGTTTGAGTTTTGTGTGTGTACATTTTCAACATGGTGTGCACCTTCCATGTGCCGCTTGCAATAATTTTCACATCCATGAGCAATGGAAAAATCTGAGCAGCATATAGAACAAAAACATGATTGACTGATTTACACAATTTTTTAGCACCGGTCACATACATACATATCACTAAGCTGTTCTCGGAGATTCAGAGGTTAGCTCCAAAAAGAAATACAAACTACCAGATATTTTTACTTACTGTTGTATTAAACTTCTCCATTTACAGCAATCTTGATATACAACTTGGGTTTCACTGATATCCATTAATCACTGTACACAAGATCTTTTATACTTCATACTCATAATCTTTTTCTCATGCAGACACTCCTGAATCTGATCCACCCATGTCTTCATTGACCTTCCTCTGCCTTTCCTTCCTGCCACTTGGGCTAAAAAGATTTTCTTAAAACTGGGTGTCCACAGAGTTATCAAACCTGATTTCCCTGACCAAATATATAAGAAATCCCTGACCTTACACAAATAAGGTTTATTTGGGTTTTTCAATATATGTGCCATGATAATAAATAAAATTGAATTGGATAATTGTGAAACTTATATTACTTAAAAGTGTTTCCGTTTGATGCATAAAGTTTCCCAAAAAACTGATTAATTTAATTTTTCTTTTTAAATCGGCCACCACCTTCCCCATAGCCGTCCAACTCACATATTTTTAATTTTACTCTTATTTTCATGGTTTTACATTTATAGAAGAAACACTCAAACAAACCCATACACAATATTCAGATCAGTTACTATAAAAATATTACGGTAGGAACACAGTCACTGTTTTTATATTACACACCACTTTTCTTCTTTTCCCAATCTGAAATCTTCGCCTGCAATGCAATGCTGCTTCTTCCAACTCTAGTTCCTTCCATACTCTTTGTCTTTTTTCCTTCAGTTTTCTTTCTTCTTCGTTTTGAAGAACACTTTTTTTCTCAAGATAATCCTGATATCTTCATCTGGAGGCTCTTACAGAAAGAAGAAGCCTTCTATTGATGGCAATGTGTTCTACTCCTCCCACATTTTTAATGGCATCAAAAACTGTTCTCTGACAAATCAGGGATTCTTCCAGGAGATTTTCCACAAGAAGAGACTTATTGACAGAAAATCCACTTTCCACTGAAGCATTTCCATGAGACATAACGAGACAAATTTTTATTACATCCCAAAGTTCACCGCATTGTTTTTGGTTGTCAAGTAGAGCACTGAAAAATTTGTCTAATCTAATGGAATCATCATGACTGTCTAAAAATTCATCAAACTGAGACTTTAAAGCAGATTGAGCTTCTACACACAATGAAGCGTACTGTTTATCAGCTTTTTCAGCACAGTCATCTGAAATCCTGTTTGCACTAAGTAAAACTTCGAGCACAATTTCCACTCTTCTTGCCTTGACTCGGCTGATGCACTATAATATTTGGGTCCAAACAAGTTACCCCATGGACAAACTTAATTTTAGTGGGCTTTTCTCATGAAGTTTTTCAATCATACTGGTCACAAGTTTCCTAAATTCAAGCTTAAACTCTAATTTCTCCCTTTCTGAGCACTTCACTTCTTTTAATAGCTTTTTAGCACTAAATCCAATATAAACTTTCTCAATTGAGAGAAGATTTTCAATTTTTGATACATCTAAAAGTTAACAGTTTTGAGACACTATCAGCTTCACTTAATTTATCAGGCTTAAAGCTTTGTGCCATCAAATTTTTCATCAGATCCAGCAAATCAGTGTGTAAGAAAGGAATTAAAGGCTTTGGGCTCTGGAACCTTCTCAAAAAGATTCACACTCTGAAGCTATAGTCAAATGCAGCCAATTTGCATTTCAGCAGTGGGACTTTCCATGAATTCTGCAAGAAATATGTGCTGTTTGCTGGAAACCGATGATTCTTGAACATATTTCTTGATATGATCATGGACAAGCAATGCCCTAGTCAAACAATTAATGTTTTCCAACCACCTTACAGTGCAAAATTTCAGAGGGAAATCTTTACTTCCAGTAATCATAGTATAATTTGCACGGCGAGCAGGACTATCTTTCAAAAGGTAGTACAAGTTACTCAGAAAGTGATGTATTTTTTTTTTTTTTTTTTTTTTTTTTTTTTGATTGGAGGTTTAACGACCACCGTGAGCAACTCAATGGGCTATAAGCAGTCGCCCGTCCCTAATTTAGTGTCACTGGTTCCAGGGAAGGGAAAGAGCCAGTGCCGTAAGACAAACACAACATCCATGCCTGACCGGGATTCGAACCCGGACCCCTTACGGACGAATGATCAGAGGCCAACGCCTTAGACCACTGCGCCACCGGGGCGGCAGAAAGTGATGTATATAGCATTTCACTGCTTCAAGTCCAGTTTTCATAGCTCCATTGACCACGTGAAGACCAAATACTCCAATGTCAACTAATAATTTACCATCTGGATTTTCAGTTCTAAGTTTATCTTTCAGCTTTTGAAGAAAGCTGAGATTAACGTTAGGTCCATCCATTGGCACTTGTAGCATGTTATCCAAGGGAAGAGGTGCACCTTTAATGAATTTCTCTAAAAGGTCATTAGCTGTTGCCCGTCCTAAAAACACACTACTTAAGTATCTAGTGAAAACTTTTTACAGATTGACGTCCCAATAACGAACAAACTGGTCGATTTGCACACGTTGAGCAATTTTGTTTAGTGATTCATCAAAACAAATTACAAAGTCAGTGCACTGCTTCAGATCGTCCATTAAACACTCTTTGAAATGTGGTGCCAATCCATGGTTTATCACATAAGATGCTATGCTTTTGCCTAAAGTAAATTTTGAAACTATCGCACTGTCAGGAAACATTAACTGAAATGTTTTGTTAATCTGTGTACAAGAGTTAAGAGACATTCGCTTGGACAACACTTCCATGGCCCATATTATTTCCGACTTTGTTACATCATCTTTTACTACATAAGCATTAAGGTCACTGGGCTTCACATCATCTTTCACAACATAAGTATTTGAGTCATTAGACTTAATATTTTCTAGAAGTACTGATTCCACATTTCCTGAGCTTGTTGATGGCAAGAGTTCGTTATTACAAAGAGAGCTCTTTTTCACAGAGGAAGTGAAAGAAGCAAGACTGGGCTGAGACATTTTAGCACGGATGTTTTGAAAATGATTAGGGCCATTTCCGTGGCTGGAGACTGCCCGAAGCCCCATGTTGCTAAGCTTGAAAGATTTAGAGCACACTTTACAAAATGCTGATTCATTGTCACCGTTCACAGCAGCTATCCAACCAGAAAACTCAGGATTTAATTGTTCGTCCAACCATTGTTCATTAAACGCACTACACTTTGACTTTGCTGCAGTCTTAACTGCCTTTTAACAAGGTACAACTTATATCACAAATTTTCTTCTGCTCCTTTGACCTAAAACAAAAAGAGAAATGTTAACAAGTAATGTAACACAATTTACAATAATAGGTAGGAAACACAAGGTTACATTAGTAGGAAGGGGAAGTTAGTGACTGTCTGCAACACTAAGTGCAAGTGTGTTGGGGGATGAGCGCGTCACTCCCCGACACAGGGTTAAAACTAGTTGCAGTCTAACTGTGATTGAAATTTCCCCGACTTTTTTTTAAATATCACTGATTTTCCTTGACTTTTACCAACATTTCAGAATGTGGACACTTTGCAGTAAGCATCTCATCACTCATTCTTTCAACATGGCCAAACCACCGAAGCATATTAGTCTCCACCTGGCTAACAACATTTTGCTTCACATCCCACAACTGCAACACATCTTCATTTCTCACACAATCAGACCGTGTCTTGCCACCCCCCCCCCATAAGTAACACATTTCTCCAGCACACAAACGACTTGTATGTTTCTTCTGTAGTACCCAAGTTTCACTGCCATACATCAGAGTAGGAACAATTACACTTTCATACACAGCCATACGGGACACTCTTGAGAAGAGAACCCATCATTCCTGTGAAAACCTCCCAGAGCAGCTATGACTTTCAATGAAGAATTCACTCTCCTACTAATTTCGCCATCCAATTTGTTCTCTCTGTCAAACATGCTTCCTAAATACACAAACTCACTCACCTGGTCAATCACAGTGCCGTTTACACTTAATTACATTCAGTGATACCAGTTCCTCTATCAAAGGCCATAACTTTGGTTTTCTGCCCCTCAGTTTGAATTTCATGCAAACTTCGTACATGCGAGGACAACATACTCTACAAATCCACTTTTGCTCTCTGTCAACAGGACAGTATCATCAGCATACAGCAATCTGCACACACAGATATCACCAAGACATAAACCAGTATTATCTGTAATATTTTGGCAGCATCCATAAATATATTAAACAGCCATGGCGACATTACACAACCTTGCCTGATTCCTGCATCAACAGAAAACCATTTGGATAAAACACCATTCACTCTTACACAAGCTTTACTGCCAGCATACATGGATTTTACACTATTAAGTAGATTCCCAGTAACACCATATTCATTCAATACCTTCCACAAAAGTGTCCTATCTACTCGGTCATAAGCTTTATTCTCTAAATCTATGAAGGCAGCAAAATCATTCTTACCAACAGCCAGATACTTTTCAATCATCATGTGTAATGCAAAAATTTGGTTAGTGCAGCCTTTACCAGGCATAAAACCACTCTGAACATCCCACACTTTCTCTGATGTAAGATCCCATACTTTTTCAATAACAACCTTGCCAAACATTTCCCCTGGCACACTTAGTAGGCTAATACCACTGTGGCCGCCGGCCGGCAGATGGCGCTCGGATCTGTCCACCTACGTCACCTGCAAGGTAGGTGTAAAATGTAAACAGCTCTCGCGCTCAGCAGCAGAGAGAAGAGACTTGCACTTTGTGATGTTCAGTTCATGATCTGTCAGCTATTCGAAGAAGTTCGTTACTGTACACGCACTGATGTGAGATGTATATATATCAATTTTGATTCTTATTATTAAAGAGATATGGAATATATTTGGGGCTCATTCTAAATTCATTTAATTACCCCAAACCACGATAGTTCTTGCATTCAGTCTGATCACCTTCTCCCTTATACAAGTGACCAATAATGCATCCTTCCAATCCCAAGGAACCATTCCTAACTGCCAGCACAACTGGCAAATTTCAGTTTACCAGTCAATTACAGAGTCCGCACCATATTTCAACATCTCGGCAGTTATGCCATCAACTCCCGGAGCCTTACCATTCTGAAGAGATTTTAGAGCTTTACACACTTCTTCTCTTCAGATCCCTCCTGTGCTTCCATCCCTCACTGTAACATCATCTGCGTCTGTCTCAGAATAATCTTTGCTTTCCTGATTTAATAACTCACAGAAGTATTCACCCCATCTTTCACTTAACTCATTGGGCTCCCATATCATTTCCCTGATCTTATTCTTCACACAACTTACAACTTTGTTTCCCCTATTTTTCCTGAGTCTCATGTACTTCCAGAAAGACTTCTTATCTTTCCAAAATGCAAATTCATGCCTTTCCACCTTCTCCTTCCTATCTTTTGCCTTAATCTGGCGAACCAGGTTAGCGGCTTCACGCTTCTTACAGCGATATTCATCTACAGAAACTCTACCTTGCAACATCCCCAAATAGGCTTTCTTCTTTCTCTTTACAGCCTCTTCAATCTCACCATTCCACCAAGCATCACCTCTATTGTTACCCACTATTGCGGTGCCACAGACCTCTTTAGCAGCAGTGACAACACAGTTCTTAAAACATTCTCACTTCTTTTCTACATCACTCTCACAAGACTTCAGCTCCTTCAGTCGTTCTCTGAGTAAGTCAGAATAACGCTGATGATCTTCAAGGAGCCTGTCAACCTTTATTCTTTCTATCCTGGGTCTCTTCCTATTCCTTTTCCTCCAACCAACATTAAGTTTCACTCGTGACACTACAAAGTAATGATCAGAACCAACATCTGCACCTTTCATCAAATGGGTGTCAACAACTAAGTGCTTCAGATGCTGATTGTAGACAACAAAATCTATCACACTCTTTTGACCACGAGTAGGATTTTCCCAAGTATATGTGTGGATATACTTGTGGTTGACAAACGTATTAGATACACACAAACCATTCACAATGCAGAGTTCAATTAATCTTTCACCATTATGATTCATACAAGGATAATTAAACTTACCCAGAACATTGTCAGAAATTGCATTCTGCACACCTACTTTACTACTGAAATTCCCTTCTATTATAACTTTTTCTTTAGAACCAAACTGGCTCAAAACAGCTTTTAGCTCATTCCAGAAATCTTCCTTCTTATCAGAAGGTTCCAAGTCACAAGGAGCATACACTACAACAATTACAATTCTCTGAAGTTTCACTTTCAAACGAATCCAGAGAATTCTCCCACTTATGCAACTATAGTGAATCAAGTTGTTCTTCATCTTTTCACTTAAAATCACACCTTCGCCAGCCTGTCCTCTCACATTATCCAACTCCAGACCACACACTCACTGTTCCTTACACTTCTTCTATCTCAATTTTCTTCTTTTTGGTTTCACTTATACACAGCACATCCAATCTATACTTATTCATCTCCTCAATCACCTCATTCATCTTGCCATCTATACTGCTAGTATTCCATACACCAATCTTACATTCACTCAGCCGAAATCTCTTTCTCATATGACGTTTTGAAAGTTCAGGTCGATTTTGTGGTGGACCATCCTTCTCAAGTGTGGTAGGTCCACCATATCCCACCCTTGAGTTCGGGTATTGATTTCTTTTTGTCTTTTTAATCAGATAAGTGCTACAGTTTGGGGGATTAGCCCACAGCTTATGGTTCCAGTTGGTCATTCAACCTAAGGATTCTAGAACAAAACCCAATGAGTTGGGGTCTTTTTGCCAATGTCACACAGAAATAGCTGACACCTCTCCAAGATTCACTGAGGCCCTAGTTGCTATTGTGATTGTCATTGTTACAGGGATCATAGCATACTTCTGGAAAATTTTAGGTAAGAATTTTAGGAATTTTAGGAATTTTTAGAAAAATTTTAGGAAAATTTTAGGAGTGTATTTTAATAAAAACTAGATGTATATTTGTATACATCTAGTAAAACAACTTTGTATACATTGTAAAGAGTTTGCTTCACACCCTTCAACCATATATACTGATAGACTGCGCATGACATCAAAATTTCTGGCTCCAACATAAAATCACATGACAACAGTCAATAAGATGGGTTACACCTGCTGTGCTTATGGTTGCTCTGACCGATATAGTAAAGAAAGTTCTATGATTTTTCATGGGTAAGAAACGAATTAAACACCTAAGTCAATAAAGTTCAATTACTTAACCAGAAACTTGCAGCTATTGATATAAAAATATAGTAACTTAAGAAAAAAATGGAATGCATGTTCCAAATTCTTCGCAAATGTTCATCACATTATAAATCACAAAATGTAAACAACACAATCATGCATGTATATAGCTCATAAGTAAACTTACCTGAAGAGTTTTCATTATATATGAGGTGCATTCACATAATACACCGAAAACACTGAAGTTCTGCAGCGTAAATTAGTAATCATAACAGCATTTGTACACGAAATTTGGAGTCTGATGATGACGTGCCCAATGTTTGAGCCATGGCGGCTTTGATGCAGCTATTGCCAATGCGCAGTCCATTAGTATATATGGTCGAAGTTCACACCCAAATTTTTTGCATAACGTCTAATGTCTAAAGTTTAAGTATGATTTACTTCTAATGTTCAGTTCTTATCTTTTCACGTGTTATTATCATATTCAAGTATATTTACCACATTCAAGTTTCACTTTGAACATTAATATGCTGTTGAACCAGAAGCAATTCACGATTTTCACAGTAAAGTTTTCAGGTTTCACATTAAACTATAATATCCTAAAAAGGTAATTGAAAACCAAGAACTATGTACAATTGTTCACTGAATTACTTTTTTCATATTATTGTTTTAACCTTTTCCTGATTAGCCTATCTTTTTCTGCTTCCACCACAACTAATTTACTTTCAGTTTTCTTTATTTCAGCTGAACCTTGTATGATCAAGTTAGAGGCAACTGCTATTTCAACAGTATTTTGTTTTTCTACAGCTTTTCTCATTCTTTCTGTTCCCTCTTGAATTACTGCTAGGGAGGCTTCTTTATCTTTTTTAAGCCTATTTATTTCTGCATCATTTTCTTTTATTTTGTCATCAAACTCAGCTTTTCTTTTTTTCTCTAGCTGCTTTTCCTTATTTTCCCTCTCTTTCTTCGAAAATAAAAGCATAACAAACAGCGCGAAAACTAGCTCATAAATAGAATATTTTAAACACTCTCAATGTATGCACTCTCAATTATTAGGGATGGTAGAGTTTGTTTATCTGCTGAATATTGCTTAAATCCATTGAAAACTTTTTAATTATAGATGATTTTTTTATTAAAACAGTAACTCAGACGTCTGAATAAAAACGTGTTTGTAATTCAAATAGAGTCCATATCATCACAGAAAAAAATTTAAGGATCACTCTGTTTAAATAAACCATGGCATCTAAAAAAAATAATTCACTTGCTTTTCCCGTAATTTATAATTACTGTTTCTTTTTTTCAATCCGATTATGCAACGTTTTTTTTTTTTTTTTTTTTGCATCTGCTAAAGTTCCTAATGGAATTTGGCGAAATTTGCACTAGAACTTTATTGTGATGTATCTTAACTACTGTAAAAATTTTACTGCGTTATTTTCAAAATTCAGAAAAATGGATTTCTGAAAATATTCTCCTAGTCCTTTTGTGCTGTGGAAGTGATAAACAGATGTTTGCTTTCTTCCCAACCAAGGGCTTCAGATCAGCGCTCCCAGCTGTCAATCAACCGTTGCTATGGTAACACCCTTTCTGCTGGAGGCTCACTCTGTCCAAAGAGGCACACATACTTGTCCATAATAAAAATTACCAATGCTAACTTTTAAAGTTTTAAACCGATTCAACTGGAATTTTGGAAGTGAGCTTCTGTAATCCAATTACAGTGAATGTAAAAATTTCAGCCACTTTCGTGAAAAATTCGCAAAGATAGTTTTCTTATTTTTTATCATAAGTAGTGGAAGTCTCTTGAGGGGAGGGAGGGTGGCATGCACATAAACAAGAAGAAGATGAATGTGTTGTTCAGGCATACTCCTCACTGGTGGATGCCAGCTGACTTGGTACATACGCGACCCCCTGCAAATGCTAAATGCCTCTTCTTTCCCCTTCTGTTCTCAATTGTCCGACGGACATCAAGCTCCCCTTCGACCTACTAGTAATCATCCAATTTTATTGCACTGGAAGTAGTGCTTTTTTTTTTCTTTTTTTTTCCCCCAGCCAAATTAGGATTTGGTGCACATCGGAAACCGCTGCCTGTGGTTTCTTTGAGAACAGAGAAAAGGAACTTTAAAAAATGAAGGGGTAACAGTAACACGATTTCCTAAAAGGGCATTTTTTAAGCACTAATTTCAAATTTCAAGGCTTTTCAAGACGGCATTAAAAAAACACTGTTTTTCCAGGATATTCCAGGCCTTGAAAACGTAATCATGATTTTCCAGGACTTTCCAGGTTTTCAAGCACGCGTGCGCACCCTGCGTAATGGTAAATTTATTGGCGTTAATAACGGTTGTGTTTTTAATAAATAAACTTAGGAAAATTTTAGGATGAATAGCAAATTTTAGGTATAATTTTAGGAATTTAAGGAGGGTCACAAAATATTAGGAATTTTAGGAATTTTAGGAGGAATGCGATCCCTGTTGTTACCACGGAGCGCCTTGAAGAGGCAAACCCTTCACTCACTATGACTGGTCACGCTGTTTCATATTCCTTTTTAAAACCTTGGGAATGTTCTAGTTTTGACATTGTGAAAAACTCTCCGTTAAGACACTTTAACAAATAAATCGCAAAGTGACGTGCGTTAGACCTCTGTGTGGAGAATTCCAGGCAGCCGACCTGAATGTAGGATGATAACCCTATGCATTTCATTGGTTAATGCGATTCAGTCCCCCTCCCCCCATTGTTTCTCTGTCCCTTCCTTAAGTACAGCTGTGATCTCCTGCCCTGCATCTGAGCTTGTGGGCGTAACATCTACAGTCGTGCAAAGGTAGTAAAAAATATTACCATATAGGAAACAATATTTTCTTTACTATATGTTTGACTATCTTCATTCAAATTCTTTATCCGTACTTTTAGTGCAGTATATTTGTGGCCACAGTCGTTGTTTGAGGAAAAATGGGTAATGAAATAAAAATTTAGCTGGAGAAAACCCCAAACTACGCAGAGAGGTTACATAAATCTAGATATTTTGGTGCAGTTGGCAGGTGTGCTCTCTCCAGGCTTCTTTCAGTATATACATATATACATTCACGAACAATGAAATGTGCGCATCAAGAAGGAAGCATCGGATTGAACTGAAATTTTATGGATGTAATGATACAAATGAATGATACACACAATGGCAAAAACAGAACTGCAGGACAATTACAAAGGGACCTGTGTCACACAGTCCAGTCATCTTTAAAAGCATGTCGCACCGCCTCGTGCAGTAATACATGCTGCAATATGGTCTTGCATGGAGACGAACAGACGCCTGATGTTGTCCTGCGGCAGACTGGCCCACACACATGCTCGATAGGGGACATGTGCAGGGAGTGGGCAGGCTATGGAAGTGTCTGGACATGACGAAGGCAGTCCTGGGCAACCCGAGCCGTGTGCAGGCAGGCATTATCCTGCTGGCATAGCGCACCTGGAATTTCGGCCAGGAATGGGAACACATGGAACTGTAGGATCTCATCCACATACCGCTGGCCCGTCAATGATCCACATACCACTACTAGAGCTGATCAGCTATTGTAGGCGATGGCTTCCCAGACCATAATGCCTGCAGTGGGGGAGGTGTGGTGCTCGATAGTGAGGTCGGGACCCGAGGACCTTCACACCAGGACACGATGATCACCTGTCCCCAAAATGAAGTGGCACTCATCGCTAAACACCATACATCACTCTGGCCTGGGACCACTGCACAGGGAGCCAGCGATGTTCCAGTTTTAATGGCAGCACACGTAAGGGGCGCTGGGATCACAGATTTACTTCTGTGAGGTGTCGGGAAATGGTTCATGGGCACACAGGAGCTGCTACATCTGCCTGTATAGTGGACCGGGTCTCTGTGGGATTCGTTCGTGCCTGGCACACGATCCGTTGATCCTCTCTACTGGTGGTCTTCGTGGTCTGTCCGGAGCAGCTCTGCTGTGTGGCAGAGCCATCTCGTGTCCACTGCTCCCAGTACAGTCAGATGGTATGTTCAGAACGATCCACATGGCGAGCTATACGGCAAGCCGACAACCCTGTGGCTTTCAGCCCGATGATCAGGCCTCTCTGATAAGTCTGTAAGTTGCTTAAATCAACATCTCTGGCATCTACTCGGCATTCTTGTCACTCTGTACTCTTGCTTGCGTTGGCCGGTGCTTTTTGCTTTCATGTGGCATCGACTACACGCTGGTTTATAAGGCTTCCAGTTCGTGCTTGCAGCACCACCACCACAGAGTGTACAGTCAAGCGAAATTGCACCAAACGTGGATCATTTTAATAGCAGCACGCACTCTAGCTATTTGCAAAGTTTCGCGGTTGTAGAACGCTTTCTTCAAGGTGCGTAAATTTCATTGTCCACAAGTGCATATATGGTAGACTTGAAAGTACACATGAAGGAATCAAATACAATACAATTAGGCTGAATCATCTACATAAAATCTCCATTTCCTATGTGACATTTTTCCAATTTTTTTATCAGTATTTCTAGCTATGGGAGATTTCAATGCAAAAATAGGGCAACGGCAACAGAATGAAACTTCAGTAGGTAAATTCGGTCACGGCAACAGAAACCAGCGTGGAAATACTCTCGCTGAGTTTGCAGAGGCAGAAGGGTTTTTCATCTTGAACTCCTTTTTCAAGAAAAAGCCACACAGGAAATGGACATGGAGACATCCAAATGGGACGACAAGTGAAATTGATTTTATTATGTGTAACAAAAAATTTGTCATAGAAGACTGCAGTGTGCTAAACAAGTTCAACACAGGTAGTGACCATAGATTGGTGAGATGTAAGATGCACCTCAACACTAAACTTGAACGTGGCAAGCTCATAAGACAAACAAAATCTATTGACATAACCAACCTTAAAAAACACCATAATACCTTCAAGTTGGAACTGAAGAACAGGTTCTCTGCTTTAGAAGGCCTAACATCGGAAGAAGTGGACATCTCTGAAGTTAACAGAAAAGTAACCAAAGCTCTTATGGAAACAGCAACAAAATTAGCTGGGTCTAAGAACAAGTTGCATGTAAATAAATTATCAGGAAAAACGAAAATGTTGATGCAAAAAAGAAGAGAGATGAGGACAAGTAAAGATGTGACTTCCAAAGTGGAATATATAGAGCTATGCAAGACAGTACGAAAAAGTATCACTGAAGACGTAAGAAAATTCAACTGTGAACTAGTGAGGAAAGCAATTGAAAACAACCAAAGCCTAAAGATAGCAAAGGGATATCTCAGTAAGGGAAGAAAACAGATTATGGCACTGAGAAAAGAAGATGGTTCTGTAACAAGAAATAGAGGCGAAATTTTGACAAGAGTGAAAGATTTCTACTCCAAATTATATGAAAGGGATGATACATGCACTCCAGACATCATGAAAGATACCAATACCAGAGTTCCTCCAGTCCTTCCAGCAGAAGTTGCACATGCAATCAAGAACATGAAGCGGGGAAAAGCTCCAGGAGAAGATGGAATTACTGTAGACATCATACAAGAAGCAATTGGAGAAATCGAAACAGTACTCGCCCAAATTTTCACTCGATGCCTTAATGAAGGAAAGATTCCTGATGATTGGAACACCGCTACGATGATCCTGCTACATAAGAAAGGTGACATTGAGGATCTCGGAAACTACAGACCTATCAGCCTCCTATCAGTAGTTTATAAAATCTTCACTAAAGTTCTTTCACACCGCTTGAAGGTAACACTGGACATGGCTCAACCGAGAGAACAAGCTGGATTCAGGAGTGGCTACAGCACAATAGATCATATCCATGTGCTGAGGGAACTAATTGAAAGAGCGAGGGAATATGAACTTCCATTGTGCATGGCTTTTATCGATTATGAAAAAGCCTTTGATTCGGTGAAACCATCAGCAGTTACAATGGCTCTGAAAACCTGCGGTATTGAAGATGCATACATTAATATTATTAATAACATCTATGAAAATGCAAGTGCAAAGATTAGGCTGTTTGAAAATACAACACACATAAAAATTGGAAAGGGAGTGAGACAAGGTGACACCATATCTCCGAAGCTCTTTAATGCTACATTGGAGGGTGTTTTTCAGTCACTGAGCTGGGAAAACAAGGGGATAAAGATTAATGGAGATTATCTAACCCACCTTCGTTTTGCTGATGACGTAGTCATTTTTGCAACGAGCCCATCAGAGCTGCAGAGCATGATCCAGGAACTTGCTGACAAGAGTAAAGAAGTGGGATTAAAAATGAACTTTCAGAAGACAAAAGTGATGTTCAATGCTTTTACAAGAAATGAAGATTTATCGATTGATGGAGAAAAGCTGGAGATAACAGATACGTACGTTTATCTTGGACAGCAGATATCAAGTGAGGGTCACATTGATGAAGAAATTAATCGGCGTACAAAACTTGCCTGGAGAGCTTTTGGAAGAAACAGCATAATTTTCAAGAGCAATATGCCATTATGTCTTAAAAGAAAAGTGTTTGATCAATGCATCCTTCCAGTGCTTACGTATGGTGCAGAGACGTGGACCTTAACTAAAAGAGACATACAAAGGTTGCAGACAACTCAAAGAAGCATGGAGAGGTGCATACTTGGTGTAACCAGGAGAGATAAGAAGAGGAACTCGTGGATCCGAAAAATGACAAGAGTGGAAGACATCATGATCAGAGCTAAATCCCTGAAATGGCAATGGGCTGGACATACTGCCAGAAGGACAGATCATCGATGGACAGCCGAAATTTTAGATTGGATTCCAAGGGACAGGAAAAGACCCAGAAGAAGACCACATGGGAGATGGGTGGATGAAATTCGAAAGCATGCAGGGGTGACATGGAGGAGACTGGCACAAGACAGACCGTTGTGGAGGAAACTTGGGGAGACCTTCGTCCAGCAGTGGATTGATAATGGTTGACAATGATGATGATGATGATGATATATACATATACACTGAAGTGCCAGAAAAACTGGTACACCAGTCTAGTACTTGGTAGGTCCCCCACGGGAGCGCAGGACTGCAGAAATATGACAGGACATGGACCACTACCTTCTGGAAATATGCTGTAGGCAATGCACACTATACTTCCTGCAGAGCGTTCCACAATTTGGGTGTATTCCGAGGTCTCGGATTCCTGTGTTCGATAGCGCGTTGCATGGCACCCCAAATGTGTTCTATCACGTTCAGATCTGGGGACTTGGGTGAGAATGGCAACACCCCAAACTCAGACGAATGCTCCTCTAACCATAATGTGGCGTCCAGACACTTGTGTGGAGGTGCATTGTCCTGTTGGAACAGGCTCAACCCATCAGCATGAATGCAGGACATGAACGAGTATACCTCATCAGAAAGGATGCGCACATAGCGTTGGCTGGTCACAAACGTTTGTAGACATAACAGGGGTCCCAGTGAAGTCCAGCTAAACACACCCCATACAATTATGAACCCCCAACCAGCCGGTAAAGTTCCCTGTTGACCGGTGGGATCCATGGCTTCATGGGGTTTGCGCCACACACGAATCCTTCCGTCTGCCAGATACAGTTGGAAATGCGACTCGTCAGACCAGGCAACTTGTTTCCAGTCATCAAGTGTCCAGTGATGGTGTTGCCGTGCCCAAGCGAGTTGCATAGCTCTGTGTTGTGCACCCATTAAGGGGACTCGAGTTAGGCATCTGCTCCCAAAGCCCATATCGTGCAAGGTACGTTGCACAGTCTGGACGCTGATGCTTGTTGAGACTCCAGCATTGAATTCCGATGATACCTGCAAGTGTTTCACACCTATCGCATGAAACGATTCTTAACAGCCGACGATGGTCACATTCACCCAATGCCTTTTTTACGACCACACTGGTATCGTAGGTTGGAGGTTTTGCCCGAATTCTTGCAGTCACGGTACACCCTTGCAATGGTCGTTCGTGAAAATCCGAACTTCGTTTCTACCTCTGAAATACTATGGCCTATCTCACGAGCGTCAACTATGACACAGCGTTGAAAATCGCTTAAATCATTATTACTTGTCATCCTCATGCCGAAAACAGCTCTGACAGCTGGCAAGGATGTCTATCGCTTTATATACAAACTCGCGGACGCAACCGAGTATGCGCATAGGTGACGTTGCTATGTATTTTGCATAAGCTCGTCTGTACTAGTTCTTCTGGCACTTCAGTGTATATACTGAAAGGCAACATGTACCACACAGAACCTGCAATATATGATTTATCAATTCATGGGGAAAAGCTGGAGATAGCCTGCTCCTACATCACAAACTAATACTGAAAAATCCAGACAGTTGCCTGAACCATGTAAGTTATTATTTGATGAAACTTTTTAATACTATTATATTGATTGTTATGCATCTGAATTTATTTTGGAAACTGCTGGAAATTACTATTATTTCCCTCCACTCTCTTATGAATGCTTTTCGGAATGAGTTTGCCATAATTAACACAGTGCAATGAACAGTGGACAAATCAGCATAGAAGGGTCACAATACCTTTAGTCAGTTAACATATTACTGTTACAGTCGAGCATAAAAATATTTTTTCACATAATTAAGAAATGCGATTTAAAATATAATTTCATTAACAATATTTTCCCCTTCAAGATACCATGTGTCTAACATAACACCTTGTGACTTCAAATGCAGGACACTATATTTAATGATTTATTATAATAATTATTGTCTAGTCATGTCATCCCCTTATTTAAATTGTTGTAGCATATTATTATTCAGTTTGTTGTCTACTCCCAGTCTTGATGAAGCCATCTGTTGATGCATGGTAGCTTTGCTCAGTTTGATTCTTTTATGCGAATAAAAATTCTGTTGGTTGGTTCTGTAGCCAATAGTATGTTTTGCAGCTGGCAAAAAGCAGCAACATTGATGGCAGTACAAAACACTACACCAAAGCAGTGTAGCTACCTCCCTTCTATCACCTTTACATTAACTAAGATCCTGCCATTTATTTTTTGATATAGCTACCAAGTACAATTCAGTTCATTCCTATGAGGTATTAAATTAAAACCCAAAATCACCTGGAAAATGATTGGAGACTCTCTCTGCAAATTATATTTGGGCAGGAATTTAATTTAAAATTTCATGCAGGGGAAAACCTGCTATCATTCCCTGAAATAAGTGTGAAACAAAGACGATCTGTGTGTGCATACAATTTTAATTCTCTGAAAAAAAAAAAAAAAAAAGAAAAAAAAAAAAGAAAGACAGAAAATCATTTTCTAAAACAGAAAGGATAAATGTTATGAAAACCTGTTCCGTTTGAGACTTAACTTCATTCACCAAGGTCATCACTAAGCATTAATTTAATCCACACATAGTTGAAAAAGATACTGATGCAAGCTTCAGAAGAATCCAGATAAAGTGCCAAATAATTTATACATCTATTGTCCACAAAGATTTACACTGACATGGACTTGTGTTAATAAGCTCTAAAGAAATTTGAATGCTTTGAGCATTAAACACTTCTTGACTATTCAGTGACAAAGGGTTTAACCTACAGATTTGTTAAAACAGATAGAAACCCATTTTTATGAATTTGTGAATGTTATAACTACAGTGACGAAGTCCAGCACTGATAATGAAACAACAATGTTTTTTCTATATAGTTTTACATCTGCTTGGGATATAATAATTCAAAAAATGTTATACAAATGATATTTTCCGTGATAACAACAAGCAGCATGTACCACATTGCCAATACAATTTCTGATGGATAAAAACGCATTAAGTGAAATATATTAAAACCTCACTTTATAGGAAGTCCTGATGATGAAGGATGGTCCTATCCAGCAGGAATACAAACAGATGATGTTTCAAGTTTGTTGAGTTTAGAACAGAACAAGCGTGATGAAATTAGTGAAGTTTTTCAAGTTGTAAGAAAGAAGGGCACTATTGGAACTATCATTTTGATAGGAGCAACAAGTCACTAAATTACATAACAAAAAACTTTTTACCTCTTTTTTCTGCTTGCCTCATTTAATTAAACCACTCAATCAACCATCACACTCTTGATATTTAACAACTTTCAATATAGAAGGACAAAGATGTTTCTTAATCACAACTCTTTATTTTTTTTTTTTTTACCTTACCCTCTCTTGAATGGAAACTAGCAAAACCCCAAGATTTTCCACCCGGAAATAAAACACCTTTCACTAGTTCACCAATTTTACGTGCGGACAGGAGAACAATGGAACCTTACGTTTCTTGGACGCCCTTCTCACCAAGAAAAACATGCCGACTTCACACGGAAATGTTCTACAAACCATCAGCTGTGCCCAACATAATCCTTCCCAGGTATTTCTGCCCAAAGTCATACACAAAACAGCTGTTTCTAGAGCATGGTACAGAAGAGTGTTTGCCAATTCTTTTACTATTAGAAGCCAGAAACAAAGAAATAGCAAATATCATCGACAAGGAACTTTCAGCTGGGTTTACTAGACAAACATTAGATTCCATTTTACGACAGGTTCAAGTGTCTACACGCAGGACTCCTAATATTCCAAATAACAGCAGTTTGAAATATTGTGGATCCATGACATATTTCCCCAAATTCTCTTTCAGGTTCAAAAACCTTATAAAAAAAAAATATGGATTAAATGTGACCAGTAAATCTCCAACATCTATATGCAACACTATGTCAACAAGCAAGCCATCAGTAAACAAATAAAGCTCAGCAGGAATTTATGATGTACTTCTAAATCTATCCAGATCACAGCACAAAATCATATGTAGGGTTGACAAAAAGATTCATTCTGGTAAGGAATACAAGAGATGCAAAAGGTGGGAAAACGACAACCACGCAATTCAGGGAGGTCACCTGAAAAGGAGCAACCTAGTATTCAGATATGAGACTGGCCGAGGGTAAAAAAGGCTGTAATTTTTAGCGATGCGAGTGCGTGGGATGGAGAGGGTAGTGGGGGAATTATCAGGCATATCGCAAAGAATAAGCAATTATAATTATCATGTACAGGCAAATATAAAATAATTATGAATACCAAAACAACAACACAATTTTTCTTTTTCTGCCAGAGTGACATCTTGTGTTCTATAGCAGACTGTCATAACTTTTAGAGTGGAATTAAATAATCAGTGCAACATCTTAAATTTGGATTTGGCAAAGTGCAATGTAAATGCTTCTTGGAAGTATATCAACTATCAGTTCAGCTGTGATGTGTTGGCATAGGAATGCAGCAGAAAATCAAAATCAGGAGATTTTTAACAGGCAAAGCAGCACTGCTATGAGAAGCTTGTTAGAATATAAACAGTTTGTTTATACTGTCAGAGAACTACGGCAGAGTTACAAATAGTCCAAATTACAGAATTATAAAATGACTCCAATTACAATTTGTAAAGTGCGGTAAATAAATTAATATATACAGGAGATTAAAGTATGGGAGAAGACAGCTCACAAAAACTTAGCTTTTTTGTTTTGCATTTGCTTGCACATTACTTCCAGTTTCTTTCTGTGAGCAAGTCTTGCCTTCTTCTTTGCAAGTTGCAGAATTCCACTGGATTTACACTGACTTTGCAAATGAACAAGCTCAATGGCTAGCTTCCTCTTTTTGTTTAAGATTTGTTTCTTATTTTCTTCATTATATATATATATATTTTTTCTGTTCTGAAGTTGTGGCAAAGGCTAGCATTAACTGCTTCTCCCAAATGATCTTTTTGCTAAAATACTGAATAGCAGACTTATCATGTACTTTAAGTTTATACTTAACAGTTTGAATTGCTGAATAGGTATGAATGTTCATTCTTCCAGACCTTTTATCCATCATACTGAATGAACTTTCAACTTGGGAGCCATGGAAACAAGACAGTAAGGCTTTCACCATTTTTGACAAAGTGGTGTACTTGGGTAAGGTGAATAATTTTGCCCACCATTCATCGATTCTATGGATGTTTCCAGCATCATCAAGAGGAGATGGAAGCTGTTCATTTACCTGGTACTGATGAATTTCCAGAACATAACTTTCTCGTTCAAGTACAGACAAAACATTTGTGACCAACTCAGGAAGTATCTCTAATCTTTTCAAAGTTAAATTATGTCCCCTAGCAGTTGGGTCAACAGCTCAAATGCACATCAACAACTCACTTGCTAATGGCAACGTTTTTTGCAAATGTTTTGCACACTGAAAGTAGGCTTCAGCAGCTTTGTCCAAAAAAGAAAAAAAAAAGAAAAAAAAAAAATGACCACAATGTCACTTTCACAGCATTTTGAAATGATAAGATCAGTTCCAGATCCAAGGAGCATATACTTCTTTTGTAAACTATTAGACTCCAAACTAACATTAATACTAAGCAAATCTTGGGACTGATTTGCCTTTTAACAACTCCTGCTTCAAAAAACATGACAAAAATTCTAAAAACAATTGCTTCTGCTCATCAAACAGTTTATGTATGAGTGGTTCTTTTGTCTGAAATAAACATATACATTTCTTCAAAAGAGGAATCACTGCAATATAAAAATTAATGATATTTTTTACTGTGGAATTAACTTTTTTACGGGTCTTATAGAGGTTATTATTCAAAACAGTTGGTGGTCAAATTTTCGAACTAAAGCCTAGTTCGTCATCAGAACTACGCCACTGAAGTAGTTGTACTCCAGAGACGTAGAGCTACTCCAGAGACGTAGTCCTGATGATGAACTAGGCTTTAGTTAAAAAATTTGACCACCAACTTTTTTGAATAATAACCTCTAAGACCCGTAAAAAGTTAATTCCACAGTACAATATGAATATAGGTGCCATAAATTAATTTACAACTGATATTTTTTTGTTTTGTTTTTTCTTAAATAACTTGGTAACAACTCTACATTTTCTCCTTTTTCAATCTTCTGTCAGATTTTTTTTTTTAAATTATGCCAGATCCCCTTAAACTTTAGTTTCCCTTCTTCACTGACATGTCTTTCTTGACAAATTTTTGTTATGACATCAGAGTAGTTTCTTTTTATCAGGTGACACAAATTCATAATATAAAACAGTAAGTGTATCATGGATGCGGAAATTGCTTAATGCAGCATCATAGCACGACAGCTACCTGTGTTGCACCATATTGCTTACTTGGGTAAATTTGATTCCAAGTATCTCATAAATGTCAACAAGTGTTTCATGCCGATCAGCAAACCATTTAGAATCATAAAAAATATCAGCAAATTATCGTTCAATGTAGCCTTCAAATGGTTTGCAAAATTTTTCGCATGTACTGTGGATGTGGTGGCACGAATTTCCATTAATGCCAAGCAAGTGAGGTGCTTTTCCCTGACGAATTCTAATTTCCAATCCAGTTTTAGAACCTCTTATGACATTGCAATAGAACTGATATAAGATTTTCTTCAGGTAAATTATTTTCTTCAAAAAAATTGCTTACAGCCTGATACAATGTTTTAGCATCTACTTTTATGACATTCAGAGTTGTAAGATGTTCAACTACGAGGGGCAGTCAAAAAGTTAGTTGCACTCCTCCGTAAAACATTTCGGTAAAAGGATATTTTGTTGACACTCTGTGGCAACAATGATGGCATTTATCTGCAGCACGTGCCGCAGTTGCTTCTACGCAGTAGTTTTAGTTTGCTTGCTAACGAGTCGTGAACATGCCTCGGCAGCTGCTGGTGGCGTCCAAATTGGAACTGCATGCAGTGATTCGTTTTTTGTGTGGGCAAAAGGGTGTAACATTTTTTTTTGGCAGTTTAACGAAGTGTACGGTGAGAACGCAATATTGTGTCAAGCTATCGCATCTTGTTCGAGAACGATTACCGCAAGGGAATACCGCATGCGGCGAACCTAACGAGGGACCTTCTGAAAAGTTTAGGTGGGAGGTGTGGAACCACCCCCTTATAGCCCAGATCTTGCGCCACGTGACTTCCACGTCTTCAGTCCCATGAAACAAGAACTTGCAAAGCGACAATATCACTCGGATGACAAGGTGAAAGCTGCAACCCAGCAATGGTTATCGGACATTGGACGGAATTTCTTCGCAGAAGGCATAGAAAAACTTGTGCCACGCCTGGACAAATGCTTCAATAAACTAGGCGATTACGTCGAGAAGTAACTTTTGTACGGTACTTTCAGGTACATATAACATTTTTCTGTAATTTTGATCCTGTGATTTTTTATCAAGCAGTGCAACTAACTTTTTGACGCACTTTCGTACAACTCTGTTTATAGCAGAAGAAAAATAAATAACCAATATTCTAACAACACGCTTGTAATTGCTACTAGTGGCTTCATCAATATTTAGGGAGAAGGGCACAGTTTTTAGAAAATTTGCTGTCTGATCAAAAAATGTTTTTGCCACACCAAACTTCATTTTGTAGGATGCACTTGTGCGATCCATAGAAAGATGTAATAATGCCTTTCTGTCTACAGCCAAAGCCTTGCCAATATCTATCATCACAGGGGCCATGGTGAATGGTAGGCTGTGTTCAGCGAAGACTTTTAAAACAAGAGCCTGAGAATTTGAAATTCTGTCACACAATGACACTTTTAATGGTAACTGCACTGCATTAGAAGACATTCCTATACCTGTTAGTTTCTCCAAATTAAAAAAAAAATACTTGGTAAAATGTAATTTTTTTTCTTAATTTTTTCTTTCTCCACATGTTTCCTACTTTTCAAATGGTTGGATATTGCAGAAAACCCTTTGCTTCCATAACACATTAGGTCAGAGCATAAACTGCACAATACTTTACCACTCAAATCAACTTTTTGAATGACATCACCAGCATTTATTTTCATTTCTGAATTAAAATCTTTGACGGCCATGAATTTCGTAAGCCATTCAAAACGAAACTTATTTTTTTCACTTGCATCAATCAAACATGCCTTACTTTCTTCATTTGCTCTCAAAATAACAGCCATTTCTCAGAGATGTGTTGTGAATGTGAAATATTCAAGACTGAATACAACAGCAGTAAACACTAAATGTACCTTAATGTACCTTAAAAGCAATGAAAACAAGAACACTTACCTCCTTTCTCAATATGTTCCCCATGGCAGGTTGGGAAAATAAAAACAAGGCCATGTGTGGTTTCAATGCGCCTACATCGCACAAATGTTGTCAACAATACAATGGAAGTCCTCGGGAGCGGAAAGCACATCTGATAAGGAATCCAGATCGATTCTTCCAATCTGGTGCTTCGGATACTGCTCCGTTATTTCCCCTTAACGAAATATGAAGACCGTTTAAATCAGAACAGGAGCAAAGCGTGCAGTCAACGACGAATGGGGGATGTGAATTGTGGCGGTTCTAATGATTGGGGAAACCCCCCAGTTTGCAACACAAACTGGGAGGGTTCAGTCGGTCAGGAGAAGCGTAAGCAATCTTGCGTGTCGTGGTTGGCTGAAACGATGCTCGCTCAGCTGTGGCGTCTCTTACGTGACGCGAAGCCAGGACAGCGCTTTGCCGCGTAGAAGACAGGGGAAGCATGCTTCATGCCCATGGCAGCGACATGCAGTATGGAACAAAAATAGCTTGTCCGGAGTTGAGTGCACAGTCCACCTACGTTTATAACAGACAACAGCCAGCCCCCCCATAAAAACCCCTTCAGTTTTGTAACAATATCAAAAAAGGAAAAAAGGTGAAAAAATCTCATGCATGAGTATTGGAAAAAAATGAAAAGACCAGCATCTTATACAAACCACGTTTGCACAGCTACGTATGAAAGTGTTGAAATCGTAACTCATCCACACCAGTGCAATGAATGCTTGCCCTTGGAACTGTCAGATGCCTAAGGAAATCTGAACAAATACCAGAGGAATAAGCCAAGTGGCCTCCATACTATGTGAGAATGATACTAATACATCGACCAAAACTTTCATGTTAACAGAACAACTGATTGTTCCAAAGTATAAATTTTTTTTTAATTGTTTCAAAATTGCCTGTGACGGTTCTAAGCTCTGAGAATTAAGCCCCAACAAAGCTTCCTAGCAGAGTGCGAAATCTCAACACATATTGAGTGTTTGTATTTATGCCATTAAAGGAGATTTTAAACTTATATGAGTCATTTGTTATAATATATAAATTGTGTAGAGTATTTAGTAATTAAAGAATGAAATAAAAAGGAAAATCCTTAGAAAATCAGACCTTTCAAACTAAAGTAAGAAGAATATTTTATAAGCTCTTTTATTGGATTGTACCCTGTGAGCTATACAAAATATTATCAAAGTCACTGTAACCGTGACTTTGGATTCTTATCAGTCTGTTCAATGTCTAACAAAATATGTGAACAATAGTTTTATGAAAATTCATTCATAATTTAAGATATCTGGATTTCATGTTTATCCATATCGTGAGAATGACATGTTCTCAGTTTAATGTATTTTTTTCTTTCCATCTCATGACCATAAAAATGATTGAAAAATTGAATTTAAATGGCAGTAAAAGCTGATGGTCAAAAGTGAACATACTTTTGGCCAGTCTCAAGAGGAATTCCCACAAGGACATTTGCAGCTTCTCTCCAGCACTGCTCTTTTTCATAGATGTCAGCAAGGTGCTGCCTGATGCTAGCAACCTATATATGTTAATAAAAATAAATGCTCAGATAAAAATATTGGATTCAAATGCTTGTCACAGATGAAAATATACTCAAAATTTAGCAAAATTCTAACACAAGTAATATCAAATGATATAGCATTTAATATATCAGTCATGAAAATACACCTTTAAAATTGTCAAAATTGCTCTTTTTGATGGCTAAATTTAAACCCATTGAAGTCCCAATTACCAAAGTCTTATCTTACATGTATATACATTTTCTGAACAACCAGCATCTCTACTTTAAGGCAGTGAAAACCAAACCTTTCTATCTTTAATAGAAACCACACAGCAGCCTATTTTCAAAACTGTTGCAAATGCTCATTTTTGCTTGCCACAGTGAAGAAAAATGAGTCTAAATCCAAGATGGTAGAAGATAAAAAAAATAACAAAAATAGTTTTGAGCAGGTCACTAGTAAGGCCACCTATGGCGAAAATATATAAAATTGCTTTTATTTTAATATAAAATTGAGTGATTTCACTTGGAATGACCCTACACAAAATAAAAATATAATCAGGGAGAGAAATAAAAAAAAAAAAAAAAAGAAAAAGGAACTTGGTCAGAAAAATTCAATATGTGGAAAACAGAAAACAATGGAACACCCTCATCACCGTGAGAGCATCCATTTTCAGCAGCTTTAAACATTTGCAAGATTCTAAGATTTTTCCATGTATTGGTCACCCTAACCCAAATTTTTTTCCTATACTGCAGACAACTGAAAGTGCACACTGTAGGGAATCAAATGAGAAGTGAAGCACATGCTGCGACTCATGTACCACAGTTAATAACTTTTACCGCAGTTAATTGCAATGCTACAAAGTTTGAAATATTGGTTCTATTTCAACATTCCTGGAAATAAATAGGGGATCAGAGCTGTGAAAGCAGTTCAAAAAATTAACGAAGTTGAAGGCCTGGTGGTTACTCAAATCACACTAACGTGATTCAAGAAATTTTCGACTGGTGACTTGTGCTTGAAACGAAAGGAAGGTTCGGGTAGGCCCTCTGCTGTTGATTCGGATACCCTGCAATCGGCTGTGGAAGACATTCCATGAAAACGCACTCACAAATTGTCAGGATTGGGAGTTTCTAAATCTATCATTGCTGTGCACCAAACAAGATCAGAACAGTTTACAGATGATGCCGTGAGGTGCCTCACGAGCTCACCCCAGCTCCGAGGCTCAACAGCATGTCTATGTATACAAGGAACAGCTCAGAAATTCACACAATACTTGATTTATCAAACTAATAGTTACTGGTGATGAAAAGTGAATATACCTAAGTTATCCAGATTCTTCACAACAGTGGTTGAATAGAGGTGAACCAGCCTTACCTACTCCCAAAAGTGGACATTTCGAGAAAAGGTTTAGTGCTGTATGTCTAGTGGAATTATGAAAGTGTTATTCACTTTGAACTCATTCCGAATGGTCAATCTGTCAATGCCGAACTGTATTCCCAGCAATTGGACAGGATGTATGACAAACTTCGGCAGAAGTATTAGTCAACCAAAAGCAAGCACTGATACAACAAGACAATGCAAAACCTCATACTGCAAATCAGACCCAAGTTAAATTTCAAGAACTACATGGAATTGAGCTGCTGTCATGTTCAGCATACAGCCCCGACCTTCTGCCTTCAGACTAACAATTATTTCAGGTGACGGCACATTTTCTCCCGTGGCAAGCAGTTGACTACTTTGGACGATGATGAATGTGAGTGATAAGAGTTCTTTGCCTGTAAACTGAATGCCTGGTACCATGCAGGAATTGAACAACTGGCAAATAGATAGGTTTAAACTATTGAACATGATGGCATGTACTTTGAAATTTACCTTGGATTCTTCCAAAGTTGTAGGAAAGTGAAACTGTTGCATCAAAAATGCTGTTTTTTTCCAGACACCCCAATATTTCAGAACCTTTTGCAAAAATATGAGACATCAAGAACTTTTCCAGGATTCCTGGGATTTCACAAACTCTGTCATCAGATCAGATGCCTAAGACATCCAACAAATAACAAAGAAATTGCAAAATACTGAAACCATCCAAGAAACACTTTCAAAAATGTTTAAATAAATGTCATAGAATCTTGAAAACATGAAAAGAAACTTACACAGATGTTTAATAACATTATTTTACAGATATCCTTAATTTCTGTGTTATATTTGATGTTTCCAATACTCTGTAGCGGACAGACAGTTTTCGTAGTGACTATGAGAATCTGTCACTGTAGAGCAGAGTCTCGCGTAAATAACATGCGGCCAGAGAGGGGTAAACTGTTACTATAAATTTACTTACGCTTATTTTACAATTTAAACTGTTAGAGAAGGAATTCATTTATATACACTCACTTCCAAAAGTTAAGCACGCAGAGGGAGAAGTTCATTTCCGGAAGCTAATCGGAATTGGAGAGGCTGCAATTCGCCGCAGCGGTAGGTGGAAGAATGCAAATGTGGTAGGTAACAGCGAATCACGGTGTCTTGCCCAGAAATATGCAAAACAGGCAGTCGTATAAGAAGCCAGCACTCTGAAGGGGTACAGGAGTTGCATGCAAGTGCTGCTACAAGGTGTTGAGAACTGTCGGAGGATTTGTTTTGAAGACAGACTTGATTTTATGGCTTCCAGAAGACGATTGGAAGATTTTGAGCGCTGGCGTGCCGTCGGACGCATTGAAGCAGGACAGTCAATCACAGATGTTGCTGGTTTCTTTGGCGTGAATCATTCCGTCATTTCACGTTTATGGAAACAATTTCTAACCAGCCAAACAGTTGTCCGCAGACCTGTGGCCGGTCGCCCAAGGGTTACGACCCCCGCGGAAGACCGATATATTGCTGTTGTAGCCAAGCGGAATCAAAGAGCGACGTCCACACGTGTGACATCTATGGTTACGGCTGCCATTGGTAAGACGATATCTGCCACTACTGTGCGTCTTAGGCTACACATGAAGGGACTGTGCGTCTTAGGCTACACATGAAGGGACTGTACGCCCGGGTACCACAGGCTTGTGTTCCTCTATCAGTCCAATCCAGAGGGGCACGATTAAAGTGGTGTCGTCAACATGTCAATTGGACTGTGTCTGATTGGGGCAACGTTATGTTCACGGATGAGTCCAGATTTGCCCTGCAACCTGATGACAAGCGTGTACGGGTATGGAGGGAAGAAGGCACACGCAATTGACGCCAGATCATCACCGAACATCATGCATTCCGAGGTGGAAGCATCATGATCTGGGCAGGAATTTTGTTGGGAATTCGTACCGACCTCCACATCTACAGACGGGGTTCTGTGACGGCTGTACGGTATCGGGATGAAGTCTTAGACCCCACTGTGTGATTGTACGCTGCAGCAGTTGGTCCTGCCTTCGTTTTAATGGACGATAATGCGCGTCCCCATAGAGCTACCATCGTCGACGACTACCTGGAGAGTGAGGGGATTGCGCGTATGGAGTGGCCGGCGTACTCGCCCGACCTTAATCCCATTGAAAATCTTTGGGATGCCCTCGGCCGTGCTGTGTGTTAACGTCTTCCGCCCCCAACCACTTTCACAGCTTTGGAAACTGCTCTACAGGAGGAATGGCGATTACTGGACTCTGCGGTGGTTGATCACCTCATAAAAAGCATGGTCAGACGTTGTAAACTTTGTATGCAGATGAGGGGTGCTCACGTACCCTATTAATGTCGGGTTTTGTTGTTTGTTGTGACTTTATTACTCACTTTGTAAATAACTCCAATTTGACGTTATCTTATAATTTCTGAAAATTCAATATTATTTTCATATCTGTCTGTATTTCTTTGTTTTGATTCATTAATAAACATATTTCCTACGTTCCAGCCGCATTTCGTGTCAATCCAAGCAGTACTTTTCCATTTCTTCACATCTTACTGCTCCATGCTTAACTTTTGGAAGTGAGTGTATATATAAAAGTGAAAGTTTGTATATTTGTTTGTTTGTTTGTCTGCCTTACAAATCTACAGTTTTCAACTTAGAACCAATAAATTTGGTATACTATCTCATGGTACTCTAACTTAGACTGTAGAAGGGGTTTGGAAGGGATCGGAGCCCGGGAAGGGGTGAGTGGGTGAAGGGAGCCCCCATACAAAATTTTCGTTAAAATTTCTAGTTTTCAATTTAGAACCACCAAATTTGGCATACTATCTCATGGTACTCTGACTTAGACCGTAGAGTTTTGGGAAGGGGTCAAAGCCGGGGGTTCAAGGGGGCCCCCTATACAAAATTTTCGTAAAAAGTTCTACAGTTTTCAATTTAGAACAACCAAATTTGGTATATTATCTCATGCTACTCTAACTTAGACCATACATGGTTTTTGGAAGGGGTCGGTGCCCGGGGAGGTCAAGGGGCCCCTACACAAATTTTTTGAGAAAATTTCTACAGTTTTCAATTTAGAACCACCAAATTCGGTATACTATCTCATGGTACTCTAACTTACAGCATAGATCAGGGCTCGAATTAGATTTTTTTATGTAGATGCACCCTGTGCACCTAAGTTTCTAAATTTGGGTGCAAACTTTTTTTCAGGTGCACACTTAAATTTTTTTATATTAGTTGATTAATGAAAACTAAAATTATCGGATTTGTTTGTAATTAATAGAAATATATTTAATATTAACTTTTCGTTTGGAGAAATTATACTTATATGAAGAATTTTTTATTCATCATCAGGTATTGGTTGGCAGTCAGAATCATCAGCTGTAGCCTTTTCAGTTCTTTCCCCATAAGGTTTAGTGTCCACTCTTCTTTTTGCATTTTTCCATCATTGCAGCACAGCCTTTTCTGGACAAAAAGTATCTAATGTCTCTTAACTTAGACTGATACGCATTAAATCACTCAGTGTGTTTGGATGAAGGGAGCATTTCCAGTCAGTTTTCACACGTCCCATTAAAGAAAACCCCGCTCACACTCAGCTGTATTGATGGGAATCATAAGTCCAATTTGTATCAGACTGAGAATATCTTTATATTTCCCATCATCATCTGATATAACTTTTTGCCGCAGTTCTGTACTTTGGTTTTCATGGACATTTTTTGGTTTTCCCACAGGTCTTTCACATGTTTCTTTAACATTTTCCACTGGATCATCGCATCAACTTTATTAAAGCCATTTTCTTCCAGTGGAATTTGAAAATGCGACCATAAATTCTTAATTTCGTTGTTCCCATAGATCTCAATTTGTTCACTGCTTGGCCAATAACATGGCTCAAAGACTACAAATGCACACAAAAGTGGATCTTTAACAAAAGATTTAAGTCTATCTTCAATCTGAGAACTGCACAGTTTGATTATATGTTGTGCTTCTTTCAAGATTTGCTCCTTTGCCAAGTCTAATTCTTCAGCTATGGATGATATACACTTTTCTTGTAATTTTTTTGATTAAGCAGAATGAGCTATTCTTAAGTGCTGACTTGAACCTTCTGACAGATTTACCTTCTGAAACACAATCTTCTCTGATACTATATAAACACCATTGTCTGTGTCCCAATCTGAAAATTTTGCAAGATTATTAATATCTGTTAAATCAATAAAATTGTTAAGAATAGCTTCAATTTTTGTGCGAGCATATTCTAGACTAGTATCAGTTGCTTGAAGTACTTTGCTTAAATTAGAAAATAATTTTACTAATTTTGAAAAAAAGTTCAAGAATAGTGCAAACTGTACCGATCTCATGTTTTTCAAAATGCTTGCGGCACGTTCTTCGTTTTTTGCTGAGCCAGTTGATGCAAGAGATTCCAAATGGATAATAAATGGCTCATAGCACTTCAGCAAGACATCAATGGCACGATCATGGTAAGGTAAACAAAGAACACCTCCTACTTGAACAGGTTTTAAAATTGTTGTTTCTAATGACTCACCAAATGTTTGTAACTCTGACAAGTTCTTATAAGAATACTTATATATTACAAATAAGTCATTCAAAGCAGACTCCTTTTGTGTGAAATATTTTGAACTTCGCATCACATCTTTCACTGCCAGTCGATGTGCACAACAATGTATGCCAAGCAGATGACCGCAACTATCACAAAGTAGCTTGTAGACACCATTTTTGGCTCCGAAATTACTTGCCGCACCATCTAACGTACAAGCAATTAGTCTTGTTTTAGTCTCTTCTAAACTTAGGTTCAAACAATCTGTCATAGCATTTTCCAATGAATTCTTGATGCATTTTGCATCAACATGTTGCACTTGCTCTATAGTTACAAATTTGGTGACAGCTTTTCCCTTTTCAAGAAATCTAATATAAATTATTTCTTCATTGTATTCACTGCAATCTGTGCTGCCATCAGAAAAAAAAATGCTTTCTTTCAAAGATTCAATTAAATTTGATTTCATACTCTTACTGATGTAGGAAATGAATGTTTTGGCTTGCTTATCATTGTTATAGGTTTCAGTTACTTCACATTCAACACATCTTAATAATTTCATTTCATTTCTAAATGCTGTAAATGGCATATTTTGTTTGGCTATGTGAAAAGCAATCTTAAAGAGTGTGTGTAACTGCTTTATTTCCTTTTCTTCTAACCTCAATATGGATCTCTGCATAGGGGTCTGAAAATCCTTTGCTTTGGCAAGTGCAGTTCTTGCTTCCATTGCTTTAAGATGTGCTGGTGTTTTCTCATGTACTTCAACCATATGTTTTCTTAAAGAACAACAGCCCTTATCATGAAAGGTATTTGAACGTGATCTTTTGTCATATGACTGACAAACAGTACAAAACATTGCTTTCAAGAGTTCATTGTAGGAAAGCCAATCACGTCCAGTTTTCCAAGTCTCTTGGAAGGCGTAAGTTTTAGTGCAAATTACTTCTTCCACTTTATTTCTCTCAATTATTTTTTTTGGTTTTTCTTTATCCACAATTAAAAAAAAAAAATTGGCTTTATTTTCATCAATGATTTCAATTATTTCTTTAGCCTTTTTTTCTCAACAATTATTTCTTTTTTATCTTTTTCTGCAATTACTTTATTCACTTCATAATTTCCCCTTATTTCTTTCATCTGTTTGTCAAGCAGTAAGGAATCACCTTGGTCCACGACTGCTGTTTTAGGGATTTCGCTCATGTCTTTACGAAAATATTTCCGCAAAGAATTATTTTTCAAGCTAGGTGGTGCTGGACACTCCTTCGGTGGCATTTAAAAAAGCGTTTCAATTATTCATCCAATGGATAGAGATTAAAATCAAAAACGGAAGACCAGGCACAAACCAAAAGTTCCAAAGACAGCACACAGCTTTAGGTCTATACTGTAACAACAGAGATTATCTTCTGGCAAGGCAATGACGGATATTACTTTGGAATTCCTCAGATTGATCCAAACACAGGCAACTCGCTTCCTAGAAAGGTCTCTGTCATGGACTTCTATGCCTACGGAATCATGAGCAGAGTTGAAGATAAAAATCATGTGTTACAATGTCGCCAGCTGTTCCTTCAGTTCGTTGTGGACACGTACACCAAGATTGAGAGTGAACGCTGCTCTACATCCGGATCAACCAACATAAACTGCACATGGATGACTATGTTCATCTCAGGGATGCCGTAGCCAATGATGCCAATCCCAAAGACTTTGGGAGAATGGTAATTCTACCAGCAACCTACATTGAGGGCCCAAGACATATGCACGAGTACACGCAGGACGCAATGACCTACGTCAGAAACTACGGACGCCCTGATCTTTTCATCACCTTCACACGCAATCCTCTCTGGCCAGAAATCCAAGAGAATCTTCTGGTTTGTCAGACAGCAGTTGATAGGCACGACCTGAATGCGAGAGTTTTCAACCTAAAACTAAAAAAATTGATCGACGTCATAACGAAAGGTCATATTTTTGGTGTAACACGATGCTGGATGTACTCAATCGAATGGCAAAAGAGAGGCCTTCCGCATGCCCATATCTTCATCTGGCTGTGAGAAAAAAACCGACCAACTGAAATTGACACGGAAATATCAGCAGAATTGCCAGATCCCCAACAAGACTCTTTGCTGTTTGAAGTCAACACAAAAAACATGCTCCACGACCCATGTGGTGCACTCAACATGAAAGCTCCTTGCACGGTGGATGGCAAATGCTCCAAGAAATATTCCTGGGAACTGCACCAGGAAACTCAAACAGGCCAAGATGGGTATCCTTTGTACAGGAGAAAAAAGCCTAGAGCTGGTGGATTCTAAAAAATGCACATTGTCCAAACCTACCAGGAGGTGGACATAGACAACAGACGAGTGGTTCCACACTCTCCACTGTTGTCCAAAATGTTCCAGGAACACATAAATGTTGAATTTTGCCAGTCTGTCAAAGATATCAAGTATGTAAACAAAGAAAGTGATCAAGCAGTTTTTGGGCTGGAACAACAAACAGCAACAGTTGATGAAGGTGAGAGTTTTCAATTGGGAAGATACATCAGCAGCAACGAGGCAGTTTGGCGAATACTCAATTTCTCAATTCATGAACGCTATCCAACTGTTGTTCATCTCAGTGTCCACCTTGAAAATGGTCAGTTTACTTCAATGCAAACAACTTTCAGCAGCAGCCACTTCAAGGGCAACCAAACACAAAATTGATAGCTTTCTTTGAACTTTGCAAGCATGATTCTTTTGCTAAACCATTCTTTATTGTGATGTTCCGAACTACTGCACTTGGAATGCATCCAGAAAAATTTCCAGCGACGCAAACAAGGAGTTGATGTTAAAGGACATCCTGGAGTTAAATCCACGGATGCTCTTGGAAGAGTTTACACAGTTCATCCATCAACTACAGAGGGCTTCTTTTTGAGAATGCTGCTCCACATTATCAAGGGACCAACATCTTTTGGTGACTTGAAAATTGTGAACAATCAAGTTTGTGAAACCTTCAGAGAGGCATGCCAAAAAAGAGGATTGTTGAAGAATGATGATCACTGGGACTTGGCAATGACTGAAGCAACTGCCACCCAATCACTAACGCAGCTGAGACATCTCTTTTGCATTTTGCTGATCACCTGCATAGTCTCAAATCCATTTCTATTGTGGGAAAAATACAAAAGAGGATCTGAGCAAAGACATTCTTTTGAGAGACAGACTGGAAAATCCAACTTTGCAAATTGACTTTTCACCAGGGACCTTCAACAAGGCTCTCATCCTTCTAGAGGACCTGTGTTTGTTAATGGCTGGACATGGCCTCAGACAGTGCGGACTGCCATCTCCCCAAAGAAACAACACGAACAATCTTTGCAATGAAATTCTGCGGGAGATGAATTACAATGTCAATGATTTGGAGGCATATGTTGCTGCCAATGAACCGCTCTTAATTAAAGAACAAAGACAGGCCTACAATCAAATTCGGACATGATAAGCAATGCGAATGGAGGCATCTGTTTCCTCGATGCACCAGGTGGAACAGGCAAAACATTTGTCATCAATGTACTCTTGGCAACAGTTCGCCTGCAAAAGAAGATGGCAGTTGCAGTGGCATCCTCTGGCATCGCCTCAACATTGCTGGAAGGTGGTCGGACAGCACATTCTTCCTTCAAAATGCCTTCAAACTTGGCCCATGATGAATATCCAGTGTGCAACATTACCAAAGGATCTGGACAGGCAAAAGTCCTGCAAGACCACAGTGTCATAGTTTGGGATGAGTGTATGATGTCTCACAATTGAGCCCTGGAAACTCTAAACAGGACACTTCAAGACCTGCAAGCAAACCAGTCGCTCATGAGAGGAACTGCTGTTGTGTTGGCTGGAGACTTTCGCCAGATTCTGCCAGTTATTCCGAGGTCAACTCCAGCTGACGGACTCAATGCATGCCTGAAAGCATCTCATTTTTGGAGGCATGTCAAAAAATGTCATTGACCACCAAAAGAGAGTTCAGCTGCAAAGGCAAGCTTCACTAGGAGAGTTTTCAAGTCAGCTGCTTCAACTTGGTAATGGTAAAATTCCTGCTGAGCCAGAAACTGGACTGATTGCATTCCCAAATGAATTTTGCAATGTTTTAAAGACTGTCAAAGACCTTGCAGGAAATGTTTTTACCAAACATGAAACTCAGTTACCTGAATCATGAGTGGCTATGTGAAAGAACAATTCTAGCTCAAAAAAGTGACAGCGTCAACAATATCAATGCTCACATTCAAAATTTACTTCCTGGAGCCACCAGGTATGCCTCCTCACAATTTGATTCACAAGGGGGGGCAATCATGTTGCTGAGGAATTTAGACCCACCAAGACTTTGCAATGGAACCAGGTTTTGCATCACAAATTTGTCATGCACATCATTGAAGCAACTATTCTGACTGGCTGTGAAAAACGGGAAGATGTCTTCATTCCGAGGATTCCACTGATTCCCACACATGTGCCATTTGACTTTAACCATCTGCAATTCCCGATTCGTCTGGCCTTTGCCATGTCCATCAACAAAGAGAAAGGCCAGTCATTGGCTGGCATTAATTTGAAGGAACCCTGCTTTTCACACAGACAACTCTATGTCACCTGCTCAATCCTAAAAATCTCTACATTTTTGCTCCCAATGAAAAAACCAAAAATATTGTTTATCAAAAAGCAATAACCTAACCGAATGAAAATAAATTTACTGGAAAATTACAGGAATATATTTTTCCTTCATAAAATTTCACCCACTGAACTTGGTGATTCCACGAATATTTACCCGGGAAATACCGGGTACCTCTGCTTGTTACATAAATATGTTTCTTTCACAAATCATTTGATTAACTGCGCATGTGCCTGTTGTCTTCAAACAATCTCTGAAGTCTGTAAAACTTAAACCTGTGTCATGCTTTTCATTATGCCAATCACTAGAAAGGCACATAAGTTCTTTAATTCTGTTGCTTTCACATATTTTTTTCAAAATTATATTCCTCATTCAGTATTTGTTTAGTCCTTTTTAGGACATAGAAATAATGCTGAGACATTTACTTAAGAAAAAGAAGACAACTTACTAAAACAAAGAATGAGGAAACCTTTGTCGCACAAAAACGTTTTTCATTCATTCTTAGAATTTTCATCATTTTTCATTCATTCATTTTATGAATTTTTATCTTTAAAAATATCAAGACAACAATATAAATTAACTAGTAAGGGCAGATAAATTTTGTACAACAAATACTGAAAAATGTTATGCAAACTAAGTGACCTACGATACCAGCAATTGTGGAAGGGCTGATTCTGTGCTAACACCAGGACAAACTGACAAAAAGAGTAGCATAAATATCTTTCAGAAGAGTTGAGTTTCCCACCAATTCAATTTTACTTCATAAAGAAATTCTTCAGTAATTTTTTTGATCATGAAAGAATAATGTTGACACGAGGGTAATGAAGTTCACTTAACAAAAATTAAGGAAAAAAATACAACAAAAAAAGATGACAACTTACCAAAACAAAGAATGAGGAAACCTTTGTCGCACAAAAACGTTTTTCATTCATTCATTTTATGAATTTTCATCTTTAAAAAAATCAAGATAATGACAGAATAACTGGTAATGGCAGATACATTTTGTACAACAAATACAGAAAAATGTTATGCAAACAAAGTGACCTAAGATATCAGTGACTGTGGAAGGGCTGATTCTGTAATAACACGAGGACAAACTGACAAAAAGGGTAGCATAAATATATTTCAGAAGAGTTGGTTTTCCCACCTATTAAATTTTACTTCATAAAGGAATTCTTCAGCAATTTTTTGTTCATGAAGAATAATTTTGACATGGGGGTACGGGAGTTCGCTTAACAAAAATACAACAAATAAATAACTTCTGATTTTTTTAATAACTAATCACAAAAATCTGCCTAAAATGTTGATTGCAGAACACAGTAATTCTCTTCCTAGGGAAAACATTCTTTCAGCTACTGCATCTTACACAACAATCAAATCACAAATGATTTTCCATACAATTATCATATACATATAAAAAGTGATGATGTATGTAATATACACTCATCGTCAAAAAATTAGTTGCACCCAGAAGGAAGCAACCAACAGGAATGAAACTTGGTGGGAAGGCTTGACACAGTATCACGCTTGGCCGCGCATGTTATGCCAGCAAGTAGGGTCGTAGCGCTGCGCCTGACCGGCTATATAAGGTCGTCCCGTAGCAAGTGACTGCCATTCTGACTCGTGCTGTTGTGTTGGTTGCATCCTTTTGCAAGTGAAGTATGCCTGAGAGAGAAGTTCAGAAGTAATTCAAGCAGTTGGAGGAATTCGAGAGGGGCTGCATCGTTGGGTGCTGGGAAGCGGTATGGTCTTATTACCGTATTGCGCACCATATTGGTCACGCAGATATCACCATAGCATGCTGTCGGCAGCAGTTGATAGAACAAGGCATGCAGCAGTGATGGGAAGGGCCTGGGAGACCTAAACGAACTATGGATAGAGAGGACGGACGGGTTGTCCAACATGGGCGGAGTGACCCAACAGTTACAATTGCGGATATTCAGCGAGTAGTGGTATCCTCTATGCATAGTCGCTATAGACTGTCAACGAGCCACTCAGAATGGCAGTGGGTGATCTTCAGTGACGAGTCCCGCTTTTGTCTTGGAGGAGACAACCAACAAATCCGTGTGTGAAAGCAACGTGGTCGGCATCAAGGTGAACAGTTTGTCGTCGAGCGTCACATGTCCAGAAGGCCTGGTGTCATGGTGTGGGGTGCAATTGCCTACGATGCCAGAATACCTTTGGTGTTCATTACTGGCACTTTGACAGCCCAACGTTACGTTAATGAGGTCCAGCAACCAGTGGCCCTACCTTTTCTGAACGCTCACTCTGGTGAGATTTCCCAACAGGACAATGCTCATCCACATACTGCTGATGTCTTGAGAGCTTGCCTTCAAGTCACTGACACTCTGCCATGGCCAGCCACATCGCCAATTGAAAATGTGTGGGATGCTATTGGATGTGCTATCCACACTCCACCTCTTCCGCACAATTTGCAGGAACTGTGTGAGAAGATTGAAGCTGAATGGGATGGCTTATAGCAGGACACCATTAGGAACCTGTACAACTCCATGCCGAGACATCTGACATGCTATGAGAGCAAACATGGCGGCCCAATGCCATACTGAGACACTACTTTTTGGTGTGCAGCTCAATAAGTATTGCTCATATCAGTCTCAATGTTTAATCATTTATTGTTCCTGGTAACCTTTACCTTCCTCCCAAACTGCATTCCAATCCGACACGTCCTTCTGGGTGCAACTATTTCTTTGACGATGAGTGTATAATTTGAAGATGAAAACATGCATATTGCAATATCTTTTATCAAAGAAAATTATTTGATCAAAAACAATTATATCTGATTTTTTGTCCCAAATTAGATATACAGTAGTGGCCAAAATTGTGGAAACCTTTTGGAAATAGTGTATTTCTGAGGTTTGATGGCTCATAACACCACTTTTTTTTTTTTTTTTTTTTTTTGGAGTAATACCATAAAATTATATATCAATGAAAAGATAATTTCATCAAGAATGTAATGCAATAACTTTTATGAAGGATTTTGTATTAAAACAGCAGTTATAAAGAAGAAAAGTGAAACAGATTGAAAAAAAGAGATATACAAAAATTCTCATCATGTCAGTTAATACTTAGTTGGGTAACCCTTAGCGTTAATTACGGCCTTACAATGCCTTCCCAAGGAGTGAACCAAGTTTTTTAGTTCTGTAGCTGTTATAATGTGAAACCAAGACTGAATTATTGCTTCTGTTAATTGGGTTTTATTGCTGGGTTGCTTCTGACTAACAAGTTTCTTCAGTCAGTTCCATAGATTTTTGATGGGGTTAAGGTCTGGGCTATTCCCAGACTATTCCAGCAGTGGAATATGATTATCTTGAAACCACTTTTTGCACACAGCAGCAACATGACATGGAGTTGAATCCAGTTGAAATATAAATGCTTCATTATCTTGGAAAAGATCACGTGCGGAAGGCTTCAATTTGGGCTCAATTATTTCATTAATGTGTTTTTGGCCATTTATATTCCCATTAATCACGCAAATTCTACCCACACCTTTTGATGTCATACAACCCTAGATCATAACACTAACTGAGTGTTTCATGGTACATGTAATGCAATCAGGATGCAAATCTTCTCCAATTCTTCTCCTTACGTATTTTATGCCATCACTACCAAACAAGGATATTTTGGTCTCATCACTCCAAATAACACTGTCCCATTGTTCCGCTGTCCAGTTAACATGGGTTTTAGCCAATTTAATATTTTCAACTTTTGTTTGAGAGATAAAAATGGCTTTTTTCGTGGAATTCTAGCTTTTACACCAAATTCCTGCAGTCTGCGCCGAACAGTCCTTGCACTCAACTTCACATTGCATTGAGCCATTTCATCTTGTATACACCCAGATGATTTTCTTCTGTCACCTAGGCACAGTCTCTTAATTCTTCTATCATCACTTGCTGTTGCGCACCTTTTCCTGCCTTTACCAGTCTGGTTTTGTAGTGACTGAGTCTCCTCATACCTCTTCAAAAATTTAGAAATGCCACCTTTGGTTAAGTTTCCACCAATTTTTCTTCTAATTTCTTCATAACTGAAGCCTTGTTCACTTAATAGTACTATTTTACATCACTTCCTGAGTGACAAGTCAACTCTTTGCGCCATTTCTTTAATTTTATTACGTTTTACAAGCTCACTAAATGAAAGAACACACACACACACACACACACACACACACACACACACACACACACACACACACACACACACAACCAACTTAATAGCAATCACAACACACTGACAAATGCCCACCTTTCAGCTCCAACACATGACATCAATAGCTGAATCCAACTGTGACCTGACTGGCTCATTGCCAAAACAAGATGACACCTGATTGGCTCTCTAAACACTCATGCTCATTGGCTACACTCAAATCGGAACATCTTTGTATTGCAGAAGTAATTACAATAACTAAAGAAAGAAAGAAATCCAGTAAAACAAGGATTTTTTGCACACTTGGGAAAAATTAATAAGTGTCCACTGAATGTGTAGTGCAAAGAAGAAACAACATGCTTTAGTTCTGACAAAGCTAGTTATGATACAGGTTCAGCGTGGAGGAAGCACTCGCCTTTTAAAACTGAACTACAGCGGAAGGAAGGGACTAACGATCTTTGTAGACCAGCAAAAGCAAAATCCGACCCCACCCCCTTGAGAAAAAATGAAAGGATGGGAAACACTGAAAGGCATGAGAGTGCTGCTGTAAACTGTTTATGGCAGAACTGTCATGGGGCAGACGCAGCAGTTTAACGGCACAGGCCGGCAACGAAGCATCGGCTGTGATAACAGTCGCAACACTTGACCTTTTTCAACCCGGTGGTGAAAATATAACAAATATGCGAACTAGACATGTTCTCTGTTATTTAAATGCGGGAGGTTTTACTGTTGGCTTCAGTTCAAAGCTGACACCGCTTTTTTCTATCCTCACTAGTCGTTGAGGGAGGCTCAACATTCTAATTGATTGAAGACTCTTCCCACTATTTCAGTTTAAAATGTAATATAATTAAAGTGGTTTTTACGCTTTCCAACCGTAGGTTGAAGAAGCGTATATGCTCCAGCTTTGTCCGTCCGTCCGTCCGCACGATAACTGGCGTAAAAATGGTTCGATTTCGATAAAATTTTAGTATGTGGTAGAGGACCACCTAGGGACGAACCCTATTGAAAATGGGATAAATGGAGTCAAAGGTCACGACGTAGGAGTGGAATAATTCCATTGCCCTTATGCGCCATAACTTGCATAAATATGGTTCAATTTCAATGAAACTTTACTATGTGGTAGGGGACCACCTAGGGACGAACCCTATTGAAAATGGGACAAATGGGGTCAAAGGTCACAACGTAGGAGTGGGATCATTTTATTGCCCTTATGCGTCATAACTTGTGTAAATATGGTTCGATTTCAATGAAAGTTTACTATGTGGTAGGAGACCGCCTGGGGACAAACCCTATTCAAAATGGGTGAAGTGGGGGTCAAAGGTCAAGACATAAGATCCGGATGCATTCCATTGCCCTTATGCGTCATAACTTTCATAAAAATGGTTCAATTTCGATGAAATTTCAGTATGTAGTAGGGGACCACCTGGGGATGAACCCTATTGAAAATGGACGAAATGTGGTCAAAGGTCAGGACATAGGATTGCGATCCTTTCCATTGCCCTTATCCCATATTATTAAGGTGGACGTCAAGTAATTTTGCTTCCTACACTTCCAATGGAAAAAGTTTTGTAAACATTTCCTTCACAATCAATGTGTTCCCAAGGATGAAAATTTGAACATCGATTAAAATAACTTCATATTATAACTTGGAAAACTTAATATGTTCTAAAACATAACCATAATCATATTAAAAATCAAAAACTTTTCCTTTGGTTGTGTTGAAACCAGAGAAAAGATGGCGCGACCTGTACTTTGATGACGTCAGGGGGCAAAAAAATGTTGGATTGCATACTTACGGTTATGGTTTAGAAAATATTAAGTATTCCAAGTTATGAAACGAAGCTATTTTTAATCAATGTTCAAATTTTCATCCTTGTGAACGCATTAATTTTCTAGAAAGAAGATGGTGCGACCTGTGTTTTCTTGACGTCAGTAGACAAATAAATGTTGAATTGCATAATTATGGTTATGTTTTAGAAAATATTAAGTATTGCAAGTTATAAAATGAAGATATTTTAATCGATGTTCAAATTTTCATCTTTGGGAACGCATTGATTGTGAAGAAAATGTGTACAGAAGTTTTTCCATTGGAAGTATAGGAAGCAAAATTACTTGACGTCCACCTTAAAGTAGCAATTCTTCTATGTTTGTATGTACATTTTATTTTGAAAACAGCTCTAAGAATTTTGATGAAAGTCGTTAACCTACCGTTTTCTGGTACTAGAAATCGATTTAGCTTGATCTCGACTTTAGGAGAATTCGATCAATGGGTTAAATAACCACCCCGAATTATAATGTTTTTAGTGATGGCGTTCCATTATTCCATTAATGTTACCAATGCTTAGAAATCTTATGACGTCACAATCTCGCCGCGTCTGAGAATGTTGGGCGCGCGGTCACGCCATCTGTCTCATTACATCAGGCGTTGTGCGTGGATCCTATTAAAGTTTTATGACGTCACACTTGCGGCGAGCGATGGTCGTGATTCCCATCTGCCTCATTACATCACGCGTTGTGTGATTGTGTCCGTCTGCACAATAACTCGCGTAACAACCGTTGGATTTCGATGAAATTTTAGTATCTGGTAGGGGATCACCTGGGAAGGAACCCTATTTAAAGTGAACGAAATGGGGTCAAAGGTCAGTACATAGGAGCGGGATCCATTCCACTGCTGTTATGCGTCATAACTAACGTAAAAAGGTTCGATTTCGATAAAATTTTAGTATGTGGTAAAAAACCACCTGGCGACAAACCTTATTGAAAATGGGCGAAATGGGGTCAAAGGTCAGGACATAGAAGTGGAATCACTTCCATCGCCATTATGCGTCATAACTTACGTAAAAATGCTTCGATTTGGATGAAACGTTAGTATGTTGTAGTGTCTTGTCTGGGGATGAATTCTATTGAAAATGGGTGAAATGGGGTCAAAGGTTAGGACACAGGAGCGGTATCTATTCCATAGCCCTTATGCATCACAACTTATGTAAAAATGCTTTGATTGCGACAAAACTTTATCATGTTATTTCGGAGGTATACCAAACCGGTTCTGTTGAATATCAGCGAAATGGGATCAAAGGTCAGGGCACAGGACCGAGATTTATTCCACAGCCATTATTCTCATAACTTGAGTGATGATTTCTGGTATGTTGGAAAGCGTATTATAATCAATGCATTGCATGATCTTACTAACTTGTTATATTATATTATTTATACAGGAAAGAAAATTAGTTTTTTACATCTGCATAAAATACTGGTTTTCTACGCCAAGTAAATTACTTGTATATTATTATAATTTACGTAAAATATGTAATAAGTAAATTACATTGCCAACCCTGGTTATGAGGAAGGGTTTTAAGGTGCCACTAAATTGGATCCCACCAGTTTTCTTTGCGAAACTGTAGCAAGGGACTTATACAGTGGCGCACCACGTACAACTCGTGGTAAAGAAAATAATAATTACAATATCTTTAAATACTAAACATGCAGAATATTAAATAAAAACAAATACTGTTTTTAAGTAACTCCTGAGTTGTAGGCTAATTTTACATTTATTATTATCTTTTTTTTAATACAATAACTTTTGCAAAACAGTAAAAATATGTAAATTTAATCAACGACATTATTCATTGAAAGTTATGGCTAAACTTGTATAAGGGCTATGGAAGATCTCATTATCGTCTCCCCATATTAACACATTTCCCAAGCGACAACGCAACGGAAAAGCGTCAAATTTTTTCTCCCTCTTTCACACACACAAAAAATCCAAAATTTAGTTGAAAATTTTAGACCAAGCAGAAATTTTTAATTCAAAATTAAATATTTGAATAATAAATAATAACAATAAATGCCTACACCTCTGGGCTCTAAGAGGCCACAGGTGCTATTTTTATGTCTCTAGACAGACAAGAGACAATGGAAGGAATCAGTTGAAAGAATAAGTGAAGTGAAAATTTAAATCTCAATTACAATATATGCTAAGCTTTCACACGAATATGCGCAAAAATTAACGAAAAGCAAAAATTTACGGAATACAATCATCCTCAATCTTTGGAGTAAATGAGAATGACTGTCTCGAGGGCGTACATTACTTTTCTTTTCTGTGATGAATGTCGCAACAAGTGACCTTTTAGAAGTGAGAGAAAAAAACAAAAAAAAAACTGCAACTGCCATGCCAGCAAAAGAGGACAATGTTAACAACTGCCAACAGGCCTGCATGTACTGCAGGTGAGGGAAATGCTCCGCCAGACAACCCAGTTGGGGAGTTCACTTACGTGCCGCCATGAACCTTCGATTGGTCTCCCTATTCACTCAAGATGTAAGCGACGGCCGCGTTGAAGCTGAAGGGTGCGGTGCGCTTTGCTGCTAAAGTTTTGCCTGCGCGGAACGAAGTAGATGGCTAAACTAAATCCGACATCTAAATGCGGTTTTTCATTGAATAAATTCCCACAGTGATTTTTGCAAACGGCCGTTACTGGAACAATTACATTTTCCCAAATTTTACTCTTCTTAGAAACGAATTTCCCAAGTTTCCCCTGAGTAATTCCTGATTTCCAGGTTCTGTCGCCACCCTGGTAATACTGAATATGGTGCTCAAAGCAAATCAGACAGCCAAAATAACTAAGTTTTGGAATTCAAGTAAACTGCAAAAATAACTTTACTTCATAATCAAAATTGCAGTGAAATACCTGAATTGTGAATTTGAATTAAATATGTTATGCTGTACTATCATTTGTGCATTCAAATTAAACAACAGCCACTCTATTAAAAGCCAAATTAACAGCCACATTCCACCTTATTGTCTTCATTGAATATGTTGAGGCTGGTGTATATTTTTTGGCATGGCAATTGTGGAACATCACAGCAAGGAGGTTTTACCATTTTGCAAATAATGAAGCAAGATAAGAACACTTCTGCTTTGTATTTAGTGCCTTGATTTTTTATATCAGAGTAAACATGGCTTCCAAGGTTTCAATAAAAAACAATGATACAAAGTAAATTTTTAACCGATAATTTTGAGAATGTAGGGTGTCCATAAAGTCTTTCCCAAATTACAAAAAATAATATAAAAAAATCTACATAAGTTAAAATAAAATGGTTGGCAACATAATATAGCAGCACTCAAAGTTTTTTTCAGTTTTTTAGGTGAGCACTACTGCTGAATAAGAGGAGCATTTCATCAATAATAGCTTGCATGCAAGAAAAAGCGGCATGCGTGTTGTGGTTTGACGAGACCAAATCGGTAGTTATTGTCCAGCGTCATTTCAGAAAAGAGTACAGACGATAACCACTAGACCAGAAAAGCATAGTATGAAAAGTTTAAAACGACGGTAGTGTTAGCGATCTCTCCCGAGCGGGCTGACCACCAGTCATACAAGAGACAGCTGCAGTTATTCAGGAGACATTTCTGTGAAGCCCAAGGAAATCTGTTGGTCATACTTCACTGGAAACTGGGATTCCCCATACCACGGTTCACAAAATTTTACACAAACGTCTTCACCTGTATGCTCATAAGGTACAGATCACTCGAGCTCTTCAGCCTGATGACTGGCCTTGATGTGTTGCATTTACGATGGAGATGTTGCAGCACACAGCTCATGATATTAATTATGTGCACTGTGTCTCTTTCTCAGATGAAGCCCCATTCCACTTCTCTGGAACAGTAAATAGGCACAACGTGCGAATCTGGGGAACAGGGAATCCCAATTATATCATCGAACAACATAGGTCTAGCTTGAAAGTGAATGTATGGTGTGGCCTGATGCATGACAGAATCATTGGACCCTTCTGTTTTACAGAGCCCAAGGTAACATGTACCTGTACATGCTGGAACTTTTTGTAGCACCTCAGTTGCAAGCACTCCAACTTTCGTTTTTCTCTCAACAAGATGGTGCCCCACCACATTGGTCAATAACGGTTCACAAGTTCTTGAATGAGACATTTCCGAACAGATGGATCGGAAGCGGAGGTCCCTTGACATGGTCACCTTGATCGCCCGTCATAACCCATCCAGACTTTATCCTGCGGGATTATGTGAAAGACCAAGTTTACTCTAGCAGTAAATAGATGATGGCATTGCTCTGTCCACATTATTTTATAAACAACGCATAGCAACTGAAAAATTGTTGTTCCCACACCGCTGAGATCGAACATTTCCGAACAGATGGATCGGAACAGATGAGAGACATTTCCGAACAGATGGATCGGAAGCGGAGGTCCCTTGACATGGTCACCTTGATCGCCCGTCATAACCCATCCAGACTTTATCCTGCGGGATTATGTGAAAGACCAAGTTTACTCTAGCAGTAAATAGATGATGGCATTGCTCTGTCCACATTATTTTATAAACAACGCATAGCAACTGAAAAATTGTTGTTCCAACACCGCTGAGATCGAACCCCCAGATCTCTCGATTACATTATCTCCACATATTTGTAATATACTCTAGCAGTGTTCCGGATGTCAAGATGTTGGAGAGCAGAATAATGGATGTCATTGGTTTTGTCTCTGCTGAGATGCTAAGCAAAACATGGCGTGAAATCGAATATTGCTTAGACGTCCTCCGGGCCACAAATGGCGCCCCTGTGGAGGTGTACTGAGACTGGAAAAAAACTCTACTTGTGCAACATCATTGTCGTGCAATCTTTTTCTTGTACCTATAATACATTTTTTATATTATTTTTTGTAATGTGGGAAAGGCATTATGGACACCCTGTATATCTATGCCACAAAATCTGAAGTTCACAAATATTAGCAGTCACGAAAATGTAGCAGATGAAACATTTTAGTAAATTAAATAAGTCATACCTCTGAAAGAATGAACACATTAAAAAAAATGAAATAACAGAGACGTGCAACATCAATGCAATACAGAATTAATTTGCAGCTTAAGAAGATAAACACACGATCTACTCACTGGTTCTCCAGTATTTCTGTTGTTAGTCTGACATTCAAGAACAATAAGCGAATGGTGCAGCAATTTCATATTTGTATCACTTGCAAATATTCTTGCACCACTAAAAGAATACTTAAACCACACGACAATGTTTCAATACTCAAAATTTATTTTTGTCATTTTCATTTACCTGTTCTTCAAATGAAACTACTCTAGGTTGCACTTTGTCTAAAGTAAAATGGGATATTAATTTTGACACATCATCTGGAAGTTTGATTAAGTGACTTCCAACATCTGTCAATAACTGCCTTGATATCACCAAGCTGACATTCTCATTTACAACTAAAAATAAAGAAAGAATGTCACAGTTTTATGAAACTACTGTGGAAATGATAAAAGTTGGCCACAGTCCAAATGTGAAATAACAAATTCTAGCATGAATAATACATTTAGTTTAAAGCATGACAAATTCAAAGTGACACTATGAAAGAGCTTAGAACTTTCAAAGCAGTTATAAATGTACTAGCTTGCCATTAACCAGTGTTACAAACTAAAGAAAAAAAAATCTTTGAACAATGCTGATTTAAAACTGAACATTAATGCAATAAAGAATAATGTAACACAAAAATGTCTTAACATATTTCTATATTTGGAAAACAAAATAGAAGATACAGTCAGTAATATACTATATTCTCTAAATACCTGTTTATCACATAAATCAATGGCTCAGTGTGTATCAACATTTTTGGCCACCACTAATATGGATGGATGAATTTAATTAGCTATTTAAACTTTTCAAATAAGTCAAAAAATTGACACATATTAATATAACTTTTCAAATATGTCAATTTTTTCACATATATTTGTCAAAAAGTTACATATTTGAAAAGTTTAAATAACTAATAAAATTCATCCTGTCTATATTAGTGGCGGACAAAAGCCGTTGATACACTGAGCAATTGATTTACATGATGAACAGGTATTTAGAGACATATACACTGAAGAGCAATTGAATTAGAGATACCTGTCTAGCAACGTGTAGTACCACCTTTTGCCCTGGTGACGGCGGCGATTCGTCTCGGCATGGATTCAACAAGACACCAGAAGCGTTGGGAAGCCATACAGATCCACGAGCCCTGAACAAGCTCCCACAGTTCACGAAGATTTGATGGAGGGGGGTCAGAACCTGGAACATCTCTCTTGAGGGCATCCCAGATGTGCTCGATGGGATTGAGGTCAAGTGACCTAGCTAGCCAAGGAAGCGAGGTCCCTCGGTGAAGTGTTCATCCAATCATTCGGATACAATTCGGGAGCAATGGCACGGTGCATTTTCTTGTTGAAGGATGAGGTCCCCAGCGGGATGTTGAAGACGCACAAACAGGAGCAAATGGTCGTCCAGGATATCCCGGTAACGTTGACCTGTGAGGGACAATATCACACATACCAGGGGTCCCATTTCAGAACACGTAAACAGTCCCCAAACGAGAATACCACCCCCACCAGCTTGAAGAGTACCCTGCTGGCAAGAAGAATCCACCGCTTCATGTGGTTGGCACCGTACTCGTACCCTGCTGTCCGTAGTACCAACGTGAATCTCAACTCATCAGTCCAGGCAACATTTTCCCACATGTCTAGGGTCCAGTGGCAATGTTCCCCGCACCCATGCTAATCTTTGCACCCTGCGATGTGTGGTCAGCAGCGGTACCCTTGTAGGACGATGGGTTCTGTACCCCATAGCGAGGAGATGGTTCTGGATGGTGTGGCTGCTTACACGTTTTTGTGCACCAGCGTTAAATTTCCGAGTGATTTTTTGCACGGTGGCTCGTCTATCCGCTGTTACAATGCGAGCTAGCCGACGATGACCCCGCTCATCCACACGCTGTTGTCCTCGGCAGTTGGCCCTTGCAGGGATGGTTTTACCGGATTCGATGTACTCACGGTGCAACCGTGACACAGTGGCTCATGAAAATCCCAGTGCCTGCACGACTGCCGAGATGGAGTGACCCATTCGTCGGGCCCCGACAATTTGCCCACGATCAAATGCGCTTAGGTCCTTCGTCTTACCCATACTGCGTTAGACTCTTACTGATTCCCGTTGCACCACGCCTTATATTGTCAGATCACTGCTTACGTCATGTCTTTTCTGTTTACAGGGCCGCCCACAGCGCCACATTTGCGTAACGCCAGCTGCCTCTAATTCAATTGCTCTTCAGTGTAGTATAGGCTGTAGGGGAAATTTTTGACCAAAACCTGGGAAAAATTAGTAACTTTTTGAAACTTAGAGGATCCTCCTTTTACTCTATATAGTCATATCCTAAAGGTCCCCACATGTACAACTTTTGTATCGTCTAATATGGCCGCCATCCGTAGGCTAATTTTTTTTTTTCTTTCTCAGCATAATTGTGTTATGTTGTCAGTATTTAATTTTGCATATTTTTGTAGAGTACCACTGTATTGTACTCTATTTCCAAGGATACAGAGATAAGTAGTGGTGCTTTGGGGCAGTTTTCTTTTGACAATGCCAATTTCAACGTTAGGATCCTTGACGGACACGACACATTCCACAACATGGGGGGAATAGTGCATTGCACCTGATAATACAGTCCACTTGCCAGCGGAGATACCTCGACTGAAGCACAGACAACAGCAGAAGAAATAGGAATATTCGAAAACGTTCTCATTAAGACATACAGAGCATCCCTACAAAAGCCCACAGTTTTTGTACTGGAGCTACACCTGGAAATCTCTGCTCCCTCATCTGCTACTACTGGAATAGTAATGGATTTCTTACGGACAATAACATACATAGGTGGAAATGATAAGCAGGTTGGTTGGAGTGGGTATATGGAAATGGTCCTGGAAAGGACCAAAACACACATCAGGTGAGCAAAGTGAGAGTACTGCTTGCTATTTATCAACTTACAACCGTATGATCCAACAGCTACATACAGTGCCCTCCAGTTTGCTCTAGGATTGTGTGGAAGCTCAAATGCTTTGCAACATTTGACTCACCCTTATACTTCAAGGACTCTGAAATAGTAGAGACTGAAGAAACAAGAGGACTTGTGTAACATAGTCTTGAGGCTTGGTGGATTTCACACCCTTATGGCATTCATGGGTGCTGTTGTGTACATAATGTCAGGCAAGTGGACTAAAAGAACAGTGGGAAACTGTGCATGCTCATCCTTCCATTCCAAAGATGATGAATGGGCATAGCTATGCCAGAGCTCTTTGTACACACTTCTCAACACAGCTATCTGTTTTGATCTATGCAGTGCAGCAGTCTAACTTAACACAAGAAACATCAGAGGAACTGCAGCATCTTGCATTCCTCATTTCATCCCATAAAGAAACACTAAATCAGCTCAGTCATGCTCAATTTTGACAGAGGCAACGGCAAGGGTAAATGATGCAATCTAAGGTGATCTAGAAGAAGCAGAACCAGTAAGTTATGGGCACACTACATCAACCAGGTGAACATCATGAAACTTTATGTGCATGCTGAATGGATAGGAGTTGAGAACTTCATCTTTATTGCATTCGGAGAATGTTGCCCTTTTTCCATGCATCTGGCCACTTGAACTTGTGAAAACACAAATTTGTCAGTGACGGAGTTCCTCACTCTGGATACAGTTACTCTAACCGACTAAACTGAAACACCAATGACACGTATTGCTGCAGATTTGTTGTCTTGATATGTGCTTCACCTCCGTAGTAGGCCACATAATCTCCCTCTTAAATTTTTCTTTTTTTGAAGTGAAGAAATAATTTTTCATTAATTCCAGATGATGTGTGGAACAAACATCACACATTTTTCACAGAACCCAATGGCCAGTAGATCCATTTTCCACAATGAGGCGCCAATGTGAAAACACAAATTTGTCAGCGGCAGGGATCCAACTCGCATCTCCTTGCTCCAGAGCCAGTTATTTTAACCGACTGAACTACACCAACAGAATGTATAATTGCAAACTTGTCATCTTGACATGTGCTTCACCATTGTAGTACACCACAAACTATGCATAGATGCCAACCTCTAAAAGTAGTTTTCAGTATAAAAAAAAAAAAAAAAAGAAAAAAGAAAAGAAAAATCCGTAATCTAGCCCACAGCGGCGAATTTGGGTATTTAACACGGCAACAAATTCTAGTTTGTCACAACAACTATTTAAAAGGAAAAAAAGAATTATTATAATAAAATCTTTTTGCTAGTGGAAAAAATTAAATTGAAAATACTGTCTACAGGAAAAAATATAAAAGATTACCTTCAGGCATGAAGAAAATTCATTCCTTGGAATGTTGATGCTTCTTCGATTCTGTGTGCCTTTGGCAATCATCCCACCCACCAGTGGTGCACCCGGAATTTCTTTATGGGGGTCGCCCAAAATATTGAAGATGCAAATGAAAATACCCCGGAGCAAACATCTCCCCAAATATTGAGAAGCGATAATAATATTTTAATCATATTAAAGTGCACTTCCAATTATTCGTAAATTATATATTTAAAAACACATATATAATTACATATAACCTTGAATAAATGAAATTATTATATCACTGAGGATAAGGGATTATGTATTCCACTTGTTTGCACATAACTACGCTGTTGTCAGTGTTGCCAACATTTAGAAGGGGTTGTCAGGAGCGTCGTCGTGCTTGCTGGGGTATTTTTTCATGAGGAAGAATGATGTAGTTTTACTCATCAAGCGTAAGTGCAAACACTTATGAGGAGAAATAACATTTAACAACACAGAAGAGTGGAAACATTGTGTGTGTGTGGGGGGGGGGATTAAGATTACCAGAGAAATTCTTCTCTCTGTCCGACTTCCGTTTTCGGACACTCCTCTCCTCCTCATTTTGAAACTGAAATACAAATATTTGTTATGGAATATGGAATTAAAGAATTAAATGATATCTAACAACAACAGTGGGCAGGAGAAACATTGCAAAGGAAATAATTACGATTACAGGAGAAATTTTCACGTCGCCTGCCTTCCGTTTTCGAAAGATGGAATTCCGACTTCCGTCGGAAAAAACGCCCCCCCCCACACACACAGCCCACCACCAATCTCCAAAAAATCTGTGCTCAGTTGTTGATCGATTTCGTGAAACCAAAACGATAACAGTAATGGCGGAATTCCTCGAATCCGAGGCGAAAATCTCACGCCTGAAAATTACAGAGAAATTTTCACGCCGTCAAACTTCCGTTTTTGGAAATTGTTGCCAACAGTTTCAAGCTGAAATGTGATGACTTATAAAAAAAAATGATATTTAAATACAATACTTGGCAGAGGCAACATTGTGAGGGAAAAAAAAAAAAAAAAAAAAAACGATCGCGTGGGAAATCTTCACTCTGTGGAACTTTCGTTTTCGGAAGGCATGGAAGGTGAAATACCATTCCCAGACGGAAAACTGCCCTCACCCCAATTTTCTTTTCAGTTCTGCATCGATCTTCAGGAAGACCAAAACGATGAAAAAAAAAAAAAAAGAAAAGAAATTCAGCAAATCCGTAGAAAAATCTTGCAAGTGAATTAATCAACTTCTAACGACCGTAGTTTTAAAGCCTTGAGCGGAGTGCGCGGATTTAGCTGTCGATAACGGAGCAACTCCACTTAAAGTGGAGCACTTGGAATGTCTGTGTTGTATATTTTTTGTAATTCTCAATGTCTTTTACGTATGTGTATGCTTAACCGATGGCACCAGATGCACACCGCAATACAGACGCTCTGTGCATGACGTAATACCGCGGCATTCTGTGATTTACCTCGGATAGGAGAGGTAATCTGAAATTGTGAGTGAAGAGCTCATCGTGTTATATATTCTGTTTTTTATAATAAAGTTATTATGTTCTATAATAGTGTTTCTGTAAGTTAAAGGTAAAGTAGTACTTTAGTGATGTTACGACAAAACCACTGCAAAACTAAAAAGGAACCACGTCAGATGGTTATGGTGCCCAGAAGCGTAAACTATCTGGAACGAGAACCTGAAACCCATCATCTTTACTTTGTTCGAAAAGAAGCACAACTTTGCGGCATGTTTACATTTGATTCGCACTGAATGCTGCTAATAACGTTTAGTGCTGCTAGTTGTGTTAGGCAACCGAGGATAACGTTCTAAAAGGTAAGAACGTATGTTACAATCTTTTCGCTGAGTGGAAAACACAAAAAAGGCGTTGATTTACACTATAGAAATAAATTATGATGGAAAACACACAACTTCTGAAATTCGATGGAAAAAAATTTTCATCATGAAAATATAGAATGTTATGTATTTTGAAAGGGAAGGATGTTTTAACTGAAGATTCACCAAAAGATATAGCTGAAAAGGCTGTAGGGAAAAGGAGGGATGCTCAGGCAAAAGTAATTACATGTTTTATGTCAGACACACAGGTTGCTTTTAGTTTTAACTTGTCGAACTAGTAAACAAATTTGGCAATCTCTACATTATGAAGGCGATTTGGCAATCTCGCATTATGAAGGCGATTCGAAATGCAGAATGGTAGAAGCTAGAAATGATGTTTAAATTGGCAGGATTATTTATTAAGAGCTGAAAAACTGCTCGAAACGACACGAATATTAGGGGCAGATATTGATGATCAAGAATTTATTGCTGTTCTAATTAGGGGTTTATCAAGTAAATATAATCTAATAGCAATGCAATTTGATAATTTTGAAGGTGCTACGGTGGCTGATGTACGTAGAATTTTTAAGGCTCATCATGAAAGAAATGAACATACCCTAGATGCACATAATTCTTCAGCATATAAAGTAAATTATAAAAAAAGGCTTTCATACTATCCTAGACAAAATGTAAATTTAAGGAAAATTATATGACATATTTGCTCAAGCCTAATCATAAAGCTGCTGAGTGTTGGCACAATCCAGCTAACAAAAGGAAGGGAGGTGAAAAAAGGGAAGCTTATGTTCAACATTCTCACAGGGTGGAGTTTTATCTAAGGCATCAAAGGGCAAATGTTATAAATGATGTAACAAATAAAAATCAGACAGTTCTGACAGTCAAGACAGAAAAACCAGAAAAATATTCAGAAAATGAATGGATTCTGGACAGTGGGGCTACATCACATATGACATCTAATTCAAAGTGCATAACCAATGCAAGGAAAGATAACAGGTCAATAAAACTAGCATACAATTCGATTATACATGCACACAGACTATGGGCAGTGTAGAATTAAAAACTGGATACAATAAAACCCTATTAACCTTTTAACGACCATGACCCAAAAATCTTGTATCACCCTAACTAAGGTCTTTCCATATCAAATCAACAAGGCTCATAACGAAACATTTTTTGATTTTTATGAAACTTGGTATAATTGTAGTATTCATCAATAACAAACTTGATTTTTTTCAGAATTTTTAATGCATCCGTTTTTGAGTTATTGATTTTTGAAATTTCAAAAAAAAAAAAAAAAAAAAAAAAAAAAACAACCCTGAAATTTCATCATCTGAGCAAACTTTAACTGCCAATTACTCGGGTTCTAGTAGAGCTAGGGTCATGAATTATGGCTCATTTTAAAGATCTTGAATTGGGCTTTCATTTGATATGCCACATAACACTATTAAAAAATTAATGTCAATTTTAAAATTGAAATATTAAAAAACATGTTTTTTAAAAAATCTGAAAAAATATATGTTTAACAAACATTATTTTTCTACATATCCTGAAAGTTTCATAATGGGATCGCTATGGGATCACTATAAAAATAATAATAACGTAGAACAATGCAACTGAAATGTGCCAGATGTACTTACCGGTTCCACCCATGACTGGAAGGGTATTCTTTATGTGGTTTGTGTGAAATGTCATACTTGTTCTTTTAAACATTGTGAATGTTAAAGAATGAAAATAAACATCTAAGTAATTTGAAACTGTGTCCCAAAGTAATTCATTTCATAATTCAGTATTAGGTTCTGTGTGCATATTTACACTTACAAAATTATTTTATCTTCTATATGTATCCTGCTTTTTTTCTTTCTTTTAAATTTTGCCGCACTTGTATGCCAGTGCTTGATTTGCCTTCTTTGTCTCAGTCATTGTTAAATTATATACTCTTCCAGTAGCTGTTGTCAGGTCAACTTTTAACAAAAACATCAGATTTATGAACCAACAGTATATCCGGTGATTGAGGATACTTGTATGATGGAGATGCACCATGCGGCTCCAGGAAGCTCACTTTTACCTCTTCTGTGTCCTCATTCACAAGTATACATCCCAACCACCAGTGCTCTGAGTACTTACTAATAACAAAACCTACCATATTTTCAAAACTAATGTTCTCTTCCCCTTCATCTGTTGCACATATCTCTTCTTTAAAATGCTCAGAAAGTGAGTAAGTTTTGACTAGTAATTTGTGTTTTCCTGCAGGAATGAAACAATGGAGTTTCTTGAGTACCACTTATTGTCTTAGCAGAAGCTATTCTACTTTTAAGGATAATTTCCTCCTCTTTGTAATTTTCTGTTGTTGCAAACTGAAAGTGAATGGAGGCAATATTAGCAGTGGCCCATTCAAAGAGTTGGCGTGGGGTCATAATTTGATCATTATAAACAAGTTGTAAACTTGCCTTTGCAGCTAATCGCTTCACAGTACCACCTATCCTATCACATGCATTTTTGCCATGTGCTGTTGCAGAAAATTTCCATTCTGCTTTTATATTAAAGTCACAAGCTGAGGAAATTTGACTTGTTTTTGTATTGTGAAGCTGCTCCATCCGAAAAATAAAATATCTTTTCAGGTTTTTGAGAAAAATGTGACTGCATGAAATTAATTAGGTAATGCTGAAACAGATGGACAGCTATACTGTCATGAATTAGGCAGTCGGATATAATCACAAAATTTACATGTTCTAGGTTCTGAGTTTTCTCATCTCGATAGTATATAACTATAGGATGCAGGGTTGCTTGGGCATTGTTCCAGTGAAAACCCTGAGCTGCATCTTGCAATACAAAAGAATAATTTTCAGCAAAGTCACAAATTACTATGTATTGATTTTCTGTTATTGTGTCTTTAAGATGTCTTAAGTAACTTGACTGTTGAGTTGCTATAAAAGAATGGTGAAGCAGGGCTGGAAGTTTTCCAAACAGGTCCAAAAACTTCTGTGTGGATTTTGATAATGTTTCAAGTACTGTACTGTTCTCTAATTGCATCCATTGCTTGAATGTCACATTTTCTATACTATTTAGATCAAAACGAGCTTCAAATCGTTGCTTGAGCTGTTATAATCCTGGACAGTTGTTGCACTGACTGAAGTAACATGCAGGTGTAGGGTTTCCACAAATTATGTTTGCAAGGACATCTTTATAGGAGTTTATTGGCCGAACAGTGTCTCCTGTTAATTCAGGTAACTTGCATTGTGTCATCATCAGTGTAACATTTTGATGCATTGTACAAACACAAACAGAATGTGTGCCACTTGCTCCTGCAAGAACGCAGTGCTTAGGGCAAAGTTCACAGAACTTGGAGAACCCCACCTTTTTCTCTTGAAATCTCTCTTTAAAAAGAGTACACAATGCACACAAATTACTCAGAAGAAATTTTTTTGTACCTGTTGACGCTTATTATCTATTTTAATGGAAACAAAGTCTTTTTTTCCTGGCATTTGGCGGCTTACATCGTCACTCTCATAAAATTCTTGTATACAATTTGCTGTGTCTTTGTCTAAAGTCTTTCCTGGCTTTGGATCAGGAGAAGACATGATACCTTTTTCTTTTACTAGCTTTTTAGCCTTTCTGTGCATAAAATTTGAAACTCTAAATTCTGTTTCAATTCGTTTCAGTGACCAAGATTTAGGCAGTGCACTCAATATCTGCATTCTTATGTTTTTATTTTCTGTGGAATGAAATTTTTCTTTCAACTGTCTTATAATTTATGGTTCAGGAGATGAAATATCCTTTGGTTCCAATGCAGGACTTAACTTTAATAATTTTGCTCGAAATGCTTCTTGGGCTTTTTTATATTTTTCTTCAGGGTATTTTTTTTTCTTGCAGGCGTTTTTTCTTGATTGGTGTTTTATCCAGACATTGTAAACTTTTGTTAAATGCTTCTGTAGCATGCTCTTTTTCAGGAGTTGATACTTCAATGTTTTCAGATGGAACAGCATGGCCTTTGGCTTCTTGTTCATTATAGCTGTCCGAAGGTGAAGAGGAATGTTCAGCAGCTTCAGAGTGAAATTTCTGGATTGCTTTACGACAACCGTCACAGATCTTGTCTCCAGTTTTGAGCAACTTGTTCTGTAGCAATAGATTCTTGGAAACTGGTTGCAGATTTTTTTTGTTATATTTATGGTTTGGTTTCCCAAGGGGGTTGGCAACAAGTAAACCACACTTGAAACTTTTGATGTGGATGGTCTGCTGGCATCCATCTTTTACTTTGCTTTTACTTTAAAACCTAGGAAAGAAACACAATTTGTTACCCTTATGGATATATATTAACTTTTTAACTAATTATAATTAATTCATTAACATTTACGGTGTTTGTAAGACCAGGGATAACATTTTAGACAGACAAAATAAACAATCAATTCCTCAGTCACTGATGGTGCGCTTAGTAACGTCCTCCTATGTTTTTTTGTTTTTTTTATAGTGATCCCATAGTGATCCCATTATGAAACTTTCAGGATATGTAGAAAAATAATGTTTGTTAAACATATTTTTTTTTCAGATTAAAAAAAAAACACGTTTTTTAATATTTCAATTTCAAAATTTTAAAATTGACATTAAATTTTTTTAATAGTGTAATGTGGCATATCAAATGAAAGCCCAATTCAAGATCTTTAAAATGAGCCATAATTCATGCTAGAACCCAAGTAATTGGCAGTTAAAGTTTGCCCAGATGATAAAATTTCATGGTTTTTTTTGAAATTTCAAAAATCAATAACTCAAAAACGCATGCATTAAAAAAAAATCCTATATGTTTATATTGATGAATTCTACAAATATACCAAGTTTAATAAAAATCAAAAATGGTCAGGTTGCAAATGCTATTTTTGCTGGTTGATTTCACATGGAATGACCCAATAGCATAACTTAAATTTTTAAGGAATAAAAATGTTTGCCCAGATGATAAAATTTCATGGTTTTTTTGAAATTTCAAAAATCAATAACTCAAAAACGCATGCATTAAAAGAAAATCCTATATGTTTATATTGATGAATTCTACAAATATACCAAGTTTAATAAAAATCAAAAATGGTCAGGTTGCAAATGCTATTTTTGCTGGTTGATTTCACATGGAATGACCCAATAGCATAACGCCCGAAACTGTCTTTTGATTCACTTTTTTTGTTTAATAGCAACAATAGTGACTCTAGGTGACTCCAGCTGATTCCTCATATGTCGTACGAAAAAGGGTAGGAAATCTGACACACTCTGGGCAAGCGTTTCTGGCGGCTATGGTCGTTTGTATGTACCGGGTGGTGGGGTGGTGGTGGTGGTGGTTATGGTTGTTAAAGGGTTAATGAAGGATGTTTTATATGTTCCTCATCTTTCAGGAAACTTAATATCTGTAAATAAATTGATTGAAGATAACAAAATAGTAGTTTTCGACTCAAATGGTGGCCATATTATGGAAAATGGGGAAAACCTATTAAGTGCTAGTAGACTAAATGGCTTTTTTGTAGTTAACTGTGAAGACGATATGAGTAATAAATCTGTAATTATGAAAGCAGGAGAAATTACAAGGGGAAATTGGCATAAACGACTTGGACATATAAATGAAACATACACGAGACAAATGAAATCACATTCCATGGTTCACATACTTGATGGAAAAATTACAAATCTTGGATCTTGCGAAACTTGTTTTCAAGCCAAGTATTCCAGAAAACCATTTAAAAGTGTGCAACAAATTCAATCAATTAAACCATTTGATCTTTTGCATATTGATTTAATTGGTCCAATTCGTGAAAAGTCAATTGGAGGTGCAAGTTGTATATTAACTATTGTAGATGATTATTCCAGAAAAATATTTACACAATTTTTAAGGAATAAAAATGACACTAGAGAAACCGTCTACTTTTATTCAACAAATTGAAAACTCCATGAATGCACAAGTAAAAAGAATAAGATCTGACAATGGTTCAGAATTTCTTTCTAAAACGGCTGTAGAATATTTTAAGGCAAAGGGTATACAGCATCAGTTGACTACAGTCTACACACCACAACAAAATGGTACTTGTGAAAGATCCAACAGGTCACTAATTGAAGGTACCAGAGCATTACTGATAGGCTCAAAACTCCCATTTAAATTTTGAGCAGAAGCAACTAACACTTTCACCTACATAAAAAAACAGAACACCTGCAAAGAAAAATGACACAGTAACTCCACAAGAAACGTTTTTAGGAAAAAAACCTACTGTGGGTCATATTAGAATCTTTGGATGTACAGCTTACTACTGGATTCCAAAGCATGAAAGAGGAAAACTTGAACCCAAAACAACCAGCGGAATTTTTATGGGGTACTCAAGTAATAGGAAAACATACCGTATCTATGATCCAATAAAAAATACTATTGTAGAATCTAGAGACGTAAAATTCTTAGAAAACAAGAAAGGAAGCGAAATGCTGAAAAAAAAAAAAAAAAAAATAGAATCCAAGATTGTGAAATGTTAGACCAGTGGAAATGAAGAAAATTATCAAGAGGTGCTTGATGATGATGAAGAAATAGAAGTAAATGAGCAAGATGAGCAAATCATCTATAAACCACAATTAGAAATCACTGAAGAGAGTAAAAATGAACCTCAAATAATTGCTGTAGAACAGGAGAGACCATATCTAAAACCTCTAGCAAGAGTTAAAAACTATTATGAATCTTCAGATGAAGATGACACTGAAAAAAATCTGGATTACAATCCTCATGATGAAATTCTTAAAATTGAAAGTCAGTGCTGCATACCAAAATCATTTGAAGAGGCCATGCAAATGCGTAATGCAAACAAGTGGAAAGAAGCAATGGAGAGAGAAATAAATTCTCTCAAGGTTCATGAGGTATGGGACATAGCAAAGTTACTTGAAGGTGTAAAGCCTATATATAAGATGTAAATGGGTATTCACTAAGAAGAAAAAATCAGGAATCAAAATATACACTGAAGAGCAATTGAATTAGAGACAGCTGGCGTTATACAAATGTGGAGCTATGGGCGGCCCTGTAAACGGAAATGACATGATGTATGCAGCAATCTGACAATATAAAGAGTGATGCGACGGGAATCAGTAAGAGTCGGACGCAGTATGGGTAAAATGAAGGATCTAAGCGCATTTGATCGTGGGCAAATTGTTGGGGCCCGACGGAAGGGTGCAGGCACTGGGATTTTCACGAGCCATTGTGTCACGGGTGCACCATGAGTATATCGAATACGGTAAAACCATCCCTGCAAGGGCCAACTGCCATGGACAATAGCGTGTGTCATCGTCGGCTAGCTCGCATTGTAACAGCGGATAGACGGACCACAGTGCAAGAAATCACTCGAAAATTCAACGCTGGTGCACAAAAACGTGTAAGAAGCCACACTATCCAGAACCATCTCCTCACTATGGGGTACAGAAGCCATCGTCCCACGAGCGTACCGCTGCTGACCGCACATCACAGGGTGCAAAGATTAGCATGGACATGGGAAGATCGCCATTGGACCCTAGACATGTGGAAAAATGTTGCCTGGACTGATGAGCCAAGATTCATGTTGGTACATGCGGATGGCAGGATACGAGTATGGCATAAACCACATGAAGCAATGGATCCTTCTTGCCAGCAAGGTACTCTTCAAGCTGGTGGGGGTGGCATTCTCGTCTGGGGACTGTTTACGTGGACAGAAATGGGACCCCTGGTACGTGTGACATCGTCCCTCACAGGTCAATGTTACCGGGATATCCTGGACGACCATTTGCTCCTGTTTGTGCGTCTTCAACATCCCACTGGGGACCTCATCCTGCAAGAAGACAATGCACTGTGCCATCGCTCCCGAATTGTATCCGAATGGTTGGATGAACACTCCACCGAGGTGACCTCGCTTCCTTGGCCAGCTAGGTCACCTGACCTCAATCCCATCGAACATATCTGGGATGCCACCGAGAGAGTTGTTCGAGGCTCTGACCCCCTCCTTCAAATCTTCGTGAATTGCGGGAGCTTGTTCAGGGGTCGTGGATCCGTATGGCTTCCCAACGCTTTCGGTGTCTTGTCAAGTCCATGCCGAGGCGAATCGCCGCCGTCATCAGGGCGAAAGGTGGTGCTACATGTTACTAGACAGGTATTTCTAATTCAATTGCTCTTTAGTGTATAAGGCAAGGCTTGTTGCACTAGGATGTTCTCAAAGGTTTGGGCAAGACTACAATGAAACATTTTCACCAGTAATGAAAGCACACAGTTTTCGATGCTTAATTGTTTTTGCAGCTATGAGAAAATGGCAAATACACCATTATGATGTAGAAACTGCTTTTTTGTATGCAAAATTAGAGGATAGGAAATACATGGAACAACCTCATGGGTTTGAAAGTACACAGGTAAACAAAAGGCTGGTGTGCAAATTAAACAAAGCACTATATGGGCTAAAACAAAGTGGAAGAATATGGTTCCAGACTATTTGAAACTATCTGGTAAAATGTGGATTTGAAAATTTCAAATCTGACCAATGTACTTTCAGCTATGATAAGGACAACTCAAAATTATTTTTAGGTTTACATGTAGATGACATGATTACTATTAGTTCAGATAATGAAATACTAAAAGAGGTAACTGAAAAAATCAGCGAAAGATTCAAGTTAAAAGAAAGTGATGATACTAGCAATGTTCTAGGGATGGAAACCGTCCAGAAGGAAGGGCAGATCACTAATAAAAAACAAATCTTTATCGAAGAAATTCTAAAAAGATATAGTATGGAAAACTGCAATCCCGTAACACCACCACTTGAAATAAATCAAGAGTTGGAGAAATATGAAGAATCAAAAGGATGTGATGTTAAAAGTTACCAAGAACTTTTGGGATCACTTACGTATCTAGCTACAAAAACAAGACCAGATTTAGCTTATCCAATAACAGCTCTATCAAAATTTACTAAGGATCCAAGAGAAATACACATGCAAGCAGTCAAGCGTGTTTTAAGATATCTAAAAGGGACAAAACACTACTACTAGGTCATTCCACGCGAAATCGTCAGTTTTTGAATTAATTTTCCACCAACACATCTCCGATTCTCATGATTTTTTTTAAATGGGTAGCTATTCATAACTTATAAAAACCTTGAATGTTTCAATTTTTTATTTCCGATAGGTTAGAAGATATAATTTTTTTAATTTTGGTGCATGGTGGACATATTTTGCGTAAAAACGCAAATATCTCCATTATTTAGAGTAAAAAGAAATACATAAATCATCATTCTTTCTCAATTTTTACCACGGAATCCATTGGTGCGATGCACGCATTTCTATCTGCTTTAGTTTTGAGTTATGAGCAATGAGAGAGCCTTTCTTCAATGCTTAAAAAGGCAATGTAGTAAGGTTTAATCTATCAAATGAAGAAAAAAAAACCCCTTGAGCTTTTGCCAGAGCACCGAGAAAAGAATTTGTCAACATGGTGCTTGGCCAGTGCGCTGCCAAGGTGACAGTGCAATTGGCGAAGCACGCTGCATCGTGGCCACAGCTGTGCGAAGACTTGGTACCAGAAGAACGGCATTCCTCCCGCACACAAGAAGTGATCCCACCCATCACTCCCATCGAGCGGACGCATGCATTGTTGAACTCAAGTTTTGAAGGAAAGGAATTCCTTATTTTCAAAAAGCACGATTAGTTCATGAACAATGTTCATATTTCGATGTCTCGCAATGCTGTGATCAACTTCCATGTCAGTTTTTGATTATATTTAATAAAATCAGACAAGAGGAAGTTGAGCTTCCGTGCAACGCATCCCCCCTTCTGATAACGAATTTGGCGATTATCATAAAATTTAACATCTACAGGTTTTACAGTGTTTGCGAGATTTTCTTGCATTTTGTGTCACCTGAATCATTTGTTGAAATCGATGCAAAACCAAAATTATTTGGGGGTGGGGGTGGGGGTGATTGCTGCCAATGCTTTCGCTCTAGACGAGAGATCGTGGTGAAATTTCTTCGGCTAATTTTCGGAATCGTCTTGTATTTTTTTTTTTTTTTAATCAGCTTTTTCTTTTTTATTCTGGCGAGTATGTATGTACAATGAAGAGAAATTGAATTAGAGATACCTGTCTAGTAACGTGAAGCACCACCTTTCGCCCTGATGAAGGCGGCGATTCGTCTCAGCATGGACTTGACAACACAGAAAGCGTTGGGAAGCCATACTGATCCACAACCCCTGAACAAGCTCCCACAGTTCACGAAGACTTGACGGAGGGGGTCAGAGTCTCGAACATCTCTCTCGGTGGCATCCCAGATGTGCTCGATGGGATTGAGGTCAGGTGATCTAGCTGGCCAAGGAAGCGAGGTCACCTTGGTGGAGTGTTCATCCAACCATTCGGATACAATTCGGGAGCGATGGCACGGTGTATTGTCTTCTTGCAGGATGAGGTCCCCAGTGGGATGTTGAAGATGCACAAACGGGAGCAAATGGACGTCCAGGATATCCCGGTAACGTTGACCTGTGAGGGATGATGTCACACGTACCAGGGGTCCCATTTCAGTCTACGTAAACAGTCCCCAGACGAGAATGCCATCTGCACCAGCTTGAAGAGTACCCTGCTGGCAAGAAGGATCCATCGCTTCATATGGTTTGCGCCGTACTCATATCCTGCTATCCGCATGTACCAACGTGAATCTCGACTCATCAGTCCAGCCAACATTTTCCCACATGTCTAGGGTCCAGTGGCGATGTTCCAGCGCCCATGCTAATCTTTGCACCCTGTGATGTGATGTGCAGTCAGCAGCGGTACCCTTGTTGGGACGATGGCTTCTGTACCCCATAGCGAGGAGATGGTTCTGGATGGTGTGGCTGCTTACACGTTTTTGTGCACCAGCGTTAAATTGCCAAGTGATTTCTTGCACTGTAACCGTCTATCCGCTGTCACAATGTGAGCTAGCCGACGACGACCCCCACTCATCCACATGTTGTCCACAGCAGGGATGGTTTTACCGGATTCGATGTACTTATGGGAGGGAACACAGTGGTTCGTGAAAAAAATCCCAGTGCCTGCACAACTTCCAAGATGGAGTGACCCATTCGTCGGGCCCAGACAATTTGCCCACGATCAAATGCGCTTAGATCCTTCATCTTACCCATACTGCGTCCGACTCTTACTGATTCCTGCTGCATCACTCCTTATATTGTCAGATCGCTGCATACATCATGTCATTTCCGTTTACAGGACCACCCACAGCTCCACTTTTGCGTAATGCCAGCTGTCTCCAATTCAATCGCTCTTCAGTGTATGTATGTATACATGGATAAAAAGTTCCGTCGTGCTTAGTTTTCAGATTTATCATGCCGGCGATGAAATGAAGCCTCTCTCATTTTTAGATGTTTGTAGAGGGTTACTGAAAATGGCCTGACGCTCCCGACCTTTTGCGCGCTTTGTCTGATCAACAACCTGCAAATTCATTGCTCCTCGTAAAGATATCCTTAAGTATAAACTTGCCGCCCCGGTGGCGCAGTGGTCTAAGCGACGGCTTATGAATATGATCCTTCGTCCAAATTGGGTCCGGATTCGAATCCCGGTGAGGCATGGATGTTGTGTTTACTTAGCAAAATGGCAGTCCACATGGCTGTTAGTTTCTGTACTTATGGGAGGGAAATGGGTGGGGGGGGGTCATCCTCTGAACGAATTTCTAAGAGAGCAGTATAAACAAGTGTTTTGGAATTATAGTTGCAAACGATCAGAGAGATTCCTTGTCATGTTACAAACTATACTTCATAAATAGCCTTATATGAGAGAGAGAGAGAGAGAGAGAGGGGGGGGGAGACAAAAGACCTAAGTAAGCTAAAATTGCGAATAGTAACTTGCCACAGAGATTCATATCCATGGTTCCCATACTACATTTGTTGAATAAATACTACGTACAGTGTTCACTTGAAAACTTTTTTTGACTAGGGATAACATTATCAGCGTCGAGTAAAGTGCACTTGAACAGAATTTCTTGCCAAAATTTCTGCCAAACACTTTAAAGTGTGTGCCTCCTCTCCCATCACGTTTAGCCCCCTTCTGCTTCCTTAATGGCCAACCAGTTCTGAGTACCTAGCGTTGCCACTCCCCTGCGTTTGTTAACTTATTTGCCATTATGGTATGACGTTTTCTGTTTGCCACAGATGTAGAATTGTTTATTTTTTTTAGAGACGATTTACTCTTTTTATCCGCGCTATGGCCGACACACTTGCTTCTAGTTTTTTTTTCTTTCTTCTCTTTTAAAGACAGGATAGCCCCAGACCTCGAATCCCTCAGATCCTAATTTACGACCTCTGGCAAACAGAGAACGAATTTCAAAGAGAGAGAGAGAGAGAGAGAGCACCGCAAGTGGAAAAGCTCCATAGTGTATTTTCTCAGATCCCTTTTATTCTCTTGCGATTTGAAAGTTGCTGCCTAGTTTTTCAGCGTCTTCGTGCATTGTTATTTTGGCGTAATGCGTTAAACAAAAAAAAAAAAAAAAATTCTTAATTCAAGAGACAATTAAAGTAACTTGTCAATATGAGGACGATAACTGCGTTGCTATTGATAAAGAAAAACAGAAGCTCATAAAACAGAGCGGACAAATTATGATCGCTAAATAGTAACACGGATTTCATACTTGTTTTCCATAAATTCGTAATCAATAATTGAGATACAATGGGTATTACATTAACGAAAACGTACTGATACGTTCGAGGTCTGTAAATGTTTCTCATTATTTCTAAATTTATTGGCATTATTAATAAAAAAAAATAAAATAATAATAACGGAAATAAATCCAATTGCTACCACCCTGACACAGAGATGTGATTATAGGAGGCATAAAATTTTTCGTTCAGTGTAACCGTCAAACTGTATTTTTCTATTTTTGGGCTACAACACGAACAGTTAAACAGTGTTTTTCTTATTTTAGGGTGCTGTGGTGCGTTTTGTTTCATATGAGCTTTTGAGAATTTCGTGAGCTCCCACCTGACGTATAATCTTTAAATAAGCAACTGAAATAAAAAATAAATAAATAAAAAACAGGTAAGATGACAACTGCGAGATATACTTGTTCATTTTTTCTAACCCGAAGCTGAGCCTTGCTAACGTCATCATCTGTGATCGTCAAGTATCTGACGTTAACTAAAACACAGTATATGTCTCCTCTACCTCGCAAGAATAGGCACCGAGATATATATCCCGATTAATTTATTTCTGAAGCTGTCATTCCCTGATCATTTTCTCGTATGGCAGGCGTGGACAACTAGACAATTTATTAATTTCTGAAATAGAACTATTTTTCACATTTTAAAATTCTGTCGGATATTGCGTGAGCTGTAGAAATCATTAATCAATATTCCAACTGTTTTCAACGTCAATTGCATAATTTATAAGCGTCAGTACTGTATATCGTTAAGCTATACGGGGAGAAAAAAGTTTATATTAGTTCTTCTCGTCTTTGTTTGGTAAGAATACCAATATATTTCCGACGTCTGTTGCATAATTTTTATGCGTTATTTGTGTGTAACCTTTTTCACGGTATAGCTCGTATTAGTAAGCTGTACGGAGAAAATGGTTTATATTATTTTCCTCGTCGTCGAATGGCTAAGAATGTGGTGGATAGCATCTGACAATTTGGTATGAAATGACCTTTTAGTAATATTTTACAGTTATATTCTTTGAAATGCCTTTAAACATAACATTAATTCACTATCATTCAACCTTCAAGCATCACATCAAATTATCGTGCCATCTGACCAACGCGTGCAATGGTATCTTGATCTGCAGCCCGTCCGAAGGCAAACAACCACTCCCGCTGCCGTTTGGCTGGCTGGCTGGATGCCAATGCTATTCGCCACGCGCGGTTTCACAGTGGCAAAATACGAGCTGTGCACCATATTTAAAAATTCCTTTCTCAGTGTGCACGCGAAAGCCCAAGTTTTTTTTTTTTTCTTAGACTAAACTTTTCTTTAAAAACGAAAAACAATTGTGATCTTCTAAGTGCTGTACTACATTGCTTTTTTACGTTTTGAAAACAGGTCCTCCCGTTGCACGTAACTCAAAAACTAAAGAAGATAGAAATTAGTGCAATGCACAAATCGATTCCTTGGGGGAAATTACGAAGGAGTGGTGATTTTGGTACTTTTTTTAATCCAAACAATGGAGATCTTTGCGTTTTTACACGATGAAGGACCGCCATGTACCAGAATTCGAAAATTAATATCTTTTAATGTACGGGAAATAAAAAAATGAAACTTTCAGGATTTTCATACCTTGGGGTGATCTATTCATGAAAAAAAAATAAAAATCGTAAAAATCGGAGATAGTGCGGTGGATAGCATCTGATGATTTGAAGTGGAATGACCCTACTGTTTGGTATTTACCCAAGGTGATCAAAAACTGGAATGCTACAGTGATGCATCATGGAGATGTGGGTAGCAAAATGGGCAAAGGTCAGTAAGTGGGTACCTATACCTACTAGGACCAAACTCATCAGCTGGACTTCAAGAACTTAAACCACAGTTTCACTTTCGACATGTGATGCAGAAATAACAGCAGTCATCGAGGCATTGAAGACTGGGACATTTTTACAATTTTTTGTGGAAGAACTAACTGGAAAGAGAGTCCAAAGTTCGATTATACATTGTGACAGCCAGTCGGCAATTTTCTTACGAAATAGTGGAAGCACATAACATAAATCAAATAATATGGTAAGACAGGTAAGTTTCACAAATGAGAAACTCAAAAATAATAAATTTTGTCTTCAGTATTTGACTACAGATAAAAACCTTTCAGACTTTTTTACTAAGACTTTGAGTAAACCAAAACTTGAAAATTACCTAAGACTCTTAAATGTAATAAAAGTTTTATGAACACTTAGAATTTTTTGTAACTCTCAATGTCTTTTACGCATATTTCTGCTTAACAGATGGTGTGCCAGATGCGCATCGCAATGCAAATGCTCTGTGTATGACGTAATAGCGTGACAGTCTGCGATTTGCCTCGGATAGGAGAGGTCAGGTGAAATTGTGAGCGAAGAGCTCATCATGCTTCATCTTCTTTTTTTATAACAAAGTTATGTTCTACAATAGTGTTTATAGAATAAAGTTCATACCGTCTAGGCATGTTAGAAATATTTTATTTTTCGCTAAAACACACTAGTGCTTTCTAAACTATTATATCATTTCATCATAAGGTGTACAAAATAAGATACAGATCCTTTCAAATACACACTATTCAAAATTCCCCTTGAGGTTATAACGGCAAGTAATATATTTACGTGATGGTATGATCAGGAACACTGAGGTGCGTGTTTGATTTAAATATTAAATTGTTGTGGAAGTTAGCTATAAAGAGCAGTTGTGGTTTTTGATGAAGATGAGATATTTAACATCGCATCATGTTATAATTTTTGTTAAGATTTCTTCGTCAGTTCACGAAAAGTAGTCTCTTCGTCAATAAGGTGTCTCCAAGGATGGGGTAGAATAATAGGGGGTTCTTCATTACAGCAAGCGTTTGTAAATCTATGTATTACGACTGTTTCGCCATATCGAAAAGACCAAACATTAGTGTATCCAGTTATAAGGGATATGTCGTCCCATAACGGATAGAACTGTTCGTCCATGCAGGCTCTAGCTAATGCTGTTGAGCGACAATTGTTAGTAATTGTTCGTTTGTGTTCCATGAATCTAGTACGTAAACGTCTCTTTGTACTTCCAATGTACATGGTTCTTATGACTTCTGAGCTGGAATGTACAATTTTAGTCAATGACACCAAGTAGATACCTGCAGATTTAAGAATACTTGGAGGGTCTCTATCTTTTCTGATGTACGAAAAGATGTTACTAGTGTTTAAACCAAGACTCAGTGAATGTCTGACAAAAATATTGCAATAAATTGATGACTGCTGGTATGAACTTTATTCTATAAATATAAACCGGTATGTAATCAATCTCACCGAGTGTCTGACTTCGTAAAATCATCATATCTTACAGAGTGCATCACTTGGGGATATTTAATATCTATAATAGTGTTCTGTAAATTAAAGTAGTACTTTAGTGATGTTATGACAAAACCACTGCGAAACTGAAAGGGAACCACATCATACGCATGCTTCAGAATATAATGAGCTAAAACGTGTTTTTCGTGGAAAGAAAAACAGACCTGTGCCATTTTTTTTATAGCAGTTAAAAAAAAAAAAAAAAAGAACTTTGCTATGTGTGAGCAAAACACTGTGACATTATGTTGTGTGCGTTTTTTTAATATTACAGAGTAAATAATTTTACTCTTTTTGTCCCACAATTCTTAAATGTTGCTTTTTTATTTGTGTACTTATTTTCTGTATTTTCGTATAAATCGGGAAATGTCATTAGACACTGCCACACGGCAGTTAGGTGTTTTGTGGGTGTTTTTTTCTTTTTTTGATTGAAGGTTTAACGACCACCGTGAGCAACTCAACGGGCTATAAGCAGTCGCCTGTCCCTAATTTAGGGTCACTGGTTCCAGGGAAGGGAGAGAGCCAGTGCCGTAAGACAAACACAACATCCATGCCTCACCGGGATTCGAACCCGGACCCCTTTCGGACGAATGATCAAAGGCCATCGCTTAGACCACTGCGCCACCGGGGCGGCGTTTTGTGGGTGTGATCATGAGACATTTCAAAGAGGCTGGCTTTAGTTCTCTAAAAGAATAAAATTTGCATGATATGATTAACTTTGACGTAAGTATTTTGTAGTAATTTGTATTGGTAACCAAGGCAATCATTTTAATTATGCATACACATTTGTGTTTTATGCAATAAAGTGAAATAATTTTGATTTCACGAAAAATATTCATAGGTTCCGAAGAATTTGATTTACTAAAACACCCTTAAAAGCCTAGTTAATAATATGGCAGTTAAAATTTTGAGTAATTGAAAGGCAATGCATTTTCGCAAAAGGGCCTTGAAAACATTTTTTGAGGGTGGGCTTCGAATTTTTCCGGTAAGCCACTGTTTGATGGACTCAAAATACCTGTAATCCTGGCTTTTTCTTCTTTGCTTGATGTATCTGCAACCATATTTTCTGGTTGTTGTACAATAACAAAATTTTTAATCAGTGTGTCAGTGGCTCTGTGCAATGTGAAACCCATCAGGTGCCATGGACTCGCAAAGCTGGTGTATCTGATGCATCTTCATCGAGTATTGTTGAGATGTCACGAAAATATCTAATTCGTTTAGCACTTTTTTTCATAAAAATTATGAATGTCTTATATCACCTTATGTACCTCTTGAAAATATGTTGACAGCATAAAATCTTTTACAGCTAGCTCTAAGCGATGACTTAAACAGTGCACTGACACTAAACAAGGGCAGTTTTTTTTTTTTTCAAAAGAGCTGCAACACTCTTTTCCTATAATAAAGATAATTACTTAGAGGCGTGCTGTCTCCGTACGATATCATCAAACCAACATCTCCGACTGTACAATAAAAACTTTATTTACAATAAAAGACATGATTTTAAAATATTTAAAAATGGCAAGATCTTTCGGGGCTACAATAGCACCCGTCCTCAGGCCACCCAACAGTGCCACAGAGCATAGGGAAGTGCCGCAATATATAACCAGTCTCCCCGGGAGACCCACAATACATTTGTTCAAAACCGCAGGTGATGCCAATTGAGGAAAACAGCAGAACAAAAGTAATATGTACAAATAATATAATCGATTAATTAAGGTCCTCTTCTTCAGTTTTTTGAATGGGAGAAGTAATTATTTTTCTCCATTGTCTAGGAACAAAAACAGGTAAGTCCAAGTTACAACAGGTAGTACCATAAGAGATTATATACAGACTCTCGGTAAAAAAGACGGTTTGTTTGTTTACATTGGAAGAAAGTACTATTGTATTAGGCCAATCGGGAGAGTAACCTCCCTGGCAAACAGCTGTAGTAAATGAAGTAGAAATGCAGTCAGTTCGAAGTGCATATTTGTGTTCAGACAATCTAATGTTCAGACTTCTAAGGGTAGAACCTATGTAGTATTTGATATCTTCGTTAGGAGCCGAGGGAAGCAATGGGATACGATATATTCCTGCTTTATTCAAAGTGGCAACTTGATCTCTGTCGTTACGTATGGTAGAAAAAATGTTTTTGGTGCAAATTCCAAATTTAATATTATATTTATTACATACCTTCCGCAATATGGAAACTACGGGAGGGATGAAATCAACTTTACCAACGTATATAGGGGGAACGACTTCCCTTGACAACGTCGTAAATCTTAGTCTTTCAAATTTCTGTAGAAGTTCCCGAAAGAAGCAGGCGGGATATCCAAATGATATGGCCATGTTCTGTATAAGAGCTAGTTCGTCCTGACGTATCTTACGGGTAGAGGAATGAGTAAATGCTCGTTTAATTAAAAAACGTAAGGCTGAAGCTTTGTGTTCCGGGGGTGCGAAGAGATAAAAGGTATAAGACAAGGTGTGAAGGTCGGTTTTCTATAGACAGATAATTTGATAAGGTTAGAAGTCAAGTCACGAGTTAATAAAATGTCCAGAAAGGGTAATATACCATTTTGTTCAAGTTCCATTGTGAAGGTGATAGTAGGATATTGGTTGGACAGACATGTGGTAAATTCGTTCAGAAGTACCATGGAGTGAGGCCAGAAGACCAACATATCATCCATGTATCTTAAGAGGAGTGCCGGTTGATTCGTGAATTGGCTCAGTACTTTATCTTCCAATGACTGCGGTAAAAGCCAATTCACGACACAGATGAAAGTGTCTGTAGAGCGCCCAGGGAATCCGTGTAGACAACAACTCGGTGATGGGGTTTTGCTTGAACGTGACGAAGACACAGGAAAATGGCATGCAACTCTGCGGAAAACACGGTCGCCTCCGACGGAATACGCTCAGCGTAAACCTCGTCAATGCACACGAAGGCAGAACCCACTACGCCATCGGATTTTGAACCGTCTGTGTAAACCGGAACAAAATCCGGATGACGAGACCGGTGTTCAGCGAAACGTTGAGCATATTCTGCGGCGGAGCAAGACGATTTCGGACAGGAGCTAAAGGACAAATCGACATCAGCCACCACAGGATCCCAGGGCGGCTGGCCAATCGTCCTGGTCTCGCCAATCAAAGAAACATCAAGCCCCGCATCCCGCACTGTAGTCTGCGTACGGATTCCGAAAGAAGGTACACATGAAGGCCGGTGTTCAAAGAGACGGACAAATTGTGGTTGAAAGACAGATTCTTGCAAAGGATGGTCCCGAAGGGCACTCAGTTTCGCATAAAACTGGAGGGACAGCTGAAGACGACGGAAACACAAAGGCGGCTCATTAGACTCGACATACAAACTCTCTACAGGGGAGGTTCGGAACGCTCCCATGCAGAGACGTAAAGCCTGGTGATGCACAGGGTCGAGTAGCTGTAAGACAGATTTTCTGGCTGAACCATACACCACACAGCCATAGTCCAGTTTTGATCGAACGACCGCATGATAGATTCGGAGCATTGTGCTTCTATCGGCGCCATAAGTTGTGCCAGAGAGCATCTTCAAGATATGCAATGCTTTAGTGCATTTAACTTTTAACAGTTGCACATGTGAGCGGAAAGTCAGAGCACGGTCGAATGTAATGCCTAAGAATGTGGTCTCTGGGAGAACAGGAATCTCCACAGAATCCAACCGCAGAACAGGGTCCGGGTGGAGGCCACGCTTCCGGCAAAAGTGCACACAAACGGTCTTATTCTGGGAGATGAGAAAGCCATTTTTGTTTGCCCAAGAACAGATGCTGGTAATGCCGCACTGCAACTGCCGTTCTATCATACGCATACTGGAAGAAGCACAAGAGATCTGCAAGTCATCGACATACATTGTTCTAGAAATTGTCGGAGGAAGTTCTCTAAAAGCCTGGTTAATGCATAAAATGAAAAGGGATGTAGACAATATGGAACCCTGAGGTACGCCTTGCTCTTGTCGAAAAGGAGCAGAGAGAGTCGTGCCGAGACGCACACAAAACACACGATCGTGGAGGAAACCAGCAATGAAAATAGGGAGATTTCCCCGTAACCCACACTGATGTAGTTCACGGAGAATTCCATAACGCCATGCACGATCATATGCCTTTTCGAGATCGAAAAAGACCGAAACAATGTGCTGTCTCTTAACGAACGCCTCACGGATTGACGTTTCAAGGCGAAGCAAATGATCACCGGTACAGCGATGACGTCGAAAACCGCTTTGAGATGATGATAAAATCTTGTTGCTCTCTAAAAAGAAAAGGAAGCGTGCATTGACCATTCGTTCCAGGACTTTGCACATACAGCTTGTGAGCGCAATAGGCCTGTAGCTAGACGGGAGTTTGGGGTCTTTACCCGGCTTTGGGAAAGGAATGACAAGCGCAAAACGCCAAGAGTCGGGAAAACATTGCTCACACCAGATTCGATTAAAGAGTGTTAACAGATTTTCGAGCGACGACGGTGATAGCCGCCTTAGCATTTCGTAGTGGATCTCATCATGGCCAACGGAAGAGTTCCCAGATTGAGTGAGGGCACTCCGCAGTTCGGTGATACTGAAAGGTCTATTATAATCAGACTGCTGATGACACGCAAAATTTAGTCTTTGCGTTTCAGCACGCTCTTTCACACCACGGAACGAAGCTGGGTACGCTAGATTGCTGGAAACCGAAGCAAAGGTTTCCCCAAACAGTTCACGACACCGGGAACGTCGGCAACGACTTCGCCGTCGCGCTCTAGAAATGAAATCTGGCTAGAGCTAAAACTTCCCCGAACCTTACGTATACGGTCCCAGAGAACCTTGGGACTAAGACCTGCACGAATGGAGGAAATATAATCCCGCCAAGAATCCCTCTTACTGCGTCGCCGAACCAAACGGGCATAAGACTTCGCACGTTTAAAGGCTAGAAGGTTCGTTTGGGTTGGGTAACGGCGAAATTTACCCCACGCCTGATGTTGCGCTTTTCGAGAGTCTCGACATGCATCGTTCCACCAAGGTTTTGGTACCTTTGGAAGTTTACCCGAGGTCTTAGGGATGGCAAGTTCAGCTGCATGTACAATACTTTCTGTGACCGCTGTGACTGCAGTTTCGATCGATTCCTGGTTCACCATGTCCTCAGTTATATTCGCTGAAGTAGTGAAAACCTCCCACTTGGCACGATCAATCCGCCATCGGGGCGGACGAGAAAGGTGATGGAACTCGTCTCGGCACAGGGAAAGATAAATGGGGAAATGATCACTGCCAAGGGGGTCCTGCGACACTCCCCAGTTCCAATCGGCAGACACTGATGGAGAACCCAGGGCAAGATCAATGGCAGAGAAAGTTCTGCTAGGCTCGTGAAAGTACGTATGATCACCCGTATTAAGCACACAGAGAGAACTGGAGGACAACAAACTCTCCACTCTACGACCTCTACCATCAGTCCGATCACTGCCCCACAATGGACTGTGGGCATTAAAATCCCCACAAGGAGAACGGGAGAAGGTAGTTGGGCAACAAGGCTCTCGAGATCTGCAACGCTAAACGAATCGTGCGGTGGTAAGTAAAGGCAGCAAACAGTGAGCACAGTGTTAACGGAAAGACGAATCGCCACCGCCTGCAGGGGCGTATCGATGTGAAAATGTGAAGCTGGAACAGTGTGTGGGACAAGAATCGCCACTCCTCCACACGCAATGTCACCACTGGAATTATCTTTCCGGAAGCAGCTGTAGTTCTTGACCGACAGCGAATCGCTGGGTCGAAGCTTCGTTTCCTGTAAGCACAGACACAGAGGCGAAGAAGAAGAGAGCAGATGCTTAATGTCATCGAAATTGGAGCAGGAACCCCGACAATTCCATTGGATGATACACGCAGCCATTATAAGAGATCAACAATGAATAAAAGGTGAGCAACAAAGAAAAGTTAAAACTCTTCGTCGCTCTTTACATCAGACGTCTGATCGCGGTCAGGAGATTGTGACAAGGACCGTGAAGTATCAGGTCCGTCGTCTAAGTTTTTCCCCACTACAGTGACTGAGGGTGGGACCTCGACACGTCGAGCAAGTTTTCAGGACTTGTCACTGGGACCTCAAGTGTAGGGTGAAGTCTACAGGTCTTGACAGATTTTGGCCCAACTTTCCCACAGGAACAGGCGGTCCTCCCAGAACTGGAGGCGCTACTCCTCTGCGGAGAGCATGTTGCATTCTCAGCTATGATTTCCATGTGAATGTCCGAAAAATCGACCTGCGTGCCTTGCTCTGCCGTTGTCCGATTGGCAGGTTGACTAGGTCGTTGGAGAAGCAAAGGACGTGGTACTAATGTTTGTGCACTGGTAGTTGGAGATTTCACCACGGCAGCAAAGGTGCGCTGCCGATCATTGGGAATGCATAACTTGGTTTTAGCAGCTAGGTACGAGAGGCCTTCCAATGTCTTAACGCGCTGGATCGCCTTCTCGTCTTTCCACTTCGAACAGGACCGGGCATAAGCAGCGTGGGAGTCACCACAGTTAACACAGCAGGGCTCTGAAGTGCATCCAGTCCCTTCGTGGTCTCGGGATCCACAATTTGCGCACCTCGCAGCACTGTTACAGGACCGCTGGGAATGTCCATACCTCTGGCACTTAAAACAGCGTAGAGTATTTGGTATAAATGGACGAACTGCACATAACAAGTAACCAGCCTTTATTTCAGTAGGGACCTTCGGACTGCTAAAAGTCAAAATAACATTTCGTGATTTGATCAGAGCGCCATCGCGCCTGAAAGCCATGCGTCTGGCAGCTATGACACCCTGATCAGCAAGTTCACACACAAGTTCGTCTTCATCGCAGTCCAACAAGTCGGGCTCAGAAATGACTCCCTTGGAGGTGTTGAGATACGGATGTGCCGTCACTTGAACTGGTATATCCTGAAGTCTGGTCAACTGCATAAGAGATTTGCTCTGAGAGAGAGTGCAAGTTTCCACAAGCAGGTCTCCAGAGCGTAGCTTCTTTACTGACTTCAAAGATCCAGCAACACCCGCAAGTGCCTTCGAGATGAAAAAAGGAGACTTTGAGGAAAGTTTCAACGTCTGGTCAGTAGAAGAAATGACGAGAAAAGTAGCGTGAGTTATCGAATCTGCAAGTGTAATGCGACGTTTCTGAGCTGATGGTTCAACACCTGGATCTAAAGTTACGTCGCGGTGATATCGTTCTTCAACTAAAGTTCTCTTCAATGTGTTATGTTTGGGAGGTGGTTGAGGCAAATTTGGTGCCTGATCAATCACCATATCCTCTTGTTTTTTTGTTTTCAATTTCGAGGAGGGTTTAGGTTTCCCCATGGGAGTAAGAAAGAATTCGTCTGCAACGTACTCCGCCCACAATCGAGCCCAACAGGGGAGAACTGGAGGTCCGCAAGCCAAAAACATGACGCAAGACACAGTTCTAGAGCTTAGCTGCAAATATAGTCCAATGGTTGTGTTCACATGCACTCGGCGGACACTTCGGCCTCCAGAGTACTGTCATGCCAACGCCTTTGGCATGATCCCACAACCCCCGGGCTCGCCCTATCGTTCTATACGACAAAAGCCGTTAAAATCCTGCACACAACTCGGCACAGAAATTACTGACTAGAGGTGGGCTAGTCTCCAGCCGCCCGTTTACAGCGAAGCCGGGGTCAAAGAGGAGTGTTGGTACAGAGGTGGCACTTGTTCACCACCTGTGACCTCAGCCACCAGACAGCCCATTTCCGCCTTACGGGTTACCACACACGGCAAACATGCAGGTAAGCCTAGTATCCCAAACTCAGGAAGAGCAGAAACGAAACAAAAACAAAAACGAAACCCTGAGAATGGGCACTAACAAAGGTCTCAGCAACCTACGACTGAGAGGTTAGGGTTACGGAGTAGTAGATTAGAAAAAAGAAGCAAAAGACGGAGTTAGGACAAAATAGATTAGTACAGGACGGGTGCGCAACACAGGAAGAGTCCTGGGAAGAAGAAACAAGAAAAACAGAAACCATGATGTTAGTCACAGCATCAGCTCTGGAAACGTGGGGGCGCTGCTCCCCAACAGCCGAATGAACAGCCGTCCCGGCGAAGTAGACGTTGCCGAAATAGAAGCCAAAGGTTGAAAACAAAAAATAATTTCTGCACCACAAGATGTTGACCGGTCACAAGGTCAGCTCGGGCCGTGGGGGCGCCGCTCCCCAAATAACTGGAAAACCAGTTATCCCTGTGCGGGGAAAAATTAATCGATTATATTATTTGTACATATTACTTTTGTTCTGCTGTTTTCCTCAATTGGCATCACCTGCGGTTTTGAACAAATGTATTGTGGGTCTCCCGGGGGAGACTGGTTATATATTGCGGCACTTCCCTATGCTCTGTGGCACTGTTGGGTGGCCTGAGGACGGGTGCTATTGTAGCCCCGAAAGATCTTGCCATTTTTAAATATTTTAAAATCATGTCTTTTATTGTAAATAAAGTTTTTATTGTACAGTCAGAGATGTTGGTTTGATGATATCGTACGGAGACAGCACGCCTCTAAGTAATTATCTCCTATACGTACGAATTTTTTAACTAGTATTACTCTTTTCCTGTCTCATGTTAATATTTGCTCCATCAGCTAAAAATCCAATTAATTTATTTTCAAAATTGACTATTCCAAATTCTTCAATGGAATTGCATTTTTGATACCATTAGCATCAGCATTTTTCAGTTCTTTTAATGCCAGGAATGGGAATTTGGTATCTCCACTTCCAGACTTGCTAACCTTAAGAAGAGAAAAATCCTGCAATTTTCTAATGATCCTGTGCAAGCATACTTTCGTATGTTTGAAATATCAATGGACATAATTTGAAGCACTAATGTTACGTTAAGGCATATAAAACATGTAAAAAAAATTCTGTTAAAAAATTTCAGTTCAGTTATGCACTGATCTCGAGGATAACCCAAATTATTATGAAAAAGGAGAAATTCCTTGAAGCCGTCGTACTCTAATGCCTAAAGATCACAGCAAAATTTTTCTGCCGTCGAATTTCAGATTTTGGAAATTTTACCTCCATTTTTAAATTGAAATACAAATACAAATTTTGAAGATGACAATCCGATTTTTGGCGTAAATGTGACAAGGATGGTAAGTCAGATAATTTTTGATAATTTTTGAAAACTTGAAAATTTTCATCGTCCTGGAGCGGGACTCGAACCCGCGTCTCCCAGAAAACGCCTAGGTATGCTAACCACTACACCACCCAGAACGACCAAGTTTCAAGTTTTCCGATCAATTTGAAACGACCAAGTTTCAAGTTTCTGATCGGAAACTTGAAACTTGGTCGTTCTGGGTGGTGTAGTGGTTAGCATACCTAGGCGTTTTCTGGGAGACGCGGGTTCGAGTCCCGCTCCAGGACGATGAAAATTTTCAAGTTTTCAAAAATTATCAAAAATTATCTGACTTACCATCCTTGTCACATTTACGCCAAAAATCGGATTGTCATCTTCAAAATTTGTATTATATGGCGTAAAACCCCGTATTTCTTTCATGAAATACAAATATTTATGGAATAAAATGATATATAACAACAATACTGGACAGAGGCAATATCACAGGACAAAGAAATTACGATTACGGAAAAAATCTTTATTTCGTTTACTTTAGTTTCGGAAAGGAGAAGTACCGTCCTGATGCGCATTTTTACGAATTGATAAAATTATTCGATGCATAGTTTCCGACACATATTTTGTGTCAGAAACTACGCATCGAAAAATTTCTGATACATATTTTGATGCGATGGTAATATTTAGATGCATACTAAACGTGTAATTACGCATTTTGGCGAACTCTGGTCGGACATCAGTTGAGCATTCCCGTGGAGAGAGAGCTACCGCAAGACGTCACGAAGCCAGCGAGTCAAAGATGACATCATCGCTTGACACAGCGCTCATAAGGTCTGGTAGAAAATTTAAGTGAATGGTTGCAGGGGGTTGAAATATTTCAATTGAGCAATCAAAATATTAAAAAATCTGTAAAAAAAAAAAGACCTCTATCCGTAAAAGTTGGCAAGTATGCAAGTCGATTTCCAAAGATTTCCCTATTTCGGCAACAACATTCAATGTTTTTGTCCTGTCACATGCATATTTTTTTGCAATGTTACTATCTGGGAACATTTTCTTAAAAAGCACACTTGCATGGTCAGCACAGCTTAAAGGTAAGTTATGTTACATGAGGAATGAAGTAAACAAGCACTCAACATGGATAATGGCATCGGAAGAGGAACTATCTCAAGCAAAATTTAATGTTTTGTTATTTTCTACGCACTTAGAATTGTCTACGTGTTTTTGCATACGAATGTGATTAACGATATTTCCTTTGCCCTTGTGGACAACGGAAAAATCACATCTACAAATAGAGCAAAAGGCAAATTGTTGGCCCTTCCTTGATTCAATTTTACACGGATAATCTGTCGTATAACACTTCTTAAAAACAGACTGACATTTTCTACCAGCCATCGCCTGATTAAACACATGCACGAAAAGTTCTCAGAAATTCCTGTGAGGAGAGACGAAGAACATCAAACAAACCAAGATGCACTTCCGATACTGTCGACAGACGAGAACTCTGCATCCGCACATACGGCCAACGCCACGCCTGCTCCTGCTCCGTGCCAGATATCATTAGCAGACAGCAGAAGAGTAAACATCGCTGCCAACTGCTGACTCAGAGGGGAAAGGTCGCTTCTCTGCTAATGAACCGATGCCTCAGAGAACTTCGAACTTTTCTCCTTGTTACTTTTTAATTTACGCTACGGAAATCAGGATGGAATCCCAAAATATTAATTTATAATCCGGAATTCTGGGAAATGTAATGAAATCTGGTATTGCTGGCCTAAACCCGGAGGGTTGGCAGGCAAAATAGTCTGTTTTTCTTAAGTCATTGCACAAATAAGTTTTGAAAACACTTGATGTGCACTTCGTGAACTGAGCACACATCACAGACGAATGGTAAGTTTGCCCTACATCAACACCATGGAGTTTCTCTAACTCAATAATTTTCGGAAATTTCAAAAATGGAGTTTTCTCTTTGGCAATCATATATGCTATATCAATTAATTTTCCAATCTGAGCTTTAGATGCATTGGAAGCAAAAATCATTGACTTACCAGCAGATGTTCTTTGATAAAAAGCAGCAAGCAATTTTCCTTTATGTTCTGTCTTGGAGACACTGGCACAGTGAATTTCTGATCTGGTGTGCTTTACCATATTGTCCTTTTTAATAATGAATCCAGAAACTCCATCAATAAAAGAATTGAAATGTCAATTTTTTTTTTTATGCTGTCAACATTCTTCTGACAAATGTCACAATAGGCAGACCAGATGGAGATTTTATCGGCGTCAACATCATAGCGTAGCCAAACTACCTTTTGGATCTAATTCCTCCATCCACCTTTTCATGGTTGATATTTTCACTTTGGTAGCCATGATTTCAAATAACAAAGAGTAAAACAAAACTCGCATCTCCCTAAAATCAAGTGGCGGCCAAACATAAACCAAAATGGTGATAAGGACACCTGTCCTTAAATGACTCATGATGCAGACAGGAGGGAGCGTGGAACCAATCATGGACGCTCTGCGGTCGGAAGATGACCACTTCACCACTGCCCAGCTAGGGCTACACGAGGAAGCTTTTTCCAGCTGAAAGCAAACAAAGTATTTGTAAAGTTATGAATTTTTTTTTCATGTGTAAGCAAAATTGTATTTTCTATAAACGAGTTGCTCTATGGATTGAACATTTTGATGGAAATTTCATTTTTAAACTTTGAATCGTAGTTTTGTGAATAAAATATGAGTTTGCATTGCAACCTTTTTTTTTTGCATAGCAAACTGCAATGCGATACCGCTTATTTCCCCCTGGTGCATATGCTGACAGCCAGACATCGACGATTATGGAGGTGAATTTGCATCTCAGAGGAAGCATTGGACCACCAAACAGTGGAAGAAAGTCGCCTTTTCAGATGAATCACATTTTCTGCTTTGTTGTATGGATAGTTGATGGAGGGTACACCAAAGCACTACTGATAGTTAAATCCTTCTGACACGATGCTTGAGAAGAAACAAGTAAGAAGTGGCAGTGTGCTCACGTGGAGAATGTTATTCTGAGAAACATTGGGAGCAATCATCCCCCTGGATCACAGGATGAATGTTTCAGGTTACCTATCCATTGTTAAGAATCAGGTGCCCCCATTCATGACTGTCTACCCCAAGGCACATGGGTTGCTTCCAGCAAAATAATGCTCCTTGCCATGTTACTATGCATGAGCGAGAATGGTTTGAGGAGCATTCCAGCAACTTTAGCTTACTGTCCTGGCCATCAATAATATTTTAACATCTGTGGGACTGTCTTGACCAACAGGTGTAATGTATGGACCTACCACTGATAATTCTTGATGATCTGTGAGAAGTTTTAGTGTCTGCATGGCATAGTATCCCAACACAATTATCCACATCATATATTTGTGGTACTGGCAGCACAAAGAGGTCAAACCTCATATGAACTGGTGGTCATAATTTTTTGACTGGGCTGTGTATGTTGCTTCTGAATGCCACTATTGCAATGTCTTTAACTATTTAACTCCCCAGACTACATCCATCTATTCCAAACCTAATCTACCCACCCTTCTAGTTGTGCCAAGAGGTTCCATTAACTACACATACAATGGCATCAGACGACAAGATCTTTTTGCAACAAATTACTACTTAAGATCTTGAAGTCGTGGTAAACCTGTAACATCTGTACTTAATAATCTAAAAATAACAATTCTCCCATCACTATTTCACTCTTTAAAAAAATTTTTATGAACTTACTTGCTTCAACAAATGCTTTCAACCCATCAATTAGTTCTTCACCACTTGTCTTTATAATCTGATCAAGTACATTTCGATACCTACATTAATAAAATATAATTTCAATAAGCAGTTGAACTATATGGAAATAAATGGCACCTAAGCTGAAAAACAAATATACAAACAAGATATCCAGTTTGATTTTCTTTGTATTATGATGTTATCATTTTTGTGTTTTCTGTCTATCATTCTTTGTGTTTATAATGTTATCAGGCTGTCCAGAAAAAATAATAATGCATTTTTGATACAACGGTTAAACTTACCCCAAACCTCGGAAGAATCAAAGCTAAATTTCAAAAGTACATGCCATCATGTTCAATAGTTTTAATCTATCTGTTTGTCAGTTGTTCAATTCTTGCATTGTACCTAGCGTTCGGTTTAGAGGCAAAGAACATTTGGAACTCTTGTTCGGCATCGTTCAAAGTACGAGTCAGTCAACCACTTCCCATGGAGAAAATGTGTAGTCAACTGCTTTCCACGGAGAAAATGTGCCATAGCCTTAAACAAGTGTAAATCTGAAGGCACAAGATTGGGACTGTATGTAGCAGCAGCAGCTAGATTTCAGGCAGTTCTTGAAGTTTAACTTGGGTCCAATTAGCAGCATGAGGTTTTGAATTGTCTTGTTGCATCAATGCTCGCTTTCGGTCGACTAATACTTCTGCTGAAGTTTGTCATATACAGGGCTCGACAAATATGTTCTAGATCTAGGAGCCAGCTCCAAAATTTAGGCACCAGGTGAAACGAAGTCAATAATGCATGAAAAAAAAAAAAAAAAACGTGTTTGGTTATGACGCTGGAACAAAAAGTGGTAAACCATATTTGTTGTCATTTTTTTTCTTTTTACCCAAACCACTTATTGCAAAATAAAGTTCCAATTTGCTTCACAATTTTCTTTTCCTATTCTTTCAGCAGATGATCTCAAAAAAAAAAAAAAAATTCAGACATAATTATTAATACACCACACTGTGAATACTCAAGAGACGCAAATAGCGTATTAAATCCGTTTATTTTTGCGGCGTAGTAAGTACAAAGATTCGTCAAGCTTTCGCACTCCACTGGGAGGCTTTCTCAAGGCAATGGTAGACATAAAAATGTCTGTGATTTTTCACCATTTTAACTGGTGAAAAATCAGGCATTTTTATGTCTACCGTTGCCTTGAGAAAGCCTCCCAGTGGAGTGCGAAAGCTTGACGAATCTTTGTACTTACTACGCCGCAAAAATAAACGGATTTAATACGCTATTTGCGTCTCTTGAGTATAAAATTTCAGATTTCGATTTTATTAAAATAACACTTGTGGAAGTCATATTATGTACATATTAATTCAAAGTACCATATTTTTTTTTCCATCATGAGATCCGCAAGGGCATGTAATCCAAAGGCTGTGAAAAAAAAAAAAAATCCCACACATAATCCGCAGCAGCATATGATTCGTAGATCGGGAAATTCTGAGAAAAACAATTTCTTTCTTCGCATAATCCGCTGCATGTCTCAGACCATGACATTAAAAAAAAAAAAAAGAAAAAAGGACAGTCTATATGAGGGCATGATTGCAAGATTTAAGTTCGAAACTTCCACCAGTAAATATCAGTAAGATGTGTTCAGAATTCCACAATGCCTGACAGACAGGAAATCTAAGCAAGTGAATGCGCATTGCACGAACCTCCACGTACCATATGATCATACTGCCTTTAAAATTGCAGTTTAAGACAAGATGAGACCAAAGAAGGGGGGAACTGAACATTTTAACTGGTGAAAAATCAAAACAGACAGCAAGAATGCAGATTACTGATAGTCTATCTTTTGTTGACTCAGCAACTGCACAGCATCGATTGCTTAATTTTTCTTTCTGCTGCTATCATTCTCTCCCTATTTTTTCATTGTTGCTTTTCTTCCTTTTCTTGATTTCTGTACCCTCTGATAACAACCACCAGCTTGAAGACCATGAGCACATGATACCAAAGCTTCAACTGTTTCAGATAAATGATGTAACTTTGGGAATATTAATACTTTTGAACACCATGCACCAATTTTTACAAATTTTCCAACTTCGTCACTTCTGTTTTCGGGCATTTCCTTCTTCCCTTATCAAGATTAAATGCAAAAACTTATGGGGCGGGGATATTTAACAACGCTGGAGAGTGGGAACATCACGGGGTGGGGGTGTGGGGTGTGGACAATAGCGATTACGGGAATTCCGCCCGACTTCTGGTTTCGGAAATTTTTATCCTATTTTCAAGGTGAAAGGCAAAAAAATATGCAGTAAAATATTACTTAAAAAAACTGGACACAAGCAACATCGCGAGAAAAAAGAGATAACGATTACGGAAAAAAATCTGAACTCCGTCGACTTTCCGTTTTCGAAAGTTTCGTAAAGATGGAATTCCGTCCTCTGACGAACATCTCCCCCCCCCCTACAATTCTGTTTACTTGTGCATCAATCTCCTGGGTGGCCAACATAACAAAAAAAGGCGGAATTTCTCGAATTCGCAGAACCTCAAACCTAAAGATTAGGAGGCAATTTTTGAGGCGTCTAACTTCAGTTTCCACAAATTCTCACCTACAGTTTCATACTGAAATACGAACATATATGCCATAAAATAATATTTAACAAGAATACTAGACACAAACGCAACATCCGGAGAAAAAATTACGATTAGGGCAAATTCTTTTTGCTCCATTTATGACGATTATGGGCAAAACACGTAACATTATTAACAAATAAAGGTAACTTGATCATGCTAGTTACGTTAACTGAAAACTTTTACAAAAAGTTCGTAAGTTGGAAGCTTTCGACCTTATCTTAGGTCATCATCACGCCAATGCAGGCCTAAGATTGTTGCCAGATTCTACATTTGAATTTTTTCAAATGTTGACAACAAAAATAGGAAAAATTCAAATGTAGAATCTGGCAACAATCTTAGTCCTCCATTGGCGTGATGAAGACCTAAGATAAGGTCGAAAGCTTCCAACTTACGAACTTTTTGTAAAAGTTTTCAGTTAACGTAACTAGCGTGATCAAGTTACCTTTATTTGCTCCATTTAACTACTGTTTTCGAAAGCTTTGAACACGAAATACCGTTCCCAGACGGAAAATGACCCATCCCCCAAATTCTCTTCAGTTTTGCATCAATCATGATTGCGATCTAAATGATGACTAAAAAAAACAAAAACCCGGAGAATTCCATGAATCCGCTTAAGAATCTTATGAACCATAAAATCATAGCACAACATTTTTTTTAAACAAAATGAAAATTCGTAGAATCCGTAGTTAGACAACTAAATCCGTAGAAAATACGAACATTCCATGGTAATTGGCATGCATAAACAGTGGTATAATCGGCACCCCGTGATCCGCACCTATCATGTTAATCGTGAATCGTAATTTACGACAGAAAACTGCGATTCACAGGACCGACTCAGAAATCCAAAGATGCAAGGAAACGTCTTATTGAAAAAGTAACTGTCATTTTGAAGTACTTTTGTGCTACTTTTAAGTAAAAAAAAAACTAAAATCGTTAGCTGTTGCCGCATTATCGCAGTTCATTAGTTAGACTAAAAAATCCGTTGAAATTGCGGACAGTCCATAGCATTGTTTTATTTTTGAATACATTTTAACTGAATACAGAAAAAACCTTAACTATTTTAATACAATCAGCGCACCAAAACTAGGCGATGCGTTTCGCAGAATGGCTACATGCTACGGAATAGCTCTGCACGATTCTCGAGAGTAACGGATTCTCACACCGCGTAGGCTTCCGCACGCGCAAATAGTAACGCCTTCCTTGCGTCATATTTTCTGTCAAAATACTTCTAAGTAAAAGAAAAAATATATATTCTTACAATCTCATCTCACTGTTACGTTATATATATATCATCATCATCATCATCATCATTGTCAACCATTTTCAATCCACTGCTGGACGAAGGTCTCCCCAAGTTTCCTCCACAACGGTCTGTCTTGTGCCAGTCTCCTCCATGTCACTCCCACATACTTTCGAATTTCATCCACCCATCTTCCATGTGGTCTTCTTCTGGGTCTTTTCCTGTCCCTTGGAATCCAATCTAAAATTTCGGCTGTCCATCGATGGTCTGTCCTGGCAGTATGTCCAGCCCATTGCCATTTCAGGGATTTAACTCTGATCATGATGTCTTCCACTCTTGTCATTTTTCGGATCCACGTGTTCCTCTTCTTATCTCTCCTGGTTACACCAAGCATGCACCTCTCCAGGCTTCTTTGAGTTGTCTGCAGCCTTTGTATGTCTCTTTTATTTAAGGTCCACGTCTCTGCACCATACGTAAGCACTGGAAGGATGCATTGATCAAACACTTTTCTTTTAAGACATAATGTTATATTGCTCTTGAAAATTATGCTGTTTCTTCCAAAAGCTCTCCAGGCAAGTTTTGTACGCCGATTAATTTCTTCATCAATGTGACCCTCACTTGATATCTGCTGTCCAAGATAAACGTACGTGTCTGTTATCTCCAGCTTTTCTCCATCAATCGATAAATCTTCATTTCTTGTAAAAGCATTGAACATCACTTTTGTCTTCTGAAAGTTCATTTTTAATCCCACTTCTTTACTCTTGTCAGCAAGTTCCTGGATCATACTCTGCAGCTCTGATGGGGTAGTTGCAAAAATGACTATGTCATCAGCAAAACGAAGGTGGGTTAGATAATCTCCATTAATCTTTATCCCTTTGTTTTCCCAGCTCAGCGACTGAAAAACACCCTCCAATGTGGCATTAAAGAGCTTCGGAGATATGGTGTCACCTTGTCTCACTCCCTTTCCAATTTTTATGTGTGTTGTATTTTCAAACAGCCGAATCTTTGCACTTGCATTTTCATAGATGTTATTAATAATATTAATGTATGCATCTTCAATACCGCAGGTTTTCAGAGCCGTTGTAACTGCTGATGGTTTCACCGAATCAAAGGCTTTTTCATAATCGATAAAAGCCATGCACAATGGAAGTTCATATTCCCTCGCTCTTTCAATTAGTTCTCTCAGTACGTGGATATGATCTATTGTGCTGTAGCCACTCCTGAATCCAGCTTGTTCTCTCGGTTGAGCCATGTCCAGTGTTACCTTCAAGCGGTGTGAAAGAACTTTAGTGAAGATTTTATAAACCACTGATAGGAGGCTGATAGGTCTGTAGTTTCCGAGATCCTAAATGTCACCTTTCTTATGTAGCAGAATCATTGTAGCGGTGTTCCAATCCTCAGGAATCTTTCCTTCATTAAGGCATCGAGTGAAAATTTGGGCGAGTACTGTTTCAATTTCTCCACTTGCTTCTTGTATGATGTCTACAGTAATTCCATCTTCTCCTGGAGCTTTCCCCCGCTTCATGTTCTTGATTGCATGTGCAACTTCTGCTGGAAGGACTGGAGGAACTCTGGTACTGGTATCTTTCATGATGTCTGGAGTGCATGTATCATCCCTTTCATATAATTTGGAGTAGAAATCTTTCACTCTTGTCAAAATTTCGCCTTTATTTCTTGTTACAGAACCATCTTCTTTTCTCAGTGCCATAATCTGTTTTCTTCCCTTACTGAGATGTGCCTTTGCTATCTTTAGGCTTTGGTTGTTTTCAATTGCTTTCCTCACTAGTTCACAGTTGAATTTTCTTATGTCTTCAGTGATACTTTTTCGTACTGTCTTGCATAGCTCTATATATTCCACTTTGGAAGTCACATCTTCTTTAGTTGTCCTCATCTCTCTTCTTTTTTGCATCAACATTTTCGTTTTTCCTGATAATTTGTTTACATGCAACTTGTTCTTAGACCCAGCTAATTTTGTTGCTGTTTCCATAAGAGCTTTGGTTACTTTTCTGTTAACTTCAGAGATGTCCACTTCTTTCGATGTTAGGCCTTCTAAAGCAGAGAACCTGTTCTTCAGTTCCAACTTGAAGGTATTATGGTGTTTTTTAAAGTTGGTTATATCAATAGATTTTGTTTGTCTTATGAGCTTGCCACGTTCAAGTTTGGTGTTGAGGTGCATCTTACATCTCACCAATCTATGGTCACTACCTGTGTTGAACTTGTTTAGCACACTGCAGTCTTCTATGACGAATTTTTTGTTACACATAATAAAATCAATTTCACTTGTCGTCCCATTTGGATGTCTCCATGTCCATTTCCTGTGTGGCTTTTTCTTGAAGAAGGAGTTCAAGATGAAAAACCCTTCTGCCTCTGCAAACTCAACGAGAGTATTTCCACGCTGGTTTCTGTTGCCGTGACCGAATTTACCTACTGAAGTTTCATTCTGTTGCCGTTGCCCTATTTTTGCATTGAAATCTCCCATAATTATTTTCAAGTGCTGCTTACCTTTATTATTTAGATGACAAATTTCCTCATAAAATTCTTCAATTTCTTCTTCAGGATGACTTGTGGTGGGTGCATAAGTTTGAATAATCTGAGCCTGGTATCTTTTCGAGAGTTGGATAACAAGTCGTGCAGCTCTGTCAGAGGAACTTTCAACTTCTAGAACTTTCAACTTCTACAACTTTATCCTTCAGTTTCTTGTTTATTATAAATCCAACACCACTAGTTCTGCCAGTATCTGTCCCACGATAGTAGAAGAGATGTCCACTTTTCAGTTCGATGAGATCTTCTCCTTTTCTCCTTACCTCACTTAGCCCCACGATGTCCCACTTGATCCTTTGTAGTTCCTCTTCCAATTCAAGAAGCCTTGAATCAGAAGATAGGGAGCGTCAGAAGATAGGGAGCGTCCGTTGTACGTAGCCAAGGTCAGCATCAGATGGCAGCCTAGTCCGGTCCTCCGGGGATTCTTAGCACTCTCTGCCTTCATGTCGCACTGGCCGCTGCCTTGGCCAGGTACATTCCAGCTGCCGGAGACTGAGGGCCAAGATTTAAGTTGTGGAATCATTTTGGAGGGGTTTGGCCATAACTCACCACGCTGGCCAAGCGGGTTGGTGAGTGTGGGATAGAATTTCCTCTAATCCCGATGGTATAGTTATACCGCTATTGGCGGTCGTCAGAGCCCCTTTAGTGGGAACAGGATGTACCACGAGAAGGCGGGGTTGACATTTGTCAAGGAGAGGCTGTGATGTTACGCATCACCTGACCTTACATCCCATATATATATATATATATATATATATATATATATATATATATATATATATATGTTACTTGCATCCTTGGCCTTGCAGAAACCCATTTCCGACTAGGTCTTTGTGGAAGTGAGAAAATGCAGAGTTTTTGCTGGTCCTTGATAAAGCCAAGGCTCAGTATTCTCGACACCTTCTACATTCAGTTGTTTTATTTTATTATTTTTATCTTTTCTCCTTTTACTCACACCGATAGATACATAACCTTTTCTATGTCGTACTTGGTGTGAGTCGAAATTATTTATGTATTTTTTGATTAGGTTTCTCCTTAATTTTCAAAACTGCTGCGTTGCGCGTTTTGATCTTCAGGTTATTTTGCAGCTTTTATTTTGCAGCTTTCGTTTTAAATTAAAAAATTTTTTACTTAGTCTTCAGTTTTGCTCTTCAGTATATATATATATATATATATATATATATATATATATATATATATATATAGATATATATATATAATGCATATTAAGTACAATTTGGGAAAATATAAATTATCATACATCACTTTTTTTTCTGTTTTGAATGAATATTAAGGCTTTTGTTTCACAATATTATTTAACTGGATATGTTTAAAAGACAACTTTTAGCCGTAACTGTCAGCCTATTGACCATAACCATAACTGTTAGCCAACTGACCATAACTGCAAACATTAATCTGTGCAACTATGTGCTACATGCCATTATGTTTCACCACAGATAAGCAGATGCTTTAATTTATCTATATTTGGATTATTGTCAGTTAGAACTTTGTGAAAGGTCTTAAGGTTGTTATATATAATATTGATTGTGCTACTACTTTTAAAAAATGTCTCTGACTGCAGTAGAAAAGCAACATCTCTACAGAGAGCATATGAAAGCTAAAGGTTTGCATGAGCAATTGAAAGAAAAAGATAGAAAGCACAAATGTGATAAGCGCAAAAACCTGATGCCAAGTGGCTTAAAAAGACTCCAAATGCAGGAGAAAATCAGAAAAAGAAATAGAAGAATGTCCAAGAAAAGTAATGACACAGAGTCTAATAATGCTCTGAAACCTTATATCTCACAACAAACTCTCAGTAAAGCAGCCAAACATGCATCAAAAGCGCTATCTACAAGTCCTCGAAAAAGAATAAAAGTTATCGAAACAATAGCTTCCAAGTTGAGCATCCCCTTAGCAGAGAAGCCAGAAAATGATGAAAAAGAACTTATAGAAATTGAAAAATGTATAATTGAGTTTTATAAAAAAGATATTTCATGGCAAGCTCCAGGAAAAAATTACTGTGTTATAATTCATCAAAATGGAGAGAAAGAGAAAATTCAAAAGCGATTTTTAGTGATGACCTTGAGTGAAGTGCACACACTTTTTCAGCATGATAATGTTATAACAAGGTGTCATTATCAAAATTTTGTGAAATCAGACCTCCTTTTGTTTTGTTAAGAAAAGATATTCACCACAACATTTGTGTATGCAAATACCATGAAAATGTAAGATTACTAATCGAAAGCCTGTCATTAGTAATTGAATATTTTTCTAAGCATTTCAGTGATTTCATTTCAACTCTTGTATGTAGCCAAGAAAATGAAAAGTGCATGTTTAGGAAATGTGAAATCTGCAAAAATTATTTTGATGTAAAATATATTACTAGCAGTGAACAAAACCCTACAATTGTTAAATGGGAACAGTGGGAAAAAGAAAATCAAAAGGCTGTTAAAAGCAGATATGAAAGTTCAGTACAAGACAGCCTTCACCTTCTTAAGGGACAATTGGCTCAATGTTTGAGGCACACTTTCATCAAAAGGCAGCTTCAGGGTCCAATATTTCCCCAGAACCCCCCCCCCTTTTGCCTGAAATTTCCCCCAAAACTGTAGCGGATTTTCATAAAAGTTTAGACGATTATTAGCGTACATGTCAATGATCAAAAACTATCCTTAAAGCCTATTACTTAAAAATTTGAAAAAAAAAACAAAAAAAAAACTAATATTTATTCAAAAAAACAACAACAACTAATATTTATTCCAATGAATAACTAGCTTTTTTTTTTCCACGAAAAAAATTGCCCCCCTTTTTTTAGCTGCACATTATGGTAACTGAATCGTGCCATTATACGTAGAACATATATAGTATCTGAAACAATCCTTTATTGCGGCAGTTCGCAGTACGTCACAGCCCTCATAACCTCTTTCATTCATAACCAGGGCTCGACAAATATGTTCTAGATCTAGGAGCCAGCTCCAAAATTTAGGCGCCAGGTGAAAGAAAGTCAATAACGCATGAACACATGTTTGGTTATGACGCTGAAACGATAAGTGGTAAACCATATTTGTTGTCATTTTTTTTTCTTATTATCCAAATCACTTATTGCAAAATAAAGTTCCAATTTGCTTCACAATTTTCTTTTTCTATTCTTTCTGTAGACGATCTCAAAAAATTTCAGATTTCGATTTTATTAAAATACTATTTGCGGAAGTCATATTTTTTACATATTAATTTAAAGTGCCATTTTTTTCTTCGTATAATCTGTAAACCATAAAATTCAAAAAAAAAAAAATTTGTTTGGGAGATCCACAAGGGTATATATAATCCAAAGGCTGTGAAAAAAAATACCACGTATTATCCGCTGCGGCATATGATTTGTAGATTGTGAAATTCTGAGAAAAGCAATTTTTTCCCTTCGCATAACCTGCAGCAGTATGACACAGAACATGATATTTAAAAAAAAAAAAAAAAAAAAAAAACAGTCCATACCTGCCAACAGCCTTGTTACTAATAACTATGGCATACATGGACTATTTTATGAAATAATCCATCTCTTTGTAAAAAACAAATATGTGCCTCAACAAAACATTACAACAAACAAGGACTCTAATGAAACAAACTTAACACATGTGAAACACAAAGTTTTTTCCTCAGCGAGATTCGAAACTTCCACCAGTAAAAATCAGTAAGATGCGTTAAGGATTCCACGATGCTTGACAGACAGGAAATCCAAGCAAGTGAACGCGCAGTGCACAAACCTCCACTTACCACATGATCATACTGCCCCTAAAATAGCAGTTTAAGGAGAAGATGAGACCAAAGAACAGGAAAAAAAAGCTGAATATTTTAACTGGTGAAAAATCTAAACAGACAGCAAGAATGTGTACTACTGTCGGTTTGTCTTTTATTGACTCTGCAACTTCACAGCACCACTGCTTAATTTTTCTTTGTGCTGATATCATTCTCTCCCTACTTCTTCATTGTCACTTTTCTTGTTTTTTATGCCCTCTGATAAAAACCATCAGTCTGAGGACGATGAGTGCATGATATCAAAGCTTCAACTATTTTAGATAAATGGTGTAACTTTGGGAATACTAATACTTTTGAACACCATGCATCAATTTTTAAAAATTTTCGTCACTTCCGTTTGCGGGAATTTCCTTCTTCCTTTAACAAGATTTAACAGTGCTGGAGAGTGGGAACATCGTGGGGGGTGGGGTTCGATTACGGGAAATCCGTCCGACTTCCGGGTTTGGAAATTTTTCTCCTATTTTCAAGCCTGAAATACAAAAAATTATGCAGTGAAATGATACTTAAAAATACTGAACAGAAGTAACATCGCGAGAAAAAAGAAATTATGATTACGGAAAAAATCTGAACTCCGTCGGCTTTCCGTTTTCGAAAGTTTTGTAAAGACGGAATTCCATTCTCCCCCGACCCCCCCTCAAATTCTGTTTACTTGTGCATCGATCTCCTGAGTGGCCAACATAACAAAAAAGACGGAATTTCTCAAATTCGCGGAAGAAGCCTGAAGATTAGGAGGCAATTTTCGCGGCGTCTAAATTCCGTTTCCACGAATTCTTGCTACAGTTTCAAGCTGAAATACGGACATATATGCCATAAAATAATATTTAACAAGAATACTAGACACAAACGCATAATCGGGAGAAAAAAATTACGATTAGGGCAAATTCTTTTACTCCATTTAACTACTGTTTTCGAAAGCTTTGAAACAAAATACCGTCCCCAGACGGAAAATGACCCCCCCTCCAAAAAAAATTTGCTTTTAAACAAAATGAAAATTCGTAGAATCTGTAGTTTCGAGCGTGAGTTCCGTAGTCAGACAACAAAATCTGTAGAAACTAGACATTCCATAATAATTGGCATGTACGACAGTCGTATAACCCGCACCTATCATGTTAATCGTGAATAGTAATTTCCGACAGAAAACTGCGATTCACAGGACCGCCTCAAAAATCCAAAGATGTAAGAAAGAAATGATAGTCTTATTGAAAAAGTAACTGTCATTTTGAAGTACTTCTGTGCTACTTTTAAGTAAATAAAGAACTAAAATCGCTAGCTGTTGCAGCATTACTGTAGTTCATTAGTTACACTAAAAAAATCCGTTGAAATTGCGGACAGTCCATAGCATTGTCTTATTTCTGGATGTTTTAACTGAATACCGAAAGTAAAAAAGAAGTAACTAACGCAATTAGCGCACCAAAACTAGGCAATGCGATTCGCAGAAAGGTTACATGCTACGGAATAGCTTTGCGGGATTCCCGAGATGAGCGGATTCTCACACCACGTAGGCTTCCGCACACGCGAATAGTAACAATGCCTTCCTTGCGTCTTATTTTCTGTCAAAATGCTTCTAAAGTACAAATATATATATGTGTATTCTTACAATCTCCTCGCGGTCTTTTATTTCGCTGTTACGTTACATTTTTTCTGTTACCGCATTTTCAGCACTTTCCCAATAATAACAGCACCTCTCTTGACAATTACCCCGCAGAATTTTTTAAACGTCGCATCGTTTTTTTTGTTTGTTTTTTTTCCTTTAGCGGTGTCCCCATACCTAAATTTACATCTTTTTAATAGATAATATATGGATTATACAACAGAAATTACAGTATTTACTGCAAATTATGAAATTTCAAGTAAGACGAAAATTAGGCGCCACGGCCCGAATGTTAGGCGCCCGGGATTTCTCGAGCCCTGTTCATAACGACGCATTTTTCAAAATGATTACCTGATTATCGTGAAGTAAATTACTCCTATTTTTCACGCTATATTCCTTGTTAATAAGTCAATTTTTTTTCGTTTTATTATTACTACCATTATTTTACTCCTGGGCAAAATTTCCCCCAGAGCCGCCTTAATTTCCCCCGAACCTTGTTCGTGCGTTCGGTTCGGACATATTCTGCACCCCTGCTTATTTTTTTCCGATTTTTTACATTTATGGTTTAGCCGAATTTCATATGTCATGTCCCAAAAATGTCCTTCCATTACCATGATTTCCATATGATTATCAAATGAAGCTGTTAATTATTTTTTTTTCAAATTTTGTATTTTTTTTGTTAACTTTCACAACAAGGATAAAAGTCCACCCTTTAGATTTCAGAATAACCATTAATTTTACCAGGCAGAGCTTAAAACATATCTGTTTTGTTGTACAAAGTGTCCATTCGTTACTGCCGGAATCCATGTTCTGACAATTTACGAGTGTTTTTTCTTGGATTGTCTTCCACAACTGCTTGCAGGGCATCCAGATCAACAGCAGAGGGCCTACCTGAACATTCCTTTCTTTTCAAGCTCAAGTCACCAGTCACAAATTTCTTGAACTATGTTTCTGCAGTCAGAGTAAGCATCAGGCCTTCACTTTCAACTTTATTAAATTTTTGGACTGCTTCAGCAACCTTAAACTTGCTTCCAGTAATGTCGCAACACAACTAATATTTCAAATTTTGTAGCCATTGAAATTGACCATGGTACAAAGTTCCATGCATGGTAATTTTTTCTTAGTAAAATCGTACTTCTGCGCATTTTTAACGTCCCCTGTTGCCTTTCCACAGCTGTTTTGTCATACATGAGGTTTTTCACAGTAATCCCGCTGTTTTTGGTCATTCTCGAGATCGATGCAGAACTGAAGATAAATGGGGTAGGGGGTAGGAAGGGGTCGTTTTCCGTCTTTCAAAACTTTCAAAAACGGAAATTAAACGGAGTGGATATTTTTTTGTAATCGTAATTTCTTTTTTCTCATGATGTTGTCTATGTCCAGTATTGTAAAATATGTTATTGCATAAATGTTTGTATTTCAGCAGGAAACTGCGGGCAACGATTACCCCAAAAACGGAAGTTGAGACGACGCGAAGATTTTCCTGTAGTCTTCAGGCACGAGATTCTTCCGTGGAATGGAATAATTCCGTTATTATTTTGTGCATTCCCGAGATGAATGCACAACTGAACAGAAAGTTTGAGGGGGGGTTACGTTTGAGGACAGAATTCCGTCCTTTGAAACTTTCGAAAACGGAAGTTAGATGCAGCAAAGATTTCTCCCATCGCGCAGTTTCTTCTGCCCAATAGTGTTCTTAAATATTCTTTTATTCCGCAAATACTGCATTTCAGCTCAAAAACAGAGGAAAGTCTCTGAAAACGGAAGTCGGTCGAAGTGAAGACTTCTCCCACAAGCGTATTTTTTTCTTCCTGCAATTTCTCAATTTCGTGTTGTTGTTAAATATTACTTTTCCCCCATAAATGTCTGCACTTAAGCTTGATAAGGGAGAGAAAATTTTCCAAAAACGGAAGGGACGAAGTTTGAAAATTTGTTCGAATTGATGCAGGGTGTTGTTCAAAAGTATTGATATTCTGAAAGTTACACCATTTATCTAAAGTGGCGACAGCTTCGATATCATGCATTCAAGGTCCTCAAGCTGAAAGTTCTTTCGGCAGAATGGATAAATTAGTGTTGTCTGAAAGAATAAAAGGATTAAAAAGAGTGACAATGAAGAAATGGGAAGGGAATGACATCAACAGAAAGAAAAACTAAGCAAAGATTGGCTGTGCACCTGTAGTCAACAAAAGACAAATATGGCTGTGGAACTTTCTGAGAAGAAAGCAACACAAGAGGAAAATTGAGCTGATGTTCTAGCAAGTACAAAAAAAAAAAAAAAAAAAGCTGCGTTTGAAGCAATACCTTTTAGAACAATTTTGTTTTGAATTCAGTAATTTGATATTGTGAATACAGCAGTGTGTACCAGTTTAATATCTGTTTGTACATAAATAAATTACAGTGAACAATTACATCTTGCTCATGCTGTTATATTCAGTTTCTTGCTGCACGTTCTGATTCTTCACCTAGACAAAAAGTTCAGCTTTTTTATCCTATGGTCAGTTTGATATATGTGTTATGTACAGTGGTCGAAGTGGCACAGAGCTACTGCTGGTATGGTCGACACCAAGATTTTAAATTGAAAGCCATTCTGCTTCAGTATGTTAAGTGCTCTGCTGCTACACTAAAACTGTAGTGCAGCAGCAGAGCACTTAACGTCTTTTCAGTCCTAGCTGCTAATCATTTATCAATTTTATCCGTTAAAAATGTCATTTGCTGGTTTTTGCATTAAAATTTGTGCTTTCATCCTAATTTCTTTCCGCAGTTTGTGACGGGTTTATAATTCATTACATACTGAGACTAAAGGGGCTCTAAAGGGGCTCTGACGACCGCAAATAGCGGTATAACTATACCATCGGGATCAGAGGAAATGCTATCCCACACTCACCAACCCGCTTGGCCAGCGTGGTGAGTTATGGCCAAACACCTCCAAAATGACTCTACAACTTAAATCTTGGCCCTCAGTCTCCGGCAGCTGGAATGTACCTGGCCAAGGCAGCGGCCAGTGCGACATGAAGGCAGAGGGTGCTAAGAATCCCCGGAGGACCGGACTAGGCTGCCATTTGATGCTGACCTTGGCTACCAACAACGGACGCTCCCTATCTTCTGATTCAAGGCTTCTTGAATTGGAAGAGGAACTACAAAGGATCAAGTGGGACATCGTCGGGCTAAGTGAGGTAAGGAGAAAAGGAGAAGATCTCATTGAACTGAAAAGTGGACATCTCTTCTATTATCGTGGGACAGATACTGGCAGAACTAGTGGTGTTGGATTTATAATAAACAAGAAACTGAAGGATAAAGTGGTAGAAGTTGAAAGTTCCTCTGACAGAGCTGCACGACTCGTTATCCAACTATCGAGAAGATACCAGGCTCAGATTATTCAAACTTATGCACCCACCACAAGTCATCCTGAAGAAGAAATTGAAGAATTTTATGAGGAAATTCGTCATCTAAATAATAAAGGTAAGCAGCACTTGAAGATAATTATGGGAGATTTCAATGCAAAAATAGGGCACCGACAACAGAATGAAACTTCAGTAGGTAAATTCGGTCACGGCAACAGAAACCAGCGTGGAAATACTCTCGTTGAGTTTGCAGAGGCAGAAGGATTTTTCATCTTGAATTCCTTTTTCAAGAAAAAGCCACACAGGAAATGGACATGGAGACATCCAATTGGGACGACAAGTGAAATTGATTTTATTATGTGTAACAAAAAATTTGTCATCGAAGACTGCAGTGTGCTGAACAAGTTCAACACAGGTAGTGACCATAGATTGGTGAGATGTAAGATGCACCTCAACACTAAACTGGAACGTGGCAAGCTCATAAGACAAACAGAATGTATTGACATAACCAACCTTAAAAAACACCATAATACTTTCAAGTTGGAACTGAAGAACAGATTCTCTGCTTTAGAAGGCCTAACATCGGAAGAAGTGGATATTTCGGAAGTTAACAGAAAAGTAACCAAAGCTCTTATGGAAACAGCAACAAAACTAGCTGGGTCTAAGAACAAGTTGCATGTAAACAAATTATCAGGAAAAACCAAAATGTTGATGCAAAAAAGAAGAGAGATGAGGACAACTAAAGAAGATGTGACTTCCAAAGTGGAATATATAGAGCTATGCAAGACAGCACGAAAAAGTATCACTGAAGACGTAAGGAAATTCAACTGTGAGCTAGTGAGGAAAGCAATTGAAAACAACCAAAGCCTAAAGATAGCAAAGGGACATCTCAGTAAGGGAAGAAAACAGATTATGGCTCTGAGAAAAGAAGATGGTTCTATAACAAGAAATAGAGGCGAAATTTTGACAAGAGTGAAAGATTTCTACTCCAAATTATATGAAAGGGATGATACATGTACTCCAGACATCATGAAAGGTACCAGAGTTCTTCCAGTCCTCCCAGCAGAAGTTGCTCATGCAATCAAGAACATGAAGCGGGGGAAAGCTCCAGGAGAAGATGGAATTACTATAGACATCATACAAGAAGCAAGTGGAGAAATTGAAACAGTACTCGCCCAAATTTTCACTCGATGCCTTAATGAAGGGAAGATTCCTGAGGATTGGAACAATGCTACAATGATCCTGCTACATAAAAAAGGTGACATTGAGGATCTCAGGAACTACAGACCTATCAGCCTCCTATCAGTGGTTTATAAAATCTTCACTAAAGTTCTTTCACACCGCTTGAAGGTAACACTGGACATGGCTCAGCCGAGAGAACAAGCTGGATTCAGGAGTGGCTACAGCACAATAGATCATATCCACGTACTGAGAGAACTAATTGAGAGAGCGAGGGAATATGAACTTCCATTGTGCATGGCTTTTATCGATTATGAAAAAGCCTTTGATTCGGTGAAACCATCAGCAGTTACCACGGCTCTGAAATCCTGCGGTATTGAAGATGCATACATTAATATTATTAATAACATCTATGAAAATGCAAGTGCAAAGATTCGGCTGTTTGAAAATACAACACACATAAAAATTGGAAAGGGAGTGAGACAAGGTGACACCATATCTCCGAAGCTCTTTAATGCCTCATTGGAAAATGTCTTTCAATCACTGAACTGGGAAAACAAAGGGATAAAGATTAATGGAGATTATCTAACCCACCTTCGTTTTGCTGATGACGTAGTCAATTTTGCAACTACCCCATCAGAGCTGCAGAGTATGATCCAGGAACTTGCTGACAAGAGTAAAGAAGTGGGATTAAAAATGAACTTTCAGAAGACAAAAGTGATGTTCAATGCTTTTACAAGAAATGAAGATTTATCGATTGATGGAGAACAACTGGAGATAACAGATACGTATGTTTATCTTGGACAGCAGATATCAAGTGAGGGTCACATTGATGAAGAAATTAATCGGCGTACAAAACTTGCCTGGAGAGCTTTTGGAAGAAACAGCATAATTTTCAAGAGCAATATGCCATTATGTCTTAAAAGAAAAGTGTTTGATCAATGCATCCTTCCAGTGCTTACGTATGGTGCAGAGACGTGGACCTTAACTAAAAGAGACATACAAAGGCTGCAGACAACTCAAAGTAGCATGGAGAGGTGCATGCTTGGTATAACCAGGAGAGATAAGAAGAGGAACTCGTGGATCCGAAAAATGACGAGAGTAGAAGACATCATGATCAGAGTTAAATCCCTGAAATGGCAATGGGCTGGACATACTGCCAGAAGGACAGACCATAGATGGACAGCCGAAATTTTAGATTGGATTCCAAGGGACAGGAAAAGACCCAGAAGAAGACCACATGGGAGATGGGTGGATGAAATTCGTAAATATGCGGGAGTAACATGGAGGAGACTGGCACAAGACAGACCGTTGTGGAGGAAACTTGGGGAGACCTTCGTCCAGCAGTGGATTGATAATGGTTGACAATGATGATGATGATGACATACTGAGATGGTAAATGTTTTTTTTAACTGGCGGTATGCTCACTTTCATGTTTTTAATTAACAGTATGACATACCGGACCACTTTAAACATGATGGTCACAATTTTTTCCTTTTTTATTTACTTCCAGATAATTTCATTTCACATTGATGAGGGGATTTTTTTCTTTTTTGCTTTACATGAAGTTTTGCCTTGTTCCTTACTTTAATTTTATAATTTTTTGGGATTTAATTGTATCAAGGAAAATGCTTCCACCACATTTTCACAAATTCAGTAAATTTTTCTCAAAACCTGTAGTCAGTGCACAAAAGGTTTCCAAACAAGAATTCTATATGGGCACCAGTTTTACAAACAAATGAAATGTGATATATATATTTACTATTATTTCCAAAGTTGACATGATCATACACAGCTGATGAGGCCCCCAATAAAACATATATGCTGCAGCCTGCAGGAACTTTTAATAAAAGCACAATACATATCACTTTTAAAGGAGGCAGTTAAAAGTTTAATCGATTAACTAAACGAAAAAAAAAATCATTTTATGAATTTCAAATTATTTACTAATAATTATACTTCCAGATTATTTTAAAAAATACAAAAGCATTTAAGGGATGATGTTTAAATTCTGCATAAAATAGCATCTTTCTTTTTCTTATCAGGGCAAAGCTAGTTTGACTATAAATTTTCTTTAAAAAAATAATATTTAGGCTTCCCTTTATCTCGCAAACAGTTTTTAGTTTCTCCTTTCTGCATTGCAGACTCCTGAAAAAAATTCTGTTTCAGGGCTGGTAAATAGTTCTACTGCTAAATTTAGCTACAGACATAATTTTTTCATTTCTACATAAAAATGTGACCTGTCCTTAACTATTGGACAACAGTGTATATGAACTTCAGACTGTCTGAAAACTTCTTTGTATGTGTTTCTGACACAGTATTGATGAAAATATACTACTTGAAGGGTACTTACTCTGGAATTAATACTGATATGTCTCCTTTTTCATATAATTGAGCCTTTGCATATTATTATATGCAACTTTATTCCATTTAGATAACAAAATAAATAAAAATAAAGAATTAAGCCCTTTTCAGTTAAAAAAGTGCCCTTTTTCAAAGTGCACCCTGCCCTTTTTAATCCTAGAATGAACCCTGTCCCAGGATGCACTTTCTTTTCACTTTCTGGTTATATTCTTATGTTATATTTTTTTCTGATTATGTTTCTCATTTTTAATAGCTTCAGTAGTAGTGAAAAAGAACAACTTCGTATTTTAAAAGTTTTTTCTAGTGAAGCGCAGTTTTTGTTATTTTTAACAGCCTATTCTTCGAAACCAATAACTACGGAAAGTGTTTTTTTCTTTTCCACTTTTTTAAAGCTAAATTAAATGGCAAAATTGGTACTTATTCTGCCCGTGATGGAATCGGCCTTTTCCGTGACTCGTAAAAATGACTATCACGGCAGAGTGAACAATACAGTACTGATTTTTGATATATAATTTCCCTGAAAAACTTGTGTTTACCCATTCCTTAGTAACATTTTACTGTATTAAGGGGCAGAAAAGTTTTTTTTTAAATTTTGTTTAAAGCCAACTCCACACGTGCAAAGTGAAGTCCCGATTTTCTACGTTTGATTTCTTTTTGTAAACAAAAGGGAAAATGCTTGCCCATTTTATTTGATGATGAGCAAGAAGTGCCTAAGCAATGGAAAATCATGCATTTTCAGAGAAACCAAACTTTAAAAAATGAGCTGCTGAAGATGAGTTGTGATGCCACAGTTCCATCTAAAGCCACAGGTGTCCCTTCCCAATATGGTTACTTTGTGCACCAACTTAAATGGAAAAACAAACAGCCGCCCCCGTTCTTGATGAGTGAATCTATAAATAGATTGTACCCACTTATTTGTGGAGGAAAGGGCTGTTTTTCACGGTGCAAGAGTTGTATGATTTGAAAATACATTTCCTATAACAGGAGCGTTTTAAAAAATGCCAATTCATTCTTTAGCAATGAAAAAATGCAAATTTTCGAGCATGGCAACTAAAGTTATTTTTTCTACTGGACATTTTATTTTATCTAGTCGCCACGTGGCGACCGCTAATTTTAATCTTTACTCTTTGATGTATGGCAGTGAAACCTGTGTACTGCAGAAGAGATATAGGAGTAGTTTGTGTGCTGCAGAAATGCATTACTTATGGGGGGTTAGTGGTAAGACAAGTTCTGATCGTGTGAAGAAAGAAGATGTGTTGCAGTTGTGTAATGTGAAGCAAAATGTTGTTAGCAAGGTGGAGACTAATGTTCTTCGGTGGTTTGTCCACGTAGAAAGAATGAATGATGAGATGCTTACTAAGAATTTTTTTTTAGCCCAAGTGGCAGGAAGGAAAAGCAGAGGAAGGCCAAGGAATTCATGGAAGGATCAGATTCAGGAGTGTCTGCATGAGAAAAAGATTATGAGTATGAAGTATAGAAGGTCTTGTGTACATTGTGTGATGGATGTCAGTGAAGCTCGAGTTGTAAGTCAAGTTTGATATGGCAACAGTAAGTAAATTATCAATTAAAATTTTATCTGGTAGTTTGTATTTCTTTGTGGAGTTAACCTCCGAATCTCAGAGAACAGGAAGTTTTAAGAATCTCAGAGAACGATGAAATTTTCAAGTTTTCGGATATTACCTGACTTACCATCCTTGTCATATTTACACCAAAAAATGGATTGTCATCTTCAAAATTAGGAAGTTGTATTATTATTATTAAGGAGTGCTAAAGTCAGAAGAATATCCCTTCTTTGATTATATTATGCTGTAGGTCCAGAAATTGGAACCATATGTAGTTTTGATCCAAATGTTAGTCAGTCAGCAACGAGATGTAATGCCTCTGCTGAAACTAATCTCCAGTGTTCAGTGACAAAGGGCGAAAACTTTAACAAACAAAATGTGGCAGAATCCCTAAATTTTTCAAATACCAATTTCATCAACATACCATTTCATACCAATTTCAGCATCTTCATCTTAAAGCACGAGATACACAATTTTGTGCATTGGACATTTTGAATCATCATCATCATCATCATCATTGTCAACCATTATCAATCCACTGCTGGACGAAGGTCTCCCCAAGTTTCCTCCATAACGGTCTGTCTACAGACCCTTAAAACGGAAATGTAAAACATGTAAAAAAGTTCCCATTTTAAACTTAAAAAAAAAACGAGGCTTCTGATTTGTTATCTTAAAAGGTACATTTTCCTGAGCACCCAGGGTTTATTACCTGGACAGGTAAATCATTTTTGCACATGCCCAGCTGGGCACGTAACTTTTCAAGCCCTGCCTGAGGCATTGTTCAGGTACAATAGAGAACTTCTTGATGCTCTATTAGCAACCCAGTGCTTACAAATTCTTTTTAATCCTTCTCTAATATATACAGGGACAACGTTTATCATGAAACACTGCTCACAGATGTCATCAGCTTTTGTTGCAACTTATAACTAATTTTTTGGCACTGTAACACTCACTTATAAGAATTTGGCATCTAATGAACAATTACCAGACCAACTCCTTTGCCAACTCATACATGTTCCCTACATAAAACTATGAATAATACCTATTCATATCAGTATCAAACATGAGCTATTTTTCTGTAGATCTTTTTGTGAAATTAAACAAATTTCATGACAGTGAACAAAACTCCCCACATACTTTACCATTTACATACAAGATTCCTAAAAACACTAGAAACACGAACTGATTTCAGGTGTATGAATTACCTTTCAGATAATTCAAAATTAGGCAATGATCTTCTGATACTCTATGCATTTACTTGTTTAGGCCTATAGATTTAGATTGTTGAACTGATTTTCCGAAATTGACGCAACAGCTTTTATAACCTATCTTGTGTAAAACTACTACAAATTGCTGAACCTCAATTTAAGCCAAATGTCTCACCAAAGGTACTGTCGAGAACCTAAATGAAAAATGGGGGCTGTCCAATGTTTTGGAGTTGTAGCAGTCAGCCAAGCATCCTTTTAAAAGACAAACTAGCCAGTCACAGGATCATACACTTATCCCTACATTTTAATGAACTGAAACAAAATCGCTCAACTGTCTGCTTTATATCAAGAATATACATTCCCTGGATTTGAATCTGGATATGAACCTTGATTACTGAAGTTAAAGCTTGCATTGAACCTTACGAATTTCAAAAACATGCAGCACAACAGAATGTTAATGTATGTTCAAAACAGTTGCATGACATTGTGACTTTTAAGATCTTAAATTCATTGTTTCATATACATTCCAACAACATATTATTGATTGACGTTACTATTTTTTCACTGAATGCAATACAGTGGTTGAACTGAAATCATTTAAAATTTTTGTATCTGTACAGAAAAAAAGAAGGGGAAGAAATGTACATTACAGTTAATTCAGTAATGCATTTTAAAGCATATTCAAAACTCAAAAGAAATAATGAGGAAGAAATTACCTGTCTGCTTGATCCTTTGGTGAACCACCAAGATTTCCCAGAGTTGACAACTGAGATCGAACACTAACCGCCATCATTATAATCACTTTTTCAAAACGCCTGTACGATAAATCTGTAAAATGCAAGTAAATAATGCGTATTCCTTCGGAGAAACATGCAAACCGAAAAATCTTTTGTTCATTTACTTCGGATATGTAATTGAAAATTCATCAAAAATAATCCATGTTTGTGTTTCATACCTCGTTTACAATGGAACAATTTTTCAAATATGGAAGAAGGTAAAAAACAGAAAAACGAACAATTTTTGTTTCACCTACGATAAAACATGTAGCTAATATAATTGCGAAAATACAATTCTTACTTTATAAAGATGCGTAGATTATGTAGAAGTACTACAGAATAGCGAGGCATGGGCACTGAGCAGCCTGCCAGCCTTCTTCGCGGAAAGCAGCAGGGAGGGTGCTGCTGCCTTATGGAATAGCTATGGTCGGCGCGTGATTTTGAAGTACACCGAAATGCCTGTTTTACTTTACGGCCTGTATCACTATGAATTTGGCGTGACTCAGATTTGCCTCGGAAAATGCACATAAATTATTTCTATATCTTGCGAAGGAAAACTACGGCGATATATGACCTACGTAACGTACAGAAAAAGCAGGTAATGAGTAATTTGTTTCCCTACCTACTGTAGTACGAGATGTGCTAATTCCTGTAATGTTATCGTGGCTGAAGGAAATTATTCAGTGCATAGGGGTACTTACTGCCAAACTTAGTAACTTGCGCTCTCGTTTGTGAGTACACTCCACACCAGATAATTTCAAAATAGTGTTATTAGACGTGTAATTATTAGGAGAGAGAGGTCCTCATTCAAATTTCCCAGTCTTGGGCTGTGCAAATGGCGCGTCATTTGAGAATAGCTCAGAAATGATTGCGTATTCGTGGCAGTGAAGGGCATCTGTATGCGCTTACGATCATCTACTTAAGATTGTGAATATGGATGCGAACTTTAGGAAACCAAAATACGTTCTTATGTGGTGTAGAGTGAGAAAAGCCACTTCCATCGGTTACCAAGACTTCTATTCCCATGACAGTGGCCCTGAGTGAAGATGGGTAAATATGACCCTTTAACTATGTGTGGGGAGGTTGTTGCTGTATATTTCATTTCGAAATCAGTGTTTATAATTTTCGTCGGTGGAATGTAGCTTTAGACATAATACTAAATTTAAAATTTCATTGTTTTGTCATTTTATCGGCATTAATGCTAGTGATTGGTTTTCAAAAACGTGTTTGTTTACGTATTGGAATGGAAGTAGGGCTTACAATCGCACATTTAACCATCGAGTTAGGTATACTGTCAATCTTACATATTTTTTTCCCTCAGAAAATGTATTGTGCCGAAACATGTAGCGGAGTTTTAAAAAATATCCAGAATTTCGGTGCAGAACATAACTTTGATGAGCTTGTAATCAGAGTTTATAGCTTACTGAAAATTTCTAAGAAATTTAAAGGAGTTTACGAAAAAATTGAATTGCTGTCAAAATTAAATCTCCAGTGCATTAAAAAAGATTGTTTTTTGGCATCGTTCTGGAAAAAAGATGAGAATGAACAACTACCTGCAAATCCATCCTATTTAATGCATCAAGGGTATATTCTGCTGTAATGTGTTACTGGAGACAAATTTCTTAATTATTTTCTTTTGTTAATGGCACAGATTTTGAAATTTAAAGCAACATGTGCCAAGTAGTTTTGTTTTATTTGCAAATGAGGATGGTTAATATGAATTAAAGTGTGAGGTGACTGTCTTAAGATATTTGATTTTTAAATAGCGTTTAATAATTTTCATGCATCTCTAAATTGTGGAGTTGAAATACATAATTCTCAGTAGGGGTGCTAAAGATTAGTTTTGTATTGTAGTTTCATTTTCACATTGAAAAGGAAATATTACTTGCATTTTCCATGCATTTTATGTTGAGTTTCCCCACTAGCAGACCTGCACAAGGGCAACGGATATGTTGTTTACTTAAAGACGGTATACCCATGACACAAGTTGTTTCATAAACTAATTACTATTCAATGGCCATACGGTGTTCATGTCACTAATCCCTGGTTTGTGCTTAACTTTCATCAGAATTGTCTATAGGAGCTGTGCCGTATTGTTATCCTTTGAATTATACGTACTGTAGCGGGAGACATGAATAAAAAGAAAGAAGTTGGGATTACATTTATATAAGTTTTCAAATGTAAAGTGGCGGAAGGAGTTAATACTTATACAGCTGCTATTTTCTGCTGTAGTGTTCAATACGAATAATGGCTTAATATTTATTCAAAGGAGGAACAAGTGTTATAAGTCATCCAGTTTGATGATACCTGATGTTTCTGATGTGGATTGATATTATTGGTGTTTAGATCAAAAACTTCAGAAAGTTTGTCATTTGTTTTGTTTTTCAAGTTGACTGCTAGCATTCCTCACCAGTTGTCCTTGTAAGGGGAACATGGTTGGTACTAGGAAGAACAGTGAAACAAAAACAGAAAACACTCCCTTAACACTATACTGTAAGAAATGCAGTACTGATGGTGAATTTTGTTCTCAAATTCAGTGTTGTTAACAAGAGGTTTGTGCCACATTTTGTTGTCAATGGATTTAGAACACGTTTGTGGTATGGCGGGGCACACACAGAAATTTTTGCATACTGCAGTACAAAAATGTGTAAGTACTTCTGAAGATTTTGTTGTGAAATTTTCAGAGAGAGTATATATCAGAACATGTAGTAAAATATGTTGTAGGACAGGTGTTCCCATCCCCTTTCATCTCCTGAAGTCAGCATTGATGTATATGCAGTTTAGTGACATGGAAGTGAAATGCAACAAGAAATTAAAAGGTGTATGACTGTCAGCAATTTTGTTTTCTTGGATTTAAACATGGATCTACTTAAGAGTAGTGTATTTCCTAAAGTTTATATATGTAAAGTTTGCAGACAAAATTTGAGAAAAGTATGATTGGGCAAGAAATTTCAAAATTTTTATGTAGCCAGGAGTGAATAAGTGGTTAAAATAATTATGGTGGCATTACTGAGCTGTCTGTTGCACCTGGTAACATTTGTTTGCTTAACTTGTCCTCAGATTGCTACTTAAAAGTTGAGTCTATATTAGCTACCTTTTTTTATTGAACTTTTAATTAAGCTGCTAAAGTTACATGTGTTATCATTTGCAATTTGATTCATCAATTAGAGGGTTTTGTCCTCACTTCCTAAACTGTTGGCTTTTCAAATTATCGGTTTTTTTTTGTGTGTTTTTGTACCAGTGTAATGCAAAACTATGCCACTCTCTCCCCCTCATGAAAAATTATTTAGAGACTCACTTCTCCAACAATAATTTGTTTTACACACTTAACAATTATTTTGAATAAGTTGTAAGTACTTTTAACCATGCCGCACATATATATACAATGCTTGTTAACATATTAAAAAGTATATAATATGAAGCATGTTACAAATAAAAAATTTAGGAGTGAAGAAAGTTGTCGTGCCAACAAAAACACTGAAGTAGTAATGACTAAGAGGAAAAAATCAATTGCTGAAGAGGAATTTTATTGTTTAGCTGAACTCTCTGTTTTGGAAAACTACAGACCACCGTGTCCTTAGTTTGCCACGCCTTAAGGGTTCTGTCAGCTGGGAAAGCACACAAAGCTCTAATTAGGAGCAGATGTGGAGATAATAGTCTTCTTTTCTATCTGGAGAGTAACAACCAACAAAATCCTGTCCAGTCTGTTGTGCACAATAAAAATCTAGAAAGAAAATTAGTTATGGAGTTTGCTTTAAGTAAATGTGATTTTTTTATGTAATAATAATAGAAAGCATTTTTTTTAAAGAAAGCATTTCTTTAAAAATAGAAAGGATTTTAAAGAAAGCATTTCTTTAAAATCACAAATAATATTGAGGGGAAATATTTTCAGGGAGCTTGGGGCACCTGCTCATTGGGGTCTACCACACCACTGGGACTAAAAGGAGCTTACACTACGCCACTACTTGGCACTTAGTAGCTAAACTAGCTCCAGAAAAATATCCAGTTAACCATTAAAGGTCAAATGATTGTTTCTTGGAATTTGTTGTTAATTTCTATTAATTGGTCCATATTTGAGAATGGAAAGGGAGTGAGACAAGGTGACACCATATCTCCCAAGCTCTTTAATGCCAATTGCAAAATGTCTTTCAATCATTTAACTGGGTAAACAAAGGTATAAAGATTAATGGAGATTACTTAACTCACCTTCATTTTGCTGATGACTTAGTCATTTTTGCAACTACCCCTTCAGAGCTGCAGAGTGAGTAAGATCCAAGAACTTGCTGACAAGAGTAAAGAAGTGGGATTAAAAATTAACTTTCAGAAGACAAAAGTGATGTACAATGCTTTTACAAGAAACGAAGATTTATCGATTGATGGAAAAAAGCTTGATACAACCAATTCCTACATTTATCTTGGGCAGCAGATATCAAGTGAGGGTCACATTGATGAAGAAATTAATCGGCGTATAAAACTTGGATGGAGAGCTTTTGGAAGAAACAGTACAATTTTTAAGAGCAGTAGGCCTATGCCATTATGTCTCAAAAGAAAAGTGTTTAATCAATGCATCCTGCCAGTGCTTACGTATGGAGCAGAGACATGGACCTTAACTAAACAAGACATACAAAGATTGCAGACAACTCAAAGAAGCATGTAGAGATGCATGCTAGGTGTAACCAGGAAAGATAAGAAGAGGAACTTGTGGATAAGGAAAATGACAGGAGTGGACGATATCATGACCAGAGTGAAATCACTGAAATGGCAATGGGCTGGACATGTTGCCAGAAGAACGGGCCACTGATGGACAACCGAAATTTTAGACTGGATTCCGAGGGACAGGAAAAGACCCAGAAGAAGACCCCATGGGAGATAAAAGAATGAAAGTATGCTGGAGTGACATGGAGGAGGCAGGCCCAAGACAGACAATTGTAGAAGAAATTTGGGGAAACCTTCATCCAACAGTGGATTGATAATGGTGGTTGATGATGATTTGAGAATAAAGGCTGTCTCTTATGGTATGCATGCACAGGGGATGATCCAAGTTATTAAAGATACTACCTAGTTTTTTGAAATTTTGCCTATTTTTGTGTTTAGAACAATTTTGCTAAAAATGCTTAAAAATATCCTCAAAGGTATAGTTCAAAGTGGTTTGGATTCATAGATAGAATTATTATCTGATGAGGACTTGCAAAATGTCATTGCCAAGATGCAAGAGTCTTCAAAATGATTTGTCTAGGCTAGCGATGGACCGTTGGCTTTCCAAATTATCGTTGTCTAGGCTAGCGATGTGAATGACTCTTCACCATGAATGATGAACGATTTGCTCTCACCACTGTGGATGATCATTCACCGCAACACAAAGTCACAGTGGGTTTAACTTTATTCCATCCGCACAAGTTCAGAAACAAATTTCTGATAAGAAAAATAATATTGAGAATTAATATATATGTCAACTGTTATGTGAGTGAGAAGTCAGCTAAGAAATAATAGTGGTAATGATAGAGGAAAGCCATTGGTTTGAATGGTGTGCCTGAATCGTATGGTAAATCATTCATCACAAATAGTTCAAGAACTCATGCCCTTGTGGATAGTTTGTCAAAAAGAGCTGTGACCTTGAAAGTGTAACATGGAATCCCATCAGTAAATGATTTACTCAGTGAGCTTAGTGACAATCTAGAAATTAGATCATTGGTGAGTGACTGTTTTGTGTGAATGAATAAACTCCCAAGAAGGAATGATTTATGTCAACATTAGTCTAAGCTGAGGGGGGAGGGGTAGTCAAGACCAACTTTCCTGTTTTGCTTTCACAGCAACATAAACAGCCTGAATACCAATAAAAAAAAAAAAGCTTGTTAGTTAATCATGACAACATTCAAGATGCCTATACACTAAAATATTTGTGTTAAGATAAAATTTTATTGAAAATATTTCATAAAGATGCCATCACAGTTCAAAATATTTTTGTGAAAATGCCATTTCAGCTAAAAATATTTTTGTGAGCCATTGGACGAAAAAGTATTTTTTTTTGTCCAATGGTATCAAATGCCACCCTCTTGATCAGTCCCTGATGCATGTAATTTTTTAAAATCAGATTGTTATTCTTCTAGAAATGATTGTAGAGATAAAAATTATGTTTTAAAATTTGATTGTAGAGATGAAAATTATGTTTTAAAATTTGATTGTAGAGATGAAAATTATGTTTTAAAATTTGATTGTAGAGATGAAAATTATGTTTTAAAATTTGACTGTATAGGTTAAAATTATGTTTTAGGATTCAAAAAACATTTTTAATTTGATGTATGTATTTCATACTTTATATTTCAATTACGGTTATTAAGTTATTGGAAGCAATTTGTGTGCACAACATTGCATTTTATGTAGAGTCAGTGGCTTTCATTCATACTCTGTAAATGGCATTGTCAGTGTTAAAATCTTTACAATCATATATTATCTTTACTACAATATCATCATCATCATCATCATTGTCAACCATTATCAATCCACTGCTGGACGAAGGTCTCCCCAAGTTTCCTCCACAACGGTCTGTCTTGTGCCAGTCTCCTCCATGTCACCCCTGCATACTTTCTAATTTCATCCACCCATCTCCCATGTGGTCTTCTTCTGGGTCTTTTCCTGTCCCTTGGAATCCAATCTAAAATTTCGGCTGTCCATCGATGATCTGTCCTTCTGGCAGTATGTCCAGCCCATTGCCATTTCAGGGATTTAACTCTGATCATGATGTCTTCCACTCTTGTCATTTTTCGGATCCACGAGTTCCTCTTCTTATCTCTCCTGGTTACACGAAGCATGCACCTCTCCATGCTACTTTGAGTTGTCTGCAGTCTTTGTATATCTCTTTTAGTTAAGGTCCACGTCTCTGCACCATACGTGAGCACTGGAAGGATGCATTGATCAAACACTTTTCTTTTAAGACATAATGGCATATTGCTCTTGAAAATTATGCTGTTTCTTCCAAAAGCTCTCCAGGCAAGTTTTGTACGCCGATTAATTTCTTCACCAATGTGACCCTCACTTGATATCTGCTGTCCAAGATAAACGTACGTGTCTGTTATCTCCAGCTTTTCTCCATCAATCAATAAATCTTCATTTCTTGTAAAAGCATTGAACATCACTTTTGTCTTCTGAAAGTTCATTTTTAATCCCACTTCTTTACTCTTGTCAGCAAGTTCCTGGATCATACTCTGCAGCTCTGATGGGGTAGTTGCAAAAATGACTACGTCATCAGCAAAACGAAGGTGGGTTAGATAATCTCCATTAATCTTTATCCCTTTGTTTTCCCAGCTCAGCAACTGAAAAACACCCTCCAATATGGCATTAAAGAGCTTCGGAGATATGGTGTCACCTTGTCTCACTCCCTTTCCAATTTTTATGTGTGTTGTATTTTCAAACAGCCGAATCTTTGCACTTGCATTTTCATAGATGTTATTAATAATATTAATGTATGCATCTTCAATACCGCAGGTTTTCAGAGCCATTGTAACTGCTGATGGTTTCACCGAATCAAAGGCTTTTTCATAATCGATAAAAGCCATGCACAATGGAAGTTCATATTCCCTCGCTCTTTCAATTAGTTCTCTCAGTACGTGGATATGATCTATTGTGCTGTAGCCACTCCTGAATCCAGCTTGTTCTCTCGGTTGAGCCATGTCCAGTGTTACCTTCAAGCAGTGTGAAAGAACTTTAGTGAAGATTTTATAAACTACTGATAGGAGGCAGATAGGTCTGTAGTTTCCGAGATCCTCAATGTCACCTTTCTTATGTAGCAGGATCATTGTAGCGGTGTTCCAATCCTCAGGAATCTTTCCTTCAGTAAGGCATCGAGTGAAAATTTGGGCGAGTACTGTTTCAATTTCTCCACTTGCTTCTTGTATGATGTCTACAGTAATTCCATCTTCTCCTGGAGCTTTTCCCTGCTTCATGTTCTTGATTGCATGTGCAACTTCTGCTGGAAGGACTGGAGGAACTCTGGTACTGGTATCTTTCATGATGTCTGGAGTGCATGTATCATCCCTTTCATATAATTTGGAGTAGAAATCTTTCACTCTTGTCAAAATTTCGCCTCTATTTCTTGTTACAGAACCATCTTCTTTTCTCAGTGCCATAATCTGTTTTCTTCCCTTACTGAGATGTCCCTTTGCTATCTTTAGGCTTTGGTTGTTTTCAATTGCTTTCCTCACTAGTTCACAGTTGAATTTTTCTTACGTCTTCAGTGATACTTTTTCTTACTGTCTTGCATAGCTCTATATATTCCACTTTGGAAGTCACATCTTCTTCAGTTGTCCTCATCTCTCTTCTTTTTTGCATCAACATTTTCGTTTTTCCTGATAATTTGTTTACATGCAACTTGTTCTTAGACCCAGCTAATTTTGTTGCTGTTTCCATAAGAGCTTTGGTTACTTTTCTGTTAACTTCAGAGATGTCCACTTCTTCCGATGTTAGGCCTTCTAAAGCAGAGAACCTGTTCTTCAGTTCCAACTTGAAGGTATTATGGTGTTTTTTAAGGTTGGTTATGTCAATAGATTTTGTTTGTCTTATGAGCTTGCCACGATCAAGTTTGGTGTTGAGGTGCATCTTACATCTCACCAATCTATGGTCACTACCTGTGTTGAACTTGTTTAGCACACTGCAGTCTTCTATGACGAATTTTTTGTTACACATAATAAAATCAATTTCACTTGTCGTCCCATTTGGATGTCTCCATGTCCATTTCCTGTGTGGCTTTTTCTTGAAGAAGGAGTTCAAGATGAAAAACCCTTCTGCCTCTGCAAACTCAACGAGAGTATTTCCACGCTGGTTTCTGTTGCCGTGACCGAATTTACCTACTGAAGTTTCATTCTGTTGCCGTTGCCCTATTTTTGCATTGAAATCTCCCATAATTATTTTCAAGTGCTGCTTACCTTTATTATTTAGATGACAAATTTCCTCATAAAATTCTTCAATTTCTTCTTCAGGATGACTTGTGGTGGGTGCATAAGTTTGAATAATCTGAACCTGGTATCTTTTCGAGAGTTGGATAACAAGTCTTGCAGCTCTGTCAGAGGAACTTTCAACTTCTACAACTTTATCCTTCAGTTTCTTGTTTATTATAAATCCAACACCACTAGTTCTGCCAGTATCTGTCCCACGATAGTAGAAGAGATGTCCACTTTTCAGTTCAATGAGATCTTCTCCTTTTCTCCTTACCTCACTTAGCCCCACGATGTCCCACTTGATCCTTTGTAGTTCCTCTTCCAATTCAAGAAGCCTTGAATCAGAAGATAGGGAGCGTCCGTTGTACGTAGCCAAGGTCAGCATCAGATGGCAGCCTAGTCCGGTCTTCCGGGGATTCTTAGCACCCTCTGCCTTCATGTCGCACTGGCCGCTGCCTTGGCCAGGTACATTCCAGCTGCCGGAGACTGAGGGCCAAGATTTAAGTTGTGGAATCATTTTGGAGGGGTTTGGCCATAACTCACCACGCTGGCCAAGCGGGTTGGTGAGTGTGGGATAGAATTTCCTCTAATCCCGATGGTATAGTTATACCGCTATTGGCGGTCGTCAGAGCCCCTTTAGTGGGAACAGGATGTACCACGAGAAGGCGGGGTTGACATTTGTCAAGGAGAGGCTGTGATGTTACGCATCACCTGACCTTACATCCCTATAAGATACCTTAATTATCAGGGCTTGAAAAATGTGGTTGTTCATCAGTGACGAGTGAAAAGTTTTAGTTGACGAGTAAAAAATTCAGTAAAGCAGTTTAAATTCAATCGACCATTATTTATATGTTATCATGCCTGTTGTTGGATACATAAAATTATTAAAGCTTATTTTAATTCACACAAGTGATGTGCGATTGCGCACCAGCATGGGAAACTGGTTTCTCTGCGAAAGAAATTGTACAGCAAATGCTGCGAGTATAAACATCTGGGCACAGTACGCTTAACAAGGAACACGAGGCATTAAGCCACAAGCCTGGTAGAATGATTTCCCTAATGCTGTGTGGAAAGATAGGTAGTGTAAGAGTCATATGCATCTAGGGTGCTTCCACTTAACCAATTGCTGTCAAGGGGCAAACACAGGAATTAGTGTATCCACAGAGCTGTTAGGAAAGTTCTAAAATGTTGAAGGATTTTTATATCGTCAACTCTGGAGGGATAAAACTGTGTTTGGTTATTATGCAATGGTTAATCATTTAAAGCAGGTTAGTGATAAAAATAAAATACTATTCAAGAGATGTGCATAAATTTTTAACAAATCAAACTTTAAAGCACGAAACAAAATCAACAGTCCCACAGGGCTGTCGATTTTCAGCTGGTGAGTGAGATGTTTGCCTGACTGATGAACCAGCATGAAATTTTTCCAGCCATATTAATCGTGGGATTAATAGAATTACAGGCACCCATAGCTTAGCTTTCAGTGGGGCAAACTGAAATTATAACCACAAATAATATATACAAGTATCATATGCAAGTTTCTACTGTGCCTTCTTGTTATCCAACCATTTTTACCATACATGCAACAGAAAAATTTATCTGAAAACCAAAAGACCCCAAAGTTAAATAAAAAGATGAATAAATGAAACTCAATAGCACGTTAGGACAATAAGGAAATTTCTTTGTTGTTCTCTTGATCATTTTGACCACTTGTTTCACATGCATCACAGTATCCCAGAGATCATTCAACTGGCCATCAAGAAGGAAAAATATCCTCTAGGCAAATTTCTGGGGAAAAATTTGAGAGATCTTTGTCCTGAGTGAATAGCTGTTGCAGAGGATGATATATTTATTTCTTTACCTTTCAAACTTTTTCACATTGTACATATGTACGCTGTTCTCCAACAGGCAATGGAAAATTTCTTTTTTCTTTCAACTGTAAATTTAATTTTTTTACTGGAAATTCCTAACGTTTTTCCTATTTTTACTGCATACACATGCATTCAGAAGTTCTACAAAAAAATCAGGAATCAGAATTAATATTATTGTGAAAATCTCTGTGGTACCTTCCAAGGACAGAAATGCAATGATTTGATTTCCAGAGGAAGCCTCCCTATATGGGCACCCATGGATGGAATGCAAGATGATCAACCTTTTTTGAACTCCTCTTTTCAATTTCAGATGCTTCACTGTTGTAACTGTACTAAATTTTTTCACTAGAATTGAGTTACGTTGCAGTCAGTATTATATATGCATATTAATTTACAAACAGTTGCATTTAGTGATACATGTGAAAAAGTACCAACCATATTTTTTGCTCCTAATTGCAATTGCATGCTTTTATAACTGCTAGTTTTGACAAATCTATGACCCCAGGAATTTATTATTGTTTATCACATTTCTTTGTGAAATTGACTGCATTTTACTACAAAATTTTATTGTTTAACAGTGTCTAAAATTAGTTATGTCAAAGTTTTTATAAAAGAAAACATGTTTATTTTATCTGCAGTTCTTTTACAGATTTTATAGAACATTTTCTTTAACATAACTGTACTAATAATCCAAATTTATTGGCATAGAATAAAAATTAAAGTTTTCCAAGCTTTCGCACATCAACCAGATGGCTTTTTCTAGGAAGTTAGACAGACAGCAAACTGAATAATTCAACTGTTTGAGTGTGGTGACTTGACTTGACAATAAATAAGTAGATGTGAATGTAATTATTCATTCAAAGAAATAAAGTGTCATGTTGATTTGGCAGCAGTACAGTAGAAGGAAAAAAACGGCATTATTTGAAGAACTGGTTCCAAATTTGTGGCAATTCTAAAGATGTATGATGATATGGTATATCTTGGCTGAAGTCCTCTTTTTATGGATGCAATTTAAGCTACAGTTTCTTATGTAAGGGGATGAATAATTTCTGTGATAAGAAACTCTCTTACAAAAAATGATTGTTAAGAATTATTTTATGTTCAAAATTCAGTAAATTAATCTCAGTTGTGAAATGTTCCATCACAGGAATTATCCATTTTTCTGCATTAGAAAGTATGTTGCAACAAAAGAAAAAAAAATTCCCAAAGATGTGTAGTTTATATCACCCCTGAAGTCAGCCACACAGAGTCAGATGGATCTTCAGATAACTATGGATCTAGGAGAGTATGTCCAAAAGGTCTGTGCCATCTTTTGTGTATACTGAATGTATTCTTGTGCTCTTTAGCTAGACATACCCCATTTAATAGGCAGCCATAAGAAATAATGGCCATAATTTTGCTAGGAAAGAAATACAGTGAACATAATAGCAATACATAAAATATATCATATATCTGTTTGTCATATATGTATTTATTTTATTTTTAGGTTCCTTCCACATACTTTTTGATACAGTTCATAATTCTGAAGATCTGTTTCACTCTTTGTATGACACCATATGAAGTTCATCAGTTGAATGTTTATATTGAATTATTTCTAGAGATGAGGATGATGATACTTGAAAAACGAGGGAAATAATGACTTCATTATTTCCCTCGTTTTTCAAGTATCATCATGTTCTTCACAATAAAGTTCCAATTTTGAAGCAATTAGGGTGGGCCGTTCAAATAGGCAAATTTTTTTTTTTTAGTTTAAACCTGGAAGAGGGGGAAAAGTTGCCTTTTACCTTCAAATAAATGCATATAATTGTTTTAGATTTTTTACTCAGAGTCTTGAGCCCTCTACCAGGTTTTGTATTTTAGTGTTTTCAGCCAAAACCTAGCTTTTCTAAGAAAAAGTTAAATGTCTAAAAATTTACAAACTATTTCAATAATTATTAAAAGTTATATTGAAAGAGCTTAATTGATATAAGAAAATGTGTTTTCAGAATACATTTTTTAACACACCAAAGAAAAATTCAAATATTGTGAAATTTTGCAAATTTTCTATCAATTCAAAAATGAATAAAAGATGTTGATAAAACAAACATTGAAAAATAAATATCAATTGAATTGCATTTAAAAAAAACAATAAAAAATAAATACATAACTAAACATAAAAAGGTTAATGATAATTATTCAGCCAATTTATACTGATTTTTATCAAAATTTGGAATAATTTGTCTAGATTGGATTTTAGCACGGATTAAACCATCACATGCTTCTGGTCCAATGACAGACATTGATGCCTCTGACACACCTTTCCACAGCCCATGTGTGACAAGGGCATCAAAGAAACTCTAAAGAAGGAGTAATTGGAGAATTTATAAGAGATTCAAGGTCTTCATTTGTAGCATTTGTCAAAATAGGGGGAGATTCAAAATGACACTTTTTCCAGTTTATAAAAATGATGTAGTTAATAGCTTCAAAGTTAATATTTGGAATTTCGAATGTTCTTTCTGTGTTAGTCATTCTCTGTCTAGCCCTCAGATTCTTCCTTAGTCCCAGCTCACGAAAAGGGTGGCGGTCATTGCTGATCATTGCAAAGAGCATATTCTCAGTGTAAATAAAGTATGCATTCCTTTGAAAAACTGGATTAACTACAGCTTTCAATTAGTCACTTAAATAATGTGTTGCCTTTATCATCTTTAAAACATGCAAAGCTCCATCTTTGTTGGAAGGATGACACTTTATCATGAACCACATTAGGGCATAAACTCTTAAAATAAATTCTGAAATCATTTTTAAGTTTGCTGACGGATTAATTATCACACTAGATGTAGATTCGTAGAACATGTTTTGCAGTCGTCAGCTAACGAGCATGAGATAGCGTTCCAGGTTGATGATCAGTTACATTTGTAGAGCATTGTCCTCCTAAAGAAATAGCCTTGCAAATGTCATACAAATATCTTTGATCTGAACTTAAATCCTATAGGTTGACAAACAAGATAAAAACGGGTAGTAATACGCCAAACAACTAAGTAAAGAACGATAAAATCTGTTTATAGGCATAAGACAGCAAACACAAGGTTGCAAGCTTTCAGCACCTACGGGTGCCTTCTTCAGGCTTAGATGTGGTTTTGGATCAACGTTAGTAATCTAAATGAATGTACAGAAAATTTAAATATGCATGTGAAATATAAAAACGTGACAGCACGGCACGTGCGGAAACAGAGGAATCAGGTCCTTTCACGAGAGGCACGCAGGAACATGCGCCATATCAAAGGTAGCTCCATTGACACGTCATCGTTGCAGACATCATTGCTAAACAAGATCTCCAGAGACTCCCTGATGGCTGTACTTCTGGCGTTAGTGTATGGAGCAACCTGTTGCAAATTGGCCCATTGTGGAGCGGCAGAAGATGTCATGACTTCCCTAGATAGGGCAGTGGACGATTCATTCTTCCAGAAGTCTCTTTTGTGTTCGGACAAATGTGTCGCAAAGGACCTCTTTGTCATGCCAATATAAAATTTGGTATTTCCATCCTGGTATCGAAGGGGTATGGAATATACCCCTGCATTAGCAAGTAAAGTGCTGCGGCCTCCGGATAAAAGTAGGAATTGTGATATTGACCTAGGGTGGCAAATTCCAACTCCAAGCCCTAACTTCTTGATTGCATTCCGGATGAAATAGGAAAGTAACGTGCGAAACAGTAGATGATATGGAAACTATTTTGTTGACATATAGTTAATAATTTCTGAAACCACGTAATGATTTCGACAAATGTTGAATTAATATAATTTATGAAAAACTGGAGATTTAAAAGGCTCATAATGTTGATATTATTGGAGAGAATCTGAATTTCACGGATGAAACCATAATAGATATCCAAACTGAACAAAATGAATATCAAAAACTTTAAAAAGAATAGAATCCTGTTGAGCAAAGAAGTCGGACATTTAAACTTTTTGACAACTTGTAAAAACAATGGAATTACACCTAAATTTTTACAGATTAGAAATAAACCAATGAATTATAAAGATAAAACCATTTTACAAACCTGTGAAATTACAAGATTAAGAGCCTCTATTAGAGAAAAAAGAAAAGACATTGATAGATTGAGTAAGAAAAACTACAGGGTATATAATCAATGTATGCAAGAGAAAGAGAAAGAAGAAACAAAAATAGCATTAATTAAAATATTTGCTATTATAGAAAGACAACAATTTAAAGATAGGAGACACTTTCATAAAATTGAAAACCTCATAAGAGAAAAATATAATAACGAAGAAAAAGAAAAAAATACCAACATTAGGAGACAAACCAATATTCATTAATAAATCTAATAATGAATTGACATATCTACAAGTTAAAGCACTCAATAGAGGAATGAGATATGCATATAAACAAAAAATTCCGAAAGCCGAGATAATAATCCCATATATAGAAGACATCATCAAGAAACTACCAAATAAAAGACAAAACCCAAAAAGATTTAAAATATTAAGAGCAATTAATAACAAAGAAAAAAGAAGAACAAATACCAGCTATAAAATATGAGAGACAAGAGTTAATTAACCTCAAGAACAACCCAGCAATTAAATGCATAAGTGCTGATAAAGCCAAACAAATTATTGTATTAGACAAAGATGATTATGATATAAAAATGAAAAAGGCTATAGAAGAATTGGATATTGAAGAAACTACACTTAATCCAACAGATGCAATTTTAAGAAAAATGGCTTATATAAAAAACCATGGACATTTGCCTGACAATATTAAAAACAAAGCCATTCCGCCCGTTGGAGCATCTATTCCAAGCATATTCAGCAAAATCAAACGCATAAAAAGAAGAACCATTAAGACCAATAGTAAATAAAACAACGGCTCCAACTATTCTCCTTGAAAAAGAACTATTTAAACATTTAAAACAGTATTACTTTCAACATATTTATACAATTAACAACTCCATTGAAGTGATTAAAAAAGTTAAAGAACTAAAAACAACCGATTTTCTGATGATCAGTCTAGATATTGTTTCCCTGATCATCCAAATACTCCTGTTTATGAAGCAATTCAATTATTAGATCAGAAGTTTAAAGATGAAAAAATACCTGAAGCACAAAGAATTAATTAGTATTATCCAGGCATTGAAACTAGTAGCTGATAATAACTACTTCACATATAATAAAAAAATATACCGACAAAAACAAGGTGCACCAATGGGATCACCAATTTCGGGACTTCTTGCTGAAATAATATTACAAGACATAGAAAATAAACTCTTGGATTCATTCAATCAAAAACAACTAATACTATATGTAAGATACATTGACGATATCCTTATCTTCTGGAAGCAATCTGAAAAAGAACTTGAAACATTTGTAAAAAAATGCAATAGTTTTTATCCTACAATACAAGTTTCTATGGAAAAAGAAGTTAACAGACAACTACACTATTTAGACATTTCTTTATTCAGGCAAAATAATATGATTGAATACGAAGTATATCGAAAACCAACTTTTACTCCAACAATAATTCCGATTGATTCAAATCATCCTTGGAAATATAAAAGGGCAGCACTTCAATTTAACATAAGAAGAGCCTTAACCCATTCCTGTAATAAAAACAAAGAAAAGATAGAGATTAACTGGATAAAAAGAACTGCTATGAAATTTGGATACAAGAAAAAGATCATAGATGATATACTTGAAAATACAAAGAAATCTTTAAATGAACGTAAAAATAAACAAAAAAATGAAATAAAATTTGCTGGTAAAATTCCCTACATTCCTCCAATAACAAATATCCTAAAGAAGGAATGCGTTAAAGAAAAAAATGATATTAGCAGAAACCGTCATAGATAACGAAACTATATTAACTATAGGAAATGAAAGAAGATCAATGCTTGATAAAGCCGGAGTATATTCTATACCAACAAAATATTATACAGAAATAGAAATAAATGAAAGAAATAAAGTATACACAGGAATTACAACATATATCCAACTGGAATAAAAAAGAAAACAAAACATCATTAATAAATCATTGTATTGAAAATGAAGCTTATCCTGATTGGTATGATGCAAAATTAATAACCTCACATAAAACTAAAAATCAAATATTAACCTCAGAAGCAGTAATGATTGAAAAAACTAAAGAAATAAATTGTAATAATAATGATCCAATGAGTCTACCGTACGCTTGGAAATATTTTATCGAAAAAGAAAATAACGCGCTAAAAATATAATAAAAGACCTTATTGATTGTTTTCAACAAACGAATGGCAACACCAAATAATTTAGAATCAGAAATTTATATCATCCAATTATATTAAAACACTACTAAGAATGAGCATTAATACCAAAATAGCATGCGCAAGAGTACAACTGCCATGGAATGTCAGACGCCACCAATAAAATCGATGTAAGTGGCCGAAATACAACGTGTATGAGAAGTAGATCATAATACCCACTGAAGATGATTCCAAAAAGAAGGAATTGAAACTGGTTTGGGATATCCATCCACGGAAAACGGAACATGCAACCATCTTATATAATAAGAAATTATAAGATCGAATTTCAACTTGGAAGCTGATACCACAGGAAAGAAAAATCGTGCCTTCTTCGATAACAAGATGGCTTATTGCTGATTCAACGCATCATAATCAAGAGGTTCGAAAGTTCTTTTCTATTGTATTAATTTCGTGAATCATGAGTTAAAAAACTGGAATAATGTTAATCATTTAATTCATATTGTCTCTACGTATTGGAGGACTTTGACAACTTATGATGCATATGACTGTACATATAAAAACATTTTTTCATATAAATTTGTAATCTTCATATAATAAAATTCTAAACTATCATAAGGAGCATCAAAAAGGAATATTAGTGACAAGTTGAAATAATTTTTTTATTATATGGACGTTTTTCCCGTGCTCGAATTTCTAGTAACGTGCGAAACAGTAGATGATATGGAAACTATTTTGTTGACATATAGTTAATAAAATCTAGAATGTATAATGAAATCAAATGATGATTTTATTAGTATTTTTATTGAAAAATTAAATATTCTATCGGAACATTCCTATGTAGCCACTGAGCAGTCAAAGTTTCAGAGTGACTTAAAGCTGAAATGTGGTGAATTTTTGGTTATAGCGTCATTCTGTGTCAAATCAACCAATGAGATGGCCATTTTCAACCTGACCCCTTTTGACTTCCTTGAAATTTGGTATGATTGTTAGGCATGTAGACTTATGCATAAATCCCATATTTTAGCCCTGTCCACCAACAGGGTTTTAAATTACATGACCTTAAAAATCAGAAAATAGTGACCGGACAATCTTTGAGTAGTTGTATTTCATTACCTAATTAGGCTAAAAGGTTGAAATTAGTGTCTTTTTATATCATTTTATATGAACTTTTAAATCATGAGCTGAAAAAAAAAATTAGGTTGAACTTTTCAAGGTCACATAAATAACTTTTGTCATTGAATATTTTAAAGCACTGTAATTTTTAAATTCTGAAAAATATTATATGGCATTATTAGACTTTTGTTTATTACTATGCCAACTTTTGAGTTGGGACCACAATGGGATCACTGTAAAAATATTTGACTGAACTGAATCTCAATGAAAAATTCTCCAAAAGTGACAAAATGACATTTTCAGGTATTTGATGGTTAATTAACAAGGTTAACCTTACATACTTATAAAATGCAAAGTTTGGGCAAAGTTTGGCCACCATATGATGTAACAAATGCATCTTTAAGTACGTCTTCCCATTGCAGGTATTGTATATATGAGGGGGAAGACTGCTGAGAATGAAAATGAAAGTAATGCTAAGATTAGATCATTAAAATGTGTTTTTGTGGTTGATTTCTTTTTGTTATTAGCATAGGATTACAAGTTCCCTGAATTTTCCAGGTTTTTAACAAAAACATTCGTTTCTCTCCTGAGATCTCACTGACTTTTTGGCACCAAGTTTTTCTTTGTGTATCTCACTGTTTTCACAGGGTGACATACAAACCATGCTATCTCTTCTAAACCAGAAACACTTTGGGGCATGACCAATAGTAAGTTTAGTTTTCAGTTTGCTTTTGGTTTTCATTATCTAATCACAGCTTTGTTTTACTTTTATTAGTCAAATACAAGTCAGCTGCAGCCATCTCATACTTCTGGTTTTATTCTGTTAGTTATTACACAGTCTTTAACATGTCATGCTCTAAGCTGTTATGCTTTTTTCCTTTTGTTTACTGTTCTGTCTCAAAAGGTATTACACCAAAAATATGCTGCATTAAAGAAGTAGTTTCTTTTTATAAAAGAAGTAGTGCTATTTTATTTTCCCTAGGGAAACTATTGCTGAAAATTTCCCCCTCTTTTAAGTGTTAAAATGCCACAGATTTAAGACCTTTGTTATAACAAAGATTCAAGAGCGAGACCTTTGTTATAACTCTTTTTAAGAAAAAGGACACTGTAATGTGAAAAAGAATATTGTCCTGTTCCTCAGAGTGGGTGGTTAAACTTCCTATTCATGAAAAAAATCTGTGACAAGTTACAAAAAATCTTTTAAAGATTTTTTTTTTTTTGTGTGTGTGAACTTTGAACTGATGACTGTTGAAAGTTCACAAGTGATGAAGCTAATACGTAATGTATCATAAGCCACAGTAGTAGTGAAGGTGAAAAAGCCGTCCCGGTGGCACAATGTCGAAGCCCTGGTGTATGACCATTCGTTAGAGATGGGTGTGGGTTCGAATTCCGGTAAGGTATGGGTGTTGTGTTTGTCTTACAGCACTGGCTTTCCCCCTTCCCTAGAAACAGTGACCCCAAATTAGGGACAGGCAACTGCTTATAGCCCCTCGAGTTGCTCACAGTGGCCGTTAAATCCACAATAAAAAAAGAAAACAAAAGAGGTGAAATATACATATAAGTAAGGAAACATCTGAAAGTGCAGTACAAATTTTGAATGTATCTTTGCAGTTAATTGGCTAAACTCCTGAAAAAAAAAAAAAAAAAAAAAAAAGACTGCACAAAAAAAAAAAAATCCTTATGCTAATTTGAAAAAAAATTACATAGTTTTTTCAAAAGGAAGTTATGTTAATCTGTTCCTGATGCTGAACTCCCAACATCTGACCCTAAAACAGAAATTATTGCTCATCTTAATGAAATGTTAAATGATACAAAGTTAAGAGCGTAAAAGCTGCAAATTCATACTGTACTACCAAAATACTGGAGTTTTCGAAACTTGCAGGATGAATTCAGTATTTTAAGTTACATGGCAAGAAAGGTGAAACTATTTCCTAAACCTAAAGCTAAGAAATATATTAAAACAGGCAATAGCTGATCTGGTACAAGATTTTTATTTCCATGATTATGTTGGCAGGCCAATGCCTAGAGAATAGATTGTTGCAGTAACAACAGTACTAGCTAAAAAAAAAAAAAAGATTTACGAAAAAGGAGGGGGTGGGGGTTCTTGTTAAACAATCTGAAAGATATTCACAAACAGTTTAAGACTGCATATCCTAAGATAAAAATTGGCTTGTCAAAGTTTGCAGAACTGCAATAAAAAAAATAAAAAACTGTCTCATTGTTGGAGTAAGTGGTACATGTAGTATACATATGTGCATCACAATTTATCAAAACTTTAAAGTCATATTTTAGGGTGTCATATAGCAAAATAAACTACTGAACATAAATTTCCCATTAACAGTTATAAAGACTGCATTGCAAGAGTAATATGTGAACATTTACTTCCTGAATGCTACTTCAATAAATGCCAATTTTTCCCAAGGATCAGATTTACTGAAAATTTTTATTATTGATCTTGTGGAAAAGAACAATATTGATTCTGTGACATTTAAGCAGTGGGTATATATTGACCAAACATCTCCTGAAAGCTGAAACTGTGACAAAATCAGCAGAAGAGTTGTTGATGTTTTTTTAATCTTTTAAGACTATAAATGCATTGCTATGTTAATATTTCTTTATTTTTATACAGGGTGATTCAAAAGTTCCCAAACTCTATATTTTAAAATACGTATTTGCTGTAAAACCATAAAAGGTATCTGAGTATTGCTGCTTGTTGCTGTTGTGTGTGACCTTGGGGAATAAGCTGCACCATGTGATTGCACCAAGTGACACTATGCTTACGCGGGCGCTGGCAAGCAGTAATGTTCAGTCAGCCACAAGTCTCACGCAAGAACAGAGAGTCGCTTCAAATGTCAGAAGTTTATTTTGCGGAAAAATCTTACCAACGTTGCATCCAGCTCTTTCAAAGAAAGTTTCCTGCTGTTCCTATAGCAGGGAAAACAACTGTGTCTGACCTTGTGAACCGGTTTCGTGAGACAGTGTTCAGGATAAGCCTAAAAGCGGCCGTGGTGACAACCACGTTTCTGGAGAAAATTCACGCTTCCATGCAGCGCTCTCCCTGGAAGTCACTTCAACGGCTGTCTCAAAAGTTAGGGGCATCGTATTCAGCTTGCCAAAGGGCTACTAAACGTCTAAAGCTACGGCCATACAGAATTCGAGTAGTGCAAGAGCTACATCCTTTGGACTCGGGAAAGCGCATTGCCTACTGCCAATGGTTTAAGAGTTTCACACACAGCAATGTGACTAACCAGCTTAACAACACTTTTTTCAGTGACAAAGCATGGTTTCATTTGAATGGATATGTCAATAGCCAAAACACTTGCACATATGGACTGTGGGAAATCGACATGCATTGCATAAGGTTGGACTTCACTGTCAGAAAGTTTGAGTGTGGCGCACCATGTCTAGATGACATTTTGTAGGGCCATTTTTTTTTTATGTCACTGTAAATTTTGCTGTGTATGCAGACATCATCCATCAATTTGTACCAATGCAGGCAGAACACGAACGTTACTGTTGGTTTCAACAAGATGGAGCAACGTGCCACACATCAAACAATACACTGGAGATGCTTTGTGAGTTCTTCCACGATCGATTAATCTCGAAAACACTTTGGCTGCCTCTCTTACCAGACTTGAGTCCTCCAGATTTTTATTTGTAGGGCTATCTGAAAGACATGGTTTACCACAACAACCTTAAGACAGTACAGGACCTACGGAACAACATCATTACAGTCATGAGGGACATACCAGCCAACATGCTGAAAAGAGTGTCCGCCAACATGTGTCATTGGGTGAATTTGTGTCTTCAACAGAATGGTGTACTATTCCAGCGTCTATTGCAAAGTGGTTTTTATTACCTGTAAGTATGAGTGTCAATGTATGTAAAAATAGTTATATATTACTATATTCATGGTAGAAATATTTGAATTCAGAGTTTACTTTTGAATCACCCTGTATCATTTTAGTTCAAAAAATTAGTTATTAAAGTTTTACTACTTAGCAAAGTTTTACTATGTAGCATATTATGGAGATACCTTCTGACTGATGAATCCTCCCAATTTAAATCAGCTGCTTAAACCCTAAAACACTTTCACTTTTCATTACGTCATTTTGAGGCCATTTTTGGTGATGATGTATTTCATTTTAATATTTTATAAATAATGATCCCATTGTGGTCCCAACTTGAAAGTTGGCCTACTAGTAAACAAAAGTTTAACGATGCCATATAATTTTTTCAGAATTTTAAAATTACAGTTTTTTAAAATATTCAAGGTCAAAGGCTATTTCTGTGACCTTGAAAAGGTCAACTTAATTCATTTTTTCATCATGATTTAAAAGCTCATATAAAATGCTATAAAAAGACACTAATTTCAACCTTCTAGCGCAATTAGGTTACAAGATACAACTACCGTATATACTCGCGTATAAGTCGACCACACTCACCAACCTCACCAACCCGCTTGGCCAGCGTGGTGAGTTATGGCCAAACACCTCCAAAATGACTCTACAACTTAAATCTTGGCCCTCAGTCTCCGGCAGCTGGAATGTACCTGGCCAAGGCAGCGGCCAGTGCGACATGAAGGCAGAGGGTGCTAAGAATCCCCGGAGGACCGGACTAGGCTGCCATTTGATGCTGACCTTGGCTACCTACAACGGACGCTCCCTATCTTCTGATTCAAGGCTTCTTGAATTGGAAGAGGAACTACAAAGGATCAAGTGGGACATCGTCGGGCTAAGTGAGGTAAGGAGAAAAGGAGAAGATCTCATTGAACTGAAAAGTGGACATCTCTTCTATTATCGTGGGACAGATACTGGCAGAACTAGTGGTGTTGGATTTATAATAAACAAGAAACTGAAGGATAAAGTGGTAGAAGTTGAAAGTTCCTCTGACAGAGCTGCACGACTCGTTATCCAACTATCGAGAAGATACCAGGCTCAGATTATTCAAACTTATGCACCCACCACAAGTCATCCTGAAGAAGAAATTGAAGAATTTTATGAGGAAATTCGTCATCTAAATAATAAAGGTAAGCAGCACTTGAAGATAATTATGGGAGATTTCAATGCAAAAATAGGGCACCAGCAACAGAATGAAACTTCAGTAGGTAAATTCGGTCACGGCAACAGAAACCAGCGTGGAAATACTCTCGTTGAGTTTGCAGAGGCAGAAGGATTTTTCATCTTGAATTCCTTTTTCAAGAAAAAGCCACACAGGAAATGGACATGGAGACATCCAATTGGGACGACAAGTGAAATTGATTTTATTATGTGTAACAAAAAATTCGTCATCGAAGACTGCAGTGTGCTGAACAAGTTCAACACAGGTAGTGACCATAGATTGGTGAGATGTAAGATGAACCTCAACACTAAACTGGAACGTGGCAAGCTCATAAGACAAACAAAATGTATTGACATAACCAACCTTAAAAAACACCATAATACTTTCAAGTTGGAACTGAAGAACAGATTCTCTGCTTTAGAAGGCCTAACATCGGAAGAAGTGGATATTTCAGAAGTTAACAGAAAAGTAACCAAAGCTCTTATGGAAACAGCAACAAAATTAGCTGGGTCTAAGAACAAGTTGCATGTAAACAAATTATCAGGAAAAACCAAAATGTTGATGCAAAAAAGAAGAGAGATGAGGACAACTAAAGAAGATGTGACTTCCAAAGTGGAATATATAGAGCTATGCAAGACAGCACGAAAAAGTATCACTGAAGACGTAAGGAAATTCAACTGTGAGCTAGTGAGGAAAGCAATTGAAAACAACCAAAGCCTAAAGATAGCAAAGGGACATCTCAGTAAGGGAAGAAAACAGATTATGGCTCTGAGAAAAGAAGATGGTTCTATAACAAGAAATAGAGGCGAAATTTTGACAAGAGTGAAAGATTTCTACTCCAAATTATATGAAAGGGATGATACATGTACTCCAGACATCATGAAAGGTACCAGAGTTCTTCCAGTCCTCCCAGCAGAAGTTGCTCATGCAATCAAGAACATGAAGCGGAGGAAAGCTCCAGGAGAAGATGGAATTACTATAGACATCATACAAGAAGCAAGTGGAGAAATTGAAACAGTACTCGCCCAAATTTTCACTCGATGCCTTAATGAAGGGAAGATTCCTGAGGATTGGAACAATGCTACAATGATCCTGCTACATAAAAAAGGTGACATTGAGGATCTCAGGAACTACAGACCTATCAGCCTCCTATCAGTGGTTTATAAAATCTTCACTAAAGTTCTTTCACACCGCTTGAAGGTAACACTGGACATGGCTCAACCGAGAGAACAAGCTGGATTCAGGAGTGGCTACAGCACAATAGATCATATCCACGTACTGAGAGAACTAATTGAAAGAGCGAGGGAATATGAACTTCCATTGTGCATGGCTTTTATCGATTATGAAAAAGCCTTTGATTCGGTGAAACCATCAGCAGTTACCACGGCTCTGAAATCCTGCGGTATTGAAGATGCATACATTAATATTATTAATAACATCTATGAAAATGCAAGTGCAAAGATTCGGCTGTTTGAAAATACAACACACATAAAAATTGGAAAGGGAGTGAGACAAGGTGACACCATATCTCCGAAGCTCTTTAATGCCACATTGGAAAATGTCTTTCAATCACTGAACTGGGAAAACAAAGGGATAAAGATTAATGGAGATTATCTAACCCACCTTCGTTTTGCTGATGACGTAGTCATTTTTGCAACTACCCCATCAGAGCTGCAGAGTATGATCCAGGAACTTGCTGACAAGAGTAAAGAAGTGGGATTAAAAATGAACTTTCAGAAGACAAAAGTGATGTTCAATGCTTTTACAAGAAATGAAGATTTATCGATTGATGGAGAAAAGCTGGAGATAACAGATACGTATGTTTATCTTGGACAGCAGATATCAAGTGAGGGTTACATTGATGAAGAAATTAATCGGCGTACAAAACTTGCCTGGAGAGCTTTTGGAAGAAACAGCATAATTTTCAAGAGCAATATGCCATTATGTCTTAAAAGAAAAGTGTTTGATCAATGCATCCTTCCAGTGCTTACGTATGGTGCAGAGACGTGGACCTTAACTAAAAGAGACATACAAAGGCTGCAGACAACTCAAAGAAGCATGGAGAGGTGCATGCTTGGTATAACCAGGAGAGATAAGAAGAGGAACTCGTGGATCCGAAAAATGACGAGAGTGGAAGACATCATGATCAGAGTTAAATCCCTGAAATGGCAATGGGCTGGACATACTGCCAGAAGGACAGACCATAGATGGACAGCCGAAATTTTAGATTGGATTCCAAGGGACAGGAAAAGACCCAGAAAAAGACCACATGGGAGATGGGTGGATGAAATTCGTAAATATGCGGGAGTGACATGGAGGAGACTGGCACAAGACAGACCGTTGTGGAGGAAACTTGGGGAGACCTTCGTCCAGCAGTGGATTGATAATGGTTGACAATGATGAAGTCGACCCCCACTTTCAGAGGAAAAATCGTAAGAAATCGGAAACTCGCATATAAGTCGATCCCCCCACTTTCAGAGGAAAAAATCGTAAGAAATCGGAAACTCGCGTATAAGTCGATCCCGGAATGAGAAAAAAATTTCAATGAATTTATTCAAAAACATTTGAAAACGAAAAAAATTATATATATATTACTAAATTTAATTTGCATACCCAAAAACTTCATCGGAACCCTTCAAAATCAGATTCCGAGTCAGACTCGCAAAACAGTTCAAAAAAGTCTTTCTCAGTCATCGGCGCGTCATCATAAACATCAGTATTCCCATCTATGCCTGTGTCATCAGAATCACTGTCATCATCACTCATAAAAATCTCATCATCCTCTGTGCCATCAAGTTTGTTACTAATGCAACATTTCTTGAATGATTTCACGACCAATTCCGCAGGTATCGCATCCCAAGCATCCTTGACCCATCGCGCAATCAAAACGATATCTGGCTTCTTTAGATTTCCGCCCTTGGTTTCAGTCGGCAAATCGGAACTTATCCTATCTGCCCAATACCTCCGCACATTGTCCTTGAAGGGCTTATTAAGGCAGACATCTAGTGGTTGAAGAACAGATGTCAACCCACCTGGGATGACAGGAAGAGTTGTTTTTGAATTTTCTGCAGTTTTTTTCACTTCTGCACAACGGTGTGCAACAAACATATCCCACACCAAAAGAGAAAGTTTCCTCAAAAGTGCACCTGGCCTTTTGTTCCACATATTCTGTAACCAGTCAATTGTTCCGGATTTGTTCATCCATCCTTTTTCATGGGCACGAACGAGCACACCAGACGGAAAGACAACGCTTTTCGGCAGAGTTTTGCGTTTGAAAATAATTACCGGAGGTAGCTTACTGCCGTCGGCCGAACAGGAAAGAACAACCGTGAAACTGGATTTTTCGTGGCCAGTCGTTTTGATCAAGATATTTTTTTCGCCCTTTTGGCTCACCGTCTTATTTCCAGGAAGGTCGAAACACATGGCGGTTTCATCCATGTTCCCTATTTGGGAAAGTTCAAAAGCAGTCTCTTTTCTCTTTTGAATTACGTACTTTTGAAATTCCATTATCTTTGCTTCGAGGTCACGAGGTAACTTTTGTGCAATTTTGGTGCGCTGGCATAGACACAACCCATAGCGGTTCATGAACCTTGTACACCAACCTGGTGAGGCACGAAAAGTGTTATTTGCGGCTGCAAACTTTTCATCTTTTGCGAGCTTCATTGCTCGCAAATGTATACCAGTTCGCGTTACAATGTAACCATTTTGTGTGCAGCCCACAATCCAATCATTCAAGACACTTTCCAGCTCTGGGAAAGATGTCGTTCCACAGCGCAGCGCCTTTTGCGATTTTGGGATTTTCACCAAGTCCGTTTTTTTACGCCAATCTCGAATCAGTTTTTCGTTAATGCCAAATTGACGTGAAGCAGCACAGTTGTTAGTATTTTCTGCAAAAGAAACCACTTTCAACTTGAATCCTGCGTTATAGGACATCCGTTTCTTTACACAATCCGTGTCACCCATAATAGGAGAAGCGAGACACGTGCGATTAAGAACAAGCAACACCTAACACTGGCTGTCGCATGGCTCCGTTACCAAAGAAAACGCTTCACGCGATATTCTTTGCCGTTACGTCGAAGATCCGTGCAATCAACTGGTAGTCGGAAGGGCGGAGCTTTCTATGCGCGGCTGTGACTGCGCTGTGGATACGCAAAGCCAGGAGAGAGACTTCTCAAAGCGCGGAGAAATTCTTAGGTTTGCGATTTCGTAATTCTACCACATCAGTGTTTTTTCTTTCTTTCTTTCTTTCTTTTTTTTTTCTTTCGGAGGGTTGCGATTTCGTAATTAATACCGCATCGGCATTTTTTTTTTTTTTTTGGGATGGATTGCCTTTTGCCTCACGGGAAGAACTTTTGGACTTACGAATTTTTTAGACCCCGCGTATAAGTCGACCCCATTACTTTGAAGCTCTCATTTTGTCCCAAATTTCTCGACTTATACGCGAGTATATACGGTACTCAAAGATTGTGCAGAGGTCATTATTTTCTAACTTTCAAACTCATGTAATTTGAAACCCCGTGTTTGGACAGGGCTAAAATTTGGGATTTATACACAAGTCTACATGCCTAACAATCACACTAAATTTCAAGGAAATAAGAAAAGGGGCCAGGTTGTGAGCCTTGTTCATTTGACACCCAGAATAACCCTAATATATGCAATTTTGCCCAAAATTACTCATTTCTCCTGCAAGATGTAACTTGGGGATTCCATTGAAACATCAGTGAAGCAACAATACTCCCTTTTCTGGATTATTTTAAAAATGAGGGAGAAGAAATTACGATGTTAGTTTTGTTGCCAATTCAGATTGCCTTAAACACAACACAACTGCAGTTTACCTTTTTCATAGACATCTGATGACATTTCTAAATGACATATTCGGTGGTACTCTAAAGCATATTTTCTATTTTTCGGATGGGTCTGCTGCTCAGTATAAGAACAAACAATTTTATTTATGTTCTCATCTGGAAGACTTTGGTGTTTCAACAGAGTGACATTTATGTGCAGTTCATATGGAAAAGGTCTGTGATGTACTGTTTCGAACCATCATATGTCTAGCAACATGTGCAAGTTTGCTGCAACCTTATATACTGGTGTGGAAAAATTAAGGACGAGACGGTTTTTCCAATGCAACGTCGTGCAGAAGTGCTCCACATTGATTCAAATCGTACCATAAGATCCCCAAGATGTAAGAATATGGGACAAGTGAGCAAAACCATCCAAACAAGGAATCCAAAGGATACAAAGGCACTTTATTGAAAAGGTAGCTTCGAGCACAACTGGACAGAAGACAGAAACGTCCATGTGACAGGCGGCTGCCAAGAAAAATCCAGTCTTTAGTAAGGGATATGATCACCCCTGACTGCGTTGCAGGATTTACAACGTCTGTCCATGCTAAGGACGAGGTTGTCAAAGAGCTGTTGAGGCAACGCGGCCCATTCCTCTTGTGCACCAATCGCAGCTGCGGAATCGTGGCTGGTGACGTGCTGCCAAGCATCTCCCGAGAAGGTCCCACACGTGTTCAATTGGATTTAGGTCTGGGGACCTTGCGGGCCAATCCATGCATTGAATATCTTCACTCTCCAAACAGCTCTGCGACAGCCACTGTACGATGAGGTGTAGCGTTGTCGTTCATGAAGAGTAACTCAGTACCCACAGCACCTCTAAAAAGACACACATGAGGCAGGAGAACCTCGGTACAATAGCGGACACCAGTGACTGAACCTCCTTGGAAGATGTGGAGGTCAGTACGGCTACCAAGCATGATACCGCCCCAAACGAGAACTTCGCCACCTCCAAACCGGTCCCTTTCGATGATGTTGGAGGGGTGATTGCGTGTTCCCTGCTCTGTCCAGATGTGTATACATCCAGAATCGCTCGTCAGCCTAAATTGGCTCTCATCCGTAAAGAGAACTCGACCCCATTGCTGATGTGTCCAGTTCTTGTGTTCCTGGCACCACAGAAACTGCCGTCTGCGATGAGCAGGCGTTAATGGCACACACCGTACTGATCGTCGTGCAAATAGACCACCTTTGTGCAGCCTCCTGGCCACGGTAAAACGCGATAAGACGTCCAGTTGTCTGTTGCATGTGCCTTGCGATTTCTCCCGTTGTCTGCCGTCTGTCTCTTCTCGCCTGTAGGGCAATATACCGGTTGTCTGTCGCCATGGTTGCTCGTGGGCGACCACTGCTAAACTCTCGGACAACTGTTCCTGTCATTTGAAATCCTCCCTAAGCTCGTGAAACGATGCTGTGAGCGATCCCGAACTCCTCGGCCACACTAGTCACACTTCGACCTTCTTCCAACTTCCCAATGACGCGACCTCAGGTAAAGTCATCCAGATGTCATATACTGGATTGCTTGTTGGCCATATCACACTGTGGTAGCAACTCGACGTCGTTCAAACCGATGTACACCGTGCAAAGGCTTTCACCGAATTACTGAGCGTACACCGCCCATGTGCTTTATACCCTTCCGACACTCCCCCCCCATCCCATATGTCATGCTGCATATATGCACATGCCCTACCGTACCGGACCCTCTTCTATCTCCTTAGTGGTCTTTTGGTCCGTTCTGCCTTCTCGTTCCGCAGTCATGCTAATTTCTCCTCTTTGTCCTTAATTTTTGTACTCCAGTGTATGTCACAAATTATGTCCTCTTTTCAGTTATGAGTGGGCCAAACATAATATTCAAACTTACACTTTTTTTTTTTTATATAAGCAAGGAATACAATGAAGAAAAAGCACTTTTAAAGGAATGATACAATAATGCAAAGGTTATCCCAGGAACATGCAAGTATCACTTTTTCAGACCCATTGATGATATCAAAATTCCAGTGAAAATATTCTTAAATTTCCCAAATTCAAAAATTGAGCTAACGACTAAAGCAATATCTGAAATATAGCTCTACTACATAAGAGGGTATGTCACTTGCACATATGCAGTAAAATGGTGGGTTGAATGTGTACTGAATTGCATATGTGAAGAAACTGACAAAGTAAAAACCAGTTTTCTTTATCCAAATGGACCATTACCTGCATACTATTATCCTCAAAAGCCAGACATTTTTCTTTATGCATAAAACTGATATTTCTGAGATAGTAGATGTAAGATCAGTAACTGGAAGAAGATTGACATTATATCTACTGACTAAACACTACTGAATATGCAGTTTTCTCTTATGAGAACCGATTTTTTGCCACTGATTTGTTTTTGAACTATTACACTCCTGTTGGTTTTCTGTTTTTTTTATTTTTTTTTGTTTTGTTTTTGCAAGGACTTAGTATACTTTTTATTATAAAAAATACAAGTCATGTAAGAACTTATGCACTTTAACGATAACATTTAAACTGAGAAATTGAAAACATCTCTTCTTAGGGTTCTTAACATTCCTTTAGTGAACTGTTTAACAGGTAATTTTATCGTTAGTATGCTTTTTTTTTTTTTTTCTTTTTCCCAAATAAACAGTAATTATATCTAACTGGAGAGTTTTGACTTACTAATAAATTTAATTTCTATGTACAAAATGTTCAAGAAATTAAAATATTTTTTTAAAGAAAGTTTTGACTTACTAATAAATTTAATTTCTATGTACAAAATGTTCAAGAAATCAAAATATTTTTTTAAAGAAAGTTTTAAAAAATGTTTTTTTTTAGAAATTCAAGGTCAAAGGTCAATTTTAATGACCTCAAAATTTGTGTTTTTATTTTCATGCCATGTTTTATATCAAATTAAAGTTCTAAACAAATGCTTTAAAACAAGACCAATTTTACAGCTCTATGTTTCATACAAGATAATATATTGCTATAAAAAGGCAAGATAGCGTGCTTAAAATTTTAGATTTTTTGTAACTTTGAATGCCTGCAAAATATCAGGAAATTATACAATCTCTCTAAATCTTTGGTATAATTTTTTTTCTTACAAGAATCTAGCTTTGGTTAAAATTTCATCAAAAACGGAGAACGTTGGTATGACCCTATTTCAGAAGATGCACTTCAGAAAATGCTTTGAGCAGTGGAAACAGCACTCGGTTAAGTGTGCGGCTTTGGATGGGGACTACTTCGAAAGGGATTAAGTTTCAAATCTGCAAGTTTTGTGCTTTTTTCTTAATAAATCCAGTCTGAATATTTTTTTATTACACCTTATCACTGTTGAGTCACATTATTGTGACCACCAGCTAATATCAAGAGTAACCGCCATGTGCAGCATGGACAGCAGCTAGTCGGGCTGGGAGTGACTCAATAAGGTGCTGGAAGATTTTCACAGGTATGTGGAGCCATGCTGACTGCAATGCATCTGACAGCTGCTGGAGGGTGTGTGGTGAAGAATCCATAAAGTGAATAACATGATTGAGATGGTTCCACAGATGCTCAATTGAGTGTAAGTCAGGAGAATTAGGGTGCCAGGGAGGTACTTTGAAGTCTCCATCATTGCCTTCCAACCACTCTAAGACGTTTCTAGCTATGTAAGATGTTGCATTGTCATGCTGGAAGATCCCATCCGCCCCAGGTAAGACGATAAGCATGTATGGGTGTACTTGGTCTGCAAAAATGGATTCATAATGAATTCGGTCCATAGTGCCTTCCACAGGTATGAGTGGACTCAGAGAATGCCATGAAAACATTCCCCAGACCATAACGCTGCCCCCAACAGCTTGTGTTCTGCCAGCAATGGTTGTAGAGTGTTTGGTCTCCAATGTTTCTCGCCTTATACACCAAAGTCCATCCGTTCGATGAAGCAGAAAACGTGACTCATTGGAGAAGGCAATCCATTGGCAATCAGCAGTGATCCAATTCCAATACTGCCGTGTAAATGTAAGCCTTTTCTGCCAATGCACCTTCATTAGCATAGGTTCAATGACTATCTGTCTGCATCAGAGCCCCACATGCAGCAGAGTTTGCTGAACTGTCATTTTGGACACACTTCCGGTATTCTCCTGGTTAGTTTGGCTAGTGAGTTGTTCCACTACGGTCTGTCGATCGGCCCTCATGCACCTTCCAAGCCGACTGCCTCACAGTTTCCACATCGCTTATTCACAATGGTTCCATTTCTCCAATCACAATACATTTTAACCACAGCAGCATGTGAACAGTTCACAAACTGCACTGTTTCAGAAATACTGCCACCCTTGGCCCGAAAGCCGATAATCATCCCTTTTTGCCAATCTGATATATTGCTCCTTTTATCCATGACAGCAACAAGTGATATATTTTCAGATTGCCTACAGCACACCTCATATACTTTCCAAGCCAGCTCACGACACTGCCTTCTCTCATTGGCTACGCACTGTTGACATCAAAACTAAGAGGTGGTCACAATAAAAGGGGATCGATTGTGTATATGCTGACAATGATGCATGTGTGCCTTTCATGTATTTGTTAGGGTATTAATTTTTCTGGAGATTTGCTTCCCATTCATTTCTACGATGTGTTAATACCGGTGATATATTGCTCTTCGTTCAGACATGGATGAAAAGTGGTGATCAACTCTATGATGAAGTAAAAATTGCTTTAACAAGTGAACATCTGTGGTGTTGTTTGGATTGTCCTATGAATGCTTCACCAGCATTCCATTGATAGACATCACTCCCAATCATGATTTAAATGAATCAATTCATGTAATAGAATTTGCAGCAACTGCTCCTGTTGAAGGCTGTGGGCTGGGAGCTTTACATGGCTTTGTGGGAGTGTCAGAACATCTTAAATGTTAGTGCAAAATGAAACCTTTTCCCCCTTTTCCACTGGCTACAGAATTGTAGTCTCAGAGCAGTGGTTCCCAACTTTTTTTGGCCATGCCCCACCTAAGCATCTCTAAAATCGTGATGCCCCCCCCCCACCCCCGTGACATATAATTCTTATTATTCAAAAAATGAACTATACTCCACGTGTAATGATATATACGTAAAATTCTGTGACGTATAATTCTTATTATTCAAAAAATGAACTTCTATTCACATGTTCTTTGGAAGCTTGTTAATGGCCTTTTAGGCCATTAACAAGCTTCCAAAGAACATGGCATCCGTGAAAGAGAGAAAATAAAAGAACGAAATTGCAGTTAAAGTACCGAGGAAGAAATCACTAAGAAATTGTTCAAAAAATAATAATAATATGAAGTGATATGAAAAAACAGCAAATAAAGTTTCAAAACTTATAATAGAAAACTGAAATGCATAAATATAAAATAATTTTAATGGAAGCTTTTTCTGTAATACTTTGATCATTTTAATTAAAGATACAATTTGAGCTCACCTCAAGATAAGTAGACTAAAGTTAGTGAGATCCTTGTGCTGCATGCCTGCTGCAGAGAGATTTTATATTAGGCACCAATTTAGTCAGCTTCAATCTCAAGTCTCCTTGTTTAGTGATATCCAGTCGATTTCTTTTCTTCAGTAGCAAATCATTTACAGCGCTAAAGACACATTCAGCTTAATATGAAGATGGAAATGGTAACAACAGTTTTCTTGCAAAGTTGGTTGAATTTGGGTATTTAGTTTCTGTCTCATCACAAAGCCAAGCTGTAGCTCCTTTTATATTGAATAAAGTTTTAACTGACTCATCATTTTGCATTTCCGAGAGTTCTTCTTGGTACTGCATTGAAACATTAGATAGATCCACTATCACTGGCTGCATCACCCATGTTGGAAAATCAATTTGTTTTAAATCAGAAAATATTTCTTTCAAATCAGAGGCCAATATTTTCAGATGATCCACAATGACAAGTACAGCAGCATCAGTCACCTCACATTTATGTAGCCAATGAAACAGGTCAAAATTTTTGTCAGAAATATGTTTTTGACAACTCTATAAATGCAATGAAGACAAATATTTTTGCCTTTGCATCAACAAGAGTTTTATTTGTTCCTTGAAGTTGTTTATTCAACATATTCAGTTTTTCAAAGATATCTGCTAAATAACTCAGAAATGTTTTACCATCAATGATTAGCAGGTGCTTCATTTCTGGCTTGTCAGTTAAAAAGTCACTAAGAATATCAAATAGTTCCATGAATCTTTTCAAGCAATTTCCCTTTGAGAGCCACCTTACCTGAGTGTGAAGTAAAAGTCTCACATGGTCTGCATTTTTATCTTCCCAAAATTGCTTGAAGAGACGCTCACATTTGGCATTACCTTTGATAGCATTCATACATTTTATAACTGATTTTAGTATCTCATTAAGAACAGGAGAAATATTTTTGGACACTAAGTTCTTTATACGAATAACACAGTGCACAAGAAGCATATCTGGATTCTCATCTTTCATCAATTTTAAGCAGCCATTTTTCTTGCCCATCATAACAGGAGCACCATCTGCAGCACAAGATGTTATGTTTTCCATTGGTATATTATTGACATCTAAGTAATTTTTTAGCTTATTATATATATCAGTGGTGGTAGTGGTGCTTTCTAATGATTTGCAGAATAACATTTCTTCAGCAAATTCACCTTTATCAACATATCTTACATAGGTTAGCAATATGGCCTCACTGCCTCTCAGAGTTGATTCATCCATTTGTACTGACCATTTTCTTGATTTCAGCTTTTCAACAAGTTGTGTTTCAATATCTTTACTCATTTCATCTATTCTTCTGCTAACAGTATTGTTACTGAGTGGCATGGCTTTCACATCTTTGTCATCTTTTTCCAGAACTGTTTTAAGAAATATTGATATTGATGGTTTAATTAAATCCTCCCCTATACTATGATTTTTTCCAGATTTAGCAATGAGTAAAGAAATTTTGTAACTAGCCTCAAGAGTACGACTGACAGTAACAGTTTCTGCAGTGAACAGAGACTTTATTGTTGATCTTTTTTCAAACTTCTCCTTTAAAGTCTTAAAGTAATTTAAATCTGAATTTACATATGCACTATGTTTCGCCTTCAAATGCGCCTCAAGATGACCTCGTTTCATTGATTCGTTGGTCAAGCATTGTTGGCATAAGAGGCAGAAAGGTGACCGTTCATCGTGGATAGCGGGTATGAAAGCAAATTTTAAATATTTCTCAGAATACTAACAAACTTTTTCTTGCTTGCACTACTCATTTTGTGCATAGGGTTTGTGACTGAAATAAATAAATGTGAGAAAAACTTATGAAATGAAATGCACTTTTGATGGTTGTGGCAATGTGAAAGCAGAGGGAGTGGGATAGTTACTTTTTATGTTTCGGAAAGAGTAGATAAGACAAGTGTTTTTGGTTTCGAATCAAACGGAAGTTTTGGCATCAGCATTCTGTTATTTTGTTGCGTGGAGGCGAAGAGAATAGGATTGCGTTGGCGTGGGATTCATGGGAATATCGCTGAGGTTCAAAGGTCAGTGGAAGCCTCGCAAGTGGACTTTCAAATGGAGTTTGAAGGAGGGTTTTTCTCTTAGTGGAGCGGAAGTGAGCATGCACTAGGAGATTGCAAGCGGGGAGAAATTTTAGAGGTTTCAGGGGATTCTTCTTGCTCTGGTTTTCAGAAAACCAAAATCACAGGTTTGCCTGTGAATTTTTTTTTTACTTTCTTCTGGCGATCTTAGAAGAAAGTAAAAACGTATTTAGTGTGCTCATTATCTAATTGCCCCCCTTAAAAATCAAACTGCCCCCTGTGAGGCGTGCACCCCACATTGGGAACCACTGTCTTGGAGTCATGTGATGCAAGAAATCCTTACAATTGCATGAAAGGAAGAAATTGGTTGGGAAATTTCTTCAAAACAAGATTCATTCCACACAGCAGTACAACTACAAAAACATTTTTAGCATAGTAAGAAAAAACACAGAATTTTGGCCAAGTATGCGCACAACCACTCTGAGCACATCCCTTATTGAAGGAATTAAAACCTTTTCTTCTGGAGAGGTGTGCTGTACAAGAAAAAAATTTTGTTGAAAGACATTGAGTCTACAAAACAGGCAACAAGACATTCCATTTTGGATGAAAGCTCAGTGTGAAAGTGATAAAAGTAGTAAGACTGTCAGTTGTAGTACCAGAGATTTCTATTTCTTTAAAAGTTTTAATTTTTCTGCTTGTAAGGAAATATGACCACATCTGCACAAGTTATTAATTTACATCCATCTCAACAGAATGCTGTTTTCATGCATGGAATAATGATCTTTAGTTAACTGTGCTAATTTTTGTTTACAGTGCAGTGAATATAGTCTACAATTTTGAAATATAACATGACGTTGCTCATGTTACATCATTCATACACATCTGTTTGTTTTGGATAATTTCTGATACACCTCTCAAAAGGTTGGCAACTGTGCATATATATTACAGCAGGGGTTGAAAATTTGGATAGTTTGATGCCTGGAGTTGCCATTTAAATGTTTGTTTTTCCAAAGCTGTGGTGTTTAAGCCAGTGTGTTTTCTCGGGTACATGCTTTTTGTTGTTGTTGTTGTTATAATGTATTCATACAGCTGTCGGAGCTTACATGTTTTGATGTCTAACATTTTGATTTGAGGTACCGCATTTGCTGCGGTGTGGAAGTTTGGGTGTTGGGGATGGGGGAAGTAGGGAAAAAGATATTGATCAAAGTTGCCTGTTTTCAGGTGTTAGTAAACTGGGGGTGTGGGTGTGGGTGGGGGACAAAAAACCCATCCCTTGAGGTTATATGTGGGTGAACTCTTTCAAGAGGACAGATACATAGTGTTTTGTCTGCATGGCATAATTTCATAATTTTGTATAATTGACTGAATTCAAGAACTAGCATGGTATCAATTTATGGAGTGTGCCAGGGAAAGTGTTTGGAAATGTCATTGTTGATAAGATACGAGGTCTTCAGAGAAAGTGTGGGATGTACAGAGTAGTTTTATGCCTGGTAAAGGATGTACTAACCAAATTTTTGTATTACGTATGATGATCGAAAAGTATCTGTCTGTTGGTAAGAAAGTGTTTGCTACATTCATACATATCTGTTTGTAATATCTAATATTTTATTTCATAGATCCAGAGAAAGCTATGCGACCGAGTAAATAGGATATTTCTGTGGAAGGTACTGAATAAATGATATTATTGGGAATCTACTGAATAGTGTGAAAGCTATGTATGTTTGCAGTAGAGCATGTGTATGAGTGAATGGTGTTTGATTGAAATGGTTTTCTATTGGTGCAGGTGTTAGACAAGATTGTGTAATATTACCATGGCTGTTTAATATATTTATGGATGCGGGATGCCAACATGGATTATATTGACTTATGTCTTGGTAATATCTGTGTATGCAGGTTACCTTGTATGCTGAGATGACACGGTCCTGTGGGCAGAGAGCAAAAATGCGTTTCACAGTATGTTGTCCCAGATATATGAAATTTATATGAAATTCAAACTGAGTATAAGTAAGGGAAAAACCAAAGTTACAGTTTTTGAGTGATGAACTGTTAGCACTGAATGCAAGCTGAGTCTGAATGGCACAGTTATTGACCAGGTCAGGTGTACAAGTTTTTATATTTGGGAAGCATGTGTGAGAGAGAGAACAAATTAGATGGTGAAATTAGTAGGCGAATGAATTATTTGCAAGTCATGGCTGTTTTAGGAGGATTTCATAGGAATGATGGGCTCAAGAAACTCCTGAATGGCTGTGCATGAAAGTGTAATTGTTCCTACTCTGATGTACGACATTGAAACCTTGGGTACTGCAGAAGAGACATAGGAGTCGTTTGTGTGCTGAAGAGATGCATTACTTATGGGGAGTTTGTGGCAAGACAGGCTCTGATCATGTGAGGAATGAAGATGTGTTGCAGATGCGTAATGTGAGGTTAAATGTTGTTAATAAGGTGGAGACTAATATTCTTACATGGTTTGGCCATGTTGAAAGAATGAGTGATGAGATGCCATGGTTCGTATGTTTCTTGAAAACCTTGAAAAGTCCATTTTCAAGTCCTTGAAAGTACTTGAAAAAGTTTCAGACTTCATGAATAGTACTTAAAAATTTGTTTTGTTTTGTGTTTTAAGTAACGATATGAAAGAGCATGCGTAAAATAATTGTGATAAGAAGTTGTATAAGAGATTTCTGTATAGTTACTATAAAAACACCAAGCTGATGAAACAGTGCAGAACTTGAGTTCAACTCAGAAGGGAGCATGTCTACAGCTGGTACCTTGGCTATGAGATCACTACAGTGTGAAACGTCAGCCATGGGAGTAAAATAAGTGGAATGATGTATTCACAAATCATGACAGGCTTCTGTTGACTGGGGTTAGGGACACATTCTTGCCGGAGGGTGAATACAAAAATAATATACCCTTTAATAATCTAAAGCAACTTTTATGGAAATTTTACTAGGAAATTTTTTCATTAATAGCAAATTTTCGGAGAAAACTCTTCTCCTTCTTCAGGCTGTCTTGTTGTTGTCACTTTTTACTTGTCACTATCACGGTTACGGTTAACCTTGACGGTTTAGGTTATTTTTCAACAAATCCTGCCAGATGTTGGCTTCTGTTGACTGGGGTTAGTTTTCTCCGAAAATTTGCTATTAATGAAAAAAGAGTTTTCTCCGAAAATTTGCTATTAATGAAAAAAGAGTTTTCTCCGAAAATTTGCCATTAATGAAAAAGAGTTTTCTCCGAAAATTTGCTATTAACGAAAAAAATTTCCTAGTAAATCCCATAAAAGTTGCTTTAGATTATTAATTCAATTAAACTAGGAAGCCATTTCTCAACATGAGCTTTATTCAAAGTAATATACCCTTTTAAAATATTCCACAAAATAAATTGATTTTGAAAAACACCAAAACAGAAGGACAATTCAAAGTTAATAAAATAAACCAGCAGGGAGGCAGGGGGTAACAGGCAGGTCAATGAAGCTGTGCCTGTTCCAGCTAAGTGTAATTGTGTGAACTTGCTAAAATACCTACCTACTGACCACTGGACAGTGCACACATATGATAATTTGAGTTCAAAAAGTCTGTGAAGAGTGCTTCAATTTAATTTGCTTGGAAGTGTACAAACCTTGGATGCTTACTAAGAGAATTTTCGGAGTCCAATGTGCAGGAAAGAAAGGTAGAAGAAGGCCAAGGAAATCATTAGAAGACCAGATTCAGGAATGTCTGTTTGAGAAAAAGATTAAGTACAAAGTACAAGAGGTCTTTTTGTGACGTGTTGGATGTCAGTGAAGCTCGAGTTGTGTACTGGGATCATTGTGAATGGAGAAGTTTGGTATATCAGCAGTAAGTAAAATCTAGTTTCATCAGCTAAATGTTTACCTGGCAGATTTTCTTTCTTTGAGGAGCTAACCTCTGAATCTCAAGAGAACAGTTTAATGATTTGTATGTATGCAGGACATTTCCTAATTAGAGCTTTACTTTATTCTAATTTGCTTGGGACTAAATCAAATAGTCCAGGACTAAATGGGCAAAATATAATTTTTGACCCCAGTATTAGTATACAGGGGTCGGGCTGGCTGTTTTTAAAGTTTTCGCCAAAGTGTTAAAACAGTACAAAAAGGTAATCGCCAAAGCTCTTTTCCATCGCCAAAGCTCTTTTTCCATTGTCCAAACGATTTTTTCCCCCGAAAATTGCAAAGATGGCAATCGGCTGCGCTACCCTTGGTATATTATGGTAGCATTAATTAACCTTTCCCACATACTTTGAGACATAAAAAATGCCATATAAAAAAAATTAAAAGAAGATATTGGCTTAGTTGGAAAATGCGGAGTATCAACTTTACGTATTCGTGTTCTGAAGCCATGAAAAATTCTGTCATACTTGTTTGGAACTTTTTGTTGTTATGATTTTGTGTTCAAATTGAATTTGCAATGAACATTTTATGGTTCGCAACAATTGGCAAGCCTCTTGTAATATTTCACAACACGACCAGAACCCCTTTCAGCCACATCTTCTTGTGCTTTATCTTCATTACTATTTCCATTCATTTTAATTTTTCTAACAAAAATCAGTAATCTCTAGCTCATGAACTTTCACAGCTTACACCCACTAAATGCTGTTAATAGCTATGTAATCTAGAGCTAAGCTATCAGGTGACTTAAAAAAATGCACTTGACCTTCATACTCAGTTATTAACGTGTCCTTTACAATGCTGTATAGTGTGGAGGAAATACTCTTCTCATAATACGTGGAAAATACGTCTTGATAATTTCACAGCAATCAGACATCTCTGAATTGACTGTAATTTACTGTTTCACACATAATATCAATCACATCAGAAAACTTGAAAATTTCATCTCCTCGGATAGCATGCTCGAACGGTAATCAGGAGATGCAGGTTTGATTCCCACACCGGGGCGATGAAATTTTCAAGTTTTCTGATGTGATTGATATCACATGTGAAACAGTAAATTACAGTCAATTCAGAGATGTTTGATTGCTGTGAAATTATCATGACGTATTTTTCACATATTACAAGAAGAATATTTCTTCCACACTATATAAACCTGAATTACTGGAGATTTACTTAACAACGCTAGATAGCAGCATGATTTGTTTTGATTAAGAACGCATTCGGATAATAATCAGATGCTCTTAACACTCAGGTACTTGGAACTTTGTCATCCTGGGCAGTGTAACAAATAGCATGCTCGAACAGTAATTGGGAAATGCGGGTTCGATTCTGGTTCCGGGGCGATGAAATTTTCAAGTTTTCTGATGTTATTGATATTACGTGTGAAACAGTAAATTACAGTCAATTCAGAGATGTCTGATTGCTGTGAAATAATCTCCACAATGCTGTTTGGATACTAAAACCTAACTTTCAAAAAAAGTTCCTTAAGGTGGATTTTGTCACATTGGTTTGTGCGAAGCGTATAATAAAAGCAACCCTACATCAGACCTGTCAACTGTTATGATTTTAAATACAGAAAAACTTCTTAAATATCCTTAGCGATAACCCAAGTATGTGAGCTTCACCTATATGATATTCTAAGTTTCCAATAACATGCTGAAATGTCATTTTTGATGAAAAACACGAGTCCTTTATAAAAAAGTTCTCTGTTTGTGATAAAACTTTCTGCATGTTGTCTCTAGGTCTCTGTATATGACATAAAGAGAAAACTCATTGATAACTTTAAAATCTCAATATATAAAAACCTTACTCTAAAATCCTTAAAAATAATGTAGTTCCTACAAAAATGAAATATGATACAGCAAAAACTAATTAGGCAAACATACAACCAAATTGATACAAATTTAGACAAATTGAAAAAAAAAAATTAGACGAATTGGAACGAATTTAAACGAATTGGGAAAAATAAAAAATAATACATCAAAAACGAATTGGGAGAACATACTTTCCACCATAGCGTTATTTGTTGAGCTATTACGTTGTTCCAACCACGTCTTCGATATGATGGGATTCCCTCAAGGTATACACCACACTGAAATTCTATTCTCAACCTATTATGTCACCAAACTTCACAAAAAAGAATATGAAATAACACACACAAGCATCAACTTAAAACACTAAAATTCTTGAGTATGAAAATGTTCGAACTGTTGTTGTGTACAACGTAAAAACACAGCTGAAACATTACAACACTGCCTTAGAACGAAGTGGAGAAAGACACTAAATAACACATAAAACCTCCCGAAATGCCAAATCACGATGGCCTAAGCATAAGGAATGATGTCCTTCTGATATTCTTTTCCTATGCAATTCGGTAATGTACGCATTGCCATCTTCAGGAACAATGTCTGCTGTGTCCTTTGTGATCACACTTACTCTGTGATCACAAAGTCCAGTTATCAGTCAGTGTGGTGGGATTTCAAAGTTATTGTGTATTTTGAATTACTTCCAAGGAACCAAACCATTAATTCAGATGTGTACTGTCATCAGCTGGATAAAAAAAAAGAGAGATGGCACTTGTAGTATCACCTCCTCCATCAGTCCATTTGTTCCTGGACACCATATCTGCAATTATTTGTCCAATTTGAAAATCTCTTGTTGTATTAAAAGCTTGAAATAAGAAGGATGTTCCTTGCTTTCTGTTTTTTTTTTTTTTTTATGATGCACAACTTTGCCACTAGATGGCTTAATGTTATTGAATGCAGATGTAATCAAATTGAAAAGAATATTTTATTCCATGTAATTGCTTCTAAATATATTAAATAAAACAATTCTTTCACCCATTCAATGCCATTAATAACAAAGACTATTTTGGGTATTTTTTTTCGAGTGATGCATAGTTTCCCGCTAGGTGGGCTTGAAGTTAAATTGTGATTTCCCTGATATCGCTGCTTTTAAAAGTCTGATTTGAAAATTTCTTTTTACATCAGATAAAAATCGTGGAGGGAAACTTTCTGCATATAATTTCTAATTTTTGTTAAAGAACCATTTTGCCACTATGTGACATAAGAGTTTACTTCTGGTTCCAATGTATGTGCAGCAATATCTGCACTTCTGAAACCTCATTTTTAAATTTTTTTTTGTTTTCAGATATTGTTCATCATGGAAAACGTTTCGAGAATACCTTCTGCTTAAAACAGTACATAGTGTTTCCGCCACCAGCTATAGATATGTACCTTATTTTGGACCATATCTCTACTTCTAAGAGTTTTATTTAAAACGTCTTTTATTGTCAAAAAGTGTTTCTGGTGCGAACTGTTTTGCATATAATTTCAAAATTTTCTTAACTCACAAGTGAGCCACTGTAGGGAGTAAGTTCACATTTCTATAATTTTCAGCAATACCAGTGTGTCTAAAAACCTAGTTGAATAAAGTCTTTTTGGTCAGATACTTCTTAATACGAAAGCATTTTGTATATATTTCTTGCTCAAAATTGTGCACAATTTCTCCGTTAGGGTGGCAAGTGTTAAATTTGTTTTTCTCCATATCTCTGCTTCCAAATGTCTAATTAAAAAAAAATATTTCATGCTGTTTGCCATTTACCTATGGAACACTTTGCTTGTACATGGGCAGTTTTTTGTAGTTCATAGTTCTGTTGCTAAGTGGTGTTTCTGTGTTTGTTGCTGTATATCCATTTTTGAGAACTTTATTAAAAATTATTGTATTATATTAGTTACAATAAAGATGGAGAGCATTATCTTCTTTAAATAATGTACAGCTTTCCTTTTAGGGGCGTAAATGTTTAAACCTTTTTCTTGATGTCTGCTTCCAGGAGACATATTTCAAAAATTCTTTTCCCTTAGTGCAGCATTTGCTATAAAGAATACTTTTCACATATTATTACCTTTTTCGTTGTGCAAAATTATTCTGTTAAGGGGAGTAGATTTATATCATGTTTTTCTTTACATTTCTTTTTCCAACTGTTCGATTTGAAAATCCTTTTGTCTCTGATGTCTTCCTTCTGCCATGAAAAACTTTTTGTGCACAATTTGTCAATTTTTGTAACATACTTTTTATTCTCTAATAGGAATAAGTAAATGTTGCTGTTTCTGAATATTTTATCAACTGCTGAAATCCGCTTATTTTTCCTAATCAGTTCCTTTTGCTATGAATCACTTTGAAAACTTTTATTCGCATCAGGAAGGAATAAGATGTCCTCATTACAACCAAAAATTTGGTGTCATTTTTCTTGTTTTCTTTATATTTTTCAACTGCTGAAAATATATAAACTACTGTTATGAAAATTGCAACACCAAGAAAGAATCACGCTATTCAAATGAAATTTATATCACATATTTCTCATGTTACAGGAGATAATTGATACATTTGTAAAGCTATACAAGATTTTTTCGCATCAAAACTCAGTATCGCGTGAAGCCACCTCAAGCAAAAATAGCAGTCTCTATAGGGCATGGCATGGCATTGAATGGAAGAGGTTTTTGATATCATCTTGGAAAATAGCCTGCCAGGATGCTTCTGTGCAAGATCAGAGTTCATTTATGGTGACTGATGAGGATGCTTCTGTGCAAGACCAGAGTTCATTTATGGTGACTGATGGAGGCACTTGATGAGCCATTCACTTAGCTACTATGTCCCAGACATCTTTGATTGGAAACATATCCAACGAACTTTCCAGCCAGGGAAGAAGCTGTACCTGCTGTGCATGGAAGAGGTCTTGGACATTCCAGGCCACATGTGACCGAGCATTATCCTCCTGGAATATAGTGACAGGACCACTATAAAGGAAAGGTACTACCTTTGCCTCTATATCACTGGCTGTTGAGAATTCCCTCAGTTCGTATCAGGCGAGACTGAAAATTGAACCCAATGGCATCCCAAACATGACTGTTGGTGTTCGGCTGGTAGGATGTTACAAAATGCACTCTGCAAGGGGCCGTTCACCACGTTATCTTAGAACACAAATGGGACCATCATAGCACATCAAGTTGAATCGTGACTCGTCAGAAAACACGACCTGTTGCCAATTTGTGTGCCGACGTCTGTGTTTGAAACCGCATTGTAGGCTAAAGTGTCTGTGCTGCAGGGTCAAAGGAATGCACTACAATAGGCTACCAGCAACCAGTTCCCTGTTAAGCAGACGAAATCAAACTGTGCTGGAGGACAAATCCCAACCTGATACAGAGCTCTACTGCTGCACTAACACTGTGGATGTTGCTTTGCGATCGGTCACTGGCACGCGATAGAGGTGTCTGTCATCCCGTGCAGTGGTGTTGCGATTTTGTGGTACATTTCCCAGATTTCTGTATGTCTGAGTCTCATCTGTTCGCTGATGCCACATTCACACTGTACTGGCATTTCACTCCGTACCAGTGGCAGTTTCACAGTAGGAAAATTCCGCTTCTCTCATCCCAACATGCTTCGCTCAAAGTCTGTCACTTGTTCATAATGAAACCTTCTTTGGCGACGGGGTGTAGTGAGACACTAGAAGCACCCTTTCGACTCAATATCAGCTCTTCACTGAATGCAACATCTCGTTTGAGCCAGCGCTTTATATGCAATACAGGACAGTTTAGATGGCGCTGCTCCAAAACCGCATGCTCGTTTTCACTGACATTTTAATCATTTGCATGTCCCAATCTGTTGTATGTATCCTGTATGCTTCAAGGAAATAACAGCAGTCCTTCATGGTGTTGTGTTGCAAGTTTCACAAACAGTAGTGTATTTACTATTTAAAAAGATCACATAACAAAAGTGTTGAAACCATAGCCAGATACACATTTGTAGAAATGAGGAGGTAAATATTTCCATTCAATAAATGTGGAGATAATTGTTCTTCCATGTACAGACTGTTTAATAAAGCATTGTTATGTATTGATGCTTTATTATACCAGCTGCAGGGTGAGAAAGGAATAATTATCTTTTAATTTTTTTTTAATTTACTTTAGAAATATGCATCTAATACACATTAAACTTTGAAATACAACATCATTCTTAAAATCCATTGAGAAAATGCAGCATTTTTGTTTGTTTCAGGATTTAACAACTGCCGATAAAATCTAAGGGCCAAATGCAGTCACTTTTTTCTATTTAGAGCTACTTGTTCCAGGGAGGTGAGAGAGCCAGTGACATCAAACATACACATCACCAACCCATTCCTCATGCGGGACATTAGCCTTGGCCTTTTTCGGAAAATGCTACGAAGCCTGTGCCTCAGACCACTTGGCCACCAGGGCGATGTTGTAGAGTAGAATGCAGGTATATGTATGGAAAACTATAAAAGCCAGATGATAGATAAGCTGACCCGGTGACTAAGTGCTTATTGCTGACCATTCGTCTTAGATATGCCCAATTCGATCCCGTATGATGCATGTGTCATGTGTTTGCCTTACAGCTGTGATTTACTTCTCTCTCTGGAACCAGTGACCCCAAATTACGGATGGGTGACTATTTATAGCCCTTAGAGTTACTTCTGTTTGTCGTTAACCCCCCCCTCCCCTGAAAGAATGATGATAAACAACTTAATATGTAATGTCCAAAAGTCACACCTTTCTTTCAGTATTTTTACATATTTTGAGCCGCAGAAATCTGCAGTTTCTATATTGATACATTAAAATGTGGTACTTATGGTGACTGCAGCTAATAAGCAAATACAAAGATAAATTATTCGTGTAATTTGCATTGGTATTTTACTCTTAGTGCCATATATAAAAATGCACCTGTAAATATCACTGTGTTAGAATTTGTAACTTTAATTTAAACCAAAAGATAGAAAAGTAGCTAGGTAGTGTAGCTATCTTTTTTTCAGAAAAAGTAGTTGTAGCTGTAGCGAGCTACTTTTTCAGTAACGTAGTTGTAGCAGTAGCTAGCTAGTTTTAAAAAGAACTAGTTTTCCAATCACTGGAAATGGCATATCTCTGCTTTAAATACTTATTCTTTGATAGCTAAATATCTCTTTGTAGATTACACTGGGGAAAAGTTATTGTTCCTGAAACAAAAAAGTGAGGTAGAAAAATTTCTTTAAGAAATTGATTATGATGGATTAAGTGGCCTTTAACAATTCAAAAAGAAGCGTTAGCCTTTGGCATCCTTTCTGAGAAAAAAAAAAAAAGAATTTCTCCAAATGCATTGTTGAGTTCCACAAAACAGAAACATAAATTCTTGCAGTCAAACTGTTATCTACATACATTAATTATATCTACATACATTAATTTTCCTAACATATTAATTTTTATTAATTTTAAAAGGGAGCTGCTATGTTCAATTGAATTTATTTGGTTTACCAGTTTTTTTTAGTGAATGTGTTATATACATGGTTTTATGTTCAATAAACAAAATTGTGTATCAATAAACAAAATTGCATACTTTCACTATAATGTTTATTGATATGTTCAATTCAAAATTCTTAAATGTTCCGAATAACATATAAGCTCCTGGCCCACAGTCAATACCATCCCCCACTAACAAACATGTCATAGATCTGACGGAAGAAGGAGTAGATGGAAACCTGATTAATCTCCTCAATTAGGGATATAATTACAACCTTTCCTCTGCAACACTTGATAAAAACGTATGCTGATTGATTTAGAAAGCATCTGTAGTAAGGTAGAAAGAGAAGATGAAAATACAGCAGCCATTTTAAGGAAAGAATTCTCATACTGAGTCTCAAAATTTGTAAAAAGCCAGTAAAAGTTGCTTACAATTTTAATAGAAATGCAATTACTGACCTTAAAAAATTCAAAGCCAATGATAAAGTTGTAGCACTGAAAGCAGATAAAAGCAAAGTTTTGGTATTGGTAGAAAAAGAGAAGTATTACAATAAAATGGAAGCGGAATTGAGCAAGCCTTATTATGAAGAACTCAATGGTAACCCTATAGATCAAACTGTCAAAAATCTTAAGAAATTAATCTGCTCTTTAAGAAATAAAAAACAGCTAAATGAGCTCTTCAAAAACTTCTCCAAAATCCAGTCAAGAGTTCCACAGATCTATGGTATAATAAAAGTTCACAAAGAAGGCCATCCAATAAGACCTATAATAGACACTAGAAATTCGCCACTCTCCAACATTAATTATTATTTACTTGGTCACCTCAGAGATATTTTCCCTTCTCCTCCCTACCTACTAAAAAATTCCATGCAGCTAAAAGGAAAACTGGACAACTTGCCAGAATTAATTCATCCAGTAATGGCAAGCCTGGATATATAGTATCTATGTATACCAACATTAACCTGGACCTCCTCCTGGAATTCATTGCGGATGACCTCGCGGGAAAAAATAGTATTCTATAATCACAATAGAGAAATACTACTTGCATATATGAACTGCTCCTATTTTCCTTCAAGAATAATTTCTTCCAGTTTGGAAAGAAATATTACAGGCAAACTTCAGGACTTGCAATGGGTTCTCCACTAGCACCTCTGCTAGCAAATTATTATATAAGTAAACTAGAGGCAAAAGTCCTTATACAACCCTCCTTATTTGCTCTCTATGTAAGATACATGGATGATTTTCTAATTATAGTAGATACTGTGGACCAATCTCTACCCTCTCAGATTCTGGCAGAATTTAACTTACTAGAAAATACCTTGCAGTACACCCTGGAACAGGAAATAGACCATAGCATCAATTTCCTAGATTTAACCTTGACCTCAAGAGAGGGGAAAATATTCACTCAGCTTTTTAGAAAACCCACCAACACAGGGAAGATGTTAGACTTCTGCTCATTCCACCCTGGTTATATTAAATCGAATACGGCGAGACAATTTTTGGAAAAAATTGAAATCCTGGTCTCTTCAGCTACTCAAAAAGAACTTCACAAAGAAGAATTTAAGGAAATATTGGCAGAATACAATTACCCCTCCCCATATGTTGAGAAAATATTTAGACAAGTGCCAAAAAAGGAGCAGAAAAAAACCACCTTCAAATTCACCAGCAAAATTACGTACCACAAAGGACTTTTCGAGAAACTGAAAAGGATCAGAGCAAAATATAATATCAGGCTAGCTCCAGATCTTAATAACAAAATAAAGAAATTCCTGCCAGCTTTAAAGCAGAAAGAATTGGACATCCAATTGCAAGAAGTAATTTATTGCATCGACTGTAACTGCGGATTCAGCTATATAGGAGAAACAGGGAGGAGTATTAAGGTCCGAATGAAAGAACACCAAGCAGCTATTAGGAACATTAGCAACAAAACAGGGCTAGATAGACATATATAAGCAAGTGGACACTCCATAAATTGGGACTCAGTAAAAATAATCGCCCACCAGTCAAACTTAGTAAAGAGGAAACTAGAAGGGATCGAAATAGCAAGAAGAAGAAGTACCACAATTAACAATAATTGTGGTTGGAATCTTCCAACTGAGTGGCAGCAACTACTCCAGTGACTTAGTCCTGATGACGAACTAGGCTTTAGTTCGAAAATTTGACAACCAACTTTCATGAAAAATAACCTCTATAAGACCCGTAAAAAAGTTATTCCACAATATAATTTTATGTAATTTAGAACATTTTGTTACTAAAGTTACTGCGAATTCCTCTAAAAGCTATTTCAGTGATAGTGGACAGCATTCTGGGTAACCTGTTTTAGTTTTAAATTTGTGTATATTTATTTTATGTTCTTTGTGATAAATAGTTTTATGCATGTACAAAGCATGTATCATACTGAATAATACATACAATATGATTTATACAAGCTAGGGACATGGCTCAGAAAACTTGAAAATGACATCGTCCTGGAACGGGAAACGAACCTGCATCTCCCAATTTACATTCAAGTATGTTACAGGGCTACCAGTCCGCTCCAAAACATTGTTCTTGCGACATGCTGCTAAAAAAAATCACGATTTTGACGAAATCTGCGCCAATTTTACACCAAAAGTTAAAATTTACCGATCATCAATATTTAAGCGTAATCTTATCATTCGAAATCGATTCAGTGGTTAATTCGTACGTGGCATTCTTCTGTGGATTCGCGGAGCCCGTCATTATTTGGGTCATTCTCAAGATCGATGCAAAACTGAAGAGAATTTTTTGGGGTATTAGTGTGTGTGTGTGTGTGGGGGGGGGGGTCGTATTCTGTCTGAGAACATCGTTTTGTTTTTTTAAATGTTCCGAAACGGAAGTTAGAGCAGATTTTTCCAGTAATAATTTTTTTTCTTGCGATGTTGCTTCTGGCCAGTATTGTTGTTAAATATAATTTTATTGCATAATTTCAGCTTGAAATTGTAGGCAACAATTTTCAAAAACGGAAGTTAGGCTGCATGAAAATTTCCCTGTGATGTTCGAGCATGAGATTCTTACGCTGACTCGAGGAATTCCATCTTTTTTGTTATCATTTGGGCCATTCATGAGATCGATGCACAAGTAAACTGATATTTTGAGAGGATTGGAATGTGTGTGTGTGTGTGTGGGGGGGGGGGTATCCGTCGGAGGACGGAATTTCATCCTTCGAAACCTTTGAAAACGCAAAGTAGATGGAGGTAAGATTTCTCTTGTAATCGTATTTTTTCTCATAATGTTTCCTTTACTCAGTATTGTTGGATATCATTTTATTCCATGAATATTTGTATTTCAGCTTGAAAATGTTGGATAAATTTCTGAAAACGGAAGTTGGACGGACGAGCAAAGATGTCTCCCGGAATTGTGTATTTGAAGATTTCTCCCACTCCTGTGTAGTTGTTAAATGTCATCACCCTAATAAATGTATGTGCATTTTAACTTGATAAGGGTGGGAGAAATTTCCAAAAACCTAAGTGACGAATTTTGGAAATTTGTAAGAATTAATGCATGAAGTTAAAAAAATATATATATTCATTCTCTGAAAATTACACCATTTATCTAAAATAGTGAAAGCTCTGATATCAGAATTAATAGCTCTCAGGTTGAAAGTTCTTTCAGCATGATGGATACAATTATTGTCATCTGAGTGAATTAAAAAATAAAATGGTAAAAAGAAAGAAAAGTAACAAAGAAATGGTGAAGTAAAACTATCTGCAGAAAAAAAAAGTAAATAATAGATGCTGTGCTGTGGCAGAGCCAACAAAAGATAAATATGGCTGTGGAACTTGCTGAGAAGAAAGTAGGGCTTGCTTGCAAGAGGAAATTGGAGCTAATGCTCTAGCAAAAACAAGAACAAAACCAGGAAGAAACTGTTTGAAGCTATGTCTTTTAAAACCACCCTATTTTGTTTGGAATTCAGTAATTTTATGATTGTGAATATAGTGGTGTGATGTTGTTAAATATTTACATAAATAAATTACAGTGAATGATTCAGTTTTGTTCGGGCTGCGTAATATTCACTTTCTCACTGCATGGTCTGGTTTTTCACCAAATTAAAAAATACAGTTTTTTTTTGTTTTTTTTTTATTCATCAGCCTCATGTATGTTAATTAAAATCACTCACAAGTGCTATGGATAAATAAAAGGATTGGTTATATCGCATAACTTGTAATCAATTATCAGTAACACCAATCTTTTGGTTCTTATTTAAAGTCTGAATTTCACCCCTTACTTTCAGGGAGCAGAATTTTCAGGTTTTCTTTTTGTCATTTTGACCTACTTTGGGGAACATCTTCACCCTTGCACTTTTCTTTTTCCAGACTGAAGGTGTGTGGAACCACTTACTAACTCACAATCGTCTGCTTTAATGTCCATACATGTGGAACCCCAGGCATGCAAAGAGCAGTGGCCTCTTTCAAACAACAACAACGAAAAATCACAAACTGATTCTACTACTACTGAAGAAGGGGGGGGTAATCCCGCGCCAAAACATCACTGCGTTGAGCGATGGAAGCAGCTTTTATCTAACCAACTTTACTAAATCCGACTGTTATTTTATAGTTCTGGTTCCAGTTGTAATTGTTCACAGCAATAACAAAAGTTTGATGTTGATAATTACTGGATGAAAAACCTTGTATGAAGAGTATCATGGTGCAATTGCTGAAAGGTGATTTCACAATTTGATTATTAAATGTTACATTATTTTTCCTTTCATATCGAAGGTATGCTTCCCTTCGGAAAACCTTAGGAGTTTGTGATGCATACACAAACCACGTAGCATGGCTTGCTGGTTGGTTGGTTTCAGAAATAATGTATTTTTCATCTAAATGCCATTAATCTCGAAAAATGTGCTGCCAAAAACCAACCAACAACAAGCAGTAATTACATGTTATTTATTCTTTCTAAGTCCATATTCGTAAGCGTTCAGTAACAATAGCTCAACAGTTCTTGGACGCAGCAGCATCCTATTCGTGTTACAGTGAAACAAATGCATTCAGAAGAAAATCCCTGATATTAATGTGTTATACTTAAGATATTGCAGGTCATGTAGTTTTCAATAAACTGCTTGCTGGTAGTATAATTTGTTTTCCCATTTATCTCACTGTAGGAATGACAGAAATGCTGTTAAACAGTTGTAAGAGAAACAGGAAAATGTCAGCAAACCTGAAATATGACATTTTTTCATAGTTTATAAAATAATGGTAATTCAGTATATAACATAACTTAAAGCACAGCATGGACTTAAAACAATTAAAAATGCTATCATTAGTTGTTCCAAGACCTGAGATCTGCTCCAAATTGCAAATTTTCCTGCTCCAAGAATTGCTCCAAAACATGGTAAGGGCAGTAACACCCCTGATGTTACCATTACACATTAACAGTAATATACTCGAACGTAAATCTGCAGATGCGGATTCATTTCCCATTTCAGAACGATGTAATTTTTAAGTTTTGTGAGGCATGTTACCTGCTTGATTAATTTGGCATCCATCTGCCCATAACATCTATTTAACTATGTTTTATATATTTTTGTATTATATGTTTAAAACCCTATTTTTTTTTCTTGTTGATTTTTCAAATGAAAGTCTTTTTTTTTTCTGTACTTGTAACATTTATTTTGGCTAGTAAGTTTTTCATTGCTTCATTAAGTGGTTTCAGAACCAGATGCTCATTAATATTTTAGCATTGTATTTTAGGCACTTAGTGTTTGAAACAGGGCTTAAAAGATATCTGGAAAATTACATATCCAGCTGGGCGTGTGCTAAAAAGGTTTACCAGCCCTGGTAGTACAAGTAGGATGCCTAGGAAAATTTATGTTTTGCAGCACCAAATAAGAAGCTAATTTTTTTTTTTTTAGTTGAAAAAATATGATAAACTTTTTATCTGTGCTTTGTTCTAATTTAAGTGTTTGTATTAAAAGTATTCAATTGTGCAATTTTCAAAAATCAGATATCCATTAATTTCTTAATATAGCTTGATCTGCAGAAGTTGCAGTAATGAGAAGCAGCTCTTCGAGATAAATTAAATGCCTGTGTCAGTATGTTCTCTCTTCTCCAGATTAGCTGGGGCACTTTGGTGGAGATACCAACTTCTGGAAGCAGTAACTCCAATATTACTATTTTCAGTAACCAGTACTCGGTCTCATATCTAGTATGACAAATTTCAGTGTGTGACACAATGTACAATCAAAGTGAAAGGAATTTTCTTTCTTCTGCAAATTATTCTGTGCAAATTTGGGCCAAATTTTCAGAATTTTTTTAATACATTTAGCACAGGAAGACCAACCAAGTTAGTTTTCTTGAGCTAGATGTACTTACCAAATCTTTTCTGAAAATTTGGTCCACATTTGCACAGAATAATCTGCAGAAGAAAGATAATTCCTTTTTCTTTTATTGAAGATTAATTGAACTCTGCATCGAAAATGGATTGTGGGTATCTAATATGTTTTTGAACCACGAGTATATCCACACATACACTTGGGAAAACTGTACTATCTGATTAAAGAGTGTAATAAATTTTGTTGTTTATGATCAGAATCTGAAACACTTAGTTGTTGATTCCTATGTGATGAGGGGTGCAGATGTTGGCTCTGATCATCACCTGTTAGTGTCTCCAGTGAAACTGAATGTTGGTTGGTGAAGAAGGTATAGGAAGATGTCTGTGATGAAAAGAATAAAGGTTGAAAGTCTGTCTGAGGCACATCAGCGTTACTCTTGATTTACTTAGTGAACGTCTGAATGAGTTGAAAGTGTGTGATAGGGATGTAGAAAAAAGTGGACATGTTTTAAGAACTGTGTTATCACTGCCACTGTTAAAAGGTCTGTGGTACTGCAGCAGTGGGTTACTTTAAATGTGATGCTTGGTGGAACAATGATGATAAAGCAGCAGCAAAAAGAAAGAAGGAAGCTTACTTGAGGTTGTTGAAAGGTAGAGTTTCTGAGGATGAACATTGCTATAAGAAGCACGAGACAGCAAAGCTGGTTCACCAGAGTGAGGCAAAAGATAGGAAGAAAGGCACGATTTGGCTTTCTGGAAAGATAGAAAAACATTCTGAGAGTACATAAGACATAGGGAAAAGAGGGCAAATAAAATTCTGAGTTGTGTAAAGAATAGGGTCGGAGAAATGATATGGAAGCCCAGTGAGCTAAGTGAAAGATGGGGTGAGTACTTCTGTGATTTATTAGATCATGAAAGCAAAGGTGATTCTGAAGCAGAAGCAGATGCCGTCAAGAGAAGAGGTGTGTAAAGCTCTCAAATCTCTTCAGAATGGTAAGGCTTTGGGAGTAGATGACATATCTGCTGAGATGCTAAATTATGGAACCTGGTGACTCTGTGATTGACTGGTTAACTGACATTTGCCAGTTATGTTGGGAGTTAGGAATGGTCCCTCAGGATTGGAGAGATTTTATCATTATTCCCTTGTACAAGGGAAAAGGTGATCAGACTGAATGCAAAAACTATCATGGTATCAGTTTTCTGAGTGTGCCAGGAAAAGTGTTTGGAAAGGTCATTATTGATAAGGTACAAGATCTTACATCAGAGAAAGTGTGGGATGTACAGAGTGGTTTTATGCCTAGTAAAGGTTGCACTAATCAAATTTTTGCATTATGCAGGATGATCGAAAAGTATCTGTCTGTTAGTTAAAAGGTGTTTGTGGCTTTCATAGATTTAAAGAAAGCTTATGACAAAGTAAATAGGACTCTTCTGTGGAAGGTACTGAATAAATATGGTATTACTGGTAGCCTGCTTAATAGTGTGAAAGTCGTGTACTCTGGCAATAGAGCATGTGTTTATCGAAATGGTTTTCTATTGGTGCTGGAGTCGGACAAGGTTGTGAAATGTCACCCTGGCTGTTTAATATATTTATGGATGTATATGTATGTGTGATGCCAAAGTGTACAATACTGGCTTATGTCTTGGTAATATCCTGTGTGTAGATTGCTATATGCTGATGGCACATTTCTGTTGGCAGAGTGCAAAAGTGAGTTGCACAGTATGTTGTCCCGGATGTGTGAAAATTGTATGAAATTCAAACTGAGTGTAAATAAGGGAAAAACCAAAGTTATGGTTTTTGAGCAAGGAATTGTTAGTACTGAATGCAGGATTAGTCTTAAAGGCACAGTGATTGACCAGGTGAATGAGTTTGTATATTTAGGAAGTATGTTTGACAAAGAGAACAAATTAGATGGCAAAATTAGTAGGCAAATAAATTCTTCTTTGAAAGTCATAGCTGCCTTAGGAGAATTTCACAGGAATAATGGGTTCTCAAGGAAGTCCCAAATGGTTGTGTATGAAAGTGTAATTGTTCCTACTCTGATGTACAGCAGTGAAACATGGGTACTGCAGAAAAGGCATAGGAGTCGTTTGTGTGCCGGGGAGATGCGTTACTTATGGGGGGTGGTAAGACATGCACTTATCGTGTGAAGAATGAAGATGTGTTCCAGATGTGTAACGTGAGGCATAATGTTGTTAGTAAGGTAGAAACTAATATTCTTAGGTGTTTTTTTTTTTTTTTTAATTGGAGGTTTAACGACCACCGTGAGCAACTCAATGGGCTATAAACAGTCGCCCGTCCCTAATTTGGGGTCACTGGTTCCAGGGAAGGGAAAGAACCAGTGCCGTAAGGCAAACACAACACCCATGCCTCACTGGGATTCAAACCCAGACCCCTTTCGGACGAATGATCAGAGGCCATCGCTTAGACCACTGCGCCACTGGGGCGGCTTAGGTTGTTTGTCTATGTTGAAAGAATGAGTAATGAGGCGCTGACTAAGAGAATTTTTTCAGCCCAAGTGGCAGGAAAGAAAGGTAGAGGAAGGCCAAAGAAATCATGGGAGGACCAGATTCAGGAATGTCTGCTTGAGGAAAAGATTATGAGTGCGAAGTACGAAAGGTCTTGTGTGTGACATGTGATGGATGTTAATGAAGCTCGAGCTATGTGCCGAGATTGTTGTAAATGGAGACAGTTGATACACCAACAGTAGGTAAATTCTAGTTCTATCAGTTAAATGTGTACTTGGAACATGGTCTTTCTTTGAGGAGCTAACCTCTGAATCTCATAAAATAGTTTAATGATATCAGGGTTCTCGCCAGGGTTCCAGAATCAGGGGTGAAAATGTCCCCCAGGCTTTTTTTCTGGGGGTGATTTTAAAAAATCAGGGGTGAATTTTAAACAATCATAAACTTAGAGAAAAATACTACATTTATGCGGCAAAAAAATGAACAAACACAAAAATAATATAAATATTTTATACATATCTTCTAATTTTGTTATTAAATATTTCAGCAGCTTTGTGAAATGGAAATCTTTCTAGTTTTACATTTGCTGCTGATATTTGAATCATATTTTTTAAAGTTTATTCTTTCAGTCTGTTGCGAAATTTATCTTTTATTCGATTTTGTGTTCTAAAAGAACGCTCTACTAATGCAGAACTTATTGGCACAACCAAAGCAATATCATACAACAACACTGTGCTTAGATACACATCTTTATACCTGCAGATGAAAAGTTCTGCCACATCTGCAAATTTAAAACTAGCATAGCTATTTTTAGCAGAATAAATATATATGGATATTCACTCAACAGGCATTTCAAATCTTCAAAATCTTTGAAGTGGTCTAACAACTTCAAAACAAATTTGCATGACACCGATGAGGATCTTTACTTCCCATCCCAAAAGCGTTTGAGCGAATTGGCTCCTTTCACAACAATGAATAATAAAATAAACATAGGGACCTTTACAACGTCAAAAACAAAAAAACACTTTAACACTGTATGAGCCGTTGCTTTTAGCCCAAAAATTATGACAGGATAAATAAAAAAAAAATTATCAGTATCAATACAAGTATGAGCCAAATTTTAGAAACAAGTTCTTCAGATGAGAAAAAACAGACCATTTATACATTGATAAATTAATGAATGGCATTAACTTACCTTTTGCAAATAACGCTGGTTTTGATGACGCCGTGCAAAATGAACAAAACATCAAAATTGTTCTATTTTCGTCGGTTTCAACTTCAAGCCAGTCGTACATTTTGCGCCAGGTACAGCAGGAACAGCCTCACTACATTTCTCAGGCAATATTTCACTTTTTAAAATCGTAGCACTCTATGCCGAACTTGCAGAATCGTCAGTAGAACGCTTCCTCTTTCTAATGAGGAACTTTTCCATTGTGTTATAGTAAGAACAAATATCAGAGCTGCCAACTTTTCAAAATCAAAAACCGTGACATCAACGCGCGTTCAGCGGCGCATATTTACACTTTATAAATAATAAAATTATATATTATAGGTTTCTGTAGTTTTTTATTACAGTTAATAATTTAATACAAATAAAGAAATATTAAAAAAAATGTAGTATTTAAGTATAAAATAAGATTAACAAAAACCTTGTTAATGAGTTTCATTTTTAGAGAGTGAGACACTATTTTTTTCAGTCACTAATTTTTCTCCCCACCATAACAGGAGTCTTATCACATAAAGCAAGACAGTTCATCCACGGAATACCATGATACTGAAATTCTTCAGACACAAGTTTGGCAATATTTTCACCTGTTGAACTGGTTTCTAGGCATCTAGGCATGGCAAAGAGAGCAGCATGCATCTCAGTCGCTTGCAATGATTATCAAAGTATGTTACCACAACAATCCCCCCCCCAAAAAAAAAAAAGCCAAAATTTTCCCAAATCAAGAAGATTGCTTGCAAAAATCAAGATTTACTATAAAATCAAGAACATTTGAGACAGTACCAGAACTGTTAATTTATGATTATCTATTATTAGGGGAGAGTGGTAATTTATGGGATGTGCTAGCAGTATGTTTGATGATACTTGTATTCAATTATTTTTCTGTATCAGTCACTCACAAAGTTCAGAAATTGTGATTATTTTCAAGGTTTTGAATTTTTTTTTAATTGAATGATGCAATTTTAGAAATTACTTGATTTCATTTAAGCAATGACAAGACAGTGACTTTTTTTTTAATGCCCTTGGATGACAATTTTATCCATCACGAATGCATGATAGCGCTATTTTAGATAAAGGATGAATAGTGTAATTTTGAGAATATGAATACTTTTGAACACCATGCATCAATTCTTACAAATTTTCAGCTTCTTCACTTTCTTTTTCAGGAAAAATAATTACGATTACGGGAAAAATCTTTATTTCTCCCCGACCCTCTCTTTGTCAAGCTGAAATGCAAACCTTATTTTGGGGGTGGGGGAATATTTAAGAATACAGGATACATGTTCAGAACATCGTTGGGGGGGGGTACAATTACGGGAGAAATCTTTGCTGCGTCCAATTTTCGTTTTCGGACAGTTTCTCTCCATTTTCAAGTTGAAATACAAATATTTATAAAATAAAATGATATTTAACAACAATACTAGGCAGAGGAAACATCGCGTGAAAAATAAAATTACAATTATGAGAGAAATCTTCACTGCGTCTAACTTCCGTTTTTGAAAGTTTCCAGCGAAAAATATTCTCTTCCGCTACCAATTGCCCAGAAATTTCTGTTCAGTTATGCATCGATCTCGAGGAAAACTCCAATTATGGCGGAAAAGGAGAAATTTCTCGAAGCTGTTGCACACTCATGCCTGAAGATTACAGGGAAATTTTTGCGCCGTCGAATTTCCGTTTTCGGAAATTTTCCTTCCATTTTCCAACTGAAATACAAATGTTTTTGGAATAAAGTGATGTATAACAACAATACTGGACAGAGGCAACATCGCAGGAAAAAGAAATTACGATTATGGAAATCTTTATTTCGTTTACTTCCGTTTTTGAAAGACGAAATACCGTCCTGATGCGTATTTTTACGCGTTGGTAAAATTTCGATGCGTAAACACACTTTTTGATGCGTACTAGACGCGTAATTACGCATTTTGGCGAACTCTGCATGGTGCAGAATTAAAAAATTTTTCGAACTTTGGCGCAATTAGCGCAACTATTGCAACACTGAGGGAGAGCAAGTTTGGAAGGATTGGCGGGAGGGGATGTGTGCGATCGCTCTCAGCTAGAAACATGAGATAACATAAGGTTCAATCGCTATGAGATCACAATAAAACAAAAGCAGGAGTTTACACTAAGCGACAATAACAACAATACCAATTTCCATCAGTAAAAAAACAAATTCATGAGCCATTTTAGTGAAAATCCGGAAGAAACTATCTTTCGACGGTAAAACTACCCAAAACTCCGTAAAACTTTTGGGAAATCCGGAATACTTGGCAGGTATGCGGACGTCATTGCACCGATATCGGCTATTCCGACATATGTAATATCGCCTTGCGGTTCTTCACCCGATATTGGCTTTGCCAATGCATCCAATATCCTCTGGCCATTCTTCACCCCATATCCGTCCGATATTGGCTTTGCCGATGTATCCAATATCTGAATTTCAAAGGGGCTTACTTAGAAATGGGACCAATTAATAGTTTTCGCATTTGTGTGAAAAAAACTATAAATATATTCGCAAAATGCGATCACAGTTTAAACTGTGATTTTAACAAAAAAGGACACAAAATTCAGAACTGTTACGAAATACATTGAAATCCACAATTCTTCCAACATGTCTGTAATTCGGTAATCATATGGCCGAAACCGTAATGGTTGGCACCCTTAGCAGTGCATGGGCTTTCGTCTCATTGTACTCTACGCGGATTATGATTATGATCATATGTAGACGATTTTAGGAAGGGAGTGTCTGACCCCAGGTCTTAAACAACGCTTAGAAATAGGAAGCTAGGAGATTTGGGCTAGAGTGCCCGATAGAAAAGTGACACGAAAGCGAAGTAGAAAGGGGGAGAAAGACGCCCTTATTTATTACCGGGGGTCCAGCACTCGGGCTCTACGCGGATTTTGATTGATTGATTGTAGAGGATTTTAGGAAGGGAGTGTCTGACCCCAGGTCTTAAACAACCCTTAGAAATAGGAAGCTAGGAGATTCGGGCTAGAGTGGCCGATAGGAAAGTGACACGGAAGCGAAGTAGAAAGGGGGAGGAAGACGCCCTTATTTAATTACCGGGGGACCAGTACCCGGGGTCCGACGTCTTAACATGCCCATCCGATGCATGGCGGGTATTTAGTGGATCGAGCGTTCGTACCTGCGTGGAATCGAACCTGAGGTCTTTTCCGTGGCAGTCACGAACGTTGCCCACTAGGCCACCCGCGGCCCGCTCTACGCAGATTATCCCATAATCCGTTTATATATGACCGGAAGGGAAATACTGGAGCCATCGTTATACTTGATGTCACAGTAGGGGTCCGACGTTCAGCCGGATGCCTCTGGCTGAACGTCGGAACCCTACTGTGATGTCACTAAAGCTGCATTGAGGCTCGATCAAGTATAACGATGGCTCCGGACTGAACAATAGGATTGTACCGTGAAGTCCTGAAATCGGCACACGTGATCTGAAACGTCATCGCCTTCGTAGGTTTTCCATGCTAAAAGCTCACGATTGAAATCTTTCTGTGCGCGCGCCCATTTCGTACTTCACTTTATTTTTCTTGCGCGAATTCAAACTTCTTCGCACGAAACACGTGTTTGCGCACGCTATCGGGAACCCTGGATATGTACTGTATATGTATGTATGTATAGTTCAGAGGAACAAAAAATACCCTACAGTACTAAAAATGAGGAGTTTATCAGAATAAGGAATGTGACAATCATTAATCTTAAAAAAATATTAATCTTCCACAAAATGCTAAGGTAAGAAAATAGAATATGGTTAAAAAGAAAGAAAAAATATCAAAAGTGTCATAAAATTTGGTTTCCGTGCTTAAAAACTCAGAAAATGGTAAACCTAATCAATTCAGTGCCATGGTACAGAAACAGAAATGTTAAAAATGTGTGGAAATTTCATTTCCTTCCTCTAAAATTAGTGTGTTGAGAACTTGTAACACTAATCAAGATAAAGAAATGTGAGAATTTTTTTTTTTTTTTTTTGAAAATTGTATGCAAATAGGCCCAGCTGAATATGTTACAGAAATATGTGGGATGTAAAAACACATGGGAATTTTATTTGTGTGTACCAAGATTGAAAGAAAATTATTAATCTCGTAGAGCTTAAGGGATAAAATTTGTGAGATATTAATTCATGAACTCTGCCAATCACAGAGTGAAAATTCTCCAAATGCAAAGACATTGCTCTTCCCACGTTTTAGCAACAGATAGAAACCAAAAAATTGTTGTTCAATCACTGCTGCAAATCCGAATCCCAGATCTCTCGATATCTATCCCAGCACGTTAACCTTACACCACGGTGGCCAACAATCCACGGTGCTATGTGTGTTTTTCTGTCAGCTTCTGACATCATAAATCATTAAGATGGGCTCAGCCACTGAAATGTCTCCATCTGGTGTGCATTAGCGGCACTAGCTATGTATTAATTATAGCAGTTAAATCCAAAGGGCGAGATCCAAAGTGAAAATCTTCCAAATACGTGGCATCCATGGTGTAAGGCTAACGCGCTTGGCTAGATATTGAGAGATCTGGGATTCGGATCCCCAGCGGTGACCGAATAAAAAATTTTCGGTTGCTGTATGTTGCTAAAAAGTGGAAAGCGCGATGTCTTTGTTTATTCACTGATGCCACGTATTTGGAGGATTTTCACTTTGGATTTAACTGCTATAATTAATATATAGCCAGTGCCGTTAATGTCCACCAGCTGAGCCTATCTTACGGATTTATGATGTCAGAAGTTGACAGAAAAACACACATAGCGCCGTTGATTATTGGCCATCGTGGTGCAAGACTAACGCGCTCGGCTAGATATCGAGAGATCTAGGGTTGGATTCCCAGCGGTGACCGAATAAAAATTTTCAGTTGCTATGTGTTGCTAAAACATGGAAAGAGCAATGTCTTTTTTTATTACTCTGCCAATCACTGTGACTGACCACCATTGCTGATACTGAAGTATTATGCAACTTCTAAATTGATGACTTTTTTTTTTAACAGAAAACTAAGGAACCTCAACAAAAAAAGAAAAATGTTATTCTATAAGACAATCATTATTGTTTAGTAATTTCTTCCATCTGCAGAAATACCAAAATACTATTTTTTATAATTTTACCAATGTGTCCATAATGTCGTAACCTGAATCAGAAAGTGCAGTGTTGCACAAAATTTGCAGTGATCTGTATCTCTGTATTCTGGAAGCCTGTTTTAAATGAAGCTGTGTCTTTGTTTCAGTACTGCAGTTAATTCATGCATAGCTTCTTCCTTTCTTCACCTAAGTTATGCCAGAGAGACCTAACCCCATCATACCCTAGCATGGCTTTTCAACAATCAGTCAGTGTCATCTTGTATCACTGGTTTTTTGCACTCTGACTAAATAAGACTCTAGTTGCTAGTTTTGATGCATTTGTCTCATCACTAACTGTAAATAATGTTTGGAAGAAAAAACATTTTTCCAAGAAATGAAGTTTTTTAAATTGCAAAGTAAATTTTCCCAAGGTCTGGTTCTAGAACACAAGATAATCCAAGAAGTGATATTCCTGTAACCTTGACATTTTACACAGTACAACTTCCTTGATTAAAATTCAACTCCCTGACTGTAGTAAAATTGCTAGTATTTCTGAGTAATTCTTTCTATTCAGCCAAGAATTTTCTCTGAAAGAACTTGGTGCTGCTTTGGAATTGTCCCATGCTGAGTAAAGAAAAACTGCAGTTTGAATTCTTCGTATTTTATGGAAGGAAACAATTCCACCTTGTATCTAGGACTTCCAACTCCATGCATGTGCTTATCAAAATGAATCTTGACCTATCTGGTGTATCAGCGAAACGGCTATTTTAATTGAATGGCTCTTTAGCTGTTACAGCTGCACGCTCCTTTGCATTTGAAATTTATTTTGTGTACCATATTATCAGATTAGGATTTATTCGATTTTCAGATCATTTTATAAAAATTTTTATCCAACTACTGTTAAAACTGCTTCATAATTTTAATAGCCAGTTTGCATGAACCAGTGTTAATTGGCTGCAGTTCATTTCTAACAAGAGCTGTTGGACCATTCTGCATACAAATGTAGCCTGTCCTTTTGAGCTTCAGCCATTAAAAGCACAGAATGCTGTGAAATCTCAGAAGACTCACTGAATAAACTTTAAGCACAAACCATCATCTTACCTAATTATTTGACCCTCTTTAAAATATACCCTGATAATTCAGGTAGTCAGCTCATTGAGTCATTTATTTTGAGCTAATTCATGAAGAGCATTAGTAGTCCCTTGCCATATTACTGGTATGAGATACCATTTAAACATCTGTCTGTATTGTATCTGACAAAGCCCAATACAAATAGCTTATGATAATTCAAGTGACGTGATTTTACCTGCTATATGAGTAGAATACACTATAATTCTGATTAGAATAATTACATATCAATCTTCTGAAAATGTCTTGCTATGTTATGAATTTGTTACTCACCAGCGTGTGTTAAGCTGTGCAAACTGATGTTGATAAAAATAATCAATAATTTTAACAGTTTTGTGCCTTACTACTCATAAATATACTCCTATGCTTTTTATATAAACCAAAGATGATTAATATTCTGTGTTTCAAATTGCAGATTGTTTTAAAATTATGCTGATTGTGACAAATATTTTTGTCATTTGTTTCTACACTTGAATCACACTTCAGATTTTTTAACAAACTGTTATAGGAAGTGATAAATTCATTTATTCTGCATTTTATCCTTTTTCATAAACTATTTTTCTTATTATGAATTCTCATTTAATCTTACATAGTGTGATGCATAAAGTATGCAATTAAATTAAAATAAATTTCCTTTCAGGTTTCCTGCAGGATATTGTGGTCTCATTTATGAAGTGTTTTATCCAGATGAAAAGATAGAAAAGGAATTCCAGTGGATCTCCTGTTTGACAATGGCTGCAATTAACTTTGTGAATTCCACCCATAATTTTAGAGAGATTTTTTAATTGTTTTATTCATAAATGTCCTACACCAGAAGATGTCTGCTTCATCAGATGTGGAATCCATCCATATTGTTGATAAGAAGTGCAGTGAATTGACTGTAACTACTAGTTCAGCATCAGACTCAAAATTAGTTGGGAATTTTGTGGCATCCTCAACTTGCACAGGTTCTATAACAAATACTTTAAACTGTACATCTGTAAATAAAATTATTCCAAATGCACCTATTAAAGCATCTAACACTCAAGTTCTCATTTTACAAAAACCTCCAGCATCATCAACGTCTTTGATTGTTCCAGGCAGAAATATTCTTCCTGTTTCATCAAGTATTGATTCTGGCTCAAATGTTACTGTAGTGCAGCCAGTTATAGGACCATCTGGAACAACCAAGTTTGTTACAATCCCAGCCATGGGTGTGTTATCTGGTGCAAATTCTAGCTCCTCAGTTGCATCACCTCTTTCAACTGTCAAAGGAAGTGATATTAAAATTTTGCTTCCACAACCATCATCATCATCATCTGCAACAACAGTTAGGGAAATGGGGAATAGCCCCAATATTGAGCAAGGGACATCAAAACGAAATGTTACTGCAAGTGTTAGCAATCAAGTGATTACAAAAGTTATTATAACCAACAATCCCTCATCAACTGAAGAAATGACTCCTACACCTGGTGTTCCTGTTTCAGTAAGTGTTGCTGTTTCCCACCCATCATCTACAGGACCACAGCAGTCCTTGCTGTTAGCAAGTCCTACAAAAACATTAAATCTAACAAGGAACATTGTAAATGTTAGTGGTTCACAACAAATCATAAGAACTATTCCTGGTACTCCCACTAAACAGGTGACATATTCATTTTTCAGATATTTCAAGTTGCATTTATGACTGATTCATGAGGTGACTCATGTTATTATATTTTAAATATTCATTTTTTTAGATAGCCATCTAAATGCAGATTTCTTTCTTATTGCCAGTTTCTATATTCATGAATATGCAGTCTTAAAACATCAAGGGTTTGTATTCTATCTGCAGAGAGGTATCCTGATAACCTCAGAAATCAGATCAGCATTTTCATTGAAACAAAACAAGAAAAAATAGAACTATGCAAGATATTTTAATAGCACATAGTTCTTATGCTTCAGCTCTGTGTCTTCATTACATATTAAAAAAAAACACATAAAGACATGGTTATAAACTAAAGTTAACTTACATCATAGAGTGACTAAAGGTGAAGTAATTTGTAATAACATATAATTAATAAGAAATTTCTTTTCATCTAATAGGGAAACTGAATTTAAAATAACATAAAATTGCAGCATATAAAATAAAGCAGTTTTTTTATTACATTTGATCTTCTAGTTAAAGAAAATAACTTAGTGCAAAATGTTGAAGTACTTCTGGTATGAGCAGTTTTCTATGTCATAATGACTTACTGCTGATTTTAAGAATATAAATTATCTGTAATATCACCTCACTCGACAGAACGTAGTTGTGAAAATGTTGGTATGAAAATAAGTGTTAGAAATTCTAAATCAGTAGTTGTGCATCGAAATCCAAAAGTTAAAGGATTCAAAGTTGACACTGAAAATAACCAGTCAACAATCAAAACATGTCATTAATAAAATCATCATATGTTTAGTAAGAAAGAAAAATGTATTATTCTGAATGTTTTCCATGTTATTTTCACTTCTTTTGTGGTTTTGTTGATTACTGAAAAGCCATTAGGAAATGGAAAATTAATGACATATTTTACGATTGTGGTGATGACATCGTCCATTTACATTATCTCCACGTATTTGATATATATTAACCATTTCTATCGCCCTTTGAATTTATCAGCTACAATTAAAATAGCTGTTGCGTTAAATGCCACCAGATGACGACATCTCAGTTGCTGAGACCATCAATACGCATTCGTGTAGTCAGATGCTGACTGATAAACCACGCATTGCGCTGAGAATTGTTGGCGCTGTAGCGTAAATTCGAACGCACTCGACTAGTTATCGAGAGTTCTGGGGTTCGATCCCAGCAGTGCCGAAATACAATTTTTCAGTCGCTATGCGTTGTTTAAATTAAAAAAAAAATAAAATAAAAAATAAAATAACGTGGAAAGAGTGATGACATCGTCCATTTAGATTGTGGTTGTGTTGGCCTTTCATTTTATTTTTGATGGAGGCCTGGAAATCCTGGATGCAATATTCACACCTCCTTGAAAATGTGCTGTTGAACTGGATATAAAAGTATTCTGTGTGTTGTTACAGGTCCCTGTTTTGCCAAGTATTTGTTGAATGTCCCAGCAGAAGAAAATTCGCAAGCACCTATATTTTATTAATGAAGAAGACATTTCATTCCTTTTCACAAAATTTTGTGCATGAGTTTTTTTTTGAACGGTTACTTGTCATGGGTTGCTTGTGTACTGTCTCAGTCTACTGAGAATCTGCTGAACTTTTATGTGTATCCTTTTTTTAGGAATTCCTGACCTTTCTTAATTAATACTTTCCAAGCTGTTGGTAATTTTTCTACTTTTTTTTCTTTGTTACAGTTTTGTGATTTTGTCTGCTCATTTAAAATTGATCAAATGAATTTTGCTTTCAAATTTATTTCTGCAACTGAGGTTTGTTTCTTCAAAGATCTAGAGTTGCTGAATTTTGTTTTTAGAACTGCATTAGCACTGTTTTTTTATTTTTTATTTTATCAGTATGTTTTATGTTATGTAAGTCTTAGTTTTAGAAATGTTTTTGTGTTACCAGTATATTAAAGAGACTTCCCTGATGGCAGTCTCTTTAAAGTTCATGTAAGGGGCAATTCTTCTAATACAATTCCATACTGGAGCGGCTGATGAATGCATGGCTTCTCTGGCGAGGGCTGTATTCTGCATGTCCTGGCTGACACTTTGCACGTGTTCTTTACATCTAGTGTTCAAGGATCTCTTTGTCATTACGATATATATCTTTTCTGTGTTGTCAGAATATACAAACGGTATAGTGTACACATCTGCCTTTTCTTTTTCACACTGTCTCTCCTTGCAGCTTGATACCATATGCGATAATGGGGTCGGGGACTTCATTGCTATTAATATGTTGTATTTACGTAACAAATTCTTTAACCAATATGCAAAGCATGGGACATATGTGGTGGATCCTGCGTATCTCATTGTCTTACTAGGTGATTTTGTTATTGCTGACATTATAAGATTTCTTACAGTTCTGCATATTCTCCCTATTTCATCCTTCTTATATCAAGCCTTTAGACCTTTGCTATAAATATTCAATTTCCTTGTTATTTAGGTAGTCGGGTTTGTATATGTTATACGCTCTATAGAACCATGCTCTAAAGGCAGAAAGTTTGTACTCTTTTGAGCAGTGCAAATCAGGAGGAACAAGGTTCGGTTCTGCGGTCGGTTTATAATAAACATTAAAATCGAAGCTGGATGTTCTATTTCTTCTGAGCGTGACGTCATTGTTAATTCACCATCCACTTCAAACTCCATGGTGAACTTTATCGTATTGTGTAGATTGTTTATCTTATGCATGAAATCTTTTAATTTGTCTACTCCATGTTCCCATATAAAGAATATATCATCAGCATAGCAGATCCACACTGAGGGTTTCTTGATACAATTTAGAAAGATGATATCTTCTAGTGGTCTAAATACTGCTTCCGCAAGTACTGCAGATGGAGGGAAACCCATCGGTGCTCCTTTTGTTTGTTTGTTAATGCCTTCATCCAATTTGAAATAGTCGTAGTTAGTAACTAGGTTTAAGGAGCCGATAATTTTCTTTGTTTGGATTAGTGTGAATTCACGGGAAGTGATGATTATTTCTTCAAGGTTTCCAACAGCCTTTGGTATAGGTATAGACGGATATAAAGACGCTGTGTTGAAACTTCCCATTATATCGCTATCAAATATATTCAACTGTCTTGCGCGCTCCACAAATTCCTTTGTTGACTTGATTATGTAATCAGAGTTTTTTAAACGTTGAGGAAAGAATTCAGCTAGGGATTTTTCTAATATGTATGTAGAAGATTTGTTTTTCGCTACTATAGGTCTAAGGGCAGATCCCGGTTTATGATTCTTTAATTGTCCAAAGAGTGGTGGAATTGTACGGCCCAGAGGAAGTTTTGCTGACCTTCTAATAGTTTCCAGTAGATCTTTGTCCCTGGCTAGAGCTTAAACTTTCTGTATTATGCAATTTGAAGAATTCAGTCTGGCTGATCAGCAAATTCTTTAAGTTTTTAAGGACAAAGATCTACCGGAAACTATTAAAAGGTCAGCAAAACTTCCTCTGCGCCCTACATAGGATTTTAGGCAAGGTGAGGAACAAGTGGAAAGAGCCCAATCTCTTTGTCATTAAGTCCACTTCATCTTCGGTTGAATATATTTCAAATGTGTGGAGATAATGTAAATAGACGATGTCATTGCTCTGTCCATGTTATTTGATAAACAACGCATAAGAACTGAAAAATTGTTCACCCAACACCGCTGGGATCGAACCACAGATCTCTCGATATAACTAGCATCCGCTTTACACTATGGTGCCAACAATTCACAGCGCTATATGTGGTTTATATATTCACCATTTAAAATATATTACCATTTAAAATATTTTCACCATTTCTATCGCTCTTTGGATTTATCAGCTGTAATTAAATAGCTTGTTCTGTTTGAATGCCACCAGATGATGACACATAAGTTGTTGAGCCCATCAATAAGGATTTGTGTAGTCAGATGCTGACTGATAAACCACACATAGCACTGTGAATTGTTGGCACCGTAGTGTAAAGCGAACACACTTGGCTAGTTATATCGAGAGATCTGGGGTTCGATCCCTGCGGTTTCGGATGAACAATTTTTCAGTTGCTATGCGATGTTTGTGAAATAACGTAGACATAGCGATGACATCGTCTATTTACATCTTTGGTTGAATTGTTTATGAGTTGGGAATGTCAGTTTCCATATTCTGAAAAAAAAAAGCGGGATAGCTTCTACAGTTTCTTTTAACATTGAAAATATGACAGAAAAGATAAAAATATAAGATTGCAAGCCTTTCTTTGGCAGTCATGTAAACAGCTTTTTTAAAAAAAGTGCTTTTGCCCATTCTTGGTTTACCATTACACCCAAGAAACTTGTAGTTACAGCAAGAACTGTACAGTTCCATTTTACAAAATCAATGTTTTAAAGTATTTGCCAGGGTTTGCTTTGACTTTTTAAAAGTTTATGCCAACTTATTTGCCAAATAATTTTTTTTTCACCAAAGTATTATAACAGTACAAAAGGGTAATTGGCAAAACTTTTTTCTGTTGCCAAAATGATTTCTTTTTCACAAATTGCGAAGAATGTGATTGACAGCGCTGCCCCTGGTATTTGCCATTCGAGAAGATTATGAAATCTGCTAAAGCACATTTTTTTAAGTCTTTCTGTGTCAGTGTCAACAGCAGATAAGTTTTCTAAGTATTATGCATAATTCCAATAAGATCTGCAAAATACGCTGATTCAAAAGTAAGTCTTACATAATTTGAGAAGTAATAAATGTGTCATTGTCAAACCTTATGTTGACTTGGACAAGTGTTTTGAAAACATAACAGTTCACTAAATGGTACTTCACTTTGTTTTGAGTTCAAGAGCAAAGGCAATATGAAAAAAATAACATATTATTGAGTAGCATAGTTTATTTATGCAAAGCACTTTTAGAAAAGGAAACATTAAAGATCACAGTGTGCCAAAAAATTTTACCTTGTAAAAACTTCACAAACAAGACTTGGTATTGTTCCTTTACTGTATCATCTTGTAAAATTATTGACATAAATACTTCTCTTTATATAATAAAATCTTATATGTATTCAGCATATAATTCTACATATCTATAAGAAAAGTAAGGCATTTTAGTGTTATGCCTCCAGATCTAGTGTTTGAAGTAATTAGGAACAAGAAAGATGACACCGAATTTTTGGTTGTAATGAGCACGTCTCTTGAATTTGTACCGACACGAATTAAATTCATCAAAGCTATTCAAAGTCAATGGAACCCTGGTATGGAAAACTGTAGTATTTGACCAAAGAAAGAAGTTTTTCAATCGCGATTTTAATCCCGCAGATATTGCTGTAAACGTAAACATGAACTTATGCCCTCTTGTGGCAGACTTGTGCTTTAAGAAAAATTTGAAATTATATGAGAAACATTTTGCAGCGGAAACAGAGAATTTTTCAAATCAGACTCTTAGAAGCAGATATATCAACAAATATAAGATATTCATCTACGTGCTCTGGCAGGAAAATCAATTATTTTAAGAAGAAAGTATTCTCAAAAGGTTTTTCAAGGTGAGCGGTATCGGTCCACGAAAGAATTTTTTCCATCGAGTTTTCAGGAGCTCAGATTTTGCTGCAAATATATCAGCAGAAATTAAAACGTACGCCCCCTGGCGGCCAAACCATTCTTTACCAAATATTAGAAATTATAAGCAAAACATTTCCCATCAGGAGCTGTATGCAAAACAGGAAGAATTTTTCAAATCTGAGTTTTAGAAGCAAAGGTATCAGAGAAAACAAAATTTACCTTAATGCCCCCTAGCAGAAAGTCTATGAATGACTTGAAAATTTTGAAATTATCTGAAAAACATTTTGCACCGGGAAACACTATCCACCAAAGAAGTAATTTTTCAAATCTGACTCTTACAGCAGTAGAGATATTGAAAAAATAAGATATACATCTATACCCCCTGGCGGAAAAACCATAGATTATTTTAAAAATAAAATATTCCAAAAAGGTTTATCAATGTGAGTAGTATCGGTCCACACACACAAAAAAAAATTGCAGTCAAAATTTTAGTAACTCAGATTTTGCTGCAGACACATCAGAAGCAGAAATTTAAACTTACGCCCCCAGATGGCAAACCATTTTTTACCAAAAATTAGAAATTATATGTATTCAGTGCAGAAAGAATGTTTCATATCAGTTTTTTAGAAGCACAGATATTGGGGAAACACAATTTAACTTTACATAACTTGAAAAAGTGACTATACCTAAAATAGTCCTCAACATAAGTGGAATCGAATGGTTAAATATTTTTTCAATCGGATGTTTAGAAGCAAATATAAGGAATAAAATGTATTTTAAATTCAATATCATCTGCATTTATGCCCTCTAGCAGTGAAATCGTGCATCATAAAAAAAAAAAAAACCCCAAAAAACGATATAAAGGATCATTATTTTCACATTTCAAGCTTCCCAATGCAAAAAGAATTTTTCAAATTGGAATAATAGTTGCAGATATATAGTGTCCACACTGACAGACGGACAAACTGGTTACATAAGCATGATCTTCTTTTTTTCTTTTACAAAAGACATGCTAAAAATGTATACCCAGGATAAACATCTGAATTATAAAATTACTTCTTTTGTTGGTGAGTTGGTAAAATTTAAATTCTAAACAGGAAAAGTATAGACATGTTCAGTTTCACTGCACCAAAATATGTTTTGCCTAGCCTAAGATCATGGAGCTTTAATTCTGCCCCATATGTAATTAGGGAAAAAGAAGTGTGTAACATTTTGAATATGTTGAACAAAGTAAAACCATTCTTCATCAGTTTTCAGGGCAACTTTCTAAAAAGAAAATTAAAAAAAGGACTAGAAATTAAGAAGAATCTGAATTCCATCATCAATCACTGTTGAGGTTTATCACTGCTTAACATCTGGCAAGATATTGTTAACTAGAAAAAGGACACCAAATTTTTGGTTGTAATCAGCATGTCTTTTGAATCGTTTTCGATACGAATACAATTTCTCAAAGTTATTCAAAGTCAGTGGAACTGGTTGGAAAAAAGAAATCAAAGGGATTTCTACAATCAATAAAACATCTAGAAGTAGAACTGCTACATATTTCCACTAGCAGCGAAAAAGTATGTTACAAAATTAACAAATGGCGCACAAAAAGTTTTTCATAGCACAAGGATAGATAGTATCAAAGACAGAGATTTTCAAATGGAACAGTTAAAAGAAGAAATATACAGTAGAAGGAAACAAGATACAATTCTACTCCTTTTAGTAAAAAAATTTTGCAGAATGGAAAAGTTGAAAATGGGCAAAAAGTATTCTTCACAGAAAAAGCTATGCTAAGGAAAAATAACTTTTCAAATACATCTCCCAGAAGTACAGATAGCAAGAAAAAGATGCTCCCTAATCAGAAATCTCTGCATTATTTAAAGAGAGTAATGCATCCCTTCTTTATTGTAGCAAATGGCATACAATAAAAAAGAAATTTCTCAGTAGGTTTTTTACAAGTGGATACAAACAGAAGTAAAAATACACCACCTAGCGACATAACTACAAAAGTCTTCAAATACAAGCCCAAAGTGTTCCGCAAGGTAAATCGTACCTGGTATTGAAGGAATTTTTAAATCACACATTTAGAAGCAGAGATACTAAGAAACATAGATTAAATATTTGTGCCCGGTGGTTGCAAAATCATGCATTATTTTGGTAAGGAAATACATACAAAATGTTTCCGTAGTTAGTAGTATCTGATCGAGGAAGCATTTTTTTCATTGGATTTTTGGTCCCACATATATTGCAGTAAACATAATCACGAACTTACAGCCTCTAGTGGCTAACTTGTGCATTAAGAACAATTTGAAATTGTATAAGAAACATTTTGCACTGGAAACACTCTCCAACAAAGAAATATTTTTTCAAATCGGACTAGTAGAAGCAGAGATATCGACAAAAATAAGATATACATCTATGACCCCTGGTGAAAAAACTATGCACTATTGTAAGTAGGAGGTATTCTCAAAAGGTTATCTGAAGTGTATGATGTCAGTTCGCAAAAAGAAACTTTCAGTCAAATTTTCAGAAGCTCAGATTTTCCTGCAAATACATCAGAAGCAGAACTAAACACTTACACCCCTGATAGTCAAGCCATTCTTTACCAAAAATTTTGAAATTATATGCAAAACATTTCCCATCAGGAGCTGTATCTAATGCAGAAAGAATTTTTCAGATCAGACTTTTAGAAGCAGAGATGTTGGTGGAACACAATTTACCTTTATGTCCCGTTGCAGAAAATCTATGCCTTACTTGCAAAAGAGACCGTACCTAAAATAGTCTTTGATATAAATGACATCGAAAAGAAAAAGAATGTTTTCAATTGAATCTTTAGAAGCAAATACACGGTCGAGTCACATTATTGTGACCACCAACTAATATGCAGAGTAAATGCTGTGTGCAGCGTGGACAAGAGCTAGACGGGCTAGGAGTGACTCAATAAGGTGCTGGAAGGTGTTCACAGGTATGTGAAGCCATGCTGACTGCAGTACATCTGACAGCTGCTGTAGGGTGCATGGTGCTGGATCCATAGAGTGAACAACACAATCGAGGTGGTCCCACAGATGCTTAATTGGGTTCAAGCCTGGGGAATTAGGGGGCCAGGGAAGTACTTTGAAGTCTTCATCGTGTACTTCCAACCACTTTCAGACATTTCTAGCTGTGTGACATGTCGCACTGTCATGCTGAAAGATCCCATCCGTCCCTGGGAAGACTATCGGCATGTATGGGTGTAAATGGTCTGCAAGGATGGATTCATAATTAATTTTGTCCATAGTGTCTTCCACAGTATGAGCGGACCCAGATAATGCTACAAAGGCATTTCCCAGACCATAACGCTGCCCCCAACAGCTTGTGTTCTGCCATCAATGGTTGAAGAGTGTTTGTTTTCCGATGTTTCTCGCCTTATATGCCAATGTCCATCCGTTCGATGAAGCAGAAAACGTGATTCATCGGAGAAGGCAATCTTTTGCCAATCAGCGGAAATTCAATTCTGATACTGCCGTGCAAATGTAAGCCTTTTCCGCCGATGCACCTTCGTTATCATAGGTGCAGTGACCACCTGTCTGCGTCGGAGCCCTTTCCCAGCAGGGTTCACTGAACTGTCGTTTTAGACACACTTCCAGTAGCCCCTGGTTCATTCGGCCAATAAGTTGCTCCACTGTAGCGTGTCGACTGCCTTCACAAACTGCGCTGTTTCAGAAATACTGCCACTCTTGGCCCGTAGGCCGATAATATATATAATCATTCCTTTTTGTAAATCTGATAAATCGCTCCTTTTATCCATGACAACAACAATTGATATGTTTTCAGATTGCCTACAGTACACCTTATATACCCTCCAAGCCCGCTCACGACACGTGTCTTCTTTTGGCTACTCGTTGACGTCAAAAGTAGGCGGTGGTCAGAATAATGTGACTCGACTGTGTATTAATATATGGAATGAAATGTGTTTTGAATTCGATATTATCTGCATTTACGCTTTCTAGTGGCAAGGTTGTGCATCGGAAAAAAACCGGAATGCAAGGGTCATCATTCTCGCATTTCAAGCTTCCAATGTAAATAGAATTTTTCAAATCAGACTAATAGTTGCAGAGATATGGTGTTCACAGACAGATGGATGAACAAAGTGATAACATATACACAATCTCTTTTTCACAAAAGACTTGCTAAAAAATAACCTTAACCCTAACTATGATAGTAACAGTGAGAAAAAAGTGACAAGTGACTGCTTGATGAAAGCAAGGAAGTTAGAATACAACAGGAGGAGCCCTGTCCTTTAAGCACAACTTAAAGTTGATGAAGCCCCCCCCCCCGACCATCAGCTGCCAGTCGGTGTCCCCCTTTGCACTGGTACAAGAAGAGAACCCTTCAGGTGCTACTCAACACTTGTTTGGCTCATTTCTAGCTGGTGTTGCAATGTCAATAACAATCTGCACATATTTTATTGAAGTTGTATGGTGTTTAGCTTCACTTGTATTTATGTATACCGTCCAGCCAGAAAGTTTCCAGTTGTTTAGAATTTAAACGAGATACATATTAAAGCCTGCAGTGTAAGCGAAATCACCCAAAAACGCGAAGAGCCGGCGGTTTGTTGAGTGGAGCTCTCTTTACGAGACTCGAGACAATTAGTTGTTCGGGCATAGGTACGAAATGACACATCCGATCACTGTGATTTTTTTCATACGATTGGACATCATCCATGGCCAGGTTTTGACGTCTTCCGATTCCCAAAATTCGGTTTCATGTAGGAATAATCGTCCAAAAACTTGCATTTTCAGGGTTTTTTCCGGGTTTTGAGAAGGGGTGGTTTGTTACCTATCTCCTCCAATGATCTTCATGCAATCGTGGTGACACTTGCCACAGAGAAAGGGAGGGACATGGTGAGTGACATGGGGTTGGTGTCATGGTGATTAGTTGTGTCTTATAAAAATAATGACCAGTAAAAAACTGACCAATTTTAACGATAATTGAAAAAATCTGCTCTCTATACAAGACTCGGGACAATTAGTTGTTCGGGTATAGCTATGATATGACACATCCAGTCACCGTAATTTTTGGCATGTGATTGGACATCGTCTATGGTCAAGTTTTGACGCCTTCCGATTCCCCAAATTCTGTGTCATTGAGGAATTTCAATTAAAATTATTAAAATTGGTCCATTTTTAATAGTTGTTATAAGGGCTGTCGACCGATCAATATTTTTAATCGGTTAATATTTCACCATTGATCGATTAATCGACCGATTAATCGGTAATTTGATCGAGTGAAAAAAATACTGTCACAAAAAATATACGACTGTAAATTACATTATGCATTATTCTATTATTATATGGATACTAAACACGTTGTCTGAAATGTTAGAGTGTTGAATGCATCATAGCCTGTTAATCTAGTAGTATTCATTGCTTTACTTTATCAAAAAATCAGAAATACAAATTAATAATAATTACCTTGAATTTGGTTTGCAGTCATTGCTTTAGCCAAGACTTTTAGGCACAAGAGCTTGTCAACATTGGATGGTTTAAGTGAAGTACGAAGTTTGTTGACAACAATACCAGCGGCACACTAAACACTCTTTCACTTGGCACAGACGTTGCTGGAATGCACAGCAACCGTTTTGCTAAAGTAGCGAGCAACGGCAACTGTAATGAATGAGTTTTCCACCACTGAAGAGGATCTGTAAAATCGTCGTCGAGTTCAGGCAAGCTCTGATAAACTTGAAGCTCTAATTCTATCTGCGTGCTGACATTTGTGTATGCCTTTATTTCTGTTTCTGGAATCGACGAATTGTCAAAACATAGTTTTCTTCGTTTCTATTGCACATTATTTTGTTCTTGGTGTAAGGGCAGCTGTTGATTTGTGCTACTGGATGAAATTTTGTTCCACACTAGATTTCTGTTTTTTTCTGGTATACAGCGAAGTGTCTTGAATTGAGGGTCAAGGGCAGTAGCTTCTTCGTACTTGTCGTATATAAAGGCCATTGACTGAGTCTTTCTGTCAGATCATCGAGCAACATAGCTTTAAATCTGCAAATATATGCTGGGTCGGTATCGGACAAATCTCACTGCGCTTTTGAGATGTGTAAAAGCTGGAATTACAACACTGGCAGTTACGTACTTGTGACCTCCGAGTATTTCAGTGATTTCCAAGCAAGGTTTCAATACGCTGATTAGCTTCTCAAGCACTTCCCACTCAACTGTTGTCAGAACAGGGGTATTCGATGCGTTGGCTACCAGAATGGTGTCTACTGCGGTTTTAGCTTTCACCAGACTTTCCACCATGATATCAGGAAGACCAAGTTCTTTTTGCTTAGACGAGAGTGTAGCCTCTAAATGTGAGCTGTGTTTAAAATGTCCTACAATTTTTCGGCATTTAGCTAGAACTTTTTCTATTAATGCAACTTTAAGAGCTTTATTTATACTTAATTGTAAAGTATGTGCTGAACATGTTACACTGTCAAACATTGATCTGTGAATGCCAAGAACAATATTTCTGGCATTATCAGTGCAGATGGCAACAAGCTTGTCCGTTAGTTCCCATTTTTCAATGGGTTCCTCAAATTCAATTGTACACTAATTTGCAGTATGCTTCTCAATCACCTGTTTCCCTTGAAGAGTTGCATCACAATAATACCACTCATTGTCAATCCAGTCTACTGTTATTGCTAAGTAGCTGTCGTTGGCGAGTGAGGTCCAAAAATCTCCAGTTAAACTCACATAGGAAACTCTCTTTAATTCATTAAACACTCTTGACTTCTGAATGTCGTAAATTTGGATAATTTTGTTCATAATGGTACTTCTGGCAGGTAAATTGTAACACTTAGAATTCAGAGCTGTTTGCAACAACACTTTCAGGCCAGGATCTTCAACAATACTGACAGGTCTCGAACTAGATGCAATCCACAACGCTAATTTATTTGCTAATTCCTGTTCTTTTAATGCAGAAACAGGCTTTTCGAGGAAGGAATTTATACCCATTTGCTTCATAGCGGTGGCATTTGAACTAGGCTGATCCCGTGGCATATTTGATACAATTTCCATGAATGGATGTTGCGATTGTAAATGATAACGTAAGCTAGTCACACTTCCACTGTACTTAAACTTTTTCTCACATTTTAAACAATAAACATGTCCGCTATCAATAACTTCCCCACTGTCTTCTAATTTATATCCAAAACAAGAGGATAATTTCCCTTTTAATCCCTGAAACTTCATTTTTGGAGCTCAAATAAACGTGACAGCAAGAGATGAATCACCGTTCAAACTAACTTTCTTTCACTGACAGACACTCCCATGCTCATCCCAGTTGGCTCCGCTACCAATAAAGGAACACTATTTGCTTTTTCAATGAGGAGAGAAGAGGTAAAAATTTGCCCCAGACTTTTGCTGTTGCACTGGAAATTCTCGATGTTGACGGATACAATACTTCGGCAACAGTACGCAATTTGGTCCCTGGGTAATTAAGACTAATTGCATACCCCCATTGATTCCAAGAAACACGTGTATTAATCCCCCATCTTTCCTATTGAAAGCTGAATCTGATTGTGAGGACCAGCGGCGTATTTTCATCTGCATCGATGTAATAAAACCTCTGGGACCACTATCCAAGCTCGGAAGATGCCGGCCGTCTGTTATATTGACCTTACGTATTGAAACAACTGACTTTTCCCAGACGATTCAGCTGAGACAGGAGTAGAAGAGGTTTGGCACCACGTAATGGCTGACGGGGCTGCATTTTCCCTGAATAGCTACACTGCTATAGTCAACAAATGGATAGCAGGGAGGGGAAGCACAGACAGACCACCATATGAGAAGCGAGAGTAGCGCATAGCAATAAAAGAACGGGGGAACCGCGAGGTCGAGAAGCTCTTAACGAAATGCTGGCAGGACTAGTACAGTGTTAAAGGCGAAAGTTCGGAATTGATGTTGGACTTTGAAGACCAGCATACTGACACACAATGAATGATGAAATCCCTGCTGATAGTGGTGACTGCTAGATTTAAACTCCCATTGCCATGAAAAGGCTATTTTCCAAGAAGTGAAGACACAAGTACAAATGTTGTATTCAACAAATTCAAAACTATATGCAGTTTTTTGGAAGTTCCTAAATAATTTTATTTTTGTACTAATTTTTTAAGTAACCAATTAATCGGAAGAAGAAAATAATCGGTGATTAAAAAATAGAAGAAAATAATCGGCGACTAAAAAAATTGATCGATTAATCGATCAAACCCGACGGCCATAGTTGGTATTCTTATAGGACACAACCAGTCACCATGATACCAACCCCATGTCATTAATCATTGATTTTTTCAATTAAAACAACATGCTCAAACATTCCATTACATTTGTTTACATTCAATATGCACAATTTTTTCATGACACAATTTGCTTGAGTTTTTTAGTTCTTTTGCCGTCAATTTGAAATTATTTTCGCTCAAACTGATAAAAACGGAAGCGGAGCACATTGTGGACCCAAGAACAAATTTAGAATTGGCACCGGTAAGTTTTTTTTTTTTTATGAAAAAACCATTAGAAAGAACCACTCACTCACCATAAAGATCATGGTAACCTCCAATGACAACACACTTCCAACACGTCATTCATCGTGATGTAACTGGGCTTCCAAGGTTTACAGACTTCTTGCTTACGCTTCTTATTTTCGGGTGTGAAACATCGTATTTTTTTTTTTCCTTTTCCTTAGCCTTATAAGATGTTACTATAATGCTTGTCAATTCAATAAAAAATCACACATACAACTCATTCATACAATTCAAGTAAAAACTATGTACATAACCTTACATTCACAGGTGATTAAACCTTGGTCAACTCTAATTATCAAACTCCTCCTTCTGTTTCACAACCTCTGCTACTCCCACTGCAAGTGTCACACCCATTCAGCCCCTCACATCCAATCCTCTAGTACTTTCGACAGGCCCCTGTCATCTTCAGGAGGCAGGTGTGTCTCACCCGCCCACCACAGCTCAAGTGAGCAGAGCCATCGAGGCCTGGGCTCCAGTCGCTATCTCTGAATCATTGTGTCTCTGGCGCCATCTATTGTCCCTGCTGCTCTTTTTTCCCTCTTTCTTTTTACGCTGCTGTTCAATTTTTATTAGGGCTTTCCATTGTTCGTTTAGGTTACTTGGCTCATTAATGTTGCATAATCTTGATCTGTTTTTTCAATTAACACTGATTCTGCAATTCTTAACTGCTTTTCGTTTTTACAGCTCTTAATAATTTTAATATCTTCAAACCTTGGACATTTTTGATTTTCCATACAGTATTGGGTCAATGCTGTCTTAGCCTCTTTTTTATTCCAATTATTAATATGCTGGTTCAATCTATACTTTAATTTATTCTTGGTGCTGCCTATATATGACACAGGTGGTTGCTGGTTTATTGGGATTTCATAAATTCCTGCTCTATCTAATTGGCTCATTTTTTCATTTTTAATCACTAAATTTTTTACAGTAAGTACCTGATTTCCTACCTGTATGCCATACTTGCCACAAACTTTATTAATTTCTGCTGAAACATTTTCTATATATGGTATTGCTCCTACATATTTTACAAGTTTTTTATCAGTCTTGACCTTATTGTAACCTTGAATTACTTCATAAATCCATTTTTTAATACCTGTTTAGGGTATCCAAAATCATATGCAATTTTTTCAATATATTCAATTTCTTCCTTTCTATACTGTTCAATTGATGAATGTGTTAAACTTCTTTTAATTAGTGTTTTAACACTATTTCTTTTATGTGTTAATGGATGTGATGACTGAAATGGTATAAGTACTGGGATATATGAAGATTTTCTATGCACTCTGAATTGTATATTCTCCTCTGTTTTAACAATCAAAACGTCCAAAAATGCCAAACTATTGTCCTGTTCTTGTTCTACTGTCAGTTCAATAGATGGATAAATTTCACTATACTTTTTTGTCAAGTCCTCAAGTTCATCATTTTTTAGCCTGGATAACAGAAAAATGTCATCAACATATCTGCAGTATATCAGTGGTGGATCCTCGAGTTTACTTATTATTTTTTCCTCAATGTCACTCATTATAATTTCAGCAAATAAAGTTGACAGTGGTGACCCCATAGGTCCACCATGATTTTGTTTGTACATCTTGTTGTTAAACTTAAAAATGTTATTTTTAAGTTTGATTTTGTACATATATGAAAATAACATTTTTAAGTTTAACAACAAGATGTACAAACAAAATCATGGTGGACCTATGGGGTCACCACTGTCAACTTTATTTGCTGAAATTATAATGAGTGACATTGAGGAAAAAATAATAAGTAAACTCGAGGATCCACCACTGAAATACTGCAGATATGTTGATGACATTTTTCTGTTATCCAGGCTAAAAAATGATGAACTTGAGGACTTGACAAAAAAGTATAGTGAAATTTATCCATCTATTGAACTGACAGTAGAACAAGAACAGGACAATACTTTGGCATTTTTGGACGTTTTGATTGTTATAAAAATTAATAATTGGAATAAAAAAAATGGAGAATATACAATTCAGAGTGCATAGAAAATCTTCATATATCCCAGTACTTATACCATTTCAGTCATCACATCCATTAACACATAAAAGAAATAGTGTTAAAACACTAATTAAAAGAAGTTTAACACATTCATCAATTGAACAGTATAGAAAGGAAGAAATTGAATATATTGAAAAAATTGCATATGATTTTGGATACCCTAAACAGGTATTAAAAAATGGATTTATGAAGTAACTCAAGGTTACAATAAGGTCAAGACTGATAAAAAACTTGTAAAATATGTAGGAGCAATACCATATATAGAAAATGTTTCAGCAGAAATTAATAAAGTTTGTGGCAAGTATGGCATACAGGTAGGAAATCAGGTACTTACTGTAAAAAAATTTAGTGATTAAAAATGAAAAAATTAGCCAATTAGATAGAGCAGGAATTTATGAAATCCCAATAAACCAGCAACCACCTGTGTCATATATAGGCAGCACCAAGAATAAATTAAAGTATAGATTGAACCAGCGTATTAATAATTGGAATATAAAAGAAGCTAAGACAGCATTGGCCCAATACTGTATGGAAAATCAAAAATGTCCAAGGTTTGAAGATATTAAAATTATTAAGAGCTGTAAAAACGAAAAGCAGTTAAGAATTGCAGAATCAGTGTTAATTGAAAAAAACAGATCAAGATTATGCAACATTAATGAGCCAAGTAACCTAAACGAACAATGGAAAGCCCTAATAAAAATTGAACAGCAGCGTAAAAAGAAAGAGGGAAAAAAGAGCAGCAGGGACAATAGATGGCGCCAGAGACACAACGATTCAGAGATAGCGACTGGAGCCCAGGCCTCGATGGCTCTGCTCACTTGAGCTGTGGTGGGCGGGTGAGACACACCTGCCTCCTGAAGATGACAGGGGCCTGTCGAAAGTACTAGAGGATTAGATGTGAGGGGCTGAATGGGTGTGACACTTGCAGTGGGAGTAGCAGAGGTTGTGAAACAGAAGGAGGAGTTTGATAATTAGAGTTGACCAAGGTTTAATCACCTGTGAATGTAAGGTTATGTACATAGTTTTTACTTGAATTGTATGAATGAGTTGTATGTGTGATTTTTTATTGAATTGACAAGCATTATAGTAACATCTTATAAGGCTAAGGAAAAGGAAAAAAAAAAAAATACGATGTTTCACACCCGAAAATAAGAAGCGTAAGCAAGAAGTCTGTAAACCTTGGAAGCCCAGTTACATCACGATGAATGACATGTTGGAAGTGTGTTGTCATTGGAGGTTACCATGATCTTTATGGTGAGTGAGTGGTTCTTTCTAATGGTTTTTTCATTTATGAATTGCACGTAAACTATGCGCACTTTGCAAGAGGTTAATACCTTAAAAGTGCAAATATAATAATTTTTTTTATGTTTTTGTTTTGCTTCTGTTTCTTTTCTAACTGTAACTGCTGAAGTCACGGTCGAGGCCAGCAATATGGCGTCAATGACGTCGCTTGTCGGTTCGGTGAGTCTTGATGAAAACGTGGTTCGTGATCTGAGTGTGTCATTCTGCTTTGTTCACATGCAACCTGATCACAACCAACGTGAAGACACAGGAAAGTAGTTCATGATAAATTTTAGGCATTTCTTTTTTAGAATGTTTCGTACTTTTGTTCTGGAAGTCATAAATTTTACATGTTCGTTTTTTAGAATTTGTTATAATAGACGCCTTAATGAGCTTAGATTTTGCAATAGCTTTGCTCAAAATAGATCTCCAACCAACATTATTATTAAAGAGTCAGAACAGCCAAAGAGCTTGTAGGCAATTTTAATATCAGGGGATCAAAGAAAAAATAATAAAATGCAAATAATTCAGAAAACTAGGGCATTTGAGGATTATACAACTATGCAGAAGATTTTAAATTTCTATCAAATAGTAAGATACTTTATCTCATTAACAGGTAGAATGCATACCAATGCTGGTTACCCAGTGTTGGTATCTTATGATAAATAACTGTGTGTCTCCACACCCCCTCTCTACTATTCGAAGTGCCCAGCTTGGGCGATTCAGTATAAATGTTTTGGTTTTCATCTTATAGATACGGGAAAAGCTTTTTGTTGCTGCAATACCTCACCGTCCTCACCGTCCTTCCAAGTCAGCACTGAAACAGTTCTGGAGATCTGCAATGCCATAGCAAAATGCAATCTGTGCTGCAATGAACTGAATATGTAACATTAAAAACAGATCACAATAATGGCTACAGACCAGAGTTGGGCAAAATCGTAATTGAATTAATCGGTAATGCATTACAGCGTCATGGTAATGGGAACAAGAACTTAGCATTACCATTACATGGTAATGGTGAACTGGTGATTGTAATTACATGGCAATTGTAATGACATGTAGCAGTTACCCATTATAATTGTAATGGTTAATGATTAACTAGGTGTTGGTAATTAAGCAATAACTTATGGGTAGCAATACAGCATGAATAAACCAGCAACCAGTACACCCTTACACGTTTTGTAGGTTATTTGACAATTGTTCCACCCCTCAGACCTCAAATGCGTGTATGTAGGTATTAGAGATTGTACGTGTATGACATGAGTAGTTGCCCCGTCTTTGCCGCAAGTAAAGTGATTTGAACGAAATAATACATATGAAGTAAGTACGAATGGGATGTTTATTTCAGTTAGAGATACTCATTTCGTCCATCTCCAGTACAGTATTCTTGTCCATTACATATGTTTCACTGCCCAAAATAATTACCCCACTATAGCCACAAGCACATATTAGCACTACACTCACAATTCAGCAACTCCAGGTGCACTGCCGAATATTACAGAAATTTGCGAACTCGTGACATTTTTATTGTACTTCTCACGTGTTGTTGCCCATTACTTGTCTAACACGAACACTGGACTAGCGAGCTACTGACTGTTCTACGTATACTTCACGACAAAACCTGAACTTTCTGGAATAGTCTTGATCTACATAAAGCTCCCCAACTTTCCACTGCTTGATCATTCTGGAACATTCTACAGACGTCTAAGCCATTTTTGCCGCTTCTAGAACATTCTACACGACACTTCGGTCTCCGCCTGCTATGTTACATGGCCGACTTTTCTAGACATAGCTTTTGGCACACGTACATTTCTATAAACTATTAGTATGTAATTATTATAATTTGCAAATTGTGTAATTTCATTATCAAATAATTACATTGCATTTGAATGGCATTATTAAATAATTGAATTATATCCTCTTCATTGTAATGCATTACAGATTAATTCTATTACCTTGTGCAAACCATACTTGGGATTACCTTGTAATTCATTACTTGTTACTGCATTACCTTGTAATGCATTGCACGTTAATTGTAATCTGTACTTCCATTACTTTGTAATGCATTCCTGCCAAACTCTGCTATAGACAACAGATTCATCTTGTTTCTTGTGTACAAAAGTACTGACTCGTTTGTGTACCTCAACTTCTAGCACAAAAACTGTTTGATATCAGTGTTTGGCACAAATGTTGGATCGATTCCAGATTTTCTTTTCATCCATAAAATTCTTCATTTTTTTGTGGAATTGTGCCGATTTTAGTGCAATTTGTCATTTCTGTATTTTGTTCAATTTTATAATAAATACCATTATAACAGCAAATTTCATTTTAATTAAAATGAAATTGGTTTATTAAAATTAATATTAAAATGTAATTTTAATGACAGTGTAGTTAACCAAAAGTGTAATGAACGAAATTACAGGAAAAACATACTTTTTTTATCCACTAAAAATTTGAAAAGGAAAAAAGGTTATGTTTTTTTATCATCTTACATATGATGTAAGATGATACTATATTGCAGCAAAGCAGAACTTTATGTGGTCGATTTATTTTGCATTAACTTCAAATTAAATCCCCGTGAGGACACCCACGAGTTTGTTATTATGAAAAATGCATTTCGAAATTTCCACCACTGCTTGCTCTTAACAAAACATCCATACCATATTTTAGTCTAACATAAGAAACACAAGTATTTACATGTGAAAGGTAATCCCTAGCATTTTTTTCGGAAGATCGTTTAGTGCAGTCTATAGCAACACAACCTGGCATTTTGTGGATAAGCCACTATAATGTGATCCTGAGAATTATCCAGACATCATAACGTCCTAAACTTAATTCCCCAGGTTATCTGTTAAATCAGTCGATAACCGCACAACTTCGCTTTATGCAAATAAAACTTTTATTCGATCCCGAAATAATTGAAATGTGTAAAAGCATGAGACAACAGGCTCTCATTCATGCAACAGAACAGAATGTTTTGAACCAAAGAAGATAGCCGCTGGGTGATATGGGTCGCAGGCAGTCAACTTCACAGAAAACAGCTTAGGGCATCTCCTGTTGTATTCTAACCTCCTTGGATAAAGGAGAAGAGTATCCTCCAAAAATTTGCAATTTAAGTTTAAAAAATTCCTAGTAAAAACCCATATTAGAATTCTTTGAATAAAGCTCATGTTGAGAAATGACTTCCTAGTTTAGTTGCTTTAGATTATTAATCCATATTAGAAGTTTAATTTAGTGTTTAAAATTTATAGTTTTCTAAAATTGCCACACTTACTGATGAAATTTTACAGTTCACCCTCCCCCCCCTTTCGTCCCCACCCATGTATAAGATTACACAGAAATTTAGTTTTTTCTCTATGGACAGTATCAGTTATATGTGCTAAATAATGGCAGAAAAAAGAAAAAAAATGTATTATTGTGTAGTTTTAGAATGAACTGTATCTTTGATCTTTAAATAATAGAGCAATGAAAGTCCGAGGGTCATTATGCCACGTCACTTCATCCAGGCCATGTAACCCACCATCTCAGATTTTGATGAAATTTGGCATGGAGGCATACTTCACCAAGATATAGAAAATGGCCAAATTTTAACTACTTATACCTCATAGTTTCTGAGATACAGTGCTCCAAAGTTTCACTGAACACCAATCGCACACGTAGAGCGACGGAGTACCACTTTTCACAAAATGCTGCATAACTGTAGTGCTATTTAGTTTAGAAGAATGAAATTTTGTACCTTTATGCAAAAGAGCTTCCAGAATAAGAAATCATTTTAAATTTCATTGAAAACACTGAATAAATAAATTAAATACAATGGTAAAGTGAGAATTTAAGAAAAAAACTTGCTATTCTATATTAGGCTCTACAGCAAATAGCAGAGGTATGAGGTAGCTCTTTTTTAATGTATATTGGTCTTTGACATATACTGTCACATAACAAGAAAAAAAAATAGTGGCTTTCAGCTTGCTTTTGAAGATATGTGCAAATATCTGAAATGCATGTGGAGTTTTACTTCGTCAATTCAACCACTTTTTTTTTATTAATTATAACTCATCTCTGACATTCAAGAAATTTCATAAGGAGATAAAACTAACAAGGACACAAAAATATAAAAAATTGTTTTCTTCCACCATATAGTTTCAGAAATACCATATTAACAAGTTTGACAAAATGGCTAGTTCAGCTGTACCCGACAACAAGTTAGTTGAGCATATGCAACAAACTGCTTAGTCATACTCACCTACAGTACATAGATATATTTTTTCATTATTAGTTTTGATTTGAAAAAAAGAAACACAAGAAAGTAGTTTGTTTTGCACTGTTCACAAATATTTACATTGATGTTCTTAATATGCCATGATCAACTCCTAAGGATGAGGAGTCCTTATAAATTCATCCAACTTGGAAAACACATATGTTCTTCCAGAACTTGTTGTCATGGGAGTGTCAATTAAACATAAAATGTGTCCAAATGGAATATATCGCTCATCTTTAAATGAAGGCCAGTAAAATGAAACTGCAGGGCCATTTGGATGCATAATTTTTACAGATGCATCAACTTCTTCATAATTGATTTTCTCTATTATTCCTAGAAACCAGTTAGAAACGTGTACACATGCTACATAACAATGTGTATATAACTGCCTTTGTATTCCTAGATTTGCACAGCCAAAATCAAAGAGTAATTTTCATCCAAGCTGTGGAAACTGTGTACCAGGTATTGTTTGAGCATGAGAAAATCTTACTTGGCACTCATTGCGCACAGCATTCATATCACTTTTCAAAATGAAATGGAACTCTTATTTTCATGATATTCTTACGACAGAAGCCAAACATTTCCTGTGGAGTGGTTATTTGCTCTTTCAGTAGACGTTGGAGACGTTTTTGCAATGATTCGTTTGACATTCCCACTTATGCCATCACAAGGAGATTTCCCGTTGCTGGTGGCAAAGAAAGACCATGAAGCTATCACTGCAAAATCATTTATGTGATGACATAGATTTATGAAGTTTTTATAGTTTTTGTACTGAGCAGCACAACCATCAGTAAAATAATGTTCTTTTTTAAGAAAGTTATTATTTCACTCTGAATCTTGTAACCATTGCAACATCGTGATCAAAATCATCAGAAATGAAACAGTGAGTTGATGCAGAGTTCAAAGATTCAGAATTTCTTTTACAGTAAATAACAACAGGGTGAACTGTGCATGCATGGCGGGCCCAACGATACCCTTGTACTTCTTCCTGAACTACAAATGCATAATTTTCACTGAAGTCCATTAGTATAAGGGCAGACTCTGGACCAATTGTTCCTTTCGACTTACTGAAAAATGAAGACTGTGCTTTGGTAATGTATGAATGCAGAATGAGCTTCTCAATTTTTGACAAAAATAATTCAATGAATTCCTCAACTGAAGAAGATAACTTTTGAAGCTCCATTCTGTCTGTAGACACCCACTGGCGATATTCGATTTCATCAGTGGGATCACAATCTTTCAATTTATGCAGCTATAACTGATTCAGATTTGTACTTTTTGGACACTGAACAACACCAAAGCATGCACTTCGAATTCTTACTGCTCCAGGCAAGACTATTGATAAAGTCTTGATGTGATTCTTCAAAGTGTGCTGCACTAATCAAAAGTTAGACATTTTGATGTATAGTGCACACACATACAGAATGGGTTCCAGAGAAGCCCACAAGAATGAACCATTTCAGACGAAGAGCACAAAATTTAGAAAATCCAACTTTTTCATTAGTATATCTTTGCTTAAATTGTTGATATAACTCTTTCAAATCATACAGAATAAGTCTTTTCTGAGCATGAACATTTCTAGAGACACTTACTTTGTTTGTCCTTCATTCCTGCATTTGCCTAGAATAGTTATCTTCATAAAATTCTATAATCTGTTTTATGGTATCTTGTGAAAGTTTCTTACCATGGCTGGGTATGGGAACTGATATAATGCCTTTATCTTTTGCTAATTTTCTTGCCTGATGTACTGTGTATTCTAAAACTGCAAACTGTTGTGCTACTTTTTTCTGGACCATGATGGAGGAGCCATTGTTAATATCTTATTTTTTTTGACAACGAACAGTAGGTATCTTTTTTTCATTAAAGCAATAAGTTTTTCCAAATCATGCGCTTTTAAAAGTTTTAATTCATCTATGGAGTGTTCATCATCACTGTCCCTAGTAGAAGACTGAGCTGTAAAGCCATACTCTAGAACACAAGATATTTTACTCTGCATAGCTAACTTTGCTTGAACAAGTTTTCTATTCCCATATGCTGGTTTACTATGGGATGGCAAGGAATGTAATTTTAACCGGGGCAATCCTAAATCAGATAAACTTTCAAAACTTTTTTAGCAGCACATTCTTTAATAATAAAATCATCAGGGGCCATTTCACTATCATCAGTCTCACTTAAAACTTCATTTTCTACAGGTTGTCCTAATTTAGATGCTTTTCCACAACAGTGGGGACATAATTTTTGACCTGGGCATACACTGATATTTTTAGATTGCAGCTGTTGGGCTATTTGTATACTGACTTGACGCAGGGACCTCTTAACAGGTTTTTTCACATCATGGTCACCAAAAGGGTTGCAACAAGTTACTTGGTAGCTTTCATATTTCTTCAGATAATAACATTTGTGATGTAAACATACTGAAATTATATCATTATGTAGAATATTAGGTCTTAAAGAAATAAGTTCCTTGTCAGCAACAGAAAGTTCTTCACTACTGAGAACTCTTTTGTCTTCACATAACTTGACTTATTGCATTCTGTATTAGCAAGTGATCCACCACTACACTGGTCCATTACTTTTTTCCATGATTGATTTTGACAAACTTGTCCCAAAGTCAGATGAACACAGAGCAGCCAATGCACAAAAAAGAAAATATTGGAAGCAATATATTTCACAGCAAAGTTTAAGAGACTTCTGGATAGCCTGCCCACAGTGAAATCAGCATGAGCATCTGAACCATTGCTTCCTTAACTGGGAATGAGAGACTGAAACCTTACTTCTCTTTAGCTGGAGAACATCCCTAGGAGGGTGGGGTGAGAAAAGATAAATCTTTTTGACCTCCACCCTCATCTCAACACTTGGAGAGTTTTACAATGTCATAAAACTAACCCCATTTGAACTGGTGATCAGTTGAGCACAGGATCTGGGATGAAGTCAGAACAAATTCTCATGACCTTAGGAATCATGCTGTATCCTTTTGCCCCATGCCACATTTTCTTTTAAAAAGTACTCTCTGACAAGTTGCAATTGTTTCCTAGTGCCCATCCATTGCAAGCTTACTTTAGTGTATTATCCAGTCATGCACATATAAAACCTGCTTATATCTTTTGTGGAAATGTTTAATTTTTTTTTTTTTTTTTTTTGTTGGGAGGAGGATAAATTTTCCAAAATTTTGTTTTAGGGAGACTTGTCAGAGTAATTTTTTTTTATCAGGAATTTTTGCAATCTGCAATAAGAGAATAACATATTTTGAAATGACTGAAAAACTTTAAAACCTCACCATACTTGTTGTGGGGTGCAGCTGAACTAGTCATATCGTCAAACTTGTTAATATGGTATTTCTGAAACTATATGGTATAAGAAAACATAATTTTTTAATTTTTTGTGTCCTTGTTAGTTTTATCTCCTTGTAAAATTTCTTGAATTTCAGAAATGAATTATAATAAAAAAAAAGTGGTTGAATTGACGAAGTGGAACTCCACACGCATTTCAGATATTTGCACATATCTTCAAAAGCAAGCTGAAAGCCACTATTTTTTTTTCTTGTTATGTGACAGTATATGTCAAAGACCAATATACATTAAAAAAGAGATACCTCTGCTATTTTCTGTAGAACCTAACATAGAATAGCAAGTTTTTTTCTTAAATTTTCACTTTACCACTATATTTAATTTATTTATTCAGTGTTTTCAATGGAATTTAAAATGATTTCTTATTCTGGAATCTCTTTTGCATAAGGGTACAAAATTTCATTCTTCTAAACTAAATAGCACTACAGTTATGCAGCATTTTGTAAAAAGTGGTACTCCGTCACTCTACGTCTGTGATTGGTGTTCAGTGAAACTTTGGAGCACTGTATCTCAGAAACTATGTAGTGTAGGAAGTTAAAATCATGTCATTTTCTATATCTTGGTGAAATATACCTGCATGCCAAATTTCATCAAAATCTGAGATGGTGGGTTACATTTCCCCAAAAAATTGGATGAATTGATGTGGAATGACCCAGGAGGCTCATTTCAAAAGTCCTGAACACAACTTTGAAACAGTATATAACTGGTACATTTTTTATAAGAATAAAAATCTGAAGTAATTTGACAGTCATCTTATTGAATTACTCAGAAATACTTTTTATAAATTCATGCTTTATCTAGAAACAGACATGGTACAGTCCCTCCCGGCTCGGGCCCGTCAATTGCAGCTGGTATTTACGCCCAACCCGGCTCGTGATGTGCCATTTGGTATTATTTTGTCTTTGTATTGTATTTTATTGAAATGTGAAAATTAAATAATGAAATGAGATATTATTGAAGATATTTAGTTGAATGTAAGCCTAAAAGTATTAACTAAACTTCGACAATTATTGAAAAATATAACCTTTAAAAAAGAGAGCAAAGGAAAGTTAAGCGTGTTAAGAATCTCCTTTCTCTGAACTAGTAGACAGTAACATTATGAAAGTCAATCCCTATACAGATTAGGGATGGGAGAAAAAATCGATGTCCTAGTCCCTCATACAATGCCCCTGCCACCCTACTGCAGACCCCCTCCCCCCCACACACTCACTCACTCACTCACTGTGGAATCTTTTTGTTGTCAACAAGCCCCAAAAAATGGTTTTACCATCTTAATATCTACAGATTGGTGAAAACATTGTGAGTGCCTCTCCTTACGTTTCTGATTATGCCCTGGGCTATGTCACGGAAGTAAGTAAAGCCAGCAAAACAGTTAAACACATAAGGAAACTGCAGAACATGACTTTTTTCTTTCTTTACCAGTGCGATAAAAAGAATGGGTCGAATTGCACAGCCTAGCCCGGCCCGTTCGTAAGTATCTGGGGAAAAGCCCGGCTGGCCTATTGCTTTGTTCTCTAAACTAAAGAAAAGCTCGATCTATTCCGTGCAGACCTCTAGGGACGGTATTTTTGTAGGCAGCAAAGCAGTGCCCGGACTGGCCAGTGAAGTGCATTTGATCATTTGCGACGGTGATCCTCGACAGCAGCTGAGATCCTAGGGGAGGGCATTAAAGAAAAGGGGATGGAAGTAAAGACCTAAAGGGGTGGTCAATATTGTGAAAGGGGAGAAAAATGGGCTTCAAAACATCGCGTTTGGAGGGAAGGAGTAGGAGGCAGTGGAATTTCGATGTGCTGAATGAAGCAAGGGAATGACGTGTGCACAGTGTGTGGTGTGATTGGTTGTATAGGGTTCGTGTTATCGGCCTCAGTTGGGTATTTCCTTTCCTGCAATTCGGTGTCTTCGAAAAAGTAGAGTACAAAGCGATTGTTATATCCCGCTTGTTTTCCGTCATCTTACGTTTTAAGTTTGCTGGTTTGTACTTTAACAGTTCATGTGAGAATTAGAATGGTGAATATTGTTTCTGATAGTCCAAAAGTGCATGACATTGACCATCTGGAAAAAAATTAATTTAGATGTAACTGGTTAACGAAGTCTGTAAAATTGAAACTTGGTGATAAACAAACTGATGTGTTGGTTGGTGACTGCTTAAAACAAGAAAGATGACACTGTATTTTCAGGTGTAATCCGTTCTGACACGAATTAAATTTATCAAAGCTATTCAAAGTCGATGGAACCGGTATGGAAAACAGTAGTATCTGACCAAAGAAAGAAGTTTTTCAATCGGGTTTTTAATCCCTCAGATATTGCTGTAAATGTAATCATGAGCTTACACCCTCTGGTTGCAGATTTGTATTGACAAATATAAGATATGCATTTGGGCCCCTGATGGGAAAAACATGCATTATTTAAAAAAGAAAGTGTTCTCAAAAAGGTTTTTGATGTGAGCAGTATTGTTCCAGGAAGAATTTCTTCAGTTGAGTTTTCAGGAGCTCAGATTTTGCTGCAAATATGTCACAAGCAGAAATGAATACTTATGCCTTCTGGTGGACAAACCATTCCTTACCCAGTATTAGAAATTATATGAAAAAATGTTTCCCATCAGGAGCTCTGTGCGATACAGTAAGAATTTTTCAAATCGCAGTTTTAGAAGCAGAAATATCGTGGAAAACACAATTTACCTTAATGCCCCCTAGCGGAAAGTCTACGAGTTACTTGAAAATTTTGAAATTACCATAATTCTCGTCATATAATCAGCGGATTATCTGCGAAAAAAGTTTAAAATATACGTTCTGCGTATAATACTCCGATTTAAAAATAAATAAATAATTATACGACCCTTCGATTTTTTAAAAAATCTGCAGCGTAATTGTGCTAGGGTGGGGGTCTAATTAAAAAAGAAACTCTCTCGGAAGAATTTTCCTCAGTTCAGGAGTTTGTACAGAGCAGGGGGAGAAATGTAACGAAAGATTGGGAAGTTGTGGGGAGGGACGGCAAGGCCATTTTGTATCATTGAGAAGATCATGCCGTCTGTTTTTGGCAAAAAGCCAAAGAAGTGCGTACAGCGCTTGCTACACGAACCTATGCATTCCTCCTTTCGGATCTCATGTGCGCTGCCTTGTGTTTAGTTCGTCTTTCGCCGTTTTGACTATCTATCGTCTTTGCTGCTATTTTCCGCCATTGCTATTCATGATGTTTTTGAAAAGGAAATGTCTCAGTTACACTGCCGAATTCATACTTGAAGTGATGGACACAATTGCGGACTATCACGCAGTGACATCATATGATCATGTCACTGCGTGATGGTTTTGAGGTCAGAAAACAATCGCACAGTAACAGGCGGAAAGAAAAGCCTCTGTGCCGCGATTTAAAACGTAAACAAATCTGGAGAATTCATTGAAGTTTTTTTTATTGGTCCACGTATTAGCCGATCTCCTGACTCTGAAAGCAGGATTTCCTCAAAAAACTTTCGACTTATATGCGAGTACATACAGTATTTTGAAGGGGTATTTTGATTTTATTATTTGTTACACATAATAAAATCAATTTCACTGTCGTCCCATTTGGATGTCTCCATGTCCATTTCCTGTGTGGCTTTTTCTTGAAAAAGGAGTTCAAGATGATAAACCCTTCTGCCTCTGCAAACTCTACGAGAGTATTTCCACGCTGGTTTCTGTTGCCGTGACCGAATTTACCTACTGAAGTTTCATTCTGTTGCCGTTGCCCTATTTTTGCATTGAAATCTCCCATAATTATGTTCAAGTGCTGCTTATAATAAAGGTAAGCAGCACTTGAAGATAATTATGGGAGATTTCAATGCAAAAATAGGGCAACGGCAACAGAATGAAACTTCAGTAGGTAAATTCGGTCACGGCAACAGAAACCAGCGTGGAAATACTCTCGTAGAGTTTGCAGAGGCAGAAGGGTTTATCATCTTGAACTCCTTTTTCAAGAAAAAGCCACACAGGAAATGGACATGGAGACATCCAAATGGGACGACAAGTGAAATTGATTTTATTATGTGTAACAAAAAATTCGTCATAGAAGACTGCAGTGTGCTAAACAAGTTCAACACAGGCAGTGACCATAGATTGGTGAGATGTAAGATGCACCTCAACGCTAAACTCGAACGTAGCAAGCTCATAAGACAAACAAAATGTATTGACATAACCAACCTTAAAAAACACCATAATACCTTCAAATTGGAACTGAAGAACAGATTCTCTGCTTTAGAAGGCCTAACATCGGAAGAAGTGGGTATTTCTGAAGTTAACAGAAAGGTAACCAAAGCTCTTATGGAAAATGCAACAAAATTAGCTGGGTCTAAGAACAAATTGCATGTGAACAAATTATCAGGAAAAACCAAAATGCTGATGCAAAAAAGAAGAGTGATGAGGACAACTAAAGAAGATGTGACTTCCAAAGTGGAATATATAGAGCTATGCAAGACAGTACGAAAAAGTATCACTGAAGACGTAAGGAAATTCAACTGTGAACTAGTAAGGAAAGCAATTCAAAACAACCAAATCCTAAAGATAGCAAAGGGACATCTCAGTAAGGGAAAAAAACAGATTATGGCACTGAGAAAAGAAGATGGTTCTGTAACAAGAAATAGAGGCGAAATTTTGACAAGAGTGAAAGATTTCTACTCCAAATTATATGAAAGGGATGATACATGTACTCCAGGCACCATGAAAGGTACCAGAGCTCTTCCAGTCCTTCCAGCAGAAGTTGCACATGCAATCAAGAACATGATGCGGGGAAAAGCTCCAGGAGAAGATGGAATTACTGTAGACATCATACAAGAAGCAAGTGGAAAAATCGAAACAGTACTCGCCCAAATTTTCACTCTATGCCTTAATGAAGGGAAAATTCCTGAGGATTGGAACAACGCTACAATGATCTTGCTACATAAAAAAGGTGACATTGAGGATCTCAGGAACTACAGACATATCAGCCTCCTATCAGTGGTTTATAAAATCTTCACTAAAGTTCTTTCACACCGCTTGAAGGTAACACTGGACATGGCTCAACCGAGAGAACAAGCTGGATTCAGGAGTGGCTACAGCACAATAGATCATATCCACGTACTGAGAGAACTAATTGAAAGAGCGAGGGAATATGAACTTCCATTGTGCATGGCTTTTATCGATTATGAAAAAGCCTTTGATTCGGTGAAACCATCAGCTGTTACAATGGCTCTGAAATCCTGTGGTATTGAAGATGCATACATTAATATTATTAATAACATCTATGAAAATGCAAGTGCAAAGATTCTGCTATTTGAAAATACAACACACATAAAAATTGGAAAAGGAGTGAGACAAGGTGACACCATATCTCCAAAGCTCTTTAATGCCACATTGGAAAATGTCTTTCAATCACTGAACTGGGAAAACAAAGGGATAAAGATTAATGGAGATTATCTAACCCACCTTCGTTTTGCTGATAACATAGTCATTTTTGCAACTACCCCATCAGAGCTACAGAGTATGATGCAGGAACTTGCTGACAAGAGTATAGAAGTGGGATTAAAAATAAACTTTCAAAAGACAAAAGTGATGTTCAATGCTTTTACAAGAAATGAAGATTTATTGATTGATGGAGAAAAGCTGGAGATAACAGACACGTACGTTTATCTTGGACAGCAGATATCATGTGAGGGTCACATTGGTGAAGAAATTAATCGGCGTACAAAACTTGCCTGGAGAGCTTTTGGAAGAAACAGCATAATTTTCAAGAGCAATATGCCATTATGTCTTAAGAGAAAAGTGTTTGATCAATGCATCCTTCCAGTGCTTACGTATGGTGCAGAGACGCGGACCTTAGCTAAAAGAGACATACAAAGGCTGCAGACAACTCAAAGCAGCATGGAGAGGTGCATGCTTGGTGTAACCAGGAGAGATAAGAAGAGGAACACGTGGATCCGAAAAATGACAAGAGTGGAAGACATCATTATCAGAGTTAAATCCCTGAAATGGCAATGGGCTGGACATACTGCCAGAAGAACAGACCATCGATGGACAGCCGAAATTTTAGATTGGATTCCAAGGGACAGGAAAAGACCCAGAAGAAGACCACATGGAAGATGGGTGGATGAAATTCGAAAGTATGCGGGAGTGACATGGAGGAGACTGGCACAAGACAGACCGTTGTGGAGGAAACTTGGGGAGACCTTCGTCCAGCAGTGGATTGATTATGGTTGACAATGATGATGATGATGACATACAGTATTTCTGTCACTTGTTCTGTATCAGCCTTTCGTCATTGGCAAGGTGTAATGCAATACTCTGGAGCTGCATCGGCGTGATCTATGGATGCCTCACCCTTTATCTGTCCAGAGATAAAAATATGAAAAAGTAACCTTTAAAAATGAATTTCTTCATTTAATAAAATCGTTTTTTCTTTTCTCTTACTTTTCGGACTCATGTGACCGACTTTTCGGTCGGATATTCCACTTCTGGTTCAACATCTATGATGTGCGGATTATACAGCGATTTTTTTTCCTGAATGTCACAGGCTGCGGATTATACGAAGGAAAAAAAAAATTTATGTGAATTTCGCGGTCTGCGGATTATACGCCGGTGCAGATAACACGACGAAAATTATGGTATATGAAAAATATTTTGTACCACAAACGCTATCCAACAAAGAAGGAATTTTTCAAATCTAACTCTTGGAAGTAGAGATATTGACAAAAGTAAAATATACATCAATGCCCCCTGGTTGAGAAACCATGCATTATTTTAAGAAGAAAATATTTTGAAAAGATTTATCCACGTGAATGGTATTGGTCAACAAACAAATTTTTTTTCAATTGAGATTTTCGAAGCTCAGATTTTGCTGCAAATTCATTAGAAGCGGAAATTAAGTCCTACACCCCCTGGTGGCCAAACCAGTTTTTAACAAAAAATTAGAAATTATGCAAATGATTTCCCTTTAGGAGCTGTATCCTGTGTGGAAAGAATTTTTAAATCGGAGTATTAGAAGCGGAGATATCAAGGGAAACACAATTTACCTTTACGTCCCCTAGTAGAAAGTCTATGAATTGCTTGAAAATTTTGAAATCATATGAAAAACATGTTGCACCAGAAACTCTATCTAATAAAGAAGGAATTTTTCAAATCGAACCATTAAAAGCAGAGATATTGACAAAAACCAGATATATATCTATGCTCCCTGGTGGAGGAACCATGCAATATTTTAAGAAGAAAATATTAAAAAAAAGGTTTATCGACATGAGTGGCATCAGTCCAGGAATGATTTTTTCAATCGAGATTTTAGAAGCTCTGATTTTGCTGCAAATACATGAGAAGCAGAAATTAACACTTATTCCTGCTGGTGGCCAAACCATTCTTTGCCAAAAATTAGAAATTATATACAAAAGATTTCCCATCTGGAGCTGTATCCGCTGAAGAAAAAAAATTTCAGTTAGAGTTTTAGAAGTAGAAATATCGGGGAAAATGCAATTTACTTTTATGCCCCCTTACGGAAAATCTATGCATAACTTGAAAAATTGACTATACCTAAAATACTTTTCGACATAAATGGAATCAAAAGGTAAAAGAATTTTTTAATCCGATGTTTAGAAGCAAATATATGGAATAAAATGCATTTTGAATTTGATATCATCTGCTTTTATTTACGCCCTCTAGCAATGAAATTGCACATCGTAAAAAAAAAAAAAAAATGAAGAATCATCATTTGCATATTTCAAGCTTCCCAATGCAAAAAGAATTTTTCAAATCAGACTAATAGTTGCAGAGACATGTCCACAGACGGACAGACAAACCGATAACATAAGCACGATCTTTTTTAAAAAGACGTGCTAAAAAGTAGATGTGGATGGAAAAGTTTTGTGCAATCTTTGTTGTGACTTCATTTACTTAGGTAAAAGAGGACATGGGGCAATAGCTGACCACCTGAAAACAAAGAAGCCCATGGAGAATGTGTTCGTTAAAAATGCAAACTATGCTTTACCACACATTTTTTATTATTTTTTATTTATTTATTTGCAAGCATCATCTTCAACAGTCCCTCCATCATCACCAAATGTTACCTGCCACAAGTTAATGTTACCATTTGTGACAGAGTATCTAGTTGTGAGGCACTAATTTTGGGTGTTCTTGCAGAGCACAGCTTACCATTTTCCATGGTTCCAGTATTAATTTATGTGAGTAAGACTTTAGCAGAAGATAAGAGAGCTCTAAATCATTTATCAATGAATAGAAATTGTGCTTCATATAAAATGAGGTATGGAATTTCTAAAACATCTTTACAACAAACTTTTTAAAATTTGCAAACTATGAAATTCTCTTTGAATGTGGATGAAGCTACAAGCAGCAACAATATGCATGTGCTATCCATCTTAACCACCAGCTATTTCCCCCCTCATATAAAGAGAGTGGTAGTTGAACATATTGTGTCTTTATAAGTGTCACCACAGTAAATTTTGAAAGACTTTATGTAAAAATATCAAACTTTTTTGAAAAAAATATTCCTTGGGAAAATCTAATGTCCATATTAATGGACTCCTGTAATGTTATGAGGGAACGAAAAGTGGTGTGTAAACAAGAATTAGGAAAGAGAAAGCACCTCACTTACTTATATTGACGGTGATTTGTGCCATCATATTCATAATGCCTGCAAGAAATTTTGTTTACCTTATGCTGGCTGGCTTGAAAAAGTTCTGAAAGATATTTACAATGATGTTCAGTGGTCAGCTGATATTAAAGAATGGCTGTCTGAAATATGCTATTTATTAAACAGTAAACATGTTGCTCCTGTAAACATGATTCCCCATCATTGGTTGTCATGTTATGATGCTTTAATGAGCATACTATATCTGATAGATGCATTAACTGTTTTACACTATGCATTCATGAAGAGCTGTGACAAGACTATTTATTTCTCTATCATTTGTAGTGTATATAAATGAAAAAATGTTGACTGTGAAGCAAGAGCAAAAATAAGAAAAATACAGAAGAAAGTATCTGTAAAATCTATGACTGATGTTGGTAAGAGAAGCAAAGATAAGCTAATAGAAAAGCTATTTAACTGCAGGAGAAAAACCTTCATGATCCTTCATTTTTATATTGCTACTCTACCACTGTTGAAAAAATATGTTTTATTGTTTCAGACCAAAGAACCTCTGATTCATAAGGTATATGATGAACAGAAACAGTTATTTTTGGATTTTCTGTCTTGCTTCATAAAACAAGCTGTTGCAAGTTAAAAGCACGAAAGTGCTTCTCGATATTGATATCAACAATGAATCAAATCATTTGCCTTTGAGTAAGATGTTTATTGGAGCTGGGACTCAATCTGTTATTTCAAATGGTCCCAATGACAAGACAAGGAAGAAATTCTGTTTAAAGTTAAAGAGGCATATATTAAATGTGGAGAATATCTACAAAAGAAGTTACCTTTAACCAGCCCTCTATTGCAATACATTTCCTCCATTGATCCAACTGGAAGAGGACATAAGGTAACACTTCAATAACTGCAGAAGTTGCCTTCTTTGATTACCAATGTTTTAAGAAAAGAGGTTAAAGAAAAGTAAGCTTTGGAAATTTACCAATATCAAGTTGATATGAAACTATCTCCTCCTGTTGATGATTGAGGTAAACTTGTTCCTGTAGATATTTGGTGGCCTTCAATATTTGATATGCCAAAATATGCGAGCTTTAGTAAGATGGTAAAAGCCATACTTAGTTGCTTTCATGGCCCACAAGTGGAGGGCTCATTTAACATCATGTCAGATATAATTGATAAGAGATCTGAAAAAATCTACATTGAGACATATTCTGCAATCCAGACTGTAAAGTATAAGATGATGAGCAAAATACAGTCTGCTGTGGAGTATTTTAAAAAGAAAGACTTTTTGCATGAAGCAGTTGATGGAGATTTATGTCGAAATTTGAGGTCTTCCAGAATGTCTTATCAAAAGGAACTAAATTAGAAGAAAGAAATGGAGGCAAAGAGGTGCAAAAGTCTTCAGAAAAGCCTACCAACTAAGAAGGAAAGCATTCAAAATATACAGAGGTGTAAAAATTATTAGAATAATTGAGAATTTTGTATAAAAAAAGTTATATTGATGAAATACTCCTTTATTTCAACAATAATGACACATTTATAATTTGGTATGCATGCCCTTAGTCTTTATCAGAGATTCAATGTGTCTTGGCATGCTTTCCACAAGTTTTGTACAAGTCTTTGATTTCTTCATCATGGTGCCAGATTTCAATAAGCATTTCTATGAGGGTGGCCTTTGTTGTAATGCTGGTTTTCTGCAGTCTCCTTTTCACAATGGACCAGAGGTTCTCTATGTGGTTCACAACTGGGTTGTTTCCAGGCCATGACAATATTGTTGTCACTTAAAAACTTGGTAACAGACTTTCCTTTATGGCACGATGCACCATCATGCATAAAGATGAAGTCACCACTTGGGAACCAGTCTTTCAATTGTGGGATTAACCTTTGCTCAAGTTCTATTTTGTACTGATGCTGGTTCATCACACCTTCTACAATGTGTAGATGTCCTGTACCCTGAACTGACATGACACTCCTTACTATCACCTGGGTGGGATGCTTGACCTTTTATGCTATGCTCTGGGATGATAACTCCTCATGGACATTTCTCCTAACATACTGGCTGCTTTCTTCCACTATAGCAAACATGGATTTATCAGAAAAATGTACCTGAAAGAGAAAAATAACCAACAGTACAGCAATTCTGCATACCATGAAATCCTTTCAGTTTTGTGTCTATGGTCAGTATGCTACTCTGTGCATGATTTCAGAGACAAAAATGAAACCTCAAATAAACTGATTAATTACAGGAACTGTACTATTCCTTACCTTGCTCCAGTCTTTTCCGAATTATTCTTGGACTTCTTTTGTCCAGGTAAGCCTCTTCTTCGCCATAGCAGGTGTGATTTTAGCCTTTTTTCGAGGATGGCGTGCATGGAGTGCAGCAGCGATCAATCTTCGACGGATAAAAGAATCACAAACATTTACCCCATACTTTTCCATAATAATTTTTTAAGTCTTTGCAAGTGGCTCTTCTGTTTTTTTGTAGCAATCTGAATCAGTTTCCTTTCCGCTCTTGGACTAAATTTATTCTTTCGTCCACATTTTCCTACCCAAGAGGGTGCATACGCACAACTGGAATCCAGACTTCTTCAATCAACATGCAGATGTTTGTGAAATTTTTAATCTATCTGCTATTTCTCCATGTGTATAACGTTTTTCTTTCAGAAGACACTTGGCCAAAGCCACTTTTCTAGGAGACAGCTCACTTGTCTTGTCCATTGTCAAAAAATGATCACCAAGACACTAACAACATAACACTTCAACTACAAACTTCAAACAATGGACCCTAAAACTTTTTAAACTGCACAAAAGGTCTCCAGGTAATCTATAATAATAATAAAAAAAACATGCTACATCACCAAAACATAACATAACCTTACTTTTAAAATCATCTGCTTATCAGCCCATATTTCTCTGCAGTGTAGACACCACTACATAATTCTGAACAAATATGTTCCTACATGCTATCACATCACTCAACATTTAAAAAAAATATCCTCCAAACCATACTTAAGGGATGAAAAATTATTTATACCAACAAAGTAAACTAATATTTCATGAAATATTGGATTTATTTAGAAGAACCACAAACCTTGAAAATTCCCAATTATTCTAATAATTTTCACACCTCTGTATCTGCAGCTGAGAAGGCAACCAGACTCAAACATAAGAGAAAACTTGAGATTTTAATGCAAAAAATAAGAGAATCAAAACATAAATAATTAGAATTTTTCTTATTAATTTTTATCTTCGCATAGTTTAATTTCCCATGTTACGTTTCTGCTGGTAGTATACAGTGTTAGTGATAAAAATTAATCCATCTTATTGCATAATGACATTTATTCAGTTAAAAAACGAAATCTATATACAAGTTAAAAAATATTCAATGTGTTTGCGTGAATTCAAACTTGTCGTGATTGATGTCTTACAGAGTTCAGCATTTTCTGGTGGAGTCCTGTACCATGTCTGTAGAAACTACTACCCTTTTATTTTCTGGATGGAAAAAATAATTACTTCATATTAATAAATTATTAAGTTTAATTAGAAGGGGATGTTTTAGCTAATCAACTGTGTTGTTCAGTCTTAAGGAATCTAATCTTGAATATCAAGAAGCACAATAAACTTGAACTTGGAGTTACTTATCAGAATGCAAATGTTTCAAGCTCCTTAGTGTCAATGAAATTTATTCAGGGCCAGTTTTCATTGCTTTCATTGGTGTTGCTTTTATTTTTGCTTATTGGAATGCAAGTGTTTCAAGCCCTTCAGTGTTATTCAAGGCCAGTTTTCATTGCTTTCATTGGTTTTGCTTTTATTTTGATGATTTCACATGGACATTTGAATACTGTTGCCAGATTATAAATTTGATTTTTGCCAGATGTCTGAAAAAATACACGTGTCTTTGCTTTTATCAGTTACAAATTTGAATAAGAAAATCACTTCCAAGAACTTTTAAATTCCTATAGAAGAATCAAAAATTAATTAATTGAATAGCAATTATTGGCAATATAATCATATAAATCCAATGAATTAGTTGTAATATCAACTAAACATTGGTATGTAAACAAAATGAATCAAGATATTTTGACAAGATTGTGGATAACACAGAGGAAGCTGTTTAGAAAATTAAAGCAGCAGCTAACATGATTACCGTTAAAAATTTGGAAGATAGAAATGGACAAATACCAGAAATTTTTGGTTTCATAAAAATGCGTCAATAAAATTATCCCTTTGACCAGCCGTTGCAACAAAAAGGAGGAGAATTTTAAAAACCATAGAAAAGGCACTTTTTGATCATAATTAGATAAGAAATTCATTTGTTGCACTTATGCACTAAAGGATTCTCTGGCAACTTCTAAAGGCAACTTGAATAAATGAATATACAAAAATGATCAGCTTGGAAATCAAAAACATGTTTCCTTCTGTAAATCTCAAAAGGCTCTTTTAAAATACTATCAATTTTTTTGAAGAAAAAAATTCTACAGATAAGTGGAAGGTAATATTAAATGATGAATAGTTCCTTATACAAAGAGCATTCCAGAAGTTCTTGGCATGCATCTGCTACAGAACAAAAACCATTGTACTTATGTCAACAAAACTTTGACCCCTTTCTATCTCAATTCAGGCAGGGGGTGTCAGTTGACAACCTCCCCTTTTTTCAAAAAAATTATGGTAGCTACTCCTAATAGAGGTATAAAGTACTGTAAAAGGATTTTTCATAAAAAAAAAAAAAAAAAAAAAAAAAAAACATTTGGTCGAGCTACAGCATTCAAAAAATAGGCAAAAAATACACCTGTGACGAAAATAATGTGAAACACCAAATTTTTAAATGTACACTGCCCCTGTACTATAACAGGTAGAGACTTGAATTTTTTTTTATTTTGAAGCTATTGAATTGGCCTTTCTTTATGTTCACAGAAATCGATCAAAGGAATGTTGCTTAATGGCAAAACAAGTCTATATTTATTAAAAAAAATAAATTAATTTTCCACAAATTTAGAATTTTTTTTTTTTTTTTAAGAAAAAGACTTATCAGGTGGGTAAGTGTGCCAACCTGCACTCCTACTAGGGTTGTCTTAGTAGTAATTTAATCTTTATCCTGTGTGATGCATGCAACTCATAAAATTAATTTTTAAAATATACAAAATTTCAAAAAATCAACATTTTTGAATTGCGATATCTCAAAAACCCCATTTTTAAAAATTCTGAAATTTTGGTGAAATAATGTCCTAATGGTAAATTTTGGTGAAATTATGTCCTCAGGTTACTGGATTTATGCCTTGAAATTTTCCTACAAATTTTTGAAAATGCACTTCTCTCCTGTTCGAGCCTCTCACAGTTGGGTTATTATTAAAAAATAATAATAATAAAAAAAAATTCGATAGATATTTCTGAAAAATTTACCTGAGTATATATTCCAAATTGCAATGTCAATCTATATTTTAGTCATTTTTATGATTTTCAATAATTGTCACCTATGTACATGTTTAATTTTTTTAAATCCGTAGTCTATACACATGCAATTAAAATTTAGTTTCTATTTACATAAGAAAATAGGCCTCATAAAAACAAAATTATGAGCTTACCATCATAACTACAAATTATTCAGACAGAAACGCTGCTGGATTTTATTGATTTTCTTCTCATCAAAGTTATGAAGTCATGCAGAACATCCAACGGGAGTTGGGGCATTCACCTTTAGAAGTACATTTTTTATGGGCACTGGGCACTTGTTTGTTTTCTTGCTACATTCTTCTGGCCACCAAAAACCTCTGGCTGGTCCATGAGCGTGCGTGAAAGATACTGTTATGTCCTCGAATTCTTTAGATATGTTTGTAATCTGTCTCATCCATCCACCAGTTATCGTCATAAATGTGTCCTATAAATTTTCCTATTTGAAAATCATTCACAGAAAATGGGTTCTTTTATGTGAGTGCCAGACTGTTCTGGCCATTGATGATTTATTTCCTTGTACTAACCTGGAATGCTGTGACTGTATTCCAACAACAGATTTTACTGTATCCCACTGCCGCCCCGGTGGCGCAGTGGTCTAAGGCGCTGGCCTCTGATCATTCGTCCGTAAGGGGTCCAGGTTCGAATCCCGGTCAGGCATGGATGTTGTGTTTGTCTTACGGCACTGGCTCTCTCCCTTCCCTGGAACCAGTGACCCTAAATTAGGGACGGGCGACTGCTTATAGCCCATTGAGTTGCTCACGGTAGTCGTTAAACCTCCAATCAAAAAAAAAAAAAAAAAAAACTGTATCCCACTCTTCTACTTTGCTGGTTCGATAGGATTGAACTTCATAAGTTGTGAGGAGTAGAAGTTTAGTCTTTGTTATCAAGGGGGAGACAGTTTCAACAAATGAAGGTGCATCTTTTATAGCTTGTGAAGCTTCTTTCTGTAAGTTGAATTTAGTAACAAAATGTTTGCACAGGCCACCCACACCATTACATGCACTCTTGCATTGGCCTGTGACTGAGAAGATCCACTTCCTTGTTACATTTGGGTCCCCCTTCATAAGTTCATAGAACTGACATTTGTTTTTGAAGTGCCCAGCTGCTCCATCTGAAATGTAAACAATTGTTTTAAATTCTCTCAAAGGACAAGTTTTAGCAATTTCACTTTTTATGAGCAGAATGGCACACCGAGCATGTGCTGTGTCATGGCTTATGTCATTGCATGCTACCACAAAAGACTTAGTCTCATTTGGAAAGTACACAATGCATATAAAGAGTGAGATCTGGACATTGTTTGCCAGTAGTAACTTTGCACTTCATCAGGTAGAATTACAGATCAGTTCTGAGCAAAGTCAAAGTGCAACACCAACACTGGACTATGTGCTGCGGACTGTTTATCCTATGCTATCCCATTTCTCTGGATCCGATCATTATAAATTATGGATGAGTTTCTTCCCTCTCGATATCCCTCACCTTCAGTAGCTCTTATTTTCATTGACTCCACCAATGACTCTCAAGCAGCCTTAATAGGTGTTTCACAGTACTCCATAAAAATTGCACCGGGCAGTACCATTTTCAGTGCCACAGCTTTGGAAAATCAAACTTTGAAATCATATCAACTGCAGTTTTGCCCAAAAATTACCGCAAATTGCAGTTTACCCATGAGTCAAAAATTTCCTAAGTTTCATAAAATCATTCACCACCATTTTTACTATTACTAATTTTTTTCTCGCCATTTTCAGATTTAGTCACATTTGGCGATTTGGTGAATGCTTAGCACGAGCCCTGCCGGGAATTCTGTTCTCCTGCTATTAAAATTTTACTAAATAATGTTTACAGTTCTCATTTTTTCACTGAATTCAAAAATTTGAAAAAAAAGTGCCATTTATCAAAAATTGGAAATAAAAGAAATTGAAAAAAAAAATGTAATTTTCAAAAATATGTAAGAAAATTTCAAGGCAAAAATCCAGTCACCTGACTCCCCCAGTAAACTACCTACCATTAGGACATTATTTGGACAAAATTTCAGAATTTTTATAAATGGGGTTTTTGAGATATTGCAATTCAAACATGTTAATTTTTGAAATTTTGTGTATTTTAAAAATTAATTTTATGAGTTACAAGCATCACAGGATAAAAATAAAATTACTGCAAAGACAACCCAAGTAGGGGTGGGTGGGGTGCAGGTTGGCCCACTTACCAACCTGATAAGTCTTTTTCGTTAAAAAAAAATCCTAAATTTGCGGAAAATTAAAATTCTTTGTAATATATATATATATATCATCATCATCATCATCCATTATCAATCCACTGCTGGACGAAGGTCTCCCCAAGTTTCCTCCACAGCGGTCTGTCTTGTGCCAGTCTCCTCCATGTCACTCCCGCATACTTTCGAATTTCATCCACCCATCTTCCATGTGGTCTTCTTCTGGGTCTTTTCCTGTCCCTTGGAATCCAATCTAAAATTTCGGCTGTCCATCAATCTCCATTAATCTTTATCCCTTTTTTTTTCCCAGTTCAGTGATTGAAAGACATTTTCCAATGTGGCATTAAAGAGCTTCGGAGATATGGTGTCACCTTGTCTCACTCCTTTTCAAATTTTTATGTGTGTTGTATTTTCAAACAGCCGAATCTTTGCACTTGCATTTTCATAGATGTTATTAAAAATATTAATGTACGCATCTTCAATACCACAGGATTTCAGGGCCATTGTAACTGCTGATAGTTACACCGAATCAAAGGCTTTTTCATAATCGATAAAAGCCATGCACAGTGGAAGTTCATATTCCCTCGCTCTTTCAATCAATTAGTTCTCTCAGTACGTGGATATGATCTATTGTACTGTAGCCACTGCTGAATCCAGCTTCTTCTCTCGGAAGTAATGTTAATATATATATATAGCAAAAGCAAATAATGGGAAAAACAAAAACCAGTGAACTGATTTGAAATTCATTAGCACCAGAGGCTGCATAAGAGAAAGATCAAATAACAATACTGCAAAACAAAGCAAAATTTTGAACAAGAGAAACAAAAATAATAGAAAGACCACCAATAACCAAATACACCATCCGAACCAGTCTAGCTTCAAACTATGTAAAGTACCAAATAAAGAATGCAGGGAAGCATATTAATGACTGCCCTCTTATTGGCTTTGTCAAAGGCAAGCAACGAGAAAAACACTCCCTAGAGAATTGTAGGTTTCTGCTATTTTAGTTTGCTAAAAGGACCAATTAAATTTAGGGGAATAATGTCAATAAAAGGGAAAACTAATAAAAACCCGAACCCAACAAACTAAAACACATTTGCCCGACCTCACAACAAAAATGAAAAAAAGGAGAAAGTGAGCAATAAAAATCCAACCAATAAATGTCCCAAAGGGATACATTAAACTTGTTACAAAAAGGTAACAAACTACCAGCCAAAAATAACCAGTAATTACAAAAAAAATTTTTTATAAAAAATAATCATAAACCAAAAAAAATAAACCAAAAAATGCAACCAACCAAATAGAAAAGTAAGCAACAGCCAAATTTAGGAAACAGGAATACAAACTCCCTCAACATAAATCCAGAAAAAACAGTTCTAACTCCAAGAGTGAACAAAAAGACAAAGATGCAAGCAACATAGTTGCAAACCAAAAACCCCAATACCCACAGCTAAAAGCTAAATAAAAACAAAGCTGCAAGAAAATAAAATATTATTATAAATGAATATACCAAAGGGCATGGTTTCAAGCACCAGAAAAAAATATTAAGCCCAACATACACAAGAAAATAGAAAAAATTAATCATAGTGCAAACCCACAAATCCTTTAATATATAAAAAAACTAACTTACAGTTAAAATAAGGTATAACCTTGTGTCTTGCTGGTCAATAACGGGCAATATATATACAACAAGCTTCATTTATCATTTTGGCCCACAGGAAGGCCCAGAACCACCAATATGACTAGATGGCAAATATATATATATATATATATACTGAAGAGCAAAGCTGAAAACTAAGGAAAAACTTTTGAATTTAAAACGAAAGTTGCAAAATAACCTGAAGATCAAAACGCGCAACGCAGCAGTTATGAAAATTCAGAATTCACATTCTATTAAGGAGAGACCTAAGCAAAAAAAAATATATATATATATTTTTGACTCATACCAAGTACAACATAGAAAAGGTTATGTATCTACCGGTGTGAGTAAAAGGAGAAAAGATAAAAAATAAAATAAAACAACTGAATGTAGAAAGTGTCGAGAATACTGAGCCTTGGCTTTATCAAGGACCAGCAAAAACTCTGCATTTTCTCACTTCCACAAAGACCTAGTTTGAAATGGGTTTCTAGGGAGTGGCAGAGATGTTTGGACGTTTGGGGAAAAGGTCAGCCATGTTTCCTCTTGTGTGGAGAAAGTTTAGTTGCATAAGAGGTAAGCTCTCTTCATTGTCTTTGGGTTTTAGGTTTTATAAGTTCAATGTTTGTACTTCTTGTACTTTTTTTCTCTGCTGTTTTTTGCTTTTTAGCATTTAGGCACTGGCTAGTCTGTTAACTTTTTTGCGGGTTTTAACTCTTTCTTTTCTTGGTAACTTTGCGCGTTTTTTAGGAAACTTTGGCCCAGCAGCTGGCTAAGCATAGTTCCTTTACATTGCGCTGTATTTTCAAAGTAGTTAAGTTCTTAATAACTACTTAATTATGCACTTAAAGCACTGCTGAAATACTTTGTACATATTGCAACTAATTGTTTATGTCATATAACTTTCACAAAGCATTTCTTTAGTTAATTATTGTCTTTGATTTGTTCTCGTTTTTGTGTTGTCAGAAGTTGTGGGGTGGGGGTATTAGAATCAGGTTTTCTTTCAAAAATCTGAGTTTTAAATAATTAATATTTCCTTTTGTAATTGCAATGTAAAAATTTGGAATACTTTTGCATTGCTATTCAGGTTTAAATTCTCTCTCAGGCGAACTTGGCATTTCGTTATAGCTGAACATTATTTCTAATTATTATGTCACTCTCACAACGTGAGTTCTCTTTAATCTTCTTCTTTCTGTTTAGTAGTAGCAGATGAAGAGCATGGGTCGGGCCATGAAAGTTATGGATACAAGCTAAATTGTTAACTAAAGCTAGGTCATACAACTCTGCGGAGGTCATGACATATATATATTTTTAAAACAATTTTTGGTGGGCTTATTACTTGCATCTATGGCTTTGCAGAAACCCATTTCCAACTAGGTCTTTGTGGAAGTGAAAAAATGCAGAGTTTTTGCTGGTCCTTGATAAAGCCAAGGCTCAGTATTCTCGACACTTTCTACATTCAGTTGTTTTATTTTATTTTTTATCTTTTCTCCTTTTACTCACACCGGTAGATACATAACCTTTTCTATGTTGTACTTGGTATGAGTCAAAAAAAATATATATATATTTTTGCTTAGGTCTCTTCTTAATAGAATATATATATATATATATATGGATAAAGGGATAAAGATTAATGGAGATTATCTAACCCACCTTCGTTTTGTTGATGACATAGTCATTTTTGCAACTACCCCATCAGAGCTACAGAGTATGATCCAGGAACTTGCTGACAAGAGTAAAGAAGTGGGATTAAAAATGAACTTTCAGAAGACAAAAGTGATGTTCAATGCTTTTACAAGAAATGAAGATTTATCGATTGATGGAGAAAAGCTGGAGATAACAGACACGTACGTTTATCTTGGACAGCAGATATCAAGTGAGGGTCACATTGGTGAAGAAATTAATCGGCGTACAAAACTTGCCTGGAGAGCTTTTGGAAGAAACAGCATAATTTTCAAGAGCAATATAACATTATGTCTTAAAAGAAAAGTGTTTGATCAATGCATCCTTCCAGTGCTTACGTATGGTGCAGAGACGCGGACCTTAGCTAAAAGAGACATACAAAGGCTGCAGACAACTCAAAGAAGCATGGAGAGGTGCATGCTTGGTGTAACCAGGAGAGATAAGAAGAGGAACATGTGGATCCGAAAAATGACAAGAGTGGAAGACATCGTGATCAGAGTTAAATCCCTGAAATGGCAATGGGCTGGACATACTGCCAGAAGAACAGACCATCGATGGACAGCCGAAATTTTAGATTGGATTCCAAGGGACAGGAAAAGACCCAGAAGAAGACCACTTGGAAGATGGGTGGATGAAATTCGAAAGTATGCGGGAGTGACATGGAGGAGACTGGCACAAGACAGACCGTTGTGGAGGAAACTTGGGGAGACCTTCGTCCAGCAGTGGATTGATAATGGTTGACAATGATGATGATATATATATATTGCCATCTGGCAATATTCGTTTGACCAATTTCTGTGAATTTGAAGAAAGACTAATTCTCAATAGCTTCAAAATAAAAATAAAAATTCGAGTCTACCTGTTATAGTTCAGGAGCAGTGTGCACTTAAAAATTTGGCGTTTCACAAGATTTTCGTCACGGGTGAATTTTTTGCCTATTTTCAAAATGCTGTTGCTTGACCCAAATTTTTTTTTATGAAAAATCCTTTTGCAGTACTTTGTACCTCTATTAGGAGTAGCTACCATAATTTAAAAAAAAAAAATTGGAGATGTTCAACTGACACATGTTGGTCACACCTGCCTGAATTGAGATGGAAATGGTCCTTTTACTTTCTTGTACTGTTAAGAGAATATTAGCACGCCTTCCAACATCTATGCAAAGTTACAGCCATGTATGCAGTTTCCGGAATGTGTGGTGGTACTTCTGTTGGGGATTATTCTGAATGAACACATTTTACAAGTCTTTCTTGTGCCCTTGAAAAAGACTGCTTTTTAAGTTCCATTTTAGCACATCTTTTGTAAAAAAACGATCGTGCTTATTTTATTGGTCCGTCTGTGGACACCATACCTCTGTGATTATTAGTCTGATTTAAAAAATTATCTTCGCATTGGGAAGCTTGAAATGTGAGAATGAGGATTCTTTTATTCCGTTTTGTTTTTTTCCCAGTGTACAACTTTGCCGCTAGAAGGTGTAAATGTAGCTGATATCGAATTCAAAATATATTTTATTGCATATATTTGCTTCTAAATATCCACTTGAAAAATTCTTTCTTCTTTTCAGTGGCGTTTATAATGAAAACTATTTTAGGCACAGTTTTTTTTTTCAGGTAATTCATAGATTTTCTGCTAGGGGGTGTAAAGGAAAGTAGTGTTTCCCCCAATATGTCTGCTTCTAAAACTCCAATATGAGAAATTTTTCCTGCATCGGAAACAGCTCCTCATGGGAAATGTTTTGATTATAATTTCTAATTTTTGATAAAGAATGGTTTGGCCACCAGGAGTGCAAGGGTTTATTTCTGCTTCTGATGTATTTGCATCAAAATCTGAGCTTCTGAAATCAACCCCCCCCCCCCCAAAAAAATATATATATTTCGTGGATCGATACCTCTCACTTCACAAAACCTTTGAGAATACCTACTGCTTAAAATAGTGCACAGTTCTTCTGCCAGGGACGTAGATTTATATCTTATTTTTGTCAATATCTCTGCTTCTAAGAGTCTGATTTGAAAATTTCTTTCTTTGTTGGAGAATGTTTCCAACATGAAGTGTTTCTCTTATAATTTCAAATTTTTCTTAACACACAAGTTTGCCACTAGAGGGCATAAGTTCACATTTCTGTTCGCAGCAATATCTGCGGGTCTAAAAACTCGATATAAAAAAAATTTCAGTCCGATACTACTGACTGTGAAAATACTTTGTGTATTTTCTTTCCAAAATAATGCACAATTTTGCCACCAGGGGCACCAATGTTTTATAATCTGTTTTTCTTAATATCTCTGCTTCTAAATGTGCGATTTAAAAAATTATTTCAACACCAGATGCCATTAACCTTGTGGAACACTTTAGATTAGTATTTGAGGAGTTTAATGGTTCACAGTTAAGTCGCTAGGTGGTGTTTGTGTACTTCTGTTTGCAGCTGTATCTCCGGTTCTCAAAACCCTATTAAGAAATTTCTTTTGTACTTTATGCCATTCGCTACAATAGAGATGTGGAGTATTATTCGGTCTTTAGATGATGCACATATTTCCCGCTAGGGGACGTAAAGGTCAAAACTTTTTTCTCGCTATCTTGACTTCCAGGAGACTTATTTGAAATGTTATTTTTCCTTATCATAGCGTTTTCCACGAAGAATATTTTTTGCCTATTTTCAACTTGCCCATTATGCAAAATTCTTCTGCTAGAAGGCATAGAGGTATATCACATTTCCTTCTATATTTCATGTTTTAACTGTTTGATTATAAAATGTATTTGTCTCCTATACCTTCCTTCTGCTATAAGAAACTTTTTGTGTGCCATTTGTTAATTTTCGTAACAAACTTTTTAGCAGCTGGTGGAAGTCAGTAGTTGTTTCTATTTCTGGATGTTTTATCGATTGTAGAAATCCGGTTGATTTTTTTCTAACCAGTTGCATTGTCTTTTAATAACTCTAATAAATTTAATTCATTCAGAAAGGATTGAAAAGATGTGCTCATTACAACCGAAAATTTGGTGTAATCTCTCTTGTAAATTTTTGGAAACAATAAATGATCGCATGGTACAAGTTCAGGTGAATATGCAGGGTGAAGCTGCTATATGATTTTTTTCTGCTCCAGATAAACCCTAACCTGCCAGGTTTTGAGAGCATTGGCATTATCATCAAGGAAAGCCTTTAATATATTGTTGTTAAATGCTGTTTCTTTATTTCCTTAACCATTTGGGGCAAAACAATGTTGATGTGCTATTGGCCACTTATAATAATTTTTTTCAGGTAAGGTGTCCAGGGTTACTTACCATTCCAGCGGAATTAAAAAAAAAAAAAAATGAACATCTTCTTTGAGCTGAAGTTTTGTTGTAGGATTTGGGGATGCAGTTAATCTCTTTTCCTGCAACCCAAACATAGTTGTTGATCTTTCTGGAAATTGTGTAGTTATAAAACCACAGTAGATCACCTGTGACAATGTTTGTTAACTGTTTGGGGCCACTAGGTTGAAATATTGCCAGCATATTCTTACACAAATTGACTGTAGTTTTTTTTTTTTTTTTGTTCTCTCAGTTAATGAAGTACCCATTTGGCACAGATTTTGTGTTGTGTGTGCATAATATTAAATGTTTGTGAATAATTGTTTCCACACTGTCAATCGATACATTTACATCTAAACTTATGACCTTAAAGGAGGAAGTTTGAGTTTCCTCAATAGTTCACAAATATTGGCTATGATTCTCTTGTTTGCTGCCTCCTTTGATCTTCCTGAACAAGACAGGACTTCAAAGCTGTGGCAGCCTTCTTTGAATTTGAATATCCATCCCATAAGAATGTGATATGAACAGGCATGATCCTCATATACTTGTAATAAATTGGCATTTTTTTTTTTTTTTAGTCATGCCCTAGCTGCATTGTTGTGAAAATGTAAAATATTTTCTCATCTTTAGTAGATTCCATAACAACAATACAGATTTTTCAGAACTTTTTAGGTGCAGCTAGCGAAGAGAGAAATGATGATATGGCCTTTGTTTTTAACATATAATGGGAAGTTTAGATAAGCTTTCAAACAAGTTCTGGCTCGTAAATTTGGGAGGAACAAGTGCAAATCTACCGATATGGGTCAAGAACTTTTTGAACATCCCTTGTAGAATCAGTCAAAATTACTACTGCTAAAAACCTATTTGGAAGAGGTAAAGCTCTGTCATTTATATATTTCAGCATGAAACCATCACCAATATGGCAAAGAGATTTATAGATAATGGATATCCAAAAAATAATTATGAACATTTTAAAAACAAGAATAACAGGATTATAAAAATCAAAATATTCTGTACAGAAGTAAAAATGAAATTAATAAATAAAAGACTAAGAGGAATATTTATCATCTCATAATTATGGAAAGCTAAATAATTGCATTAATAAGCCTGTGACACAGGGCTGTAGCCAGACAGAGAAGTTGGGACGGGCTGCTTATGATTGAGGTTGGGCAAAAAATCAGAAATTTTATTGTCTCCTTTTTACTATACAGTATGTGCGTGTGTGTATGCTATTTATTTATAATGCTTATTATCCCGTGCTACACAGTTTTCTTCCGAGGAAAACAAACTAGCATTTTTACAGAAATACAATACTAAACAAAAGAATTCACTATAAAAGATCAACATGACTGATCAGCTCTTTTTAATGATTAGCTCCTTTAATATGTTACTTACTTTCTTTGAGAAAGATTTCTGTTTCCAAGAAAGCAAAAACAATGGAGAAAATTATTTAATACAACTGTAATTTCCTGCTATGCCTTTCATTAAATGTGCGAAGAAAGTTTTCGAAATCTAAACATTCAATGCATTTTTCTCAAAAGCTGAAAACACCAAATTTGTCATACGCTAGTGTGTCATTGAAATTCTCTGCATCCTGTTAATATTGGTTAGTACTAAAAATGTTGATACACAAGTAGCTCGTGCTACATCTAAAAGTAGCAGTCGGCGCGATCAGCACATAGGTTTTCCTAAAAGCAACTTGCTGTTTGTACACCTCCTCAATTACACATACCTTTTCCCATTTTTCAGCTAGATAACCTCTCACTACGGTAAATTCTTCTTGAAAAGTGATTTTTGTATGCCTAGTAAAAAAAAAAAATACTCCAGTTTGTCTGCATCTAGCTCATCAACACTCGCAATTGTGCCAAGGAGTTGACAGTTGTTACAGAATTTGCAGTCTTGTTCTGTTGCTACAATGTCCATCATTTCGTAAAAGGCTGCCTTTATAGAATCTGGAGAATCATTTGACTACGAAGGTAAATGTTTGTAGGTGACAAAGTCCTCAATGTCAAAATTTTTTCTCTGTTTTTTTGGAAAGGGCTCATGATTCAAATATTCCGAATGAAAGTGTTGCCTTTCAGCAAGGATTGCCCTGGCGTTCGCAGATCACGCACACTTTTTTCTTCACGGAGTTTATCACAAGTGTTGCATCTTTCAAACTGGTCTTCCGTCCATGCAAAACTTTGTCGGCGGAATCTGGAAGTCCAAGAATTTGATTAGAAAGTACCAAAGCAAAACGAAATTCCAGTGTTAGCATTACTGCTTTAATTCCTACACTTTTAGTAACATCTTCGCCGCTGAAATCTTTAGTTTTTATCAGATCTAATGTCGGCAAGATTTCTGCATAATTTGCAAGGACCACTTTTATAGCTGCCAAATGACCTGATAATCGCTGTTTCAAAAGACGAACAAATCTATGACCTTCATACAAAGTGGGAACTTTTTCCATGTTTGAAGAATTCGTGCAGCATTACACACTGATCGAAATACTGGCGCATTAGAGGGATTTCTGACACTGGTTTGACAACTACAAGAAGCAGACGGTGATTATTACAGTGAACATAGGGAACTTTTTATTTAATTCTTTTGGAATTAGAGCCTGCACACCTTCAACTTTTCTACTTATCACACTTGCGCCGTCATAGTACTGACTGAGAAGATTGTGGGGATTGAGGTCCCTGTCTTTCTGCATTTTAAGGGGAAGTTCTGTGAAAGTTGTTGCATCAACTTTTGTCAAAGTTTCAATACCCAGCAACGTTTCGTACACACCTTCCTTCACGTAACGAATGCTAACTGCAACATTTTCTATATTGTTTATATCTTTCGTTCCATCTTCCAATAATGTGAACCATGAAACATCTGAGTTCCTAATATCTTCGATGATACCATCCCTAACAACTTCTACCATACAGCAGCAATCACTTCATTCTGCATTTATGGACAGATGTAAGTTGCATTATTAGGAATTTTTCTAAGACGTTAAAGGAGGGTTTGATATTTTTTCAAAGTGTAACTGAAAACATTTCTGAATGAACCCCGTTCAACTTCACCATCTATAGTGTAGCTTCCTCGAACGGCAGGTTCATTTACAGCAAGAAACTGAATGACTACTGCTATCGACTTGATGCAGTACAGATGCTTTCTTAACATGCTTTCATGCACAAGAGTTGACACTGATGTAGCTCTTAAAATGCGATGTTTTTTTCTTCCCACATTGCCATAGCACGTAGATGCACCTCTGATCTTTCATGATTAGGAAATCCGCATTTTGTATCTATAGCATTCTTCCAATTCGTAAACCCTGTTACCATATGAGCAATGTCTTTTGAACCAAAAGGCTGAAATTGTCGGTATGCAAAACAAAATGCAGCATCCTTTCGTGAAAAATATTCCAACCATTTAAACTGTGAGTACCACTGAGATTGAAATGAAAGCATACTGTTTCCGGGTGCTTCAATTGTGACTCACGTTTTGCTACTGCTTTTGCGATGAAACACCCGTACATTCTACCTTTCTGAAACCACGATCTGAGGAAGATTGCTAGGTTTCCCCTTTGCCCTCCAACGTTTGACACCTACATGATCGAGTCACATTATTGTGACCACCAGCTAATATCCAGAGTGACCGTTGTGTGCAGCGTGGTCAGAAGCTAGACGGGCTGGGAGTGACTCAATAAGGTGCTGGAAGGTGTTCACAGGTATGTGGAGCCATGCTGACTCCAGTGCATCTGACAGTTGCTGGAGGGTGAATGGTGGAGGATCCATAGAGTGAAAACACGATCGAGGTGGTCCCACAGATGCTGAATTGGGTTTACGTCTGGGGAATTAGGGGGCCAGGGAAGTACTTTGAAGTCTTCATCATGCTCTTCCAACCACTCTCGGACATTTCTAGCTGTACGACACTTTGCATTGTTGTGCTGGAAGATCCCATCCGTCCCCATTGTCGTGCTGGAAGATCCCATCCGCCACCTTTTCTGACTATGCACCTTTGTTAGCATAGGTGCAGTAACCATCCGTCTACATCGGAGCCCAATACACAGCAGGGTTCACTGAACTGTTATTTTAGGCACACTTCCGGTAGCCCTCTGGTTCATTCAGCCAGAGTTGCTCCACTGTAGCATGTCAATCGACCCTCACGCACCTTCGCCGCCGCCGTTTACTTCTCACATCAATGGCACATGGTACTCCGCAGTTTTCATGTCGCTTATTCACAATGGTGCTATTTCTCCAATCACGATACACTTTAACCATAGCAGCATGTGAACATTTCACAAACTGCGCTGTTTCAGAAATACCGCTACCCTTTGCTCGAACGCCGATAATCATCCCTTTTTGCAAATCTGATAAATCGCTCCTTTTATCCATGACAGCAACGAGTGATGTGTTTTCAGAATGCCTATAGCACACCTTATATACCCTCCAAGCCAGCTCACAACACGGGCCTTATTTCATTGGCTATGCGTTGTTGACGTTAAAAGTAGGAGGTGGTCACAATAATGTGACTCGACTATGTATATTTGACACCTCAGAGTCCAACGACCTACAGTTAAACGTAGGTCGTTGGGACACACAGGCACAGAGTACAAAGTGATTCTTCCGCAGAGATATTTCAAAATCCGTTACCCACTTACATTTATCTTGGAAGAAATAACGATTTAATAGTACTGGTTTAGGGATCAAAATAATGGGAACTTACAAAAAGCATCAACTCTAGGCAAAATTACCAATAACAATCTGCAGTAGGTGATCAATTAGCAAATAAATATAAAAAAAAAGATTGCTGAGGAAAATTGCTATGTAACATGTGCATATTTGAACTTTAAGAATGATCTTCATGGGGATTTAATTGGAAATGGGATCTTAAAGAAACTTGTGATTTTGTGAAAACCAAATTTTTCAAAAGAAAATAATTATCCCCTACAACAAAGTTTTTCAAAAGCGTGATTTGATGCTGCATTTAATCATGAATAATTTTTTTAGATTTTTTGACGATAAATTGCTGTTAAAATTTGCTCACGACTGAAATTGTTTTATAATGCATATTTCAGCAGTTCTCTTTCATTCAGGATTAAAAGAATTTTTGTTATGAGGAAATTCATGAAGTATTTCTCTGTAGGTACATGGGTTTTTGTAGACCTCAAGATTAAAATTCTCGGCCTGATTTTGTCGTACTAAACCACCCCTGGTTACAAATTATAATATATTACAATATATAAATGAAATCCTTAAAACTAAGAACCTGTGGCCAGTGCTTCAATATGCAACACATGAATTAACAGCTTTTTTTTTCTGAGGATCCTGAGAGCATCCATTTTAAATCTATGTTGAATATTAATAACGAGGTATTGTAAATCAACTATGCACGTAAGAGTAAAAGTACACTAAAAATCCAACTCATTGGCGTAAAAATGTAAATATACGTTTCCAAGCATTTGCATATCAACCAGAAGGCTTTCTTGGAAATGTATATTTATATTTTTACACCAATAAAAAGGTCAGGTGATGCGTAACATCACAGCCTCTCCTTGACAAATGTCAAACCCGCCTTCTCGTGGTGCATCCTGTTCCCACTAAAGGGGCTCTGACGACCGCCAATAGCGGTATAACTATACCATCGGGATCAGAGGAAATGCTATCCCACACTCACCAACCCGCTTGGCCAGCGTGGTGAGTTATGGCCAAACACCTCCAAAATGACTCTACAACTTAAATCTTGGCTCTCAGTCTCCGGCAGCTGGAACGTACCTGGCCAAGGCAGCGGCCAGTGCGACATGAAGGCAGAGGGTGCTAAGAATCCCCGGAGGACCGGACTAGGCTGCCATTTGATGCTGACCTTGGCTACATATAACGGACGCTCCCTATCTTCTGATTCAAGGCTCCTTGAATTGGAAGAGGAACTACAAAGGATCAAGTGGGACATCGTCGGGCTAAGTGAGGTAAGGAGAAAAGGAGAAGATCTCATTGAACTGAAAAGTGGACATCTCTTCTATTATCGTGGGACAGATACTGGCAGAACTAGTGGTGTTGGATTTATAATAAACAAGAAACTGAAGGATAAAGTGGTAGAAGTTGAAAGTTCCTCTGACAGAGCTGCACGACTCATTATCCAACTCTCGAGAAGATACCAGGCTCAAATTATTCAAACTTATGCACCCACCACAAGTCATCCTGAAGAAGAAATTGAAGAATTTTATGAGGAAATTCGTCATCTAAATAATAAAGGTAAGCAGCACTTGAAGATAATTATGGGAGATTTCAATGCAAAAATAGGGCACCGGCAACAGAATGAAACTTCAGTAGGTAAATTCGGTCACGGCAACAGAAACCAGCGTGGAAATACTCTCGTTGAGTTTGCAGAGGCAGAAGGATTTTTCATCTTGAACTCCTTTTTCAAGAAAAAGCCACACAGGAAATGGACATGGAGACATCCAATTGGGACGACAAGTGAAATTGATTTTATTATGTGTAACAAAAAATTCGTCATCGAAGACTGCAGTGTGCTAAACAAGTTCAACACAGGCAGTGACCATAGATTGGTGAGATGTAAGATGCACCTCAACACTAAACTAGAACGTGGCAAGCTCATAAGACAAACAAAATGTATTGACATAACCAACCTTAAAAAACACCATAATACTTTCAAGTTGGAACTGAAGAACAGATTCTGTGCTTTAGAAGGCCTAACATCGGAAGAAGTGGATATTTCGGAAGTTAACAGAAAAGTAACCAAAGCTCTTATGGAAACAGCAACAAAATTAGCTGGGTCTAAGAACAAGTTGCATGTGAACAAATTATCAGGAAAAACCAAAATGTTGATGCAAAAAGAAGAGAGATGAGGACAACTAAAGAAGATGTGACTTCCAAAGTGGAATATATAGAGCTATGCAAGACAGTAAGAAAAAGTATCACTGAAGACGTAAGGAAATTCAACTGTGAGCTAGTGAGGAAAGCAATTGAAAACAAGATAGCAAAGGGACATCTCAGTAAGGGAAGAAAACAGATTATGGCTCTGAGAAAAGAAGATGGTTCTATGACAAGAAATAGAGGCAAAATTTTGACAAGAGTGAAAGATTTCTACTCCAAATTATATGAAAGGGATGATACATGTACTCCAGACATCATGAAAGGTACCAGAGTTCTTGCAGTCCTCCCAGCAGAAGTTGCTCATGCAATCAAGAACATGAAGCGGGGGAAAGCTCCAGGAGAAGATGGAATTACTATAGACATCATACAAGAAGCAAGTGGAGAAATCGAAACAGTACTCGCCCAAATTTTCACTCGATGCCTTAATGAAGGGAAGATTCCTGAGGATTGGAACAATGCTACAATGATCCTGCTACATAAAAAAGGCGACATTGAGGATCTCAGGAACTACAGACCTATCAGCCTCCTATCAGTGGTTTATAAAATCTTCACTAAAGTTCTTTCACACCGCTTGAAGGTAACACTGGACATGGATCAACCGAGAGAACAAGCTGGATTCAGGAGTGGCTACAGCACAATAGATCATATCCACGTACTGAGAGAACTAATTGAAAGAGCGAGGGAATATGAACTTCCATTGTGCATGGCTTTTATCGATTATGAAAAAGCCTTTGATTCGGTGAAACCATCAGCAGTTACCACGGCTCTGAAATCCTGCGGTATTGAAGATGCATACATTAATATTATTAATAACATCTATGAAAATGCAAGTGCAAAGATTCGACTGTTTGAAAATACAACACACATAAAAATTGGAAAGGGAGTGAGACAAGGTGACACCATATCTCCGAAGCTCTTTAATGCCACATTGGAAAATGTCTTTTAATCACTGAACTGGGAAAACAAAGGGATAAAGATTAATGGAGATTATCTAACCCACCTTCGTTTTGCTGATGACATAGTCATTTTTGCAACTACCCCATCAGAGCTGCAGAGTATGATCCAGGAACTTGCTGACAAGAGTAAAGAAGTGGGATTAAAAATGAACTTTCAGAAGACAAAAGTGATGTTCAATGCTTTTACAAGAAATGAAGATTTATCGATTGATGGAGAAAAACTGGAAATAACAGATACGTATGTTTATCTTGGACAGCAGATATCAAGTGAGGGTCACATTGATGAAGAAATTAATCGGCGTACAAAACTTGCCTGGAGAGCTTTTGAAAGAAACAGCATAATTTTCAAGAGCAATATGCCATTATGTGTTAAAAGAAAAGTGTTTGATCAATGCATCCTTCCAGTGCTTACGTATGGTGCAGAGACGCGGACCTTAGCTAAAAGAGACATACAAAGGCTGCAGACAACTCAAAGAAGCATGGAGAGGTGCATGCTTGGTGTAACCAGGAGAGATAAGAAGAGGAACATGTGGATCCGAAAAATGACAAGAGTGGAAGACATCGTGATCAGAGTTAAATCCCTGAAATGGCAATGGGCTGGACATACTGCCAGAAGAACAGACCATCGATGGACAGCCGAAATTTTAGATTGGATTCCAAGGGACAGGAAAAGACCCAGAAGAAGACCACTTGGAAGATGGGTGGATGAAATTCGAAAGTATGCGGGAGTGACATGGAGGAGACTGGCACAAGACAGACCGTTGTGGAGGAAACTTGGGAGACCTTTGTCCAGCAGTGGATTGATAATGGTTGACAATGATGATGATGATGAAATCCGATTTCTAGTGTTCTTTTACTATTATGCTGAATATTGATTATACATTTTGGTGGAGCCACAAAATTCTGTCTCAGAGATTTACGAATTTTTAAACAGTGCGTATGTGCATGAGTCAGGAAATGCGAAACCAATTTTTCATCCAAACAGAAAATAAAAAACATACCCTTCTCTGATGGGATTAACAGTCAACTGTGGCGGCACCAAGAAGGAACACAACAACATTATTTAAATTCTCTCAAAGTAGTAACATACTGGGTTACGTATAAAAGGCCTGGTTATTTTTAATAAGTTGAAATTCGAATTTCAACATATAATTGCAAAAAGGCATACAAATGAATGTAAACAAATTACTTTTTAACTGAGTTTAAAATGGTATAAAAACTACGGTAAAATATCGGAACTAATGCAGAATTGCGTATAAAAGTGAAAATGTACACCTGAGAAACAGATAACCGATGTTTCACTCATATGTATATGTATATTTTTTTCTTGTTTTTTACCTTGATCATGATGAATATCATCAACTCTCATCATTTTCAGGTAGGAAGAGCCCAGGAGCAGAGAGTACTTAAAACTGCGACGTACATCACAGTTTTAAGTACATCAAAGTCCCCCCTTGCAGAACATTTCTTTTTAATCTTGGATTTCAATTTCTTGCGGAATATATTTTTTTATCTTAAATTTCAGTTTTCTTGTAGGATGTTTTTATTTTTAGAACATATTTTGTTAAATCTTCAATTTCAATCCCTTGCAGAACATTTTTTGTCTTAAATTTGCGAGCGCAGCACTCGCTTGCGTGTCTGATCTGCCGGTAACTCCTCTTGTCTACACTTCCCGCCCTTCTCCCCAGAGCACCCAACAATCCCTCGCCCTCCCCCACACATCCATCCACCCACCCCTACCATTTGGGATTGTAGCTGATTGTTTCTCCCTGCGCTTTTTGAAAGACCCTTTTCTCCCTCTTCGCTAGTATGTTGTGAAAGTGGGAGGCACCAAGCCATGTTAAACCACATATTGCTGAGGAGAGTGTTAGGTGTCCATCTTGGAAAACATCATCTCAAGTCAACAACAGCAGAACACGCGAGATTGTGGGATTCCCGCCCAAAGTTTTAAACTCCCGCCGAAGTAAAGTTGCTAGGAAGAAGTCTCCCTGCATAGAAAATTTTAAGAAATAAAATAATTTATATGTATTATATATATATATATATATATATATATATTAGGGGGGTCCTTATTTACACAGAAATTTGTTTTTTTTAATTTTTCATTGTCTTACTCCCTAATATTATTGTGCTTGTGAAAAAAACGTTACATAAAAAATTTGGGATTGATTAGTGATTTTTATGACGTGTCACACCGAATCCAAACTTCGTAAGTAGGTTGTATTGGCAGTTAGCATAAGGAATTTAAGGATACGACAACGCTCGTGAAATTTAAGCGCACATGGAAGATGAAGAAGAAGACTACAGGAAACATCCATCTTTCCTGCTTCATAGCCTTGCAAGCTCGACCTTTTCCTCCATAGATTCGCGCATGCGCAGTTGGAACGTAGTATGGGAATTTCCCTTATGTGATTGCGCTCTCTGCAGCAATTTAATGCGCTGGTCTCCAGTCGCCAGTAAGTTTGTGTAACGTAACAACAACAACAAAACAAGTGTGAACAATGAACATGGCTTCAGCTTCATGGGCTTCAGTTGTAACTAGCAAAAACTCTGAAGCCTGGCTTGTCGGGCAATCAATTGATATTATTCCGGATAAGAAGCTCCCATCAAAAGGAGAGGTTCTGCGTTGTTTGTTCTTTCTTATAAGAACGGAAAAGAACACACTTAAGAATGTTTCAAGCATTATCACGCAAGAGCTTCTGTCAATCTGGGGAAAAGCCTGAATACCTACCCTGGCTGACTACAACATCATCCCAAAGCTTCAGAAGGAGTACAACCAGTGGCGTGCTCTTTGGAAGGGAAGTTCTTGGCGATCTGAACTGCAGATAGATAAGGAAAAACTCTTCACTGAGGAATTAATCAATCTTTTTGATATCGCCCATGCCAACGCCCTTGACATGATTACCATTTTCGAAGATAAAGGGTTTCTATTGACCCAAAGAGAGAAGGGAAGGAAAGGATACATTTGTGTGGAAGACAAAAAGTTAGCAAGTCAGGAAGCCCGAAAGAGAGAAAAGAAGACAATTTCGAGCAACTGAAACGAAAATACGTGGAAGAAAGGGATCAGTGATTTACAAAGGTTGAACTAGCCTCATCGAGTAGCAGCAGCGCTGAAGAGGAAGATCGCAAAGCAACCACAGGAAAAGCAGGTTCTCCAAAGAAAACGAAACAAGCGAGGAAGAACATTGTTTCTCCAGCATTTGCCTCAGCACTATATCGCACTAAAGTGAGTGACCGAAATGCAGCCTATGTACTCTCAGCAACTGCTGCTACTCAGGGACATGAGGTAGAAGAACGTTCGAACAACCGTAGCACCATACATAGATCAAGACTTGACACAAGGAACAAAATCACAGACTTGCTAAAAGAAACCTTCAATGCCCAAATTCCCCTCACAGTCCACTTGGACGGGAAAATCCTAAGCTCACAGGGACAGGTAAAGTGGACCAACTGCCAGTTCTTGTTTCTGGGGCAGGAGTGTCAAAACTTCTTGCCTTTCCAAAACTTCATTCCAGAACGGGCGAGGAAACTGCCAAAGCTGTGGTGGATTTCCTAGAAGAATGGGGGATCAAGGATTGCATCCAAGCAATGTCATTTGACACAGCATTTGCTAGAACTGGCACCTGTTGATTGCCATAGTGATAACAGAGCTGCGCATGCCTCTAGTACTTCCAAAATTGCCCAACCGCCATCGGGTGCCAAAATACGTCATGACTTTTCCAACAACCCAATATATAAATCTGGGTCTTATTTTGACCACTTACAAAATTAAATTCGAGCTTTAAAAATGTATCCTTATAAAATAACGGGTGTTAAAAACAAATCCTTTTCTGAGTTACGAATATTGCGGTCGGATACATCGGGAATAATTAATTTCATGGACACGTTAATCGGCTTCCATACGTAGCGGCCTGGACAATTCATTTTGCATGTCGCCAACTGTTACAAATCAGGCACAAGATTCTTTCGCAGAATTCCGCTTTTCTCATTATTTGGGATCGATACAAAACCGAAGAGATTTGGGGGGGGGAGTAGTGTGTGTGCGTGCGAGAAGGTCGTTTCCTGTCCGGGAACAGTATTCAGTTCATGAAAACTTAAAAATGTTCCCGTAATCGTTATTTCTTCTTCTTGCGAAGTTGTCTCTGCCCAGTATTGTTGCTAAATATCAATCTATTGCATAAATGTTTGTATTTCAGCTTGAAACTATAGGCGACAATTTTCCGAAAACAAAGCGAAAATTTCTCTGTAATCTTTAAGCATGAGTTTCACCCGCGGATTCGGGAAATTTTGCCTTTGTTGTCACCATTTGCGCTATTCTAAGGAGTGAAGAGAATTGAGAATTGCAAGGTGGGATGAAGGATAGCATTTTCCGGCTGTAAATGGAATTCCGTCTTTCAAAACATTCGAAATTGGAAGCTAGACGGAGTGATGATTTCTCCCGTAATCATATTTTTTTTCTCACAATTCTCTCTGTTAAGTATTAATGTAAAATATGTTTTTTTTCAATAAATGATTGTGTTTCAGCTTTAAAATGGAGGAAAAATTTCCCAAAATGGAAATTGAATTGAGCGAAAAGTTCGAAAAAACTGCGCTCCACTCAGAATAACTCTGACATAGCTCCCTTATGTTGTGATATTCAGAAGATAACAGGCTACATAGCTGATCTATTAGAATAATAAAGTATGTATTTTGAAAATGGGGAAATTGTTGACATAATTAATACAAATTGTATTTGAATATTTCGAAGAACTTGTATCAGTTGTAAGCAAAAGAAAGAATTGGAAGATCTTTCCAATTTCATTGAATTTTTAAAGCTTTTCCCATGTGTTCCACACTCTGAAGAAAGAAAAAAAAAAGATTTATTCTTTGAATATACTGTTTCGTCACTTGGACCTGTAGAAATATGCAAGAAAGTAGGACAAGTGGAACAATTGTTCCAGATTAAAGCTCTCTTATAACAAGCTCTAAATAAAATGAAAGCAGATTCCAAAATTTATTATGTTTGCTGTTTTTATTCTTACACTGCCTGTCTCAGAGGCAATTTGTGAATCCTGGGGTTCAACAATTGGCATATTGTATACGTAAAAGACCCAATACTAATTTAATCACAGAGATGATGTTATAGTTGGAACAAATGATAAATGAATGTTTATAATGTCAAACAGAGCATAGTTTGGACATAAATCAGTCCAACAAATACTGAAAGTTGCCCTAGTTTCAATGTATGGACCAAATTACCACAGACACTTTGTAAATAATTCATCTGCATCAGTGGCACACTATTTAACTTTAAAAGTTATTGACAAAATATCAAATTCTAAATACCCTGGTTCTAAATAAATTTATTTTATTAAAATAACGTGTTTTTATGGATTATATTTAACAAGAGGTTTCAACTGATGGGAATAATTTTTTAATGTTTGTTTTACTGTGATTTATTCACTTAATTTTTTTTTTTTTTTTTTTTATGAAATTTGGTCAAAGTTTCGTGCTCTGCCCGAAAAACATTTGCAATTTTTGGAAGTCATGTTTCAGAACACTGAACATAATTCTGCTCCTGGGAGGAAAATGATCTATTTGATGACATCGTGATTAAGGTAGAAACCGAGAAACAGCAAGGGGCTAGAAAAATATTGCTATAAAAACTGACTACTGTTGAGCAACTAGGAGACTGAATTCCAATGGACAGGAAAAGACCCAGAGGAAGACTGCGTGGGAAATGGATAGATGAAATTCAAAAGCATGCTGGAGTGATAAGACAGAAAGTTGGGGAGGAGGCTTGTGGAGACCTTCATCCAGCAGTGGACTAATAATCGTTCATAAAGATGATACAGATACACGGATCGCCCACACAAAAGTAACATCACTCTCCAATATTATCTATTATCTCTATGTAGGTTTAAATAGCGGTAGGCATGGGTCTTGGGAGCCATTGGAGCCTCAAGGGAAAAGGAGGGTGTTCCTATCTTCAGAAATTTAGCTGAGGAAGGACATAAAATATAGAAAAATTCAAATATGAAGTAAAGTATATAGAGCCCATCACTCACAGGTAATATTTCAGCCTCCATATAGAAATTCCATTTATTCTGTAGATGTTCAAATGTGCTCAGAAAAAAAATGTCGAGAAAAAAAAAACTATTTTTTAAAATTTTAAATAAACTACTTCAGACAGGTCGCAATTATTCCACTGTTTGCCACGTGCATAAATATGATGTGGAACTGCTTGATTTGAGAGTTATATAGCAAAGATATTTGTACAGAAAATGAGAAGAGAATGAACCCATTTGGACATTTTCAGTTTCATGTATTTTTTCAACCTTCATTTCCTTAGTTCTTGGAAGAGAACTGATTTTTCCTTTGCTTGAGTTCCTATTGTCGAATTGATTTGTCCCTTCTAGGCTTCTACAACAGAGGCACAGCCATTTATTATTAAAAATGCTTTTGTGAAATAATTTATAAATTATGAAATATTTTTTGTAAATTTTCTTTCAAAAATCATATATGCAATAGTGTCAATAGTATTATAATGTGACCTTTCCGTCCCTCCTTAAAAAAAAAAAGAATCTCCAAAAATTTTATTTTTTTCATGTTTTTTTTCACTACTACTATACTGCTTCCGCCAACCCACGGATGCAGTCGAAGCCAGGCAGGGCCACTGTTATTTCATGGCCTACCTTTTTTTCTAAATATGTAAATGGAGAAGATAGCATAACATAGTGCAATCTGAGTATTGTAAATGAACTGTACATTCAAAAACTTTTAAAGAACTTCACTTTTGCAACTTTTGATCATTTTCAAATTAACTAATTTTTGTTCAATAAAATTTCTTCCTGAAAATATTTCAAAAGTTGTATTTTAAGTTTACTGCACTTCTTCATCGAAGAAAGGTTAAATGGATTGTTCGAAAACTTTTTTAAAGTTTTAAAATTTTATATTGCTATTGGTATATCTTGAGGACACCCCCACCTACCAATGTTGGTTTTCCTTGGCAGTGCCAAAACAAGTTTGGGAAAGAGCCAGACCACTTTTCTTTTATGACTGCACCCATGTTCCAACCCTGTAATTTACCCACTACAACAATAATTTTTAAAAATGTCCCATATTCCCTTAAAATTATACAGCAAATGATACCCATGAAACCCCCAAAAGGCGGTAGCCAGGAGACCAGACCCCCGAAATTTTAAGACTGCAATGCTGCACATATCGCATCTAACTCTGTAATACCGCACTAAGAAATTTATTAAGTGCAGCATTTTGGAAATGGTACAATATTTAAATGCCTTTTTTAAACATTTCTTTCATAAGTTCAGTACAAGGCCTTCTGGTTTTAATTCAATATTTAATCCTAGTTTTCAAGAAAAGCACTACCCGTTACTAAACATGAACCGCGAACGACGCTGACCAAAAGCTAATTCATTCGGTTTCTTGGAGATGACAAAAAACATCTGCATTGGGTCGTCGCCTGCCCTATGTCCACACTGATCCTTATCAGTAAAAGTAGGAATGTTGGAACAAAAGAAGGCTCTGAGGGAGAGGAGAAAAGTATGTACACTGGAAATCTTAGATTAACACCAAAGCAAGCCAGTCAGTATTCGTTTGTCCTAAATGAACCTTTAAAGTTTTATAACTAGACTGGGATTGGGAGGTAGAGATCAACGTTACAGCACTATCCATTGTCCGCTCATCCCCATCAGACAAATCAGGAGCACTACACTAAAAGAAAGCCCAGAGGGAAAGAAGGAAAACACAGCAGAAGCCTGAAAAGAAAGCCATCAGACAAATCAGGAGCACTACACTAAAAGAAAGCCCAGAGGGAAAGAAGGAAAACACAGCAGAAGCCTGAAAAGAAAGCCATCAGACAAATCAGGAGCACTACACTAAAAGAAAGCCCAGAGGGAAAGAAGGAAAACACAGCAGAAGCCTGAAAAGAAAGCCATCAGACAAATCAGGAGCACTACACTAAAAGAAAGCCCAGAGGGAAAGAAGGAAAACACAGCAGAAGCCTGAAAAGAAAGCCATCAGACAAATCAGGAGCACTACACTAAAAGAAAGCCCAGAGGGAAAGAAGGAAAACACAGCAGAAGCCTGTAAAGAAAGCCATCAGACAAATCAGGAGCACTACACTAAAAGAAAGCCCAGAGGGAATGAAGGAAAACACAGCAGAAGCCTTAAAAGAAAGCCCAGAGGGAAAGAAGGAAAACACAGCAGAAGCCTGAAAAGAAAGCCATCAGACAAATCAGGAGCACTACACTAAAAGAAAGTCCAGAGGGAATGAAGGAAAACACAGCAGAAGCCTGAAAAGAAAGCCAAGCCCAGGCCGTTTCTTCTAGAAAACCTTCAACATTTTGTAACTGCGATTGGGTTACTGGGGGGGGGAGGAAAGGATCGTCAGTTCGATACAGAACAAAGTGTGCATAATTTTTTCTCATGTGGTACATTACTCATATTAAACTATGATTTATCCATGCCATATATTTGAATATTACACTGAATTATCTTTATCAAAAATTTCGTTTAAGCTGAGATCGCTAGGACAGGCAAAAAGAAAGGCCCCCATCTGGCTACGGCCCTGCTGTGATACAACCAGGATTTCCTTTTGAGAGGGGTCTATGATCCTGTTTCACACTCTTAGTGTATATGTGTGAATTGCATACATGCATATCATCATCATCATTATCAGTCCATTGATGGATGAAGATCTCCCCAAGTTTCTTTCCACAATGGTCTGTCTTGAGCCAGTCTCCTCCATGTTACTTCAGCATGCTTTTGAATTTCATCCACCCATCTCCCACAGGTCTTCTGGGTCTTTTCCTGTTCCTTGATATCCAGTCTAAAATTTTGGTTGTCCATCGGTGGTTCGTTCTCCTGGCAATACATCCAGCCCATTTCCATTTCAGGGATTTTACTCTGATCATGATGTCTTCTACCCTTGTCATCTTTCTGACCCACCAGTTCATCTTCCTATTCTTCCTGATTACAACAAACATGCATCTATCCAGGCTTCTTTCCATTGTCTGCAGTTTTCGTATATATATATTTTTTTTTAGTTAAATCCGATGTCTCTGCCCCATACATAAGAAGTGGAAGGATGCATTGATTAAACACTTTTCTTTTAAGACATAATGGCATATTGCTCTTAAAAATTGTACTGTTTCTTCCTAAAGCTCTCCAATTAAGTTTTATATGCAGATTAATTTCTTCATCAATGTGACCCTTGCTTGATATTTCTTTCCCAAGGTAAATGTAGATATTGCTTATCTCCAGCTTTTCCCCATCAATCACAAAATCTTTATTTCTTGTAAAAGCATTGTACTTCGCTTTTGTCCACTGAAAGTTCATTTTTTATCCCACTTCTTTACTCTTGTCAGCAAGTTCCTGGATCATACTCTGCAGTTCTGAAGGGATAGTTGCAAAAATTACTATGTCATCAGCAAAATGAAGGTCAGTTAAATAAACTCCATTAATATTTTTCTCTTTGTTTTTCCACTTTAATTATTGAAAGACATTATGTAATATGGCATTAAAGAGTTTAGGAGATACAGTGTCACCTTGTCTCACTCACTCCCTTTCCAATTTTTATTGATGCTGTATCCTCAAATAGTCGAACCTTTGCACTTGCATTTTCATAGATGTTATTAATAATGCTGGTGTATGCATCTTCAATACTGCAGGATCTCAAAGACTTCATATACATAATGGGAGTTCATTTTCCCTTGTTCTTTCATTTAGTTCTTTCAGTACATGGATACGATCTATAGTGCTGTAACCACTCCTGAATACACACACCTACCCCCTTAGAGCTGCAAAGTATGGTCCAGAAACTTGCTAACAAGAGTAAAGAAGTTGGCTTCAAAATGAACTTCCAGAAAATAAAACTGATATACAGAGTAGGATCCAAAAGTTCTCAGACTGCATCTGTATGGCAAAGTATGTGTATTGCATACCCATGGTGATTATTGGATTACATTATGGCATTATCCCCCTCGCAGGGAAATTGGCTTTGAATTAATAAATAAATGCATCGCTCTTTCCACGTTCCAGAAACACACAGCATCCGAAAAATTGTTTCCCAGCCGCCGCTGTGGATTCCACAGCGGCGGCTGAAAAACAAATTGGCAAACCCAATTTATGGAAAAATTGGCTTTGTCCATCTACAACATATGCTCACTGCGATAGTATTGTGTACATCTGAGTATTGTGAGCAACTTACGCAGCGTTCAGCGTTTGATGAAAAATGGCATTATTTGAGCAGCACCTTATCATTAAGTTTTGCATTTGTTTGGGCAAAAGTCTGACAGAAACTTATGACATGTTGAAGCAAGTTTATGGTGAAAACTCCCTGCTGCAGTCACCAACATTTGATCGGCATCGATGCTTCAGAGAAGGCAGACAGGTGGTTGAAGACGACGAATGAAGTGGCTGGCCAGTTACAGCTCCCATGGGTGAAAACATTTCAAAGGTTGTGGTCATCATACACCAACAGACAATAGACGATCAAGCAAATAGCAGAAGCTGGTGGGATATTGAAGACTACATGTCAACAAATACTAACAGATGATCCAAAGATGCACTGGGTATGTCAACATGTCGTCCCACACGTGTTAACTGAAGATCAGTTGGCCATATGGATGTAAATGGTGGGCAATCTCGTAACCGTCGCCGACTCAAACCCACAATTTCTTAGAAGAATCAAAATGGGGGATAAAAAATATTGGTTCCTTTCTGACGCACAGACTAAGCAGGCCTAAGCTACGTGGAAATCACCATTGTCTCCATGAAAGCAGAAATTACACCGAGATCGCAGCAAAGGCAAGATCATGCTAGAATTCTTTTTCAACATCCAGGGTATTATTCATCTTTAATTTGTCACTGAAGGATGTACTGTCAACAACGAGCTCTATCTGGGCATCATACAGCATCTATGTGTGTCAATCCGCAAGAAGAGGCCTCAACTGTGGAGAGATCAATTGTGGGTGCTGTTGCACTGGAGCATAGGTTATTCCTTGTTCATGAGTTTATCATCTAAACAAGAACTATACATTTTTGAAGGTTACTCACCTTTCCGAATATGGTTCAGGAGTTCCACTTCTTTTCGATACATTTCCAGCATGTATAGCATTTTGCTGTCTTCCATCTGTGGTTCGAGGAAATGAATCTTCGCATTACAGTTTTTCACAGTAAACTTCAATCTTTAAAAAAAAAAAATCATCAGTTCTCATATCAAATTCACCAGTCTCCTATTGGTACATTTTCTTGCATATTAAAATGTCTCATAGCATCTCAAATAGGGTCATTCCATGTCAAATCAACAAGGCTCACAACCCGACATTTTTTTATGTTTATGAAACTTGGTATAATTGTAGTATTCGTCAATATAAACGAACATGATTTTTTTCAGAATTTTTAATGCCTCCGTTTTTGAGTTATTGATTTTTGAAATTTCAAAAAAACCCTGAAATTTCATCATCTGAGCAAACTTTAACTGCCAATTACTCGGGTTCTAGTAGAGCTAGGGTCATGAATTTTGGCTCATTTTAAAGATCTTGAATTGGGATTTCATTTGATATGCCACATGACACTATTAAAAAGAGTTTAATGTCAATTTTAAAATTGAAATATTAAAAAACGTGTTTTTTAAAAAAATCTGAAAAAAATATATGTTTAACAAACATTATTTTTCTACATATCCTGAAAGTTTCATAATGGGATCGCTATGGGATCACTATAAAAATAATAATAACGTAGAACAATGCAACTGAAATGTGCCAGATCTACTTACCGGTTCCACCCATGACTGGAAGGGTATTCTTTATGTGGTTTGTGTGAAATGTCATACTTGTTCTTTTAAACATTGTGAATGTTAAAGAATGAAAATAAACATCTAAGTAATTTGAAACTGTGTCCCAAAGTAATTCATTTCATAATTCAGTATTAGGTTCTGTGTGCATATTTACACTTACAAAATTATTTTATCGTCTATATGTATCCTGCTTTTTTTCTTTCTTTTAAATTTTGCCGCACTTGTATGCCAATGCTTGATTTGCCTTCTTTGTCTCAGTCATTGTTAAATTATATACTCTTCCAGTAGCTGTTGTCAGGTCAACTTTTAACAAAACATCAGATTTATGAACCAACATTATATCCGGTGATTGAGGATACTTGTATGATGGAGATGCACCATGCGGCTCCAGGAAGCTCCCTTTTACCTCTTCTGTGTCCTCATTCACAAGTATACATCCCAACCACCAGTGCTCTGAGTACTTACTAATAACAAAACCTACCATATTTTCAAAACTAATGTTCTCTTCCCCTTCATCTGTTGCACATATCTCTTCTTTAAAATGCTCAGAAAGTGAGTAAGTTTTGACTAGTAATTTGCGTTTTCCTGCAGGAATGAAAGAATGGAGTTTCTTGAGTACCACTTATTGTCTTAGCAGAAGCTATTCTACTTTTAAGGATAATTTCCTCCTCTTTGTAATTTTCTGTTGTTGCAAACTGAAAGTGAATGGAGGCAATATTAGCAGTGGCCCATTCAAAGAGTTGGCGTGGGGTCATAATTTGATCATTATAAACAAGTTGTAAACTTGCCTTTGCAGCTAATCGCTTCACAGTACCACCTATCCTATCACATGCATTTTTTCCATGTGCTGTTGCAGAAAAATTCCATTCTGCTTTTATATTAAAGTCACAAGCTGAGGAAATTTGACTTGTTTTTGTATTGTGAAGCTGCTCCATCCAAAAAATAAAATATCTTTTCAGGTTTTTGAGAAAAATGTGACTGCATGAAATTAATTAGGTAACGCTGAAACAGATGGACAGCTATACTGTCGTGAATTAGGCAGTTGGATATAATCACAAAACTTACATGTTCTAGGTTCTGAGTTATCTCATCTCGATAGTATATAACTAGTATATAACTATAGGATGCAGGGTTGCTTGGGCATTGTTCCAGTGAAAACCCTGAGCTGCATCTTGCAATACAAAAGAATAATGTTCAGCAAAGTCACAAATTACTATGTATTGATTTTCTGTTATTGTGTCTTTAAGATGTCTTAAGTAACTTGACTGTTGAGTTGCTTTAAAAGAATGGTGAAGCAGAGCTGGAAGTTTTCCAAACAACAGGTCCAAAAACTCCTGGGTGGATTTTGATAATGTTTCAAGTACTGTCCTCATCTCTAATTGCATCCATTGCTTGAATGTCACATTTTCTGTACTATTTAGATCAAAACAATCTTCAAATCGTTGCTTGAGCTGTTCTAATCCTGGACAGTTGTTGCACTGACTAAAGTAACATGCAGGTGTAGGGTTTCCACAAATTATGTTTGCAAGGACATCTTTATAGGAGTTTATTGGCTGAACAGTGTCTCCTGTTAATTCATTTAACTTGCATTGTGTCATCATCAGTGTAACATTCTGATGAATTGTACAAACACAAACAGAATGTGTGCCACTTGCTCCTGCAAGAACGCAGTGCTTAGGGCAAAGTTCACAGAACTTGGAGAACCCCACCTTTTTCTCTTGAAATCTCTCTTTAAAAAGAGTATACAATTCACACAAATTACTCAGAAGCAATTTTTTTTTTTTAATCTGTTGACGCTTGTTATCTATTTTAATGGAAACAGTCTTTTTTCCTGGCATTTGGCGGCTTACATCGTCACTCTCATGAAATTCTTGTATACAATTTGCTGTGTCTCTGTCTAAAGTCTTTCCTGGCTTTGGATCAGGAGAAGACATGATACCTTTTTCTTTTACTAGCTTTTTAGCCTTTCTGGCCATAAAATTTGAAACTCTAAATTTTGTTTCAATTCGTTTCAGTGACCAAGATTTAGGCAGTGTACTCAATATCTGCATTCTTATGCTTTTATTTTCTGTGGAATGAAATTTTTCTTTCAACTGTCTTATGATTTCTGGTTCAGGAAATGAAATATCCTTTGGTTCTGACGCAGGACTTAACTTTAATAATTTTGCTCGAAATGCTTCTTGGGCTTTTTTATATTTCTTGCAGGCATTTTTTCTTGATTGGTGTTTCATCCAGACATTGTAAACTTCTGTTAAATGCTTCTATAGCATGCTCTTTTTCAGAAGTTGATACTTCAATGTTTTCAGATGGAACAGCATGGCCTTTGGCTTCTTGTTCATTATAGCTGTCCGAAGGTGAAGAGGAATGTTCAGCAGCTTCAGAGTGAAATTTCTGGATTGCTTTACGACAACCGTCACAGATCTTGTCTCCAGTTTTGAGCAACATAGATTCTTGGAAACTGGTTGCATATTTTTTCTGTTATATTTATGGTTTGGTTACCCAAGGGGGTTGCAACAGTAAACCGCACTTGAAACTTTGATGTAGATGGTCTGCTGGCATCCATCTTTTACTTTGCTTTTACTTTAAAACCTATGAAAGAAACATAGTTTGTTAGCCTTATGGATATATATTAACTTTTTAACTAATTATAATTAATTCATTAACATTTGCAGTGTTTGTAAGACCAGGGATAACATTTTAAACAGACAAAATAAACAATTCCTCAGTCACTGATGGTGCGTTTAGTAATGTCCTTCTATGTTATTTATTTTTTTATAGTGATCCCATAGCGATCCCATTATGAAACTTTCAGGATATGTAGAAAAATGTTTGTTTAACATATATTTTTTTCAGATTTAAAAAAACATGTTTTTTAATATTTCAATTTTAAAATTGACATTAATTTTTTTTAATAGAGTCATGTGGCATATCAAATGAAAGCCCAATTCAAGATCTTTAAAATGAGCCATAATTCATGACCCTAGCTCTACTAGAACCCAAGAAACTGGCAGTTAAAGTTTGCTCAGATGATGAAATTTCAGGGTTTTTTTTTTGAAATTTCAAAAATCAATAACTCAAAAACGCATGCATTAAAAATTCTGAAAAAATTCATATATGTTTATATTGATGAATTCTACAAATATACCAAGTTTCATAAAAATAAAAAATGGTTAGGTTGAAAATGCTATTTTTGCTGGTTGATTTCACATGGAATGACACATGCCAAACTCCCTTTATCATTGAAAACCATTCAAAATAAACACAAAACAATTTTTGAATACTTAAAACAAGACAGCACGCTAAACTAATACACTAACCCTAAAAACACACAGCATTTTAAAAAACTTATTGCACTTTGCTAAAACCTAACCTTCTGTTAAAAAAACATTAGCTGCCCATATACATTTCATCCTGTTGTTCTGTATCATCATCATCATTATCAACCATTATCAATCCACTGCTGGACGAAGGTCTTCCCAAGTTTCCTCCACAACTGTCTGTCTTGTGCCAGTCTCCTCCATGTCACTCCCGCATACTTTCAAATTTCATCCATCCATCTCCCATGTGGTCTTCTTCTGGGTCTTTTCCTGTCCCTTGGAATCCAATCTAAAATTCCGGCTGTCCATCGATGGTCTGTCCTTCTGGCAGTATGTCCAGCCCATTCCCATTTCAGGGATTTCACTCTGATCATGATGTCTTCCACTCTTGTCATTTTTCTGATCCACGAGTTCCTCTTCTTATCTCTCCTGGTTACACCAAGCATGCACCTCTCCATGCTACTTTGAGTTGTTTGCAGCCTTTGTATGTCTCTTTTAGTTAAAGTCCACGTCTCTGCACCATACGTAAGCACTGGAAGGATGCATTGCTCAAACACTTTTCTTTTAAGACATAATGGCATATTGCTCTTGAAAATTATGCTGTTTCTTCCAAAAGCTCTCCAGGCAAGTTTTGTAGGTCAATTAATTTCTTCATCAATGTGACCTTCACTTGATATCTGCGGTCCAAGATAAACGTACGTGTCTGTTATCTCCAGCTTTTCTCCATCAATCGATAAATCTTCATTTCTTGTAAAAGCATTGAACATCACTTTTGTCTTCTGAAAGTTCATTTTTAATCCCACTTCTTTACTCTTGTCAGCAAGTTCCTGGATCATACTCTGCAGCTCTGGTGGGGTAGGTGCAAAAATGACTACGTCATCAGCAAAACGAAGGTGGGTTAGATAATCTCCATTAATCTTTATTCTTTTGTTTTTCCAGTTCAGTCATTGAAAGACATTTTCCAATGTGGCATTAAAGAGCTTCGAAGATATGGTGTCACCTTGTCTCACTCCCTTTCCAATTTTTATGTGTGTTGTATTTTCAAACAGCCGAATCTTTGCACTTGCATTTTCATAGATGTTATTAATAATATTAATGTATGCATCTTCAATACTGCAGGATTTCAGAGCCATTGTAACTGCTGATGGTTTCACCGAATCAAGGGCTTTTTCATAATCGATAAAAGCCATGCACAATGGAAGTTCATATTCCCTCGCTCTTTTAATTAGTTCTCTCAGTACATGGATATGATCTATTGTGCTGTAGCCATATATTATGCTGTAGCCACTCCTGAATCCAGCTTGTTCTCTTGGTTGAGCCATGTCCAGTGTTTCCTTCAAGCGGTGTGAAAGAACTTTAGTGAAGATTTTATAAACCACTGATAGGAGGCTGATAGGTCGGTAGTTCCTGAGATCCTCAATGTCACCTTTTTTATGTAGCAGGATCATTGTAGCGTTGTTCCAATCCTCAGGAATCTTACCTTCATTAAGGCATCGAGTGAAAATTTGGGCGACTACTGTTTCGATTTCTCCACTTGCTTCTTGTATGATGTCTACAGTAATTCCATCTTCTCCTGGAGCTTTTCCCCACTTCATGTTCTTGATTGCATGTGCAACTTCTGCTGGGAGGACTGGAAGAACTCTGGTACTGGTACCTTTCATGATGTTTGGAGTACATGTATCATCCCTTTCATATAATTTGGAGTAGAAATCTTTCACTCTTGTCAAAATTTCGCCTCTATTTCTTGTTACAGAACCATCTTCTTTTCTCAGAGCCATAATCTGTTTTCTTCCCTTACTGAGATTTCCCTTTGCTATCTTTAGGCTTTGGTTGTTTTCAATTGCTTTCCTCACTAGTTAGTTCACAGTTGAATTTCCTTATGTCTTCAGTGATACTTTTTCATACTGTCTTGCATAGCTCTATATATTCCACTTTGTAAGTCATATCTTCTTTAGTTGTCCTCATCTCTCTTGTTTTTTGCATCAACATTTTGGTTTTTCCTGATAATTTGTTCACATTCTTAGACCCAGCTAATTTTGTTGCTGTTTCGATAAGAGCTTTGGTTACTTTTCTGTTAACTTCAGAAATATCCACTTCTTCCGATGTTAGGCCTTCTAAAGCAGAGAATCTATTCTTCAGTTCCAACTTGAAGGTATTATGGTTCCAAAGACGACAATCCGACCCCTGGCGCAGAAAACGGCCAGGCCTGGGCGTTTTCTGGGAGGCGCGGGTTCGGGTCCCGCTCCGGGGCGGTGAAGGTTTTCAGGTTTTCGGATATTGTCTGACTTGCCGTCCTTGTCACATTTGCGCCAGGGGTCGGATTGTCGTCTTTGGGATTTGTATTATATGGCGTAATCCCGTATTTCTTTCATCAGGTATTATGGTGTTTTTTAAGGTTGGTTATGTCAATACATTTTGTTTGTCTTATGAGCTTGCCACGTTTGAGTTTAGTATTGAGGTGCATCTTACATCTCACCAATCTATGGTCACTACCTGTGTTGAACTTGTTCAGCACACTGCAGTCTTCTATGATGAATTTTTTGTTACACATAATAAAATCAATTTCACTTGTCATTCCATTTGGATGTCGTAGTCCATTTCCTGTGTGGCTTTTTCTTTTAAAAGGAGTTCAAGATGGAAAACTCTTCTGCCTCTGCAAACTCAACGAGAGTATTTCCACGCTGATTTCTGTTGCCGTGACCGAATTTACCTACTGAAGTTCCATTCTGTTGCCGTTGCCCTATTTTTGCATTGAAATCTCCCATAATTATCTTCACGTGCTGCTTACCTTTATTATTTAGATGACGAATTTCCTCATAAAATTCTTCAATTTCTTCTTCAGGATGACTTGTGGTGGGTGCATAAGTTTGAATAATCTGAGCCTTGTATCTTCTCGAGAGTTGGATAACGAGTCGTGCAGCTCTGTCAGAGGAACTTTCAACTTCTACAACTTTATCCTTCAGTTTCTTGTTTATTATAAATCCAACACCACTAGTTCTGCCAGTATCTGTCCCACGATAATAGAAGAGATGTCCACTTTTCAGTTCAATGGGATCTTCTCCTTTTCTCCTTACCTCACTTAGCCCGACGATGTCCCACTTGATCCTTTGTAGTTCCTCTTCCAATTCAAGAAGCCTTGAATCAGAAGATAGGGAGCGTCCATTATACGTAGCCAAGGTGAGCATCAGATGGCAGCCTAGTCCGGTCCTCCGGGGATTCTTTGCACCCTTTGCCTTCATGTCGCACCGGCCGTTGCCTTGGCCAGGTACTTTCCAGCTGCCGGAGACTGAGGGCCAAGATTTAAGTTGTGGAGTCATTTTGGAGGGGTTTGGCCATAACTCACTACGCTGGCCAAGCGGGTTGGTGAGTGTGGGATAGCATTTCCTCTAATCCCGATGGTATAGTTATACCGCTATTGGCGGTCATCAGAGCCCCTTTAGTGGGAACAGGATGCACCACGAGAAGGCGGGGTTAACATTTGTCAAGGAGAGGCTGTGATGTTATGCATCACCTGACCTTACATCCCTGTTCTGTATATATACACATTAATTCAAAACACTCAAAATGCAATACCTTCATGAGACAATGACAAGCTGTATAAATTATTCATATCCTCTCCCCATGAGGCGGCAACATCCCCTTCGAGTAATAGTAATTTTAAATGCTGGGTGTTTTTGGGGTTAGTGTATTAGTTCAGCATGTTGTCTTGTTTTTAAGAATTCAAAAGTTGATTTATGTTTATTTTGAATGGTTTTCAATGAGAAAGGGAGTTTGGCATGTGAGAGTATTTGAGAGGCAATGAGGCATCGTAATATGCAAGAAAACATGCTAATAGGAGAATGGTGAATTTGATATGAGAGTTAATGATTTTTTATTTCAAAGATTGAAGTTTACTGTGAAAAACTGTCATATGGAGATTCATTTCCTTGAACCACAGATGGAAGACAGTAAAATGCTATACGTGCTGGAAATGTATCGAAAAGAAGTGGAACTCCCGAACAATATTAGGAAGGGTGAGTAACCTTAAAAAATGTACAGTATATTACAGTTAAGTATGTTAATTTAAAGACAGTGGGATGGATATATGGGACATTCCACGTCAGATCAATAAAAAAAAATAAGTTTTTGACCTCACCATTTCTGATTTTGATGAAATTTGGTATGAAGCACACATATGACAAGGTAAGTAATTCTGCCAATTTTCAGATTTTTATTTTGAAAATTGTCCAAGGTACACATATAATAAAAATCGAAATTTTCGTAAAAAATGACAAACTCGCACACTTATAAATGGCTGTAAATTTTTTCCTAATTGTAGTAGAGTGACAATTCAAACACAGTTGCAAAGCTAAAGGATTGAGCTTTCTATATATACCATACATGACCTTCTTACAACAGATTGAAGTTTCAAGGTCATCCACTGTGACCTTTGACTTTGAATATCTCAAAACATGCCATCTTAAAAAAATTACGAAAAAAATATATTTTATTGCTACAACATTCTTCTGCCCATGTGCCAGATATTAGGCTGGCACCGCTATGGCAAGGCAGTGTAGGATTAATAGGAGTGTCATGCTGCACCCTTCTGTATGTAAGGCACAGAGACATACCTTGCAATAAATATTTTTTATGTTGAAGATATGTGTGTATTATACATGAAATGTGTATATATTATAACAGATCAACAGATTTATCAGAAATATGCTATGTGACAGCAATTTTACTTGATAGACACAATTTTCAGCAGTAAATACTGTCAACAAATCTTTGAGATCAGAGATTGAAACTCCACCCATTTTAGCCAATGGCAGGGCTTCTTAGCCAATGACAAAGCTTCTTATTAGAGCCAATGACAGGGTTTCTTATTAAAGCCAATGGCAAGGCTTCTTATTACAGCCAATGAGAAATCTTACTGGTACACCATTTTACATTTGCTGTTATTTCAATTCTGAGGTTGTGAGTGTGTGGTTATCAATTTATCTGTAACATTGTTAACTGTTTAATTGTTATTTTATTTTATCTTTATTGTTATCTTTATTTAATCAATTTCTTTTTATCAAACTATATTTATTTATCTTTTTTGCAGGTGCAGTTTCATTAACTAAAATGGACTTTAAAAGTCAAATGTTTTGTTGCAGTCCTCTGGGTAAAAGTGGACACACAAGGTTTAGAAAGAATCTGAGAAAAGTGCAGCCTTGGATGGTTCAGAAATGTCCAAATATAACATTAGAACAGAAAATATGTAGTTCATGCAGAAAATCTATCTCTGAAATGCCAGGTCCTTCATGTATAATTGAAACAGATGCAGAGGCAGAACAACCTCGGTTAAGTGAAGATAATTCAGAAGGAGTGGTGAAGAGTGAGATATGGACTGACAGAGACACAACTTTGGATAGTCTGAATGATACATTACTTTCTCTAGGCGAATCTCCTGTGAAAAAAAAAAAGATTAGGTGTTGGACAGTACAGTAAGAAGAAATATCAGAAAATTGGTGAAGTGATAAAAGACTACATAGGTGTTCCAGAATGTGATAATCCTGTGACAGTGTCTGATGAATCGGTCATGATTTCACAGTTGAAAGAAAATTTTCAAGAAACAGACTCTAGCAGTGTTAAAGTCCAAATGCTAACAATATTACCTAGAACCTGGAGTATTCGTAAAATTCAGGAAGAATTTGGTGTAACATATTACATGGCACGAAAGTCTAAAAGTCTTGTGGAAGGGCAGGGTATTTTAGCAACTCCAAATCCTAGGCCTGGGAAAACTCTCGGTGACAGCACAGTTGAAAACATTATTGCATACTATAATAGTGATGAAGTGAGCCGTTGTTTACCAGGAAAAAAGATTTTGTTACAATGATGGAATCAGGATCAAAAGTACAAAAACAGAAACGTCTTATTCTAGGAAATTTGAAAGAGATATTTCAAGGATTTGAAGACAAGAATCCTAATGTCAAAGTAGGGTTTTCAAAGTTCTGTGGTTTACGCCCAAAGAATTATGTGCTGGCTGGTGCAAGTGGAACACACTGTGTCTGTTGTGCTCATGAAAATGTAAAACTTATGCTAGCAGGGTGCAAATTGCAAGACTTAACTCGTAATGATGAATTACCAGTTAGGACATACAAAGATTGCCTTGCAAGAATAACTTGTAACCCTCCTCTTCCAGAATGCTTCTTCTTCAAGTGTGATTCTTGTCCTGGTATAGCACTCTTACTAGAGCAAATAAGTAGCTTATTCACCATGAATGGGATTGATGAAATTGTATATAAATTGTGGACTACAACTGATCGCACAACACTTATGACAGTCTGTAACACTGTAGAAGAATTCCTTGAGACCTTTGAATCAAAAGTGAAATTGCTATTGCCACATTCTTGTATAGCTATTCAGCAGTCATACTTTCTGTCAAATCTGAAAGAAAACCTTGATGATAATCAGTGTGTTGTGTTGTGCAATTTTGCTGAGAATTATTCCTTCATACTGCAGGATGCAGTCCAAGGATACCACTGGAACAATTCCCAAGCTACTATTCACCCTTTTGTCGTGTACTACAAAAGTTCACACACACTTCAGTTGGATCATATTTCTTTTGTTGTCATCTCAGAATGTCTTAAGCATGACACTATCAGTGTTCACCTTTTCCAGAGCCAATTGTTGCAGTTTATATCATCACATTTTGACAAGAAAGTAGAACACATCTATTACTTCTCAGACGGTGCAGCCTCACAGTATAAGAACAGGAAGAATTTTGTCAATCTGTGCCGTCATGATGTAGATTTTGGTATCACAGCTGAGTGGCATTTCTTTGCCACCTCACATGGAAAGGGGCCATGTGATGGCGTGGCAGGCACCATTAAGAGATTAGCTGCACGTGCCAGCCTTCAGTGTTCATACAATGACCAAATTATGACACCGCGACAACTGTATGATTGGGCTTCCAGAAACATTTTTTCGTGCCATTTTAAATACAGCACGGACAAGGACTATGAGAACCACAAGGAGTTCTTCGAGATACGTCATGCTAGTGCTCGACCAATTCCTGGTACTCAAAAACTTCACTGTGTAATACCAGTAAGCCGCACAGCTATTAAAACCAAGATGTATTCAAACTCAACTGAATACAAGGTTGAGTCAGTATTGCTAAATCCAATAGAACTGGATCTGGAGGATATTCGTGGCTATGTTATTGTTGAGTATGATAACCAGTGGTGGGTTGGTTGTGTTTTGGATGTGAACATTCATACAGAACAAGTTAAGATAAGTTTTATGCACCCACATGGACCTTCAGTGTCTTTCACATACCCACAGAAGCCAGATATATTTGAAGTGGATAAAACAGCGGTCATTACGAAGGTTGACCTACGAACAGCAACAGGTCGGACATATTTTATGGAGAGAAGCGAAATAGTGATGGTCACTAGCAAGATGGCATCACATTCTTTTGGTTTGCAACCTTATTAACCAAGCGGTTCACTTGTATGTGTACACCACTAATATAACCTGTAACACATTGTGAAATTAATACATACATGCATCTGGAAAACAGTTATTGTACATTTGTCCAAACCTAACCTGGAGGACATATACTCCTATTAATCCTACACTGCCTTGCCATAGCAGTGCCAGCCTAATATCTGGCACATGGGTAGAAGAATGTTGTAGCAATAAAATATATTTTTTTCGTAATTTTTTAAGATGGTATGTTTTGAGAGATTGAAGGTCAAAGGTCACAGTGGATGACCTTGAAACTTTAATCTGTTGTAAGAAGGTCATGTATGGTATTTATAGAAAGCTCAATTCTTTAGCTTTGTAACTGTGTTTGAATTGTCACTCTACTACAATTAGGAAAAAAATTACAGCTATTTATAAGTGTGTGAGTTTGTCATTTTTTACGAAAATTTCGATTTTTATTATGTGTGTATCTTGGACAATTTTCAAAATAAAAATCTGAAAATTGGCAGAATTACTTACCTTGCCATATGTGTGCTTCATACCAAATTTCATCAAAATCAGAAATGCTGAGGTCAAGAAGGTGATTGATCTGACATGGAATTGCTCATATAAATCCACAAAGCTTTTTGAATATGTGAAACAAGAACTGTTGCCCTTTCACACCCACTGTACTCACCTGACCTCGTTCCTTGCAACTTCCACCTCTTCGCCGAGCTGACACGTTGACTTCAGGTCATTGGTTTTCGAGTGCAGAAGAAGTGAAAAATGCATTACTGGTTGCATTGAAGGACATTGCACAGAAGGAATGGGGATCCAGAAATGCTACAACAAACTCTATAGCCACTGGCAATAGTGTGTTGTTGCAAGAGGGTTTTACTTTGAAGGAAGATGTGCTTTTTGCCAGTTCGTAGCATTCCACGTTGCTCGCTGCTGACACCATTGCAATCGACCCCGACGATGGTCAGGTGTTAATGGCAGAAAGCATAAGGGCCATCAAAAGTGTGGATTTGCCTCTGCCATGCATCTGGAAATGGTTCTGGCAGACACAAGAACCTCTTGTACAGCTGCCACTTGTCTCTGGATATTGGGCAAGGACGTCGTTGCATCTGTGTTTGCTGCTCTCACAATCCCACAGTCCTCTCTGCTGGTGGTGTGTCTGGGTCATCCAGAGCCAGTCTGCTGTGTCTTGATGCCTTCCCGTGTCCATTGCTTCCAACACGATCGCACCGTAATGTCCGAACGGCTCAAATGGCCGCCGCTTTGGCATGCCGGCCACCCGGTCTCTCTCATCCCGAAGATACAGCCTCGTTAAAACTTCGTTAGTTGCCCGTACGCACATCTACGGCAGTTCCTTGGCATGTCTATTGCTCAGGGATCTCACCTGACTCTTACCTTGCACTTTGACACACATGTGGAATCCCCTGCGGGGCGCCTTATAAGCCTCAAGGATTACGATTGCAGTGCCGGTCTTGGACACGCGGGCATGCGGAATCACACGAAACTTTAATCATTGGCATGTCTGCCCTCCTCATAGCTATTTGCTGAGTTTCGTGTTAATCGCACGGTTTTTTCTTTGTGTGTGGATTCTCATGACAATTTGTGTGGTTGTCCACGAAAGCTTTCCTTCAATTTTGAAGAAAGGTGAAAGTCACATGGCACCAAGTATGGATTATATTGTGGATGTAATAAGATGGTGAAACACAATTTTTTAATTGCCTCCATGGTGGACCACGAGGTGTTAGGCTTAATGTTGTCATGTTGCAGCAAAATATTTTTCTTGTGCATCCAAACTCTTCTTAATCATTGCTTCAAAGTTTTGTGTGTTGAAATGCTGCACTTAGAGTTAATGGTTGTCAGTGGTTCAAGCAAATCCATGTGAATAACACCAACTGCATTCTAAAAAATTGTAGCTGTGAGTTTTCCTGGTGAAGCCTGGGTTTTTAATTTCATTTTTTTCCTATGGTGAACCTTTATGGTGATATATCATGAAGTGGCACTTGGTTTCAGGCTTATAATGCTGCATCCATGTTTTACTGGATGTCACAATGTTGTGAAGAAACTCCTTGCCTTCATTCCTATGGTATGTTAAAAGTTGCTGACAAATTTCGTTTCTTGAAGCTTTACCTTTGTTATCATAATGCAAGGAATCCGTCTTGCACAAACCTTCTGATATTGAAAAACATGAATAATGTTATCGGTTGTCCTTAATCAATTCATCAACCCTTTTCTTGTGAAACTTGTCAGATATTGTCACATATCATCCACATCATTGTTTATCTCGCAAATCAGCTCTTCTCAGTTCATTCTTTTTGCATTTTTTGGCCCAGCAAAGCACAGTCATCATCATAAATACCATGCATTGTACATTGAATTTCAACTAGAGAGACTCCTTTGTCAATTAAAAATTCAACCACAGCATGTTGCTTAAAGCACACTGACAAATGCTCACTGCAGGCTTCCATTTCATGTACAACAGCAGTGCAGCCTTTTAATACAGCAACAACACCAACTGGGGTGAAAGGATAGATGCTATAGAATGATACAACTTCTGTCACATCAGTGTTGCCATCTATTGGTGAGTTACAAAGTTTGAGGCATTGCTTTTCTATCAAAGTACATAGATCATGTTTTCTGATGTGTAGAAGGGTAGAAGTGTTTGTGCTGTATCCACAAGGCATAAAGAGCATCTGAATGTGTTGAATTGTAATAATGTAATAACTAGCAACTAAATGCCACACTTTTAAAGCTATGACATAACAAATAAAAAAATACATGGTAATAGTTAGGCAGAACTTGCTGTTATTCATAATCTAGATGTGGGTAAAAGAAAATGGTGGAGGTAGATGCTTTGTTTATTTTAAAGTAGAAATGAATGGCATTCCTTTGGCAATCATTGTTTGAGAACTCAGTATTACTGAAGGGAGAGAAGAAAGTGAAGAGGAAGAGGACTGAGTAAAAGATCTGAATATGTTGTGTTTTATTGCAAATGCTGGTGTCAGCTATTGCTTTAACATGCTGTTGTTGGAAAGTCTACCAAACTTAGAGCAATTAAAAATTGTCTCATAATCTGCGGAAAGTTCTTCATCGCAACAGTTGTTGTGCTTTGCTCATTTTGGAAATAACTGTTTTGCATAGGCCTGTTGTGCCCAAAATTATAAATTCATAGCAGAATTTACCCTTAAGTGGATTTGAAAGTAGTCTTCATTCTAGATTGTGCTCCATGTCATCCACTTCCTGATAAATTATGTAGTACAGATGGCAAAGCTTAATCCATTTATTTCTCTTAACATGAATTCTTGGACACAGCCTATGGATCAGAATATTTTTATGGCTATAGCACAGTAAACTTGATCCATTCATGTTGTCTCTGGGCTTTAGTTCACATTCGGGCACCACATCTTCAAGGTTGAAGTGGTGTGTACAATAGATACAATTGCTTTTTTTTTTTTTTTTTTTTTTTTTTTTTAATGCTATATATAGTCACTACCGCTTAATGTGGTATCTTCAAAGCAGGGGTATTTTTAAAAAAAGTAAGCAGATGAGGAAATTATTCAATGAAATAAAAACTCAGCTGTCACTGTGTTCAGTGATATTTAATAACAGACATATTGCCTAAATTTTTGAAAGCTAAATTATCTTTATTACTAGGTTTAAAAACAATTGAAAGAAAAGTGACCAAAACGAGAATGAAAAAAATTAATTTTCAAGTGGCCTGCAAATTTTTCATGCTATTAATGCAGCTCATCTGATTTCTCTTGTTCCAAATTACAAAATTACAAAGTACTTTCTGTTGTTTTTACATTTGTTGAAAGTTTTCCAGTTTTATGGGTTTCAATTTCATGAGTGTCATCTTTTTTTCGTCTATGAAATCTGCATTTGTCAGAATAACAGAACAGTTCTGCTTTCAGTGAAGCAAAGTATCGCATAACATACTTTTGCAACCACCTTGCTGTGGTCACATGGCATACTTTACTACAAAGGTGTAAGAAAACTTTGCAATTGGAGTTTTTTCATCTCACACAGTGTGTATGAGCGCATTGGTCAGAAAAGGAATTATGAAAACTCAGCGCACGCGCGCGCGTGTGTTTGTGTGTGTGTGATCTTTTAACTCTTATAAGTAGTAGAAAATAAGTGCTTCATGTCTTATGTGTCCAGTTTGTATTTGCATACCCAGTATATGTTTCAGTTACAGAAGTGTGACAGTGCAGAAAAACTGCCACTGGTTTTGAAAACATGTAGCTTTCATGTATTGAAAAAATTGCTGCTGTACTAAACTCTTTTTTCTTGTAATGATATAGGGAATGTATGTCTTATCACCAGTAAAATCTACATCAAAAATAATGGGAGTCCCAGTATCAATAGCCAAATCCCCCAGAAGAATTGCACCAGCAACAAACACAGCACTTTCTTCTGTGATTACTGGTTCTAAGGCCTGTGTTGTTACTTCCAGTGCTACAACTCCTGTTTCTTCAGCTTCTCGAGCTGGAATACCAATTCCACAGTCCCCCACCAAAGTGATACTGAAACCTGTACAGCAAGTAAGCATTGTTTTATACTTTTTCATATTTGTACCATTTGTTGATTTTCCATGGTGCCTTGCTTTGTATGGCTCTTAAAAACTTTTATGGTTTAAGGTAAGTATTTCAAACTTGCAGCTTCATTTTCTTGCAATATTTTTTCCACATCCAGGTGCAAGTCACTGTGTGAATTAACATATCCAACATGTGTACATATCTATAAGGTTTCTTTCCTTTTCCCTCATTTTGCTTTCTGAAATTCTGTACTGTGTGTGTGTGGTTATTACAAATGAAATAGACAATTTCAACATTTTATAAAACCGAAACTGTGTAAGATATTGACACTCATGATGCACCATTCTATCACCAATAGTAATGATTCAATTATATATATGCATCACTGGAAGATTGTATATTTTCACTGTCATGTGACCAGTCAGGCAAGATGGCCACAAGTACCACAAAGAAGACATTCTAAATTAAGCAAAACAAATTCTGTTACTGTTCTGCAATGGTGTTTTAGAACATGATTCAAGAAATAACTGCTGAATGGACAAACCATCTACGACTGACACAAAAAATTTGAAACAACAGGTTTTTTTTTTTTTGTGTAAATGTAAAATTCCAGGAAGACCTTGTGATGTGATAAATAAGCGGAGCATATTCATGCCTTTACCAACACAGCCCAATGAAATGCACAACGATTGCAAGTCGGGAGTTACAAATTCCACAACCCAGTGTTTAGAAAATTTTGAGGAAGTGGCAGAAAATGACTCCCTACAAACTGCAGTTATTACAAAGTCTTAAGTGATAAAGAGAGAACCACACGTCGTGATTTGTGTACAGAAATGTAAAAGCTTTTGGAAAAATGTGGTTTTAGTGAGTTTCTAATTTTCGGTGGCAAAAACAGCATTCCACTAAAGTGGGAAAGTTAACAAACATAACGTTGAGATATGAGGGACTGAAAACCCTACAGCAATAATAGAGCATGTGCGGGATTCTCCAAAGGTTAATATGTTCTGTGCTATATCCCATAAAAAAGTGTATGGCCCCTTCTTTTCCCAAGAAAACGCCAGACGTGCCAACTCTCTGAATTTAGGTGGGAGACTCCGGATTTTTGGCCTTTCTTCTCGCCATCTGGATGAATGTCAAATTCTCCTGATTTTCAACGAGAATTAGCCATTAGGATCGCCGAAATTCCATCAACCAGCATGATTTCAAACCACCTGTGAAATCTTTTTCTTTCTGTGTCAAAGCAAGGTGGCATAACAGTCATCAGTTTCATACTTTTCCTCTTTTGTATGCAAAAAGAAAGCCACCCCGGTGGGTTGTGGTCTAAGCCTTGGCTTCTGACGAACTGTCCGAGACGGGTAGGAAAAAATTTGCTTAACATTTTTTTCTCCTAGTCCGATTGTCATACGACGCCTTCAGCAAAGAGCTCACCCACTCTGACACTAGAATGTTGGGGAGGTCAGTAATTGATTGACAAATGGGAGCTGTTCTGCCTTCTCTTTGCAGTTCAGTCTTTCAACCCTTCGCCTCAACAGAACCGTGCGCATTCTACAGTTGAGTTGCGGCGAATTCACTTAACAAAAGGGAGTAGTTACAGTTGGCCTCACCTTATAACGAAAGGCGATGTTAGTACGATGCTTTTTGTCGTCTTTGCGCACAGCCTAAAGTAGAAACAAAAAACAGTTGGCTGCTATTTTATTCGTAAAAAAAACTAACAACATGCGGGCCATTTTATGTTTTCATTATCTTTCGGAATCAACGTACCTGGAAACTAATTTCAGTAGGGAGGGGAGTGTTGAATTTGGCGCTGTTTTTTTTTTCTCCAGAACTTTCGGTGGGCCAGTAATACTACTTCTGGAAAATTGTTCCTACGTCTGGATAATGTCGATAAAAAAATAGCGCTCTTGTGATTTTATGAGCTGTAAAAATCTCCCGATTTTCAGATTTTGAAGGTTGGCATGTCTGGAACACTCTAATGGGAAGTTTGTATCTTGGCATGCTAATTATTTGATTGATGCCTCAACTGCACAAAGACAATACCTCAATGATTGGCCATTCAACAGGCAACAACATGTCAATTACATGTTGGCTACCACGAATTCTAGATCTAACACTCTGTGACTTCTTTTTTTAATGGGGCTATGTCAGAGACATGGCCTTTGTCCCCCTCCTCTTCCTGTTAATTTAGCTGATCTGAAACTGCATATCACTGCAGTTATTGCTGGAGTTGATGAAGATATGTTAACATGTGTTTGGCAAGAATTTGACTACCATGTTGATATATGCCAGTAAAGATGTATACATGAACATCTGTAAGTTACTGTTACAAACTTCAAGAGTTTCCCTACAAAACGATGCAATGTGAGTTTCAATATCTTCAATAGTTTTGGTTTTATAAAATTTGAAACTCTCTATTTCATTTGTAATAACCCTGTATATTGTTACACGGGCCCCTTATTCTGAGGCCCCTGGGACATAAATTCCTCTTTAAAAAACAAGAATTAGTTGTGTCTCAGGGCTAATAAAGGCAAGCACACGAAACTGTTCAAGCGCTGACAAGCTCCAGACTTAGGACAGCACAGGCACATTTAAATATTTACAGAGTTTATAAATTATTTACATCTATTTACAGATTATGTTCTATTTACTAATGATTTTTGTCTGAAAGTGACAATGGCCAGTACACCCCCAAAAACATAGGTAGTTCTGAAAACCAGTTCTGTGCATCATTCACATGAGTCTAGACTGTTTAGAAGACAGTTCTGTTTACCCGAGTACAGGCCAGGCAAAGAGTCAGTATGCAAAATGAAAATTGTACTTACAGCTTGTGCATCTCCTGTTTCTTAAAGTGATTGTACAACCAGTTTAACCCATATGCACAAATTACAGCACTTAAAACTGTCATGAAAACACCCAGCCCTCTGAAGAGACACTCTTGCCAAATACACACTTCTCCTGGGGGGGGGGCAGAGAAGTGGGATGAAGGGATTTGGTGCCACATTCACCTGATTGTGCTGGAGTTTTCACTTGCTGGACACTTTGACTGCTTTCATTGGAGGTCTGTCATCTTTACAGAATTGCAGTAGCACAATCTCACCATCTCACCAGGTGATATGTATTGCTGGGGTTATTCCATTCCTTAGGGTCCCCAAATTCACTACTCATTGCAGTCAAATTGACAGACATTTTCTTCCATGATGGACTTCAGTCAAACTCTAGTATTTCTTTTTGTCAAATTTCTTCCCTGTTGCAACCTCTTGACCTCCAATGTTTTCAAGAGTGGCACAAATTCCCAGATGGTAACAAAAACTTTTTCTCCTCACCCGCTGTAAAGTAAACGCAGACTGTTCAACATTCTATTCCTCTGAGCAGTGCAACTTGAAGGGGCCCTGTTTGGGGTGTTTCAGCACTAGGTAACCATGACTAATTCAAAAGCATCTTCCAAAATCTAACATGAACATTTCAGGATATTTCAACTTCATAACAACACACACACATGATAATTAACACAGCAATCGGACATCACTGAATTGACTGTAGTTACTGTTTCACATGTGAATCAAATCACCTCAGAAAACTTGAAAATTTCATCGCTGTGGAGCGATGAAATTTACACGCATGCACACATACTGTGGGATGTAAGGTCAGGTGATGCGTAACATCACAGCCTCTCCTTGACAAATGTCAACCCCGCCTTCTCGTGGTGCATCCTGTTCCCACTAAAGGGGCTCTGACGACCGCAAATAGCGGTATAACTATACCATCGGGATCAGAGGAAATGCTATCCCACACTCACCAAATCGCTTGGCCAGCGTGGTGAGTTATGGCCAAACACCTCCAAAATGACTCTACAACTTAAATCTTGGCCCTCAGTCTCCGGCAGCTGGAATGTACCTGGCCAAGGCAGCGGCCAGTGCGACATGAAGGCAGAGGGTGCTAAGAATCCCCGGAGGACCGGACTAGGCTGCCATTTGATGCTGACCTTGGCTACCTACAACGGACGCTCCCTATCTTCTGATTCAAGGCTTCTTGAATTGGAAGAGGAACTACAAAGGATCAAGTGGGACATCGTCGGGCTGAGTGAGGTAAGGAGAAAAGGAGAAGATCTCATTGAACTGAAAAGTGGACATCTCTTCTATTATCGTGGGACAGATACTGGCAGAACTAGTGGTGTTGGATTTATAATAAACAAGAAACTGAAGGATAAAGTGGTAGAAGTTGAAAGTTCCTCGGACAGAGCTGCACGACTCGTTATCCAACTATCGAGAAGATACCAGGCTCAGATTATTCAAACTTATGCACCCACCACAAGTCATCCTGAAGAAGAAATTGAAGAATTTTATGAGGAAATTCGTCATCTAAATAATAAAGGTAAGCAGCACTTGAAGATAATTATGGGAGATTTCAATGCAAAAATAGGGCACCGGCAACAGAATGAAACTTCAGTAGGTAAATTCGGTCACGGCAACAGAAACCAGCGTGGAAATACTCTCGTTGAGTTTGCAGAGGCAGAAGGATTTTTCATCTTGAATTCCTTTTTCAAGAAAAAGCCACACAGGAAATGGACATGGAGACATCCAATTGGGACGACAAGTGAAATTGATTTTATTATGTGTAACAAAAAATTCGTCATCGAAGACTGCAGTGTGCTAAACAAGTTCAACACAGGTAGTGACCATAGATTGGTGAGATGTAAGATGCACCTCAACACTAAACTGGAACGTGGCAAGCTCATAAGACAAACAAAATGTATTGACATAACCAACCTTAAACACCATAATACTTTCAAGTTGGAACTGAAGAACAGATTCTCTGCTTTAGAAGGCCTAACATCGGAAGAAGTGGATATTTCGGAAGTTAACAGAAAAGTAACCAAAGCTCTTATGGAAACAGCAACAAAATTAGCTGGGTCTAAGAACAAGTTGCATGTAAACAAATTATCAGGAAAAACCAAAATGTTGATGCAAAAAAGAAGAGAGATGAGGACAACTAAAGAAGATGTGACTTCCAAAGTGGAATATATAGAGCTATGCAAGACAGCACGAAAAAGTATCACTGAAGACGTAAGGAAATTCAACTGTGAGCTAGTGAGGAAAGCAATTGAAAACAACCAAAGCCTAAAGATAGCAAAGGGACATCTCAGTAAGGGAAGAAAACAGATTATGGCTCTGAGAAAAGAAGATGGTTCTATAACAAGAAATAGAGGCGAAATTTTGACAAGAGTGAAAGATTTCTACTCCAAATTATATGAAAGGGATGATACATGTACTCCAGACATCATGAAAGGTACCAGAGTTCTTCCAGTCCTCCCAGCAGAAGTTGCACATGCAATCAAGAACATGAAGCGGGGGAAAGCTCCAGGAGAAGATGGAATTACTATAGACATCATACAAGAAGCAAGTGGAGAAATTGAAACAGTACTCGCCCAAATTTTCACTCGATGCCTTAATGAAGGGAAGATTCCTGAGGATTGGAACAATGCTACAATGATCCTGCTACATAAAAAAGGTGACATTGAGGATCTCAGGAACTACAGACCTATCAGCCTCCTATCAGTGGTTTATAAAATCTTCACTAAAGTTCTTTCACACCGCTTGAAGGTAACACTGGACATGGCTCAACCGAGAGAACAAGCTGGATTCAGGAGTGGCTACAGCACAATAGATCATATCCACGTACTGAGAGAACTAATTGAAAGAGCGAGGGAATATGAACTTCCATTGTGCATGGCTTTTATCGATTATGAAAAAGCCTTTGATTCGGTGAAACCATCAGCAGTTACCACGGCTCTGAAATCCTGCGGTATTGAAGATGCATACATTAATATTATTAATAACATCTATGAAAATGCAAGTGCAAAGATTCGGCTGTTTGAAAATACAACACACATAAAAATTGGAAAGGGAGTGAGACAAGGTGACACCATATCTCCGAAGCTCTTTAATGCTACATTGGAAAATGTCTTTCAATCACTGAACTGGGAAAACAAAGGGATAAAGATTAATGGAGATTATCTAACCCGCCTTCGTTTTGCTGATGACGTAGTCATTTTTGCAACTACCCCATCAGAGCTGCAGAGTATGATCCAGGAACTTGCTGACAAGAGTAAAGAAGTGGGATTAAAAATGAACTTTCAGAAGACAAAAGTGATGTTCAATGCTTTTACAAGAAATGAAGATTTATCGATTGATGGAGAAAAACTGGAGATAACAGATACGTATGTTTATCTTGGACAGCAGATATCAAGTGAGGGTCACATTGATGAAGAAATTAATCGGCGTACAAAACTTGCCTGGAGAGCTTTTGGAAGAAACAGCATAATTTTCAAGAGCAATATGCCATTATGTCTTAAAAGAAAAGTGTTTGATCAATGCATCCTTCCAGTGCTTACGTATGGTGCAGAGACGTGGACCTTAACTAAAAGAGACATACAAAGGCTGCAGACAACTCAAAGAACCATGGAGAGGTGCATGCTTGGTATAACCAGGAGAGATAAGAAGAGGAACTCGTGGATCCGAAAAATGACGAGAGTGGAAGACATCATGATCAGAGTTAAATCCCTGAAATGGCAATGGGCTGGACATACTGCCAGAAGGACAGACCATAGATGGACAGCCGAAATTTTAGATTGGATTCCAAGGGACAGGAAAAGACCCAGAAAAAGACCACATGGGAGATGGGTGGATGAAATTCGTAAATATGCGGGAGTGACATGGAGGAGACTGGCACAAGACAGACCGTTGTGGAGGAAACTTGGGGAGACCTTCGTCCAGCAGTGGATTGATAATGGTTGACAATGATGATGATGATGATGACACATACTGTCTAGATCAGTATGGTCACTCCTGGCCCCTTGAGTGGACATGTCCCATAGCACACATGGTAGTGACTTGAACAACTGGTGTGAAATTTATGTTCATGGGAATGGGCAGGGCATGTGAGTGTGCCAATATGAAACCTGTGTAGTGGGAAAAAAGGTCTTATCATAATTTGAACAGAGAATGATTATTCACACAAAAAATGTTGGGATAGCATCTCGGCAACTGCAGGAAGAAGTAGCTCAACACCTTAAGCTAGATGATCGGAGCTGATTTCGCTACTGAGATGATCAGCCGTATCGATGACAATCCCAATTATCTTGATCTGTTGTTATTCAGTAATGAATCCACCTTTCAAATACTGCACGTGGGAAAGTAACAGATACAATTGCCACATATGGGGTACAGAGAATCTTCCCCAAGTGATTAAAAATGAAAGGGACACACCAAAAGTCAATGTCTGGTTAGAAGTGCACAAAAATGGCATCATCAATCCATTTTTTTTTTCATAAAGCCCACAATGACGAGGCACACTTACCTGGACATGTTGCAGATTTTTGCTGTACTCCAGGTTTCATGTTTCAACAAGATGATAATCCAGCACACTTCCATGGAGATGTTATCACATTTTTGAACAAGAGTTTTTGTGAACATTGGATTGAAAGAGAAGGCCCAACTGCCTGGCCACCTAGATCTCCAGATCTGACTCCATTGGACTTATTTGCATGAGGCTTTATTAAGCACTCTGTGCCAAAAAAGAAGTTTGAGGTTTGGACGACTTGAAACAGCATGTCGTTAAAGCAGTTGCTCCAATAACGCCTCAGATGCTGAAAAACACTTGGCAAGAGCCTGAGTATCGTTTTGATATCTGTCAAGTTACAAAGGTGCCCACATTGAAATCTACTAACTTGCATTAAACTTCATAAGCTATTCTGTATAAAAACAAAAAGAAAATATTTTGTTAAACCTTATAGATACTGAGAAGATATGTGTATATTATTGGATACCTCTAGCCCTCCGCCCTACACACACATAAGCGCACACGCAAACACACACACACACACACACACACACACACACACAGAAAGAGAAAGTCGTGTTCTTGTATATATACATATATATGTAGAGAGAGTGTCCTTATATATGTATACACTTACACAGAGATCTTTCAAAAATGATCATGAAAGTTGTTAATTGGTCATCATGAAATTGCATTTCCAAAATTTGGTGGACACCCAGTCTTCATGGTGTTATGATCAGGGCTCGACAAATATGTTCTAGATCTAGGAGCCAGCTCCAAAATTTAGTTGCCAGGTGAAACGAAGTCAATAACGCATGAACAAAAACATATTTGGTTATGACGCTGGAACGAAAAGTAGTAAACCCTATTTGTCGTCATTTTTTATTTCTTTTTACCCAAACCACTTATTGCAAAATAAAGTTCCCATTTGATGCATAATTTTCTTTTTCCATTCTTTCAGTAGATGATCTCAAAAAAATTAAAATTTCAGATTTCGATTTTATTAAAATACTACTAGTGGATGTTATATTTTGTACATATTAATTCAAAGTACCATATTTTTTTACCTTCATGAAATCTGCAAGGGCATATAATCCAAAGGCTGTGAAAAAAAAAAATCCCACACATAATTCGCAGTGGCATATAATTCGTAGATCGGGAAATTCTGAGAAAAACAATTTTTTCCTTTGCATAATCCGCGGCATGTCTCAGACCATGATATTAAAAAAAAAACAGTCCATACCTGCCAACATTGGTAACAGCCTTGTTACTAATAACTAGTATTGCGTGGCATACATAGACTCTATTTTACGAAATGATCCATCTCTTTGTAAAAAACAAATATGTGCCCCAACAAAACGTTACAACAAACAAGGACTATATATAATGAAACAAACTTAGCACGTGAGAAACACAAAATTGATTCCCCTGCGAGGGCATGATCGCAAGATTTAAGTTCGAAACTTCCACCAGTAAAAATCAGTAAGATGTGTTCAGAATTTCACAATGCCTGACAGACAGGAAATCTAAGCAAGTGAATGCACAGTGCACGAACCTCCACTTACCATATGATCATACTGCCTCTAAAATTGCAGCTTAAGACAAGATGAGACCAAAGAAGGGGGGAGCTGAACATTTTAACTGGTGAAAAATCAAAACAGACAGCAAGAATGTGGACTACTGTAAGTCTGCCTTTTCTTGACTCTGCAACTACACAGCATAGATTGCTTAATTATTCTTTCTGCTGCTATCATTCTCTCCCTACTTCTTCATTGTCGCTTTCTTTTCTTTTCTTGATTTTTGTGCCCTCGGGCAACAACCATGAGCGCATGATAAAAAACCTTTAGCTATTTCAGATAAATGGTGTAACTTTGAGAATGTTAATAATACTTTTGAACACCATGCATCAATTTTTACAAATTTTCCAACTTCGTCGCTTCCGTTTTCGGGAATTTCCTTCTTCCCTTATCAAGATTAAATGCAAAAACTTATGGGGCAAGGGGATATTTAACAACGCTTGAGAGTGGGAACATCACGGGAGGGAACAACAGCGATTACGGGAATTCTGTCCGACTTCCGGTTTTGGAAATTTTTCTCCTATTTTCAAGGTGAAATGCAAAAATTTATGCAGTAAAATATTACTTAAAAATACTGGACACAGGCAACATCGCGAGAAAAAAGAGATTACGATTACGGAAAAAATCTGAACTCCGTCGACTCCGTTTTCGAAGTTTCGTAAAGATGGAATTCCGTCCTCCGACAAACATCTTACCCCCCCCCCACACACACACAATTCTGTTGTGCATCGATATCCTGAGTGGCCAACATAACGAAAAAGGCGGAATTTCTCGAATTTGCGGAAAAACCTCAAGCCTGAAGATCAGGAGGCAATTTTCGCGGCGTCTAACTTCCGTTTCCACAAATTCTTGCCTACAGTTTCAAGCTGAAATACGAGCATATATGCCATAAAATGATATTTAACAAGAATACTAGACGCAAACGCAACATCGGGAGAGAAAAAATTACGATTAGGGCAAATTCTTTTTACTCAATTTAACGACTGTTTTCGAAAGCTTTGAAACACGAAATACTGTCCCCAGACGGAAAATGACCCAACCCCCAAATTTTCTCCAGTTTTGGATCAATCTTGAGAACGATTTAAATGATGACTAAAAATAAACAGAAAAAACAACAACGGAGAATTCCGCGAATCAGCTTAAGAATCTTATGTATATCATAAAATAATAGCAAAATATTTTTTTTTAAACAAAATGAAAATTCGTAGAATCCGTAGTTAGACAACTAAATCCGTAGAAAATGCGGACATTCCGTAGTAACTGGCATGCATAACAGTCGTATAATCGGCACCACGTGATCCGCATCTATCATGCTAATCGTGAATCGTAATTTCCGACAGAAAACTGCGATTCACAGGACCGACTCAGAAATCCAAAGATGCAAGAAAAAAATGATCGTCTTATTGAAGAAGTAACTGTCATTTTGAAGTACTTTTGTGTTACTTTTAAGTAAAAAGCGAACTAAAATCGCTAGCGTTGCCGCATTATCGCAGTTCATAAGTTAGACTAAAAATCCGTTGAAATTGCGGACAGTCCATAGCATTGTCTTATTTCTGAATAAGTTTCAACTGAATACCCCCCCCAAATCCTTCAATCCTTCAATAAAACAATCAACGCAGCAAAACTAGGTGATGCGATTCGCAGAATGACTACACACTACGGAATAGCTCTGCGGGATTCCCGAGAGTCAAGGATTCTCACACCGCGTAAGCTTACGCATGCGCAAATAGTAATGCCTTAATTGCGTCATATTTTCTGTCAAAATACTTCTAAGCAAAAGAAAAAATATATATTCTTACAATCTCTTTGCAGTCTTCTACCTCGCTGTTACGTTATTATTATTATTATTTTTTTTTTTTTACCGCACTTTCGGTACTTTCCCAATAACACCACCTCTCCTGACAATTACCTCGCGGACTTTTTAAAACGACACACCGTTTTTTTTTTGTTTTTTTTTTACCGGTGTCCGCAGCACCTAAATTTATAACCTTCTAATAGATAATCTATGGATTATACAACAGAAATTACGGCATTTACTACAATATATTACGAAATCTCAACTAAGAAGAAAATTAGGCGCCACGGCCCGAATTTTAGGCGCCTGGGCGACCTGGCGCCCGGGATTTGTCAAGCCCTGGTTATGATGCATTATAGTGCATATCATTTCCACTGTTATGCAGCTTCAATTGATGATTTTAACTAGTTTTTTTTATTTATTTTTTATTTTGGGTTTTGGTTTACTTTTGCACCATATTCAGATAGGTCAAAGTAATAAAAATATTTTGTTGCTATTGCAGATGATGGAAATGCAGTAGAATCCTGATCTTCTGACCTTTGATTACCTGCTTTTTAGTCTTATTTGACATCTTTTTTTTTATTCCAAAGGTTTTCATGTAGTTACTAATGAGCATACACCATTAAAAATAACTGGTCATCAACACAGAATATAACATAAGCAGCAGTTGCTCTGGCTTTTTTAAGGCTTTTGCCAAATTCAATTTTTTGCCAAAAGTAATCTGAAGTTGCAATTTTTTTCACCCTCTATTGGGATTATAAAAAACAACATAAAAATATAAAGTGTTATTAGGTCTTACGTCAGAGATTGCGTCACTTTTTTCACATAATCGCTTTCCATCTCACATATAATGTAAACAGTGAAAAAGTAACTAACATTCAAATTTAATTTTTCAAATACCAAATCAAGTAAAAATTAAAAAAGTTTTTGCTCGGGCATCATCAAAAAAGGTAATCACCAATATTTTCTCCAAAACGTTTTACCAATCGCGAAAACAATTATTTTTTTCGCTAACTGCGAAGAATGCAATCTGCAGTGTGACCCCTGCATAAGTCACTGTATGGCAGTTATGAGTGTTGCAATGTCAACAATATATGTTTTGAATATTATGATATGTGATAAGCACATTGGACAAAAAATTAGTCACCCCCTAACAGAAATGTCAGTAGGAAGTTACCTGTTGTACAGATGGCTCCGTGATAGCATTGTTGGGAGATAAATAGCAGCTATGTAGTCTACAGGATCATTTCTGTATCGTGCAGTGGTGAAGAGCAACATGTGTGTTGAATTTATTCTGCAATATAGATCGTAAGACAGATGTTACTGAGTGGCAAAAAGGTGCCATCGTGTTTGGCCGTGCCCATGGACACAGAGTGAATGAAGTCGCCTAATTTGTTGGTGTGTCGAAGTGTACTGTCCAGCAGGTCTACAAACAGTGGTGTAGTTCGCAGTCAAGTGCAAATCGGCAATACAACTGTGGCAGAAAAACGATTCTCACCAACAGGGACTGCTGCCATATTTCATGCCTAGTAACTGCAAATCAGTTTCAAACAAGGCAACAATTGCTCCAAACACTCAATAAAAGTCCACTCCAATCAATTTCCGAAAGGACATTGCGACAACCACTACATCGATGGACATCTGGAGCAGAGTGCCACAGAAGAGGCCTCGTTTAATAGCAAGTCACAAAGTGGCATGTTATCAATGGGCTCAGAAGCAACAAAACTTTACTGTGGAGGATTGGAAATGAGTAATTTGGTCTGATGAGTCTCATTTTTGTTTGTACTCTAATGACAGAAGGCAACGAGTGCATCGCAAACCTAATGAAGCCTTTAATCCTGATTGTGTCGAAGCTGTTGTTTTAGCTGGAAGGAATTCTGTGATGTTTTGGGGATGTTTTTCATACCACGAAATGGGCCCTCTCATTGTAGTTCCGATGAATTTGAACCAGCATGTGTACCTTCGCATTCTGAATGACTAAGTGTTGCCCTTTGCCCTACATCTCCAGGAGAAGCATCACATTGCCACTCCTGTCTTCCAAGATGACAATTGCCATGTGCACAAGGCTAAAATTGTGTCTGAGTGGCACAACAAACAATCAGCAACAGTCTCACCTCGACTGGCCTTCCAAATACCCAGATTTAAATCCAGTTGAAAATCTGTGGGATCATTTAGAACAGAAGGTGAAATGCCAGAACAGACACCTACATACTCTGGCGGAACTTAGAAACCAATTGACGCACAAGTGGCTGCAAATCGATGTTCAGTATATCCACAACCTTGTGGAGTCTCTACCACACCAGATTCATTCTGTTATCAAGGTAAGAGTCCATTATTAGGTAAGTTCTGATAGGGGTGATTAATTTTTTGTCTGGTTTGCTTATATCACCAAAGAAAAAGTTAAAGGGTTACCATCAGGAATGCATGAGAGAACCAGCTTGTTTCTCCTCCACAGCAGGTTTACTGACTAGAAAAGTTCTCCTCAAGAAAGCTATGCACAATTGTACCCCAGTGACTGAGATACACCTTTTTGCTAGAAAATGATGAATAGTTGGAACTCTTTGATCTGGAAAGACTATGTAATTCTTGAATATGCCAATATCTAAAAACCTTCTATGATGTTCTGCTCAACAAAGAAAATTTCAACAAACTGTGCATGAACCCACAATAAGTGTTTGTCTTTGGATCATAAATGTGTTCATGCATGTCACGCAGTTTTTGGGGCCCCATATCTGAACTCTGTTGAAAGTGTTCATATATGTGAAAATTCAGTATAGCACTCTTTTAGGTACTCATTTCTTTTTCATCAGTCAAATCCAGCACAAACAGGAGATCAAACTGAGATTTATCGTTTGGTTGCAAAGCTTGGGTGATTTGCACTTTATGTGCGTAAAGCCACTTTCACCACTGAACATAGTTGTTGTAGTTCCAGTGAAGCATGGCAGAATTATCAACTGTGTTCTGGAACATGGCTTGGACATTAGTAATTCCCAAGCTCCAGGAACTCGTGGGTTCACTGAAAAGCAGGCCAGTTATATCTTCTGTCCCAGAAAGCTTTTGAAACCAGTTCCCAATGCTGGATTTGTAAGGTGGATCCTTTCCATACTGGTGATAATAATTTCATTTTGTGGTTACTTTTGATTTGTTACTCTGCAACCAAGGTGAAATATTTGCAAGCATGCATACATGCACACTATTCAATCTCTTTTGTTTGTACTGTAATAAATATTCAAATTGAAATAAGACTTTACGAGCTTCTTTCTTGTATTCAATTTTTTTAGAAATTTGAATTCTTAGAAAGCTGAATATTATTGTGTCAGAACAAACAAAAAGGTGTTCAAAAAATTTCATCATACCTTTTTAGGTTCATGTACTTTTAGGATTTTGTACAGAAAGTTCACAGTTTTTATCCCATCTCTAATTTCTCAATAGTAACAGCCAACTCTTCTGAATTTTTCATCAGACATAGAATTTTGTTGATCACAAAACTTGTGAGGAATTTATTTCATATCTGTCTCTTCATCCCAAGACAATATTTCTTTGGAAGTTATGCATAACACCATCAAATACTTGAAACAAAATACAAGAAAAATATCAGAAATGAAAATCTTAGTATTTTATTGGTTGTGTTGGCTTTTACTTTCATGATCTGCTACTATGTGAGAAGACTGTCTTCTTTTGTTAAAAAATATGCTTATGCAAGTAGACATGCCTCAGAAAACTTGAAAATTCTGTCTTCCTGGAACGGCAATCAAACCTGCATCTTCCAATTTACATTTGAGTATGTTGCTGTTACACCACCCGGAACAAGGAATCTCCAAGCAACCGAGGATGCATTTTTGGGACTCGGATGAAACATTCCGCTGTGCGCAGATTGAAGCACACCATCTTAATGGCACGCTAGCAGAAAGCAAATCCCCTGAAGAAATAACTCTTCAGAATTATATCATATTGAAATAAATGTTGCTGGCAGACCACTGAGGATGTGTTTTTGGGACTTACGGATATGAGCTGACCATGAGTCCCAAAAACACATGCTCAGTTGCTTGGAGGTTCCTTGTTCTGGGTGGTGTAACAGTAACATACTCAAATGTAAATTGGGAAATGCAGGTTCGATTCTCATTCCAGGACGATGTAATTTTCAAGTTTTCTGAGGCATGTCTATTTGCATGACTAATTTGGCAGTGGTCTTCCAGTAATATCTATTTCAGGTACGTTCATGTTGCCGTAAAATCCTTATAAAGCATTTGTCTGGTTATTATAGTTAGCGTAGATACCACTTTACAAATCCTATGGCGGTAAATTCATTGTGCTAATTTGCAGCTAACATTTCTTTTGAGCATTAGTATTCTGTTGTCTTCTTTTGTCAAAAGGTGTTGTTATCAGATAGTTGCATTCTAAAGGCATAAGTCACACTAAAGATTTTCCTGTTAATTATTTACTTTTAAATGGCATAGCATTTAATAAGGATTCTTCGTGTGCTAAACAATATTTTAATTAGAAAAGCCTTTCAGCACGATAAGATATATTTATTAATACAGTCTGTACTAAAAAATAGACATTTTTAAGGCGCAACAACTTACAAGATCTTTCAAAGCACCAGGTGCTCCATCGTCAGGTATTTCAATATACATAAACAAAACAACGGATAAAAGCAAGAAGCATTTTCAAATTATGGGAGCACGTGATAACAATAACGAGGTTTACATTAAAAATAGTAGAAGTTTTGTCATGCGCTAAAGGGTTTCAACAAATAATACTATGAATTGCTATTACATGTGCAAAGAAAATATATACACAGAGGATAATTAATAAGTTGACATTAATCGTCAAACTGTAAGTGAATTATTAGGAGTTAAGTGTTGCTGGATAGGAGTATGCTGTTCTGGCCGCATTAACATAGCCCAAGGCACTGGAACAAAACGTGGAGTTTCTTCATTACAGCAATCAGAGCTGGGCGATAATATACAGAAACTTTCAGCGAATCGAAGAGATCGCTTTGTATGATTTAAGCTCAGCACACTGGCTTTGGTCCAGTCTGGTCGGTAGATACCTCTATTAACTAATCGTGCAAGAGAGGTAGCATCAGAGTTATTAGTGATTGAGTACTTGTGCTCATATATTCTTGTTCGCAATGGGTGTGCAGTGGATCCTATATATGCAATTGCTGGTTCTTCTGGGTCAACAGGAATTAAGGGTATTTTGTAAACCCCATGTCTGTTGAGTGTGGAAACTTGGTCACGGTCTTTTTGCACGATGGCTCGAATACTTTTCGCACTTTCACCAAACGCAATGTGGTGTTTTTTGCATATGTTCTTTAGTATTGTAGTGACTTCAGGTATATAGTCCACAGTGCCAACATATTTTGTAATTCTGGTTTCCCTTTGTAAGGTACTTTTGTGTAGACATTTCACTGATCGAGCAATTTTTTCAACGATCGTTTTATGGTAGCCATGCGCCATCGTAATCATCTGGATATGATTTAACTCATTTCTTCCAGCCTGGATATTGGAGGAGTGGGTGAAGGCTCTTCGGGCCATGTACTCTATAATCTATAGCTCCTAGTTTTTGTTTTCTTGGGTGCGATCAATTATGCGGAATAATAGCAGATTGTGTTGCAGGCTTTCTGTACACTGAATAGGATAAACAATTGGTATCGTGGTGTCTTTTTAGTAATATGTCCAAGAATGGAAGAGTATTATCATTTTCATGCTCAATGGTAAAATTTATGGAACTGTAATGTTTTGAGAGCTCTTTAGCAAACTCTTCAATTTTGTTTTTATGATGAGGCCAGAAAACAAGTATGTCGTCTACATATCTAATGTAGAGATCAGGCTTGAGTTGGAAATATTGTAAAACATTGTTTTCTAGGTCTTGCATTAACAATTCAGCGAGCACCCCTGAAAGTGGGGAACCCATCGGCGCACCTCCAGTCTGGCGGTAAATGGTTCCTTCATACCGGAAGAATATGTGTTTCTGTAAGAAACGAAGAGCATTTATAATTGCTTGGATTTCATTAATAGTATAAGAATTCAAAGCCAATAGACGGTTCTCAATAATGGAGTGTACATCTCCAATCGGCACATTGGAGTACAAAAAACAAAACAAAAAAAAAACTGGCAAAATCTGTACAAAAGTTAGCCAATAAGCCTAGAACACAGGATGACGGTAAATTTTGTAATGAGATTAAACAGCTGAAGTTATTGAAGTCTGATGAAACTATCTCCATTTTAAAAGCTGACAAGACGCAACAAATTGTCATCTTAAACAAAGCAGACTATATTAATAAGATGAATGATGCCATTGTGAGTATACCGCACAAGATCCTGTCTTTGGATCCAACCTCATCTACAGTACAGCAGTGGCAAAACTCAAAAAACATGGAGGCTTACCTGCAAATGTTGCTAAGGATATATACCCTACTATAGGCCCTCGAATATCTGAATTATTTGGCCAAGTAAAGACTCATAAGGAGGGTCTTCCTGTACGCCCACTTCTTTCAGGATATGGAAGCCCAACCCGCCAGCTCGAAAGTGCTCTAGCAAAATTCCTCAAACCATTAACTACAGGTTCCTCCTACTCAGTTAATAGCTCTGTTAAGGCTATTGACAACATTAAGTCATTCTTACGAAAGGGAAAGCCGTTTGCTATGGCATCACTCGATGTTGTCTTTTTGTACTCCAATGTGCTGATTGGAGATGTACACTCCATTATTGAGAACCGTCTATTGGCTTTGAATTCTTATACTATTAATGAAATCCAAGCAATAATAAATGCTCTTCGTTTCGTACAGAAACACACATTCTTCCGGTATGAAGGAACCATTTACCGCCAGACTGGAGGTGCGCCGATGGGTTCCCCACTTTCAGGGGTGCTCGCTGAATTGTTAAGGCGAGACCTAGAAAACAATGTATTACAATATTTCCAACTCAAGCCTGATCTCTACATTAGATACGTAGACGACATACTTGTTTTCTGGCCTTATCATAAAAACAAAATTGAAGAGTTTGCTAAAGAGCTCTCAAAACATTACAGTTCCATAAATTTTACCATTGAGCATGAAAATGATAATACTCTTCCATTCTTGGACATATTACTAAAAAGACACCACAATACCAATTGTTTATCCTATTCAGTGTACAGAAAGCCTGCAACACAATCTGCTATTATTCCGCATAATTGATCGCACCCAAGAAAACAAAAACTAGGAGCTATAGATTATAGAGTACATGGTCCGAAGAGCCTTCACCCACTCCTCCAATATCCAGGCTAGAAGAAATGAGTTAAATCATATCCAGATGATTACGATGGCGCATGGCTACCATAAAACGATCGTTGAAAAAATTGCTCGATCAGTGAAATGTCTACACAAAAGTACCTTACAAAGGGAAACCAGAATTACAAAATATGTTGGCACTGTGGACTATATACCTGAAGTCACTACAATACTAAAGAACATATGCAAAAAACACCACATTGCGTTTGGTGAAAGTGCGAAAAGTATTCGAGCCATCGTGCAAAAAGACCGTGACCAAGTTTCCACACTCAACAGACATGGGGTTTACAAAATACCCTTAATTCCTGTTGACCCAGAAGATCCAGCAATTGCATATATAGGATCCACTGCACACCCATTGCGAACAAGAATATATGAGCACAAGTACTCAATCACTAATAACTCTGATGCTACCTCTCTTGCACGATTAGTTAATAGAGGTATCTACCGACCAGACTGGACCAAAGCCAGTGTGCTGAGCTTAAATCATACAAAGCGATCTCTTCGATTCGCTGAAAGTTTCTGTATATTATCGCCCAGCCCTGACTGCTGTAATGAAGAAACTCTACGTTTTGTTCCAGTGCCTTGGGCCATGTTAATGCGGCCAGAACAGCATACTCCTATCCAGCAACACTTAACTCCTAATAATTCACTTACAGTTTGACGATTAATGTCAACTTATTAATTATCCTCTGTGTATATATTTTCTTTGCACATGTAATAGCAATTCATAGTATTATTTGTTGAAACCCTTTAGCGCATGACAAAACTTCTACTATATTTAATGTAAACCTCGTTATTGTTATCACGTGCTCCCATAATTTGAAAATGCTTCTTGCTTTTATCCGTTGTTTTGTTTATGTATATTGAAATACCTGACGATGGAGCACCTGGTGCTTTGAAAGATCTTGTAAGTTGTTGTGCCTTAAAAATGCCTATTTTTTAGTACAGACCGTATTAATAAATATATCTTATCGTGCTGAAAGGCTTTTCTAATTAAAATATGGCATAGCATGTTTTGTTTTAAGCAGAGGTAAGGACTTGGTTTTGTTACTGAATTGTTCAGTGCTGTAATGCATTTTTGTGTCATGGTACTATAGCTTCTCAGTCAATGGTGTTCTCTGTATTTTGGGAGTCACTGTATTGCAAAATATCATACTTATTAATTTTATTGATGTAAGGATTTTTCTTTTATGTTCAAAATCTAATCAAATTACCTTTCTATCCATAGCAAACAGTTCTTAAACCTATTGGAAGTGGTTCAAACACTATTCTCCCAGTTTCTGTTGACCTCACTTCTGCTGCTGGTGGAACATCAGTTGCAGGTGTTCAGCAGGGAACTACTTCAAACAGTGGTGCAACATCACAGCAAGTTCAAGTGCCTGGTAGTAAATTTCATTATGTTAGACTTATTAGTGCTCCTACTACTTCCACCACAGCAACAGCAGGTCAGTAACACACACACATATATATATATATATATATTTTTTTTTTTGCATGTACAAGTTATGAGGAAGTTTCTAAATTGCCTGCAGATTTTTTGTTAATTTGTATTTGCAGTGCAAAATAAATTTTTAATTCTCTATAAACATATTACTTTGGCACAGAAACTTCTTTGCTTTAACTCTTTTTCATATAGCATATCCTCTGAAAACTTGAAAATTCTTATGCTTCCATGCATGGATCAAACTTTGTTATCAACATCTCATTTTGTACCTGATTATACCCACAGACCTTTTGATCTGTGGTAAAAACAAATGGTCATTAAATTACAGTATAACACACTTGTACCTTGATTTCATGAAGTTTTGTATTTTATGTTATTGAATTTATGATATCCCTGTTTGGCAACAAAGCATCATCCATCTGCATTAATCCAATACCAAACTGGTTTGAATCTGTTCTGGGTGGCGCGGTGGTCTAAGCGATGGCCTCTGATCATTCGTCCGAACGGGGTCCGGGTTCGAATCCCGGTGAGGCATGGATGTTGTGTTTGTCTTGCGGCACTGGCTCTCTCCCTTCCCTGGAACCAGTGGCCCTAAATTAGGGACGGGCGACTGCTTATAGCCCATTGAATTGCTCACGGTGGTCGTTAAACCTCCAATAAAAAAAAAAAAAGAAAAATCTGTTCTGTGTGGTGAAAGTCTCAAAATTATCTGAACATGTGCAAGCTATTCCACTTCCTCAATTGCATTCAATTATCCTCTGGGATGTTAGTTTGTGACATGATTTACATAAATTACGAATACTAAAACTGTGCTGTATTGCACCAAAACAATGCTGCTGAGTTTTGTTGTTGTTGTTAAAGTGAAAGTGGCACCAAAACGGAATTCTTTAGGCTTTGTTATGTAATGCATTTTAGTTAAAAATATTGGTACTTCATACAGGGCTCACAAAAAAGGTTATTCTATTATTTAAATTCATTTGCTTGGAATCAGAATTGCATTAAAATAATATACTGTATTTTCTGAGAATAACACCACACCAAGTATGATGCTGCAGTTTTATTTATCTAATTGTTTTGTTATCAGAAATAACACCACACTCAATTTAAAGCCACTGACAAGTAATACCACAAAGAAATTTTTATTTGACAATTATTTCACCCCTGAACCTGCTATGGTAGGAGAGTTATGTTGTATGACTTTTGTAAGAGATAAATGGCACAGTGAAGGAAGGTGTTAAGAAAACTGGTTATTTATTTTTAATACACTTCTAATCGCCTGTGCAAATAACATAAAAAATAATGCCGAAAGTTTTGTTCTAAATGGAAGTCATCACCATTGCTTCACTTGTGTAACTCTTCCTTCTAATGGGTGAAATAGCTTCCATTACAGGCACTAAAGGTCTGCACAGGCTTAAAATTTAAGGGGGAGGGGGCGTGGACTTGACAGTTTACATGCCAGCTTATTTGACATTCATCGCGCATTCTCCGCCACTTATTGCAAATAAATCAAGTCTTAAAAAAATGGGCGGAAAAGAACTGCTCTGCTGAGATGAATTATTAACCCAGTAGTAAACAGGGTGTAATGCAGAGAAGTGTGCCATATCTCATAAGAATTCCTCCAACACATGAGGTTTACACTTGATTACCTACCTCCTTCTGTTACAAATGTAATCACATTTTCTCTTCTACACTTAAATATGAAGGTGGCACTGATCCCCAAATATGTAAACAAATACTTTAAACTTCTTCATCTCAGTTGTAGCAACGAATCACACCAGAAGCTTGTTATCTGGTTTTGTGAAGCTGAAAAGTCTTGTTTATGTAAATATTTTTCTGAAAAGAAACAAAGCTGCATGCTTTAGTGCCTACTAAAGCTGAGTTTGGGTTCAATTTTCGGAGCCTGAGCTCGTGGTATATCAGCCCAGGCCCATCCGAGCCTGAATTTTATATTGCAAGATAGAGCCCAGGCCCGAACGAGCCCGAAAACTTGCTAACCTATTCAACCATTAATTAAAAACATCTCCTTTTCCACACTTCCACTCTGTCCTCATCCTGCAATTAACCAATACATTTCTCAAAGTGCAGAGTGGGGAAGGGACCTCTATCTATTTTTACAGTGTAACTGTACGATTTTCTTTGACCGTTCGTTTCTCACCTGAAGCGCTTCGGGCGGCCGGACATCCAAAATGATCGGGCAGTGCTGCAATTGTTTGTTGCTCGAATAATGCTAACATTATTTCACCATAATGTGTTGCAATATGTACATTGCTAAATATAATTAGCATGAAGCTACTGCTTGGTGATAACGGGGTAAATTATCGTCGGCATGCTATCAGCTATCCAATATTTATTGTTCTTAAAAAAGCTTTTTTTTTCTCTGCAGAAACACACTAATGTGTGGCCTATGGCATTTTCTACCCAAGCCCGGAATTAGTTTAACCATCTCGAATGCCCGCTCCCCAACCAGAACCAGTTGCCGAAGAATTCTCTTTACCAACTATAAAGTGTCTCATTTGCTAAATCATATAAAATCACATTTAAATATAAGAAAATATTTCTCGCCCTCCCTTTATCTAAGAGCCCGAGCCCGAACCGCAGTGAATATTCTACATCGGGCCCGGGCTTTGCTTCGGGCTCGGGCTCAGCCCGTCTCAGCTCTAATGCCTACGGCCAACAAAGTGAAAACAAAATTTGATTTTCACCTTTAAAGAAATAAACTGGCCCATTTTGGACTCTCATCTTACCGCACAGCTTGTCAATTTCAGCTGTAATATCTAATGAAAATAAAATAAGATAAGCAACACATCTGGTGATGAATGTACACTCAGTAGACAAATGGGTAGTTGACATGGGTATCCCATGCACACAGTGGAACAGACCCAAACCAAATGCAGGTGATAAAAAGACAGACAGCAGGGCTTCCCAGCAGTGTATCGCAATCGACAAACGTGAGTAAATGTGGTGATCTTAGCAACTTTGATCGTGAACACATTGTCGGCACAAGACAGATGGTCATTCTTTTGCCCAAGTAGTAAAAACCGTAGGGTTCCAGAGGACAACCGTATCAAGGGTGGTGTACCACGAGTATACCATCGACAGACGTGCCAGCGCCCAGAGAGCAAGCGGTGTTCGACCACACACCATTGATGACCAGGGTTGGCATGAACTATCCAGGCTCATACAGACCAACTGCATGGTAACAGCAGTGCAAATCACATCCAGGTTAAATGTCAGAGACCCGTGCAGCATCAGCAAGCGAATGGTACGGCACCCACTGCATACCCTGGGCCAATAGGAGCAGACCCTACTTGTGTGCCACTGTTAACTGCTTGTCATCAGAAATTATGCCTTGCTTGGTGCCGGGAACATCAAAACTAGTACTCTGCAGAGTGGCACCATGTCGTGTGCTCAGATGAATCCCATTTTCAGCTGTACCAAGACAACAGGAGGGTGTGGTAGTGATGTCAACAGCATGAAGCCAGGTTGGTTCTGTTCAAGGCAGTGGTGGCTCTGTCATGATTTGGGGAGAGTTATCATGGGACATACTAGGTCCTTTAGTGTGTCTGGAGAGGTCATTAACCGCTGCACGCTACCAGCGTGTGCTGGCTGATCACCTACACGATTTCATGGCTGTCATGCATCCTGCAACTGATGGTCTGTTTCAGCAAGACAATGCGCCACCCCACTGAGCCGCAGCCACCCAGGAATGCCTTGAGGAGCATTAATCTGAGTTTGGAACTATCCAGTGGTCTCTAAGGTCCCCCGTATACTTTGTGGAAGCTCTTTGGAATGCTGTGGAGCAAAACATCAGATCCATGGATCCTGGACTGACATCTCTGTTGGAGTTATGGACAATGCTGCAACAGGCATGCTGGCATTACCTCTGGAAATCCTCCTGCATCTGGTGGAGTTGATGCTTCAGTGTGTACAGGCAGTTAGTCATTCACGCTGCAGGAGGACCGACACGCTGTTAAGTACGCATCTCTAATGTTTTGTCCATTGAGTGTACTTCCATGTATTTCATATCACTCAGTGATATTCACCATCTGATTATTTTGTGAGTTGAATATTTTTTTTTTTTTTTTTTTAACCTATGTGTGGGTGTCATTCAAAATATCCACCTTTGCATTCTACACATTGTGTCCAGCAATTTTGTCAATGCACAAAAGTGTGTTAATAAAATGCAGATTCCCACTCTTGAAACCAGTGCTTGACCTCCTTTATCAAGTGTTCATTAGGAATCAAAATTTTTTCCACATAGGAATCACTTTAATCTATCAAAAAGAAACAAAATCATAGGGCACCAGGTTAGGACTCTGTGCTGAGTCACATATTAAAGTTCAACCCAGTCTTGCAATTGCTGAAAGAGTCATGTGAAGTTTTACATTATTCTGATAAAACTTAATCTGTATGCATTATTCTATAAACTTAATCTGTACTGTTTTATGGGCTTTTCAATAATATAGCATTGAAAAGCCCATAAAAACAGTACAGATTAAGCAACCTGTCATTCTACTTTAGCCACTGTAAATGCTGTTTTCATTGCTGTTACAAACAGTTTTTTTTTTTTTTATCACTGAGCAATAAAATGAAGCAAAATTCTCCATGGATCAAAATACCTGCTGCCCATGTCCAAGAGAAAAAATGTAATGAATGTTTAAAAGATTATAATCCATGGAATATTTTAAGTTAAGTTCTTTTTAGTTTTTTCAATAGTCACTGTCTCTGAAATTCTAAGTTCACTCTCTGATCTATTGGTTGATGATTTTATTTTATCAAACTTTGGAAATTATCATTTCTTAAACAATGTCAAATCAAGACAGTTTTGTCACCTCCCTCCTCCCACCCTATTTTTATATGTTGATTTAGTCATTTTTTAGATGATTTTTGGTTACTCCTATGTGTGACTTTTTAGGAAAACTACAGTTTTATGGGGATTTCATATATGCCTGTTTTCTCCAAAGTGTCTGTTTCACGCCTGTTAATGATGATATTTTTTTTGGGAAACAACAGATTATCCAAAAAAAAAACTATTTAAATTGTTTACCAACTCTCCTTTGTTTAATCATTTTATGTATGGAAATTGAACCAATAATTTTTTCTTTTTCGGTATCATAAATTATTTATTCATTTGCTTTTATTTATAACCGTAGTTTTTAGCCAAAGATTTTATCCACTTTTTTTAGGTAACGTGCAAAAGCACATCCTTAAAAAATTATGCACTTCATGCATGCTGGACATAAATTTTTTGATGTGCTGAGATGTGAGGATTTTCAAACAGTATTACCATGTGAACAGACCCCCTTTCTTTCCCAGTGTGAGTTATCCTTCACCTGAATTGACTTGATCCATGGTCAGGAGTCAGTTTAACATCTTCTTTTCAGTGGAAATAATGGGTCATATAATTCCAAATGAAGAGCAGCTGAATAATTGATCAATGTGCTAAGGGATTGCAGAACCTCTTTGGCTCTGATGCTGTAGTCATGTAGATGAAGTCCATGCTCAGAAGTAGAAGTCAACCAGCTTTTCTTAAACATAAATGTTTACTGCAAAACTTGTAATTCTTATCAATAGTCTAAAAAATGCATTTTTTTTCAATTTTTTTCAATTTTTATTATTCAATTTTTTCAGATTTTTGAAAACGAAAAAAATCTTGGACTCAGAGAAAACTATATTTTTCCAAACTCTTTCATTACATGAGATTTTTGGGAAGTTTTCCCTCGGAAATGGATATTCTAAAGTCAAAAAACATGCATTCAACTGATGGTTTTTTTGTTTTTTTTTTAATCTCTTCATATTTTGGTCATTGTTTTTGAAGTAAACACTGTGGTTAAGGTCTTATGTCCCCAAAATGAAGTCACATTACTTTGAATAGAAATTGCATGGAATCATTCATTTTGGCCATGAAACCTAGTTTGACTGTAGTGGGAAAATCGCAACCTCCTTTGAATAAGAATCAATAGGAATCGGTGTATTTTGATCTGAACATGTAGCTGCTAATGGTAGCATAAGATTATGGCCTAATTTGAACAAGGATCATTTGTAATTGTTATATATATTTTACTTATATATAATTCTTCTCCCATTTTCAGATATTTAAAAATTTAGGAGAAACTGAGACCCATGTGAAAGTCAACCCTCTAATTGTCGTACTTTGGAAAATGTGACATTTACTGAAATAAAATTATGGAAGTTCCAAAAATTGCCTACTTTAAAAAATTTTCAAAGTGCAACTAACTATTGAAATTTCTAGACAGTTGCTGTAAGTCATGTTTGTTGTGTCAAACATAAGTTTAGTCAAAGTTGTCAGGTCTGTTTTCATTTTCATTTAATTCATATGTCAAAATCATATTGTTAATTTTCATTTAATTCGTATGTCAAAATCATATTTCGAACCATTTATGGTATTACAGCCAACCCTTGATTTACCTCCACCCTTGTATAACACTATCCCTGGGGTCTAAGACCCTAAGTCAAAGATGTGAATCAGTGTCTTTTAACTTTAAAAAAGATTCTTCAAAGCAAACTCTCAGGGTGGCGACATTTCAAACGCTTTTGTTAAATTAGATTGTGCTTTAGAAATAATTAAGTTGAAATCTAAAACACAAGTGAAAATAGATGTGTTTCTTAAAGGAAACCAAGATGTAAAAACTGATTTTATGTAATGCTATTAATTTTTACTTGATACAGTTATTAAACTTTAATAATACAATTTTATATTCATTTTTGCATAATTAAAATTTTAAATTTGTCTTCCTGCTATGCAAAGCATTTAATGCACACCAGAAGTTTTGGGATAGAAAAGGAAAGGACACTTTGAACTACATTGTGCAATATGTACACCGCATAAAACTGCATTTTTCCTAATTAGCATGTTTTTAACTAAATGCTAATTATGATTTTAGATTAAACATAATTAACAAAATTTAGGTTACTTAAAAATAATTGGTAAATTTGATATAAAGTCACCCTTGATGTAACGCCACAATGTAATATAACAAACGGTGGCGGTACATCAAGTGTTGAATGTACTTACACAGCATTTTATGAAAGGGTATGCAACTATTTTTGATGGAATTGTATGCCATGATTCTTTCCCCCAAGAAGGACTGTATTTGACCTTTTTTGAGTTACAATTCTTTGTTGTTCTTTTTTTTTTTTTGCACATCTGATAAAATACTTATATATCAGATGAATTTATTTTTTTGCAGTCTTGTTTTTGAAAGATTTAAACAATTTACTCAAATTACTGTCAAATGGCTGTAAAACGGATGTTAAAACATAGGACATTAAAATCAGTGCACTGTTAATTTCATTTGCCTTGTATCATCATCATCATTGTCAACCATTATCAGTCCACTGCTGTATGAAGGTCTTCCCAAGTTTCTTCCACAATTGTCTGTCTTGAGCCTGCTTCCTCCATGTCACTCCGACATGCTTTCATGTTTCATCCATCCATCTCCCATGTCGTCTTCTTCTGGGTCTTTTTCTGTCCCTCGGAATCCAGTCTGAAATTTCGGTTGTCCGTCGGTAGTCCGTTCTTCTGGCAAGATGTCCAGCCCATTGCCATTTCAGCGATTTCACTCTGGTCATGATGACGTCCACTCTTTTCATTTTCCTTATCCACAAGTTCCTCTTCTTATCTTTCCTGGTTACACCAAGCATGCATCTCTCCATGCTACTTTGAGTTGTCTGCAGTCTTGTATGTCTTTTTAGTTAAGGTACATGTCTCTGCTCCATATGTAAGCACTGGCAGTATGCATTGATTAAACTTTTTTCTTTTAAGACATAATGACATACTGCTCTTAAAAATTGTACTGTTTCTTCCAAAAGCTCTCCGTCCAAGTTTTATATGCCAATTAATTTCTTCATCAATGTGACCTTCACTTGATATCTGCTGTCCAAGATAAATATAGGTATTGGTATCTCAAGCTTTTCTCCATCAATCGATAAATCTTCGTTTTTTGTAAAAGCATTGTACATCACTTTTGTCTTCTGAAAGTTAATTTTTTAATCCCACGTCTTTACTCTTGTCAGCAAGTTCTTGGATTATACTCTGCAGCTCTGAAGGGGTAGTTGCAAAAATAACCACGTCATCCGCAAAACGAAGGTGAGTTAAATAATCTCCATTAATCTTTATCCCTTTGTTTTCCCAGTTCAGTGATTGAAAGACATTTTGCAATGTGGCATTAAAGAGCTTGGCAGATACGGTGTCACCTTGTCTCACTCCCTTTCCAATTTTTATTCATGCTGTATCCTCATATAGCCTAATCTTTGCACTTGCAATTTCATAGATGTTATTAATAACGCTAATGTACGTATGTTCAATACCGCAGGATTTCAAAGCCATTGTAACTGCCAATGGTTTCACGGAATTGAAGGCCTTTTCATAATTGATAAAAGCCATACATAATGGGAGTTCATATTCTCTTGTTCTTTCAATTAGTTCTCTCAGTACATGGATATGATCTACAGTATTAGTTCTCTCAGTACACGAATATGATCCACACTCCTGAATCCACCTTGTTCTTTTGGTTGAGCTCATATATATATATATATATTATATCTTGCCAGTTTCTTTAAGTAGCTCTCTGTCAAGAAAAAAAAAAGTTGTCATTCTGTTGTCTCCTTTTAATGAGCATAGACTGACTCCAGCTGGAAATTTGATGCTTTTCAGGATATTATATTTAAAAACTGTAAGAGTTGAAAGCTGAGTTTCAGCCATGTATAACAACACTGCTAAAAATTGTGATTTTTATATTCTGTTGTTTTAATTGAGATGTTTCTTTTCCAGGTTAATTAACTGTTCTTTTATTAGGTAGATCAGTATTACCAGCATTTTTTTTTCCCAAATATTTCACAACTTGTAATTTAAGTTATGTATATAAGCCAATCTTTTTCTTTTCTGCTTTTACCACTTATTTTAGGTAATGAGCAGTGTGTTAAGGTACGGTCAATCCATATGAAATCACTCAATACAGAAATAAATTGTTGCTTGACATTTTTAAATAATTTTTATATTTTGCATACAATATTCCCAATATATTGAGACTTCAAAAATAGCAATTTTTTTTTTTTTACAAGTCTTAGTTTTTTTGTGGCAGCCATTTTTCTTTGGCTCCGCACAGCGTTTTTGACCAAAATTGCTATTTACAGAAAGTTTAATAGCTTCTTTACTATTTGAGCTATCATGTTCAAATAAACATCATTCTTTTCTACATGATGTGTTCTACAATTTTGATAATCAATGGTTTAGCTATCTCTTGGGCAAATACATGAAATTGCTCTTACAAAATGTTTAATTGATTTGCTCAAATTTCTGGTGTCAAGCATAAATTTTTTTTAAGAATGGTAAAAGTCTTAGACTTCAGCATTTTATGCTTACATGTATCTAGTTGGACTATTAATTCACCAATTTTGAAACCTGATACTCTCTTCGGTTTTTTTCTGTGGACCTTCAAACATATCCCAAACCTTAAAATGGTCATTTTTAAAGGACTAATATCTCAAAAGGGACAGGTCCTAAAATTCTAATATTTTTACACATCAGTGTGGTTTTAGGGCTAAAATTGCAGACTTACGGAGTTTTAAGGTTGTGCTACAACAAAATAATGGAAAAATACAACCTTTTTATTTGTGAACTTGGGCAAATAAAGGTAACTTGAACACGCTAGTTACGTTAAATGAGAACTTTTACAAAAAGTTCGTAAGTTGGAAGCTTTCGACCTTATCTTAGTATAGGCAACAATCTGGTCTCCCCATGGGCTCACCTCTTTCCCCTCTGCTTGCAGAAATCTACATGCAACATATTGAAGTTTCCATCATTCCTCAACACCCTTTTCAACCTTCCCTATGGTTAAGATATGTGGACGACATTTTCATTAGCTGGCCACATTCCGAGTCTGAACTACAGACACTGATCAACTCCATTACGGAAAAATTTCCTTCCATTAATCTCACTATATCTAAGGAAGTAAACCACAAAATTGATTTCCTGGATGTATCTATCTGCAGAAACGCTGATCTCTCTATTACTCGTTCCGTCTATCGTAAACCTTCTGCGGCCACTAACATCATTTCCTACAAATCTTTCACCCTGCATCTCTACAAGCTTGCAGCATTAAAGTCCTACATCCACAGGGCTCATATCATTTGCAACAACCAACTCTCTCTTCAAGAAGAACTTTCCAAAATTTCTACAATAGCCCTCTCCCATGGTTTCCCTGCTGTTACAGTCAACTCCCTCATAAAGAAATATGAAAACCATTCGAAAATCGAATGCCTCCTCCTTCATAAGAAAGAAGACCTGAAATTCTGTGGTTCTGTTCTTTACCATCCTTCCTATGCTTATAAGTTACAGATTCTTTTTAGAAGTTTTGGTTACCATCTTGCCATTAAATCTACCCCAAACATCTTGAAACTTCTACAAAGGGATAGGGGCAAAGTTGAAAGCCTGAACCTCCCAGGAGTTTACTGCATTCCTATCTCTTCCTCTACTGGGGATAACTTATACATTGGAAGCACATACAGGAGCATTAGCCATAGAATTTTGGAACATAAAAAAGATGTTTTGAAAGCCAATCCTAATACTGCCTTGTCTATTTTGACAATGGAAGACACTTCTGCAGTTCCCCACTGGAACGAAGCAAAACGAATTGCTTCTTTTGACAATCGTTTTGCCCTCCATTACCGTGAAAGCCTGGAAATTATTTTCAACTCAATGACTTGCAATTCCGAATCTCCTCTCTACATTCCGATGATCTGGAGATCAATTCTAAGTTTTGGCAACGAAAACAGGAAAAATTCAAATGTAGAATCTGGCAACAATCTTAGTCCTCCATTGGCGTGATGAAGACCTAAGATAAGGTCGCAAGCTTCCAACTTACGAACTTTTTGTAAAAGTTTTCATTTAACGTAACTAGCGTGATCAAGTTACCTTTATTTGTTAATATTGTCATGTGTTTTGCCCATCATCGTCATGTGAACTTGTGAGCAAGGGTTGCTTTTAAATCATCTGAAATACGTAAGAAAAATTGTAAATAATATAGTAAAATTTCATTATTCATTAAAAGAAAGAAATATAAAAAAAACACAATAAGGCAATCAGCAAAATAAATTTACCTAATTACAGGGATCGCATTCGTCCTAAAATTCCTAAAATTCCTAATATTTTGTGACCCTCCTTAAATTCCTAAAATTAGACCTAAAATTTGCTATTCATCCTAAAATTTTCGTAAGCTTATTTTTATTAAAAACAACCGTTATTAACGCCAATAAATTTACCATTACGGTAAGGTAAAAAGACCTGTTATTGTAGAAACACAGCCTATATGCTGTGCTGCTGAAGGGAGGGAAAAATGACGCCATCGAGATGCACTTGCTTCGGGGCGGGCGTTCCATTTTTTTGCCTTCGAACAGTTTTCGAGAGTAACAAGAAATCTAAGGGAAAAGGGGGAGGGGTCATTTTCACCCCTGGTTTGCGCTTTGCAGACGAACTCCGTGGCACGCAGAAGATCGTACTTTATTTTTGTACATGCCTTGTGGAACCTCCTCTTTCTGCTGATGTTTTGTTATTGTAAAACCGCAGGTGGGTGGAAGCAAAGAGGAAACATGTGGTCTTTTTCCGTAACCTCCGGTAATGACGATGGGATGGTAGCTGAGTTATCTTGGCAGGCAGTAGAGCACGTGATCATTGACCTTCGATCATGCGGCGGCTCGGCGACAGCGACCTTCGATGCGCAATATATCTCGGCTCCGACTCGCTTTGACTGAACTTGCGTGAGATGCGTATGATAGTTTCTGGTTTTACGTCTTTTATGGTGTTCTCTGTGCAGGTTCAGTTCTCTAGTGGTGACCTGCTTTTTTTTTTTTTTTTCATATCTTCTGACATCCTCGCAGCCAAATTTCGGGAAGTTGTCTGGTTTTGCAATATTGGAACGTGTTTTTGTACTTCCCTTTCATTTTCTGGTTAGTAATACAAGTGTTTAAGATGCCTAAATCCAAAACGAAATTTCAAGATGCGTGGCTCGCCAAAGAATTGGACGGAGTGAAGTTGAAAGAATGGTGTTCTGCAACTGAAACAATATTTTCTGCTAAGTGTATATTGTGTTCAGAAATTTTCAATATTTCTAATAGTGGCTTTTCACAAGTAAAAGCGCATCATAAAGGAAAAAAAGTTCCCATAACAAGAAATTCCCATAACAATAAATTTGTTAAATAGTGTTCGTGATTCACATAAATTTTATAAAGAGTATGTTGATAAGCTGAAGGAAGAACAATCAAAAAAGGTAAAAGAAAGGAAGCAGAAAGAGAGGGAAAATAAGGAAAAGCAGCTAGAGAAAAAAAGAAAAGCTGAGTTTGATGACAAAATAAAAGAAAATGATGCAGAAATAAATAGGCTTAAAAAAAGATAAAGAAGCCTCCCTAGCAGTAATTCAAGAGGGAACAGAAAGAATGCGAAAAGCTGTAGAAAAACAAAATACTGTTGAAATAGCAGTTGCCTCTAACTTGATCATACAAGGTTCAGCTGAAATAAAGAAAACAAAGTAAATTAGTTGTGGTGGAAGCAGAAAAAGATAGGCGTATCAGGAAAAGGTTAAAACAATAATATGAAAAAAGTAATTCAGTGAACAATTGTACATAGTTCTTGGTTTTCAATTACCTTTTTAGGATATTATAATTTAATGTGAAACCTGAAAACTTTCTGTGAAAATCGTGAATTGCTTCTGGTTAAACAGCATATTAATGTTCAAAGTGAAACTTGAATGTGGTAAATATACTTGAATATGATAATAACACGTGAAAAGATAAGAACTGAACATTAGAAGTAAATCATACTTAAACTTTAGACATTAGACGTTATGCAAAAAATTTGGGTGTGAACTTCGACCATATATACTAATGGACTGCGCATTGGCAATAGCTGCATCAAAGCCGCCATGGCTCAAACATTGGGCACGTCATCATCAGACTCCAAATTTCGTGTAAAAATGCTGTTATGATTACTAATTTACATTGCAGAACTTCAGTGTTTTCGGTGTATTATGTGAATGCGCCTCATATATAATGAAAACTCTTCAGGTAAGTTTACTTATGAGCTATATACATGCATGAACGGGTTGTTTACATTTTGTGATTTATAATGTGATGAACATTTGCGAAGAATTTGGAACATGCATTCCATTTTTTTTTCTTAAGTTACTGTATTTTTATATCAATAGCTGCAAGTTTCTGGTTAAGTAATTGAACTTTATTGACTTAGGTATTTAATTCGTTTCTTACCCATGAAAAATCATAGAACTTTCTTTACTATATCGCTCAGAGCAACCATAAGCACAGCAGGTGTAACCCATCTTTTTGACTGTTGTCATGTGATTTTATGTTGGAGCCAGAAATTTTGATGTCATGCGCAGTCTATCAGTATATATGGTTGAAGGGTGTGAAGCAAACTCTTTACAATGTATACAAAGTTGTTTTACTAGATGTATACAAATATACATCTAGTTTTTATTGAAATACAATCCTAAAATTTTCCTAAAATTTTTCTAAAAATTCCTAAAATTCCTAAAATTCCAACCTAAAATTTTCCAGAAGTATGCTATGATCCCTGTAATTATGAGTGAAGGTTTACGAACTCCATTTTACATATATTCATTATATAGAAACAATAACATTAACATATATTATTAGAATAACTATGAAAATTTTAAAACTACTTACAGTTCTAGTAATGTTTCAGTTGTACTGAAAAAAATGAATTCATTGTTTGACAAATGTTATTACACAGTCTTTCCGTGATATTGTAACAATGGCCTGTCACTGTCGTCATTTCCATTGAAGTCAATTTTTGTAAAATATGGCTTAAGGAAACCCATACAATGTCCTGTGGAAATGACAACTGGAAAGATGTTCATGGCCTGTGTAGATGAAAAAAGTGAACAAGCATATGTCTCCACCTGGACAATCTGTGCACTTGTCAAACAAACATATAATCCTCATTGTTCAGATCACAAACAAGAAGATCGAGTAAGTCTTTATAATTTGTATTTAATTTGGTATCACCTATCATAAGTTTAATGTTTTGGTGATACTTACAAACTCAAATGACATGTGTGCCTGCAGCTCTGGATAGAGCGCACTCTTTTAATTTTAGTGAGCAGAACATTGACTGCCCAATCTAGTGTTATGGATATTTTTCTTTAAATAAAGCATGCAGCTCATTTCAATTGCACAACAATAATTGCTTCTGTTTCAATACATTTTCATTGTTAATTCTGATAGATATGCCATAATTTTGGCCTGTCTTGGTAAAAAAGTCTACTGCATTAACTATGTCTTCACTTAATTTTTCCCTTATGTTTTTGAAAGTTCAGGAAATATTCCTTATGATTTCATTAATTATCATGTTAACCTAACTAAATAGTGTGTTACATCAAATTCCTGACATACTTTTTTCTTTGACCAACAATTCGGAAGCAAACTAATTATTTAGATTTTTTCTTTATATATAAATAGCCACTGAACATTTTTCTTTGAATAGTTTTATTAAAGTGCCATATTCATTTTCATCAGAGGAAGAAACAATGCCCAAGGTTTTGGGCATACACTCACTAAAGGAAATTTCTAATTTTGATTTTTAAAGATTCAGTAATTTTTTTTTTTTTTTTTTTTTTTTGTATTAACTCGAGGTTTTTGATATTTATTCAGTTTTGTAATTTTTGTAACTGGAGATAAATTTAATGAATTGTGGATTAAATTTACTGTTTTCAATTCCTCAGATGGATCACAAAAATTATCCATTACCAAATTTCTTAGCATACAATATAAATCAAAGTTTCCAAGCTTTCGCAGATCAACCAGATAGCTTTTTCAAGGAGAGTAGACAGCTAACTGCAAACTGGATAATGGAACACTTCAACAATTTGAACATGGTGACTTGACTAGACAATAAACGAATAGGCGCAAATGTGATCAGACATTCGAAGAAACGAGGTCATGTTGGTTGGACACACGGTACTGTGGTAGAAAACACAGCATTATTTGAAGAATTGATTCCAAATGCTTGGCAACTCGAGAGAGACGCTATCATTACAAGCTTCAGTGCTGGTCAACATTTGCGCCTATTCATTTATTGTCTAGTCAAGTCACCATGTTCAAATTGTTGAAGTGCTCCATTATTCAGTTTGCAGTTAGCTGTCTACTCTCCTTGAAAAAGCCATGTGATTGATGTGCGAAAGCTTGGAAACTTTGATTTATATTCTACGCCAAGAAATTCGGATCACTAGTACTATTTTAAGTGTAATTGGTGTACAGTTCCTTGTTATCAATTATCCATTATCATTTCACATGATTTTGGTTGAAAATAATATAGAAATACATGTAGGGCCTAAGGACTGATTTGGCACAAGATCCACCGAAATATTTTTTTGGTTTATTCATATGTTCATAAAGAATTTCCCTTAGGCCCTTTTTGATTGGTTTTATATGTATTTCATGGAGTCTAAAAATTTCTTCCAAATATGTGGGAACATTTTAAAAGGCATTTATGTTGATATTTACAAATAGTTTCGGTATCACTAGACACGTAATTTTAATAAATTTTGTTTATCCTGAGGTAAATCACTTACATTACATAGTTCCTTAGTCACAGATCCGTAATCACATTTATGAGCATTCCAAAATAGCATTCCAAATTGATTTGTCACATACAGTTATCACTTATAAGGATTTTTAACAATTCTATGACATTTGAACTACTCACCAGTCACAAAGCAAATATATCAAACTGGGACAAGAATGAGGGTGGTGGTATACATATGGCTGCATTAAATGTACGGTCGAGTTTTTTCATTTTGTCTTCTGAAAGTTCATTTTTAATCCCACTTCTTTACTCTTGTCAGCAAGTTCCTGGATCATACTCTGCAGCTCTGATGGGGTAGTTGCAAAAATGACTACGTCATCAGCAAAACGAAGGTGGGTTAGATAATCTCCATTAATCTTTATCCCTTTGTTTTCCCAGTTCAGTGATTGAAAGACATTTTCCAATGTGGCATTAAAGAGCTTTGGAAATATGGTGTCACCTTGTCTCACTCCCTTTCCAATTTTTATGTGTGTTGTATTTTCAAACAGCCGAATCTTTGCACTTGCATTTTCATAGATGTTATTAATAATATTAATGTATGCATCTTCAATACCGCAGGATTTCAGAGCCATTGTAACTGCTGATGGTTTCACCGAATCAAAGGCTTTTTCGTAATCGATAAAAGCCATGCACAATGGAAGTTCATATTCCCTCACTCTTTCAATTAGTTCTCTCAATAAGTGGATATGATCTATGGTGCTGTAGCCACTCCTGAATCCAGCTTGTTCTCTCGGTTGAGCCATGTCCAGTGTTACCTTCAGACGGTGTGAAAGAACTTTTATGAAGATTTTATAAACCACTGATAGGTTGCTGATATGTCTGTAGTTCCTGAGATCCTCAGTGTCACCTTTTTTATGTAGCAGGATCATTGTAGCATTGTTCCAATCTTCAGGAATCTTCCCTTCATTAAGGCATCGAGTGAAAACTTGGGCGAGTACTGTTTCGATTTCTCCACTTGCTTCTTGTATGATGTCTACAGTAATTCCATCTTCTCCTGGAGCTTTTCCCCACTTCATGTTCTTGATTGCATGTGCAACTTCTGCTGGGAGGACTGGAAGAACTCTGGTACTGGTACCTTTCATGATGTCTGGAGTACATGTATCATTCCTTTCATATAATTTGGAGTAGAAATCTTTCACTCTTGTCAAAATTTCGCCTCTATTTCTTGTTACAGAACCATCTTCTTTTCTCAGTGCCATAATCTGTTTTCTTCCCTTACTGAATATTTACATATTGGCATGTATGTGAGATGTAAGATGCACCTCAACACTAAACTGGAACGTGGCAAGCTCATAAGGCAAACAAAATGTATTGACATAACCAACCTTAAAAAACACCATAATACTTTCAAGTTGGAACTGAAGAACAGATTCACTGCTTTAGAAGGCCTAACATCGGAAGAAGTGGATATTTCGGAAGTTAACAGAAAAGTAACCAAAGCTCTTATGGAAACAGCAACAAAATTAGCTGGGTCTAAGAACAAGTTGCATGTAAACAAATTATCAGGAAAAACCAAAATGTTGATGCAAAAAAGAAGAGAGATGAGGACAACTAAAGAAGATGTGACTTCCAAAGTGGAATATATAGAGCTATGCAAGGCAGCACGAAAAAGTATCACTGAAGACGTAAGGAAATTCAACTGTGAGCTAGTGAGGAAAGCAATTGAAAACAACCAAAGCCTAAAGATAGCAAAGGGACATCTCAGTAAGGGAAGAAAACAGATTATGGCTCTGAGAAAAGAAGATGGTTCTATAACAAGAAATAGAGGCGAAATTTTGACAAGAGTGAAAGATTTCTACTCCAAATTATATGAAAGGGATGATACATGTACTCCAGACATCATGAAAGGTACCAGAGTTCTTCCAGTCCTCCCAGCAGAAGTTGCTCATGCAATCAAGAACATGAAGCGGGGGAAAGCTCCAGGAGAAGATGGAATTACTATAGACATCATACAAGAAGCAAGTGGAAAAATTGAAACAGTACTCGCCCAAATTTTCACTCGATGCCTTAATGAAGGGAAGATTCCTGAGGATTGGAACACCGCTACAATGATCCTGCTACATAAAAAAGGTGACATTGAGGATCTCGGGAACTACAGACCTATCAGCCTCCTATCAGTGGTTTATAAAATCTTCACTAAAGTTCTTTCACACCGTTTGAAGGTAACACTGGACATGGCTCAACCGAGAGAACAAGCTGGATTCAGGAGTGGCTACAGCACAATAGATCATATCCACGTACTGAGAGAACTAATTGAAAGAGCGAGGGAATATGAACTTCCATTGTGCATGGCTTTTATCGATTATGAAAAAGCCTTTGATTCGGTGAAACCATCAGCAGTTACCACGGCTCTGAAATCCTGCAGTATTGAAGATGCATACATTAATATTATTAATAACATCTATGAAAATGCAAGTGCAAAGATTCGGCTGTTTGAAAATACAACACACATAAAAATTGGAAAGGGAGTGAGACAAGGTGACACCATATCTCCGAAGCTCTTTAATGCCACATTGGAAAATGTCTTTCAATCACTGAACTGGGAAAACAAAGGGATAAAGATTAATGGAGATTTTCTAACCCACCTTCGTTTTGCTGATGACGTAGTCATTTTTGCAACTACCCCATCAGAGCTGCAGAGTATGATCCAGGAACTTGCTGACAAGAGTAAAGAAGTGGGATTAAAAATGAACTTTCAGAAGACAAAAGTGATGTTCAATGCTTTTACAAGAAATGAAGACTTATCGATTGATGGAGAAAAACTGGAGATAACAGATACGTATGTTTATCTTGGACAGCAGATATCAAGTGAGGGTCACATTGATGAAGAAATTAATCGGCGTACAAAACTTGCCTGGAGAGCTTTTGGAAGAAACAGCATAATTTTCAAGAGCAATATGCCATTATGTCTTAAAAGAAAAGTGTTTGATCAATGCATCCTTCCAGTGCTTACGTATGGTGCAGAGATGTGGACCTTAACTAAAAGAGACATACAAAGGCTGCAGACAACTCAAAGAAGCATGGAGAGGTGCATGCTTGGTATAACCAGGAGAGATAAGAAGAGGAACTCGTGGATCCGAAAAATGACGAGAGTGGAAGACATCATGATCAGAGTTAAATCCCTGAAATGGCAATGGGCTGGACATACTGCCAGAAGGACAGACCATAGATGGACAGCCGAAATTTTAGATTGGATTCCAAGGGACAGGAAAAGACCCAGGAAAAGACCACATGGGAGATGGGTGGATGAAATTCGTAAATATGCGGGAGTGACATGGAGGAGACTGGCACAAGACAGACCGTTGTGGAGGAAACTTGGGGAGACCTTCGTCCAGCAGTGGATTGATAATGGTTGACAATGATGATGTATCTAAACCCTTTCACAGGCTACAAGTTACGGTTTCACTACCTACAAGTTAGGGTTTCCATGAGCACAATTTTGCATTTGCTGCCACAGTTTCTTTTTCAGGTATAGTGTAGACTCTTCCCGTTGTTGTGGATCGATCAACTATTGTTAATACATTTTCAACATGTACCTAAAGTACATTCGGCTTATTTGGAAATTTGAATGATGGAGAAGGTCCTGACGGATGGGGAAAACTTACTTTAACTTGTGCATTATCTTCATCAGTATCAATCATGCATATCATCCACCATTTTTCGTCATAAACAGCAGTCACAAATCCTTTGATATCACTGATAGGAAGTTCTCCTTCTAATTTGGTAACTCATTGAACTTTTGATAAGGATGATGCAGAAAACACTTTAGTGCAAATTGTATGTGCTGTCAAAGGAATAAAGGCGTGGAGCTTCCAAGTCCCAGCAATTGTGCAGGATTGTTCAAATCATTCTTTCAGCTTCTTTTCTTCAATTAAGTAGTCATTTGTTGTGCTGTATTTGAACAACACTGAAGGAATGTTATGGACTGCCCACTCAAACAATTGTTTAGGAGTCATATTCTGTTAATCGTACAGACGTTGTAGGGTGGCATGTGCAGCCAACCTTTTCACTGAACCTTCTACTCCATCACACGCTCCTTTTCCATGAGCTGTTGCTGTAAAATGCCACTCGGCAGGTACTCCAAAATCTTCTTTGTGGTAGCAAAGATTTATGAATTTTTTCCTATTTTTTGTAATGTTCTGCCACACCATCAGAAAAGTAAAATATCTTTTTAATTAAAGTTGGGTGCATCTTATCTTTAAGAAAGTGTATTAATAATTCCTGAAATAAATGAACTGCAACAGTATCATGAATCAGACACTCTGAAATAATTACAAAACTAATGTGTTGCAGTCATCCTTCATCATCAGTGAAATATGTAACACATGGGTGGATTGTTGCCTGAGAATTATTCCAATGAAATCTTTGTACTTTGTCTTGAAGTACAAAAAAATCTTTGTACTTTGTCTTGAAGTGCAAAATCAAATATTACCAGAAACTGGCCTGGTTGTAGCTTTAATTTTGAATCATAGTATCCACCATATTCTCATCCATCAGGTTTCTTAACCTCTCTTTCAGAATTGACATACGGTCAGCTTCCACACATTCTTTACAATCCCCTAGGTAACAAGCAGGATGAGGAGGATTACAAATTATTACAGCTATGCAATCCTTATGGGTTTTCAAAGGAACATTTTCTTCAGACATTAATTTAGCAATTTTCCCACTTATCATCATTAATTTAAAATTTTGGTGGATAGTGCACACACAAAAGGAATGTGTTCCACTTGCACCTGCAAGAACGCAGTGTTCTGGGCAAAGTTCACAAAATTTTGAAAATCCAATTTTATTACCCTGGTAGTTTTCCCTAAATAATGCATAAAGTTCCTTAAGATTGCTCAGAACAAGCCTTTTCTCTTTAGAAATTTAATATCCATTTAATTGCTTTACAGATACACAATCTCTTTTGCCCGGCACTATTCTACTAACAATGTTGGATTCATATAATCCTCTCATGGTATTACGGTGTTCCCATGGTCCTTGAAAACTCCTTGTATTTAATTTTGCTTTTCATGGGCCCTTGAAAGTCCTTGAATTTTGGATGGATGCTGTGCAGAGTTCTTGAAAAGTACTTGATTTTTTTCTTGTTCACCAAATTTCAGAATGGTCATAGTTCATTGAAGAGAAGCTATCAACAAAATGTCACAGGTGGCTGTGCCGTATTGCAGAACACTCTCATGGAATCGGAAGTACGTAGCTGTCCCATTTCCGGTTTTCACACGGCTGTGATTCTTAACTACGATAAGCGAATGCGAGGGGAATTCTGAACTACGATAAGCGAATGCAAGGGGGTGTAAAGTACTTGTGTCACAAACTGGATTTGGGAGCTGCTGAATGCTTGTAACCCAGCGCATGTGTGGAGGAATGGTTCTTTCAAATACATCACTGTCTGATTGTCTTAGCAGCGCAACAGATTGCAAGCGTGGTTTGAAAGTTGAGACGTTAGTTTGTTTGTTTTTTCTTTTGTATGTGTGCTACTGCCAAGATTTTTTTTCTCTGCACAATGCCTGGAAAATGTATTTTTAATAACACGTGGTTAACAAACTCTTCATATAATACGTGGATAGCACCAACACCAGATAAATATGAGGCCCAGTGCAAGATCTGTGCTAAGGACTTTGACGTTGGAAGAATCTACAATCAAGTCACATATGAAAAGTATGTTCAATGTTTTCCATATTTTTGTTCATTAAATTAAATGTTTTGTACAATTAATCAGTTATTCCCTAAAACCATAATGATGTGGATACTATTGTGCAATATTTAATTTTGTACATGTATTTAATATTTAACATACCAGCCAACCACTACAGATTTAGTTGTCTGAGTGCGGAACTACGGATTCTACGAATTTTCATTTTGTTTACATTATTTCTTTTTTTTTTTTTTTTTTTTTTTGCTTTCATTTCATGATATACTTGTAATCTTAGCGAATACAAGAAATTCCACCCTTTTTTTTTTTTTTTTTGTCATCTTTTAGCTTGTCTCCGAAATCCATGCAAAACTGAAGAAAATTGGGGGAGGGGGTCGTTTTCTGCCTAGAAACTGTATTTCATGTTTCAAAACTTTATAAAACTGGTAGTTAAGCAGAGTAAAAATTTTTTTGTCATTATTGTAATTTTTCTCTCCTGATGTTGCCTGTACATCCAGTATTCTTGTTAACTATCATTTTATTGAATAAATGTATTTCAGCTTGAAACTATAGGCAACAATTTGCGAAAACGGAAGTTAGACGCCACGAAAATTTCCCCGTAACCTTCAAGCATGAGATTCTTCCATGGATTCAAGGAATTCCGCCTTTTTGGTTTTTATTTTCGTCATTTACAAGACTGACGCGCAAGTGAACAGAGGGGGGGGGAGATGTTCGTCGAAGGACGGAATTCCATCTTTACGAAACTTTCGAAAACGGAAGGTCGACAGAGTTCAGATTTTTTCATTAATCGTAATTTCTTTTTTTCTTGCAATGTCTCTGTCCAGTATTATTGCTAAATATCATTTTATTGCATAAATATTTGTATTTCAGCTTGAAGATAGGGAAAAATTTCTAAAACCTGAAGTTACACGGAGCAAAGATTTTTCCCATTATTGCTACCGCCCCTCCACCCACCGGGTGTTCCCACTCTCCTGCATTGTTAAGTATCCCCCGTTCCATAGGTTTTTGCATTTCAGCTTGATTAGGGAGGGGAATTTTCAAAAAGGGAACTGACAAACTTGGAATTTTTTTAAAAATTGATGCATTGTGTTCAGAAGTATTAATATTCTCAAAGTTACACCATTTATCTAAAATAGTTGAAGCTTTGATATCATGCACTAATGGTCCTCAGCTGAAAGTTCTTTCAGCATGATGGATGAAATTATTGTTATCAGAGGGCATAAGAAAAAAAAAGAAAAGCAACAATGAAGAAACAGGAAAAGATATCAACTGAAAGAGAAGTTAAGCGATGGGTGCTGTGCAGATGCAGTCAACAAAAGACAAACTGATAGTAGTCCGCATTCTTGCTGTGTGTTTTAATTTTTCATGCGGTTAAAACATTCAGCTTTTTTCCTCTTCTTTGGTCTTATCTTGTCATAAACTGCAATTTTAATGGCAGTAATCATATGGTGAATGGTGGTATAAGTCCCAATCTCTTTCTACAAAGTAATTTTTGTTTCTTCTGCATGAAATACACCTGTCCAGGTGTTAACACAATCTCTGCTCAAGTTAATTTTTCCTTTCACTCTTAATTTTATTTAACACTGCTAACCAAATTAACTAATGCAATGGGAAACACACAACTGAATGGTTAGGCTATGTCTCTCTTTTGTTCTTTGTCTAAAGTTCTTAATTATTGTTTATTACTTGTTTTGCATGTATTTCGTAACTTAAAAACGTCTGTGAGTGTTTTAAGTAACAACTATGTATTATTTCCTAGATATGATGAAAACTGATAGTATAAAGTTTTCTGGCAACTAAAACTTAAAGTTCTGCTAGCAGTATGAACAAGAAAGATGACACCGAATTCTTGGGTGTAATAAGCACGTCTTTTGTATCCGTTCTGACCCAAATTAAATCTATCAAAGCTATTCAAAGTCAATGGAACCGGTATGGAAAACAATAGATCTGACGAAGGAAAGATTTTCAATCAGGTTTTTAATCCCTCGGATATTGCTGTAAACGGAATCATGAGCTTACGAACTCTTAGAAACAGAGATATCGACAAAAATAAGATGTGACTTTATGTCCCCTGGTGGGAAAGCCATGCATATTTTAGGAAGAAAGTATTCTCAAAAGGTTTATCCATATCAGCGGTATCGGTCCAAGAAAAAAAAATTAGTCAAGTTTTCAGGAGCCCAGATTTTGATACAAATACATCAGAAGCAGAAATGAACACTTATGACCCCTGGTGGCCAAACCATTCATTACCATACTTAGAAATTATGTGAAAAATATTTTCCATCAGGTCTTGTATGCGATATAGGAAGAATTTTTCAAATTGGAGCTTTAGGAGCAGAAATAATGCAGAAAACGCAATTTACCTTTGTGCCCCATAGCCGAAGAAAGTCCATGATTTACTTGTAAATTTTGAATTTATAGGAAAAACATTTTGCATCGGAAACACTATCCAACAAAGAAGGAATTTTTCAAATCGGACTCTTAGAAGTACAGATATTGACAAAAATAAGATATACATCTACGCCCCCTGGCGTAGAAACCATGCATTATTTCAAGAAGAAAATGTTCATAAAAGGTTTGTCGACATGAGTAGTATCGGTCCAAAAACGACTCTTTTTTTTTAATCGAGAATTTAAAAGCTCATATTTTGCTGCAAATACATCAGAAGCGGAAATTAAGACTTACGCCACCTGGTGGCCAAACAATTTTTTACAAAAATTAGAAATTATGCACAAATGATTTCCCATCAGGAGCTGTATGCGGTGCAGAAAGAATTTTTCAAATCGGAGATTTAGAAGCAGAGATATAGGGGGAAACACAATTTACATTTACGCCCCCTAGCGGAAAGTCTATGAATTACTTGAAAATTTTGAAATTATATGAACCACAGGTCACACTAGAAAAACTATCCAACAAAGAAGGAATTTTTCAAATCGGACTCCTAGAAGCAGAGATATTGACAAAAATAAGATATACGTCTACGCCCCCTGGCGTATAAACCATGCATTATTTCAAGAAGAAAATGTTCCTAAAAGGTTTGTCGACATGAGTAGTATCGGTCAACAAACGACTTTTTTCAATCGAGAATGTAGAAGCTCATATTTTGCTGCAAATACATCAGAAGCAGAAATTAAGATTTACACCCCCTGGTGGCCAAACCATTTTTTTTTTACAAAAGTTAGAAATTATGTGCAAACAATTTCCCATCAAAAGCTGAATCTGGTGCAGAAAGAATGTTTCAAATCGGAGATTTAGAAGCAGAGATATAGGGGGAAACGCAATTTACTGCTATGCCCCCTAGCAGGAAGTCTATGAATTACTTGAAAATTTTGAAATTATATGAAAAACATGTCACGTGGAAAACACTATCCAACAAAGAAGAATTTTTCAAATCAGACTCCTAGAAGTAGAGATATTGACAAAAAAATGATGTACATCTACGCCCCTGGTGGAGAAACTGTGGAATATTTTAAGAAAAAATTTTTCCAAAAAGGTTTATCGATGTGAGTGGCATCAGTTCACGAAATAATTTTTCCAATCGATATTTTAGAAGCTCAGATTTTATGGTAAATACATCATAAGCAAAAATTAACACTTATGTCCCCTGGTGGCCAAAGTATTTTTTACCAAAAATTGAAATTATATGCAAAAGATTTTCCATCAGGAGATGTATTCGCTGAAGAAAAAAAATTCAAATCGGAGTTTTAGAAGAAGAGTTATTGGGAAAAATGTAATTTACTTTTACGCCCCCTATCGGAAAATCTATGCGTAATTTGAAAAAGTAACTATATCTAAAATACTCTTCGACATAAATGGAATCGAATGATGAAAGAATTTTTTCAATTGGATGTTTAGAAGCAAGTATGTGGAATAAAACGTATTTTTGAATTTGACATCATCTGCATTTACGCCCTCTAGCGGCGAAATTGTACATCGTAAAAAAAAAAACCGAAATGAAAGATCATCATTCGCATATTTCAAGCTTCCCAATGCAAAAAGAATTTTTCAAATCGGACTAATAGTTGCAGAGATATCGTGGGTACAGATGGACGGACGGACAAACCGACTACATAAGCACGATATTTTTTTACAAAAGACGTGCTTAAAATGGGAAAGAAGCCCTAACGTTGTTATCGGATGATAAAACTATAAATAGGAGTAAAACAATATACTTCATTTCTCCTTATTCACATGAGGAAAATTTGCACAAATATTCAAATCCCGATTGGGCCTGGACCAGTCATAATTAATGGTATAATGGGCCTGAGCTTTAAATGTCCTGGCCCAGAGCTTAAAAAAGAAGCCCATACTCATCTCTATTGTAAGGCTTGCTGTTTTTGTCTCTGGAGCATTGGAAACACATTCTATTTAGTGATGAATCACGCTTCACGATCTGGCAGTCTGGGGATAGAGAATATTTGGAGAATGCTAGCTGCCCTCAGGTACAGATTGGGCTACCATATTTGGGGTCGGTAGACTCAAGAAAGAAAAAGTATGTGAATGGTGGGACTCCCACCCAAAATTTTAAACTCCCGCCGAAATAAATTTGGTAGGAGGAAGTCTCCTGGTTTTCAAAATTTTAAGAATATATATATGCATTAACATTTCAGATCTCTCTCTTCAAATGATTTTCGGTACAAATTCAGTACTTAGTTAAGCAGGAAAGACCTGAATTATGCCCTGCACAGTGGTGGAACAGCTGCGCTGAGCTGCTCCAAAACGTGTTAATTCGCATAGAAATGTTCCTGATCTGCAGCAAAAGATTGCAGTTGAATACATCGTACACGTCAGGAATATAATCGGTTGATGCACACATGAATCAGCCATTCCGCTACCTAGGGAAGTCGATTGATGGCTAAGTGCCCAGATATTTTTGAACGTATAATGTATCCAAAGATTGAAATTTGTGGGCAAACAGAACATGTATATAATAATAATAATAATAATAATAATAATAATAATTAAAATCTGAGTTGGGGTAGCTTGGTCCACCTGTTGAGAAAGATTTGATTAGGAATGGCCCTTATATGAAATTGATGAAATCATTGTTTTTTCCGAAAATTATTAAAAAATCATATCTGATTGATCAGAAACAGTTGCTTTTTGTTGGCACATATGCTTCTTTCTTCAAATTGGATTTCAGCATGTCATTATTGGAGTGTTTGTACACCTTTATAAGTAAAAAGGGGGTGGGGGTGGGTCTCCCCTCACCTCCCTAGAAATTTTATTTCAGTTCATTTTCTGTATCAAGGACTCGGACAAAAAGGAATCAGATGGGGAAATAAAGTTCCATATTACTCACAGTATTTAATATAAAAATCAGTGTCAGGTGTTAAGACACTATGCATTTAGATTGTTTTATTGTATAAAACATTTCAAATTTAATCAAAACTAAAAAATCTGAAGTATTCATTTTCAAATTATATATATTTGTAGTATGTTATTTAAAAAAAAATCTAAGATCAAAGTAATTATTAAACATTTGTCTGTACTTTCAGGATACAAACACATTGCTTTGATTGAAGCTCAAAAGTCAGTGACCATGATGAGTCAATTTCTTGGTGGTGTCAACAATAAATCAGCAGAGCTGCAAATTGCTAAAGAAGTCTGTTCATTAGCTAAAGAAGCCTGTTCATCAGCTAAAGATATTTCTTCCATCAAATCATATGTTTCCAGTACTGCAGTACTGGATGCAGAGATCAAATGAGTGCTAAAGGCTGTGGATAGCCATTACTTTTTTAATTCATGTGATGGAATTGCTGCGTTATTTGCAGATATGTTTCCAGACAGCAATGTTGCAAAGCAGTTTTTGTGCTGTGCTACAAAGTGTGCTTATTTAATCTGCTTTGGATTAGCACCTCATTTTACTGCAGCTGTTTTTAGATGTGTTAATGAACTAGACTTCTACACATTATTATCTGATGAAAGTTTGAACCATGCTACACAATCAAAGCAAATGTACATTCATGCTCATTTCTGGAGTGCAGAAAAGAACTTAATTCTTAACAGATACTGTACATCTGTTTACATGGGCACTCTACTGCTGAATTAACAGTGCCATCCCTGCGTGATGCTACACAAAAACTTAATTTGTCCAAGGTGTTAAACCTATGAATGGATGGTCCAGCAGTTAACTGGAAGGTTTTTAGCCTTCTGCAAGAAGAAATTAAAAAAGAGTTTGGTTGTGAAATGATTAACATAGGTAATTGTGGTATTCATACACGGAACAATTGTTTTAAACATGGATGCACAGCGTCTTCATGGAATGTAGCTAGTTTTCTGACAAGCCTTTATCAACTTTTTAAAGACTGTTTTGCAAGAAGGGAGGACTATTTATATTCAACAAAATCTAGAAAAATGCCCCTAAAGTTTTGCAACCATCGGTGGCTGGAAAATTGTCCTGCTGTTGAAAGAGCCATTGAGATATGGGAGGATGTCCAAAATTATGATTCCTTTCTGACAAAGGGAAATCTGTAAATATTCCAAAATGCAAATCATACCTTGTAGTTTCACAGGTATGCAAAGATGTCCTGATGAAAGTGAAGCTGCATTTTGCCCTTTCAATTTCCAAAATTTTGCAACCCTTCCTAGTTCATTATCAAAGTGACTCTCCATTGTTGCCATTTTTAGCTGAAGATATTAAAAATGGTATTGGACTGTTTAAAATGTTTTGGCACATTGAAACTTCAGAAACTAAATGAGATCAACACTGCATATGATGTGACCATTTTTGATTTCACTGATAGTCTGCACATTGATGCATCAGTAAAGTGAGCCTTGGCTTCACTGGAGACAATGTTAAAGGTGCTTAGTTCTAGGGGGAAAGTGTCGGAAAAGCAGGTGCTAGAAATATAACAAAGGCCGAAATTTTGTTTCTGTAATGTTACATAACCTGGCAACAAAGTCTCCAATCATTTAGCCTTGAACAGTTTCTCTACTGCCAGCTAAATGGGAAGCAAAAGTATGAAAAAAATATGGGGTGTAATTAAGATGCTGTTAATAATGTCTCATGGCCAAGCATCTGTAGAAAGAGGGTTTTCTGTCAACAGCAAATTAGAAGTGGAAAATCTGCAGGAAAAGTCTTACACTGCCCAAAGGGTTGTACATGATGAGCTGGCACGGCACATTGTGGTGGTTTACAGAAGGTATTAATTAACAAAGAATTGTGTATTGCAGCCTCAAGAGCATGGCAGAAGTATATGACCCATCTTGAAGAAAATCGAAGATGCAAAGTACAGAACGTAGAAAACATAAAAAGGAAAATTCTTCATGATGACATATCAAAATGATAATTCTTCATAATGACATATCGAAATTTTTAACAACTAACTACAACAACCAACCCACACTAGAAGCTGCAGGAGTATACTTCATCCTTACAAGAAAGGCAGACAACAATCGCACCGATAAAATATACATAGGCAGCACGAAACGACGATTCAAAACTCGCCTTATGGAACATGTCAAAAATTGGAACAGGAGAGAGATGAAAATGGCATTAATCCAACACTGCCAAGAGAATGATGTTATCCCAGATTGGGAAAACTCGAAAATTTTAAAATCGCACAATACACACCAACAAATCCTAATGGCAGAGGCAGTATTGATCAAGAAAACTCGTGATATAAATTGTAATAACAACACCCCTTACAACCTGCCATATGCATGGAAATTCTTGGTGGAACGTGAGAGGCAAATAAAAAAGATGTCCAAACAAACCCGCACCCTAACCAATAGCCCCACCAGGGTATACCGCGATGAAACAAAATAAAGCATGACCATAATACACATGCGCAATAATGACACAGCAGCTAATGAGGACGATCAGTGACCCAGCGTTACAACGACCTCTTTGGAAACGCAAACATCGTACCCTACTGAGGATGACTCGCAAAATGAAGAGTTGAAACTAGCTGAGTTAATGAAACAATACAACGTGTGAAACAGTAATAAGTAGCATTGTATACCAATGTGCATAATACCATGCAATTAGCCACATATTGATGTAGAACATTTATTGAATATTTGATTCACAAACCACATGCTTTTAGTTATAATCAGGTAAATTTATTTTGCTGATTGCCTTACGATGTTTTTTTTTTTCTTTATTTTAATGAATAATAAAATGTTGCTGTATTATTTGTAAATTTTCTTACATGTTTAAAATGATTTAAAAGCAACCCTCACTCACAAGTCAATAAAAAAAAAAATGGTCATATGTTTCCATTATTTTGCTGTAGCATAGCCTTAAAACTACTTAAGTCTGCAAGTCTGGATTTTTACTGCAGTTTTACCCTAAGACCACATTGCTGTGTAAAAATATTAGAATTTTAGGACTTGTCCTCTTTGAGATATTAGGCCTAAAAAGTGACCATTTTAAGGTTTGGGCTATGTTTGGAAGTCCATAGAATTAAAAGGAAGAGTCCCAGGTTTGAAAATTGGTGAATTAATAGTCCAACTAGATACATGTAAGCATAAAATGTTTGAAGTCTGAGATTCTTACCATTCTAAAAAAAAATTATGCTTGTAATCAGAAATTTGAGCAAAACCATTAAACATTTTTTAAGGGCCATTTCATGCATTTGCACAAGAGATAGCTGAAACATTGTATTATCAAAAATGTAGAACATTTCATGAAGAAAAGAATTATCTTTATTCGAATATAATAGCTCAAATAGTAAAGAAGTTCAAAGTAATCGAGGTAGTTGCCTTCAATGCACGATCTTAAAAAACAAGAGTCACTCCTCACAATACAAATTTAAATTTGTTGGCTGAGTTTAAAGATTTTATTGTATATAAGAACTTTCGGGTTTCCCTAGAACCCATCATCAGATACAGGAGAAGGAATAAATTTAAATAAAGTGTTACGTGAACATAATATAGATATCAGATATGAATATGACATAATGTCACGTGGCATCAAATTGTCAAACGACGTGGCATGTATCATGAAATAAAGAAAGTAAAGAAAATAGAATGCAGGTATACATAGAATACTACATTGTAAAAATAAAGGAAGGTTAGTAGGTATAAATTGTGTTGTTCTCATCAGGGGACACAAAGAGCACTACAGAAGAAATCGAGATTAAGTGATTTAGTCCTCAGTTTGTCTCATATTCGGTACTGTAAATAGTTTCCAGATTGTAGGTACAGATACTGGAACATTGTCATTACAGCATAAATATCTCTGAGTAGCAATTACAAGGCTCTCAGTGAACAGCAATGAAGAGACAGCACTAGGTGTTACGATGATGGAAGCATCATTCCAAATTGGATAGTGCAGGCCATCGCAAACGAGTCAAGACAATGCAGAATTTTTAAGTCCATTCTTTATGGCGTATTTATGTTCATTCAGTCTTGTTGCTAGTGTACGTTTTATAGATCCTATATATTCACTATCTGGAATGTCATCATCAATACTTTTAAGGGGATGCTGTAAACGCCAAATTGTTTAGCTTTGTTACCTGGTCTTGATCTTTTTTAATTAACTGGAAAATGTTTGTAGTACGTATTCCAAATTCCAGGTGAAAGTTTCTGAAAATGGCTTTGAGAACAGGTGTTATGGTTGAATAATAATCTATGGAACCTATATATCTACGAGGTTGTTGGTCCCTTTGGAGAGTAGTTGAGTTTTCTTGGTGGAGCTTCTTAAGAGCTTTTTTTATGATAAAGGTGGGAAATCCATGGTTGAGGGTGATGTTGAATATTTTGTTAATTTCACATTTTTGTCTGCTGAAACTAGATGAATGCGTGATGGCTCTGCGTAGAAGGAAAGAGATCGAGGAGAGTTTATAGCTTTTTAGATGTGCTGAAGAAGCCGGGATCAATGTAGGTACAGAAGTGGGTTTCCTATATACAGAGTGTTGCAAAGTGCAAGTGACAGCATCTCGTTCAAGCATAAAATCCAGGAATGGCAATTTACCTTCACTTTCCAGTTCAATGGAGAATTTTATGGTCGGGATTTGGGATGATAAGTGTTCAGCAAAAGTTCGTAGGTCAGCTGTTTCGTGATCCCAGAAGAGAAGTACATCATCAACATATCTTATGTAAAAGCACGGAGGTTGTTGATATTCTTGTAGCACTTTATTTTCTATGTGCTGTAGTAGAATTTCTGCTAGAATCGGAGATAGTGGTGATCCCATTGGGGCGCCCTCAGTTTGACGATAAATAATGTTGTCGAATTGAAAATATGATCTGTTTTGAACTAGTTTTAAGGCTGTAATGATGGATTGGATCGTTTCTGGTTCGTATTTTAGTTCAAGTAGTTTTGTCTGAATGATGTCATGAACAGTTTTAATCGGAACATTAGGGAACAAAGAAATGACATCGAGAGAAGCCATAATAAAGGTTGAGTTATTTGCATTAAAGGATTTGATCTTGTTAATAGCTTGTACTGTGCCTTTAACAGAGTAGAGTGAATTAGTAACTAATGGTTGAAGGAAATTAGTTAGTGCCTTCTCTATAGGTCTGGTTGGTGCTGCAAATCCAGATACTAGCGGGCGTAATGGGTGTCCGGGTTTATGAGTCTTTAGCTTACCAAAAAGTTCAGGAACTCGTGCACCTGGAGGGCAGTATAAGCATTGTGAAAAGGCTGTTGGGAGGCTTGAGATTTTCTTTAATTTATGTATGGCCGCTACGGTAGTATGTATGGCCGCTAGGGATAGTATCAATTGCCTCTAGAATTTTCTTCCGATAGTCTATTTTGTTCAGAATAATAATTTGCGAGGTTTTATCGGCGGATATGATCGATATATTAGGATCGTTGCGTAATACTAAAAGTTGCTTTTTCTCTTCTGTAAGACGAGTCAAATCCGTGTTGTGTCTTAGAACATGAAATTTTCTAATCGAATTGATTATTCGATGTTGTGCTTCGTTTTGTTTTCTTAATGGTAGATGAGATATAATGGCTTCTGCTTGCGGAATGAGTTTCAACTTATTAATCCTGGAGTTCGGGAAGACGAATTTTAGGCCTTTATTTAGTGCTGGTATTTGGATTTGGTTTAATAGATAGTCACTGTAATTGATGAAGTTAGTTGAAGGTTGTGATTGATTCTGGTTAGGCCTACGTGTACATGAGGTGAGGTACGGTTCCTCTCAACAATGTCCTGGTCCACAAGATTACGTAGTTTATGGATGTGCCTTTGTTGGGCTTGCTTAACTTCAGATTCGATAATAGCCGTAAGTCATCATCATCATCATCATTGTCAACCATTATCAATCCACTGCTGGACGAAGGTCTGCCCAAGTTTCCTCCACAACGGTCTGTCTTGTGCCAGTCTCCTCCATGTCACTCCCGCATATTTACGAATTTCATCCACCCATCTCCCATGTGGTCTTTTTCTGGGTCTTTTCCTGTCCCTTGGAATCCAATCTAAAATTTCGGCTGTCCATCTATGGTCTGTCCTTCTGGCAGTATGTCCAGCCCATTGCCATTTCAGGGATTTAACTCTGATCATGATGTCTTCCACTCTCGTCATTTTTCGGATCCACGATTTCCTCTTCTTATCTCTCCTGGTTATACCAAGCATGCACCTCTCCATGCTACTTTGAGTTGTTTGCAGCCTTTGTATGTCTCTTTTAGTTAAGGTCCACGTCTCTGCACCATACGTAAGCACTGGAAGGATGCATTGATCAAACACTTTTCTTTTAAGACATAATGGCATATTGCTCTTGAAAATTATGCTGTTTCTTCCAAAAGCTCTCCAGGCAAGTTTTGTACGCCGATTAATTTCTTCATCAATGTGACCCTCACTTGATATCTGCTGTCCAAGATAAACGTACGTATCTGTTATCTCCAGTTTTTCTCCATCAATCGATAAATCTTCATTTCTTGTAAAAGCATTGAACATCACTTTTGTCTTCTGAAAGTTCATTTTGAATCCCACTTCTTTACTCTTGTCAGCAAGTTCCTGGATCATACTCTGCAGCTCTGATGGGGTAGTTGCAAAAATGACTACGTCATCAGCAAAACGAAGGTGGGTTAGATAATCTCCATTAATCTTTATCCCTTTGTTTTCCCAGTTCAGTGATTGAAAGACATTTTCCAATGTGGCATTAAAGAGCTTCGGAGATATGGTGTCACCTTGTCTCACTCCCTTTCCAATTTTTATATGTGTTGTATTTTCAAACAGCCGAATCTTTGCACTTGCATTTTCATAGATGTTATTAATAATATTAATGTATGCATCTTCAATACCGCAGGATTTCAGAGCCGTGGTAACTGCTGATGGTTTCACCGAATCAAAGGCTTTTTCATAATCGATAAAAGCTATGCACAATGGAAGTTCATATTCCCTCGCTCTTTCAATTAGTTCTCTCAGTACGTGGATATGATCTATTGTGCTGTAGCCACTCCTGAATCCAGCTTGTTCTCTCGGTTGAGCCATGTCCAGTGTTACCTTCAAGCGGTGTGAAAGAACTTTAGTGAAGATTTTATAAACCACTGATAGGAGGCTGATAGGTCTGTAGTTCCTGAGATCCTCAATGTCACCTTTTTTATGTAGCAGGATCATTGTAGCATTGTTCCAATCCTCAGGAATCTTCCCTTCATTAAGGCATCGAGTGAAAATTTGGGCGAGTACTGTTTCAATTTCTCCACTTGCTTCTTGTATGATGTCTATAGTAATTCCATCTTCTCCTGGAGCTTTCCCCCGCTTCATGTTCTTGATTGCATGAGCAACTTCTGCTGGGAGTACTAGAACAACTCTGGTACCTTTCATGATGTCTGGAGTACATGTATCATCCCTTTCATATAATTTGGAGTAGAAATCTTTCACTCTTGTCAAAATTTCGCCTCTATTTCTTGTTATAGAACCATCTTCTTTTCTCAGAGCCATAATCTGTTTTCTTCCCTTACTGAGATGTCCCTTTGCTATCTTAAGGCTTTGGTTGTTTTCAATTGCTTTCCTCACTAGCTCACAGTTGAATTTCCTTACGTCTTCAGTGATACTTTTTCGTGCTGTCTTGCATAGCTCTATATATTCCACTTTGGAAGTCACATCTTCTTTAGTTGTCCTCATCTCTCTTCTTTTTTGCATCAACATTTTGGTTTTTCCTGATAATTTGTTCACATGCAACTTGTTCTTAGACCCAGCTAATTTTGTTGCTGTTTCCATAAGAGCTTTGGTTACTTTTCTGTTAACTTCCGAAATATCCACTTCTTCCGATGTTAGGCCTTCTAAAGCAGAGAATCTGTTCTTCAGTTCCAACTTGAAAGTATTATGGTGTTTTTTAAGGTTGGTTATGTCAATACATTTTGTTTGTCTTATGAGCTTGCCACGTTCCAGTTTAGTGTTGAGGTGCATCTTACATCTCGCCAATCTATGGTCACTACCTGTGTTGAACTTGTTCAGCACACTGCAGTCTTCGACGACGAATTTTTTGTTACACATAATAAAATCAATTTCACTTGTCGTCCCAATTGGATGTCTCCATGTCCATTTCCTATGTGCCTTTTTCTTGAAAAAGGAGTTCAAGATGAAAAATCCTTCTGCCTCTGCAAACTCAACGAGAGTATTTCCACGCTGGTTTCTGTTGCCGTGACCGAATTTACCTACTGAAGTTTCATTCTGTTGCCGGTGCCCTATTTTTGCATTGAAATCTCCCATAATTATCTTCAAGTGCTGCTTACCTTTATTATTTAGATGACGAATTTCCTCATAAAATTCTTCAATTTCTTCTTCAGGATGACTTGTGGTGGGTGCATAAGTTTGAATAATCTGAGCCTGGTATCTTCTCGATAGTTGGATAACGAGTCGTGCAGCTCTGTCAGAGGAACTTTCAACTTCTACCACTTTATCCTTCAGTTTCTTGTTTATTATAAATCCAGTACTTACGGAATAAACACAATCTGCTATTATTCCGTAAGTACTGTGAGGTATTTATTAAAGTGAATTCCATAATCACAATAGAGAAATACTACTTGGCATATATGAACTGCTCCTATTTTCCTTCAAGAATAATTTCTTCCAGTTTGGAAAGAAATATTAAAGGCAAACTTTCAGGGCTTGCAATGGGTTCTCCACTAGCACCTCTGCTAGCAAATTATTATATAAGTAAACTAGAGGCAAAAATCCTTATACAACCCTCCTTATTTGCTCTCTATGTAAGATACATTGATGATGTCCTAATTATAGTAGATACTGTGGAGCAATCTCTACCCTCTCAGATTCTGCCAATCTCTACCCTCTCAGATTCTGCCAGAATTTACTGGATGAATTAAGAATTTAACTTACTAGAAAATGCCTTGCAGTACACCCTGGAGCAGAAAAAAGACCATAGCATCAATTTCCTTGATTTAACCTTGACCTCAAGAGAGGGGAAAATATTCACTCAGCTTTTTAGAAAACCCACCAACACAGGGAAGATGTTAGACTTCTGCTCATTCCACTTTGATTATATTAAATTGAATACGATGAGACAATTTTTGGAAAAAATTGAAATCCTGATCTCTTCAGCTACTCAAAAAGATCTTCACAAGGAAGAATTAAAGGAAATATTGGCAGAAAACAATTACCCCTCCCCATATAAACTTTAGTCCTCGTTTTAGAGCCTCAGACTGTGTGGGGTTAAGGACTAGGTTACTCAGGTTTAAGAATTGTGTCTGATATAGACCATTTGCATTTTTGCTGATATTCGATGGTTCTCGTTGAGATACAGGTTCCTCCTACTCAGTTAATAGCTCTGTTAAGGCTATTGACAACATTAAGCCATTCTTACGAAAGGGAAAGCCGTTTGCTATGGCATCACTCGATGTTGTCTCTTTGTACTCCAATGTGCCGATTAGAGATGTACACTCCATTATTGAGAACCGTCTATTGGCTTTGAATTCTTATACTATTAATGAAATCCAAGCAATTATAAATGCTCTACGTTTTGTACAGAAACACACATTCTTCCGGTATGAAGGAACCATTTACCGCCAGACTGGAGGTGCGCCGATGGGTTCCCCACTTTCAGGGGTGCTCGCTGAATTGTTAATGCAAGACCTAGAAAACAATGTTTTACAATATTTCCAACTTAAGCCTGATCTCTACATTAGATATGTAGACGACATACTTGTTTTCTGGCCTCATCATAAAAACAAAATTGAAGAGTTTGCTAAAGAGCTCTCAAAACATTACAGTTCCATAAATTTTACCATTGAGCATGAAAATGATAATACTCTTCCATTCTTGGACATATTACTAAAAAGACACCCAGATACCAATTGTTTATCCTATTCAGTGTACAGAAAGCCTGAAACACAATCTGCTATTATTCCGCATAATTCATCGCACCCAAGAAAACAAAAACTAGGAGCTATAGAGTACATGGTCCGAAGAGCCTTCACCCACTCCTCCAATATCCAGGCTAGAAGAAATGAGTTAAATCATATCCAGATGATTACGATGGCGCATGGCTACCATAAAACGATCGTTGAAAAAATTGCTCGATCAGTGAAATGTCTACACAAAAGTACCTTACAAAGGGAAACCAGAATTACAAAATATGTTGGCACTATGGACTATATACCTGAAGTCACTACAATACTAAAGAACATATGCAAAAAACACCACATTGCGTTTGGTGAAAGTACGAAAAGTATTCGAGCCATCGTGCAAAAAGACCGTGACCAAGTTTCCACACTCAACAGACATGGCGTTTACAAAATACCCTTAATTCCTATTGACCCAGAAGATCCAGCAATTGCATATATTGGATCCACTGCACGCCCATTGCGAACAAGAATATATGAGCACAAGTATTCAATTACTAATAACTCTGATGCTACCTCTCTTGCACGATTAGTTAATAGAGGTATCTACCGACCAGACTGGACCAATGCCAGTGTGCTGAGCTCAAATCGTACAAAGCGATCTCTTCGATTCGCTGAAAGTTTCTGTATATTATCGCACAACTCTGGCTGCTGTAATGAAGAAACTCCACGTTTCGTTCCAGTGCCTTGGGCCATGTTAATGCGGCCAGAACAGCATACTCCTATCCAGCAACACTTAACTCCTAATAATTCATTTACAGTTTGACGAATAATGTCAACTTATTAATTATCCTATGTGTATATATTTTCTTCGCATATGTAGTAGCAGTTCATAGTATCATTTGTCGAAACCCTTTAACGCATGACAAAACTTCTACTATATTTAATGTAAACATCGTTATTGTTATCACGTGCTCGCGTAATTTGAAAATGCTTCTTGCTTTTATCCGTTGTTTTGTTTATGTATATTGAAATACCTGACGATGGAGCACATGGTGCTTTGAAAGATCTTGTAAGTTGTTGTGCCTTATAAATGTCTATTTTTTAGTACAGACTGTACTATTAAATATATCTTATCATGCTGAAAGGCTTTTCGAATTAAAATATGGTGAAGAAGAAGATCAACAAGATTGTTGAAGAGGGAGATCTTATAGTTGTTCCAGAACAATATAAAGAACAAATAAAAAACATGTGTCATGAGGGAACTTCGGGGCATTTAGGAGTGACGAAAAACCAAAGACAGACTAGCGAAGTATTTTTATTGGCCTAACTGTTATAAAAACATTGAAGAATATGTAAAATCTTGTGATTCATGCCAACGTGCTGGAAAAGCTGGGGACAAATAGAAAGCACCTTTGAAAATAGTTCCAATTATTCCTGAAATTTTTACAAAGATCAACGTTGATGCCTGTGGGCCTTTGCCCGAGACTTCAAGCGGAAATTGATACATAATTAGAGCTATGTGTTTGTCATCCAAATATCCAGATGTGGTACCAGTCCCAGACATAGGATCCAAGTCGGTAGTTGACGCTTTGTTATACATTTTTAGCTGCATGGGATTTCCGAAAGAAATTCAAACTGATCAAGGAGCCTGTTTTGTAAGCATTTTGACACTAGAATTTCTGGAGCAGTTTGGAATAAAAGTTACTCATAGTTCTGTATATCATCCCCGAAGTAATCCGGTAGAACGATTCCATCATTCTATTAAAAGGATGTTGAGAGTTTTATGTCTTGAGTCTGCTCTGGATTGGGAGAAACAGTTACCGGTGGCGCTGTTTGTTTTGAGAACTGTGACACATGAAAGCACAGGGTTTACGCCTGCTGAATTGATGCATGGAAAAAATTTGAGGATGCCAATGACACTATTGTATGAAAAATGGATGGGTCATCCTGAAGAAGAAAACTATGTCACTGAATATGTATTTGAGTTAATAAATAGGATGAAAATATGTCAAGAACTTGCCATTAAAAACATGGAAGTGGCTCAATTGAAAAGAAAATATTGGTATGACAGAAATGTGGTAAAACGTGAATTTCAAGAAGGAGATTTAGTATTGGTTTTTGTTACCTGCAGGCCAAATAAGTTAGCGGAACAGTGGAAAGGACCAGGGAAAATTGAGAAAAACTTTCAGAGACTAATTATGTACTAGGAATGTTCAAATGAAAAGGTACGAAACGACACTGTGGGTATAAATGAAGACTTTATTCAAAGTATACACCATAGGCCGTAGCACAACAACCCCATTGATTAACGAACCGAAGGATTCCTTGTTCCCAGAATTCCTATGGCTGTGACGAGACCCAGTCCTGCACAGCGTCCTTGAGTTCGTCGTCCGAGTGGAAGCGCTTCCCTTTCAGATGTTTTTTCAGGGGACCAAACACATGGAAATCGCATCACCTGTGACGATCCGCTCCAGGAAAGCGGGGTCTTCATGATACCGAAACAGATGTTGAAGTGCTAGCCCCATACGCAGTTCCTTTTGCTGGTCGGTGAGCTGCTTCGGAACCCACTGCGCGCGCACCTTCCGATAACGTAACCTGTCGTGAACAATTGTACACACTGTTCCAACGCGGACATCCACCTCCACCGCCAACATTCGCAATGTGACACGCCGATCACCTCTCACTAGGTCGTCCACCTTGTCGATGAGATCGGCCGTGATGACTGTGTTTGCCTGGCCCGGTCTCGGGTCATCAACCAAGCTGTCACGGCCTGCACGAAAACGGGCACTCCATTTTCTCACTGACTTGTCGGACACACAGTCTTCCCCATATAGGGTCACCATCCGGCGATGAATAGCGGCCGGTTTAACACCTTCCGCTGTCAGAAATCGGATAACGCCTCGCTGCTCCTCAATCGTCGAATTTTGCAATGTGAACGCCATCCTGTCTTCACACACACTGTCGTGTCAATTGGACGGCGTTCTTTATAAGAGCCTCTGCTCTCTCCTGCGCATGCGGGCGCCCGTGCATGCTCCGATCCACGCCGGCGACTCCAATCGCATCCCTAGATGTGTCGCTACGTTCTCCCATAGCGGCATAGACAAATATGTTAATGGTTACGTTCTTATGACGTTTCGTACCTTTTCATTTGAACACCCTTATAGTAAGCTTTGAAGGTAAAAATGTAAAGCATCAAGTATATCACATTAACATGCTGAAACCATACCATAAACGACCAGAATTTGTAAACTTATTGCCCGGTTGTGGAATGGTGAAATGGATTTAGAGATTAAATTTCCGCAAGTTGAAAAAAATCCAAATATATTTAACTTCTCTGATATCGAGGAGAACAGTAAACTTCGAGAGCGCCTAAGTGGCCAACAAATTCAGGATCTGAAAAAACTATTATGTCATTACTGGAAAATGTTTTCTAATATTCCAGGGAAGACTCATTTGGTCGAACATGATATTGAGCTAGCTAGTAATGTTATTGTAAGAGTTAAGCCTTACAGAATTTCGCCCAGAGCAGATAAATATTCTTAAAGCCGAGATAGATGAAATGCTGCAGTACAAGATTATAGAAGTTGGTGAATCAGACTATACATCACCCATGATTTTGGTAGAAGTACCCGGAAGAGATCCACGCCCATGTATTAATTACAGGCGAATGAATGAAGTGACAAGGACCCAGTTCTATCCATTGCCCAACATAGAAGAAAGAGTCGAAAAGGTTTCTGGAGCAAAGTATATTACAGTATTAGATTTAACAAAAGGGTACTGGCAAATTCCATTAAGTGCTAGAGCTCAACGATTGGCAGCGTTTGTGACTACTTTTGGAACGTATCGGCCCTTAAAGATGCCATTTGGCCTTAAGAACGCACCTTATTTCTTTAGCAAAATGATGTCGAAACTTTTGAGAGGCTGCGAAGAGTTTGCCGTACCATATCTAGATGATGTTGCCATTTTTTCCGAAAACTGGGGGGATCATTTGATACATCTTGAAGAAGTGCTGCAGAGGTTGCAGAGGGCTTCCTTGACCATAAAACCTTCCAAATGTAAGTTTGCTCAAAATCACGTCTTGTATTTGGGTCATATTGTTGGACAAGGATATCGGAAACCAGCGGAACGAAAGGTTCAGGCTATACAAAATTTTCCTACGCCAAAGAACAAGACGCAAGTAAGATCTTTCTTAGGCCTGGCGGGATATTACAGCAGATATATTCCAATGTTTTCTTCGATAGCAGCTCCCTTGACAGACATCTTGAAGGGTAAAAATCGTAAAGAGGAAATTATATGGTCAGAACAATGTGAGAAGGCTTTTGTGGAACTAAAAAATCTTTATCTAGTTTTCCTGTTCTGTATGCCCCTGACTATGAACGTGTAGATTTATTCTACAAACTGATGCTTCAGATCAAGGAATGGGACTCGTCCTCTCGCAAGAACAAGAAGATGGCGCTGAACATCCTCAGGGATCGCATTCCTCCTAAAATTCCTAAAATTTCTAATATTTTGTGACCCTCCTTAAATTCCTAAAATTATACCTAAAATTTATTATTCTTCCTAAAATTTTCCTAAGCTTATTTATTAAAAATACAACCGTTATTAACGCCAATAAATTTACCATTACAGTAAGGTAAAAAGACCTGTTATTGCAGAAACACAGCCTATATGAGGGAGGGAAAATGACGCCATCGAGATGCACATGCTTCAGAGCAGGGGGGTGGGGGCGGTGCTCCACCTTTGTGCCTTCAAATAGTTTTCGAGAGTAACAGAGATCTAATGGAAAAGGGGAGGGATCATTTTCACCCCTGGTTTGCGCTTTGCAGACGAACTCCGTGGCACGCAGAAGATCATACTTTATTTTTGGACATGCCTCGTGGACCCTCCTCTTTCTGCTGATGTTTCGTTTTTGTAAACCGCAGGTGGGTGGAAGCAAAGAGGAAACATGTGGTCTCCTTCTGTAACCTCCGGTAATGACGATGGGATAGTAGCTGAGTGTTATCGTGGCAGGCAGTAGAGCACGTGATCATTGACCTTCGATCATGCGTTGGCGACAGCGACCTTCGATGCACAATATATCTCGGCTCCGACTCGCTTTGACTGAACTTGCGTGAGATGCGTATGATAGTTTCTGGTTTTGCGTCTTTTATGGTGTTCTCTGTGCTGTGTGCAGGTTCAGTTTTCTAGTGATGACTTGGTTTTTTTTTTTTTTTTTTCTATCTTCTGACATCTTCGCAGACAAACTTCGGGAAGTTCTCTGGTTTTGCAATATTGGAACGTGTTTTTGTACTTCCCTTTCATTTTCTGGTTAGTATTACAAGTGTTTAAGATGCCTAAATCCAAAACGAAATTTCAAGATGCGTGTCTCGCCAAAGAATGGGACGAAGTGAAGTTGAAAGAATGGTGTTCTGCAACTGAAACAATATTTTCTGCTAAGTGTATATTGTGTTTAGAAATTTTCAATATTTCTAATAGTGGCTTTTCACAAGTAAAAATGCATCATAAAGGAAAAAAAAAAACATTTGCAGAAATTCCAAAGTAAATTTCAAAATAAGTCCATCCTGAAAGCCTTTGGAAGATGGGATCTTCAGCCCAAAACAAATATTAGTGAAGTACTGAGTCATGATTTACAGCTGGCTAAAGCCGAAGCATTATGGGCCATGAAAGTTGCTAAGGACAATATGTCTTTTGTTTCATGCACTGAAACAGTTGAACTTTTCAAAAAATGTTTCCTGATTCTGCTATTGCAGCCAAAATTCAACTAAAGAAAAAAAAGTTGCTTATGTGATATCACATGGATTGTCAAAATATTTTGAAGAGGATTTGAAAAAAGACATTGCATCTAGTAGCTCAGGAAAGGTTACTATAGCATTTGATGAAACTACAAATACACAAGTGAAACGGCAGTTGGATGTGTATCTCAGGTACTGGTCTTCAGAAATAAATTCAGTTTGTTGCCGATACCTAACAAGCGTTTTTCTGGGTCATGCAACAGCAGATATTTTGCTAAAAGAAATTCTTGATGTGTTATCATCCTTCAATATTTCGTTGAACAGAATTATTTGTGTATCCATGGACAGCCCAAATGTAAATGAGTGCTTTTTATGCAAATTCAATGAAGTTGTATAACAAGAAACAGGGCAGAAATCTTTGGAACTAGGTTTTTGCAACCTGCATGTTGTTAGTAATGCATTTAAAATTTTTTTGACAAGCTTAAATATAGATTTTGACAAATTTGCTACTGCTATGCATTACTTTTTAAAGAGTAGTGCTGCAAGACGAGAGGATTATAAATCTGTCGAGGATATAACATTGGTCAAAGCCAAACTTCTTTTGCGGCATGTCAGCAACAGATGGTTAACCGTTGGTTCTGTAGCCCAGAGGCTCTTGGATCAATGGTTAAATATTACAGAATATTTTTTAAACCCTCTTGCCATCTCAAAAAATATTTGAAAAACTACGCAATTCGGCAAGGTATAAAAGGATTCACTGTTTCATGAAAAATGAGCTAACTCCTTGCTATTTAGCATTAATTTCATTTTCACACCAAAATTTTGAAAAGTTTTCATTATGTTATCAGAGTGAAGAACCAAAAATACACCAGTTATATTCTGATTTAAATACTTTAATGAGGAATGTTATGGCTCAGTTTATCCAAGATGATGTTATTGCAGGGAAATTTGGAGAAGACCTAAAGAATGTAGATTTTGAAAACAAAAATTCATGGAAAAAACTAGGGGAGTTAGAAGTTGCTATGAAGACAAAAAATCTCCTCAGGAATGTTCAGGAGACCAGGCAGAAATTATTTCTCTTAGATGTAAGATCATCACTAATTGCAACCACAAAATATTTAAAGTCAAATTTGCCATTCTGCAATCAAAAGCTAAGAGACATAGAAGTTTTAAAGGTAAAAGAACTAAACAAAGAGTCAACTCAACTTTCAGTCACTGAAGGACTTTCAGAAATAACCAGAATTTCAAGTGTTTTGCATCTTTCTGAGGAACAAATTGATAGAGTAAGAGAAGAGTGGAAACTTTTAAATTGCGATAAGCCAACTGTAGATGAACTCGTAAAATTTTCAGAGGAAGGGCATATTCCAGTGCGGATTGATCATTACTGGCGTAATATATTTAGTATTAAAGACTCTAGCGGAAAAGAAAAATACTCAAATCTTGCTAAACTCATCAAGTCAATTTTAGTTTTACCTCATGGTAATGCTGATGCAGAAAGGGGATTTTCGGTTAACACTGCTCTGTTAAGGAAGGACAAGGCTAACTTAAAAGACTCAACTATAACATCATTAAGAATAGTTAAAGGGGCCATTAAACACTATGGATGTGTAAGTAAAGTTCCCATAACAAGAAATTTGTTAAATAGTGTTCGTGATTCACATAAATTTTATAAAGAGCTATGTTGATAAGCTGAAGGAAGAAGAATAAAAAAAGTAAAAGAGAGGGAAAATAAGGAAAAGCAGCTAGAGAAAAAAAGAAAAGCTGAGTTTGATGACAAAATAAAAGAAAATGATGCAGAAATAAATAGACTTAAAAAAGATAAAGAAGCCTCCCTAGCAGTAATTCAAGAGGGAACAGAAAGAATGAGAAAAGCTGTAGAAAAACAAAATACTGTTGAAATAGCAGTTGCCTCTAACTTGATCATACAAGGTTCAGCTGAAATAAAGAAAACTGGAAGTAAATTAGTTGTGGTGGAAGCAGAAAAAGATAGGCTTATCAGGAAAAGGTTAAAACAATAATATGAAAAAAGTAATTCAGTGAACAATTGTACATAGTTCTTGGTTTTCAATTACCTTTTTAGGATATTATAATTTAATGTGAAACCTGAAAACTTTACTGTGAAAATCATGAATTGCTTCTGGTTCAACAGCATATTAGTGTTCAAAGTGAAACTTGAATGTTGTAAATATACTTGAATATGATAATAACATGTGAAAAGATAAGAACTGAACATTAGAAGTAAATCATACTTAAACTTTAGACGTTATGCAAAAAATTTGGGTGTGAACTTCGACCATATATACTAATGGACTGCGTATTGGCAATAGATACATCAAAGCCGCCATGGCTCCAACATTGGGCACGTCATCATCAGACTCCAAATTTCGTGTAAAAATGCTGTTATGATTACTAATTTACGCTGCAGAACTTCAGTGTTTTCGGTGTATTATGTGAATGCGCATCATATATAATGAAAACTCTTCAGGTAAGTTTACTTATGAGCTATATACTTGCATGATCGGGTTGTTTATATTTCGTGATTTATAATGTGATGAACATTTGCGAAGAATTTGGAACATGCATTCCATTTTTTTTTCTTAAGTTACTATATTTTTATATCAATAGCTGCAAGTTTCTGGTTAAGTAATTGAACTGTATTGACTTAGGTATTTAATTTGTTTCTTACCCATGAAAAATCATAGAACTTCCTTTACTATATCACTCAGAGCAACCATAAGCACAGCAGGTGTAACCCATCTTTTTGACTGATGTCATGTGATTTTATGTTGGAGCCAGAAATTTTGATGCCATGCGCAGTCTATCAGTATATATATAGTTGAAGGGTGTGAAGCAAACTCTTTACAATGTATACAAAGTTGTTTTACTAGATGTATACAAATATACATCTAGTTTTAATTGAAATACACTCCTAAAATTTTCCTAAAATTTTTCTAAAAATTCCTAAAATTCCTACCTAAAATTTTCCAGAAGTATGCTATGATCCCTGCATCCTGTACTCTATCTAAGCAGAAAACTTTCGACAGCATACAGTGCCAGTGAAAAAGAATGTGCCACCATTATATTTATGGTACAGAAACTGAAATGCTACCTGGATGGTCAAAATTTCCTCATACAAATTGGTCATAACTCTCTCGTTTGGTTACGCACCAACGCTAGTTCAAATGCTCGTCTGATGAGATGAGCCCTTGCTTTACAAACATATGATTTTGTTATAATTCATCGATCGGGAACTATGCACAAAAATGCAGATGGACTGAGCAGGATTCCAAATTTAGATGATCCACCTTGATCATGCTGTGTGTCTGCTATTGAAAACATTTTTTTTTTCTTTGTTTTTGGTTGTGGTATATAATACATAGAAATTGTTGGAAAACACGTAAAAATAATTGTTAAATTAACTCATATATTTCTCTTTGTAAATGGATTATGACTCATTATGTGAACTATGACTATTGTATTGTAAAATGACAAGAACTTTTTACCACTGGAAAAAGTTCCTCTGGAGTGAGGAGGGGTTGTAAAATACGAACTTCCACGCACAAAAGTGCAGAATGATACATTGACACTTAATGACTTGAGCATGTGGTGAGTGATGTTGGGGAGTAGCGTGAGAGATATTGAAGGAGTAGGACATGCCGAGCTTTGGCTAAGACAACAAGTTCAGTTTGCACCGCGTAGTGTATTCCAGTTTATGTTTTTGTGTGAAATAGAAATGTAATAAATGTTCTGTGTTACCAAGTGTCTGTGATGTTACACTATGCAGCAAAATTTCAAAGGAAGGTTTGATTAGCCTGACCTTTAGTGCAAAGTAGGAATCTGGAACTTCTACTGATGTGCAAAAGAAAACCAGGTGAAGAGCACAAGCATTTTATATTATATTATATTATATTATATTATATTATATTATATTATATTATATTATATTATATTACTAAAATGAAGGTATTATTTTTTTTATTTTTTAACTTCAGAATAAAAAGCTAAGAGAAGCTTCATACCTTGCATCAAAACTTGTAAGATCTTTAACTGAGTAAATAGCATGATTTTATATCTCTTGGCATGGCTATAAATTTTCAAATTATGCTTACAGATTTTCACTAAGAAATTTTGGATTTACACAGTGATAGTATTTCACCACTCTGATCACATCTCCCTCTTTCCACCCTTTTCATAAAATTGGTGTGACAGCTAATAATAAACATAAATAATTTTACATATGAAAACTCTGAAATGACAGATTGACCAAGCTTTAAATGACAGTAAAGTTTTTTATAAAACATTTATTTTGCCATTATTAGCTTTTCTCTGCAAAGCATCTTACAAGCATATTATTTTATGTTTTCTGGAACTTGACAGAAAATAATACACCATTATTATTAGCAGTATAATGGTATTCTGTTCTGAAACTCTATATCTTTAAAAATTCTGTATTTTTTAAGTTGTCACATTAGATTTTAGGCTGCTAGATAATTTCTAAGACATCGTTAGCTGAGCATTTAATGTTCCATTGCAGCAACAAAACAAGCTACTCTGATCCCTGTGAGTAATACCCGAACACAAGGAGTCACTATAGCAACAACGTCATCATCATCATCAACTGCCGTAACATCAGCAGTTTCCAGTGGCCAAGTTCGTTTTACAGTGCCTATAGCTCCTGCCTTAAATCAAAATCAGGTATGTAATTACTTTTCAAATTATTAAACATTTATACTGATGTAACATGGCATAAGGTCTCTTGAGTGTTATCCCTACTTTTCCCTAAATTTTGTTAATGCAGAAATCAGGAATAGCAGAGCTTAAAGAACTGTTTTTAAGAATGCAATCTTCATATCTAAAGAATGTTTCTCTCTCCTTGTTTTGAACCTAAAGCATGGTTTTTTCTTCACTCATTGTCCTTCATGAATCTCATTTTCAAAAGTGAAAAAATAATTGATTTCAAGAGAGTTTTAGCATTTATGTGGTTCCCATCCATACCATCATCACCTCACTTTTACCACACAGTAATTTTATGAAAAGAGTGATTACTTCATCTGTATAAAAACTCAGAAGGGAATGAAGGATGATTTCATTAAATAATGTACTTTACTCGGAAACTGTAACTGAAAAACAAAACAAATAAAACTGAGATGTTTCACATATCTGACACTATTTCTGGGATATAAGGTCAAATATGCTCTAAAAACTACTCAGAAATGCTGTTAGATGTATGTAATTATCTCTCATTTTAATCATTTTTATTCTTCAAATATATTTAATTTGTATAAATGAAGATAAATTATTAAGCAGATTAACTATTGTCTAAAAATTGCAAACCTCATTTGTGGGAGCTTGTAAAACTCATCAGCTGATTTGAAGAATGTCCTGAAAAATAATGTTGTTGTTTAGCCAAACATTTCAGGTAAAAATATTCTGAACTCTCCACGCTCCCAAAGTGCGATTACTTTCAGGTATCTACTTAGTATCATCATCATCAACCATTTTCAATCCATTGGTGGATAAAGGTCTCTTCCATGATTCACTGTCATGAGTTGTTCCCTTCCAGAGATAAAAAGGAAATAAAGCATTCAGAAAGTTTTTCATATGTAAAGAACTTTACCTCTGAAATAAATCAAATATGTAACAAAAACAGGAACCTTTTTTGGTCAAACAGCAACAACATAGAGAAATTTAATAATAAATACTAAGGAGAGAAGGAGTGATATGGAAAGACTAAGAGTGCATCATATTCCCTTGGGTAATGTTCAATGAAAATGTCAAATATATCAAAAGCACAAAAAATAGATTGACAAATTGACAAAAAAAAATGACATATCAATAATTTGAATGAAAAAGGTGAAAAAATCCTGTATTATCCAATTTTTAAATAAAATAAATTGCTTCCCAAAATTCAAAAAAATAATAATATTAGCAGCTCACATTGACATAGAATTGAGAGTTGTTAAGTTCGTGTTGATTGAAGAAAAACAATTAAAGATAACACTTTCAGTAACCATGAGATCCAACATCGGCCACTCACACATGGAAATCATTCATTGAAAAGAAAAGAGAAATATGAAAAACTACAATGCAAAGATAAGAATGTCTCCCAGAAGAGGCACGTAATAATGGCCATCAAATACAACCACCAAGTGCCTCCATAAGGACATGACAGAATGCACTCCACATGGAAAAGCCTGCACAAGTCATCTAGTCTTATCCAGTGCAAAAAAATTTTCAAGCAGATACACAGAGAGAACAAACGTCTTTCAACAGAGCAGGCCTGTGTCACTTGCTTGGAAGCTGTCCATTGACAGAAGCTGGCATTTGTTTTGAGTGAAGAACATTTAATCCCTGTAAAGATGGCTAGTTTGCTTCTGAAACCTGTTGGAAATACAACATGAAGCAAAGTTAGTGCAAGAAGTCAGATTGAGAAGTAAATGCTTTAAACAACAACAAATTGCAGATGTCTTGGAGTCTTTGAGAAGATTTCAATAAGAAATGGGCTTTTTAACAGTTTTAAGATTTTATAGTTTTATTTCTTGTAAAATAGACTGACATCCAAAAAATATTAATGTATCATCATTCAAGGTAAATAATTTTTTATATGAATTTTACATGTTTTAAATTATTTTATAGTTTTTAAATAGTTTAAATTCTGAATCTGAAATGGGATGCCTGGAAGAAACAATGCAGTTAGGTTTGTATATGGAGACGATGTGCAGAAAAAAAGCTGAAATTTTTGCTAATGGGTAAACCAAAATGTTAGGTGTATAAATAAGTTTTAAAGCGTTTTTTGTGTGCCATATACCGCTAATTTACATAGCTGACATTCCCCTATGTTGTTGTCATATGACCGTGGCTGGTCAAGAATATAAAGTGTCACACAGAAGTTTGCCCATCAGTCAAATGCACTTGCACATAGGTAGGTGAAAGATGGCAAGCGACACTGCATTCGCTATGAATTTCATCAAGGAAAAAGTGCTGCAAAAGCATGTGCATCGATCTGTTCTGTTCTGGGGGAGAATATTGTATCGAAAAGCACGTGTGAGTTTTGGTTTAGACGGTTTAAAGCACATGATTTTGATGTTAGCAATCGAGAAATGTAGCTGCGCCCCGCAGAAGGTTGCACATGAGGAACTGCAGGCATTCCTGGATGAAGATTCAACGCAAATGCAAAAAGAACTAGCTGAACAACTGGGGTAACTCAACAAACCATTTTTTTTTTTTTTTTTGCGTGCAATGGGAAAGATTCAGAAGGAAGGAAAATGGGTGCCACATGACCTGAGCCAGAGGAACAAGGATGAGCGTGCAGAAAGGCCAAGTACTACGGATCCATTTCTACGGATATCATGTTTAAACTACGGACTTACGGAGAAGGTGTGATAAACTACGGATTTTTCCAGAAATCTCTGATATTTCCGGAAAACTTTTTTTTTTTTTAATTATTTAAAAAAAAATGTCAAGCATATTCAAATGTAGTGATTCTTGCGGTAACGTCACGAAGCCGTCACACAGCATGCCTGTTTGGCTGGCCGACAAGCAAGCAGAAATGTTGCAGTGGAGATCGTTCTGTATGATCACATGACTTTGTACCTGGCTTGCCGTGGGATGGCGTTCGTAATGTACGACATCTGTTAACTTCAGGAAAACCTTAACCGTGTCCTGAACTAACGTAAGTTTTTTGTTTTTTTTTATGTACAGGATTTTAGGAAGGGAGTGTCTGACCCCAGGTTTTAAACAACCCTTAGAAAAAGGAAGCTAGGAGATTTGGGCTAGAGTGCCCAATAGGAAAGTGACACAGAAGCGAAGAAGAAAGGGGGAGAAAGACGCCCATATTTATTACCGAGGGGCCAGTACCCGGGGTCCGACGGCTTAACGTGCCCATCCGACGTACAACGGATATTTAGTGGATCGAGAGTTCGTACCTGCCTGGGATCGAGCCTGAGGTCCATTTCATGGCAGTCACGAACGCGGCCCACTAACTTAAGTTTTCGGAGGACGGAGGTAAACTAGAGTCGATTCCATGTTTTCTGTTCTTGTTGTTAAGTTGACTAGTTGTGGTGTGACGTGTATTGCTGTAGTTATGAAGTGTGCTTCAGTGGCTTCCAGTTTCAGTGGTGTGAAAAAAAATAAAAATTCGCAGCAGTACAAGGAATGTTATTTGTTGGAATTTCCATGTTTACAGCGGTCGCGTGTTTCCGTGAATCATGTGTTTTTTTGCTAAAATGTAATTTAAATAGTAATATTAATTGCTATTGCATATTTGTTTCACCAAAATAAGGGGCGGGCGGGATACCAGAAAAAAAAAAAAAAAAAACTGCTCTGAGCAAATAGTCATCAGATTGAAGGAAACAATTGTGAATCAAAGAAATCCTGAATGTTTTTTTTTTGTTTTTTTTCTGGCAGAGCACATAACTAAGCTACCAGGATGTGTGGACGCTGTTGTTTTCCTGTTTTATGTTACCTCCACGGGAGTTTGTTTTTCGAGCGCAGTATATGAAGGGTGTGCTCTATTATGAACTATTGGAATAGGGTAAAACTATTACTGCTGATCACTACAAGCAACAATTGCTGCGATTAAACCAGGAAATCTGTCAGAAACGTTCATTCACAGGGATTGGGTCCTGTGAAATTACTGCATGACAACGCTAGGTCGCATGTCACGAAATCAGTCAAGGAAACGTTATTGACTCTTGGCTGGGAAATTTTGGAGCACCCGACATAGCCCCTTCAGACTAGCATTTGTTCTGATCAATGCAACGTGTTTTGTCTGCTGTACAGTTCCAGACATGTGACGAAGTGCAAAAATGGGTTTACGACTAAATCGCGCACACTACGAAGTATTCTTTATGGCTGGAATCCGTCAGCCACCCGACCAATGTCAGAAGGTGATAGATAATGATGGCGCATATTTTGATTCGTAAAGGTATTGTTGTTTTCTCTCAAATTACATGTTGCATTGTCTTATTAAAATGCTTTAAAACTTATTTGTACATCTAATATATTCAGTTCTGATTGAAATAAAACCTATGAGAAAATATCAATATGAAAATGATATTGTTTCTCCCAAATGCACTCCCAGACAAGTTTTATACACCTATTAATTTCTTCAATGTGGCCCTCACTCGATATCTGTTGTCCAAGGTAGAGGTAGGCATTGGTTACTTCTTTTATAAATGTGCCCCATCAACCTCAAAATTTTCAGTTCTTATAAAAGCATTGTACATCAGTTTTGTTCATCTGTAATCCCACTTCATTATTCTTGGCCACAAGTTTTTGGATCTTACTCAGCAGCTCTGAGTAACTTCACTTCATATGCATTTTCCAGGGCTGACTCAGATGTAGGAATGGACACATCGGTGAATGCTCATTCCCAGAACATCCATGCATCGATAGTATTGGTGGAAATTTAAAACCTCAATGTTTCGCTAAAAGCCGAAGAACTCGCATCATTTCCATCTGCGAAAGTAGTGGGCACATCAGTGGGTAAAATTGTTGTTCAACGTATCAGTGATTAATCATCAATTCGACATTGAGTAAACAATAATATTTAGTAAAAACGTTTGATGTGTCGGTGGAAATCTTGATTCTTCTTCTACGTTTGTTCTGTAACATTGAGGATAAGAATATTTTCAGCGACAAAACAGTGAAAAAAAAAAAAAAAAACAGTGAGAGATTCTGTATTTCATACATACATATCATTAAACTGTTCTCTGAAATTCAGAGTTTAGCTCCACAAAGAAATACAAACTGCCAGATAATTTTACTTACTGTTGCCATATCAAACTTCTCCATTTACAATGATTTTGACAATTCTCTAATTCATGGCATAGAGATATTATATTCCTTTCCTCTTTAAAAGAATGTGACAAAAGAAATTCATGTACTTTATGTAGAAAATATTCCTTTGAAGTTTCAAACATTGATTATCACAAAACAATTATGCTCAAAAACATTGATGTTTTTTTGCCAATCCCTACTTAGATTATTAATCTTTGCTGTATTGGCCGGGATTCTCGAAAACATATTTACAATTATGAGAGGACCATGATGGGGACATGCTGACCATACGCTTCATGGGGGATGGTATTATGACACATAATTGACTTTTCTTTTTCTTTTTTTTGTGTGTGAGTTATTTCTTCTCCTCCATCACTTAATATTTTTTTATTTTTGATGACTTTCCTGGTTTAATGCAACTTGGAATGTTATTGTTACCCCCCCCCCCCTCAAGATCTCAGCCGGAGTATGATCACAGAGTTGTATAAAAAGCTGTGTCTGCTTACCCAGTTGTCAGAACATCAGAACACAGAAAAATTGTAGCAAACAGGAAAATTATGGCCTGTGATTAGCAATAGAATAAGAATACATTTTTTTAAAACAATAAGTAAAAAATAACTGAAAACATAATAAAACAATAATTACTGTCAAAATAATAATTATAGAGGATTAAACTTTCTCTAAACTCAAAAATAGACAAAATGCAAAAAAATAAGGTAAATTTCACAAAAATGGGTATTATCTTTAAAAACCTGGATGGACTCCTGAGATTTAGCATATTCCTAGGTAATACTTTAATTATTGGTTTTTAGGGCAGCATTAAACATTCTCACATACAAGCAAAGGTGAAAAAATCTGGCAATTAAATTCTACTAACCAAAATTTGGACATTCATTAGAGTGTGTGTGGATGTGAATGCTTGTTAGTGTTAAAACATGTATTAACCTACACACAACCTTATGCAGTTTGAAAACACAAACAAAATAATTTTCATATATGCTATATATTTACACATCCTGATCCACATGTTTAAGCCAAAGGATGGTCTCCCATCTTTATTGTTTTTAAAACCAATCAAGATTTTATTAAAAAAAGTTGTCATAAAAATTATTTTCAAAAAATAAAAATTTTCACTGCCTATTTTTGTTTAGAGATCCTCTAGTTGCAATCCTTCAGTGTGATATCAAACTGGCTCATACCAGGTCAACTGTCAATTTTGTTCTTTTTAAAAGCTGTATAAAAGTATAAAATATTTAAAGTGACTGTGTTGTTTTTAGGCTAGAAAGTCTTCAAATCATAAGTCTTCAGTGCATTTCAAAACAAAACATCATTTTCATCTTTAGGTGTTACATTTGCATTTTCTTACTTTGGCCACTTTGACTTCATTCAGCATTGCTGACATGCATGAATGATAGTCATGGGGATTTTGAGAAAAAAACAACAACAAAACAGTGTCAATTCAGCAACTACAACATCAGCAAGGCTTAACAAAGTCGAAGTGGCTGAAGTATGAAGGCACAAATGTAACACCCAAAGGGGAAATAATAGATGCTTTCAAAATGCATAGGGTGACTTTTACAAACTGAGGAAGTTCTCCTTAGAAGATAAAGTAATTTTAACCTACGAGCCACAGAGTCACATTTAAAATATTGTATACCTTTATGCAGCTTTTAAAATCACGAGAATCGACTGGTGACTTAGATTGAGCTTGTAGATCATCAGGTTGATAGACTACAGTTAGAGGATCTTTGAAGAAAGCAGGTAAACAGAAATTTTAAAACCTTTTTAGTAAAATTTGTATTGGTTTTAAATTTAAGCAGTATAGAATAGATAATGTTCAAGTGCCTGAATGTCTAGATGTGTAGAGACGTAGTAATAAATATGTAGATTATTGAGGCTGGAAACAGATTAAAAATACATTTATATTTAAGATATATTATTTCATTAAAATGTGTAATTTCAAATGCCTGTACTTCATAAAAAATATTAATAAAATTAGCTATCTGCTTATTCATATTTAAGATATGATAATGAAAATATGTTGTCACTGATGTCAGGAATGTAACTCTTATGTTCATTAACATGTTTTGTATCACCAATAAAGTGCCACATGTTTGTTGAATCCGTTGAATTGTTCCAAGTAGCACACTATGTAAATATAAATTTAACAGGTTGTTTAAGTTTGTTTGTCAGTAATGTTTTCTACTGTTTTTGAATCAACTTTTTTTTATTAAATTTGTGTTAATAAAGAAAAATAGGCCGAAGAGCCAAAACATTATGACCACCTGCTTAATATGATGTTGGTCCTCCACATGCCACCAAAACAACTCTTATGAGGAGAGACATGGATGCTACAAGATCTCTAAAGGTGTCTTGTGGTACCTGGTACTTACACATTACCAGCAGATCCTTTAACTCTTGTAAGTTACATGGTTAAGCTGCCGCAGATCAGATTTGCTGTTCCAACACAATTTGGAGGCCAGGGCAATACCTGGAAGTGTTCTTCATGTTCTGTGAACTATTCCCGAACAATTCTGGCAATGTCACATGGTGCATTATCCTGCTGAAAAAGAAGGCATTATTAGAGGGTAATACTGTAGGCATGAAAGGATGTATCTGGTTTGTAATTACATTTATGCCTGTGGTAGACAATATAGTTTCCTGTGCAATAATGACTGTACCCAAGGTTTTGCATCAGAATATTGACCAAAGCATTACACTATCCCCACCAGCTTACTTTCGTCCCTCGGTACATCCCGGTGCCGACACTTCCCGAAGTAAACAATGTACATGTACCTGGCCATCCATGTGGTTCAACAGGAAACAAGATTCATGAGACCTGATGACTTTCTTCCAGTCGTTCAAAGTTCAGTTTTGATGCTCGAGTGCCTGATGTAGGCACTTTTAATGATGAACCAAGGTTATCATGGGCATGGGAGCAGACTGCGGCTGCACAGCCGCATTTTCAGTAGGGTTTGATGTACTATGTTTTGCAACACATTACTCCTGTCACCAGCATTCAAATTATTGGTAAATTGCACCACAGTATCCCTTCTGTTGGCTCATACCATACAGGATAGCCTTCACTCACGTCTAGCATCAATGAGGCATGGTCAGCCCATACCTTGCCGGCGGTTCATGGTTTTTCTCTCTGCGGAGCACTTTTTGAAGGTACTAACTGTAACTGACCATGAGCACCTCACAAGCTTTGCTGTCTCAGAAATGCTCAGACGCAGTCATCTGACCATTACAATTTGGCCTTTGTCAAACTCGCTTATGTCCACTGCCTTTTGCATCTGAGGAACAAGAATAACACTGATTAACAGAGCTCAGTATCAAGTGTTATACCATTTCATGACCTTCACATGCACCATTGTTTACCTGCAGTTTCTTTGATTTGCATAAAGATGTGCTGGTCATAATGTTTTGGCTCCTTGTTTGTACCTCTGCCGTTGTTATTCTGTGCCTTTTAATTAATTTTTTGAATTTTTAAGTTTTGGCCATCATTCCACATCAAATCAACACAAAAAGTGTTCTTTTCAACCTAATCCCCTTGAATTTTCATGACACCACACAGATTTGTTAGTGTACACATGATATAAATGTGTGTCAAATTTTAGCATCAAAACTTAAAAATTTTAAAAGTGTGAGGGTGTGAAATTCAGAAATTTGCCAAATTTCACCATTTAGTACATCATAAAAGCATGTGTATATTCAAATTGCTTTTATCACACAGCAACAGAATTTGGTATAACTTGAATTACCTGTTTCAATCCACAACAAGGATCTTACCAACGGGAAATAGTGATCGGGGTATATTGTTTCTATAAATACGATTTGGAACATGAAAATGTTTGTCAACTTCTGTTAATTTGCGTCATTAACAGCTTTGCGTTCAACGAAGGAACTACAATGATGCTCTAAATAAAAGTTAAAACAGTTGAAGGTACAATTAAATGCAACTCACTTGGTGAAATGAAAACTTGACCTCCACACTAAATGAACATATTAATACTTCGTTAATGTTGTTTCAGGAAATTCGTACTTTGGAGCTCTTCTTCCAGTTGTGTAGTATCCGATGAAACAAACTGATTGAGGAATGCAGGGATTTCTTTTCTTATTCCAAAGAATCACTTGAGACACTTTCCTGCACTCAGCCATTTCACTTGTTTGTAAAGAAGCAAGTCCCCATGCTCTTCCTTCATACCCTCCAAAACCTGCTTTAACTGCTGATGCAAAAGAGCTGTATTTCCACCTCTTATCATGTTGAAAACCTTAACTACAAATTTAAAAACTTGATTTTGTTTCACTGATTTTCCACTCAGAGCTGCTTGGTGAATAACACACTGAATTGTTGAACAAGTTATTCCATTTTCCCTAAGAAACCCAATCAGTCCAGATTTCTTCTCTACCATCGCTAGTTCACCATCTGTCACAGTTACTGAACATTTATCAAAACCTCCAATTTTATCAGCTGTATTTTTAACTGCGTCGTAGATGTTCTTCCCTCTTGTGGTTCCAAGAATCACACATATCTCAGATAATTCCTCTTTGGGGGAACATCTTCTTGAATAGAACATATAAATATCAACAGCTGACTCACATCTGTTTGATTTGTACTTCTGTCAAGACAAAGCAAAAATAGGTACTTTTTTCAACCAATGAGAGCAATGATTTTTCTACTTGTTCTCCTATATCAATAACCCTTCTTCATAAATTTGGTGGGAAAGTGGCACTGATTCAAATTTATCAGCTATGTTAGCATCCCCAAATGCCTTTGCCATTTCAACAGCACCATTTGCATACAAACACTGCAGCTTCCTGTTATTGTTCGTCATTAAATAATCACTTTCTCAGTGCTCCTTGTAAGCTCTATTTTTGCTCTCAATTTTATGTTTCTTTGGAATTCTACTCATTCTGATATTTAGCACAAAATAGAACAATAATAATCATAGACTCACAACACAGATTTTTAAAGAAAACACATATCTCATGAGACATAGCACTTGTTTACTCTGCGAAATAACAGAAGCAACTGACCAGGAGTCAAGGTCAGCACATCTGCTAGGCGAATCTACTTAGTCTAGTGGAGGGCTTGAAAGGAAATAGAACTCGTATAGATACAAAAGTTGTTATAAAAATTGAGTGAAATTACTGAATAAACATCAGTTGAAGCTTTCATGGATTTTTTCACACAAGTCTTTCTGTTTCTCAGCTAAAAACATCAATTTACTATGGTAGATTATTTTCTCAAGAAACTATTAGGACCACAAAAAAAAAAAAAAAAAAAAAAAAAGGCATTGCGGGCCACCAGTTGGAAACCTCTGGACTAGCACATTGTTAGTGTTCGTTGTTCAGATTCACATCATTTAGTGGTCATTAATGCTTTGACCAAGGTTATGAAATGGTTACATGCTTGAGCAAAACTTGTTAGATGTGGATTCATTTCTCCATCCAAGATGATAAAGTTTCATATTTTCTGAGTTCACCACATGGGTAATAAATAACTAATTATGACATTTTGTTATATTAAATAATCTCATGTTTCTGCCCAATGTTTTAAAGGCCAGTTTTTTCTTTCTTTATCAGGATGTGTTGTTTTCAGTGTGGGAGTTTTCCCACACAGATCCCAGATTTGCAATCAATGTATGAATTTTTTTGTTAAAGTCAGCTATCGCAAATAACTTTTTTCAGTGAATTAAATAAGTACTTCGCATAACGCTGTAAAATGGTATTCCAAGGATGTGCATAATAAATTTCTCATATTTTCTCACAGGTTGTACAAAAGCAGGCTGGACAGAGAATAATAATCCCAACTCCTTCTCTGACACAGTCAGTTCCTGCTGGTCAGCTGAACCAGCTGTCAGGTGGAACTTTCATACCTGTAGGTGGAACAGGTCAGAGCTTTGTGATGGTGCCTGCTCATTACGTTACACAGGTGAGTGGCAGTTTGCTTCTACTGATGTAACTATTTGAAAATTGAAAAATGCTCACACTTGTTGTTTGTCTCTGACATAGGACTAAAGAGCATCATACCTTGTGGCTTTCATTGAAATTTAAAAATAAACATTTTAGTATAATATTTTAAGAATAAGTGGTGTAAACATGAAGAACCAAAATTAGTTCATTGGTTTATCAATCATGATTTGTCCAGGAGTTTTTTTTTTTGAGGGTGTGGAGAAAGGGTTACTGTCACAAACAAATTACTAAAAATGAATTTTGTTTTTTCTGAAGTTAACCTTTTAAATTTTCTGTGTACCATTGTTTTCTACTGAACGCTTAATTTCACGTAGGATTTGAATTTATTGTAGAAATGGTAACATAAAAGAAGTTTCATTTGACAATTGAAGTTAAAATTCTATTTCCTATTTAAAATCTTAATGCATTGAGATTGAATTCTTCATTCCAAAATTGTTTCTGGAGACATTAAATCCAATTGCAATTGGGGGAAAATTCTGTGAACACTTTCTTCCATAATATCTGTCACATAAACAGATATGAGATCCGTAAAGGTGTACAGAAAGGGGGTTAAAAGCTGCAACAGACTTTACGTTTAATAATGCCATGAAAGTTTTTGAAAAGAGATGGTAAATAATTAATGCAAACCTACAGGTGCTCATTTTCACTTACTGATAGTATTACTTTAAAATGTAAGAAACTACTATACTCCTGCATGTCATAAAGTCATATAAGTCTTTGATTAGTTAAACTGGTAATTATTTCTTTTATGAGACTTCTTACAGAACCACACATTCAGAGAACAGCAACTGTACATAGCTGTCAAGAATGTCCCAACAGTTTGTTTCTTTTTTTTTTATATATATTAATTGTTTAAGTTTTAAGTATATTTTATAATCATAAGTACAGTTTGTACATGGTGTCTTGTGTGAAAAGTTCAAACATAGCTCAATATTTTTTACTTTGAGATTTTCAGGAGAAGAAAGCACATATTCAACCTTAAAAGAATTCTTGAAATCGTTATCACACGCGTAAGTTACGTTGAAAAATTATGAGCGGGACGTTTCGGTAGCTACTTCTACCTTCATCAGCCATGGAATGAGACATGTGGCAAAAGCGTCAGTTGTTGCCAGATTTCAAAATCGCTTTCCAAATAATAGGGATGTTAAAAGGTGCGTCAGTATTGCAGGTGTTAGGGGTAAGGTAGATTTCAGTGCTTTCACTGTATCTGAGGGCATGCCGATTGTTGAGCGGGGCGATCCGCTTAACATTGTGCCAATCGGGAGCAGCGGACATACCGCTGATGGTTAAAATTGAAAGGGAGGTGGAAGGACCTTTCTTAACATCACTGATATGTTCCATCAAACACCTTGCAAATCTAGGGGTTTATTGAGATCTCTGTCCTTAAGGATAAGTTTGAGAAGATGTAGAGGTGGTTTGACTGCAATCCTGTAGCCAAAAGACTTGAAAATAGAGCAAACTTTATGAGTGAAGGACAGGCTAAAGGACAAAGTGCCAACAAACTGATGGGTGGTGGAAGGTTCAGGCAGTAAACTAGATCTATTCTGTGATTCAAACCTATTGATTAGTCTATGTAATAAGAGGGGTAGAAAGCCATGCAATTTGCCAATGTTGATGATGTTCTAGTTGAATCCAGAAAACTAATATTATTAGTTGTAAATGCATTTATGGCACCTCTATTCATAGTGATTGTGGAATAACTCTTTTACGGGTCTTATAGAGGTTATTTTTCTTCAAAGTTGGTTGTCAAATTTTCGAACTAAAGCCTAGTTCGAAAATTTGGTTGAATCCAAAGTTAATGTCTACAGCACCTGGCCCACAGTTAATACCATCCCCCACTAACAAACATGTCATGGATCTGACGGAAGAAGGAGTAGATGAAAACCTGATTAATCTCCTCAATAAGGGATATAATTATAACCTTTCCTCCGCAACACTTGATAAAAACGTATACTGATTGATTTAGAAAGCATCTGTAGTAAGGTAGAAAGAGAAGATGAAAATACAGCAGTTGCTGACCTTAAAAAATTCAAAGCCAATGATAAAGTTGTAGCACTGAGAGCAGATAAGAGCAAAGTTTTGGTATTGGTAGAAAAAGAGAAGTATTACAATAAAATGGAAGCTGAATTGAGCAAGCCTTATTATGAAGAACTCAATGGTAACCCTATAGATCAAACTGTCAAAAATCTTAAGAAATTAATCAGCTCTTTAAGAAATAAAAAACAGCTTAATGAGCTCTTCAAAAACTTCTCCAAAATCCAGTCAAGAATTCCACAGATCTATGGTACGATAAAAGTTCACAAAGAAGGCCATCCAGTAAGACCTATAATAGACACCAGAAATTCGCCACTCTCCAACATTAATTATTATTTACTTGGTCACCTCAGAGATATGTTCCCTTCTCCTCCCTACCTACTAAAAAATTCCATGCAGCTAAAAGGAAAACTGGACAACTTGCCAGAATTAATTCATCCAGTAATGGCAAGCCTGGATATAGTCTCTATGTATACCAACATTAACCTGGACCTCCTCCTGGAATTCATTGCAGATGACCTTGCTGAAAAAATAGTATTCCATAATCACAATAGAGAAATACTACTTGGCATATATGAACTGCTCCTATTTTCCTTCAAGAATAATTTCTTCCAGTTTGGAAAGAAATATTACAGACAAACTTCAGGACTTGCAATGGGTTCTCCACTAGCACCTCTGCTAGCAAATTATTATATAAGTAAACTAGAGGCAAAAATCCTTATACAACCCTCCTTATTTGCTCTCTATGTAAGGTACATGGATGATGTCCTAATTATAGTAGATACTGTGGACCAATCTCTACCCTCTCAGATTCTGGAAGAATTCAACTTACTAGAGAATACCTTGCAGTATACCCTAGAACAGGAAAGAGACCATAGCATCAATTACCTAGATTTAACCTTGACCTCAAGAGAGGGAAAAATATTCACTCAGCTTTTTAGAAAACCCACCAACACAGGGAAGATGTTAGACTTCTGCTCATTCCACCCTGATTATATTAAATCGAATACGGCGAGACAATTTTTGGAAAAGATTGAAATCCTGGTCTCTTCAGCTACTCAGAAAGATCTTCACAAAGAAGAATTAAAGGAAATATTGGCAGAAAACAATTACCCCTCCCCATATGTTGAAAAAATATTTAAACAAGTGCCAAAAAAGAAGCAGGAGAAAACCAACTTCAAATTGACCAGCAAAATTACGTACCACAAGGGACTTTTCGAGAAACTGAAAAGGATCGGAGCAAAATATAATATCAGGCTAGCTCCAGATCTTAATAACAAAATAAAGAAATTCCTGCCAGCTTTAAAGCAGAAAGAATTGGACATCCAATAGCAGGAAGGAGTAATTTACTGCATCGACTGTAACTGCAGACTCAGCTATATAGGAGAAACAGGGAGAAGTATTAAGGTCCGAATGAAAGAACACCAAGCAGCTATTAGGAACATTGGGAACAAAACAGGGCTAGACAGACATATACAAGCAAGTGGACACTCCATAAATTGGGACTCAGTGAAAATAATCGCCCACCAGTCAAACTTAGTAAAGAGGAAACTAGAAGAAGGGATCGAAATAGCAAGAAGAAGAAGTACCACAATTAACGATAATTGCGGATGGACTCTTCCAATTGAGTGGCAGCAACTACTCCAGTGACATAGTCCTGATGACGAACTAGGCTTTAGTTCGAAAATTTGACAACCAACTTTGAAGAAAAATAACCTCTATAAGACCCGTAAAAGAGTTATTCCACAATAACTAATATTATTGTCGATCTATTCTTGAGAGGAAAATTTTATGTGCGGGAATTTTGAAGTTATGGAGGACATGAGTTCAAACAGAGTGTGTTTTTGGTGTGGCCAAATAATGAAGAGGTCATTTCCATACCTTAACCAAATGGTGGGTTTTAAGAGGGATGGGGCAACAATTAATGTTTCAATATTCTGCAAATAAATTTCAGCAAGTAAGGGGGAAAGAGGAGAGCCCATAGGTACACCTTGATTTTGTTGGTAATAGATACCATTGTATACAAAACAGGAATACTTTTCCAATGAATCAAAACAGTCATAAAGATCTTTGATCAGTTCTCCAGGAAGTTCTTGGTGCTCCATTAGTTTTTTGACCATGAGCATGTTGGCATCAAAGAAAAGAACAGAAGGAAACAATGAATCGACGTCAAAGGTGTACAGGAAATCTTGACGATTGATGGAATTGCAAGGTGTCTACTCTATCCCTATCGACACTTCCACAGGCGTTACCCACTATATTGGTAGTACTTCCGCAGCATAAACCGGCGTTTGATGGAGCATATTGCTGAAGTTAAGAAAGGTAGCCCTTCCACCTCCCTTTCAATTTTAACCATCAGCGATACGTCTGTGGCTCCCGATTGGCACGATGTTAAGCGAATCGCCCCGTTCAGCAATCGGCATGCCCTCAGATACCGCGAAAGCAATGAAATCTACCTTACCTCTAACACCTGCAATACTGACACATCTTTTAACATCCCTATTATTTGGAAAGCGATTTTGAAATCTGGCAACAACTGACGCTTTTGACACGTGTCTCATTCCATGGCTGATGAAGGTAGAAGCAGCTACCGAAACGTTCGGCTCATAATTTTTCAAAGTAACTTTCGTGTGTGATGACAATTTCAAGAATTCTTTTAATGTTTTGTGTGTTATGTGTTTTCCTGCCAATTCTTCTCACTATGATTCCTATAGTTAACACAACTTCTAAGTAGTTTTTCGACTGGAATGAAGAATGGATCGTCTTCCGTAAAGACCGTATCAAAGTCGTTTCTTTGTTATGCCAACTTCGTTCCTCATTAAGTGCAAGGGGTCCAGGGTTATTTCAATTGCTTTTCAGGTGCATAAACCCTCTTTTCATGGAAGATGCAAGAAAGTTCTGGACCTTACCACCACCATCCTCCTCTCCGCAGCTATCTGAGATCTGCGTGCCTCCATCGCGACTTTGGAATTCAAGTGTTACACCAGGTACCAATTTCTTTCTTTCGCCATCCATCCAGCATTACTGGACAATTTTTTTATCCGAATTCATGAAACTATATCCAGGACTCACAGTTGTGAAACCAAAAGACTTGAAAACAAGTTTCAGCACCTAGCCTCCACTCAAAAGAACATTCAAAGTTCGCCTCCCACGAAGGTTGCCGATACCAACTTTCCAAGGTATGTGAACCTGTCTTCTGTGCTTATTCCTGCTGAAATTGATAAACTACTTGCCAATGGACCCAAATTTTCTCCTATTGCTAATCCTAGCCTACCACATACTATTTCATTACTGGAAGCAGCGATCCAAAACACGGATCCCGTACATCAACCGATCATTCATGCAAAATCGGCTATTGCAATTTCCGAGGTTCAAACCCCAAGGCTCAAACACTCCTCCTCCTTTTTGAAGAAATTAGAAATTTCACCCAGTGTAATAATCTTGCAGTTTGCAAAGCAGACAAAGCAGGATGTCCTGTCTTCATCCATAAGAATTCTTTGGACAACAAAGTGGCTGATTTCCTGGAAAAAATCAATTGCATAAGACTCAAGGCTGACAACACTGAAAAACTATGTAAAGCTGTTAGTAAGCTTTCTAAAAAATCTTCTGAAATCTTTCTTAGGAGACCCCCCCCCCCAGCTTATTTTTGTGCTCCCAGGTTGTTCTTACAGATCAAGCTGAATAAAGTTGGACATCCCATTAGGCCATTAATTGAAAGCACCTTTTCTCCTGCAGTCAATCTTGAAAGGCAATTGGTCAAATGTTGCAAAGTTCTGACAAGAAATCATCCTTATTCTGTTGTATCAACCAAGGACTTTATCCGGAAACTCCCTTCTTCCATCAATCGTCAAGATTTCCTGTACACTTTTGACGTGGATTCATTGTTTCCTTCTGTTCCCTTCTTTGATGCCTACATGCTCATGGTCAAAAAACTAATGGAGCACCAAGAACTTCCTGGAGAACTGATCAAAGATCTTTATGACTGTTTTGATTCATTGGAAAAGTATTCCTGTTTTGTATACAATGGTATCTATTACCAACAAAAACAAGGCGTACCTATGGGCTCCCCACTTTCCCCCTTACTTGCTGAAATTTATTTGCAGAATACTGAAACATTAATTGTTGCCCCATCCCTCTTAAAACCCACCATTTGGTTAAGGTATGGAAATGACCTCTTCATTATTTGGCCACACCAAAAACACACTCTGTTTGAACTCATGTCCTCCATAACTTCAAAATTCCCGCACATAAAATTTTCCTCTCAAGAACAGATCGACAATAATATTACTTTTCTGGATGTTAACATCAACATCAACCCAGACTTCTCACTTGGCTTCTCTGTTTACAGGAAACCTTCTGCCACCCATAATATCATCCCTTACCATTCTCGCACCTTTGGAAAATACAAACTGTCTGCTCTAAAGTCATACATTCACTGTGTCAACCTTATTTGCAACAGCCATTCTGCTCTTCAACAAGAATATCAGAACATCAGCAACATTGGCAAATTGCAAAGCTTTCCACCCCTCTTAGTACATAGACTAATCAAGAGGTTTGAATCACAGACTATATCTAGTTTACTGCCTGAACCTTCCACCACCCATCAGTTTGTTGGCACTTTGCCCTTTAGCCTGTCCTTCATTCATAAAATTTGCTGTATTTTCAAGTCTTTTGGCTACAAGATTGCAGTCAAACCACCTCCACATCTTCCCAACCACATCCTTAACGACAGAGATCTCAACAAACCCCTGGAGTTACCAGGTGTCTACTCTATCCCTATGAACACTTCCACAGGCATTACCCGCTGTATTGGTAGTACTTACTGCAGCATAAACCGGCGATTGATTGAGCATATCGCTGATGTTAAGAAAGGAAGCCCTTCCACCTCCTTTTCAATTTTAACCATCAGCGATATGCCCGCGGCTCCCGATTGGCACAATTGTTAAGCGGATCGCCCCGTTCAGCAATTGGCATGCCCTCAGATACAGCAAAAGCATTGAAATCTACCTTACCCCTAACACCTGCAATACTGACACAGCTTTTAACATCCCTATTATTTGGAAAGCGATTTTGAAATCTGGCAACAACTGACGCTTTTGCAACGTGTCTCATTCCATAGGCGATGAAGGTAGAAGCAGCTACCAAAACGTCCCACTCATAATTTTTCGACATAACTTACGTGTGTGATGATGATTTCAAGAATTCTTTTAATGTTTTGTGTGTTACGTGTTTTCCTGCCAATTCTTCTCAATATATTCAACCAGTGACAAAGGGGGATCACTGTCAGTGTGAGTCAAAACTTGTATAAAAAACGATGGGACAGGTCCTAGCACCAAGAAATAATGATCCAAGATACTTTTGTTAAGGTAGCGTGGATCATACCTTTACCATCTGCATCATTAAAGTGTTCTTCAAAAGCTCATCACAAAATCTGAAGCTAAGAAAAAGCTGCTGATTACGTCATCCTTCTTCTCAAGCAGTCCCTGTTTTTCAGAATCTATTCGTTGTTGTCTGTCAATATCTCATAAACTTCATGGAATCATCAGTAGTGCTGGATCGCAATGGATCACTAAAGCTCTTCCAACCAAAACCAGTATAGCACTTTATAAGTAGAGATTCAGAGAATTTTGAAAGACTTTAGTATTTCATAAGTTACTTACTCTATAATGCCAATAATCTGTTGTACGAGTGTTAAAAAGCTACATAGGTTCAAATGACTATACAGGTTTTAACCAGAACAGGAGGTCTGTTCTAATGATGAAAATAAGAATTGATTCATATACACTCACGGACAATGAAATTTGCGCACCAAGAAGGAAGCATCGGATTGAACTGAGATTTTATGGACATAATGATACAGATGAATGATACACTGACACATGATTGCAAAAACAGAGCTACAGGACAATTATAGAGGGATCTATGGTAAGCAGTCCAGTCATCTTCAATAGCATCTCGCACCGCTTCATGCGGCGATACATGCTGCAATATGGTCCGTCATGGAGGTGAACAGACGCCTGATGTTGTTCTACGGCAGACTGACCCACATGTGTTGGACGGTGTGTTCCAAATCCCAGATAGTGCGGCACGGCGACAGCCTGCATTTCAACTGGTCCTGCACATGCTTAATAGGGGACATGTCCGGGGAGCGGGCAGGCCATGGAAGTGTCTGGACATGACGTAGACACTCCTAGGCAACCCGAGCCATGTGCGGGCAGGCCATGGAAGTGTCTGAACATGACGTAGATAGTCCTGGGCAACCCGAGCCATGTGCTGGCAGGAATTATTCTGCTGGTGTAGTGCACGTGGAATCCCGGCCAGGAATGGGAGCACATGGGAACGTAGGATCTCATCCACATTCCATTGGCCTATCAATGATCCATGTACCACTACTAGAGCTGATCAGCTATCATAGGAAATGGCTCCCCAGACGATAATGCCTGCAGTGGGGGAGGTGTGGTGCTTGATAGCGAGGTTGGGATTATGCCGTTGACCTGGGGACCTCCATACCCGGACACGATGATCATCTGTTCTATTCCCAAAACGAAGCAGCACTTATTGCTTCTAGGAGGTCCATCTATGGACCCCAGACAGAAATGTTATATTACCATTTAGGGCAAAAATCACACTTCACTCAGTTCATGAAACTTGCAACAAAATAGGTATATAAGGCTTTTAATACTATATGTTGCTCCAAAGGTTTACATGGTTAAGGTTTAACTCAGCAGAAAACAAGACAATTTCCACCACACAGCACATCTCATGGCAGTGAGAAAATAAAAAAAATAAAAATTCACCCAGCAGAACAGCCAAACATCACAGACAACCACACCTACTGATAACACAAGACAACAGGACTGTTGCCATTCTATAAAAAGAAATACTCTTGCTGTTGTTGATACATCACTATCAGCAGAAAATGCTCATTAGCATGTTTGAGCATACACAGGGGTGGGGAATTCCGGGAAAATCTTACCAGCCAGGGATTTTTACCACTAGCCAAGAAGACGCGATATAGGCACATTACGACAACAGTGTACAGAGATGGGATATGACACGAATTTTGAATTTCTGCCCCTATGTAATACAAATACATATATATGCTATACCAGATTTAAAAAATCCCCATGAAACCTTTGATTTATAACAGAGATGTATGACACCAATTTATTATTATTTTATAATTAAATATTTCATACCTAATAATAGTGATTGTTCAGCTTTGTTTCTTTTAAATTTTTACATTATTTATTCAGCATCACAAAATTTTCTTTTGCGTCCTTGTACATGCTTTTTTCCACCTCCAAAGTACCACTTATCTATAGAGTTTGCTGGATCAAATTTTCTAATGATGTCCCGTTAATGCATATATTTAGGAGACTGTTCATACTTCTGTTGACTAATGAGGTCCTCAAGAGATTTTTGATAAGATTCATCTGGCTGAAGCCTCTTTCACAGGTTGATGTTGATGCTGGTATTACACAAAGAAGCAAAAACAACTGGCTTATGTAAAAAAACTTCTCCTTATGTACAGTAATCTTTAAAAGTAATTCATCAACTTTCAAGTTCTGGCTACTTATTTTTAAGTCAAACCATTCATCTACCACACTTTTTCCGATATCTTTCTCAATGTTTTTATGTTTGATTACTTCCTTAAAATGATGCAAGATAATTTTGATTTCATTGTCTCCAAAGTCACTCAAATCTTTTCCAGTGGGCCAAGTGAATGTGTCAAAAACATGTTGAAGTGATTACAGGAGAATTAATGTCACAAAATCTTTCCAATAAATATTTTTTTTGCAAAGTCTATCATAGTATTTCAAAACTTTGTTGTTGACTTGACATAAAAGCAAATGCTGTTTTTGGAAAACGAGGGACAAGTATTTAAAGATTAGAAGAAAATCTAGGAGAAAACTGAGGGTTGCCAGAAATCGGAAATCTTTTATTTTCTTTACTATGCCTTCTGCATTTTTACTACCTTGTTTTTCATTAGCTTCATTTTCTAAATGCAACACAACTGGTTGGTAGTCATGAAAAATTGCTCTCAAAACTCCTACTTTAGATGCCACCCATCAAATTTGGTGCAATTTCTGAATTTTTTAAATTTTTTGTGCTAATAAGTTGGCTATTTTTTCCAGGTGCTTGATTTTTTTACTGGAATGTCCATAAAATTTATAAATTAAAATAAGAATAGAGTCAAAGTTTACTAAATATGATACATTTATCAGAGTATAAAGTATGCTTAACTGCAATCGGTGAGCAACACAATGCACAGACAATATATGTGGTAAAAATTCTTTAAATTTGGCACATAAACCAGATACTTCACCAACCATGTTGGCTGCCCCATCTGTTGCTATACCAACAATCCGAGAATTTTTCTTCAAATTTAAACCAAGAGAAAAAAACTGTTTCTCAATAGCAGAAAAATAGGACTTAGATGTGCTATTTTCTAATTCTAAAAGTCCCAAAAAACATTCTTCAATTTTACCACTTTTCAAATACCTTACATACATCATCAATTCCTCTATTGTGCCCTTGTCTGTAGAGGCATCTAAAATAATGCTAATGAATTGGGACTGCTTTAGTTCCTTCAATACAGACTCTGTTATAACCTCTGATATGCAACAAATAAATTCCCTGCAAGCATTTCTGTTTGCATACTGGGTTTGTACATTAACCTTTAACTTTCTGGATAACATGACTAGTGATTCAATGTCAGAAAATGGCTTATTGTTTTTTACAATATAGTAGCTCAGATTGAATAATACTTTGAGCTGCTTAAATATTTTTTCATCCATCTTTTTAATGCATTTGGCCAATGGGGTGCTAACAAGAAGCTGTGATAAATTTTCAATAAAATCAACATTTTTTTCTACGCTGCACAGATTTATCATGGAATTTAAAAGTTTCATGTTGGAAAGGGCCACTAAATCCCTGTGGAAACTTACGTGATGTATTGACTTTCACATCTGCTTTGCAGCAAAATCCACATTTTGCAAGACCATCTTCATAAACAATCCAGGGGAATTCTTCTATCCATTTCTCTTGAAATTTCCTGTTCTGTGGCTTTTCACAATTTTTTGCAACATTTCTATCTTCAAGTAAAACATTTTCAGAACCAAGATCGAGTTGTAGCACATTGCTATCAGCCAAAACACGTGGCGTAGAGGATGAATCACATGGCACGGCTACATTGCTACCGGACGAATTACGTTGGAAAAATGTAAATAAAGTTGATTGTTTGGAATTAAACATATTGAGATCACACACCGATTTTCAATGATACTGCGATTTTTTATGTTGCAGAAGCCTTTTGTCCACCAAAACCTTGTTGTTTATGTTTTTGTTTCCAACGCCCATTCAGGCAAACGACAATTTAGTTGGCACTCCGAGAAGACAGCTTTAGGTACCACGTGATCGAACAGGCGGGACGTCAGAAACGATTAATCCCGTGCGCGCTTCCCCCGGTCACACAGCGTTCTGCAGTGGGGGAAACCGGTTTATTCCACCAGCAGCTGGAGCGACTCGGCTTGGCCTTGAGCGACTGCTCAGGGGGCTGGACTGCTTGCTAAGCATCCGTGACGTCAGCTCCGCTCTTTCGTGTGAATGAACACCGGGTCGGTCTAAAAAAAATAGAATGCTTTTCTGCCCTTCAGAGTTCGGGTTTCGGATTAGAATATACTTGCCCGTCCTATAAATGAAGAAGCTTAAGGTGTGAAAAAAAAAAATTAGTGAAAGCCTACAATATTATTATTTTATATATTTTATAAGCTGCAATTTTTAAGAGGTCTGAAATCCACTCGCCACACGAAAATCCACTCGCCGGAGGCGAGTGAGCAAGCATAATTCCCCACCCCTGAGCATACATAGTTGAAATAGGTACACATTTTATCCACACATGATTTTCTTTCTTCATGCAAGAATAATAACAAACAAATACCTTTAACAAATTATACACTTGCCAGAAATCATGGAAACAAAAATATATATCAAACAGAGGTCATCACTCTTTCCACGTTAATAAGTGAGCCACAGAAAAATTTTCCTTGGCCGCCACTGGGAATTGAACCCAGGGTCTTCCAGTTACACACCAGATACGCTTCCACTGAACCACAGTGGCCTCAAATTCCCTCAGACTCACATACACTAACTGCAGAGGTGCCAACTATTACGGATTGTCCTTAATTATTACGGTTTCGACTGTCAGATTACGGAATTACGAACAGGTCAGTGTGTTTTGGAGAATCTCAATTTTGTATCCTTTTTTGTTAACCCTAAAGAGTCTGGCGCTGCCGATTGGGCGGCTTTCGATTTTGATCCGCATGTTTTCCGAATCAGACGGCAGATATCGGTGTCAATGTTCATATTATTTATCAATCATATCGTTTTGAAATAGAATGTCTATGAATCATATCGTCAAACAGCGATATTATCGAAAGAATGGTAATATGCCGTAAGTGTCATATCGTAAAAGAGTTTGCGGTTGCTATCGGTTTCCCATGCTCTTTCTCCGTGTTATGGGAGAAAGGTTACTTTAGCCAAAACTTTTCCTACTGCAGTTGAGGCATGGCTGTTCACTTGGCATTGTTGGGGAATTATAAGACGTCGTATTGTTGGAAATAACTTTTTCAAGCCCCGTTCGAAGTGCAATAACAATCAACTCGTCGCAACGTATGGTCCCGCGATGACGGATGTTTATATTTCTTGCGGACTTTCGCCGCACAGTAGAACGAAGTGTGGTGTTTTATTACTAGAAGCTCTTCACATGATTCATTTCTTTTTTTCCAAACAAACGGACACAATCGTAAAACTTCGTGAATTACAAATCCCCTCTTTTTCCAAACTCATGTTAGCAGAGGATGACTTTATTGACAGCTTGTTCCTCAGACTAGCAGACGTGCTTTTTCCTACTGCGTAAAATTTTTTTCTAAGCTTATTTGAAATGGCTTGTTCTATGAGAGTGAAAGTTTGCCAAGTGACGATGATGATTTTGAATCATCTGAGAGGGATATTGGCCAAGCAACATCAAGCCAGAAAACTAGCCACTGTGCCACGTACACCATATCTTCTTCAGAAGGTGAAGATTTTGATAGTGAATATTCAGTTCATGAACGCTCTGAAAGTGAATAGGAGGTAATGAACAACCTCAGCATGTTTTTGATTGTCATGAAATGCAGGGGCCCAAACATGCTTCTACAACTGATGTGGCACCTAATGCATACTTTTACTTGTTTTTTACCAATTTCATCCTTGGAATTATTGTTTCTGAAACAAATAAATATGCAAAGAGGTTTCTCCAGGAACATCCAAATCTTTCTCCCAAATCTTGAGCTAGGAAATGGAAAATGTTACAAATGCCGAAATAAAGGTTTCCTTGCATGCCTTCTAATGTGAGAGTAATCAGTAACCCATGTAGGACGAGATGATTGCCGAAGGCATATCCAGTCAAAACGAACACCAGGATTATGTAAAATTAAAGACTCAATCAAAGCCTTTGGATAATTTTTTTGCAAAAAAGAATTAAAATAGTGTAAATGGACGATGTCATCGCTCTGTCCACGTTATTTTATAAACAACGCATAGCGACTGAAAAATTGTGTTCCGACACTGCTGGGATCGAACCCCAGATCTCTCGATAACTAGTCGAGTGCGTTCGCATTTACGCTACGGCGTCAACAATTCTCAGCACCACACGTGGTTTATCAGTCAGCATCTGATTACACGAATCCGTATTGATGGTCTCAGCAACTGAGATGTCGTCATCTGGTGGCATTTAACGGAACAGCTATTTAATTCTAGCTGATAAATTCAAAGGGCGATAGAAATGGTAAATATATATCAAATACGTGGAGATAATGAAAATGGACGATGTCATCGCTCTGTCCACGTTATTTTATAAACAATGCATAGCGACTGAAAAATTGTGTTCCGACACCGCTGGGATCGAATCCCAGATCTCTCGATAACTAGTCAAGTGCGTTCGCATTTACGCTACGGCGTCAACAATTCTCAGCACCACGCGTGGTTTATCAGTCAGCATCTGACTACACGAATCCGTATTGATGGTCTCAGCAACTGAGATGTCGTCATCTGGTGGCATTTAGGAACAGCTATTTAATTCTAGCTGATAAATTCAAAGGGCGATAGAAATGGTAAATATATATCAAATACGTGGAGATAATGAAAATGGACGATGTCATCGCTCTGTCCACGTTATTTTAAAAACAACGCATAGCGACCGAAAAATTGTGCTGAGACCATCAATACGGATTCGTGTAGTCAGATGCTGACTGATAAACCACACGTGGCGCTGAGATTTGTTGACGCCGTAGCGTAAATGCGAACACGCTCGACTAGTTATCGAGAGATCTGGGGTTCAATCCCAGTGGTGTCGGAACACAATTTTTCAGTCGCTATGCGTTGTTTATAAAATAACGTGGACAGAGCGATGACATCGTCCATTTTCATTATCTCCACGTATTTGATATATATTTACCATTTCTATCGCCCTTTGAATTTATCAGCTAGAATTAAATAGCTGTTCCGTTAAATGCCACCAGATGACGACATCTCAGTTGCTGAGACCATCAATACGGATTCGTGTAATCAGATGCTGACTGATAAACCACGTGTGGTGCTGAGAATTGTTGACGCCGTAGCGTAAATGCGAACGCACTCGACTAGTTATCGAGAGATCTGGGGTTCGATCCCAGCAGTGTCGGAACACAATTTTTCAGTCGCTATGCGTTGTTTATAAAATAACGTGGACAGAGCGATGACATCGTCCATTTCCATTATCTCCACGTATTTGATATATATTTACCATTTCTATTGCCCTTTGAATTTATCAGCTAGAATTAAATAGCTGTTCCGTTAAATGCCACCAGATGACGACATCTCAGTTGTTGATACCATCAATACGGATTCCTGTAGTTAGATGCTGACTGATAAACCACGTGTGGCCTGAGAATTATTGATGCCGTAGCGTAAATGCGAACGCACTCGACTAGTTATCGAGAGATCTGGGGTTCGATCCCAGCAGTGTCGGAACACAATTTTTCAGTCGCTATGCGTTGTTTATAAAATAACGTGGACAGAGCGATGACATGGTCCATTTTCATTATCTCCACATATTTGATATATATTTAAAATAGTGTAATAAATGCTGAATTGCAGTTTACTACAATCGTTGTGGAGCATAACTTACCTATAGCAAGCTGTGATCATGCTGGTCCCTTCTTTCATGCTATGTTCCCAGACTCTGATATTGATGAAGCTAGATATCCAAGAGCAGGTGTGGCATGGAGTGAAATATCTAAGAAGAAGGATTCATCTGGTCTTCCCAAGTATTCTGCATTGCCTAAACTAATGTTGGCGATATTGACTATCCTTCACAGCAATTCCTCTACAGAGAGAATATTTAGTATAGTAAGGAAAAACCTCACATACTTCTTCCCAACAATGAGCACCAAAACATTAAGTGCCCTTCTTGTACAGAAAAGTAAAGCATTTTCCTCAGGTGAACCATGTTATAAAAAGAAATTTTCTGAAAAAGAATATATCACTGCAAAACAAGCAACAAGGGAGTCTTTATGTCAGCAATGACATGAGGTAAGTACAATATTTATAATTTAATTTCATAATTTTTTGTCAGGATAGTGTAAACATATAAAGTTATTACACATTTCACGCATTAATTTCTCACGAAATACCCTTTCCGCGCGTTAATGATGAGGCTTTGTATGGTGATTAGTGATAGGCACCTTATACAAGTTTACAGGTTACACAGTAATACTATAATATTGTCCTTAACTTTGAAAAAAATGGCGTGTTACATTACTGAAAAATCCCCTATTGATTACCGATATGTTCTGCTAGAGGTTGGCACCTCTGAAACACGAGGATTATGTAAAATGAAAGACTCAATCAAAGCCTTTGGATAATTTTTTTAAATTACAGAGGTGCCAACCTCTAGCAGAACGTATCAGTAATCAATAGGGGATTTTTCAGTAATGCTTCAGTAATGGAACACACCACAGCGGCCTCGAATTCCCTCAGACTCGCATACACTAACTGCCAAGCCAACTTGGCAGGTGCTTTTTATAAACATGGAAAGAGCAATGACCTCTGTTTGATGTTTCTACTCCACGTCAAATGTCTGTATTAATTATTTATTCTCCTTCTAATTATTTGTTCAGTTGTTGCTTACCATCTTTGGTGAATCCCCAGCATCATGCGGGGTCGCAAGAAGCACCTGCCAATATGGCTTGGCAGTTAGTGTATGTGAGTCTGAGGGAATTCGAGGCCGCTGTGGTGCAGTGGAAGCATACCCGGCACGTAACTGGGGAGACCCTGGGTCCAATTCCCGGTGGCGGCCGATGAGAATTTTTCCGTGACTCACTTATAAATGTGGAAAGAGCGATGACCTCTGTTTGATGTTTCTAGTCCATGTCAAATGTCTGTATTAATTATTCATTCGCCTTCTAATTATTTGTTCAGTTGCTGCTTACCATCTTTGGTGAATCCCCAGCATAGTGCAGGGCTCCAAGAAGCACCTGCCAAATTGGCTTGGCAGTTAGTGTATGTGAGTCTGAGGGAATTCGAGGCCACTGTGATGCAGTGGAAGCATATCCGGCACGTAACTGGAAGACCCTGGGTCTAATTCCCGGTGGCGGCCGATGAGAATTTTTCCGTGACTCACTTATAAATGTGGAAAGAGCGATGACCTCTGTTTGATGTTTCTAGTCCACGTCAAATGTCTGTATTAAAAAAAAATTGTTTTTTTCTTTAGTACATGAATCATGTCTAACACAACTATCCCTGTTTCCAGGATTTTCTGGTATAACTAAATAAACTAGTTCAATGTGTATATTTCAAAAATACCCATTGACAAAATATTTGCAACTTGTCAGAAGTCATAGGTTTTGTTAATAAATCTGCAATATTTTGTTTTCCTGAAACATGCAGAAGTTCAAATATTTTCTGAGACAAATATTCTTTTACAAAGAAATAATGAATGTATATGTGTTTAGTCCTTTGTTTGTCAACAAAATTTCGTGAAAAAAATATAGCACTTTTACTGTCACAATAGATTCTAGGTAGTGTCAATGGTAATGAAAAACACATACAGTTTTTCAATATTCGAGACAGCCAAAAACTTTCTTTTACAGTCTCAGACATTGCAATAAATTCAGCTTCCATGCTGGATAATGGAACAGTTTTCTGTTTTACAGTTCTCCATGAAATAGGTACACCTCCTAGCGAAACAATACTTCCAGTTATGGATTTATGATCATCTCTTTCCGATGCCCAACTGGCATCTGAATATGCTGTTAATTCATAATTCTTGGCATTCATCAGACCAATACAGTAGTCAGCAGTGTTGAACACATATTGGAATACTTGGCACAACATTCTCCAGTGCATTTTTGAAGGTTGGCTACAATGCTGAGACAACAAAATCACAGGGAACATAATATGTGGTCATGTTCTAGATACTAAGTAAAGCAGGCTTCCGATTAAATTTCTATAAGGCACATCTTCTGCATGGCTATCATGTTCTCCTGAACATTTTACAAAAACTCCACAGTTCATAGGCAATTTACAACAACTTTCAGATATCTTTTGAAATGTGTGTTGCATCTTTTGAATATAACTGTGCTGGTGCATCAATAGTTTACTTTCTTTCTTTTGAAATTCAACTCCTAAAAACTGCAAGATCAAGCCTATGTCCTTGATATCATATTTGGATTTTATTAATGCAATTGTGTGTTCTATCGTTTTTTCATCAACTGCAAAAATAGCAAGATCATCGATGTACACGAGGATTAATGCTTGAAAAATGTATACACAATTGCAATGCGGGAGTTTTTCAAAACCTAAATTAATGAAGGTTTTATCTAATTCTAAAAACCATTCTCTTCATGCTTGATGTAGCCCATACAATGCTTTCTTTAACTTTAAAACATGATCTTCCAAATGTAGTATAGAAAACCCTTGTGGTTGTTTCATATATATAACTTCATTAAGTGTACTGTAAAAATATGCATATTTTATATCCAGGTGACGGTGAGTCCATCCTTTCAGAATAACCAATAGCACCATAAACGTTAAAAGAAGCTTAATTCATGTATGAGTCAATATAAACAAAACTTGCTTTTTCTACACGATATAATAAAAGACGATGATGGTGACATAAAAAAACTTTAATTAAAGGTTGAAAGTTTAAATACCCAAGCCATTGAGACAATTCGTTCTTTTAACTCCTACGGTCAAGTCAACCTTTCTTCATGGCTTCGCTAGACGTTCCTAATGTTCCACTTACTGTTTGTTGTTCACGATATTATCAATTCCAAATTGTTGGCTTTAGATTTATATTCGCCATTGGAGATCCAGGCTATTAGCCGTGTCTTACAGCTTGGCAAAGATAAGTCGTATTTCAGGTTCAATAATCAAATTTATCGGCAACTTGAAGGAGCCCCTATGGGGTCTCCGCTTTCTCCTGTGTTAGCAGAAATTCTACTTCAAAATTTAGAAAACCAGGCTCTGGGCCAATTTGATGTTAACCCTTACCTTTTTATTCGTTATGTTGATGACATCCTGGTTTTCTAGCCGTCTACCAACGGCGACCTTCCTAGATTTGTTGACTTTCTTTCTTCCTTTCATCCAGCCATCATGTTGTCGGTTGAACTGGAGAACAACCATTCATTACCTTTTTGGACCTCTCTTGTTTGTGATCCTGTTTCACATTCTGTCAGTTTTTCTGTTTACAGGAAACCTTCAGCATATTCCGTTTTAATTCATTTTGCATCTGCCCATCCCCCTGATCAAAAATTGTCAGCATTTCACTTTCTGGTTAATCGCGCCTTCTCACATTCTTCTTCTTCAATTGCTCGTAATCAGGAGTTCAAGAAATTTATCGACTTAGCACGGACATATGGGTACCCTGAAAACACAGTTCAACGTATAATTCGGAAAGTTGCAAATAGGACACTACCTTCCTTGTCTAAGGAGAACCAGAGGTCAAGATTTGCGGGGTCAGTACAATATGTTCCACTTATTGTTCATGCCCTAAAGAATGCCTGTCACAGATATCAAGTCGACTTTGGAGTCAAAATCATGAATATCTTGTCATCAATCCGTAACGGCCGTGATCTTGCGCCAAGCCTTGACAAATGGGGTGTTTACAGTATACTGTTGAAATCAAACGATCCAGGAACTCACGATTCTGTATATATCGGCTCAACTTCTAGGAAGTTTCATACCAGACTTATAGAACACAAATGCAATGTTCGGAATGGGTCACAAACGACTGCCTTGGCAAGAGCAGTTAGCAGTGGTAAGTTTTTTCCAGAATGGGACAATATGACAATACTGGCATCTCCGTCATGTAAATCAACTTTGTTATTTACAGAAAGTTTATTTATACTTAAAAACTTTGACTCTTGTTGCAATGATGATCTCCCTAATTACATTCCTGGAGTTTGGAAGAACCTTATTTTGAACAAACAGTGCCCCCTCCCACAAGGCGTTGACTCTCGTGCACAGGTTTTGTGATTGACTACGTCACATATGTGTCTTTGTTTCTCAAATTTTAAGTTGTAATCTGGTATTGTTCATGATATATAACCATACGTAATCTCTGAGTTCGATTATTTCAAATCTGATGATGGGTCTATAGTAGACCCGAAAGTGCTATGTATTTAAACTTTCAACCTTTTAATTAAAGTTTTTTAATGTCACCATCATCGTCTTTTGTCATATCGTGTAGAAACAGCAAGTGTTGTTTATATAGCACCGTAAACACTCTTACTAGTGTAAAACTAATAACTGGGGCGAATGTATCAAAATAATCTATACCTTCAACTTGCCTAAAACCCTGAACAACAAGTCGTGCTTTAAAACTTTGGATTTTTCCTCCGGAATCTTTCTTGATGGTATATATCCATTTATTTCCTAAGATTTTTCCTCCCATGGGTTTAGGAACAACTTCATAAACATCACGCAATTTCAATGTATCCAGTTCTTCAACCCATTGCCTTATACCATGCCATTTTTTCTGGTAACTTCTGAGATTCAGAAAAAGTATTTGGAATTTTTACCTCAACACAATGTACCTCTGAACCAGAGTCGGACATTGAATGGTCACTCAATTGAGGTTCTTCAGCCTGGGTGAAAAATTAAATTCTACCGGATTAAAAATAATATTTTTCTTTTCACAATAACCTTTTACCTCATTTTTACTCCTTGGGTGCGCACCCTTTTCGGGATAATAATAGACATTCTTTTTCCCAGCAGATTTTCCTGACTGACGAGTAACAACAACTCTTTCCAAATTAATAGGTTTTTCAGATGACACATGTTGACTATCAATTTTTGAGATTTCACCAGCTTCAAACTTTGAGGTTTTATCATCTTCAAACTCTGAGTTTTTAAAATCTGTCAATGGTATAATGATGGATAAGAATTTGTTAAGGTCCTGTTTTGGTTGAGACTCACAATTATTTCCCCAAACAAACTCATTAAATTTCACATGTTTCGTTTCTACAACTTCACTTGCACCAAGAAACCAAATTCTATAACCTTTTGTTTTCTGAGCATATCCAACCAAAACTCCTTTTCTTGCTTTGCTATCTACACTGCTGGCCACCCAAAATGCAACACCAAGAAGGACACGAGATAGCAAAGCCAGATTTACTGGACACAGAACAACAGATACAAAGATGAAACGATTGAGCTTACTGGCCCGTGCGACTTGCGGAACACGCAGACATCAATAGTTCATGTAGCCTCCATATCTGGCAATAACGGCAGCTACACGCCACGGCATCAAACGAAAGAGGTTTTGGATGTGGGCTTGGGGTATATCGGTCCAGGCTGCTTCCACACGTTGCCACAGTTCATCAGACGTAGCCGCGAGTGGTGCTTGCCGGTCCATTCGGTTGCCGATCAGCGACCAGGCATGTTCGATGGGCGACATATCGGGAGAACAGGCAGACCACGGCAGCAGTGACACCTGGTGGGCCGTGAAGAATTGTTGCATGACGCGTGCTACGTGCGGGCGCGCATTGTACTGTTGAAATGTGGCAGTTGGCAGGTCCTGCAGGTAAGGGAGCACTACAGGCTCCAAAACGTCGGAGATGTAACGGTGGCTGTTGAGTGTATCGGCGTTGCGTACCAGAGGAGTGCGGGTGTCATATCCAATTGCGCCCCAAACCATAACGCCAGGTGACGGACCGGTATGGTGATGCATAATGCAGGCGTCATACAGTCTCTCGCAGCTGTGCCGCCACACACGGATCCGACCATCGTGGTGTTGCAGGCAGAAGCAGAATTCGTCGGAAAAGACAATGTCGTGCCATTCCATAGTCCAGGTGCGGCGTTCAATGGTCCACTGCCGCCGCACTCACCGGTGGTGTAACGTCAATGGTAATCGGAGCAATGGCCGCCGTGAGACAAGTCCCCGCTCCTGCAGACGACGTCGAACAGTACGTGCTGGCACAGGTTGTTGCGCAACACACCCTAATTCCTGCGCTAAGTTTCGTGATGTGGCGATGCAAGCCATCAATGCCCGCCGCAAAACATGCCGGTCCTCTCGTTCGGTGGTGTGCCGCGGCTGTGGCAATCGCTCACGTCAGTCCGTCCGTCCCTTCTGCACCCACCGAATCCATACTCGCCTCACTGTGGCTGGATGTCGTCCCACACGGGCACCGATGTCTTGGTACGATAAACTGCTGTCATGATAAGTCACTATTCGTCCTCTGTCGAACTCCGAAACGTGCTGGAATGACTGCCGTATTCTGCGATGAGGCAGCAGGAATCTTCCCACGCATAGGTAAGGCAGCACAACACACTTCCACTACTTGCACCCCGCCTTCTGTGCACCCTTCTTATAGTGTTTCTCGGTGGCATGCCGGGCGCACATGATTTGCATATGCCCTGCAATGCTAATCGTTTGCATGTCCTCTCTCGGGTGATGCATGCTGCGAATTTCAGGCCAATCGGATGCTTCCTTCTTGGTGTTGCATTTTGGGTGGCCAGCATTGTAATTTATCTCTATACTGCTTTGGAATGTGAAAGCATAGGCTAAACTTCCTATTATTTTTAAATGTCGAACAGAAAATTTCTTTCCAGACCATACATTCAATGGAGCTTTGGCATTTAAACTCTTGTGGGGAAATCTGTTTCGTAAATAATTCTGCGCATGTATCACTTCAGCCCATAATGATTTAGGTAAATGACCTTGTGATAACAATGCCCTTGCTTCTTCTACAAGAGTGTGATTAAATCTTTCTGCCACTCCATTCATCTCGGGGAATATGGGTTTGTCCTCTCAACCTTAATACAGGGTTCCCACGCAACCTGGAAAACCGGGAAAACCGGGAATTCTCAGGGAATTTGAAAATTGTTCCAAAAATCAGGGAAAACTCAGGGAAAATTGTGTTTTTCCGTAAAAATCAGGGAATTTTTTATCAGGGAACTATAAAGGCAGGGAATTTTTTATTTTGCCAGAAAAATATTTTGTTTCAGACTTTTGTAAAATATATTTCTGTATTGCTAAGTTTTAAAATAATTCCGAGTTGTTTTATCCTTCGAGGCAACTTCGTAACCCACCCACCGATTAAAGTGCAGCTGTGCAGGGGAGTGCGTCTCTTTGCGGTTTCCCCGTCTCCAGATGATCTAAACTACAACCGAACAAACATACACATCAAAGCAAAGCGTGAAAGAAAGCCATTAATCACACACCCATTTCGCAGGCTCTTATCTGCTGGCGTTCGCGAAGAGAGGCAGTCATTTGTTCCTGAGTAGGTGCCCCGGTTCTCTGCGTAGACTGGGAAAAAAATTATGAAGAAGCTATTTCCTCAATTTTTTAAATAACCGACTGAAATTTTTACAGTGGGCAAGATATATGAAAATAACGTTCCATTTTAAATTTCGCCGAAATTCATTGGAAATTTTAGAAGTTGAGCTTTTTTTTTTTTTTTTTTTTTTTCCTCCTCCTTTTGCATGTTCTACGTGTCTTTTATCAAACCGTACAAAAACATTTTATTTTGCCGGATGTTGGTCATCCTAATAATTCCCCCCTTCCCCTTCCCCTTCAACAGCAGTGTGGATGAATGTTGCAAATTGAGGGCACCTAATTTATTTTGAAAAAGGTTCGTATCACTTACGAACTAAAGCTTCGCTTTTGTAATTCTGTAGCAGAATTGGTATAGTTGGAAAAGTATGTACCTTCAAATGTTAGAACAGGGAAAATATTATGAAATAGGAAGATTCTTCAAAGAGGGGGAAAGATTTATTTTTTTCATAGTACTTACGAGTATTTTGACAAAAAATATATGAAAAATACCATGCAATGAAGCTGGTACTATTGCATACCTACCATATTTCCCAGATTTCACGGCCGTTTTCTAGATTCGTTGTCTTCCGGTATTACGACCGGAAAGAGATTTTTTTTATTCTGTCATATTTCTATTTCATAATGCATGAAGAAATTTATTTATAGCTATTTTAAGACTATATTCCAATTACTGCAAGAGCTGGCTGGTTGCGAAAAATAGGGTAGTCCGACGCCCGGAACCATAGATTTTCACATCTGGGTCATTCCACGCAAAATCGTCAGATATTGAAATATTCATTTTCCACCAACACATCTCCGATTCGTGCGATTTTTTTTTTATTTTTTTTTACAGGTAGCTGCCTCCAAGTTATAAAAAAACCCCTGAAAGTTTCAATTTTTTTTGTTTCTGATAGATTAGAAGATATTATTTTTTGAATTTTTGTGCATAGTTGAACCGTTTTCCGTAAAAACTCAAATATCTCCGTTATTTAGAATAAGAAATATAAAATTCATCATTCTCTCGTAATTTTTCCCAAGGTTTCAGCTTATACATAGGAAAAAAAAAAAATGTGCGAGAACAAAAGTTTGACGGGGTAGAAATTTTCTTGTAATCGTAAATTCTTCTTCTTGCGTTGCTGCACCTCAGAAGATTTGCATAAATTATTCATTTCACATTTTTACCCTCACATTGCCGGAAAAAAAAATCTACCTAGTTACTACTGATGAAAATCTTTGCCGTGCGTGCTCTATTGGTTTCAGGTTTGTCAGTGCTGGCGCTAAAGCCTCTGTCTCCGTTTTGGATGACGTTATTTGTGGGGAGTTACTGCAAATGACCTGAATGGGCTCCAGACCTTTCTCGCACTTTGCCTGATCAACATCGCACAAATGTATTGCCCTTCGTAAAGATATTGTTAAGTATAAACACGCCACTCGCCGCAGGATGATAAATTATGTTGACAAAAAAGTGTTAGGATGATTTTATGAGCACACATGCACACAAAACTTCCTCTAATTGTTTCCCGTACAAGTTATTTCACGTAGCGTGGAAATGAACTGTGACCTGCGAGAAAAGTTCAGTACTAATGTTTGCGTCACAAACGTAGCCAATCAATTTTAAGACTTCCGGATTTTGGAAGTACTAATATGTAAGGTCAGGTGATGCGTAACATCACAGCCTCTCCTTGACAAATGTCAACCCCGCCTTCTCGTGGTGCATCCTGTTCCTACTAAAGGGGCTCTGACGACCGCCAATAGCGGTATAACTATACCATCGGGATTAGAGGAAATTCTATCCCACACTCACCAACCCGCTTGGCCAGCGTGGTGAGTTATGGCCAAACCCCTCCAAAATGACTCCACAACTTAAATCTTGGCCCTCAGTCTCCGGCAGCTGGAATGTACCTGGCCAAGGCAGCGGCCAGTGCGACATGAAGGCAGAGGGTGCTAAGAATCCCCGGAGGACCGGACTAGGCTGCCATCTGATGCTGACCTTGGCAACGTACAATGGACGCTCCCTATCTTCTGATTCAAGGCTTCTTGAATTGGAAGAGGAATTACAAAGGATCAAGTGGGACATCGTGGGGCTAAGTGAGGTAAGGAGAAAAGGAGAAGATCTCATTGAACTGAAAAGTGGACATCTCTTCTACTATCGTGGGAATGATACTGGCAGAACTAGTGGTGTTGGATTTATAATAAACAAGAAACTGAAGGATAAAGTTGTAGAAGTTGAAAGTTCCTCTGACAGAGCTGCACGGCTTGTTATCCAACTCTCGAAAAGATACCAGGCTCAGATTATTCAAACTTATGCACCCACCACAAGTCATCCTGAAGAAGAAATTGAAGAATTTTATGAGGAAATTTGTCATCTAAATAATAAAGGTACGCAGCACTTGAAAATAATTATGGGAGATTTCAATGCAAAAATAGGGCAACGGCAACAGAATGAAACTTCAGTAGGTAAATTCGGTCACGGCAACAGAAACCAGCGTGGAAATACTCTCGTTGAGTTTGCAGAGGCAGAAGGGTTTTTCATCATGAACTCCTTCTTCAAGAAAAAGCCACACAGGAAATGGACATGGAGACATCCAAATGGGACGACAAGTGAAATTGATTTTATTATGTGTAACAAAAAATTCGTCATAGAAGACTGCAGTGTGCTAAACAAGTTCAACACAGGTAGTGACCATAGATTGGTGAGATGTAAGATGCACCTCAGCACTAAACTGGAACGTGGCAAGCTCGTAAGACAAACAAAATCTATTGACATAACCAACCTTAAAAAACACCATAATACCTTCAAGTTGGAACTGAAGAACAGGTTCTCTGCTTTAGAAGGCCTAACATCGGAAGAAGTGGACATCTCTGAAGTTAACAGAAAAGTAACCAAAGCTCTTATGGAAACAGCAACAAAATTAGCTGGGTCTAAGAACAAGTTGCATGTAAATAAATTATCCGGAAAAACAAAAATGTTGATGCAAAAAAGAAGAGAGATGAGGACAACTAAAGAAGATGTGACTTCCAAAGTGGAATATATAGAGCTGTGCAAGACAGTACGAAAAAGTATCACTGAAGACGTAAGAAAATTCAACTGTGAACTAGTGAGGAAAGCAATTGAAAACAACCAAAGCCTAAAGATAGCAAAGGGACATCTCAGTAAGGGAAGAAAACAGATTATGGCACTGAAAAAAGAAGATGGTTCTGTAACAAGAAATAGAGGCGAAATTTTGACAAGAGTGAAAGATTTCTACTCCAAATTATATGAAAGGGATGATACATGCACTCCAGACATCATGAAAGATACCAGTACCAGAGTTCCTCCAGTCCTTCCAGCAGAAGTTGCACATGCAATCAAGAACATGAAGCGGGGAAAAGCTCCAGGAGAAGATGGAATTACTGTAGACATCATACAAGAAGCAAGTGGAGAAATCGAAACAGTACTCGCCCAAATTTTCACTCGATGCCTTAATGAAGGAAAGATTCCCGAAAATTGGAACACAGCTACAATGATCCTGCTACATAAGAAAGGTGACATTGAGGATCTCGGAAACTACAGACCTATCAGCCTCCTATCAGTAGTTTATAAAATCTTCACTAAAGTTCTTTCACACCGCTTGAAGGTAACACTGGACATGGCTCAACCGAGAGAACAAGCTGGATTCAGGAGTGGCTACAGCACAATAGATCATATCCATGTGCTGAGAGAACTAATTGAAAGAGCGAGGGAATATGAACTTCCATTGTGCATGGCTTTTATCGATTATGAAAAAGCCTTTGATTCGGTGAAACCATCAGCAGTTACAAAGGCTCTGAAAACCTGCGGTATTGAAGATGCATACATTAATATTATTAATAACATCTATGAAAATGCAAGTGCAAAGATTAGGCTGTTTGAAAATACAACACACATAAAAATTGGAAAGGGAGTGAGACAAGGTGACACCATATCTCCGAAGCTCTTTAATGCCACATTGGAGGGTGTTTTTCAGTCACTGAGCTGGGAAAACAAGGGGATAAAGATTAATGGAGATTATCTAACCCACCCCGTTTTGCTGATGACGTAGTCATTTTTGCAACTAGCCCATCAGAGCTGCAGAGTATGATCCAGGAACTTGCTGACAAGAGTAAAGAAGTGGGATTAAAAATGAACTTTCAGAAGACAAAAGTGATGTTCAATGCTTTTACAAGAAATGAAGATTTATCGATTGATGGAGAAAAGCTGGAGATAACAGACACGTACGTTTACCTTGGACAGCAGATATCAAGTGAAGGTCACATTGATGAAGAAATTAATCGACGTACAAAACTTGCCTGGAGAGCTTTTGGAAGAAACAGCATAATTTTCAAGAGCAATATGCCATTATGTCTTAAAAGAAAAGTGTTTGATCAATGCATCCTTCCAGTGCTTACGTATGGTGCAGAGACGTGGACCTTAACTAAAAGAGACATACAAAGGCTGCAGACAACTCAAAGAAGCATGGAGAGGTGCATACTTGGTGTAACCAGGAGAGATAAGAAGAGGAACTCGTGGATCCGAAAAATGACAAGAGTGGAAGACATCATGATCAGAGTTAAATCCCTGAAATGGCAATGGGCTGGACATACTGCCAGAAGGACAGATCATCGATGGACAGCCGAAATTTTAGATTGGATTCCAAGGGACAGGAAAAGACCCAGAAGAAGACCACATGGGAGATGGGTGGATGAAATTCGAAAGTATGCAGGGGTGACATGGAGGAGACTGGCACAAGACAGACCGTTGTGGAGGAAACTTGGGGAGACCTTCGTCCAGCAGTGGATTGATAATGGTTGATGATGATGATGATGATGATGAGTATGAATTGTAGCCTCTCAGGCAAAATGGTATTCCGTATTAACTGTTAGTTTTCCCCACTTGTTGCTTCCATTATTTTTTCTTTATCCCTGGGTTTAATTTTTTTTTTTTTTTTTTTTGCCGTTATGGCATTAGGATCTCTGTGTGCCAGCTTCTTGGTTATGAAATTTAACAGCACAATGTCTAAATATCCCATGCTGCGTTATTTAGAAGCAAATAGCAGAGGTGCCAACTATTACGAATTGTCCGTAATTATTACGGTTTCGACTGTCAGATTACGGAATTACGGCGGACAGGTTGGAAGAATTACGGAATTCAGTGTGTTTTGGAGAATCTCAATTTTGTATCCTTTTTGTTAAACCCTTTTAGTGCGACGCTGCCGATTTCTCGGCCTTCGATTTTGATCCGCATATTTTCCGAATCAGACTGCGGATTTCGGTGTCTCAATGATCATATCATTTATCAATCATATTGTTTTGAAATGGAATGTCCATGAATCATATCGTCAAACAGCGATATTATCGGAAGAATGGTACTGTAATTTTCGTCGTATAATCCGCGGATTATCTGCTGAAAAAGTTAAAATTATAGGTTTTGCGGATTATACACCGATGCGGTTAACACGCCGATTTAAAAAAAATATATATATATATATGACCTTCCAATTTAAAAAAAAATCTGCAGCGTGATTGTGCAGGGAAAGGTGTAATAATTGGAAAAGGAACTCCCTCGGAAGAATTTTCCTCAGTTCAGGACTTTGTACGGAGCGGGGAGGAGGGGGAGGAATGTCGTAATGAAAGATCGGGATAGTTGTGGGAAGGGACGGCAGGGGTCATTTTGTTATCGTTGAGGAGAGCTCTGACTGTCGTGCCGGCTCTGTTTTTTGGCAAATAGCCAAAGAAGTACGCACAGCGCTTGCTGCCCGAACCTATGCGTTTCTCCTTTCGGATTTCATGTGCGCAACCTTGTATCTAGTTTGCTTTCGTTGTTTTGGCGAACGTCGCTGCTGCTGTTTTCCTTCATTGCTAATCATGATGTCTCTGAAAAGGAAACGTTTCAGTTACACTGCCGAATTTAAACTTCAAGTGGTGGACAGAATTGAGGATATTATAATGTCACTGCGCGATAGTTTTGAGGTCAGAACACAATCGTGCAGCAACATACGGAAAGCCTCTGTGTCGCGATCTAAAACGTAAACAAATCCGTTGGTAAATTCCGCGGGAGAATTCACGGAAGTTTTTTTATTGGCCCACGTATAAGACGATCTCTCAACTCTGAAAGCAGGAATTCCTCCAAAAACTTTCGACTTATACGCGAGTACATACGGTATTTCTACGACTTGTTCTGTATCAGCCTTTCGTCATTGGCAGTGTAATGCAATACTCTGGAGCTACATCGGCGTGATCTATGGATGCCACACCCTTTATCTGTTCGGAGATAAAAATATAAAACAGTAACCTTTAAAAATGAATTTCTTCATTTAATAAAATAGTTTTGTTTTTTTTTCTCTTACTTCTTCGGACTCATGTGTTTCTGGAACGTGGAAAGAGCGACGTATTTATTTATTTACTGACGCCACGTATTTGGAGGATTTTCACCTTGGATCTCGCCCTTTGGATTTAACTGCTATAATATATATAGCCAGTGCCCTTAATACCCACCAGATGGAGACGTCTCAGTAGCTGAGCCCATCTTACGGATTTAAGATGTCAGAAGCTGACTTAAAAATACACATAGCACCGTGGATTGTTGGCCACCGTGGTGTAAAGCTAACGCGCTCGGTTAGATATCGAGAGATCCGTGACTCAATTCCCGGCGGCGGCTGAAAACAATTTTTCGGTTGCTATGTGTTTCTGGAACGTGGAAAGAGCGATGTGTTTATGTGACCGACTTTTCTGTCGGAAATTCCACTTCTGATTCAACATCTATGATGTGCGAATTATACGGCGATTTTTTTTCCTAAATGTCACAGTCTGCGGATTATACGAATGATTTTTTTATGTGAATTTTGCGGTCTGCGGATAATACGACGAAAATTACGGGTAATATGCCGTAAGTGTCATCGTAAAAGAGTTTGCGCTTGCTATCGGTTCCCACGCAATTTCTCCGTGTGACAGGAGAAAGGTTACTTTAGCCAAAACGTTTCCTACTGCAGTTGAGGCAGGGCTGTTCACTTGGAAGTTGGAATTGTTGGTGTATTATAAGACGTCGTACTGTCGGAAATCACTTTTTCGAGACCCGTTCGAAGTGCAATAACGATCAACTCGTCGCAACGCGTGGTCCCGCGATGACGGATGTTTATATTTCTTGCGGACTTTCGCCGCGCGGGAAAACGAAGTGCGGTGTTTTATTACTAGAAGCTCTTCACAGTATTCATTTCTTTTTCCTAAACAAACAGACACAATCCCAAAACTCCGTGAAATACGAATCCCCCTCTTTTTCCAAACTCGTGTTAGCAGAGGATGACTTTATTGACAGCTTGTTCCTCAGACTAGGAGACGTGCTTTTTCCTACTGCGTGAAATTTTTTTCTAAGGTTATTTGAAATGGCTTGCAGTGAGAGTGAAAGTTTGCCAAGTGATGGGGATGAATTTGAATCATCTGAGAGTGATATTGGCCAAGCAACATCAAGCCAAAAACTAGCCACAGTGCCACGCACACCATATCTTCTTCAGAAGGTGAAGATCTTCATAGTGAATCTTCAGATCATGAAAGTTCTGAAAGTGAATGGGAGGATGTAAGAGAGGGAAGTGATGAACAACCTCAGCATCCTTTTGATTGTCATGAAATGCAGGGGCACAAGCAACTGCTGTGGCACCTATTGCATATTTTTACTTGTTTTTTACCAATTTCATCCTTGGAATTATTGTTTCTGAAACAAATAAATATGCAAAGAGGTTTTTCCAGGAACATCCAAATCTTTCTCCCAAATCTTGAGCAAGGAAATGGAAAATGCTGAAATAAAGGTTTCCTTGCGTGCCTTCTAATATGAGAGTAATCAGTAGCCCATGTAGGACGAGATGAGATGAGATGATTGCAGAAGGCATATCCAGTCAAAACAAACACCAGGATTGTGTAAAATTAAAGACTCGATCAAAGCCTTTGGATAATTTTTTTGCAAAAAGAATGAAAATAGCGGGATAAACGCTGACATGCTATGTTCCCAGACTCTGATATTGATGAAGCTGGATATCCTTGAGCAGATGTGGCATGGAATGAAATATCTAAGATGAAGGATTCATCTGGCCTTCCCAAGTATTCTGCATTGCCTAAACTAATGTTGGCAATATTGACTATCCCTCACAGCAATTCCTCTACGTAGAGAATATTTAGTATAGTAATAGTAAGGAAAAACCTCGCATACTTCTGCCCAACAATGAGCACCAAAACATTATGTGCCCTTCTTATACAGAAAAGTAAAGCATTTTCCTCAGGTGAGCTGTGTTATAAAAAGTTTTCTGAAAAAGAATATGCCACTGCAAAACAAGCAACTAGGGTGTTTTTATGTCAGCAATGACATGAGGTAAGTACAATATTGATAATTTAATTTCATATTTTTTTGTGAGGATAGTGTAAACATATAAAGTTATTACACATTTCACGCATTAATTTCTCATGAAATACCCATTCCACGCGTTAGCGATGAGGCTTCGTATGGTGATTACCGATAGGCACCTTATACAAGTATTACAGGTTACTCAGTAATACTATAATATTGTCCTTAACTTTGAAAAAAAATGGCGTGTTACATTACTGAAAGTTTGTGTTCGATTACTGAAACATTACTGTAAAATACCCTATTGATTACTGATGCTTTCTGCTAGAGGTTGGCCCCTCTGAAATAGCATAGATTCGATGTTCTCATTGCCATGTGCAAGAACTAACGTTAGCTAAAATAATTACAATTTTGATTTTTAAATGTCAGCAGTATTTTCCCTGATTGCTAGAAATTGTTGGGGTGGTACTGGCACACGTTTTTCCTCAGACGCAGAAATGCTGTCACGATTTCTGTTCTCTCTCTTCTTTTTTTATTTTTTAATAACTGTTTTACTTTGCTTTGTCTTTAAAGATTCTAAGTAAATTCCAATAGAAAATACAAATTGGTAGATCGATTTGATAGAACCGCTCTAACAAAATGTTAAGAGACTGTCAGACACTCACCATTTTATCATTCCCATTAGACTTCAATTTCAGCAAACGTTTCTGTGTTGTTTAATATTTATGTAAAATAAGCACTTAAAGTATTTAAAGCTTCATTCAGCATTGTATCATTTAAGGGCAATTTATTCTAGTCAGTCACAATTCTACCAGCTTGCATTTTTAAACCTAACTGGAACTCTAAATGCTGTGAGTCGTTTAAAATGTTATTTATATACTTGTGTGCACTTAAAATACAGATAAATCAGTTGTATAATTTCACCTAATCGATTGAAATATTTCATTATATGTAGAATTTAAATTAAGTCTTTGTTCAAATATTCTTTAAAACATGTAAATACATGGTTTACATGTTTTAAAGAATATTTGAACCAACGGTACCAAAAATAAATAATGGTACCAAAAATAATATGCCTCATGCATTTAACTGTTATTAAAAAAAAGCAGGTAATTGTATAAAGGACAGTTATTTAAAGAATTAACAAATGTGTGCTTTCGTAAGGAACGCAAGAATGAAAGGAAATGCAACAATTTGTCGCAATGTGATTTGATTTGCCGCTCTGGAAAAACTCTCAGGACCACCTGGAAAACCTGGAAAAGTCAGGGAATTTTTTTTCTACTTTTGAGTGGGAACCCTGTAATACCTTCATATTTCAGATAATTTTCAAAATAGTCAGCACAGAATTCCATTCCATTATCTGTTCTTATACATTTAATTTTTTTTTCCTGTCTGCCTTTCCATTTCAGATTTATATATCTTGAAAAACTTGAATGCTTCACTCTTCTGTCTTAAGAAATAGGCAACTGAAAATCTAGAATAATCATCAATGATTGTGAAAAAATATTGAACACCTCCCATAGATGTCAAAGGTGCTGGACCCCAAACATCCATGTGCAGTAATTCATGAACCTGTGAAGTTCTGATATGTTCAATACTTTTAAATGATGCTCTTTTTGCTTTTGCAAGATTACATGCCTCACAATTTTTAATGGTACCAACTAATTTTTCTAGACCAAAAACATTCTTAGTTCTGGAAAATTCATTTAAAGCTGTAGCATTCTGGTGCCCAAATCTTGTATGCCTTAGCATAACATTATTTCTGTTTGCCACATGAGCTTCAACAGTAGCTGGTTTCTTTATCACATATGCTTTAATTATATAGAACTTATCAATTAATGTTACTTTTAAAGAAATTTGATTTTTAATATTCTTAATAACAATTTCTTTGTTTTTGATAAGTGCACTGTAACCTGCTATATCAATCAATCTACCTGATATTAGTTTTCTACTCATCTCTGGAGCATACAATACATTTTTCAAAAGTAGTGATACTTTACCCCTATCTTATAAAACAGATAATTGCACATTTCCATATCCCAAGATTTTTGTTTACCCCTCAGCAATAGTTGCTTCTCTATCAGGTGTGGCACAAAAACCAATAAATGAACTTTTGTCATTTCAGAAATGTTCTGTGGCTGTTGTATCAATAATCCAGTCTACTGTACATGTTGTGGACATTTGTGAAAATCTGATCCACACTGTGGACATATGTGCTGATGCAAAAAATAAAAAAATAAAAAAATGCACAACTAGCAGAGTCACATTTATTTGGTATACTTTTACCCATTTGCTTGTTGAAACCTCTTTTAGGTTTTCGACAGTTTCTTGCCAAGTTTTTTCCACACTGATAACATCTTCTAGTTTCCCAATATTTTTCATGCATAAATGAAGGTGTGCCACCCCTAGTGTCCTGTTTTTCATTTTAACAGAACTATTTGCAAACTCATCTCAATGCTGAATCCTATCATATTCTGCTAATAATGCCTGTCTTACATTTGAAGAGGTTAAGTCCTTATCAGATAATTGATATAGTTGCATAACCACATTATCATAATTTTGTACGCACATATTTCTCGACGTATTGAGATATAAAAGACTACAAGAATATAATAATCAATAACAGAGAAAAAACAAAACTATTGGACAGTGCAGGAGTATATAGCATTCCAATTAAGCCAACTAGCAACAACAATAGAGTGAAATACATAGGAAGCACAAGAAACACATTACTAACAAGATTAACACAACATATGAAGAACTGGAAAAAAATGAAGAAGAAACGGCACTTATACAGTATTGCATAAAAAGTAACACAATGCTAGAACTTGAAGTTATCGAAATTGTCTGCAAACAACCAACCAAAAAAACTATCCATTTCGCCAAGGCAATAGTAATTGAAAAAAAAAAAAAAAACTGTAACATTAGCGTGGAGTGGAAATGCTAATTCCATGGAAGATACTAATAGAAGAAGTGACCAAAAATTGGGTAGGCAAACGAAACAGAAACAATGCAAACAGACAGACCTAAAGTGATAAGAAAATATTACTGAGTCTTCAAATCCCAAAGGTGGCAATGCAACACATTCGATGACGTATAACACGTAAAAACAAAAATTCCCAGATTGAGTACTTGGCATAATCAACGTGGACTGCAGAGAGAACAGACGACCAGTGGTCCCAAAAGATGGCAGACAGATCTGCCGAAATGCATCGGACAGTACAACCAAAAAGTCCGACAAAGTTTATTTGGTGATTGCATTTTCTCATGCGAAGAATTTTTCGAGTAATCCACACTTAAGTTTTTCAAGCCATTTGATGTTTTTCGTATTTCCTTTGTTCCTGGGTCATGGCGTCTTATACATGTTAATCTAAGATAGTTCAACGTTGTTGCATTTTATCATCTCTTTTGTCAAGATTTTAAAGTTTTCACGGCTCTTTTAGTCTTGCATTACCATATTTTTAAACTTTCACAATCCTTTTAGTCTCTTGATGTAGTTCTTCAGCATAATTTCATAACTCCTTTGTCTTCATGTGCCTCTCGTATTTTAACTAAAATATATCCTAGTCAAGTAATAATCTTGAAAATTCCTCGAATACATTAATTTGTCTTTCCAATTTCGGTACTCCGTGAAAAAAATATGCCAACTAATTTCTTAAAAGTCTAAACTCAAGAGCCTGATGAGAACAACCATACGAACAATTCGAACATTGACCACTTACAACTGAGAGGTATGTGAAAGATTTTTTCTTGAATTACATTTGATTACCAATGGTTTTCTTCGCAGTAAATACTAATAACTTTCAACTGAGAAATTGCATTTTCACACAAAGGAACTATTACATGTAAAAAGTTCTAACAGTTAAACCACTATTGAATGGAATTAACTAAAAAGAATATCATAATTTTGTAGTAACTGGAATAACATCTGATATACTATTTCATCATCTGGGATATTTTCCCCTGCCAGTTCAAGGTATTTGGTTGCTCTAAGTAAACGGCCTAAATATGCATACTCATGGTCGGGGGGGGGGGTAAACCGAATACTCGTATACTCAGTTCGTAAAGCATCAATTCTAGCACGGGTGGTGGGTTCAAATGCATTACAAATTGCTTCCCAAGCCATTTTAGCAGTGGTTACTTCTACCACAAGATTCTTCAAATCTTCTTCAATACCTAAGCAAATGGTAGACAAGGCTTTTGCACTACCAATGCCAAATTGACACCTATCCTTAGCAGAAACATCAGGTTCCGGCTTTGGCTCTGTCTCATCAACAAACCCAAATAAGCCTTGGTTTAAAAGCAACATTTTCATATTAAATTTCCACTGACAAAAATTATTTTTATTGAGTTTAGCAAAATTCAATATGCTTGTTGAACCTTCAAGAGAAGTCATGCTGCGCACAAAGTCTCCTTTTCTTTTGTTTTAACTGAAAACAGCAAAAATTCTACTTACAGTTCTTGAAGTATCTGCTGATAATAAGTTACCAAAACTTCTGGATTGAAACCACACTCTGCTACTATTGTTGTAGGAAGTTCCATCCATGGACCCCAGACAGAAATGTTATATTATCATTTAGGGCAAAAATCACACTTCACTCAGTTCATGAAACTTGCAACAAAATAGGTATTTAAGGCTTTTAATACTATATGTTGCTCCAAAGGTTTACATGGTTGAGGTTTAACTCAGCAGAAAACAAGACAATTTCCACCACACAACACATCTTATGGCAGTGAGAAAAAAAAAACATTCCACCCAGTAAAACAACCAAACATCACAGACAACCACACCTACTGACAACACAAGACAACAAAACTGTTGCCATTCTACAAAAAAGAAATACTCTTGGTGCTGTTGATACATCACTATCAGCAAAAAATGCTCATTTGCATGTTTGAGCATACATTGTTGAAATAAGGTAAACATTTTATGCACACATGGTTTTTTTTCTTCATGCAAGAATAATAACAAACATATACCTTTAACAAATTATACACTTGCCAGAAATTATGGAAACAAAAAAAAATATTTTTCCTTAGTACATGAAAAATGTCTTAACATTGCTAAACACCACACGTTGCCAGTCTGTGGCGTTCCACGTTGCTCTGGCCTGGTACCACTGCACACGGAGCCGCCAATGTTCCAGTCTGAATGGCAGCACACATAAGGGGCGCTGGGATCACCGATTTGCTTCTTGAGGCTTCGGGAAATGGTTCGTGGGCACACAGGAGCTGCTACATCTGCCTGTGTAGTAAACTGGGTCCCCATGGGATCCGTTCGTGCCTGGTGCACGATCCGTTGATCCTCTCTACCAATGGTCCTCCTGGGCCGTCTGAAGCTGCTCTGCCATGTGGCAGTGCCGTCACATGTCCATTGCTCCCAACACAGTTGGACGGTATGGTCAGAACGATCCACATGGTGGGTTATACAGCCCGCCGACCACCCTGTGGTTTCCAGCCTGATGATCCAGCCTCTCTCAAATTCCGTACTTTGCGTAAATTGACGTCTCTGGCATCTACCATGCATTCTTGTCACTCTGTACTCTTGCTTGCATCGGCCGGTGCTTTTCACTTTCATGGGGCATCGACTACATGCCAGTTTATAAGGCTGACAGTTCGTGCTTGCAGCGCCACCACAGGGTGTGCGGTCATGCACATTCACACCAAACATGGATCATTTGCATACCAGCGTGCACTCTAGCTATTTGCAAAGTTTCGCAGTTGTAGCATGTTTTCCTCTAGGTGCACTTCATTGTCTGTGAGTGTAAATTAAATTATATCATTGTTCTGGGTATAGTGTTGCTAAATTAATAGCTTTATTTTGTTTCTTAAGTAAATAAGAATTATACATTGTTACTGCAAATACACTGGTAGACAAAACTAAGGTAACAATGCGTTTTTCAGCAATTATTTAAAGTATATATGTATATTGGATGGAAAAAACAACAACATGAAAATGTGCATAGGTAAATAGGCATGCAAAATCAGGGTATCCAATCAGAATTTACTTGCAACCCCATGATACATTGCAACATGAAAAAAATACTGGCAATAAAATAAGAGATGGGCACTGCAAAATCAAAGCAGTTCCAGTTATCTCATGGGAAAAGTGTGAGTTCTATGACTGCATGTCGACTTGTTTAGAAATGAAAATGCATAAATATTTAGATGATTCTCTGCAATGGGGAAAGACTTGGAACAAAGCAGTAATAGGCAGAGGTGATCTGAAAAATGATATTTACACTATGGAAACAATTCCAAGAGGAAAAAAAGGAATTTGAATTAATAACATAATTCATAAAAGCATTAGAAAATTAGGGTTTTGTAATGTGCTATATAAATTTCAATAATAATTGTAAGTTTTAGATTGTATAAATCTGTTCACTTACCCTACTTTAGTTCTAGGAACATCACTGTATCACACTTGTTAATGATAATTTCTTCTCATACTACTCATACTTCGTGTTATTTTTCTCGTGATATTCTAATTGATTCTGAGCAAATTTGTTTTATTATTCCTGATAATTTTTTTAAGATGTTAAAAAATAGTTTAAATAGTAATTTAAATGCAGCATGAATAACTGCCGTACAGTTTTTTATATCAATCCAACCACATGGCCACCACGATATGCAGCGTCAATACATTATGCAATTGAGAATTTTATTTTAAATAAACATTTAAAAGTCATTAAGGTTTGAAAAGTGACTTCCATGCTTTTTAACTATCATTTAAAACATGATGTGCGAAACCGGGTTTTCAGAGAATGCCATATCCCCATTTTCAACAATGTGTCTATGTGTTCACACATCACAGAATTATAAATGGCTCCCTGACAAATGGTGGCTCATGATAAACCATTTTGTTTAATACTGCAATACCATTGTTCATGCTTAGCTCTGGGCATAAATATTGTCATCTTTTTTTGGAGTGAGTGAAGTACTTGCCATTTGTAATCCTGTGGTGTGTGCAGCGGTGGATTGGGTCGACGAAACCAGACCGGGAATTTTAATCTTGTGTTCCACTACATAAACAACCTGTGCCCACAGTTGAACACCTCATAACTTCCCTAATGGAAAAATTTCTGTTAACTCCTAGATGAAAGAGAACTGTTGAAATTTGCATTGTAAAGGTAATTCAGTCGTGAACAAATTTTAGTAGCAATGTAAGGGTGAAAGTATTTTAAAGTCCACTCATGATTGAATGAAGCATGTTAAACCATGCCCAAAACGAATGTTGTACCAGATAATTATAGTATTTATTTGATCACTGATCGTGTACTGCGCAAGGGTATTTCATACCATCTCCTTGAATAGACGCCTCTTAAAGCCTACCCATTATTTTGACACTGGATCTACCATTTTGATCTATGAAGCAGTACCGGTAAATCTTTATTTCTTTTAAGACAAACGTGGATGGTACACGGATTTCGAAACATCTCTGCCGAAGAATCGCTTTGTGCTCTGTCTGTAAGAGTGTGGGGATGATGAACCATAAAATTAGGTGCTAGTGCCACCATCAAATTACAAAAAGGGGGGGGGGTAAAGCCTGTAAATGTCCCTTTGGCTCTAAGTCTAATGACTACGATCAACTGTAGTTACAGAGGGTGAGTTGAAAGTTTTGCAATATTTGCATAAATGCATGTGCTGCGGCGGGCATGTCACATGTTTTAACTTTCAAGTCACGCACTGCAGTCAGTCGAAAGGGATATAAAGTAGCAGTTGTTGCTGTGAACAGCATTCCATGTCGTCGTCCTGTCTGTGGTTGGGACGCCTAAAAGATGAACAGTCACAACCAGCTAATTAGGAAACTTTTGCTTTACGAGTTTGAACCCGGCCATAACGCTGCTCAAGCAACACGAAACATTTATAATGTGAAAGGGGAAGGTTTCGTGGACCACGGCACTGCAAGTAGATGGTTAAAAAAAATGCGCTCAGGTGACAGAAACGTCGACGATCAGCCAAGGTTAGGTAGAGGCAAATCTGACAACCAGCACTCGGAGATTATCAGGCGAGCTGGGTATATCACAGACCGCCATGGTTCGTCACCTTCAGGACCTCAGCAAGGTTTACAGGAGCTGCCGTATTGTTTCTCACAAACTGACGCCAGCTGAAGCAAACTGCCGAGTAGAAGTGTGCACGAAACTCCTAGAAAACCCTTGCGATGCACGTTTCATCAAGAGAATTATTATGTGTGATGAAAGGTGGGTCTATTTCCGTAATCCTAACACACAATGGCAGTAGTTGAGCATGGGCCAGCTTCCAGAACCTGTTGCCAAACGTTGCCGTTTCGAGCACAAGGTGATGCTCTGCATCTGGTGAAATTTTGAGGGGATAATCGATTACAAATTTGTTCCTGACTGTCGGACCATCACCGCCAAACTCTACTCTGAACAGCTGGAGTGGATGTATGCTGTTTTGAAGGAGAAGTACCCTGCACTGGTGAACATCCAAGCGCGCTCTCCTACAGCAGGACAAGGCTCAGCATAATACCGCGCGAACGACCCAGGCAAAACTCCAGGCACTTGAGGACATCGAACTAATGCCACACCCAGCATATAGTCTGGAACTTGCCCTGTCGGATTATTACCTGTTCTGGTCCATGGCCCACTTCCTTCGCGGGTGGCACTTCAACAACCAGGAGGAGGTTGCAGCTGAGGTGAAGGAGTTCTTCTCCTCGAAGGACAAGAGCTGGTACCGCCGCGGAATCGAAGAACTGGCAGACAGATGGCTAAAGATGGTGCAGCATGGTGGCCTATACTTTTAATGCTAGTCAGCTTTTGTCTTAAAGGTACCTATGAAAACATAAAGTGATCCAAAATTGTAAAACTTTCGACTCACCCTCTGTAGCTTTTTACTGAAGTAGAGAGAATTTTGTTTTGTCATTTTAGAGCAAACGCCAAATACATATGTAAACAGTATGAAACACCAATATTTTTGAAGACAATACCGTTTTATAAAGGTAATATAAAGCTAAAATGAAGTTAACAAATTGACGTTCTTTCCAAATAATCCAGACAAAGAGGAAAAGAGGAATAGTGGGCCATTTCTCAAGTGGTCTACTGGGAAATATCCCGGTGGGCCAATCCGCCCCTGGGTGTGTGTGAACACATGTAAGCATCATTGAAAATAGAGAGATGACATTCTCTGACTACCTGGTTTTGCACTTGGTGTTTTTAATGACATGTTAAGGTCTGCAAAGTGGCATCCATGCTTTTTAATACTTTTTACATACATACATACATACATATCATTAAGCTGTTCTCTAAGATTCAGAGGTTAGCTCCTCAAAGAAAGACCATGTGCCAAGTACACATTTAACTGATAGAACTAGAATTTACTTACTGTTGGCATATCAAATGTCTCCATTTACAACAACCTCTGCACACCGCTCGAGCTTCATTAACATCCATCACACTCCGCACACAAAACCTTTTGTACTTCATACTCATAATCTTTTTGTCAAGTAGACATTCCTGAATCTGGTCCTGCCATGATTTCCTTGGCCTTTCTCTACCTTTCTTTCCTGCCACTTGGGCTGAAAAATTCTCTTAGTCAGCACCTCATCACTCATTCTTTCAACATGGCCAAACCAACTGAGAATGATAGTCTCCACCCAAGGAGGTTAAAAGAAGAGGAGGTGAAGGGACCCATTTTGAGTGAAGCCAAAACAGATCAGCTGTTTCTGTCCTCTCTCTGAGGTGGTGGGAGTCTGCGCTGCGGGAGTTCGGGAACGTGACGTCACTTCCTGTGGCTTAAGCAGTTTTGCTTAGCGCATGCAAACCAAGGATGGAAAGAAGGAATATTTCGGACTTCTTATTTCTTAACATTAGGCTTTTGGTTATATTTTAAACATAGTTACTTGCACATGGGCAGTAAGTAACCATGCGCACTATGCACTTCTGCTCAAAAAATCATTATTTTGTTCAGTTTTTTAAAGAAATTCCAACACATATTTTCCTGTTTTTTCTGGAAATTTTGTATTATGGGAATGAATATTTCAGCCTCAATTTTTTTCATGTCTGTATGGGTAGAGTAAGAGTCCGAAAAGCCCGTTCAAAATCGCTATTTCCCCATAGAGATATACAGGAGATTCTTAGGTTGGGTGCATTGGCGTAGTCAGCTGATAAAAAGTGGCGTCGTGCCAGAAGCACAGGGAGAGGGGCTGTTGCCATCTCCTCTTACTTCTCACCTCCTTGTCTCCACCTTACTAATAACATTTTGCCTCACAATTACACATCTGCAACATATCTTCATTCTTCACATGATCAGCGCATGTCTTACCACAAACCCCTCGTAAGTAATGCATCTCCCCAGCACACAAACAACTGCTATGTTTTTTCTGCAGTACCCAGGTTTCACTGCCATACATCAGAGTTGTATGCCTTTTAGATGTCCTTTTTTTACTGTTGTAGGAGTTAAATGCATTGTATTATATTTTTAGTGTTAAAATTTTCAACTGCATAATGGATCAGCACTGTGTATCGTGGTGGCCACATGGTTGGTGTGATATAAAAAGCTGAAGCGATTATTCACTGTGCATATAAATTACTATTTTAACTTTTTAAGCATCGTTAAAAAATTATCAGTATCAATAAAACAAATTTAAGAAATCAATTAGAATGTCATTAGAAAAATAACCCTTTAGTACAAGATGTCCACTATTGTAAATGTGCATGATATAGTGATGATCCTACAACTAAAGTAGGGTAAGTAAACAGATTTATATAATCTAAAACTTAAAATTATCATTGAAATTCTAAGAGATAGTTACCATTGTCAGGAAGAAAGGACAGCATTGGCTGAGAGTTATGATGCCCCAAATGGACTGATATCTTGCTCATCTGGCAAAGTGGAACAGGAGGATGATGGCATGTCAACTATCTCTCAAGCTTTTGGCGCCACCAGAATCACATTTTCAAAAATAACAGTGTCCTGAAGGCTTGGCGAAAAGGGACTCTATGCCAGAAAGTCAGCAGTGTGTATTCCATTGTACTCCAGCCACCAGAAAGCCAGTTTAACTTGGTGTAATGAATTTCATTACATAAATTGCCATATGTATAATGAAGAAGTTAACGGAACTTATGTATTTTTGTTTTACTTTTTATATAAATGGATTTCAGACTTCAAATAATATTATGAATATTGAATTTCTTTTATTGTAATATCTCAGTGGTTTCAAATTTTGAATGTGGTTCTCTCAATGAAATGTCTGGTCACCTTTGGGTTAAGTGATCAAAATTCTGAAATTAAATTTTAAAAATCATCAAAATATGCAAAATTGACCTTGAGGCATGTTCACAAAATATCCACACTTCAGTACAAAAACGAAGTAATTCATCTGTTTAGTTAGCATTTTAGGTTTTTCAAAAAGTAATTGCCATGTCTTAAAATACTCAGGGTGTACACATGCTGTGGGAATAAAATCCCAGCATTTTAAGGTATAAAAATGCTCAAGAAAAATGTTTTATTTCCTTTCAAGACAATCTCTGTGGACTATAATATATTTTTCACTACTTTCTAAATGGTGCAGTGATGCTCAAAGGAATGTTTAAAGGCACCCAGAAAAACTGATTTAGTACAGTAGTAGTGTTACACATTCTGTTCGATATATTTTGGAACTTTATTCTGTTGAAATGAATGAATTTTCAATGGGGGGGGGGAGCAGTAAATTGATATGAGTTTGAGTGCACTGCAGCTTTTCGGGAAACATTTCACTGTCAAGGCAGAATGGTCATGTGCAATGTCATGTAGAAGGTCCTCCCTCCACAAGTAAAAACTGCATTTTGTGTAAAATCTACTGCCATAACCTCTTCAGCACCTGAATATTTTAGTTTTCAATGTTTGTCTTTCTGGTGCAAACTTATTTGCAGATGGCACCCTGTCCAACAGAAAAAGAATTTTAAAAAAGTGATCGACATCATTTTGGTCATTGGCTTTTACAAACAAAAATTTGTAAGATCATATTTTTTAGTAAATTTGAATTGGTAAGTTTTTTGACTAACAAATTTTATATTCCTCATTTTGACATCATATATGCATTAATTTAATTTTTTTATTAAAAAAAGATAAAACGGAAGTGTTATTTTTTGTAATTTTGAAGTAAAATGGCCATTCCATAAAAACTGAGAGTAAAATCACACAAAATGAAGAAATATAGGCATAGCAAAATATAATATGTCATTCTTTCTCAGAGTATTTTCCCTCGGATAATATGCAACAGTCCCATCCTTTAGTCCACTTTTCAAAGCATGTGGAGAAGTCATTTTGTGGAAGCTGCTTTAGCGGCCCCTGTACAGCTTGAATAACGTCAGCCTCTGTGTTGAATATTGCACCACGGAACTTCTCCTTAATTGTTGGCAACAACCAGATGCCGCCCCGGTGGCGTAGTGGTCTAAGCGATGGCCTCTTACCATTCGTCCGAATGGGGTCCGGGTTCGAATCCCGGTGAGGCATGGATGTTGTGTTTGTCTTACAGCACTGGTTCTTACCCTTCCCTGGATCCAGTGACCCTAAATTAGGGACGGGCGACTGCTTATAGCCCATTGAGTTGCTCACGGTGGTCGTTAAACCTCTAATCAAAAAAAAAAGAAACAAAAAAAGAAACAGCCAGAAATCGTACGGGGTGAAGTCAGGACTATAAGCAGGCTGGGACATGATTTAAATACTGCATTTCATAAGAAACTTGAACACAAGCAGCCACATATGGGCAGGCATTATCATGGTGTAGGGTTCCCTTGCCCACCAGTTCCGGTTGCTTAATCAATATGTGTCATCGCAGGTGCTTCAAGACTGAAATGTAGTATTTAGCATTGACAGTAATTTGTGGAAGAAAAGCATACTGGTAGACTGCTCCCTTATGATAAAAGAAAATTATCATCATTACCTTCCCAGCTGATTTTTGGTTTGGCAGACTTTTTTCGGAGGAGGCAAGCATGTGTTTCCAGACACTTGTTGCGCATTTCGTTGGGGGGGGTCAGAATAGTGAACCCATGTTTCATTGGCAGTTATTACTGTGTTTAGAAAGTTTGGATCCTTCTCAATCATTTGTTTCCACTCATGACACACCTGAACTCTGGCTAATGATTTTTCTCTCATCAGGTGATGAGGTAACTATCTGCAGGGATGGAAAATGGTCAGTAAAATCAGTGAAAGTCAGTATTTTTCAGATTGGTCAGTTTTAGTCTGTATTTTTCAATGTTGGTCTGTAAAGTCAGTTTTATACCATGGCTTTTTTAAAAAAGATTTACGTGATATGAAAAAAAGTTTGTGGTCGGTAAAGTAATGTTTTATGTGGCAGATGGATTAAAAATTAGAAAATGCCGTTGATAAGGCTCTGAGTTATAACTTTGTTAACAACCTTGTGCACTAGAGAGTGATTTTTGATCTCTATATTGGGAATGTTATCTAAGTGCAAAAAAGTAAATTTCGGTTAACTTTCCTCGCCAGATGTATTATTTTGGTTTGGGGAAGAGTTGTGTGTGCGCATATACGCAAACAATGCTCTTACCCGTCTTATATTTCCTATATTTTGAGCCTTTGTACTGTATTTCTTATAATTTTTCTTATTACTTTCTCATACATCAGTATGGGAAGTATTGTAATCGAGCAAAAATTCGAATTCGAGATTTCAACGGAAATACATGTTTTGGGGTCCCCGAATACGATTTCACTATTTTCGAAGTGGTTTCTGTGTGTCAGTCTGTCTGTGTGCCTGTCTGTCTGTAGTTTGTGTCCACCATAACTACATAATTATCTGGTTAATTGTGAAGTTTTTAGTTTTTTCTAACTAATCAGTGCTGATTTTTTTTTAATTTCTCTGAAAATAATAATACGGAAGTGAAATTTGGACATTGTAGTGTCCTGGTAGTTCACCACTGTGTAGGGCAGAGTGGGGCCCTATACCGGCACGAAAATCATAACCTGAGAATACTCAGTAAATTTTACTGTAGGAATTTAATTGGCACCCTGCTTAAAAATTTCTCTCCTCTCTCTCTCTCTCTCTCTATATATATATATATATCATCATCATCATCATTGTCAACCATTATCAATCCACTGCTGGACGAAGGTCTCCCCAAGTTTCCTCCACAACGGTCTGTCCTGTGCCAGTCTCCTCCATGTCACTCCCGCATATTTACGAATTTCATCCACCCACCTCCCATGTGGTCTTTTTCTGGGTCTTTTCCTGTCCCTTGGAATCCAATCTAAAATTTCGGCTGTCCATCTATGGTCTGTCCTTCTGGCAGTATGTCCAGCCCATTGCCATTTCAGGGATTTAACTCTGATCATGATGTCTTCCACTCTCGTCATTTTTCGGATCCACGAGTTCCTCTTCTTATCTCTCCTGGTTATACCAAGCATGCACCTCTCCATGCTTCTTTGAGTTGTCTGCAGCTTTTGTATGTCTCTTTTAGTTAAGGTCCACGTCTCTGCACCATACGTAAGCACTGGAAGGATGCATTGATCAAACACTTTTCTTTTAAGACATAATGGCATATTGCTCTTGAAAATTATGCTGTTTCTTCCAAAAGCTCTCCAGGCAAGTTTTGTACGCCGATTAATTTCTTCATCAATGTGACCCTCACTTGATATCTGCTGTCCAAGATAAACATACGTATCTGTTATCTCCAGTTTTTCTCCATCAATCGATAAATCTTCATTTCTTGTAAAAGCATTGAACATCACTTTTGTCTTCTGAAAGTTCATTTTTAATCCCACTTCTTTACTCTTGTCAGCAAGTTCCTGGATCATACTCTGCAGCTCTGATGGGGTAGTTGCAAAAATGACTATGTCATCAGCAAAACGAAGGTGGGTTAGATAATCTCCATTAATCTTTATCCCTTTGTTTTCCCAGTTCAGTGATTGAAAGACATTTTCCAATGTGGCATTAAAGAGCTTCGGAGATATGGTGTCACCTTGTCTCACTCCCTTTCCAATTTTTATGTGTGTTGTATTTTCAAACAGCCGAATCTTTGCACTTGCATTTTCATAGATGTTATAAATAATATTAATGTATGCATCTTCAATACCGCAGGATTTCAGAGCCGTGGTAACTGCTGATGGTTTCACCGAATCAAAGGCTTTTTCATAATCGATAAAAGCCATGCACAATGGAAGTTCATATTCCCTCGCTCTTTCAATCAGTTCTCTCAGTACGTGGATATGATCTATTGTGCTGTAGCCACTCCTGAATCCAGCTTGTTCTCTCGGTTGAGCCATGTCCAGTGTTACCTTCAAGCGGTGTGAAAGAACTTTAGTGAAGATTTTATAAACCACTGATAGGAGGCTGATAGGTCTGTAGTTCCTGAGATCCTCAATGTCACCTTTTTTATGTAGCAGGATCATTGTAGCATTGTTCCAATCCTCAGGAATCTTCCCTTCATTAAGGCATCGAGTGAAAATTTGGGCGAGTACTGTTTCAATTTCTCCACTTGCTTCTTGTATGATGTCTATAGTAATTCCATCTTCTCCTGGAGCTTTCCCTCGCTTCATGTTCTTGATTGCATGAGCAACTTCTGCTGGGAGGACTGGAAGAACTCTGGTACCTTTCATGATGTCTGGAGTACATGTATCATCCCTTTCATATAATTTGGAGTAGAAATATTTCACTCTTGTCAAAATTTCACCTCTATTTCTTGTTATAGAACCATCTTCTTTTCTCAGAGCCATAATCTGTTTTCTTCCCTTACTGAGATGTCCCTTTGCTATCTTAAGGCTTTGGTTGTTTTCAATTGCTTTCCTCACTAGCTCACAGTTGAATTTCCTTACGTCTTCAGTGATACTTTTTCGTGTTGTCTTGCATAGCTCTATATATTCCACTTTGGAAGTCACATCTACTTTAGTTGTCCTCATCTCTCTTCTTTTTTGCATCAACATTTTGGTTTTTCCTGATAATTTGTTCACATGCAACTTGTTCTTAGACCCAGCTAATTTTGTTGCTGTTTCCATTAGAGCTTTGGTTACTTTTCTGTTAACTTCCGAAATATCCACTTCTTCCGATGTTAGGCCTTCTAAAGCAGAGAATCTGTTCTTCAGTTCCAACTTGAAAGTATTATGGTGTTTTTTAAGGTTGGTTATGTCAATACATTTTGTTTGTCTTATGAGCTTGCCACGTTCCAGTTTAGTGTTGAGGTGCATCTTACATCTCACCAATCTATGGTCACTACCTGTGTTGAACTTGTTCAGCACACTGCAGTCTTCGATGACGAATTTTTTGTTACACATAATAAAATCAATTTCACTTGTCGTCCCAATTGGATGTCTCCATGTCCATTTCCTGTGTGGCTTTTTCTTGAAAAAGGAGTTCAAGATGAAAAATCCTTCTGCCTCTGCAAACTCAACGAGAGTATTTCCACGCTGGTTTCTGTTGCCGTGACCGAATTTACCTACTGAAGTTTCATTCTGTTGCCGTTGCCCTATTTTTGCATTGAAATCTCCCATAATTATCTTCAAGTGCTGCTTACCTTTATTATTTAGATGACGAATTTCCTCATAAAATTCTTCAATTTCTTCTTCAGGATGACTTGTGGTGGGTGCATAAGTTTGAATAATCTGAGCCTGGTATCTTTTCGATAGTTGGATAACGAGTCGTGCAGCTCTGTCAGAGGAACTTTCAACTTCTACCACTTTATCCTTCAGTTTCTTGTTTATTATAAATCCAACACCACTAGTTCTGCCAGTATCTGTCCCACGATAATAGAAGAGATGTCCACTTTTCAGTTCAATGAGATCTTCTCCTTTTCTCCTTACCTCACTTAGCCCGACGATGTCCCACTTGATCCTTTGTAGTTCCTCTTCCAATTCAAGAAGCCTTGAATCAGAAGATAGGGAGCGTCCGTTATAGGTAGCCAAGGTCAGCATCAAATGGCAGCCTAGTCCGGTCCTCCGGGGATTCTTAGCACCCTCTGCCTTCATGTCGTACTGGCCGCTGCCTTGGCCAGGTACATTCCAGCTGCCGGAGACTGAGGGCCAAGATTTAAGTTGTAGAGTCATTTTGGAAGTGTTTGGCCATAACTCACCACGCTGGCCAAGCGGGTTGGTGAGTGTGGGAAAGCATTTCCTCTGATCCCGATGGTATAGTTATACCACTATTGGCGGTCGTCAGAGCCCCTTTAGTGGGAACAGGATGCACCACGAGAAGGCGGGGTTGACATTTGTCAAGGAGAGGCTGTGATGTTACGCATCACCTGACCTTACATCCCCTATATATATATATATATACTTGGTTATGTATAACGGACGCTCCCTATCTTCTGATTCAAGGCTTCTTGAATTGGAAGAGGAACTACAAAGGATCAAGTGGGACATTGTCGGGCTAAGTGAGGTAAGGAGAAAAGGAGATCTCATTGAACTGAAAAATGGACATCTCTTCTACTATCGTGGGACAGATACTGGCAGAACTAGTGGTGTTGGATTTATAATAAACAAGAAACTGAAGGATAAAGTTGTAGAAGTTGAAAGTTCCTCTGACAGAGCTGCACGACTCATTATCCAACTCTCGGAAAGATACCAAGCTCAGATTATTCAAACTTATGCACCCACCACAAGTCATCCTGAAGAAGAAATTGAAGAATTTTATGAGGAAATTCGTCATCTAAATAATAAAGGTAAGCAGCACTTGAAGATAATTATGGGAGATTTCAATGCAAAAATAGGGCAACGGCAACAGAATGAAACAGTAGGTAAATTCGGTCATGGCAACAGAAACCACCGTGGAAATACTCTCGTAGAGTTTGTAGAGGCAGAAGGGTTTTTCATCTTGAACTCCTTCTTCAAGAAAAAGCCACACAGGAAATGGACATGAAGACATCCAAATGGGACAACAAGTGAAATTGATTTTATTATGTGTAACAAAAAATTCGTCATAGAAGACTGCAGTGTGCTAAACAAGTTCAACACAGGTAGTGACCATAGATTGGTGAGATGGAAGATGCACCTCAACACTAAACTTGAATGTGGCAAGCTCATGTGACAAACAAAATGTATTGACATAACCAACCTTAAAAAACACCACAATACCTTCAAGTTGGAACTGAAGACCAGATTCTCTGCTTTAGAAGGCCTAACATCGGAAGAAGTGGATATTTCTGAAGTTAACAGAAAAGTAACCAAAGCTCTTATGGAAACAGCAACAAAATTAGCTGGGTCTAAGAACAAGTTGCATGTGATCAAATTATCAGGAAAAACCAAAATGTTGATGCAAAAAAGAAGAGAGATGAGGACAACTAAAGAAGATGTGACTTCCAAAGTGGAATATATAGAGCTATGCAAGACAGTACGAAAAAGTATCACTGTAGACGTAAGGAAATTAAACTGCGAACTAGTGAGGAAAGCAATTGAAAACAACCAAAGCCTAAAGATAGCAAAGGGACATCTCAGTAAGGGAAGAAAACAGATTATGGCACTGAGAAAAGAAGATGGTTCTGCAACAAGAAATAGAGGCGAAATTTTGACAAGAGTGAAAGATTTCTACTCCAAATTATATGAAAGGGATGATACATGTACTTCAGACATCATGAAAGGTACCAGTACCAGAGTTCTTCCAGTCTTCCCAGCAGAAGTTGCACATGCAATCAAGAACATGAAGCGGGGAAAAGCTCCAGGAAAAGATGGAATTACTGTAGACATCATACAAGAAGCAAGTGGAGAAATCAAAACAGTACTTGCCCAAATTTTTACTTGATGCCTTAATGAAGGGAAGATACCTGAGGATTGGAACAATGTTACAATGATCCTGCTACGTAAAAAAGGTGACATTGAAGATCTCAGGAACTACAGACCTATCAGCCTCCTATCAGTGGTTTATAAAATGTTTACTAAAGTTCTTTCACACCGCTTGAAGGTAACACTGGACATGGCTCAACCGAGAGAACAAGCTGGATTCAGGAGTGGTTACAGCACAATAGATCATATCCACGTACTGAGAGAACTAATTAAAAGAGCGAGGGAATATGAACTTCTATTGTGCATGGCTTTTATCGATTATGAAAAAGCCTTTGATTCGGTGAAACCATCAGCTGTTACAATGGCTCTGAAATCCCGCGGTGTTGAAGATGCATACATTAATCTTATTAATAACATCTATGAAAATGCAAGTGCAAAGATTCGGCTGTTTGAAAATACAACACACATAAAAATTGGAAAGGGAGTGAGACAAGGTAATACCATATCTCCGAAGCTCTTTAATGCCACATTGGGTGGTGTCTTTCAGTCGCTGAGCTGGAAAAACAAGGGGATAAAGATTAATGGAGATTATCTAACCCACCTTTGTTTTGCTGATGACGTAGTCATTTTTTGCAACTTGCAACTACCCCATCAGAGCTGCAGAGTATGATCCAGGAACTTGCTGACAAGAGTAAAGAAGTGGGATCAAAAATGAACTTTCAGAAGGCAAAAGCGATGTTCAATGCTTTTACAAAAAATGAAGATTTATGGATTGATGGAGAAAAGCTGGAGATAACAGACACGTACATTTTTCTTGGACAGCAGATATCAAGTGAGGGTCACATTGATGAAGAAATTAATTTGCGTACAAAACTTGCCTGCAGAGCTTTTGGAAGAAACAGCATAATTTTCAAGAGCAATATGCCATTATGTCTTAAAAGAAAAGTGTTTGATCAATGCATCCTTCCAGTGCTTACGTATGGTGCAGAGACGTGGACCTTAACTAAAAGAGACATACAAGGCTGCAGACAACTCAAAGGAACATGGGAGAGGTGCATGCTTGGTGTAAGCAGGAGAGATAAGAAGAGGAACTCGTGGATCCGAAAAATGACAAGAGTGGAAGACATCATTATCAGAGTTAAATCCCTGAAATGGCAATGGGCTGGACATACTGCCAGAAGGACAGACCATCGATGGACAGCCGAAATTTTAGATTGGATTCCAAGGGATAGGAAAAGAAACATAAGAACACCACATGGGAGATGGGTGGGTGAAATTTGAAAGTATGCAGGAGTGACATGGAGGAGACTGACACAAGACAGACCACTGTGGAGGAAACTTGGGGAGACCTTCGTCCAGCAGTGGATTGATAATGGTTAACAATGATGATGATGATGATGATATAGGGAATAGTTGTGTGTGGATATGTGTTTTTTCTTCACTTCATACTGTAATGAATAGTAATCCTATTTTTTTTTTATTTGTTGTTTCAGGTAATGCAGCTGTTTTTATAAAATCATACGTTTTTTAATTAACTGGATTACTTAGATAAAAGTATGGGAAAATGTACTGTAAAATCAGAATGGTTCCAAAAAAGGACAGCAATGGTTTCGTGGTTTCTGAATGGGGACAGAAAAAAAGTGACAGTGAAGTTTTTTGTATGTTGTGCACACAAAAATTTTCAGTTTCTTGGGGCTTTAGTGCTGTAGAGCAGCATGCTTCTACTCAGAAGCACAGAGGACAATGTAAAGTGAAACTGAGTTCTTCACAACTGCATTTGCCTTCAGCCCGTCCTGGATGTAGCAGTGATGGTGTAATTTCATCTCCTGGAGCTACACCATCAATTCAGCTTTATTCTGCTAGACAAGCTGCTTCAAGGGCAGAGTTAATCTGGTGTTTGAAAATGATTGGAGGGAACTTTGCTGTTCAGCCAGCTTGTGAAGATGTCAAAGAAACCTTTGAGGCAATGTTTCCTGGAAGTGTTCCTTCTGAGTTCAACCTTTCAAGGACAAAGGCAAGATATTTAGTATGTGATGCTTTAGCTCCATATTTTAAAAAGCAGTTGGTGTATGATATTGGAGGAGCACATTTCTCTCTTTGTTTTGATGAAACTGTGAATGCAGCTTCAAAGAAAGAGCTTCAAACTGTAGTTAAATACTGGTCTGATTCCAAACAAATGATTATGACACGACATCTACAGACTTTCTTCATTGGTAAAGCCACTGCTAGTGATATTTACTCCAAATTAAATGAAGCCTTGGATAATGCCCAGTTTCTTGTTCAAAGCTATTGATGCTAGGTTGTGATGGACCCAATGTTAACAAAACTGTGAATTGTCTTATGAATGATTCTCTGATCCTGTTAGGAAGAAAACAGTTGATTGATGTTGGCACATGTAACATACACGTCATCCATAATGCATTCCATAAAGGATTACAAGACTTTGGTGAAAATGCTTCGGACATGATCTTGTTTCTCTATAATTTTTTTGATGGCCAAACATCTCGTTGGGAAGATTTTGAAAAAATGTAATCAGATATGAAACTTCCGGGTCATCGGTTTATGAAACATGTTTCCTCTAGATGGCTGACATTAGAACCAGCTGGAGAGAGACTTTTAGAACAATGGTCAGCAGTTGAAAAATACTTTCTTCAGTTCATACCCCAGCACAAAAGCAAGTTGATGAGTTCTTTGAAATACAAGAATATTGTTAAACTATTAAAAGACAAAACTACCGAAGCAGAAATTATGTTTGCTTGTGCAAGTGCTCATACATGTTCAAGATTCACTGGTTTCCTTCAGAAGAGAGATCCTTTAATGCATCTAATCTATAATGAGCTCAGAAAGAGAGATCCTTTAATGCATCTAATCTATAATGAGCTCAGAAACCTCGTCAGAACACTCATGAATCGATTTTGTGTTAGTGCTGCTCCATTGAGTCTGGAAGCATTTTATGATAAGTATTACTTGCCATTGAAAAACATAGTGTTCGACACTAGAGAAAGTGAATATCTCAAGAAGCTAAGCGCACAAGAAAGATGCTATATTTCCATGAAAGCTAGAAAGCACTATGTGTCTGCTTGTACACATATTTTGGAAAAGTCTTCTTTGGATAAACCTGTGTTGTGGTATCTTCGACGTTTGCATCCTGCAAACGGGGTGAAAGAACGATCATACAAAAACATAGTGAAATTAGCTGCAGTTCTTCCAATTGAGTACAGTGAACATGCACTAGTTGATGAATGGAAACTATTGACGTTAGAAGGAGAAAAATCAGGTAGTGACAAGAACCCAGTGAACGTTTACTGGAGTAAGTATTTTGAGAAGACATATACCTCTAGAGAAAAGAAATACCCTACTGTTACGAAAATTGTGAAGGCTGCACTTGCACTTTCGCATGGCAATGCGGATGTAGAAAGGGGATTCTCATTGTCGGGGAACATCTTGAATGAAGACACCGCAAATATGTGTGAAAGAACATTGGATGCTTATTTGACTGTAAGAGATGCTGTTGGTGAATGTGTTTGAGGGGAAAACTCACTTTGTAATTATCCCTCAGGAACTTCTTCAATTGGCACGCACAGCTCATGTCAGATACAAGCAGTACTGCAAAGATGAGAAGAGAGTGGCTGAGGAAAATATGAGAAAACAAGAAAGACCGGAAAAAGAAAAATTGTTGCAAACAAGTATGAAGAGTAAGTTTGAAAAAGAAAAAGTAAATATTGAACACGAACGGGCACTGAAGAAAATGAGAGAGGAAGAAAAGGAGAAAAGATTGACTGTTGACAGATTACTGGATGATGCAAACAAGTGCTTAAAAGAAGCAATAAATAAAAAGGACTAAGTGGGAATTAGTGTGGCCTAAGCAATGTTGGAGAGTGCTACAAAAGTTAGGGAACAAGAAGTGAGGAAAATTAAAGACATAGAAAAGGTACAGAAAGCAGTTGATAAGCGAAAAAGCAGTGTTATAACAACATTTTTTTCAAAGAAGCAAAAACAAAGTGAGACTTAATGACCTAAATTTGTAAAGAAAGCTAGATGATTTTCCACATTACATTTAAAAATTCAAAGTTGTAAACATTTTGTTTGTATTTTTCTGAAAATGGTACTGTACAGCTGCACTTTAAAGCTTTTTCTAGTTTTAGGTATATTTGTGCTGAATAGGAGCATGTCAGTATTATTATAATAAAGTGCAATGATTTTCCTGATTATTTATTATTATTATTATTATTATTATTATATGTAATTTTGTAATAGTTTTATATGTTGATTACAATTAAAACAATAAATAGGTGTGAGTTGGCTGGCTATGGGGATGGTGGAGGCCAGATTAAAAAAAAAAAAATGCTTTTGACCCTTCTTTTCTAATGAGAAATTTGTGTCAGCATTTAGTCTGTGTTTTTGGTTTTTTTTTTTATGTCCAAATCAGTAAAGTCAGTTTTTGTAATCAAAATGGTCAGTAATTTTAGCCTTAGGTTTGGTTTCCATTGCTGCATCTGGAAGACACACGATGCAGCAGTAATTTGTTGCATAGAATGCAAAGTGCTGGTGTTTTTGAGATATTAGTTGATGCCGCTGTGCCTTCACATGTCATTCAGCGATCTTTTTGCAGGATTGCCCAAACAGTGTTAACAATACACTCCGTAACAACACTTTCAGGTTGACCAGGCCTAGGAGCGAGTTCTGCCGACAAACACCCTATTTTTAAATCATGGTGCCATCTAAAAATCGCTGACTCACCCAAACATTTATCTTTGTAAGCTTTTTTTATTAAATCAACTGTTTCTGGAGTCGTTTTACTCAAATGATAGCAAAATTTTATCGCACAACACATTTCACTTCTTAACTCTGAATCACTCACCTCCATAGCTGTATGGCAAAATGCAAACGTACCTTAAACAACTGCACAATGACAAAACCAGAATTATCTGCCACAGCTAACTGTTGCCATAGATACTTCCTTAATTCAGTTAGTCATCTGCACGGTTATTTCTCCCCTTTGTACTGTTGCCAACTCAAAAAAATTACTCTTGGTTTTTATGGAACAGCTTTTGTATTTAGAATGCACTCATAAATTGAGTTTTGCTCCATATTTTCTTGATTTTGGAATTATCTTCTGGCTATTTTTAAAGTTTTATGAATTTTGCTAATTTTGATTGGCCAGTATGACATTAACAAAGAAAGGTGACTTGATCACGCTAGTTACGTTAACTAAAACTTTTACAAAAAGTTCGTAAGTTGGAAGCTTTCGACCTTATCTTAGGTGTGATGAAGACCTAAGATAAGGTCGAAAGCTTCCAACTTACGAACTTTTTGTAAAAGTTTTAGTTAACGTAACTAGCGTGATCAAGTCACCTTTCTTTGTTAATATTGTTACGTGTTTTGCCCATAATCGCCAGTATGACATTGTTTGTTGTTTTGTTGCATATGCATTACTCTAGCGTAAAACATCATTCTAATTTTTTGTTGGGAGTCAACTCCTTCTCTTGTCCTAGCTCCTAGAATCCTACTTAGACAAACTATTTACTAAATATCAAGTTGGGAACACGTGGAATAATTAAAACAGACATAAATCAAGCTATTCTTGCATGTAACATGACCGTATAAATTTGAAAATTTTATCGTCCTGTAATCGAACCTGCATTTCCGTATTTGCACTCGAGTATGCTAACCATTACACCACCCAGGACAATGAAATCCAAACAACTGATGGTTATCGAGAGGTTACACTAAGTAATATCACCAGCAAATGAGTAAATATCAAGTTGAAAACACATGGAATAATTAATATGGACATAAATCAAGCTGTTCTTCCATGTAACATAACCACAGAAATTTGAATATTTTATTGTCCTGGAATGGGAATTGAACCCGCATCTCCTGATTTGCGGTCGAGTATGCTACAATAAGACACGTTTGTTTTGACTACTGCAGTGAAAGTCTGACGTCTCAGATTAGCCTCAGTTGTTTGGATTTCATTGTCCTGGGTGGTGTAATGGTTAGCATACTTGAGCTTAAATCGGGAGGTGCAGGTTTGATTCACATTCCAGGAGTATGAAATTTTCAAATTTCTGCGATTACCTTGCATGGAAGAACAGCTTGATTTATGTCCGTACTGTTTACTAAAATTGCTGTTCGTACATACAGGGGTGGACAACAAAACTGAAACACATGGGTTTAAGACACAACAATTTATGAGTACGGTGTAGGGCCTCCTTTGGAGACCAATACAGCTGCAATTCATCATGTGAAGGACCAATACAAATCCTGTACAGTGGCCAGATGGATTTGAAGTCATTCCTCTTGCAGAAAAGTGGCTAGTTTACGACATGATGCCAGTGGAGCAAAACGTTTTCTGACTCGTTCCTTCAGAAAACCCCAGAGTGGCTCAATAATGTCCAAGTAGGGGGACTGTGCAGGTCATGACAGATGTTCAACCTCAATTTCATGCTCAGTAAACCACTCTTCCACAAGTTTGGCTCTGTGTATTGGTGCGTTATCATCCTGATACACAGCACCACCATCAGGGTACAAAACCATTGGGTGCACCTGAACCATTTGGTGAACAAATGGTTCAGGTGAAACCATTGGGTGCACCTGGTCCTCCAGAATTGTCCGATAATCCTCGGCAGTGATGTGCCTCTCAAGAACAATCAGTGAGCCAAGAGACTGCAATGATATTGTGGCCCAAACCATCAGTGATACACCTCCGTGCTGCAGTGTGGGCCATAAACAGTCCTGGTGGTAAATCTGTGAGTGATGTCTCCACACATAAACTGTCCTGGTTGTGGGAAAGACAGTGAAAAATGATTCATTGAAGAACAATACACATTTCTCGTTGTCCAGCGTCCACAATTTGCGCTGCTGGCACCATTGCAACCGACGTTTGGCATTCACACTGGTGATCCAGGGTTTGGCGATTGCAACACGACCGTGAATGTTGACCCAGTAAAGCTCCCGGCGAACAGTTTTGATAGCAACAGGTGAGTCGCGGTGCGTATTCAACTCTGCGGTGAGTTGGGCAGCTGTGGTTTTATGTGTTTTTGGCTACCATCCATGTTTAGCACCTGGATGTTCCTGTCGGACAGCTTCATCTTGCCTCGACATTTACTCCTATTGGATGTGGTTCTTCCCTTTTGCTGGTATGTCGACATTACCCTGGATACCATGGCTCGCAATACACCACGAAGACTTGCTACCTTGTACACAGATGCACTGGCGAGACTCACACCAACAGTCTGTCCTCTTTGAAACTCTGATATGTCTCACATTATGTTGTGTGGATCGTGCTTTTTGACATCCAGCTGTGCTACTGCTCTGCTAATGCAGCCTTCACACTCCGCTCTCGTTGATTGACTGCAAAATAGATTCAGACTGGCCACCAGGTAGCGCTTACAGCGGCATGACACGTGGGGTGCTATTTGTGCAGGTGTTTCAATTTCATTGTCCACCCCCTGTATCTGTCAGTGAATATGAGAATTGTAATGCAAATTAGTTCATAAAATACATATCTTCCCTTTGTTGTTTTTTTCTTTCTTTTGTCATTTACAAGAGCATAGAAAATGAATAAAAAAGAAACAGAATTGTTTTTAATATAAATAAAATCTCTTGCACTACATTGAAAACATTTAAATTCTTCTGGTAAAAGGGCAATCAAAACTTCTTTTAAGTTTGAATTTGAAAAGCATTTCTGTTGTAAAATGTTATGGAATTTTCAAACACAGTTTTTTAATTTTGTTGTTAACTACTAGCTCCATTGTTTTTCTTTTTGGCTACTAAGTTTGTCTTTGTCTTTTTAGCTTCAGCATCCTCCCCAGTCACATGCACAAGGTCCTCGGATGGTCATTCAGCCTATTCAGCAGCAAACCGTTCTCCCTCCACCTGTATCTGCACCAAATACAACAGCACCTGTATGTAATTCATCATATGCTCCATTGGTTACTGCTTCAAGTAGCCTCAGCAGTCCTCCTGCAATACAGCCAGCTCCTTCTCCTTCTCCTCAGCTGCCTCCTCGACATCTCAATGGGTGATTTGAAATTTTTTATTGTTCATGGGAAGTTTATGTATATAAATGTATGAGTATTATACGTTGTTGTTGATATCCAACTTAATATATGAATCATATATTCATACAGCATTGCAAATGTCATCTAGCTGCTTAGTTATTCACATGCTATTTAGACAATATAAAACAAATTTTGAAGATAGCGAATCCTGTGATGGTTAAATTCAAATTGATCGGAAACTTGAAACTTGGTCGTTCTGGGTGGTGTAGTGGTTAGCATACTCAGGCGTTTTCTGGGAGACGCGGGTTCGAGTCCCGCTCCAGGACGATGAAAATTTTCAAGTTTTCGGATATTATCTGACTTACCATCCTTGTCACATTTACGCCAAAAATCGGATTGTCATCTTCAAAATTTGTATTATATGGCGTAATCCCGTATTTCTTTCATGATAGACAATATAAATTTTGAGGTTACTCACCTATATTCCCTAAATCATTTAGGAGGTTTTCGCCTCTACACATTTCCAACACATATTTTTCTTATTTACATCGTGGTTCGAGGCCGCAACAAAAAAAAAAATCATTTTCAACTCACGCAAACATCACTCCCCTTCCTTCTTTTCCCTATGACCAAATTCAGATTCAAAATAATCCACCACAAATATACTCAATTGAACTCCCTAAAACACTTTAATCTAATTAAAACACCAATCAATAAAAACCTATTTACACATTGCCTAAAACGTCAAAGTTAAAAGCTGTAGCCCAAAATTATTTACAATTGCGCATCAGTGCCCAATTAAAATAAACCCAAATACCTGACGGCAATTGTAAATAATTTTGGGCTACAGCTTTTTAATTTGAACAGTGCTGCAATTTATAGAAACCAGTGCAGTATGGATAAACATAGTATGTGTGTGTGTGTGAGTGTGTATGGAAAAATATATAATCACCCAAAAAAGACTGGACAAAACGGGGAGCTCCACCTTAAACATCGTTGACGTAACACACATACATACTATGTTTACCCATACTGCCCTGGTTTCTATAAATTGCAGCACTGTTCAAACGTTCACCTCACATCTGAAAATGGGACCAAAGTGGCCCGAAAGTACTCATGTGTATTTTAGATTAAAGTTCCTTGATTTTCTTATTCAATTGTTCGTACAGAAACGGTGTAATTTATACTTATTTATCAAGAATGTTTGAATGAGTGATTTTATATTGTGAATTTTACCGCCATGGTTTAAGGTATGTTTCTTCACCGCTTTTAACAACTATTTAATGAACATGTTTGAACGTGCTGCTAACATCGTCAAGACTGTTAGAATCAAGTTGGCAAAGGAAGTAACACATTTGTCTTTCTTGACAAATTGTCGTGACCTTAACGTCATACCGTGGTTTCTAAAGGTCCGAGCTACCCCTAGATCTAAAAGAGATCGTATAATCATAGGGACAGCAGAAATTAAAAGGCTATCCCAGGAGATCCGTTCCAAGCGAGGATACATTGACTACCTCCATAAGAGAGCATACAACTCATATTTAATATTTGTCAAAAAACCCATCCTATTTTTGTGGAGAGACAAATGGTTATTTTGTCCGCTATCATTGATAATGTAATCGGGGCCCTACACCGTACCCATATTGGGAAATTACGAGGCCTAGTTGACTTAGAAGTTAAGACAAGAAGACTTACAACATGGAACATAAAATATGAACACTTACCTAAACATGAACATTCCTAAACCTAAGTGATTTTCAACTGAATGAAACCCAACAAAAAAGCCTTAAAATGGGGTCTTAAATATGCCTTTTCGGCAAAACAACCTAATCTCTACCAATGATTCTTCAGGTAGAAAAAAGAAAATGTAATTTGTACCCTACCTGAACAAGAAAGGGACTTTACACGCCAAAAAATCTCGACAGTACTTGACAAGAGATTAATAAGATCCAATGCTGACCCATTCTGCGATAAAAGAAGACACCTTGCATCTTTATAGGCGGAGCCTACTATAGCAGTAATTACAGCCGACAAAACATCACAAATTATTGTTATAAATAAATCTGACTACATCGATAAAATGCATGATGCAATCTCAGAAATCCCACACATTATTGTATCTAAAGACCCAACGCAAGGAATTATTTCTTCGTTGAGACAACTAAAGAAATGTAATTCTTTCCCTTCTTGCTTTGATCACTCACTTCGACCAGCATTTTTGGGAAGTTAAAGCTGCATAAATCGGGGCTTCCACTTCGCCCACTTGTCTCGGGCAACTCCAGCCCTACCGGGCCATTAGAAACTGCACTATCTAAATACTTGGCCCCTCTTACTCAAGGATCTACATTCTCTGTTCGAAATTCTATTCAAGTAATAGAAAAGCTAAAATCAATTCAACACCATGGAGGCTCTTTCATTCTTGCCTCACTTGACGTCGTGGCATTATATCCAAATTTGCCCATTGAGCTAACTCATCAAATTATCGAATCACATCTTCTCGACTCCTGTTTCCCACCAACCGAGATCTCTGCTATTATGAGTGCTCTATACCTTATTAAAAAGTGTTCATATTTCCAGTTTCAGAATATTTTTTACCAACAGACAGATGGAACTGCGATGGGCTCCCGGCTTTCGGCCACCCTGGCGGAAATCTTCATGCAGTATCTCAAAGAAAAATTTCTGAATGATAATCCCTTAAAACCCCTATTATACTCTCATTATGTAGACGATATTCTGCTTATGAGGATTGGAACAACGCTACAATGATCCTGCTACATAAAAAAGGTGACATTGAGGATCTCAGGAACTACAGACCTATCAGCCTCCTATCAGTGGTTTATAAAATCTTCACTAAAGTTCTTTCACACCGCTTGAAGGTAACACTGGACATGGCTCAACCGAGAGAACAAGCTGGATTCAGGAGTGGCTACAGCACAATAGATCATATCCACGTACAGAGAGAACTAATTGAAAGAGCGAGGGAATATGAACTTCCATTGTGCATGGCTTTTATCGATTATGAAAAAGCCTTTGATTCGGTGAAACCATCAGCAGTTACAATGGATCTGAAATCCTGTGGTATTGAAGATGCATACATTAATATTATTAATAACATCTATGAAAATGCAAGTGCAAAGATTTGGCTGTTTGAAAATACAACACACATAAAATTTGGAAAGGTAGTGAGACAAGGTGACACCATATCTCCGAAGCTCTTTAATGCCACATTGGAAAATGTCTTTCAATCACTGAACTGGGAAAACAAAGGGATAAAGATTAATGGAGATTATCTAACCCACCTTTGTTTTGCTGATGACATAGGCATTTTTGCAACTACCCCATCAGAGCTGCAGAGTATGATCCAGGAACTTGCTGACAAGAGTAAAGAAGTGGGATTACAAATGAACTTTCAGAAGAAAAGTGATGTACAATGCTTTTTCAAGAAATGAAGATTTATCAATTGATGGAGAAAAGCTGGAGATAACAGACACGTACGTTTATCTTGGACAGCAGATATCAAGTGAGGGTCACATTGATAAAGAAATTAATTGGCGTATAAAACTTGCCTGGACAGCTTTTGGAAGAAACAGCATAATTTTCAAGAGCAATATGCCATTATGTCTTAAAAGAAAAGTGTTTGATCAATGCATCCTTCCAGTGTTTACGTATGGCGCAGAGACGTGGACCTTAACTAAAAGAGACATACAAAGGCTGCAGACAACTCAAAGCAGCATGGAGAGGTGCATTCTTGGTGTAACCAGGAGAGATAAGAAGAGAAACTCGTGGATCTGAAAAATGACAAGAGTGGAAGACATCATGATCAGAGTTAAATCCCTGAAATGGCAATGGGCTGGACATACTGCCAGAAGGACAGACCATCGATGGACAGCCGAAATTTTAGATTGGATTCCAAGGGATAGGAAAAGACCCAGAAGAAGACCACATGGGAGATGGGTGGATGAAATTCGAAAGTATGCGGGAGTGACATGGAGGAGACTGGCACAAGACAGACCGTTGTGGAGGAAACTTGGGGAGACCTTCGTCCAGCAGTGGATTGATAATGGTTGACAATGATGATGGTGATTATTCTGCTTATTTGGCCATACTCAGTCGAGGAATTAAATATATTTGCCAAAGAATTCTCTTCACAGACCTCATCCATAAACTTCAGTATTGAAATTGAACAAAATTATAAACTACCTTTTTTGGATATACTTATATCACGCTCACCATTTAATAATAATTTCATATCATTTTCTGTCTACAGAAAACCAACAGCTATACCAACTATGATTCCTTATGACTCAGCCCACCCGTCTAATCAAAAACTTGCCTCTTTACGTTATCTTCTGAGAAGAGCCTATACTCACTCCTCTGACCCTCCAACTCGTATTGAGTAGATCCATTGGATAACTGGACTTGCTAAAGCATTTGAATACCCTACGTACTTGATCAACAGAACTCATTCACATGTCAGGACCACCTTGGGCTCTTCGCTACAACATATTGATAATCATTCTAAAAGATACGTGGGTTCAATAGATTATATTCCAGCTCTCACTAAAACCCTCAGAATCATCTGTCACTGTTTCTCCTTGTATTTCGGCACCAAATCTCGCAATATGCTAACCATGATCCGAAAGGATCTAGAAAGAACCCAGGAAGAGCAAAAATGGGGCATCTACAGCATTCCCTTACATGAAACGGGCCAGCTTTCTTCTTGTTATATCGGATCTACAGCTCGTAGTCTTGCGTGCAGAGTACGGGAACACAAATACAACATCAAGGCAGGGCTTCAAAATACTGCCTTGGCATGAACTGTCAACGATGGAACTTTCTACCCGGATTGGGACCATGCAAGAATCCTAATAACGCCAAGATCCCATTCAATGCTGTTATTGACTGAAAGTCTATTTATTTGTAAAGCCCGTAACAAATGTTGTAATGACTATATACCATGTGATTTACTACCTGTATGGAAAAATATAAAAAAAAATATTATATAATCACCCAAAGGAGACTGGACAAAACGGGGAGCTCCACCTTAAACATCGCTGATGTAACACACACACATGCTATGCTTACCCATACTGCCCTGGTTTCTATAAATTGCTGCACTGTTCAAATGTTCACCTCACATCTGAAGATGGGACCAAAGTAGCCCGAAAGTACTCATGTGTATTTTAGATTAAAGTTCCTTGATTTTGTTATTCAATTGTTCGTACAGAGACGGTGTTATATTGGCAAATTTCTGTTAACCAGTCAATTCGAATCGCCACCATATTTCTACATCTTGGCAGTTATGCCATCAACTCCTGGAGCCTTACCATTCTGAAGAGATTTTAGAGCTTTACACACTTCTTCTCTTCAGATCCCTCCTGTGCTTTCATCCCTCATTGTGACATCATCTGCATCTGTCTCAGAATCATCTTTGCTTTCCTGATCTAATAATTCACATAAGTATTCACCCCATCTTTCACTTAACTCATTGGGCATCCATATCATCTCCCTGATCTCATTCTTCACACAACTTACAACTTTGTTTCCCCTATTTTTCCTGAGTCTCATGTACTTCCAGAAAGACTTCCTATCTTTCCAAAAAGCCAGTTCACGGCTTTCCATCTTCTCATTCCTATCTTTTGCCTTACTCTGGCGAGCCAGCTTAGCAGCTTCACGCTTCTTACAGCGCTATTCATCCACAGAAATTCTACCTTGCAACATCCCCAAATAAGCTTCCTTCTTTCTCTTTACTGCCTCTTCAATCTCACTATTCCACCAAGCATCACCTCTATTGTTACCCACTATTGTGGTGCCACAGACTTCTTTAGCAGCAGTGACAACACAGTTCTTAAAACATTCCCACTTCTTTTCTACATCCCTCACACCAGACTTCAGCTCCTTCAGTCGTTCTCTGAGTAAGTCAGAATAACGTTAATGATCTTCAAGGAGCCTATCAACCTTTATTCTTTCTATCCTGGGCCTCTTCCTATTCTTTCTCCTCCAACCAACATTAAGTTTAATCGTAACACTACCAAGTAATGATCAGAACCAACATCCGTACCTCTCATCACACGGGTGTCAACAACTAAGTGTTTTAGACGCAGATCGTAGACAACAAAATCTATCACACTCTTTTGACCAAGAGTATGATTTTCCCTAAGTATATGTGGGGATACACTTGTGGTTGAAAAATGTATTAGATACACACAAACCATTCTCAATGCAGAGTTCAATTAATCTTTCACCATTATCATTCACACAAGGATCATTAAACTTACCCAGAACATTGTCAGAAATTACATTCTGCACACCTACTCTAGCATTGAAATCCCCTGCTATTATAACTTTTTCTTTAGCACCAAACTGGCTCAAAACAGCTTTCAGCTCATTCCAGAAATCTTCTTTCTTATCAGAGGGTTCCGAGTCACAAGGGGCATACACTACAACAATTACAATTCTCTGAAGTTTCACTTTCAAACAAATCCAAAGAATTCTTTCACTTACGCAAATATAGTGAATCAAGTTGTTCTTCATCTTTTCACTTAAAATCACACCTACACCAGCCTATCCTCTCACATTATCCAATACTCCAGTCTACACACTCACTGTGCCATTCACTTCTTCTACCCCAATTTTCTTCTTTTTGGTTTCACTTATACACAGCACATCCTGTCTGTACTTATTCATCTCCTCAATCACCTCATTCATCTCCTCAATCACCTCATTCATCTTGCCATTTATACCTCTAGTATTCCATACACCAGTCTTACATTCACTCAGCCGAGATCTCTTTCTCATACACCATTTTGAAAGTCCAGGTCGATTCTGTGGTGCACCATTCTTCTCAAGTGTGGTAGGTCCACCATATCCCACACTTCAGTCATTTTTAATATTTCTTTTTGTCTTTTTAATCAGGTAAGTACATCAGTGTGGGGGATTAGCCCACAGCTTACAGTTCCAGTTTGTCATTCAACCTAAGGATTCTGGAGCAAAACCCATTGAGTTGGGGTCTTTTCACCAATGTCACACAGAACTAGCTGGCACCTCTCCAAGATTCGCAGAGGCCCTAGTTGCTGTTGTGTGTGCTATTGTTACCACGGAGCACCCGGAGGAGGCAAACCCATCGCTCACTACGACCACCCGCTTGTTCATTACTTCATCACATATTTATATTACAGTGGGAGCTAGATATGACACTGGTCTGATTTTGTCACCCAAACAAAATACATACACAGAGAAATACATAGTAATCAGATTCAGATGCAGCGCAGTTATCGCCTTGTCCCTGTATATTCGCGTTATAACAGGTTTCCACTGTATTTGTTATTGTGTCACTTCATGAACACAAGATTTTGCTACTTACTTAAACTTCACTCCTGGCAAGTAAATGGTTGACACAATGCATAGAATGTGTTCAAGGAACCACAAGTGTCTTTTGATCACTTATTTAGTATTTCAGGTCTTATAATTATGGCATATTAATGGTGTTCTTGCTTTATTGCTTTCGCTGATGTTAAAATTACTCGCAACAGTTTTCAGATCATGCAAACAAAATAAAGTAGCCAATTGTTAATCACTAAGTACTATTTAGGGATCACTGAGCAAAGATTCAAACACAAAAAATTTCGTAGGTGCCCTTAAGTATTTCTGTGATAACAAGAAATTGGTAAGCAGATGCATACCACCGTTTGTTATTTCAAACTGTTTCAATGGACTCGTGGGTTTGGCCTCAACGTCATATTTTCTACTAGAATTAAGATAAGTAATTGATCAGTTATAAGCTCTAGTTTCAGAATAATGAAAATTTAGTTCATTTAGTAAAAGAAGATATACATACATAGTGCGATAAAAAGTTCTGAGACTAGGTATGTAGCGTGCCAACAGATGGCAGTACGGGGATGCGCGAGCAGCGGTCGAGAGCAGTGACCTTCATGAGTCATTGTGCCGAGTGGCGTAATTCTGTCCACGTCGAGAGCTGTGCTACACGATATTTGGTGACCACGTGTACAGCTCCGATTTCGGTATGAACTGCAAACTAGATCAGCGAGCGTACATACAATTCTGCGTCAAACTCGGTAAATCGGGAACGGAGATGCATGAAATGTTGCAGCAGGCTTATGGCAATTAAGCAATGAGTCGTGCGAGGTGTTTTGAGTAGCACTCGTGCTTCAAGAGCGGCATAACGGCACTGGAAAGCGACGAGAGGTCAGGGCAACCGTCAATGAGCAAAACCCCCAAAAATGTGGACAAAATTAGGGAACTAGTGAATGAGGATTGTCGGAAAACCATTCAAGACATTGCTGCCATCGTCAATGTGTCATACGGAACAGTGCAAGAAATTCTGACGTCGGCTTTGAACATGCACCGCATTGCTGCAAAGTTTGTGTCAAAGATTCTGAACCCCGAACAGAAGGCGCTCCATGTCAAACTCTGTCAAGATCTTCATCAGCAGGTGGTGAATGAACCAATGATCTTGTCGCGGGATATCACTGGGGACAAGACTTGGGTCTAAGGTTACGACTCATAGACCAAACAGCAGTCGTCACAGTGGAAGAGCCAGGCATCTCCATGACCGAAAACGGCCCGACAGGTCAGGAGGGAAACTAAAAGCTTGCTCATTGTGTTCTTTGACATCCGTGGGGTTGTGCACCGTGAATTCGACCCCAGGGCCAGACCATCACCGCCCTTTTTTTACTGCAATGTTCTGCTGGGTCTTAAAGAGGATATTAACGGCAAACAACTTGAGATGTGGCGCAGGGGTGATTTCCTGCTCCATGATGACAATGTAGAAGCTCACGGAGCATTAGCAACACGAAGCTCAAGGGTCGCCGTTTTGAAACCATGGACAAGATCCAGTGCGAATCGCAGATGGTGCTTGACACGATTTGCGAACAGGACTTCCAGGGAGTGTTTCAACTGTGGCAAAAATGCTGGCAGCAGCGTATCACTGCGCAAGGAGACACTACTTTGAGGGAGATCATAGCCAGACTTAAGTAACGTAAGTACTTTGTTGTATATCGGCCTAGTCTTGGAACTTTTGATCGAACCTCGTATATAGTATATACATAGACCAAATTTTGATCTGAGCAAAACCTCACAAAGTAATCACTTATGTAGCAAGGAATTAATGTGTGTGCTCTTAAGCATTTTAGTGATTTTTCTGTCAAATGTGCAAGTCATGGTAAATATTTATGATGTTGCCAGTTAAATTTTTCATCCATATTTTTTAACTGTTTAATTTGTACTTTATTTTTTCCAGTCGCACTCCTCTGGACACTAATGACAATAGACCTCGTAAACCATGCAACTGTACAAAGTCTCAGTGTTTGAAACTGTAAGTTATTTGTTATTTGTAATAGTCACAAGCATTCATTTAAATGTCTGACTGCTCACTTTTACAAGCATTTATTGCAGTATTATTTAGGTTTACTTAGTATCTCCATATCTGCCAACTACTACGGAACTACGGAAACCTTGTTGAAACTACGGACGAGTCTACGAATTTTCCTTTTGTTTTTCAAAATTAGTGTTTCTGCTAATATTTCAGGATATATATAAATGCTCTTTGTCATAAGCGAATTGTTGTAACAGTATTTTCATGTGGTAAGTGAAGGCTCGCGCAATGCGTGTTCACGTGCTGGAGTTCGCTCTGGTCAAGCGCTGGGGGATTCCGAACGCATCAGATTCATTATTACTGGTGGTAGTGCTGAACTGAAATCTGGCAACTTTACCTGTTCTGCTCGCGTTATCTCAAAACGTTAGGCTCGTGCCAGTGAATCGACTTTGAGTTTTGCACGTGCTAAGTTTGCTTCATTAGCATGTATAATTGTTGTATTGCGCGTTTCTTTTTCACAAAGATGGATCGTTTCCTGAAAAAGCATCAGAATGAAGCAGCAGTTTCAGTGCCACTAAAAAATTTAAGAATTGCCAGAAATTTAAAAAGGAATATCATGAAAGAAATACGGGATTACTCCATATAATACAAATTTTGAAGATGACAATCTGATTTTTGGCGTAAATGTGACAAGGATGGTAAGTCAGATAATATCCGAAAACTTGAAAATTTTCATCGTCCTGGACCAGGACTCGAACCCTCGTCTCCCAGAAAACGCCCGGGTATGCTAACCACTACACCACCCAGAACGACCCAAGTTTCAAGTTTCCAATCAATTTGAATATAACCGCGCATTGTCTAGGAGACGCAGGTTCGAGTCCCGCTCCAGGGCGATGAAAATTTTCAAGTTTTCGGATATTATCTGACTTACCATCCTTGTCACATTTACGCCAAAAATCGGATTGTCATCTTCAAAATTTGTATTAAAAAGGAATATTCCAAACAGTGGCCCTGTATTGTTGCATCATCGGAGAAAGACTGATATGTCTATTGTACGGTATGTACTTTGAATTTTTCTGTGGTTCACGGGGAAGTGACGATTGTCGGCGCCATGCTGCAAGCAATAAACATGTGGAATTTGTGAAAAGTAAAGCCTCAAATCACAGTGTTTCCTTATTTTGTACTAAAGATGATGATTTTAGTACTGTACGATCCGAAAGTCTTTTGCAAGATTTCTAATCGAACATAATATTCCGATTTTGGTTGCAGATCATGCAGGTCCATTGTTCACAAAAATGTTTCCAGACTCTATTATTGCGAAGAAATACAGCAGTGGGTGCACAAAAACAAGTGCCGTCATTCGCACAATGGCAGATTCCAGCAAATCTAAGATGTGTGATATACTTTAAAATAATTCATTTGCATTAGCAACTGATGGCAGCAATGACATCGAGGCCAAAAAGCTATATCCCCTAGTTGTTAGCTATTATGCTCATGAAAAGGGCCAAATCATAACCACTTTGCTTTCATTATTAGATTCTTCTGATAATACTGGAGAAGGAAAATTTAAATTAATTGATTCTGAATTAACGAGACTAGGCATAGGATGGAATAATTGTGTACCCTTTTGTTGTGATAATGCGAGCACTATGACTGGCCGTTTCAAAGGTGTAGCAGCTTATATTAAAAGCAAACAGCCAGATATTAAAGTTGTTGGTTGTCCATTATAACTGAGGGAATAAAGTTGTCAAGAAAAGTTTTTTTATGCTGGTATTTATTATTGCTAAAGAGAGGCAATTTTTTTTTGGAAATGCTGGTATTAATTCAACAAATATAGCAAAATAATGTATCTTTACCTGTTGGATATTTTGATAGTTCTTTCCAATTGAATACAAACCCATAAAAAATGAGTGAAATGGGAATGCTAAGAAATGCTCAGAAATAAATATGATTGAACAGCATGGTGCATTTTTTACATCAATGCTGTATGACAAACATCCATATTGCTTTAGTTTCGAAATAAGGAAACTCATTTTGGCACAGTACAACAGAAAAAAATAAGGTAAACTCCTTTAATTTTACTTTATGCATTAAAGTTTGCTATTTTCATTGTTTCAAATAATCCTGTAGTTCACTAGATAAAAAGTTGCATTGAGCCATTTGAGCATTGTACTATATAATGAACCATTATAAATTCCATGAAATATAAGCCCCTCACCCAGCTGAGAAAGCAGCAGTAAATTAAATTATAACTCAAAAGCAATGGTAAATTAGTTATATATAAAAAAAAAAACTGTGAAATTAAGTCATTTAGAAACGTGTAAGGAATTACTTTATCACGGTCAAAAGTAGCTGTTACGTACACTGCATAACAGTACGAGTTACTACTGACAGTGCCCTTGTCAATGTTGGCAGGTGCATATCTCTTCAAAATGGCAGAACTACAGAAAAGTAGTCATAATTAAAATAACATCTTAATGAGATATACATTCACCTGTGACCTCTGTTATAGCATTTAGTCTACATGGTAATTGTTCTGCATATTTCTAGTTACTTTGATAGAAACTTAGCATCAATTTTCCATGCATGAGGGTCTTGAAATTGTGCCAGTGTTGTTGGCCTCTTGGGAGCATTCCTCACGTCATTTTGATTCATCATTCATTTGTTCAGTTAGCTTTAGATCAGGGGTGTTCATTGGGCAGTCTTCTACAATTAGAAGCTTTATCCTCAGACCAAATCATGGTAGACATTGCTGTGTAACTGGGTCTATTGTCTGTAGTGCAGATCTTTCCGGCCATCTTAAAATTCCATGAGTACAGCAAATGTAGCAGTGCTCAAGGTACAGAAGTGCACCTTGTTATCTGTGGAAGTATTTTTAAAACACGAATATCTTGGAATATATACAGCCATACAAGAATAATATGACCACCCCTGGAATCACAGTGCACCCATCCAGGTGCGTGACAAGATTGACCACATGGAGATATAAGCGGCCGGCCAGGACAGTTGTGACATAGTGTGTGACCTGAGCACAATGGGCAGAGTTAGTGACTTGACGGACATGCAAAAAGAAATTATCATTGGCTACCGTGCCAAGGGTGGAAGCATCTCAGAAACAGCAGACTTTGTGGGCCATTCACGAGGTGCTGTAGTAAGGGTTTACCATGAATGGACCGCTGGCACACTTAGTACCTCCCGACATCATAACTGTGGAGCCCTAAAGACCATCGATCCCAGAGGAGAATGTCACCTCCGTCAACTGGTAAAGGGCAATCAACACACAACAGTACAACAATTGACCACACAAATGAATGCTGGGGCATCCTGGTATGCATCCACGATAACAATAGAGTGAACCCTGTTCCGCATGGGTCTCCAGAATTGATGTTATGTTAAGGCACCCATGTTAGCCCAGGCCCATTGGCAACTACACCTGCAGTTCGCATGGGACTACCGTCATTGGACAGTAGAAGAGTGGAAAAAGGTTTCCTTCTCCAACAAATCGAGGTTTCTACTCCACAGAAGTGATGGATACAGCATCAGACACATGAAAACCAACACTCAGACACGCTTGTGTCAAGTACAGGGTGGCAGTGTGCATGCCTGGGAGATGTTTTCCTTTATGATCTGGGACCGCTGGTACCACTGGATGGGTCCCTGAATGCCAATGGCTACCTGTCCATCCTTGCTGACCACATGCATCCCTTCATGTTGGACGTTTACCCTGGGTGTGATGATGTCTACCAACAGAACAATGCGCCCTGCCACATCTTTAAGGGGGTATGTGACTGGTTCCAGGAACACGACAGTGATGCCTCTTTTCTCCCTTGGCCGGTGAAATCTCCCAACCTCAGTCCCATAGAGCACTTGTGGAACTGTTTGGTTTGACAGGTTTCGTGTGCCAACCCACAACCACGTCATCTCCGAGATCTCTGTGCTCTGCTGCAGTTCAAATGGGCACATGTATCTCAGGCAAACTTTTAGGGCCTCATTGGGTCCGTGTCATGCTGTCTCGTCGCTGTCAGCTGGGCCAAGGGTGGTTATTCCCATTATTAGAAAGGGAAGGTGGGCATATTATTCTGATGTGACCATGTACACATACACCATCGTATGTCTACCACTAGTCTTCATAGTTTGAATAACACAGTATTGTTTTTAACATTTTGCAGGCTGCTGCCAGAATGTGGTCCTTCAATCCCATAAAAACAGATAGTAGCAAAATTAATTGCACAAATGTACTCTATTCCAGTCATTTGGAGCCCAGCTGTTTTCGGTTTTAAACTTACCATTTCTGTGAACAATTTTTTTTTCTTGTTTGGGTGTTACGGCTCCGTATCTGGACCATGAAAATTCAGTGCATAGAGTGCAGTATATATTGTTAATGTGCTAGAACTTATTCCTGCAATCTCTTAAATCTCTTAGATGGTCGTGTTGCAGCCATTCTTGAAAGATGATTTTAACAGCATGTGTTCACAATACTCAGACCCATTTCTATGAATATTCATGGCCTTGTGAGCTGAAGTGCTCTTTCATATTTATAATCAGTACTAATTTTCATACAGTTCTTCCTACTGTTGGTCTGAGTAAGTTTGACACATCAAAAAATATATGCTATTGCAAATACTTTAATATGACACCAAACAGCCTGACTGCATTCAAAGCCATAAAGTTCTTCAATTCATTCCATTTTATTTGAAATTGAACACTGTGCTTACTGTTGTTTTCCTGTTCTGGTAAATGTAGCTTCATAGAACATACCTGTGTGACTTGCATATTTTCTGGTTTCACATAGTTTGCACTGCTAACACTTGTACTGGGGGCATTTTAATGCATTTGACTGCCCAATATACATACTAACTCATGGTTGATTCTTAAAATTATATTACAATAATTGCATCTGTGTTTATAACAGTGTCTGCTTGCAAATGAATTGTAATATTTTTCTTTTAGTTGCCAGCATGAATAAATTCTTTCAATCTAAACTTTTTATGTTGCAACATACATTTGAATATGATTGCAGTTATCAGTACAAAAATCAGCGGCACTAACTATGCATTTTTGTTGTTCCTCTTTATTAGCTGATGAACTGGTTCCCCTAGGAAACTAAAAAAATACTGTTCCATGAATCAGGATGACAATGAGTCAAACAGAAACCTTAAAAAAAATACAGCTTGCAGATAAGTGTTCCATACAGTTCCATTTTTCAGAAGAATCCTTGTTGCGTTTAGTGCATGTGTTCCTGGATTCCTCTCGAAAAATATTTCTGTAGTCAGATACATGGTTCGTAAGCATCCTGGAAATCCTGGAAAAGTCCTGGAATTCCATTTTGTTCTGGAAAAATCCTGTTACATGTCCTGGAATTTTATCCATTCTTGCCTTTTTGTCCCTATACAATATTTTGTAGTTGAGGATTTTTCTTCTGACATAACTTATGTCTGACAAATTTCCCTCCCCAGCCCCTGCAAAATGCTGTGGGAGGGGGGGGTTCTTGTCTGTTAGGAGGACTGAAGCTGCGTTATTAGCATTTTTTGTGCCGCGCCTATGTTATCACTTTGTCTGGCCAGGGAAACCATATCTCTGCAATTATTAGTTTGATTTGTAAAATTCTTTTTGTATTGGGAAGCATCATACGCCTTTTTGTACTTCTGACAGCAGTACAAAAAGGCGTATGATTACGAGATTAAAAGAACATATCCAAGATTGGCAAAAGAAAAGACCAAGAACAGCTCTGATACAACACTGCATGGAAAATCAATCGAAGCCTGATTGGGAAAATATTAAACATATAACATCACACATGAGTCATAGACAAATCATAACATCGGAAGCGGTGGTCATTGAAAAATTCGGAGATGAATGCTGCAACACTAATTCACCAATTGAGTTACCTTATGCCTGGCGATATCTGATATAACAGGAAAATAATCGATTACTAAAGGCTAATAGACATAGGTTCAAAGATCACAGGAGCGGAATGGCAAAAGTAGACCGAGGTGAACACAATGCCATAGATGTTGCCACTAACAGCTTGCGCAGTGATACACAGTTGGTCTGCGACGACGAAGGTTGAAGGCACAGCGATACAAGATATTACATCAGTCTTTCAAGAATTGTCGACGAGGACTTGGTGCCCACGTATAACTTGATGTTCCACTGAAGAAGGCAAAATTCTTGTCAAAACATGTTTTAAAGTGTGTTGCGGTGGTGGGTTGAGTTTTGGTCCATCTTTTGTTCCTTTGGGTTTTTAACTTTCATTTTTTAATCATCATTCCTTGCAAAAACCTATACAAAGGTATAGAATTTTAACTTGAAATAGTACTTTTAATCCGTGAATCTTCCGTTCAGGCAGATCTAGTATCTCATCAAAATAAGCAAATATCCGTTCTACGAACAGAGGAATTGCAATAGTGACAAAAATGCCGAAATTACTATGAGTAAGTAAAAATTTTTTACCATTAAAGTTTGTTTTTTGTATTTCAAAGCGTTATATGGACCTAGCTATTCCACCCTGCATACTTAAACAAAATATACGTGACAAACAGTATTATCGCTGTTTAATATAGCAGTTCTATATTGATGTAGGAAGTTGTTTGTTGTAGGTTACAGGTTGAACGGACTTATGGTTTCACTTTATTTTAAGTAAGAGCATTTGGATCGTATGTCCTGGGAAAAAATCCAAAAGTACTGGAAATGTCCTGGAATTTTGTGATTGAAAAAGCGTATGAACCATGCATATATAACTAATTACTCATGGAATCTACCAGTTTTGTTGATGAATAATATATTACCTTTCAAAGTCTGTTTCACACATATATATTATTAGGATGGTGGGAATAAACAAATATGCTATTATATATACATAGCAAAGTTTTGGGACATGAAACAAACAGGTAAAGATTTGACAAAAGTTAAACTCACCGCATCTATTTTTCAGTCACTATTCCTAATTTATCGCCATTCTTGGCGTTTATCCAGTAGGCAAAAGATAAAAAAGTATGGAAGATGAATGGAGTTGAGTTTTAAACCATTAATGAGTAAAAACTGAGCTGAAAACCATTAACAAAGAAAATCAAGTAAAAACAAAGGGTAAAAGCTAGCGTTACAATGTTGAGAAAACGTGGTTCCAGCTATGTATATCAGCTATATCCTCCTGAATATATACAACCCGTGAAACAGAATTTGCAAGATGATATATTATTCATTTTGAATAATAATATGTTCTATCCACATATCACTAGACTAAGCTTAGCTTTAAGGTTACGTGCTTAGAATTACTCATGGAATCTTTTCACCAGTCACTACCTTGAGCTAGCATTATAATCAGGAGAGAGAAAGAGAGATCATCAGATAAATATGGTGGTCCCTTAAAAAACACTGCTCAGCATGAAATATGCAGCATTCAGGATAAAAAATAGAAACGTGCAAGGGGCTACCTTAAATACATAAATGAACAAAGTTCCTCATTGATTAGTCATGTAGATGTCAGCTAAACAGGGTTTAAAGATGGTGCATCTACATACTCGCATAACAATGAGGCAGACCTTCAAGATTGGATGTACTAACCAGAAAGATGTGTTCTGAATACTGTATGTGGCAAATATGTCAGTGGGATGTCTGTGTTCAATTTTTATATGTAGAGTGGCTGAGAATCATTGATATTAGGAAGGTGGGTCTCAGCTTGAGGATTTCGGCAGAAATGCAGTGAAACCTCTAAATAACGACCATTGCCTGAACCAGAAAGAAGTTACCATTGTTGTGAGGTGGCCCTTAGGGCTGTGTGATGTTAACATCATTATGTATTGTCTTTGAAACGTCAGTTTCCACGATGTATCACAATATTCACTCATATTCAAAATCACACCATTCTTTCTGTTCAGGAAATTGCTTTTATCAAGTTAATTTCAGACTGTTTTATCATTCATACATACCTACATTCATGCATACATATCATATCATATCATATCATTAAGCTGTTCTCTGAGATTCAGAGGATAGCTCCTCAAAGAAAGACCATCTGCCAAGTAAATGTTTAGCTGATGGAACTAAATTTTATTTACTGTTTGTGTATCAAGCATCTCCATTACAAAGACCTCGGCACACAACTCAAGTATCTCTGACATCCAACACATGTTGTGCACAAGACCTTTTTTACTTCATACCCAATCTTTTTCTCTAGCAGACGTTCCTGGATCTGGTCTTCCGGTGATTTCCTTGGCCTTCCTCTACCTTTCTTTCCTGCCACCTGCGCTGAAAAAATTCTCTTGGTCAGCACCTCATCACTCATTCTTTCAGCATGCCAAACCACCTAAGAATATTATTTTGCACCTTACTAACAACATTTTGCCTCACATTACACAACAGCAACACATCCTCATTCTTCACACGATCAGAGAGTGTTATGCCACAAACCCCTCGTAAGTAACACATCTCTCCAGCCTACAAACGACTCCTATGTCTTTTCTGCAATACCCAGGTTTCCCTATCATACATCAGAATAGGAACAATTGCACTTCCATATACAGCCATTCAGGACTTTCTTGAGAATCCATTATTCCTATGAAATGCTCCTAAAGCAGCTATGACTTTTAAAGAAGAATTCACTCTCCTACTTATTTCACCATGTAATGTGTTCTCTCTGTCAAGCATACTTCTTAAATATGCAAACTCATTCACCTGGTCAATCTCAATGCCATTTAGACTTATTTTGCATTCAGTATTGAGAGTTCCAATAACAAATGCCTCTGTGAATCTTGGAAGCTGACCCAAATTTAAACTTCTGTGTATAAATATTGTTGAGGTACCAGCTAGTTCTGTTTGACATTGGCCAAAAGATTCCAACTTTTTCAGTTTTATTCCAGAACTCTTAGGTGGAATGACCAACTGGAACTGTTTGCTGTGGGCTGATCACCCACACTGAAAGGACCTTCATAATTTTTATGACTCTAAGCAAGAATTTAAAGGACTCAAGTGTGAGACAGGGTGGACCTACCACACTTGAGAAGAATGGTCCATAACAATGGAAACAAAGATCTCGGCCAAGAGAGTGTAAGATTGGCATATGGAATACTAGAGGAATAAATGGAAAGATGAATGAGGTGATTGAAGAAATTAATAAGTATAAATTGGATATGCTGTGCATAAGTGAAACTAAAAAGAAGAAAATTAGGTTAGAAAAAGTGAATGGAATGGTGAGTGTATGGTCTGGAGTGTTGGGTAATGTGTGGTGTAGGTGTGATTTTAAGTGAAAAGATAAAGGACAACTTGATTCACTATATCTACATAAGGCAGATAATTATTTGGATTCGTTTCAAAGTGAAACTTCAGAGAATAGTAATTCTTAAGCTGGACGTCAAGTGAAAATCCGCCACTGTATTATCAATAGGAAAATTTTGTTACGTAAGTTCTCATACAAGAAATGCTTCCTGACTTGTGAAAATTCACACACATACGAAGAAGGCACTGAACTATAGGCAGTGGCAATCAAATTTGAGAAAAAAATATAGGAAATATTTTAAAATTAAATTTCCTTGAGATGGAGTAGTGTAGCCTATTATTACTAGGTGGCGCTCTAGGTACGTCAAGTACTGAAAATGTGACATATCCTTGACTTTTTCCTTGAATATTAAAAGTTTTCACACAAATAATAATAACTGAGTGGTCGTAGACTTTAGTTTAGGATGTCAGTAATTATTTAAATCATGTGCATTACAGTTTATTGGCTTTCCTACCCTCAAACTTATGTAAAACAGAAATCACATGCTGGTACTCTAAGATGCTGACCGAAGCTTTTACGAATCATTGCTACCTTCCCCGCAAAGCAGGGGATGGGGGATGATATTTCCCTATCAGCGAAGGGGATCGACCGACGGCATCAGGTTTCTGTTGTATTTGGGGAAACAGTAATTACGTGTGAAACCTATTGTGCTGACCCTTCTTCATGAATAATGTTTCAAAACAGAACCAATGTTCATTGGGACGGAGCAGGGCTATTGGAATGAGGAATGAATGTTTGGCCATGACAGAACGAACGCATCTGCATTAATTTTTTGTTTATTATTTTTTCCATGAAAGAAATGTTATTGTGAAAAATGAAAAGAAAAACAATTATCAAAAAATGATGAATAGTAAAAGTAAGACACAGTGGCTCACGGAGGATTTCTTTATGGGGTGGCCCAAAATATTGAAGATGCAAATAAAAGATATCCTGAAGAAAACATCTCCCAAAATATTGCAAAGCGATAAAGTTATATACCCCATACTAAACGCCACTTCTTATTATTCGTAAAATATATATTTAAAAATATGTACCAATATATTTTTTAAAAAGCAGCCAGAGAACGAAGAACCAAGTGATACCTAACGGAGAGAGCCCGGGAACCTTGTCCACCCACACTGAGTAGGTCAATGGTAAAACAAATGTATGATATAAAATTTTGGTACTTTATTTTTTTTAAGAAAGTTACATGTATTCTAGTGTCCAAATAACAAAAGCTAGATCAGTTCACAAATAGCAGCAACAGTCTTCGTTTTGGAATTTGGAATTTCAACTTAAAACTTTTTAAATTGGTTTTTTATCATGTTTCATTTCCTGTTTAGGATAAATCAATCTTTTTTTTGAATTTGAGAAAATAACCCATAAACCATAAAAAAATGTGCTGTGCATTTGTTGTAAATAAGCACATGATATTTACACATAAGGCATGGAAAAACAAAAAGTTTATCCAGAAATGAGAACTGACCAAAAGCGTAACAGCGTGAAAGAACACAAAAATAATCCAGAGAACGTACATATTGTCCTTAGTAACTTTCCCCGTCTTGTGTCAAAAATATTTGGCAGATGGGATCAAGCAAAATGGGAAGACTATTTTAGACTGAAATTTCGTTTTCATGTCCACTAATGACCCCTCCCCCTTCTCTTAATATCTGGCAATATGGGATTCGGCAAAATATTCTTACACAAAACAGGAAGCAAAATTGCTACTGAAATTTCATACCTCGTTTTACAGCCGCTAATGATTTCCATTTGGCAATATGGGATTAGGAAAAATGAATAGCGGTTTTCATATGCGTCTTCATATGCAGGAAATGTTTGCCATGGAAGCTAGCTAGCTGTGATAACAATTTTTAATTTTCTTTTCTTCCCTTTTTTTCTTTTTTTTTTTTTTTTCCTCAACGTGTTATTATCATGTAGGCAAAATGGAACCACATGCAAATAAATAAGTAAATAAATAAATAAAAGTCTGATAATCCTCGCACGTATGACCTCAAGTTATGTGAATTGAACTGACAGAAGCGAACTGCAAATGAATAAATATATATACTTTTTATCAACATTAAGAAATATATTTTTGCCTCCCCCCCACCCCAAAAGAAAACCCCAACTGTATGCCTACAAAATACCACTGTCTCATCCACTCCCAGTCCTACCTCAAGCCATAAAATCCTGGAAATATAGTCCCAGTCAACTAACCTTCGTGGAAGGTACGGGACAGCTACCTACTCTTCGGAAAACAGTGATGAGCATTTAGGAGGAAAAGCAACATAATCATTGCTCAGAATCCATTTTTGTCTGTGTGAAAATTGATATTTAAAATTTTCAAAATGGCAGAGCGTTTCAGTAATAGATTTGGTATGAGAAGTTACTCAAACAATATCCTTACACTTTTGGCAGCTTAGTCTATCTGGCAAGTTTACGCAACTTGGAGACAGGTGGGGGTGGGCAGTGGAAGGTACAGAAATCTTCTGCCAACATTCGCTAAACACAGGCAATAAACTGACAATCGGACAAATGCGTGGGGGTAAGCAACCGTGGGGAAAACGATTCTTACAAGCTGGGACCCTTCCTCACCCCGATTCTGTTCTATCTCCACTGTTCTTTTGAAAGATAGGAAGATGCAATGATCTACGTTTAGGTCAAGTCGTAAATGGGGGAAACTGTTTAAGAAAGTTACATGTATTCTAGTGTCCAAATAACAAAAGCTAGATCAGTTCACAAATAGCAGCAACAGTCTTCGTTTTGGAATTTGGAATTTCAACTTAAAACTTTTTAAATTGGTTTTTTATCATGTTTCATTTCCTGTTTAGGATAAATCAATCTTTTTTTTGAATTTGAGAAAATAACCCGTAAACCATAAAAAAATGTGCTGTGCATTTGTTGTAAATAAGCACATGATATTTACACATAAGGCATGGAAAAACAAAAAGTTTATCCAGAAATGAGAACTGACCAAAAGCGTAACAGCGTGAAAGAACACAAAAATAATCCAGAGAACGTACATATTGTCCTTAGTAACTTTCCCCGTCTTGTGTCAAAAATATTTGGCAGATGGGATCAAGCAAAATGGGAAGACTATTTTAGACTGAAATTTCGTTTTCACGTCCACTAATGACCCCTCCCCCTTCTCTTAATATCTGGCAATATGGGATTCGGCAAAATATTCTTACACAAAACAGGAAGCAAAATTGCTACTGAAATTTCATACCTCGTTTTACAGCCGCTAATGATTTCCATTTGGCAATATGGGATTAGGAAAAATGAATAGCGGTTTTCATATGCGTCTTCATATGCAGGAAATGTTTGCCATGGAAGCTAGCTAGCTGTGATAACAATTTTTAATTTTCTTTTCTTCCCTTTTTTCTTTTTTTTTTTTTTTTTTTTTTTTTTTTCCTCAACGTGTTATTATCATGTAGGCAAAATGGAACCACATGCAAATAAATAAGTAAATAAATAAATAAAAGTCTGATAATCCTCGCACGTATGACCTCAAGTTATGTGAATTGAACTGACAGAAGCGAACTGCAAATGAATAAATATATATACTTTTTATCAACATTAAGAAATATATTTTTGCCTCCCCCCCCACCCCAAAAGAAAACCCCAACTGTATGCCTACAAAATACCACTGTCTCATCCACTCCCAGTCCTACCTCAAGCCATAAAATCCTGGAAATATAGTCCCAGTCAACTAACCTTCGTGGAAGGTACGGGACAGCTACCTACTCTTCGGAAAACAGTGATGAGCATTTAGGAGGAAAAGCAACATAATCATTGCTCAGAATCCATTTTTGTCTGTGTGAAAATTGATATTTAAAATTTTCAAAATGGCAGAGCGTTTCAGTAATAGATTTGGTATGAGAAGTTACTCAAACAATATCCTTACACTTTTGGCAGCTTAGTCTATCTGGCAAGTTTACGCAACTTGGAGACAGGTGGGGGTGGGCAGTGGAAGGTACAGAAATCTTCTGCCAACATTCGCTAAACACAGGCAATAAACTGACAATCGGACAAATGCGTGGGGGTAAGCAACCGTGGGGAAAACGATTCTTACAAGCTGGGACCCTTCCTCACCCCGATTCTGTTCTATCTCCACTGTTCTTTTGAAAGATAGGAAGATGCAATGATCTACGTTTAGGTCAAGTCGTAAATGGGGGAAACTGTCATAGCTGGAGAAATGTTCACAGCAAGGAACACAGCGGGATTGGAGTATGATGTGAATTCATACCACTGGCTAGCTTGCCCTTCACAGTCCCCTTAGTTTGACTTGGAGTCAGTCAGTGAAGTTTTCCTAGGCATGTGTTCTCCGCATTTGTTGTTTTTCTGCCTGTTGTTATCTCACCTGTTGTTCTTCCTCGTGTTTCATTAGTTGTAGATGATTGTAGATTCTTTTGCATTTTGAAGTGATTTTGTATGTTCTGCCTAAAAAATGGGGAACATCTCATAATTTAATAAAGTCTTTACATGTAAAATGAAAACATATGAAAGCTATCATAAACAACAATTATTATTTCAAATTGCTGTGAGCTTAACAAAAAGACTATAATATGGAATGAAAGTTCAGAGAGAGAGAGAGAGAGAGTAAAAAGTGTTAAAATGTATGATTTTCTTTTTGGGGTGAAGGGAGTTTATTTAGGTTTTCCATTGTGATTTTTCTAAAAAAAATTCACAAAACGATAAAAAGGTAAATCTGCGTAGCGAATATTTTTTCACAGCAAACATTTTTGAGTAGCGTATAATAAGGATCCTTCTTAAATAAATTCGTTTATATATATATATATTTTTTTTTCCTGGTACATGTTTTAGTTGTTTCTTGATGCAAGGTGGAATAACTGACAAATTAGTGAAATTGTTTCTGTTTATACGTCCACATGTGTGAATGCTTTCTTTTTAATTTCATGTGCCTTTTTTCAAGTCACTGAACAACTGTTCTCCATATATAGCCCGAAAACAACTGATATTGTCCTTTTTTATTTTTTTTCAAATTTAAGTATCTGGTTTTCATACAGATTGTAAAACATATAGCAGAGAGTTACAAAATGATGTTTGTTATTTCATGAATGAGGAAGGTTGCCATAATAATAATAATGGTAATTTGAAATTTGCAAATCTAAGTGGCTGTACAATGAAGAGCGGTAACCTATTTCAAAGAGGGAGGATCATAAACTAAAAATATATATTTAAAATATCTTTTTAAGGGCTTTAAGGGCCTCACACCCCAAAACTTTAAACAATAACAATAAAGAGAGCAAAATTTTTCAGCAAAAATAATTTTTTTTTATTTTTTTCAGCGACAAAGATTTTGTTTTTATTTTTTAACCTGAGGAGATTGGGGCGACGCTCCCAGTTGCCGTATGGTACTCACGGCACTTCTATCACGGTAACAAATAATGAACCTGAGCTGATTGCTGAACTTCATTAGTTGTCACTGTGTACGTTTCCAGGACTCTCTGTGACAATATTGTAATCGTACGTTGCATTCAGCAACAGGTGCACGCAGGCAGGGCCGGGCCTAGGCGTGGGACAAGCCCAGGGTGGCGTTCATATGGAGGGCGGCTGGCCGGTAGACTGCCGTTATTTTCCTTTAGCTTTTTCATCTAAATATATAAATTATTTGAATAAAGCTCATATTGAGAAATGGCTTCCTAGTTTAATTGAATTAATAATCTAAAGCAACTTATGGGAATTTACTAGGAAATGTTTTCATTTATAGCAAATTTTCGGAGAAAACTCTTCTCCTTCTTCAGGCTCTCTAGTTGTTGTCACTTTTTGCTTGTCACTATCATGGTTACGGTTTACCTTGACGGTTACGGTTAACCTTGACGGTTTAGGTTATTTTTCACCAAATCCTGCCAGATGTTAGGCAGGGAAAATCCTTTGCAGTCATTGATGATGGAATTTTGTTTTTTCTCAATCTCTATTCCTTCTTTCAGTTTTCTTTTTTGGAAATTGCTTTGGAAACTGATTACTTTAAGGGAATTCCAATCCATGCTGTGCCCAGTTTCTCTAACATGCCTATCTAATCCAGTCTTGTTGGAGCAATTTTTTATAGCTGCTTTATGCTCAGCTATACGAGTTTCTAGTCTGCGACCTGTTTCACCTATGTAAGATAGTCCACAACTACAATTTACTTCATAAACTACTCCTTGCATTTTTAAAATATCTTCTTCTCTTTGAACTATTTTAGGGAAAAAATTTTTAACTTTGTTCTCTAAACTTGGAGCTAGCCTAATATTGTATTTTTTGAGAATTAGTAAAAAATACAATATTAGGCTAGCTCCAAGTTTAGAGAACAAAGTTAAAAAAATTTTTTCCCTAAAATAGTTCAAAGAGAAGAAGATATTTTAAAAATGCAAGGAGTAGTTTATGAAGTAAATTGTAGTTGTGGACTATCTTACATAGGTGAAACAGGTCGCAGACTAGAAACTCGTATAGCTGAGCATAAAGCAGCTATAAAAAATTGCTCCAACAAGACTGGATTAGATAGGCATGTTAGAGAAACTGGGCACAGCATGGATTGGAATTCTTAAAGTAATCAGTTTCCAAAGCAATTTCCAAAAGAAAACTGAAAGAAGGAATAGAGATTGAGAAAAAACAAAATTCCATCATCAATGACTGCAAAGGATTTTCCTGCCTAACATCTGGCAGGATTTGGTGAAAAATAACCTAAACCGTCAAGGTTAACCGTAACCGTCAAGGTAAACCGTAACCATGATAGTGACAAGCAAAAAGTGACAACAACTAGAGAGCCTGAAGAAGGAGAAGAGTTTTCTCCGAAAATTTGCTATAAATGAAAACATTTCCTAGTAAATTCCCATAAGTTGCTTTAGATTATTAATTCAATTAAACTAGGAAGCCATTTCTCAATATGAGCTTTATTCAAAGAATTAGAACAGAGTATGGGTCAGATACTTGGCAAACAATAAAGAAAGTTCAACATGCTACATTGAAGATGGAAAGATCCATAGCTCAAATCAAGTTCCTGAAAAATTGCAAGGTAAATAACTTTATTCCAAATTCATTTAGACTTAGAAAACCATTTAAAGATTTACTTTCAGCCAACTTCATAAGAAAAATAGAGCAAAAAACGTTAAAAAGAAGTATTGAAGCAAAATATAAAAATGTTGCTTATTATAAAAAAGTAAAAGTAGAAAATGAAAAGAAAATTTCTGGAATCTTAAGGGATGCAGTAAAAGCAGAATTGGATGACTGGCTAAAAATTGGAGTAAGAAACAAAAATAAGAAATTTGTTAAAAAGCTGAACCTTAAAGAAGAAAAATTTTTGAAGAATAACTATTCTAGTAAAAACAAAAAAACTGCAGTTCTTAGTCATGTGAAGGACAACACTGCTACTGGAGTTAGCCAAGAATTATTACAAGTGATAAATAAAGGAAGTAATTTCAATCTATCCAAAGAAAAAATAAATCCAGAAAAATTGGAAATTGAATTGGAAAGCATCTGCAGCACTTTAGAAAAAGAGGACCAAATTAAAGCAGACCTCCTCAGAAAAGATTACTACAATAGCCTTACAAAATTCCAGAAGCAAGTAAGGAAACCTCAAAAAAATTTTGATAATAGTCAATTACAAGCTCTTAAAGATTTCAGAAAAAATGAAAGTATAGTTGCTGTGAAAACAGACAAAAGTAAGTTGATTACTATTATGGATAAGAAAGATTATCTAGAAAAGATGGAAGAAGAACTAAAAAAACCTATGTATGAAGAAGTAAAAGAAAACCCACTACCAGATTTGATTAAAAAGTCTCTAAGCTTATTTCACTTCAAAAAAGAAAAACCAGCTTCCAGAAAACTATAAACAATTCTCAAAATTACAGTTCAGATTACCTCAAATATATGGAATAGTCAAACTGCATAAAGAACACCAACCAATTAGACCAATAATAGACTCAAAAAACTCTATTCTTTCAAATCTAAACTATTTTTTAAAGTCACACCTTCAGAATCTTTTAAAAGAGCCACCTAACTTGATTAAAAACTCAATGCAGCTAAAAGAAAAACTAGAACTTCTTCCTAAATTAGATTCTCCTATTATGGGTAGTTTAGATATAGTGTCTATGTATACTCACATTAATATAGATCAACTTATAGACTTTATAGCGGAAGACTTGGCAGACCTAATAGTTTTTCACAACAAGGAAAAAAACATATTAGTAGGAATTTTTGAAATGCTTACTTTCTCTTTGCAGAACAACTACTTTCAATTTGGGAAAACTTTTTCATTCAAAAATCAGGGCTAGCTATGGGCTCCCCACTCTCCCCACTCTTAGCTAACTATTATGTGGGAAAACTAGAAGAAAAGATACTAGTACAACCCACATACTTCTGCTTATATAGCAGATACATGGATGACATCTTATTTATAATAGATAGCTCAGAAATTGTTCCAGAAAGAATTCTAGACTCATTCAATGAATTAGATGATTCCCTTAAGTTCACTATTGAACTTCAAAAAGAAAGAAGAATAAACTTCTTAGATATTACTATCTATTATGAAGATGAAAAATTCCTCACTAGTTGGTATAAAAAACCAATGAATACTAAAAGACTACTGGATTTCAATTCGTATCATCCAGTTTCTATTAAGAAAAATGTAGCAAGTCAGTTTTTAGAAAAAATTAATAAAATAGTTTCTACTGCAGATAAAAAAGAAGCCCATAAAGAAGAGCTTAAAGTCATACTTGCAGAAAATAACTATCCTAAAGAAGAAATTGAGAAGCTTCTGAATTTTAATGGTAAGAAGAACCCACAAAAGCAAGAAGTAAAATTCACTAGAAAAATTTCTTATCACAAAGGTTTATTTGAGGCTTTAAAGAGAATTAGTAAAAAATACAATATTAGGCTAGCTCCAAGTTTAGAGAACAAAGTTAAAAATTTTTTCCCTAAAATAGTTCAAAGAGAAGAAGATATTTTAAAAATGCAAGGAGTAGTTTATGAAGTAAATTGTAGTTGTGGACTATCTTACATAGGTGAAACAGGTCGCAGACTAGAAACTCGTATAGCTGAGCATAAAGCAGCTATAAAAAATTGGTCCAACAAGACTGGATTAGATAGGCATGTTAGAGAAACTGGGCACAGCATGGATTGGAATTCCCTTAAAGTAATCAGTTTCCAAAGCAATTTCCAAAAAAGAAAACTGAAAGAAGGAATAGAGATTGAGAAAAAACAAAATTCCATCATCAATGACTGCAAAGGATTTTCCCTGCCTAACATCTGGCAGGATTTGGTGAAAAATAACCTAAACCGTCAAGGTTAACCGTAACCGTCAAGGTAAACCGTAACCATGATAGTGACAAGCAAAAAGTGACAACAACTAGAGAGCCTGAAGAAGGAGAAGAGTTTTCTCCGAAAATTTGCTATAAATGAAAACATTTCCTAGTAAATTCCCATAAGTTGCTTTAGATTATTAATATAAATTATGTTTATATGATAATGGGGATGTAAGGTCAGGTGATACGCTACATCACAGCCTCTCCTTGACAAATCTCAACCCCGCCTTCTCGTGGTGCATCCTGTTCCCACTAAAGGGGCTCTGACGACCGCCAATTGCGGTATAACTATACCATTGGGATTAGAGGAAATGCTATCCCACACTCACCAACCCGCTTGGCCAGCGTGGTGAGTTATGGCCAAACCCCTCCAAAATAACTCCACAACTTAAATCTTGGCCCTCAGTCTCCGGCAGCTGGAATGTACCTGGCCAAGGCAGCGGCCAGTGTAACATGAAGGCAGAGGGTGCTAAGAATCACTGGAGGTCCGGACTAGGCTGCCATTTGATGCTGACCTTGGCTACTTACAACGAACGCTCACTACTTTCTGATTCAAGACTTCTTGAATTGGAAGAGAAACTACAAAGGATCAAGTGGTACATTGTCGGGCTAAGTGAGGTAAGGAGAAAAGGAGAAGATCTCATTGAACTGAAAAGTGGACATCTCTTCTACTATCGTGGGACAGATACTGGCAGAACTAGTGGTGTTGGATTTATAATAAACAAGAAACTGAAGGATAAAGTTGTAGAAGTTGAAAGTTCCTCTGACAGAGCTGCACGACTCGTTATCCAACTCTTGAGAAGATACCAGGCTCAGTTTATTCAAACTTATGCACCCACCACAAGTCACCCTGAAGAAAAAATTGAAGAATTTTATGAGGAAATTCGTCATCTAAATAATAATGGCAAGCAGCACGTGAAGATAATTATGGGAGATTTCAATGCAAAAATAGGGCAACGGCAACAGAATGAAACTTCAGTAGGTAAATTCGGTCACGGCAATAGAAACCAGCCTGGAAATCTCTCGTAGAGTTTGCAGAGGCAGAAGGGTTTTTCATCATGAACTCCTTTTCCAAGAGAAAGCCGCAAAGGAAATGGACATGGAGGCATCCTAATGGATGGACAAGTGAAATTGATTTTATTATGTGTAACAAAAAATTCGTCATAGAAGACTGCAGTGTGCTAAACAAGTTCAACACAGGTAGTGACCATAGATTGGTGAGATGTAAGATGCACCTCAACACTAAACTCAAACATAGCAAGCTCATAAGACAAACAAAGTGTATTGACATGACAAACCTTAAAAAGCATCATAATACCTTCAAATTGGAACTGAGGAACAGATTCTCTGCTTTAGAAGGTCTAACATCAGAAGAAGTGGACATCTCTGAAGTTAACAGAAAAGTAACCAAAGCTCATGTGGAAACAGCAACAAGATTAGCTGGGTCTAAAAACAATTTGCATGTGATCAAATTATCAGGAAAAATCAAAATGTTGATGCAAAAAAGAAGAGAGATGAGGACAACTAAAGAAGATGTGACTTCCAAGATGGAATATATAGAGCTATGCAAGACAGTACGAAAAAGTATCTTGAAGACATAAGGAAATTCAACTGTAAACTAGCGAGGAAAGCAATTGAAAACAACCAAAGCCTAAAGATAGCAAAGGGACATCTCAGTAAGGGAAGAAAACAGATTATGGCACTGAGAAAAGAAGATAGTTCTGTAACAAGAAATAGAGGCAAAATTTTGACAAGAGTGAAAGATTTCTACTCCAAATTATATGAAACGGACGATACATGTACTCCAGACATCATGAAAGGTACCAGTACCAGATTTCTTCCAGTCCTCCCAGCAGAAGTTGCACATGCAATGAAGAACGTGAATAAGGGGAAAGCTCCAGGAGAAGATAGAATTACTGTAGACATCATACAAGAAGCAAGTGGAGAAATTGAAACAGTACTCGCCCAAATTTTTACTCGATGCCTAAATGAAGGGAAGATTCCTGAGGATTGGAACAACGCTACAATGATCCTACTACATAAAAAAGGTGACATTGAGGATCTCAGGAACTACAGACCTATCAGCCTCCTCTCAGTGGTTTATAAAATCTTCACTGAAGTTCTTTCACACCGCTTGAAGGTAACACTGGACATGGCTCAGCCGAGAAAACAAGCTGGATTCAGGAGTGGCTGCAGCACAATAAATCATATCCACGTACAGAGAGAACTAATTGAAAGAGCGAGGGAATATGAACTTCCATTGTGCATGGCTTTTATCCATTATGAAAAAGCCTTTGATTCGGTGAAACCATCAGCAGTTACAATGGCTCTGAAATCCTGCAGTATTGAAGATGCATACATTAATATTATTAATAACATCTATGAAAATGCAAGTGCAAAGATTTGGCTGTTTGAGAATACAGCGCACATAAAAATTGGAAAGGGAGTGAGATAAGGTGACACCATATCTCCGAAGCTCTTTAATGCCACATTGGAAAATGTCTTTCAATCACTGAACTGGGAAAACAAGGGGATAAAGATTAATGGAGATTATCTAACTCACCTTCGTTTTGCTGATGACGTAGTCATTTTTGCAACTATTCCATCAGAGCTGCAGAGTATGATCCAGGAACTTGCTGACAAGAGTAAAGAAGTGGGATTAAAAATGAACTTTCAGAAAACAAAAGTGATGTACAATGCTTTTACAAGAAATGAAAATTTATCCATTGACGGAGAAAAGCTAGAGATAACAGATACGCATGTTTGTCTTGGACAGCAAATATCAAGTGAGGGTCACATTGATGAAGAAATTAATCGGCGTATAAAACTTGCCAGGAGAACTTTTGGAAGAAGCCATAATTTTTAAGAGCAATATGCCATTATGTCTTAAAAGAAAAGTGTTTGATCAATGCATCCTTTCAGTGCTTACGTATTGTGCAGAGACATGGACCTTAACTAAAAGAGACATACAAAGGCTGCAGACAACTCAAAGAGGCATGGAGAGGTGCATGCTTGGTGTAACTAGGAGAGATAAGAAGAGGAACTCATGGATCAGGAAAATGACGAGAGTGGAAGACATCATGATCAGAGTAAAATCCCTGAAATGGCAATGGGCTGGGCACACTGCCAGAAGGACAGACCATCGATGGACTGTCGAAATTTTAGATTGGATTCCAAGGGACAGGAAAAGACCCAGAAGAAGACCACATGGAAGATGGGTGGATGAAATTCGAAAGTATGCGGGAGTAACATGGAGGAGACTGGCACAAGACAGACCGTTGTGGAAGAAGCTTGGAGAGACCTTCATCCAGCAGAGGATTGATAATGATTGACAGTGATGATGATGATGATGATATGATAATGATCTGAAAAATAGTGTTTCATAAAATATATATTATTTACCCTTTTTTCTTTGTGAATTAATCGTGTTTGTTTCATTCGTATTATTACATAAAAGCGCATTCCTAATTGCAATATTTTATAGCAGTTCTCATTCTCTGCCGTTATTCTAAGCCAGTATATTTAGCCTTTCTATTTTTGAAGTCTGTATATTTGTGACTCTTCCTGGACCTGAGACAACATTACTCACCCTGAGGCTGCAGTCATGAAAATGTCTCCAACGTACAATTGTCACTCGCTTCTTGACCAACCCCTTGTTTTGCAAAGCAGGAGCATGACGGAAACAACCCTAGGCATTCTCCCCGTTACCCTACCACTATAGCACAGTATCATTTTCAAAATGACCGCATCCACAATTGAAACTAATTACACCATAAAAGAAAGGACAGTATGACCGCTACGATGAGAATATTTGTTTTCAGAGTGAATATTTGTCTTCCTAGGACCAAGTACGAAATCGGCATGTTTGGTTGGTGTAGCATGTGATTTAGCAATTCTCATTTTACCCGTATGAGGTGAAGAGACTGAATACAAGAAAAATACTCTATACATTTATAGGAAAAAAGAAAATTAGGATTTCAGTGGGGAAGGAAATATTTTTTTTTTATTTCATTTTCGAAGGGTTTTGAATTATTTGTTTTAACGTAATTGCTAATGAAATCCAGATTGCTAATATAATAAAAAGAGAAACTAAATAAAAATGCGTACACTACAAAATTCAGGTAACTCCTCAATCCCTGTTTTTCTTTAGATACCTTCGTACATACAGTGCTATCTTAATGGGTTGGTTTCGAGCCTCGCATTAATCAAGGGACTCCAACTGAATGTTTTAATCGAAAGGGAAAAAGAAATTCCCTGAGAACTTTAAAGTGCAAAATCAGTATTTGGGAATTTTCCGTGTAAGTTAGTTTAACACCCCACCCCCGCCTGTGTGAAGGAAACATACCCCGTCATCATTTCTGATATACATTCTTCAATCGGTTTTCAATATTTCATTTTTCTGTTGCCTGTTCTGAAAGTTCCTGGAAGTATTCCCATAGGAAGCATTTTTTCCTGATGTTTATTTTTACAGGATTCTCCCTTGAAATACAAACTGGCAATTTGTGCAGGTTTTCGTTGAATTTTTGGAAGATAATGCTATCGCTATGTGAACTGCGTGCCTCAAGAAAAGTGTGTATGTGTGGTGTGTTTGGTGGGGAGGGGGGGCATGTGTGTAACAAAACATCTTAATTTCATCTAAAGGCGGCCAGACCTCCACCTTGCCCAAGCATGAACAACATCACGAGCCGCCCCTGACTACAGGGCAATAGATTTGCAAAGCATCTGCTAGCAAGCTATTGCTAAGAGAAGAGTGTCGGGTCACCAAATAATGCCTCTGTTTTGTAAACTGTAGTCTGGTAGAGTGTACAATTTGCTGCAGCATGCATGCTAGATGTCTGTACTTATTTCCGATCAACATGTGCGGACGTCCGGAACTGTATCTGCACTGCTGTGTCCATCATGACACCATGGGGTGCATAGCATTGCACTCTGCAGGGTTGGCATAACCTCAGGGTACTGCATCCCAGCTTTACAGATATCTATTATTCATATTTTCTCAAAGTTCAGTTATTTCCCATATGGATTGCCGTTTCCTTCCCCTGGCATATAGAGAAGTTCGGACATTGTGCTCGACCTCTATACTCTTACTTTCTATATTTTGTCCGCTATGACGAACCGAAATAACTCATTCCACGTGAATGCTTTTCATTTACAAGCCATAAATCAGAAAATAAATAAATTTTGTACTAGTACAAATATGTGTATATAATGGTTGTTTGGAGTAACAAATAAACTTATTAATAATCTTCCGCTTGGGAAAAACGCATCACTCCTTTAGGCTGCAACCGTACTATTGTAATATCGTAAATATTAACTTTGGGTGCATTAGACATATTTGTCATACTCTAAAATTTGTATTCAAAGGAAAATTTGCGTATGTAAAAATGTTGAAAAGCTATTGTGCGCTAAATAAAATTTTCACTAATGCATAATAACATAATACTCTTTACAAGCTGCGTGTATAAATTCATTCGTACTCGTGGATTATCAGTCGAAAAACATTCGCTTCCCAACACAGAAAATATCTTCGAAACTCACTTTCTATCCTTGGTACAAAAGTGTTATTTGAAAAACCATTGTGTTTTGGAATATAACCTAGCAAACGACTCTTCACTTATTTTGTGAGCAAGTGTTTTTCAGAAATATTATTTATTGAAAACTATGTTACATCACGGACAGGTTTTTTATGCCACCAATGTGTATATAATCTTTTTATAAAACCATTTATTTTTTACAGGGAAATATTAGTGATTCCTTAATTTTTCTTCTCTAATTTTCACAACATCCGTAGATGCTGATACAAATTTGCAAAATGCCACTAGCAGACGAAATCGGTCCCAACTAATGTAACGGAAGAAAACTGCACGATATATTCGACCATTAGGCTCTCTGTATGAAACTAAAAATTTGAACATTATGAACTTCGCAATTATGTGCTTGGTTTATTCCTGTGTAGTAGGAATGGGCGATATTTTAAAAGTATCGATACCGATATCTTTTGATGTTTCTGAGACCCATATATTTAATCGAAAATATCGGTATTGAAAGATCAATATATCGTATCGATTTTTCGATATTTTTCAATACTTCTGATCTCAATACGACTGATATTCCGGTTTATTCACTGCACACTGCCTCAGGGTTATCACTGAATCCGATCTGATGTTGTGCTAAGTATTGGCTGTTGGGAACTTGGGACTAATTGATTGTTGGCCAAAGCGAGCTGTTTGCTTGTTCGCACAATTCTCAGCCAGCACTAAATAAAGCTTCTGTGCGGCGCCATTTGCAAACCTGTATTGCTTTATTGAACACAGTGCCAAAGTGTGTATAAATAAATACACATAAACTATTCCTTACAGAGTTATCCGGAAATGATAGAAATCACACAGTTCACATAAAACAATTGCATAACTTATGTCACAAGGAATTTTCATAGTAATATTTTCTTTCTAAAACACGAAATTTATACTCTAGTTCCAGGGTTCTTAAAACGATCAAACAGTATAAAAATATCCTGCAGCTTGAAAATATAGTTACAATCAAGTTTTGTTAATACCATTAAAATAGTGATATCTCAGAAAAGTACTGTTTATTACTAACTTCGTACCTTTTATCGTACCTTTTACAAGACGGACGCTGTACTTGGAAATAAACGTAGTGCGTTTATTTTGCCATTTTACGTCGTTTTGTTGTGTAAATAATTATTTCCGATAGCGGAATTGATATTTAACATTTTTTTACAAGACCGATGCCATGGGTTTTACGACTTTAAAACTCGTTAAAAACTTAGTGCTTTTATTTTGCCCTTTTACGTCGTTTTGTTATGTAAATAAATATTTTCGACAGCGGAATTAACATTTTACGTTTTTATAATTCATAAAAATTTGCTAAAAATATATCTTGTATGCTGAGCTGGAAAGCCAACATCAGGGCTGTTTACATCGTAGCCATGGTAATGTAAGGGTGTATATACAGTATTTATGCCCCCTCTCCCTGAGTGTTAAAATGTGGTTTGTTTGTTGTTGTTGTTTTTTTTGTTAAAATGTGCCTTATTGGAAACAAAAATGCTTAATTTAATAAAAAAAAAATTCATTAATTTACGTTAGAAAAAATGTTTTAATTTTTTTCTATTTTCATTCTTTTATTTTGTGTTGGTGGATTTAATTTTTTTCATTTTATTGGCACGCCCTCAGAAAAAATCTATATATGCCCCTTGTTGCATTTCCTAATGAAGGGGCAGAGCACAGATGGTATGAAAGTGGCCAAAGGGCAGGAAGTTGTCACATAAATTTACAGAACAAAAATGCAGAAACTGTTTTTTTTTTCACAAAACATGTTATCATGATTCTCTGTACTTAACATTGCTACCTATGCAAGATTGTTGATACAGCGAGACAAAATTAGTCAAAAAAGCAATCATAAAAGTTTTGTGCACTTTTGTGTTTATATAACATCTGCACTTCCCTTCCACTGATGGGGGGACTGTGGCTATGGATAGTATCAACTGTCACTCAACGATATTTGAAGGTTTTGATTATCATTTGAAAGTAAACAAACTGGATGTCAACTTTCCTGTTAAGCACACTCAACATATTTTTAAAGAATATATATGAATAAAAAAACACTTGAAATGAAATTTGTGGAAGAAATATTTTGCTACATGGAAGACCAGTAAACCACAGGCAATTGGGTAAATAATTCTCATTGATTTGATTATTCTACACATGTTAAGGTTTTTCCGTTATTCGAAATGTTTATTTAAGTACAAAAGTGGAGTAAAATGCCTAAAACAAAATCACTGGGTTACTTCTGTCTGAAACATTACCCCCTTAGCCTGTAATCACAGCATATTATTGCAATTTCTAATGCAGAATGTTCTGCAAAGTCATAATATTGTTGAGAGGTAAATGGCTAGAGCTTTTTAATGGAATTTTGAAAAAGTTTGCACACATACATGAAAATATATTATTTCAAAGTTAATGTGTATATATACTGTAGATACATATATAAATTTTTTTTGTACAAAAAAAAATGAAAATACAATAAACCTTGTTAACAGGTTTCGGTCAAATTTGCACAGTGTTTGTCCATTTTGCTATTATGTCAATTTCTCTCTTGACAAAAACTGTGGATTTTTTTTTTTGTGTGAACACTGTTATTCTTAAACTGAATGGCATTAACAAAATTCTGTTGTCCGGAAAAGTTTTAATGTGCAGTGCCCTTCCTCATTTGATTCCTCTAGTGTTTCTTTACAGTGTACAAAGTTACTTTTTCAAAATTCTTTTCCTGCTAAAATTTAATAAATGTGCAATGTAAAAATTGCATTTGTATTCATAAATATGGGTTCTTGGTTTGATTAAAAGGCAATACATTGTGCCAAATGTTTGTTTGACACTAGCTGTAGGAAGGGAGTTCTTAGACTACCATTAAAGACTATATTAATATATTAGCTGAAACAATGCTCAGATTATATGAATACCTTGCAATTGCGCCCATCGGTTTTACATTTGATCAAGTTTGCAAAAATTGTATATGATTTTATACCTGTTACAACTGATTCAGCATCAATGTCAGGAAAATTCTCATACAAAAATATTACTTCTTCCTCAGAAACTGCTAGAAAACAGTCAAATTTTCAAAATAAGAAGCACTGTTCATTAAATGTGAAAATCCCCCAAATATGTGGCGTCGGTGAATAAATAAAGACGTCGCTCTTTCCAGGTTTTAGCAATTAAATGTCATGAATAAAATCTATTCAGTCATGAAAACTATTCAGTATCTGAATAATCATGGAAAATGTGCCTACCAAGTAGTAAAATGCATAAAGAAGTTGTTCCTGTCTTGTCTTTCCTGGAACCACTGGCCTTAAATTAGGGATATGTGTGTGCTTATGGTGAATCAAGTTTCTACACATTTAGGAACAACTTCATATGCTCATGGACACACACACACACACACACACACACACACACACACACCACCACCACACCACACCACACCACACCACACCACACCACACCACACTACACTTCACTTTTTTTGGATTTCTCATCTCCATTAAATACTTGTACACAATAAATATCTGAAGTATTCTTTATCAAGTCTAAAACACCTGAAGAGCTATCTTCGGTGTCATATCAATTTTTTTACATTTTAAACGCTCATTGATGGAGTCTATCCTTAAAATTAAAAAAGTCAGCAGATTTAAAAAACATTTTACAGTTTTAAACTCAAATGGGATATAGCATTTAATGTTTCACTTATTAACATCAAAACAGCACAAAAATAAGTACTGATTTCTCACCTCTAGTTATATTCAACCTGCTGTAGATGAGGGATTTTCTCTTTACATGCATATATATCACTAAGCTGTTCTCTAAGATCAGAGGTTAGCTTCTCGAAGAGAGCTTATCTGCTGGATTAAAGTTTAAAACTGATGGAACTACATTTTATTTACTTTAGATGTATCAAACATCTGCATTTACAGTGATCTCAGCTCACAACTTGAGCTCCACTGATATCCATCACACATCTCACACAAGACCGTTTGTACTTCACATTCATTCTCTTTTTCTCATGCAGGAATTCCTGAATCTGGTCCTCCCTTGATTTCCTTGATCTTCTACATTTTCTTCCTGCCATTTGTGCAGAATAAATTCTCCTAGTAACAGGGTTCGTACGCCTCCTGGAATTAAGTTTTTATTTTCCAGGGCCCTGGAAAACTCCTGGAATTAAGTTTTTATTTTCCAGGGCCCTGGAAAACTCCTAGAAAAAGGCAATTTTTAATGGCTCCTAGAAAACTCCTGGAATTTTTGTATTTCTTTTTATGCTGAACTAGTTTGGTGGTTTTCAGCATGTTTCACCGAAAAAGTTAGCTCTCTAGCTGTGAACTGGAGAGAGAGAGAGAGAGAGTGTGTGTGTGTGTGTGTGTGTGTGTGTGTGTGTGTGTAGCGGAAGAGGATTGCAGAAACTTCCTTGCCTGATCAGGTGGGCGGGGCCAGCACAGCTGTTGACTGCTCCTGCACCCTACTGGGATAAAAAATATGATATTCTATCTTAGCGGAATTTCTACAAAACTGACTGAAAATTTAATGCACTTAATAAATTGCCAAAAGGAACGAACTCACCAGATTGCATGTGAATCAGATAAAAACTGTGAAAACTAGCCAAAAAAAAATTTTAATCACGTACAACGGCAGTTTTCCCGCTCTAACGTCATAATAAAAAATTTTTTTGCAATTCCAAAAGTTTTCATTTGATTGTAGTGAAATTTGCAGTGTAACCTTATATGACCCAGTTACAACATCTGTGAAAAATTCAGATCTTTTAATTGAAAATTCAGAAAATATAATTTTTTGGCACATTTTTCCTTACGTAGGAAAGGAGAGTACATACCTGCCAACACTTCCGATTTTGGCAGAAGTCCCGATTTTTTATACATTCTACCAACCAAACTCGCGTTCTTCTGCCGTTCGAAAAATTTCTGTTTTTTGCAAAAAATAACCTGTTTTATTAATTTTTGTAAACCAAAAAAAAAAAAAAAGTTGAGAAGCGCAGTTGTAACTTACTAGTCTTAATCTCAGGGCTGCCATACCTGCGCCAATTGCTCCAGCCCGCGCCAAAACGTAGTTATTGCACCATTCTGCAAAAAAAAAAAAATTGCGATTTTGACGACGAAATCTGCGCTGATTTTGCGCCAAAAGTTAAAACTTACCGGTCATCGATATTTTAGTGTAATCTTACGCGATTCAAAATTGATTCAGCGGTTAATTCGTACGTGAGATTCTTCCGTGGGTTCATGGGTCCACCTCCCCCCACCCTTTTTTTTTTTTTTTTTTTTGTAATTTTGAGATCGATGCAAAAGTGAAGTAATTTTCGGGGTATTAGTTAGGGGTGGGTCGTATTCCGTCTGGAGACGTTGTTTTGTCTTTTTAAACGTTCAGAAATGGAAGCTAAACAGAGTGCAGATTTTTCCCATAATCGTATTTTTTCTCTCTCGCGATGTTGCTTCTGTTCAGTATTGTTGCTAATTTACATAATTTCATTGCATAATTACAGATCGAAATTGTAGGCAACGATTTCCAAAAACAAAAGTTAGGCCGCCTGAAAATTTCCTGTAATCTTCGGCCGCGAGATTCTTACGCTGATTCGAGGAATTCCGTCTTTTTCGTTATCATTTGGACCATTTACGAGATCGATGCACAACTGAACTGAAATTTTGAGAGGATTGGTGGTGGGGAGGGGAAGAGGGTATAGTTTTCTCTGTCAGGGAACGGAATTTCATCCTTCGAAAACGGAAAGTAGACGGAGGTAAGATTTCTCTCGTAATCATAATTTTTTTCTCACGATGTTTCCTCTACCGAGTATTGTTAGATATCATTTTATTCCATAAATATTTGTATTTCAGTTTGAAAATGTTGGATAAATTTCTGAAAACGTAAGTCAGACGGAGTGAAGATTTCTTCAGTAATTGTATTTTTTCCCCCCATGATGTGATCCCCACTCCTATGTAGTTGTTAAATGTCATCACCCTCACAAATGTGTGTGCATTTTAGCTTGATAAGGGTGGAGGAAATTTCCAAAAACGGAAGTGACGAAGTTTGGAAATTTGTAAGAATTGATGCATGGTGTTAAAAAAAAGTATTCATTCTCTGAAAATTACACCATTTATCTAAAATAGTGAAAGTTCTGATATCAGAATTCATGGTTCTCAGCTACAGTTGATGTTTTTAGTAAGCATAGCATACCTTTCAAAAATTGCATTGCTTTTGGAGCAGACAATGCTCCAGTAATGATAGGATAGAAAAATGGTGTGTCTCGTCATTTGAAAGAACACCAAAGTGAAATAATAATTATAGGGTGTATTTGCCATTTAATTAATAATGCAAAAAAACAAAAGTTCTTTGGTTAAAAAAATTGCACAGTGTTTTGATCATTAATATAAATATACGATGTCATTAATGTCAGGTGAATCGCTTGAGAATCTTCTGTTAATTAAATGCATAGAAAATTTACTTTGTTTTCAAAAAGGGTACTCCAAAGAATTCTTTAAAAAAGCCAAAAAGGCCACTGTAAAAAGTTTAGCCAACTGTTAAATTACTATAAATAAAAGTTCCCTTCAATAAAAACACACAAAAAAATAAAGGTAAGTGTCCTTTATTCCTTTTTTGTTTAAGAAGTATGAGTTCTAAATCACTTTATCATGTGACAAATTGACGTAAAAAAAATCTTCTGAATTTTTATACAATCTTCTAAATTTTTCAAAGAAATTTTCTGCATGTTCTTTAAATTTAGTTAGTAGGTATGAGAGTAGCAGGTGGGAGGGGCTGGATGAGATGAGATGGAGAAGATCCCCCAAACCTTGATTTTAGTTTACAGTATTCTTATTGTTACATAAATGTTAGGTTATAAAGCTATAAATTTAGTGAGGGGTAATCGTGGAAGTGAGATGCAGATGGACTGATACCGCTCTTGTGTGTTCTCCAGACTTTTTAATCAGGCTGTTCTATTTTAAACAGTGTTACAATCTTACATTAACTCAAGAGTATAGTGACCAATACGTAATGCTGATTGCAGAGGCATTTGGCTGTCTTCCTTGTAAATTGGTAATGAGAACATTGTTCTGTTTTATTGGTCAGAAAAAATTATTGTTGTGTAGTTATGCCAGGTGGTAAGTGTATATTTAATCCAGCTTGGCTTAAGTATAAGGATTTTTGCTGAAATAGAAAGATACTTCTAAGTTTAAAGCAAAGTGCAAAGTACGTGATTGTTGCTTCGATATTACAAATATGGGTGAGTCTGCCATTACTAGTCATGTGGCTAGTAAAAAGCATATTTCTTTATTGGCAGTTACACAAAAGCAAACAGTAGATATCCAAGACTTTTACCAGAAGTCACATGGGGCTGTTCCTATTAAAAAACCTGCAGTATCTGACATAAGTCTTGAAAATTTGTTTTCCCAAAACAATGTGCTAAAAGCAGAAATTCTATGGACGTTGAAAGTCATTACTTCACATTATTCATATAAGTCATGTGAAAACATCCAATCTGTACTGACCTTAATGTTTCCTGACAGTAGCATTGCAAAAAAGTTCACTTGTGATGGAAAAAAATGTGCATATTATTCTATTTTTGGTATTGCACCATTTTTTATGTCACTTTTAAAGGGAAGAGTCAAATCTCAAGATGAATATGTGTTACTGTTTGACGAGACCCTTAACAAGAAAACTAGCAAAAAACTGTTGGATTCTCATGTTAGGTTTTGGGATGGCGGGCAAGTTTGTACAAGATACTTATTCTCTGACTTTTTAGGACATGCTACTGCTGATGTATTGTGTAGTAAAATTCAAGAAAAGTGTTCCGGCTTAGGTTCTGGTAACTTGCATCAGCTGTCCATGGACGGACCCCATGTCAATTGGAAAGTTTATGATATGATGCTGAATGCATTAAAACTAGAGGGCCTTGCCTCTTTGTTGAATGTTGGCAGTTGTGGATTGCATATTGTTCATAATGCTTTCAACAGTGGCTGCAAAATAATGCCAGAACTTGGTGAGACTATCCAAGCATTGTATTAAATATTCAAGGACTCACCAGCTAGACGTGAAGTTTTTTCAAAAGTGACAAACTGCAATGTCTTTCCGCTAAAGTTTTTCAAACACCGTTGGCTTGAAAATGTGAGTGTTGTTGAAAGAGCTATTGAAATTTTGCCAAGTATTTCATTATATGTCAGCAAGGTTCAGCAAAAGATATTACCTGACCCTCAAAACAAGTCATTTGATGTGGTGAAGAAACATGTTAAAGACCCACTTTTTCTTGTCAAATGTAATTTTTTTGTTAGTGTGGCTAAAAGTGTTGAATATTTTTTGAATGTTTATCAGACTGACCAACCAATGCTTCCCTTTTTGGCTCATGACTTATACAGTATGTTAAAAGAAATGATGCAAAGATTCATAAAGGATAACATAATGAACCGTGTAAATAGTCCTCTTAAACTGCTGAAAATTGAAATAAATGAAACAAATTACAAAAATACGAGTAAAATCATGATTGGCTTTGTTGCAAGCAAATTAATAACAGAACTAAAGAAAAGCCAAAATGTCAGTGACAAACAGGTTATGGAGTTTAAGTTACAATGTAGGCATTTTTTGATCATAGTTACTAAGAAGTTACTCGAAAAATCCCCTTTATAGTATCCGTTGGTTAGGTCAATGACATGTTTAGACCCAAGAAAGTTTTTGGGAAATTCAGAATATATGATTCAGAAGTTCAGCACGATATTACTCATCCTTGTCGATGCAAAGAAAGTTTTAGAAGCAAATTGTGATATTATCTTAAAGGAGTATAGTGATTTAGTACAGGAACTTGTCAATGAAAGGAAGGCTGAGCTCACAAATGTTGATCCAAGAACACAGACTAGATGAGTTTTACCATGCTACTGTTGCTAATAAGTATAGGCACTTTTGGGAAGTCATGAAGATACTTCTGCTTCTATCCCATGGGCAGGCCACTGTTGAAAGAGGATTTTTTACAAATAAACAAATCATGGTGGAGAACTTAAGAGAAGAATCTGTTGTAGCAAGAAGAATTATTGTTGACCATGTAAATATAGTTGGGAAAATAGATGTTGAATTTCAAAAGAGCTATTACTGAGTGTTGCCTGTGCTCGTCAAAAGTATGTAGCTTACCTGGATGAACAGAAGAAAACCCGGCAAAAGAAATGTATGAAAGAAAGAATGCTGCTAATGGAAGACATCATCATCATCATCATTGTCAACCATTATCAATCCACTGCTAGACGAAGGTCTCCCCAAGTTTCCTCCACAATGGTCTGTCTTGTGCCAGTCTCCTCCATGTCACCCCTGCATACTTTCGAACTTCATCCACCCATCTCTTATGTGGTCTTCTTCTGGGTCTTTTCCTGTCCCTTGGAATCCAATCTAAAATTCCGGCTTTCCATCGATGATCTGTCCTTCTGGCAGTATGTCCAGCCCATTGCCATTTCAGGGATTTAACTCTGATCATGATGTCTTCCACCCTTTTCATTTTTCGAATCCACGAGTTCCTCTTCTTATCTCTCCTCTCCATGCTTCTTTGAGTTGTCGGCAGCCTTTGAATGTCTCTTTTAGTTAAGGTCCACGTCTCTGCACCATACGTAAGCACTGGAAGGATGCATTGATCAAACACTTTCCTTTTAAGATATAATGGCATATTGCTCTTGAAAATTATGCTGTTTCTTCCAAAAGCTCTCCAGGCAAGTTTTGTACACCAATTAATTTCTTCATCAATGTGACCCTCACTTGATATCTGCTGTCCAAGATAAAGGTACGTGCCTGTTATCTCCAGCTTTTCTCCATCAATCGATAAATCTTCATTTCTTGTAAAAGCATTGAACATCACTTTTGTCTTCTGAAAGTTCATTTGTAATCCCACTTCTTTACTCTTGTCAGCAGGTTCCTGGATCATACTCTGTAGCTCTGATGGGGTAGTTGCAAAAATGACTATGTCATCAGCAAAACGAAGGTGGGTTAGATAATCTCCATTAATCTTTATCCCCTTGTTTTCCCAGTTCAGTGATTGAAAGACATTTTCCAATGTGGCGTCAAAGAGCTTTGGAGATATGGTGTCACCTTGTCTCACTCCCTTTCCAATTTTTATGTGTGTTGTATTTTCAAACAGCCGAATCTTTGCACTTGCATTTTCATAGATGTTATTAATAATATTAATGTATGCATCTTCAATACCGTAGGATTTCAGAGCCATTTTAACTGCTGATGGTTTCACCGAATCAAAGGCTTTTTAATAATCTATAAAAGCCATGCACAATGGAAGTTCATATTCCCTCGCTCTTTCAATTAGTTCTCTCAGTACGTGGATATGATCTATTGTGCTGTAGCCACTCCTGAATTCAGCTTGTTCTCTTGGTTGAGCCATGTCCAGTGTTTCCTTCAAGTGGTGTGAAAGAACTTTAGTGAAGATTTTATAAACCACTGATAGGAGGCTGATAGGTCGGTAGTTCCTGAGATCCTCAATGTCACCTTTTTTATGTAGCAGGATCATTGTAGCGTTGTTCCAATCCTCAGGAATCTTACCTTCATTAAGGCATCGAGTGAAAATTTGGGCGAGTACTGTTTCGATTTCTCCACTTGCTTCTTGTATGATGTCTACAGTAATTCCATCTTCTCCAGGAGCTTTTCCCCGCTTCATGTTCTTGATTGCATGTGCAACTTCTGCTGGAAGGACTGGAGGAACTCTGGTACTGGTACCTTTCATGATGTCTGGAGTGCATGTATCATCCCTTTCATGTAATTTGGAGTAGAAATCTTTCACTCTTGTCAAAATTCCGCCTCTATTTCTTGTTACAGAACCATTTTCTTTTCTCAGTGCCATAATCCGTTTTCTTCCCTTACTGAGATGTCCCTTTGCTATCTTTAGGCGTTGGTTGTTTTCAATGCTTTCCTCACTAGTTCACAGTTGAATTTTCTTACGTCTTCAGTGATACTTTTTCTTACTGTCTTGCATAGCTCTATATATTCCACTTTGGAAGTCTCATCTTCTTTAGTTGTCCTCATATCTCTTCTTTTTTGCATCAACATTTTGGTTTTTCCTGATAATTTGTTCACATGCAACTTGTTCTTAGACCCAGCTAATTTTGTTGCTGTTTCCATAAGAGCTTTGGTTACTTTTCTGTTAACTTCAGAAATATCCACTTCTTCCGATGTTAGGCCTTCTAAAGCAGAGAATCTGTTCTTCAGTTCCAACTTGAATGTATTATGGTGTTTTTTAAGGTTGGTTATGTCAATACATTTTGTTTGTCTTATGAGCTTGCCACGTTCAAGTTTAGTGTTGAGGTGCATCTTACATCTCGCCAACCTATGGTCACTACCTGTGTTGAACTTGTTTAGCACACTGCAGTCTTCTATGACGAATTTTTTGTTACACATAAAATCAATTTCACTTGTGGTCCCGTTTGGATGTCTCCATGTCCATTTCCTGTGTGGCTTTTTCTTGAAGAAGGAGTTCACGATGAAAAACCCTTCTTCCTCTGCAAACTCAATGAGAGTATTTCCACGCTAGTTTCTGTTGCCGTAACCGAATTTACCTACTGAAGTTTCATTCTGTTGCCGTTGCCCTATTTTTGCATTGAAATCTCCCATAATTATCTTCAAGTGCTGCTTACCTTTATTATTTAGATGACGAATTTCCTCATAAAATTCTTCAATTTCTTCTTCAGGATGACATATGGTGGGTGCATAAGTTTGGATAATCTGAGCCTGGTATCTTCTCGAGAGTTGGATAACGAGTCGTGCAGCTCTGTCAGAGGAACTTTCAACTTCTACCACTTCATCCTTCAGTTTCTTGTTTATTATAAATCCAACACCACTAGTTCTGCCAGTATCTGTCCCACGATAGTAGATGAGATGTCCACTTTTCAGTTCAATGAGATCTTCTCCTTTTCTCCTTACCTTACTTAACCCGACGATGTCCCACTTGATTCTTTGTAGTTCCTCTTCCAATTCAAGAAGCCTTGAATCAGAAGATAGGGAGCGTCCATTATACGTAGCCAAGGTCAGCATCAGATGGCAGCCTAGTCCGGTCCTCCGGTGATTTTTAGCACCCTCTGCCTTCATGTCGCACTGGCCTCTGCCTTGGCCAGGTACATTCCAGCTGCCGGAGACTGAGGGCCAAGATTTAAGTTGTGGAGTCATTTTGGAGGGGTTTGGCCATAACTCACCATGCTGGCCAAGCGGGTTGGTGAGTGTGGGATAGCATTTCCTCTAATCCCGATGGTATAGTTATACCGCTATTGGCGGTCGTCAGAGCCCCTTTAGTGGGAACAGGATGCACCACGAGAAGGCGGGGTTGACATTTGTCAAGGAGAGGCTTTGATGTTACGCATCACCTGACCATACATCCCATGGAAGACATATCATGTCTTAAATCGAAGAAGGAAAGACTTGAAACAGACATTTCTGAATTTAAAAAATCGTCTGAAATGTATGCTGATCAGGTGGAATCAAAAATCTCACTTAACATTGCTTGCAAAATCAAATGCCCTGCGACACAGTGTCAAAGAAAAGGCACTGTTGCTTGTTGCTCTTCATGAAAAAAAACTCGTGCAACATAAGAATTGTAAAGGGGTAGAGAACATCCTATCTCTTGAAGTTATATGTCTACCTGAATGTACCTTTTTCTTAATGAACTTTTTAGATAACAAAACTCTGTGTCTTCCCATTCTGCTTTATTTCCCCTTTTGTTTATATTGTGGTCATTGGTGGCTTTGAAGTGGGGAGAGGAAATGTAAGTCAACAGCAATTCCCAATCGAACTTTATTCCCATACAGCTTTATATTGCGCCCATAAAACGGGGGAAACTTTACCTGCTAGAAAAGAGACGTATACCTTTTAAAAGGAATTCACCTGGTTTCTTTCATAGCAGTTAGCAGCATGCAAATCTGTGGAAGAATTGATCAAGCTCATGCACACTGCGTATTAATCAGATTTCAGTCATTTTCAACACATTCCTTCGATATACACCATTTTTCCCCATCTAGTTTTTAAACAAAAGATCCCCTCCTCGGGGTCCCTAAGAACAAACTAAAATTTCGACGGAATTGAAGGCTTTTGTATGTGTATTATCGTGCATTAAGTTTCGATGAACATACTGAAACCAGATGAAAATTTCCGGAATAAAATGACAAATATTCAGGAAAGGCGCGTAATCAAAAAACATTTTTAAATATCCTGCCTTTTAGGTTTGTATCAAAGTGGATAAAAAAAAAATTAAATCCTGTGTAGCTTGGTGATGCACATTGTCATTATTGAGGTTTACATGATTAATGCTCTGTGAATAATTTGGGTTTTTGTACTTTAGCTCAGTGCCTGCTTTCTGATATGTAGGCACTGTAAAAAAAATATTGTGTTACAGGGAAGAAAATTATCATTATCATGCATGTTTAAGGTTTTAATGAATCAGAATTTCCCATCTTTACTGATGTGTATATATCTTTTCTGCTTTTAGTCGATGTATTGTAAATGTGTAGTGCTGCCCCGGCGGCCAAATGGTCTGACCATTCGCCCGAGGTGGGTGTGGTTTTGAGTCCCATATGAGGTATGGGTGGTGTATTTGTCTGATGGCATTGGCTCTGTCCCTTCTCTGCAACAAGTGGCCCTAAATTAGAGATTGTGCGGCTGCTTATAGCACTCAGAGATGCACATGATGGTCAATAAACCTTGAAACACAAGGAAAAAAAATAAGTAGTAAACTTCAAAGTAATGTGCAATATAGGCAACAACGCACTGTGGTTCTAGCAAAAGTTTGACCTCCTGGAATTGTTTTACGGACTCCTGAAAAATTCATGGAAAACTCCTGGAATTTATTTTCTTTAAAAGTGTATGAACCCTGTAGTAAGCATCTCACCAGTCATTCTTTCAACATGGCCAAACCACCCAAGAATATTTGTCCCCACCTTACAAACTATATTTTGCTTCACACTACTCATCTACAACACATCTTCATTCCTCACATGATCAGAATATATCTTGCCCCCCCCCTCCCCCATAAGTAACACATCTCTCCAGCTCACAAATCACTCCTATATTTCATCTGCAGTACTTCACCTTCACTGCTGCACATCAGAGTAGGAACAATTACTGTACTTTTTCACACACAACTATTTGGGACTTTTTTTGAGAATCTATCATTCATCATTTATTCAAACTCCTCCTGAAGCAGCTGTGACTTTCAAAGATGAATTTACTAGCCCACTAATTTCACCGCCTAGTTTGTTTTCTCTGTCAAACATGCTTCCTAAATATGTAAATTGATTTACCTGATGTATCTCTGTGCCATTTAGACTGATCTGTTTGATTTAATACTAACAATTCATCTGTCAAAAACATAACTTTGGGTTTTTCCTTACATATACTAAGTTTGAAATTCATACAAACTTCATACATGTGGGACAACATATGCTGCAGCTCACTTTTGCTCTCTGCCAACAGGAATGTGTCATCAGCATGAGCAAACATCTCCACAGATAGCATTTACATAGTCTAATGATGACTCAATCATATGTGTCTCTTAAGACATAAAGATATTCTTTACCTTAAAAAATTGTTTTGGTAATAAGTAATAACTAATTATAATGCACAAGCTTGGCAGTGAATGTGGGGAAAAAATATCCTACCATTTTTTTCAGATAATTTTTTAGAAAGATCAGCTGATTTTTTTTTTCAAGAGCTGCTTCCTCCTGCTAAAGGGGAGCAATTTCATTTGTCATTTATTATTACATTTTATAGCTTAAAACTATCTTTATGCAATATTGCAGCTCTCAAGCTGTATTTTTAGTGGTATGAAAAACACAGAAAATATTGTTTTTCAGATCCTAAAAATAAAAAATATATATACCAGAAAGTTTTGATGCAAAAATAAATAAATAAATCATGCAACAGAAGTGTGCTTGTAATCTGCAGAAATGCTGAATATACTTTCCAAAACCGAAAAGGTGATTTTCTTGTTTCATGTATGGGCTTTGCTCGACGAGCATGGATATGGTTTCTGCCAATAAGTCTCCAAAAATCCCTGTTGCAAAGGAATGTTTTCATGAGTTTTTCATCAATGTGGGATTATGAGAAATATGTATTTCCAACATTTCGAGGAAAGGTAAGTTGAAGCTTCAGTATGGCATAAATGACAAAACAAAGGTACTAATTAATCCCAGCAGACTGTAATTTTAACCATCAATTAACATGGGAATAACTGAATTATAGAAAGAATAACTTTTTTTATTGGCATGCAAATGTCAAAGTTAACATTATATCAGCTTGCAAGGAAATGTTATGGAAAAAAATCTTTAAAAAAACTTTGTTATTGTAATTTTTAGAGCATTTTATATACATTTATATTTTTCAGAAGGTGTGAACAATGGTTTGCTTTTTTTTTTTATCGTTTAAGACAGAACACAATGTTAATGGAGTATACAGATATCAAATATAGGTAACTTGATCACGCTAGTTAAGTTAAATGAAAACTTTTACAAAAAAGTTCGTAAGTTGGAAGCTTTCGACCTTATCTTAGGTCTTCATCACGCCAATGGAGGACTAAGATTGTTGGCAGATTCTACATTTGAATGTCTTCTATTTTTGTTGCCAAAACTTAGAATTGATCTCCAGATCGTCGGAATGTAGAGAGGAGATTCGGAATTGCAAGTCATTGAGTTGAAAATAATTTCCAGGCTTTCACGGTAACGGAGGGCAAAACAATTGTCAAAAGAAGCAATTCGTTTTGCTTCGTTCAACGGAGAACTGCAGATGTGTCTTCCATTGTCAAAATAGACAAGGCTGTATTAGGATTGGCTTTCAAAACATCTTTTTTATGTTCTAAAATTCTATGGTTAATGCTCCTGTATGTGCTTCCAATGTATAAGTTATCCCCAGTAGAAGAAGAGATGGGAATGCAGTAAACTCCTGGGAGGTCCAGGCTTTTAACTTTGTCCCTATCCCTTTGTAGAAGTTTCAAGATGTTTAGGGTGGATTTAATGGCAAGATGGTAACCAAAACTTCTAAAAAGAATCTGTAACTTATAAGCATAGGAAAGATAGTAAGGAACAGAACCAGAGAATTTCAGGTTTTCTTTCTTTTGAGGAAGGAGGCATTCAATTTTCGAATGGTTTTCATATTTCTTTTGAGGGAGTTGACTGTAAGAGCAGGGAAACCATGAGAGAGGGCTATTGTAGAAATTTTGGAGAATTCTTCTTGAAGAGAAAGTTAGTTGTTGCAGTTGATATGAGCCCTGTGGATATAGGACTTCAATGCTGCAAGCTTGTAGAGATGCAGAGTGAAAGATTTGTAGGGAATGATGTTAGTGGCTGCAGAAGGTTTATGATAGACGGAACGAGTAATGGAGAGATCAGCATTTCTGCAGATAGAAACATCCAGGAAATGAATTTTGTGGTTTACTTCCTTAGATATAGTGAGGATTAATGGAAGGAAATTTTTCCATAATGGAGTTGATCAAGCAACATAATTTTCGTGACATGCCAGAGGAAATAACACAGATTTCATTCCACAAGGGAAATCACATCAACCATTTGCTGATATATTGAATATCAAACACCAATACCAATATATTGAATATCGCACCGATATATCAAAAACCGATATATATCGATTTTCTGATATATCGAAACTTCGATATCAATACTATATATCGAAATATCGGGCAAAAATATCGATATTTCGATATATTGATAAATATTGCCCATCCCTACTGTGCAGTACTGAAAAAATACGGATTAATGTGGGCAAGTACTATACCCATAGCACAGATGCTTTATATTTCAAGTCACGTTTAATTTCTTGATTGCAAGCGCAATCAGAGCACAATATCCTATATCCTAAAGAGAATTTACTCTCCACACAAGAGACATAATAGCCATAAAAGGACAAGAAATTCAATCTAGGTTGAAGAAAATGGTTTATTGGCAAGGCACTTGCTGATGTCTTTTGGATGACATTCATATGGCTATCAGGCTTTACTGGTAAGAAAGTGCACGTATAAAACAGTGAAACTGCAAAGGATAGAGTAAAAATGAAAATGTAAATTTAAAAATAGTGAAAAAAGATAAAATAGTAAAGTAAATTTCCTCCTTCACCGTTATCTGTTAAAATTTGAATTATTTATCAGTTCCCCTGTGCTGTCGTATATCACAAATTTTCGGATCATTCGTGTTAGCAGAAAAAAAAAAAGGCTTATGTTTTACTTGCCTAAAATGACGTTGTAAAGGAAATGTTAACTGAGCTTCCCCCTTGGGAAACATAGGGGTGAGGATAGGGAGCTGAAAACTGATCCTGCATCTGATAAGGGAAAGTTGTCATAACACTAAGACCCCCACCAGAAGAGGGTAGGAAATAATTGTGCGATTTTCAGCACCATCTATGAGCAGAAGCTTTATGTTCGACATGCCTTTATATCCACCTTAAGTGTATGTGTTGGAACTTTCTGATAGGAAGGAGGATTTCTGGAATGAGCTAAAAGCTGTTTTGAGCCATTTTGGAGGTAAAGAGAAAGCTATTATTGCAGGGGTTTCAATGGTTCATTAGATGTTCAGAATTGGATTTCTGATACTGTTCTGAGTAAGTTTAGTGATCTTTGTGTGAATGTTGATGGTGAAAGATTAATTGAACTCTGCATTGTGTGTATCTAATATGTTTTTCAACCAAAAGTATATCTACACATACACATGGGAAAATTGTACTCTGGGACAAAATAATGTAATAGGTGTTGTATATGATCAATGTCTGAAACACTTTGTTGTTGACACTCATGTGATGAGAGGTGCAGATGTTGGCTCTGATAATTACTTGTTAGTGTCATGAGTGAAACTGAAAGTTGGTTTAAGAAAGAACAGTAGGAAGAGGCCTGTGATGTAAAGAATAAAGGTTGAAAGACTAACTGAAGAACTACTAGGATCAGCACACACACAAAAAAGGTTAGTTTCACTGCCATTAAAGATATTTCGATCTTCACACTCAGAAGTAATAGTCTTCATAGTGCCTCTTCTTGTTCTCAGTCCTCCACTTTTGCACATGCGTATTCTTCACATTTGGTGCAGAAAACATTTCAATGCCGAAGTCAGAACTTTACTAGTCATATGTTGTAAACGCCTTAAATTCAGTAATGTCCATCTTTTGTGTGATATTTAACACACTTTCTCGCAACAATTACCTAGTTACAGGAATGTTTTTTTATTAAAAATTCTCTTACCATTCTACATAAAACTCATTGTTACCAGTTTTCCAACGTTTAATTTTGGCCTCAGGCTTTTCACAATAAAACTACTAATCCTTGATTTCATTGTTTTTCTTCAGTAAATTATTTATTTGCATCTTTTCTGTAACCGCAACATTCTGCTAAAGAGCAAACACTTATTCCTTTTCTACTTTCTGCAATAGTTCTTACCTTTTCTGATAATCAATGTTTCACTCATTTCTATGAAAGTGCACGAACTTCTGTCACAAATTAAAACTGCAAAAGAAATGGCTATCTGAGAATGTTGAAAAGTTGTCCTGAATACAGTGCTGCCAGTGGCGACTATTGCTACTATTTTTGATGACAGGCGACTATGGCTACTATTTCTTACAAAAACAGCCAAAAGCAACTATTTTCAGAAAAACCTTGAACTATTTTAATTGTAAGGCTACTATTTTTTTTTTTTAAACGTGATTTGTGTTGCATATATCGATGTACTTGTGTAACATAACTTTTATTATTGATACGCGTGAATATCAACTTTGAAATCGATATATGTATAATGCAAATTCATGGTTCATATGCCTCCTGGAATTCCATTTTGTCCTGGAAATGTCCTAAAATTCTGTTACATGTCCTGGAATTTTACCCATTTCTGCCTTTTTGTCCCTGCTCAATGTTTTGTAGTAGAGGATTTTTCTACTGACATAACTTATGTCTGACAAATTTTCCTCCCCACCCCCTGCAAAATGTGTATGGGGGAGGGGGAGGAAGGACTATCAGTTTTCTTGTTTAGGAGTTTAGGAGGACTGAAGCTGCGTTATTAGCATCTTTCGTGTCATGCTTATGTTATCACTTTGTCTGTCCTGCTGGGGAGACCATATCTCTACAATTATTGGTTCGATTTGTAAAATTATTTTTGTTTTGGGAAGCTTAAATGTGAGAATGATGATCCATCCATGCCGGGGTTTTTTTCAATGCTCAAACTTCACTGCTAGAGGGCACAAATGCAGATCGTATCGAATTTAAAATGCATTTCATATATTTGCTTCTAAGTATCCAATTGAAAAAAATATTTTTCCTTTCAATGACATTTATATCGAAGACTATTTTAGTTACATTCCATTTTTTAAATAATGCATAAATTTCTCGCTAGAGGGCATAAAGGTAAATCACAATTTCCCCAATTTCTCCGCTTCTAAAAGTCCGATTTGAAACATTCTTCCTGAGTCGGATACAGCTCTTGAGGTTGAAATGTTTTGCATACAAATTATCGTTTCTGGTAAAGAATGATTTGGCCACCAGGGGGCATAAAGGTTTATTTTGGCTTCTGATGTATTTGCAACAAAATCTGAGCTGGAAACTCAATTGAAAAAATTCTTCCATGAACCGATACTGCTCAACTCGGAAAACTTTTTGAGAATGCTTACTGCTTAAAATAGTGCAAAAATTTTCCACCAGGGGGCGTACATGTATATCTTATTTTCGATCCATATCTCTGTTTCTAGGAATCCGATTTGAAAAATTGTTTCTTTGTTAAACTTTTTCAGTTCGAAATGTTTCTCATAAAATTTCAAATATTTCTTAACCCACAAGTATGCCACTAGAGGGCGTAAGCTCACATTTCCGTTTACAACATCTGGAGACTAAAACCCCACTGAAAAATATTCTCTTTTGATCAGATACCTATCTATGAAAACTCCTTATTTGGATTTTCTTCACAAAATAATGCACAATTTCGCCACTAGGGGGCGAAAATTTTTAATCTATTTTTCTTAATATCTGTACTTCTAAATGTCAAATTTAAAAAATTCTTTTAACACCAGATACCATTTACCTTATGGAACACTTTAGGTTTGTGTTTGAGGAGGTTTGTGGTTCATAATTCTGCTGCTAGGTGGTGTTTGTGTACTTCTGTTTGCAGGCTATCTCTGCCTGTAAAAACCCTATTGAGAAATTTATTTTTTTACTGTATGCCATTCGCTATAATAAAGATGGAAAGTGAATAAGATTTTTTCTACAATAAGAAGATCCTCTTCAAATAATGTACAACTTTCCCCTAGGGGTTGTAAAGGTCAAAACGTTTTTCTTGCTATCTCTGCTTCCGGGAGACGTATTTGAAAAGTTTGTTTCCCATAGCATAGCTTTTGCTATGAAGAATGCTTTTCTCCTGTTTTCAACTTTTCCATTATGCAAAATTCTTCTGCTGAAATGCATAGTTATATCATGTTTCCTTCTATATATCTCCTGTTAACTGATCAATTTAGAAATCTTTTTGTCTCTAATATCTTCCTTCTCCTATGGGAAACATTTTTTGCACCATTTGTTAATTTTTGCAAAAATTTTTTTAGCCACTGGTGGAAGTAAATAGCTGATTGTGTTGGGGTATTTTACCTTTACTGAAATTTTGTAATGAATACTTTATATAAAAATTTGCCATAAAATCAGATTGCTTCCTAATATGAGAAACGTAAATCTACTTGTTCCTTAGTATTTTCTGAACTTCTATAATTAGTTTTTTAATCATGATCACTAATGAATGCAATTGCACGTAAAGCCCTTGGACATAAGGTTTTCTCGTTATTCTCTTTCATTTCACGTTGGAAATTTTTGTGCATACTTTGTTTGCTGGTGAGTAAAAATTGAAAACATAGCTACAGCATCGATATTATGTTGAAAATTCCTTCCCTAAATAAAATGTAACGCTAATACTTGCTCCTATGATTATGTGTTTAAGAAATACAATCCCTTTGGTCCTTTGAAAAAGTTCTAGATAGAAATTTTGACGGTAATTGGAAAGATGAGATTTTGGATGTAACCTTCAGGGAAATTTTTGACATCGTGGAATACGAAAAGAAATGCTCAAGAGCAGTCATAGAAAAAAAGTTGCACGTGATGATTGACAGACAACGTGTACAAGAACAACGGGAGAATATGTATGAGGTATATCAGAATAACTCCAACTTGACCTTGAGCTTCACGCAAAGAGCTGTTTTGCAGAGAGGTAAAAAATTTGCATTTCCACGGAGCCTGCCGAGGACGGAGGAATTAATACCCAACTTAGAAGAAATGGCACGCAGTGTACCAGCAGAAGAACGTGAAAATTTTCAAAATAAACTGTATAGAATTGTTTTGAAAGAATTTAATGAAAAAAGTAATAAAAAGAAATATCATTTAGATAAAATTCAATATGAGAAAGAACAACTGATTAAATTAAGAGATGACCCAACAATTAAATTCTGTGAAGCTGATAAAACAGGGCAAATTGTAATATTAAACACAACCAAATATGATCTAAAAATGAATAGAGCTATAGAAGAACTGAATTGCAGCATTCTAGCAAAAGACCCAACCGAATCTCAAGTAAGGTACTTAGCTAGAATAAGAAATCACAGCACCTTGCCTGATGAAATAAAGAAAGCATACCCACCAATGGGTACTGGAATACCAAAAATGTTTGCAAAAATAAAAACTCATAAGCCTGATACACCTATGAGAGTGATTGAATCAAAAAGGAATTCCCCACTAATAAAACTGGAAAAAAATATCTACAAATTTTTGGCACCTTTGTTCATGAAGACAAGGTTCACTGTGAAGAATACATACGAATTTATTGAGAAAATTAAAGTAATTAAACAAGATTTAAGTGAATATCATATGGCTAGTATGGATGTGAGAGCTCTTTTTCCTAGCACACCAGTACCTCAGGCAATAGAAATAATTATTGAAAAATTATATGTGCTACAGACAATGAATGCAATACAAATAGAGGAGTTAAGAGAAATTTTATTGTACATATATGAAAATAACATTTTTAAGTTTAACAACAAGATGTACAAACAAAATCATGGTGGAGCTATGGGGTCACCACTGTCAACTTTATTTGCTGAAATTATAATGAGTGACATTGAGGAAAAAATAATAAGTAAACTCGAGGATCCACCACTGATATACTGCAGATATGTTGATGACATTTTTCTGTTGTCCAGGCTAAAAAATGAAGAACTTGAGGACTTGACAAAAAAGTATAGTGAAATTTATCCATCTATTGAACTGACAGTAGAACGAGAACATGACAATACTTTGGCATTTTTGGATGTTTTGATTGTTAAAACAAAGGAGAATATGCAATTCAGAGTACATAGAAAATCTTCATATATCCCAGTACTTATACCATTTCAGTCATCGCATCCATTAACACATAAAAGAAATAGTGTTAAAACACTAATTAAAAGAAGTTTAACACACTCATCAATTGAACAGTATAGAAAAGAAGAAATTGAATATATTGAAAAAATTGCATATGATTTTGGATACCCTAAACAGGTATTAAAAAAATGGATTTATGAAGTAACTCAAGGTTACAATAAGGTCAAAACTGATAAAAAAACTTGTAAAATATGTAGGAGCAATACCATTTATAGAAAATGTTTCAGCAGAAATTAATAAAGTTTGTGGCAAGTATGACATACAGGTAGGAAATCAGGTACTTACTGTAAAAAATTTAGTGATTAAAAATGAAAAAAATTAGCCAATTAGATAGAGCAGGAATTTATGAAATCCCAATAAACCAGCAACCTCCTGTGTCATATATAGGCAGCACCAAGAATAAATTAAAGTATAGATTGAACCAGCATATTAATAATTGGAATAAAAAGAAGCTAAGACAGCATTGACCCAATACTGTATGGAAAATCAACAATGTCCAAGGTTTGAAGATATTAAAATTATTAAGAGCTGTAAAAACGAAAGGCAGTTAAGAATTGCAGAATCAGCGTTAATTGAAAAAAATAGATCAAGATTATGCAACATTAATGATCCAAGTAACTTAAACGAACAATGGAAAGCCCTAATAAAAATTGAACAGCAGCGTAGAAAGAAAGAGGGAAAAAGAGCAGCAGGGACAATAGATGGCGCCAGAGACACAATGATTCAGAGATAGCGACTGGGGCCCGTGCCTCGATGGCTCTGCTCACTTGAGCTGTGGTGGGCGGGTGAGACACACCTGCCTCCTGAAGACGACGGAGGCCTGTTGAAAGTACTAGAGGATTGGATGTGAGGTGCTGAATGAGTGTGACACTTGCAGTGGGAGTGGCAGGGGTTGTGAAACAGAAGGAGCAGTTTGATAATTACAGTTGACTAAGGTTTAACCACCTATGAATGTAAGGTTATGTACATAGTTTTTACTTGAATTGTATGAATGAGTAGTATGTGTGATTTTTAAGGAATTGACAAGCTTTATAGTAACATCTCATAAGGCTAAGGAGAAAAAAAAAAAAAATACGATGTTTCACCCCCGGAAGTAAGAAGCGTAAGCAAGATGTCTGTAAACCTTGGAAGCCCAGTTACATCACGATAATTGACGTGTTGGAAGTGTGTTGTCATTGGAGGTTACCATGATCTTTAGGGTGAGTGATTGGTACTTTCTAATGGTTTTTTCATTTATGAATTGCACGTAAACTTAGCGCACTTTGCAAGAGGTTAATACCTTAAAAGTGCAAATATAATAAATACGATTATTATGTGTACAGAACAAAACAAGTGATCATCATAACACTGAATGACCACAAGTGTATGAAGCCCACTTGGAAAATCTTATATTTTTTTACCAACCACAATGCAGGAGAAAGCTCTTCATGTTAGCTTGATACAAATGAGAACATCTGACCTCCAGAAAAAGGAGAAAGAAAGAAGTGTTTTGTAATTCCAAAGTGTGTATCCGGTTAGTTTATGTAAGTAGTTTTTGATATATAATTGAATAATTGTTGTTGTTGTTTGGGGGGGGGGGGTAGTTTCCATAACCTTTATAGTTCTGAGTGTCTTCAGTAGCATTATATTGAAACTTAAGATGCCCTTTTTGCAGTGTATGGATGTGTGTGTATTCATAAAGAAGTATACAGTTTCAACGCACTATAAGTGTGGGATGTTCAGAGTGGTTTTATGCCTGGTAAGGGCTGCACTAACCAAATTTTTGCATTACACATGATGATTGAAAACTATCTGTTGTTAATAAAAAAGTTTTTGCTGCCTTCATAGATTTTGAGAAAACTTGTGTGTGAGTAAATAGGATACTTCTGTGGAAGGCACTGAATAAATATGGTTTTAGTGGGAATCTACTTAATAATATGAAAGCCATGTATGCTAGCAGTAAAGCTTATGTACGATTAAATGGTGTATCGAAATGGTTTTATATTGGTGCAGGAGTCAGACAAGGTTGTGTAATGTCACCATGGCTATTCAATATATTTATGGATGCGTGCATGTGTGCTGCCAAAATGGACAATACTGGTTTATATCTTGGTAATATCCATGTGTGCTGATTTCTGTATGCTGATGACACAGTCCTGTTGGCAGAGAGCAAAAGTGAGTTTCAGAGTCTGTTGTCTTGAATGTACGAAGTTCGGAAAACCAAAGTTATGATTTTTGAGTGAGAAACAGTTAGTACTGAGTGCGAGATAAGTCTAAATGGCACAGTGATTGACCAGGTGAAGGAGTTTGTGTATTTAGAAAGCATGTTTGACAGAGAAGACAAATTAGATGGTGAAATTAGTAGGTGAGTGAATTCTTCTTTGAAAATGATAGTTGTTTTAGGAGGATTTTACAGGAATGATGTGTTCTCAAAAAATTCCTGAATGGCTGTGTATGCAAGTACAATTGTGTTCCTACTCTCATGTACGGCAATAAAACCTGGGTACTGCAGAAGAGACATAGGAGTCATTTGTATGCTGGAGAGATGCATTACTTACGTGGGCTTTGTGGCATAACATTCTCTGATCACGTGAGGAATGAGGATGTGTTGCAGTTGTGTAATGTGAGGGAAAATGTTGTTAGTTAGGTGGAGACTGATATTCTGTGGTGGTTTGGGCATGTTGAAAGAATGAGTGATGAGATGCATACTAAGAGAATTTATTCAACCCAAGTGGCAGGAAAGAAAGGTAGAGAAAGCACAAGTTAATCATGGGAGAACCAGATTTAGGAATGCCTGCATGAGACTTAAAAGATATGAGTATGAAGTACAGAAGGTCTTGTGTACGTCTTGTGATGAATGTCGATGAAGCTCACTCGAGCTGTGTGCCAAGATCGCTGTGAATGGAGATGTTTAATTCAGCAACAGTAATGGATGTCAATGAAGCTCGCTCGAGCGATGTGCCATGATCGCTGTGAATGGAGATGTTTAATACACCAACAGTAATGGATGTCAATGAAGCTCGCTCGAGTGGTGTGCCATGATCACTGTGAATGGAGATGTTTAATACAGCAACAGTAATGGATGTCAATGAAGCTCGAGCTGTGTGCCAAGATCGCTGTGAATGGAGATGTTTAATACAACAACAGTAAGTAAATAATCTGTTAAACATTTATCTGGTGGATTGTCTTTCTTTGTGGAGCTAACCTCTGAATCTCAGAGAACAGTTTATGATATATATGTATGTGTGTAAAAACTAAACTAAAGTTATAAAAGCAGCATTGATGTGTGTATTATATCCTGGAGTTTTTTTGTGTACAACTGTTTCGTGCGTAGGCCACAAAGTGGTAATACATTAGGTGAACAAGCAAAATGGCTGAAGTTGGTAGAGTGGGGAAGACACAGTGTTTATTCTGGTTTTAACACAACAAAGTCAATGACTGAAGTGCAGCAAAGATTTTGCACAAAATTTGGCACAGAACCACACACAAAACTACATTATGTTAAGGATATTGTCTACATTCCTCTGATGCTCAATAGCACGGCTGAGTTGAAAACCCAGATTTCAAAATCCATGTTTGCAGTGGATAAGGCAATGCAAGACAGGATCTGGCAAGAACTGGACTGTTGCTGGTATATTTGTCATGTTACAAGAGAGAGAGTGAGAGAGAGAGTGCATATTTGTACACGTGTAAAAAATTTTGAATGTGCTTTAGTATATGTGTTCCAATTTCAAATAAAAAGTTAACATGAACTGTGAGTTTTTAAAGTTGCTTAGATCTTTCACCAAGCTCTCCAATCCTATTAGTAATTACACCCTAATAATTAGGACTGTGACCTGTTCTAGACTTCTCCTGTGCTATGGTATTAATTTTTTTGGAGTGTGATTAAAAATAGTTGATTTAGATTCATAAACAATGATCTTCATCCAAATTGTTTTCATGTCATACTCAGTTAATTGAGACTAGACGAAACCCGTCGAAATCGACAGTTAGGTTTTTTTTTTTTTTTAAGAATAAACTCATATGAAGCAACAAATGTAAACTTTATTTGATTGACAAAAAATGTTACAAATTCATTCAAGCACTTCACTAAAGACAATATTTTGAGTCCATCCATTTGCAACAGGTAATCCAGGTGCAACTTCATGAGTGATCTTTACTTCAACAGAATCTTTTGATCTTGCTCGAGATAGGGCAACGTAGAGCATAACCATGTGAGAAGACTGGTTCTGGCAGGCATTCCAATTTTCGAAGTGTCTGTCCTTGACTCTTATTGTCATCTCAAAGAACAATACGATTGGAAATTGAATCTGTTTGATCATGAAAGGGAAAGTGCTGTCGCTTGGAGTCAATGGAATGTGTGGCAAGGTGTGCAACAACCCCTTGTGTTCTCCGCACAAAATTTCTACAGAAATTGTATATTGGAAGAGCGGCTTTAGGATCATACGTGTGCCATCAACTAAACATTTCCTTGTGTCCAGGTTCGTGATTTTTTTTTTATTATTTTGCTTGAACGTTTAACGACCACCGTGAGTAACTCAATGGGCTATAAGTAGTCACCCGTCCCTAATTTAGGGTCTCTGGTTCCAGGGAAGGGAGAGAGCCAGTGCCATAAGACAAACACAACATCCATGCCTCACCGGGATTCCAACCCGGACCCTTCACGAATGAATTATCATAAGCCAGCGCTTAGACCACTGCGCCACTGGTGCGGCCAGGTTCATGATGAGCATCAAGACAGCATCCTTTTTCAGTCGTAGAATGTGAGGCGGAAGTCCACTCATCTCGATCGTGTGCAAAAATTCAACTGGATAGCGCACTCTTTTACTCTCATCATCAGTCACAATTATGTTTGTAAATGTTGGAATAAGATTCACGTTGCGAATACTCTTCATTCTCTCTTGTCTGAGACATATAGTTGCGACCCATTGATCGCTCACGCCTTCCAGTAAGGCTCTTATGTTTTCTGTTTTTTTGTTGTTGTTTTTTTGCTGTGCGGGAGACATTCTGTTGAGGTATAGATTAAATGGTGTAACTCAATATGTACATTCTAAATATTTTCACTAACAATGGTCAACTGAATGTTTATTTACATCTTTACATAGTGGGAAACGTCTTACCTACATCAATAAACTCGATCAAATGAATATTAAATTGTATATCCAACAGCATAACGCAGGCAGGTCTTCGAGAGTCTTTGCTGTTCTGATATGAAGAACTTCGATACGATTGCCTGCTAGCATTTCCACGACAACACGAATCAGCGTATGGAGGTAAACGGACCATTGCTTTGCGCAACGGTTCGCTCAGAAAAGAGAAGACTTCGGACTTAGGACTATCTCAGTCCTTCCATACTTCTGTAGCCTTTAACAGCACATGTTTCACAGGAGTTATTTCAGTCAACCGCACGCGATCGAATGTCAACCGCACACTTCTCCCATAAACTTTACATGGTAACTTTGATGCCCTACAATGCCCGAACCGTTGCCCCAATCTCATTGTTCTCTTCAACTGCCACGTCTACATGGTAAGACCTTTATTTTGATACCTCAACCATATTTTTACGTTCAGCCGTTCTCTCAAAATAGGTGTTACAGTAAAAAAACTTATAGAATTAATATATATATTATGCTGTAACTTATATACACTTTCAGATATTAGCACTAAGTCATCAACATGCAGCAAACAGAAAATGTTAGAACTACCTACTTCAACACTTGAAACTCAGTTACTTTCTTTAATTCATGTAAATCACAAACAAAACTGTGTACAGTCTTACTCTACAATTAATTTCAGACCAGTTGTCAGTATTATCTTCCAACCTAGCAGTTGCAAATCTCTTGACAGTACATGTTTGCGATTAAATTCAAGTCTGCTTTTCACTCCATAATGTAGCACGCTGAAGAATTTCTTCCTACATACTTGTACTTGGGCAAAAACTTTTTGAAGTCAATAATTTTTGTTGCTTATCTTTCACTCCATAACTTTTCAGCACACTGAACAGTTTATTTTAAAGTACTTTTGCTTTTAACTAAGTTCTTAGGGACAAAGGCATTTTAAAAATCAGTGAACACTGTACATTAATTTCATTCATCACTTGAAAATTTTCAGATAGCTATCTGAATATAAATATACTATCCTGGTATCCCCTACTACTTCTGAAGCCACACTGTTCTTTTCTCAACTGGTTTTGCACCTCCTATCTAAGCATGTTACTTAGAATTGTATAGTAATCCTTGCAAGAACGAACACTAATTAAAAGGACTCCCCAGTAGTAATTTCATCCTTTCTGTTCCTTTTCTTAGATATGTTGTCACATTCACTGAATTCCAGTGGTTTACAGGAATTAAAGCAGTTTGCCATGCCATTTTAATGATTCTGTGTAGACAAAGGACATCTGTCTGCCCACTATGCTTGATCACTTCTGCTTTAATGTCATTCCAAATGTTTTGTAGTTTTCCACATTTCAAGGGCAAAGTTACATGTTTTATCTTGTGATCATCTACAGTCTTCCATTCCTAGTTGTCATTATTAACACAATTGTCATCAAAAATCACTCCCCCTCCCTCCCCCCATACTAGGAAGAGTAACTAATGTTAACAACAGTGGAAATTGAGGCACTGTCCTTAAAAAATAGTGCTTGGTTTTTTATTCATTCATCAGTTATTCAAATTATTTACTTCATCTATTCAGTATATTCTCCTTTAATGTAGCAAGCTGCCCCTCTTTGCATAGAAATTCCTAGGTAACAGATTTTACACTTTTTCTCTCATATATTTGATAAGACTGTGAAACTCTTTTACAGCATTCTGGGAGATTGCTTCCAAATATTTTATATCTGATGCACTAGTGATTTGTGGCCTATACTCATTCAAGCTGGATTTGAAAGGTTTGTCTATGCTACAAGGAAGCAACATATTGCTTATCTGAAGTTGTTCAGATTTCTAAGCTAATTGCAGAGATTCAGTTCCTCAGAAGTTTGTTGTCATGGATGGTGTATACTAGCCTTCCCAAATGAAAATCAGGAGATATGGGCTTAATTTCTGCTCCAAGATGATGCAAACGGACGATGTCATCGCTCTTTCCACGTTATTTTTTAAACAACGCATAGCGACTGAAAAATTGTATTCCTGCACCATTGGGAGTGAACCCCAGAACTCTCGATAACATTATCTCCACGTATTTTATCCATTTACATTATCTCCATGTATTTGATATATATTAACCATTAACCAAGATGATGCAGTTTTTCAGTTTTTTTTTTTTTTTTTTTTTTTTTTTTAAGATATCACATGGAGAAAAATCAAACCAAAGGCAATTCAGTACTGAAATCAGATTTATATTAAAGTATTCCAGACATACTGCTTACCTTTGAGGTCCGCTTCTGGAAAAAACATCACATTTCACCCTCGTTATTTGGTCCCTGTTGCTGTCCTTGTCCTTCAACCTGTCCCTAGCTGTTGTGGTCCCAGCTCGTTTCCACCATCTTTGTTTACTCGAGTGTTACTATTATTTAAAATCTTATGATGATAGATAAAACTTCAATAACATACATACGCTGAAAGTTAAAAAAGTCAGTTACTACCGGCAAGGTGCTGTAGGTCAAGGAAACAGGAAGTTCCCAATGAACCAAGCCTCCTTCAGCAGCACCAAGTTTTGGTAGAAAAACATAAACACTCAACACAAAGAGCACAAACGACCTGGTGAAATTTAAAAGTTAAAAAATTCAGACAAAGTACACTGAATAAGAGCCTTCGTTAAAAATGCTAGAAATTTTTCACCCAACACTTTGGGCATCCTTGGGCGCTTGGCGATGTCCCCACTAATGCTCTTCATTCACCCATCACCATTGGAGGGCGACACTCCGAGACTGCCTTTTGTCGAAGACACCATCAGAGATACATCAAATTCATGCTGGCGCCATCTGTGGGTTCAACCATTATCAGTTTGTTGATGATTGTAGAGACAGTCATTCGCTTCGTATTTTCTTTTTCCTTTATTAATACCTTTTCTTTTATGCTGATTTTTTAACTGTTGTTCAGTTTCCTGCCGAATTAAGTCTTTCCAGTGATTGGATAATGTATTGGGGTCATTATGATTACATATTCTCTTCCTATTTTTTATAATAAATTAGAATTGATTCTTCCATTCTCAGATGTCTCTGATCTATTATTCCTTTTTAACATCTTAATCTCTTAAAATTTTGGGTATGTTTGGTTATCTATACAAAACTGAACAAAGGCTGTTTTGGTTTCTTTTTTTTTTTTTTTTTTGCCAGTTAAAAATATGTTGTTTAAGCTTTTTTTTTTTTTTAATTTGTTCTTTGTACTTCCTATGTAGGAAATTGGTGGTATGTGATCAATAGGTATTTCATAAGTCCCTGATGTCTCTAAGATCTTGTTTCCTGTCTTGTTATTTATTGTCAGAATCTTCGCCGAGTTCACCGAGCATCTTAATTGCAAGTCATATTTTGCACATTGTTTGTTGATTTCTTTTGTGATATTTTCTAAGTATGGGGAAGCTCCTATGTATTTTAATTTTTTATTTCTTTTCTTTTGAAATCTAGATTTGTAATCCCCATGTCTATTATTCTCCCTATCAATATTGCTATTGAACTTTGTTTATCCATTTATTTATAAACATATCTCGGTAACTGTAATCATATGCTATTTATCTTATGTTTGATGATTCATGATTCTTTAATTTGTTATTTGATTTGTTATTTGACATATGAGTATATGCTCTTCTAATCAAGATTTCAAAAGATAAGAAATAAAAAATTAAAATGCAAAGCAGCTTTCCCATACTTATAAAATATCACAAAAGAAATCAACAAGCAATGTGCAAAATATGACTTGCAATTAGGATGCTCAGTGAACTCGGTGAAGAGTCTGACAATAAATAACAAGACAGGAAACAAGATCTTATGCATCAGGAGCTTAGGAAATACCTATTGATCACATACCACCAATTTCCTGCATAGGAAGTACAAAGAACAAATCAAAAAAAAAAAAAAAAAAAAAAAGGCTTAAACAACATGTTTCTTAACTGGCAAAAAAAAAAAAAAAAAAGCCAAAACAGCCTTAGCTCAGTTTTGTATGGATAACGAAACATACCCCAAATTTTAAGAGATTAAGATGTTAAAAAGGAACAATAGATCAGAGAGACATCTGAGAATGGAAGAATCGATTATAATTTATAAAAATAGGAAGTGAATATATAATCATAATGACCCCAATACATTATCCAATCACTGGAAAGACTGAATTTGGCAGAAAACTGAACAACAGTTTAAAAATCAGCGTCAAAGAAAAGGTATTAATAGAGGAAAAAGAAAATACGAAGAGAATGACAGTCTCTACGATCATCAACAAATTGATAATGGTTGAACCCATAGATGGTGCCAGCTTAAATTTGATGTATCTCTGATGGTGTCTCCGAGGAAAGGCAGTCTCGGAGTGTCGCACTCCAATGGTGATGGGTGAACCAAGAACATTGGTGAGGGCATCGCCAAGCTCCCGAGGATACCCAAAGTGTTTGGCAAAAAATTCCAAACGTTTTTAATGAAGATTTTTAGTCAGTGTTCTTTGTCCGAATTTTTAACTTTTAAATTTTACCAGGTCGTTTGTGCTGTTTGTGTCTAGTGTTTATGTTTTTCTACCAAAACTTGGTGCGGCTGAAGAAGGCTTGGCTTGTTGGGAACTTCCTGTTTCCTTGACCTACAGCACCTCGCTGGTAGTAACTGACTTTTTAACTTTCAGTGTATGTATTTTATTGAAGTTTTATCTATCATCATGAGATTTTAAATAATAGTAACACTAGAGTAAACAAAGACGGAGGAAACGAACTGGGACCAAGACAGCTAGGGACAGGGTGAAGGACAAGTACAGTGACGGGGACCAAATAACGTGTGTGAAATGTGATGTTTTTTCCAGAAGCGGGCCTCAGATTTAAGCAGTATGTCTGGAATATTCAAATATATATTGAAATAAAGTGCGTAAAAACCCGAATAGTAGTGATATCTGGCCTATACATTAAGCCTAGATATAAGCTTCAAGTTTGAGTTAAAATCTGATTGCTGAAAATAATGCACACATCATCTGCCGAATTAGAAACCTTTTAGCATATGTACATAAATGTCACGTATGCAATGTATATGCAAAAATGTGGTCATGTGCATCACCACATGGTCTGGAACACAGTGACTGAACACTGGAAGACTGGAAAAACATCATGTGTTTGTGTGTTGCGGTACACCTTGTTCTGTACTGATAGTAGGCAGAGAGTTTGGCTGTAGCCCCATGAAGCAATGGACCCAACTTGCCTTGTAAACACAACTCAAGGTTGTGGGGATGATGTCATTGTGTAGGGCATGTTCTGTTGGTACTGAACAGGCCCCCTGATATTACTGGAAGGTCGGGTATGGGATTATCTGAACATTGTTGGCGATCAGGTCCATCCTGCGATTATGACTTTTTATATAGCAGATAACGGCTGTTTCATGGTGACAATACTACTGCTCATCCTGCAAGATGTGTTGAGCAGTGGTTCAATGAGCATGCAGTGACTTCAAACATAAAGCCCAGATCTGAACCCCATTGAGAATGTGTGCAATGTGTTAGAAAACAGATCCGGGAGCAAAGTCTTCGTCTGTCAAATCTGAGCCAGTTAAAGGGCTATCTGGTGAACACCTGGTATACTGTAGATGTAGACGTTGCAAAATCTATGCCAAACCTCATAAGTACTGCAATTCAGGCTAAAGGTGGGCTAACCCGATGTTGAATGAAAGTTTCTAATTCAATGGCCAGTACTGTATGTGTTTGTATAACTACTACATGTATAATTTCTTTCCAACTAGATTCGTAGATGTTTTTGTGCAAAGTTGTAGTTTTAGTAATTGAGAGTTTATTGCTGAGAAACAAATCAAAGTTTTCCAGAGATAAATCAACAGCAAGTGTGTTCCATTCACATTTTCCAGGGAATTCTCTCTAGATATTCCCATTGTAACTTCAGTTCTGTGGTTGTTATTTCTAACTCTTCCCCTGAAACATCCAAGAACAACTTTTTCCCTTTGTTTGATTTTAACTACCATATCTAAGTCCTTTAAAGGAAATTCACTTATTTAGAACTGAATCTTCTACTAAACTGTAGATTGCCATAACTTTCAAGTTCATGCTTTCCAGTTTGAAAATAACACACACAATGCACTCCTATACATGTTCCCCCCTGACTGACCAAACCATCTTATGACACACTAGATAAATGGCCACCTACATGTCACACTAGAAAGTGTTTAATCTTTCCTTATACGAGGTTACAGCATACAAGAACACATTCCCCTGGTGTATACTTCTTGCTCTTACTAGTGCCTACAACATTTAGGTGGAATTTTTCTCTTTCCTTGGTTAACTCTTGATTCTTTCCCATTTATACACTATACATTAATAGAACCACCCCTGATATCTTCAAATTACCTGAAAAAATTGCTGAGATTTTTTCTTTTAGAGAATTTGCTATTTTAAAAATGTTTTCCCATAAGTATTGAATTTATGAGGCAAAGTAAAATGTTCCCCTGCATTCATTCCCCAAGAAAATGGAATGCGTGCTACAATAGGGTTTCATCTAGTGTGGCTTGGTCTCAGCATGGGGCTGGAGACCTTAGTTTTGGGCTTGAGTCATGTCCACACATTAGCTTTAGTTGCATGGCCTAAGTATGTTGTAGACCTTACTTGGCAGTTGATTTAGTATCCCTGCCCGCCTTAGTCTCTCAGCACTCAACAAGGAGCTTCCTCGGTGGGACACTGGGTCGTAAGCCTGTTTGGTTCCACAAATCTTCCTCTTCTAAGCCTGTTTGGTTCCACAAATCTTCCTCTTCTAAGCCTGTTTGGTTCCACAAATCTTCCTCTTCTAAGCCTGTTTGGTTCCACAAATCTTCCTCTTCTAAGCCTGTTTGGTTCCACAAATCTTCCTCTTCTAAGCCTGTTTGGTTCCACAAATCTTCCTCTTCTAAGCCTGTTTGGTTCCACAAATCTTCCTCTTCTAAGCCTGTTTGGTTCCACAAATCTTCCTCTTCTAAGCCTGTTTGGTTCCACAAATCTTCCTCTTCTAAGCCTATTTGGTTCCACAAATCTTCCTCTTCTAAGCCTGTTTGGTTACACAAATCTTCCTCTTCTAAGCCTGTTTGGTTCCACAAATCTTCCTCTTCTAAGCCTGTTTGGTTCCACAAATCTTCCTCTTCTAAGCCTGTTGGTTTCCTCCCATCTGCAGTGCCCATTTTTTATGTCAAATTTAATAATAAAACATCATCAAAGTTTACTGTTTATATTTATTTCACACAGACTGTTTTTGGCATGTCCACATCACCTGCTGTTGTAAATGCTTTCTCTAATTATCATGTGGCTTTGTGCAATTGCATTTTCATCTTTTTTCAACATTGTCTTCACTGAAAAATACCAGGCTGTTATTTGAACTCAGAATAGCTGTGTCAAAACTAAGCATTACATTTATAATCATTATTTTTATTTATTTATTTTTTATTTTTATTTTTTGAAAATCAAGTTTTTCTTTTTATTTCATCTTTTTTCATCTGTTAAATAGTGTTTGTAAAATTGAAATGTTAAAAGTTTCAAATATATTTTTTTTAATTTTTTAGATATTGTGACTGCTTTGCCAATGGGGAATTCTGCAATAATTGCAATTGTAACAACTGTTACAATAATTTAACCCATGAAGAAGAAAGGCAAAAGGCAATTAAAGCATGTCTTGACAGAAACCCTCTAGCATTTCATCCAAAAATTGGTATGTATGTTAAAAGTTATAATTAGTTGTGAATGTTTTCGTAACTGCACTTTGAAGGCTGTTATTTTAATTTATTAGATATTTCAAAGTGAATTTTAATTGCCATTTTTTTAACATTTCTTGTGAGTTGGACACTAACTTCATGGTGTTCTTGCATGTTAATGGCACAGACAACAGTAACAATAATAAATATATGTATTAGGTTGATGCATAAATTCATGCTGTTTTGTTTCACGAATGTTTCCCAGGTCAGTAGTGATGGTGCAGATGGCTGGTTGTATATCAAAATGTAGCCAGTAATGTCGTGTATCTAAATCATATTGCGTTGTGTGATTGTGGCTAATGGGTTTTGGTTTTCAGGTCCAGGAGTATGGATTGTCAAGTAGAGAGGAATGAACATTTCTAACATCTGCTCCTTTACGAGTTTAACAAGGGATCCACAGACACCGAGGCAACTCAGCAAATTTGTGCTGTGTATGGGGAGGATGCTATTGCTCCAAGGACAGCCCGCAAGTGGTTTGAGTGGTTCGGAGGTGTCAATTTTTACCTCAATGACTCTCCGTGCTCAGGTCATCCATCTTTGATGAAGATCGTTTGAACCATCTCATCCACTTGGATCCGCATTAAACCACACGCAAATTGGCCACTGATGGGGACTGTGATCAGGCCACCGTGGTGCAACAACTAGAACGTATGGGGGAAAGGTCCAGAAATCGGGGTCTAGGGTGCCTCACACTCTCACCAAGGACTACAAGAATCAGCGTGTTGCCATGTGTGGTTCCTTGCTCACCCGTTATCGCAAATGCAGGGATCGCAGCGTTCCTCTATTTCAAAACCTGTCCTTATTTTCCTGCTTTTTTGCAAAGCAAAAGACAATTTTTTTTTTATTATTTTTTTACGACCTGTTTCGCTGTCTTGGTTGTTGGAATATTTTGTATGTGATTGCTCTGGCCGCAGCGCCATCAGGTTATGCGTACGTCGTCGGCAAAACGCCGATGGCGCAATGTGTTTCTGCTGGACGAACTCGGAGCCATTGGGCGAACTCCGGAAGCTGAACTGCTGAAGCCAATCACTGACAGTTTGTTGAGGGAGGAGGAGTCTCAATCAAAACTAAAACGTTGGCTTGTGGTGTGTGTTCTGGAAAGTTTTATGCTTTGTTTTCTCAACCTGTAGGTTCGTGCATTTTGGATGGATCGATGACGAACTGTTTGTAATCTGAAGTTCATGGAATTAAAGAAGGTAAATACTTTTCTTTATAAACAATTTGGATTTTATTGATTGTTTTATAAAATGAGAGTAATTGAAGTTTTTGTGTGTGAAAGTTGTCATTTCATGAAATTGGTATATATTCTGTAAGTACTGTCAGAAACATCGATATTTTATCGTGTATGTTGATAGGTAACTGAAAGATTTCATTTGCTTCGTTCTTAAAACGGAACAGACCAAACCTTTCTCGCTTTGAGAAAGAATTCCCCTCCCCTACTTGTAAAACGTGTGCCTATAGTGAGTAAGATGTTTTATAATCAAAATGTACCTATACCTTCCAACTACTATGGAATACCTGTAGTTTCTACAGATTTAGCTGTTTGACTACGGAACTACGCAATTCACTGTCAAAACTGCAGCTTCTACGAATTTTCATTTTGTTTATTTTATAATTATTATTATTTATTCATTTATATATATATTGCTATTATGAAATAACTTGAAATACCGTCCCCAGATGGTATTTCATGTTTCAAAACTTTGGAAAATGGTAGTTAAACGGAGTAAAAAATTTTACTGTAACCGTTTTTTTTTCTCCCGATGTGTTTGTGTCCAGTATTCTTGTTAAATATAATTTTAAATCAGTGTAAAACTAAAGAGAATTGGAGGGAGGGGGTCGTTTTTCGTCTGATGAAGGTATTTCGTGTTTCAAAACTTCTGAAAACGGTAGTTAAGTGGAATAAAAGTTTTTGCTATAATCGCATAGATGCCAACTAGTACGGATTTTCCGTAATTTTACGGATTTTTGGTTGCTGTTACGAAAGTATGGAAACACAGCTGAAATTACGGAAAATCGCCATTTGATTTAATTTTCTGAGATAGAAAGCAAATTTTCATCAGCTTAAAAATGTTTGTTGTTCTTCAAGTTTTTCTGGGGGAAAAAATTAAATGCTGCATTCTGTGTATTATAGATTTCTGCATCTTAATTGGCAATCCATCTACCGTAGACTGAGCAGCAACTACACTATGCTGGCTCAGCGTTTGATTCCATGACACCACTCCCATTGGTTCTCTCCGTGCCAAACGCAACTACGCAGTTTAGCTCTGTGTGAACGCTGCTTAGGCATTCGTTCCAAACTCCCATGATGCACTTCATGCCTCCTGCGTGCAACCAGGGCAGTTGCTTTCATTTCCCGTAGGCCGTAGCACTTCTGCTTTATTGTCCTTGATGCTTTTTGGTTCTCTCTGCTGCACGTGCTACCCTACTGTTACATCATGGAAATGTGAGGCGATTGTGAAGGGTTTTTTGCTGTTTTCTTTCATTTATTTAAAATGAAGCGTTCTTTAGACAAACCTTCATCGTCGAAGAAGAAACAGTATTTTCTAGAAACTTACAATAGAGATTGGCCCTGTTTTGAGAAATCAAAAGTTTCTGTGAACGACGTGTTTTGTAGAATGTGTAGATGCGATTTTAGTATGGCGCATGGTGTGCGGGATGATTGCCGAAGACACGCAGAATCGAAAAAGCATAAATCTTTTGGTGAGTTGAAAGTTCAGTCAGTGAACGATTTGTTTGCATCAAAGGAGAACAGCGTAATAAATGCAGAACTTATGTTCACTTCATTTATTGTGGAACACAATTTACCCATAGCAGCTGCTGACCATGCTAAACCGTTATTTCAAGCCATGTTTCCCGATTCAGCGATCGCAAAAAAATATTTGTGTGGAAGAACCAAGGCTACTGCACTAATTCAGCACATGGCCAGTGTTTCTACAAGTAACATTGTATCTGAAGTTAAAAAAAAATCCTTTTTCTTTATCTACGGACGGAAGTAATGATGTTCAAGCAAATAAACTGTATCCCATTACAATAACATATTTTGACGGAAAAATAGGGGAAAATTCAACTGTTTTGTTTTCATTGGTTGAATCAAGTAATAATACAGGTGAAGGAATATTCAACGTTTTGAACAATGAGTTTGTTAAAAGATCTCGTCGAGCAACTGTGTGTTATTTTCCTATGACAATGTTAACACTATGATAGGTCAAGTAAAAGGTGTTGTTTCTCACATAAAGAAGGTTCAGCCTGCAATCATAGTGCAGCGATGTTCATGCCATTTAGTAAATTTAGCTGCACAGAAATCTGCTACTCAACTGAAAGGATTTAATGTTGAGCAGTTTCTGATACAGTTGTACTTTTTTTTGGAGAAAAGTTCAAAGAGGAAACACAATCTAAAACTGAGTCAAGCTGTTTGTGGTACTAAACCACACAAAATTCTAAAGCATGTCAATACTCGCTGATTATCACTTTTGGAATCCATTGACAGAATTTTAGAACAGTGGGAGGCTCTAGAACATTATTTCAGTGACAATGAAGAAGCTAATTCACAGTATAAGAACCTTACAAGTATGATTGGAAATCCTTCATCTAAATCTTATTGCCTTTTTTTATCTGCTACTCTTCCTGTGTTTGCATCTGTTAACATGTTCTTGCAGCAGGAAGTTCCGCTTGTGCATGTATTAAAAAGAAAACTTCATAGTCGGTTATCTGAATTGCTTGTACGATTTATCAAGCCATCGACATTTGATGTGACAGCAACATCTCTCGCAGATGGAAATTTTGAAAGAAGGAGAAATCAAAAAGAAAACTGTGATCTCGTAATTGGGTCAAAAGCGAGATCTTATATAGGCACAACTGCAGATCTGAGTGAAGACAGACACAGTGGCTACTTTTTATTCTGAAGTAAGGGAGTTTTACAAGGCAGGCTGCAATTGCATTTTAAGGGAATTTCCACTTAATGATGCATTTCTGAGTCACATAGATGCCATGCCAACTAGTACGGATTTTCCGTAATTTTACGGATTTTTGGTTGCTGTTACGGAAGTACGGAAACACCGCTGAAATTACGGAAAATCGCCATTTGATTTAATTTTCTGAGATAGAAAGCAAATTTTCATCAACTTAAAAAATTTTGTTGGTTCTTCAAGTTTTTCTGGGGGAAAAAAATTAAATGCTACATTCAGGGCTGCCAGACCTGCGCCAGTCCGCGTCAAAACGTTGTTCTTGCGCCATTCTGCTAAAAAATCTCCATTTCGACGAAATCTGTGCCAATTTTGCGCCAAAAGTTAAAATTTATCGGTCATCGATATTTTAGCGTTATCTTACGACATTCGAAATCGATTCAGCGGTTAATTCGTACGCGAGATTCTTCCGCAGATTCGCGGAGTCCCCTCCGTTTTTTTTTTTTTTTTTTTTTTTTGTCGTTTTCGAGATCGATGCAAAAGTGAAGAAATTTTCGGGATATTAGTTGGGGGGGGGTCGTATTCCGTCTGGGGACGTTGTTTTGCCTTTTTAAACGTTCGGAAACGGAAGTTAAACGAAGTGCAGATTTTTCCCGTAATCGTATTTTTTTCTCTCGCGATGTTGCTTCTGTTCAGTACTGTTAAATATAATTTCATTGCATAATTTCAGCTTGAAATTGTAGGCAACAATTTCCGAAAACGGAAGTTAGGCCGCCCGAAAATTTCCCCGTAATATCTTCAGCGACGAGTTTCGCACGCTGATTCGAGGAATTCCGTCTTTTTTTGTTATCGTTTGGACCACATGTACGAAATCGATGCATAACTGAACTTAAATTTTGGGAGGATTGGTGGCGGCGGCGGAAGCGGCGGCAGCGGAGGGGGGTGGTCGTTTTCTCCGTCGGAGGACGGAATTTCATCCTTCGAAAACGGAAAGTAAACAGAGATAAGATTTCTCTGGTAATCGTTTTTTTTTTTTTTCGCGATGTTTCCTCTACCCAGTATTGTTAGATATCAATTTATTCCATAAATATTTGTATTTCAGCTTGAAAATGTTGGATAAATTTCCGAAAAGTGAAGTCAATTCAGCTTGAAAATGTTGGATAAATTTCCGAAAACTGAAGGATTGAAAAACCGTTATTTCAAGCCATGTTTCCCGATTTAGCGATCGCAAAAAAATATTCGTGTGGAAGAACCAAGGCTACTGCACTAACTCAGCACATGGCCAGTGTTTCTACAAGTAACATCATATCTGAAGTTAAAAAAATCCTTTTTCTCTATCTACAGACAGAAGTAATGATGCTCAAGCAAATAAACTGTATCCCATTACAGTAACATATTTTGACGAAAAAATAGGGGAAAATTCAACTGTTTTGTTATCATTGGTTGAATCAAGTAGTAATGCAGGTGAAGGAATATTCAACGTTTTGAACAATGAGTTTGTTAAAAAAGATATCTCATGGAGCAACTGTGTGTCATTTTCCTGTGACAATGCTAACACTATCATAGGTCAAGTAAAAGGTGTTGTTTCTCACATAAAGAAGGTTCAGCCTGCAATCATAGTGCAGCGATGTTCATGCCATTTAGTAAATTTAGCTGCACAGAAATCTGCTACTCAATTGAAAGGACTTAATGTTGAGCAGTTTCTAATACAGTTGTTTTTTTTTTTTTTTTTTTTGGAGAAAAGTTCAAAGAGGAAACACAATCTAAAACTGAGTCAAGCTGTTTGTGGTACTAAACCACACAAAATTCTAAAGCATGTCAATACTCGCTGGTTATCACTTTTGGAATCCATTGACAGAATTTTAGATCAGTGAGAGGCCCTAGAACATTATTTTAGTGACAATGAAGAAGCTAATTCACAGTATAAGAACCTTGCAAGTATGATTGGAAATCCTTCATCTAAACTTTGTCTTTTTTTATCTGCTACTCTTCCTTTGTTTACATCTGTTAACGTGTTCTTGCAGCAGGAAGCTCCGCTTGTGCATGTATTAAAAAGAAAACTTTATAGTCTGTTATCTGAATTGCTTGTACTATTTATCAAGACATCGGCATTTGTGTGACAGCAACATCTCTTGCAGATGGAAATTTTGAAAGAAGGAGAAATCAAAAAGAAAACTGTGATCTCGTAATTGGGTCAAAAGCGAGATCTTATATAGGCACAACTGCAGATCTGAGTGAAGACACAGTAGCTACTTTTTATTCTGAAGTAAGGGAATTTTACAAGGCAGGCTGCAATTACATTTTAAGAAAATTTCCACTTAATGATGATTTTCTGAGTCATGCTGAAATTGCAGATGTAGCATTAAGGCAAAGTGTTTCTTTTGCATCAGTCCAATATATGTGTTCCCTGTTTCCAATTTTGAAACCAGAAGAATCTGACAAGGTGGAATCTGAATTTACTCACTACCAGTTTGAAAATTTTAACTGTGCTGTTACTTCTGGGAGAATGGATGAAGTGTGGCACAGAATTTGTTTAATGAAAAATGAAAGTGGCCAATTAAAGTATGAATCATTAAGCAAAATTATGAAAATGATTTTAATAGTCCCTCATAGCGATGCAAGTACAGAAAGAATTTTTTAGTATTGTGAAAAAAAAACCATGAATGATTCAGACCTAATTTAAGTAGTCATGTGCTGTCTTCTTTATTAGTAGAAAAAATAAACAGCATTGCACACAGTGAACTATGCTTAATTTTTCTTCATGTCTGGAGGTAATTTATTATATTTTTCTGGTAGACAGTATTTTAAATTTTCCCACTAGCAAATTATTTTTATTGTATTATTATTATTATTATGTTAATAGTTCTGACAGATTAAAATTTGTTGCAGTGTTAAGTACTCAAATTTGCTGCTGTAGACTGGATTACTGAAAATTACTGAAAAAAAAATTGTTACTGAAAATTACTGAAAAATGAACATGTTGGTTACTGAAAACTACTTTTAGAGGTTGGCATCTATGGAGTCATGCTGAAATTGCAGATGTAGCATTAAGGCAAAGTGTTTCTTTTGCATCAGTCCAACATATGTGTTCCCTGTTTCCAGTTTTGAAACCAGAAGAATCTGACAAGGTGGAATCTGAATTTGCTCACTACCAGTTTCAAAATTTTAACTGTGCTGTTACTTCTGAGAGAATGGATGAAGTGTGACACAGAATTTCTTTAATGAAAAATGAAAGTGGCCAGTTGAAGTATGAATCATTAAGCAAAATTATGAAAATGATTTTAATAGTCCCTCATAGCGATGCAAGTACAGAAAGAATTTTCAGTATTGTGAAAAAAACCATGAATGAATTCAGACCTAATTTAAGTACTCATGTGCTGTCTTCTTTATTAGTAGAAAAAATAAACAGCATTGCACACAATGAACTATGCTATCAGAAGAAGTTTTCACAAATTGAACTAAGGAAGGCCAAAATGGCAACTACAGCCAGTTTATCATAATAATTTGGCCAAAATTCCTAGGAATAATTTTTCTTCATGTCTGGTGGTAATTTATTATACTTTTCTGGTAGACAGTATTTTAAATTTTCCCACTAGCAAATTATTTTTTATTGTATTATAATTTTCTTTATTCGAAATATACGAATCACAGCCTCTGACAAACAAAATAAACAGCAATTTATCATTGACTGGTATTGTTGAACTGATACGAGTTTCCACCGGAGACCTAGGTATCAGTCAAGAATCGTCGTAAAATATATGATGTCCCAAGTAAAGCTGTCTTCTGCAGTTCTGTAGATGGCATATCAGAAAGCTGCAATTTTTCAAAATGATTCATAAATTTTTTTGACATTGTTCCAAGTGCCCTGATGACAATGGGGACTACCGTTGTGTGTTTAGTCCATAACCGGGTAACTTCTATGGCCAGGTCTCTATATTTAGTCATTTTTTCCAATTCTTTTTCATTGACTCTGGCATCTCCAGGGATCGCTACATCAATTAGCCAAACTTTCCGATTTTCTATGAAGGTTATGTCTGGTGTATTATGTTCTATGTGTCGATCGGTTTGAATTCTGAAATCCCACAAGATCTTGACTTCATTATTTTCTATGACTTTCTCAGCCTTGTGTTCCCATGAGTTTTTCGATGCTGGCAGATTGTGCTTTCTGCCCAATGACCAATGAATCAATTGTGCAACCCTATCATGTCTAACTTTGTAATCTGTCTGTGCAATTTTGCTACATTCACATATTAGATATTATTAGATGAAACTGACTTCCTGGATTTTAGCCTTCATATCATTTGTTTGCAATGCCTGTTCTTGTGCAGCAAAAATCAGACCTTCTGTTTCTTTCTTGATGGAACCCGATTTCAACCATGCCCAAGTCAAGTTGTTGTCACTTTTCCCATCAATATTCTTTAGAAATTGTCCATGTAGTGACTTGTTCTTCCTGCCGTCTAATCTGCTTTCAAACTGTTTCCTCTTGTTTTCTGTTGTTTTTAAGATTTTTTCATTATTCACTGCCTGAAGTAGCTTTTGTCTGCTTCTGTTGACGTATTCATTCAGGCTTCTTTTTTCTTCCTCTACTACCTGTTGTACTTGTAGTAGCCCTCTGCCTCCAATCTTCCGAGGTAAATACAATCTGTCAACATCACTTTTTGGATGGAGTGCATGATCAATAACTTTCGAGTTTTCCGATCCAGTATTTCTAATTCACTTTGGGTCCAATCAATTATTCCAGCTGGGTATCTAATTACTGAAATGGCCCATGTATTTATGGCTTTGATTGTATTTCCACCATTTAGTTTTAATTTCAATATTTTTCTTACTCTCTTGATATACTCACTCTGAGTCAGACCTTTCTCTTTTGTATGTAAGATGTTATCTGATTCAAGAATTCCAAGGTATTTATAATTTTCATTATCTGACAATGATTTCATTATATTAGCATTTTCTAGTTCTATTCCATCTATATTTTGGCCTTTTCCCCGGGGCATGGATAGTACTGCACATTTTTGCAGTCCAAATTCCATCTGTATATCATCACTAAATATTTGCACTGTATGCAGCAATGTTTCAAGTTCAGCAGAACTTTTTGCATACAATTTAAGGTCATCCATGTACAGCAGATGGTTTATTTTTCCATGTTGGTCCGAAATGTGGTAGCCCATTTTTGTTTTGTTCAAAATCATTGACAATGGAATTAAAGAGATATTAAACAATAAAGGCGACAAAGAATCCCCTTGAAATATGCCTCTCTTGAAATTAACTTCTCAGAGTTCTTCACAATATGCATGTAACACTGTTTTCCAGTTTTTCATATTTTCTTTGAGGAATCGGCAGATGCTCTTGCTAACTCCAAATAGTTCCAAACAAGTGTTAATCCAGCTGTGGGGCTATTATTATTATTATTATTTTGTTAATAGTTCTGACAGATTAAAATTTGTTGCAGTGTTAAATACCCAAATTTGTCGCTGTAGACTGGATTACTGAAATTATTGAAAAAAAATATTGTTACTGAAAATTACTGAAAAATGAACATGTTGGTTACTGAAAACTACTTTTAGAGGTTGGCATCTATGTAATCATAATTTTATTCTTCCGATGTTGCCTTTGTTTCCTTGTTAAACAAGAAAACAAAGGCAACATCTTGTCTTGTTAAATAACATTTTATTGCATAAATGTTAGTATTTCATCTTAAAACTGTAGGCAACAATTTGCGAAAACTGAAGTTAGATGCCGCAAAAACTTCTTCATGATCTTCTTTTGCGAATTCAAAGAATTCAGCCTTTTTCATTATTATTTTGGTCATTTGCGAGATTGATGCTCAAGTGAACAGAAATTTTTAGGGAGTTGGTGGCAACAGGGGCAGGGTGTTCGTCGGGGGACGGAATTCATTTTCACGAATCTTTCGAAAACGGAAGGTCGACGGAGTTCAGATTTGTTTCGTAATCGTAATTTCTTTCTTCTCGCGATGTTGCCTCTGTCCAGTATGATTATTAAATAACATTTTACTGCATAAATATTTGCATTTCAGCATGAAAATAGTGGGAAAAGTTTCAAAACTGGAAGTCCGACAGAGCAAAGATTTCTCCCGTACCTCCTAAGCTCTCAATGTTCCCGCTCTCCTGTGTTGTTAAATATCCCCGGTCCCGTGAGTTTTTGCATTCATTTCAAGCTTCCTAGCATTTCTTTTTAAAAAGATCGTGCTTACCGTATATACTCGTGTATAGGTCAACCCCCCGATTTTTATCTGAATATTTGCAGTTTTTGATATCCCATGTCTTTAAGTCGACCCCCGATTTTTATGTGAATATCTGCAGTTTTTGTATACCTACCTATCTTGTGTATAAATTTAAAAAAAAAAAAAATTTTTTTCCGAGGATGCACCCGCATGCGGAAATGTGAACCTACTATTTCTTGTTGTAGCTGGCTCTCGCAATGTTGCTTGCAGCAGTTTCCCACAAAATGTGGGTGGAATTGAGGCACAATTCTGGGAAGATGATAGGGCACACCATCCTAGTTAGAGAGTTTTCAGTGGAAGGTTATGCACTTTAACAATATATGAATCCACTTTTGCACATAGTCCCTTCTCCCACATTTTGCCAGCGAGTTTTCTGCAGTTACTTCATTCATGGAGAGTAAAGCATTTGCTCCCGCAGCAAACGAATCATGATGCATTTACCAAACATCGTAAGGCACATGTTATTTAAAAAGGAAAAAAAAAAAAAAAAACTTCCTGAAACATATTTAGAAAGCATAAATAGGTCTTGATGTCAACCTGATAGTTTTTTATCCCATAAAGAATATGCATGCCGTGAAAAATAAATGTGTAACTTTTGAAGTTTTCAATGCATTTCTTCAAAATTTAAAACAAATCTTTATTTTGATGTATTGTGAACACTAAAATTTGCACGCAACTATTTAAAAAATTGAAGAAAATTTGTTCTATAAAATTTTCTCCCACTAACCGTGCAGCGTAGCTGCTGTCGGTCGACTGCTGAGCTGGACGATTGTGTTATTGACAGAGAGGTTGTTTATCTACTCCTGAGTTTCATCCCTCCTCTTCACCGTGTTTGTGACAAACAGTCGGCTTGAGTGACAAAACCAAACATCGCACCATTCAGTAAAGATGCAATCCTTTTTGTTCACTCTTAGTCTTCAGAAAAGGTTACTGTTTGTTTAATTTTTAGATCCGGGGCACACTCAATTTAATAACAAACATAAGTAGGTTGTTAAACTAATGTACTTTTCATACATGAGATTTTTCCGCGAATTCGCGGAATTTCGCTTTTTTCAGCATCATTTTGGTCATTCTCGAGGTCATTGCAAAAATGAAGAGAAATTTTTCAGGATTTTTTTTGGGGGGGGGGGTCATTCTATAGAAAAATCCTTGAAAACGGAATTCCGCTTTTTTGTGGAGTAAAAGAACTAAGCGCTTTCTAGCTGAAAGCGTTGTTTTGGGAGCAGGCGCTGGGGGGCAAGAAGAAATGTTGGAGGGTGGAGTCAGGAGCTCAATTCGTTTACTAAGCCGTGTCGTTTACTGCTGTCAACAATGGATAGGATGTCAGTCACTTGAGCATCGCAGCGCAAAGGGTGAAAGCTCCGCCTACTTCGTGCTTTAGGGAAACTCCTGCAGCCCTTTCCGTGTCTTGCAGGAAATTGCCACTCTGCATTCTATCCACTCGAAACTCTCTCTTGTAGATGTACCCGAATGCGTTCCTGCTTTTCTGAGATCGTTCGAGAATCGAAGCTCTCGTGAAACCTCTTCCAACAAAGGATGCCAAAAATTACGGATTTCCCTGGGATTACGGGTGACTAGCAAAAAATTACGGATATTCAGATTTTCAATGTTATTAAGAAACTTTTACCGATTTTGTAAATAATTGATGTAAAAGCCTCTGAACAAAGTTCGTAACACAGCCCTTTGTCTTTTTTTTTTTTTTTTTTTTTTTTTTCTGAGGTGGAATTTGGTTTGCTTGTTTCAAAGTGTGAAAAAAAAAAATGCCTGGCGTGCTTCTTTCGCCGTGGTCCGGAATTACGTCGACCTGAATCATCTGAATAAAGTTTGTGATGCAGCTTTCTTTTCTTAAATTTTTTCTTTCCACCCCCCCCCCCCCCCCCAGCTGTTTTTCTTGTTTGCAAGCTAAGCGAAAATAAAGCATGGCGCCGCGCCGGGATTATGTAGGCCTGGCATGCTTCTTTTGCCATGATCCGGAATTACGTTGGCTCGGACGTGCTTCTTTCATTGTTGCCCGGAATTGCGTCGGCCTGATGCCTCTGAACCATGTTCGTGACGCACCTCTTTGTTATTTTTCTAAGGAGGAGGAATATGTTTTGCTTGTTTGAAAACTTAGTGGAAAGAAAGCACGGCGCCCGGCTAGGATAACGTCGGCCCGAAGCATCTGAACAAAGTTCGTGATGCAACTCTGTTTCTTTCCTTTCTTTTTTTTCTAAGGAAAAATGTGTTTTGCATGTTTGAAAGCTAAGTGAAGAAAAAAGCACGGCTTCGGACCAGTATTACATCAGCCCGAAGCCTCTAAACAAAGTTCGCGACGCAGCTTTCCGGTTTTTTTTTTCTCTTTCTGAGAAGGAATTTGTTTTGCTTGTTTCAAAGCTAAGTGGAAAGAATGTGTCATGAGAGGCTCAAAAACATGGTTAAAAACAAGAATTCGGCAGAGAAAATCTCCCCACTTGCTTGACATTGATGGAGATTCATGTCACCATATTCACAATGCAAGCAAAAAAATTTGCAAGCCATTTTATAAGGTTACATTGAGAAATACTTTATTGACTTCTTCAATGACTTTAAATGGTTGGCAGATCAATATGAAGCCCTAGCTGAAATTTGGGAAATTATAGGGCTAAAATTCACTGAAATTAAAAACATGGAGCAACACAGGTGATTGTCATTAAACAGTTTACATATCCATGATGCCCTTTTGCTCCTGTATTATGGATTTGTGCAGCCTAATGAAAGGCCAATATACATGGATGTCATAAACAAAATATGTAAAGAAAGAAAAAGTTAAAATTCTAGGAGCTTTGGAAGAACTTGCGTGAAAAACAGAAGATGAAAGAAAACTGAAATTTAGAATTGTTGCAAAATTATTTGAAAGCTCAAAGAAAACCTTGCTTATATTAAATTTTTATGTTGCAGCTCTACCTCTTTTGAAAAAATATGTATGCTTATTTCAAACAAAGGAGCCATTAATTCATAAAGTTTTTGATGAGCAGAAGCCAACTATTCTTGGATTTCTTAGCTTGTTTCTTAAAACAAGAGATACTGAAAGGCAAACCTGTGAAAGATTCTTGGATCAAGAACATTATTTTGGAAAGCAAATAAAATGACATTATGGTGAAAAAAATTTTAAGCCAGGCTGCTGAAGCTTATATTCAGCATGCAAAATACATGCAAAAGACACTACCATTATGTACTGATCTTTTAATGTACATATCAGCTATTGATCCTTCTACTAGAGGACATAATCTAACTTTAAAAAGACTGATAAACTTCCACAGTTCCTTTCAAATATATTGAATTCAGAGGAAATGGAAAGCTATGCTCTAGAAATTCGCCAGTATCAGGTTGATTAACGACTTCCATCTCCTTTTGATGAAGTTGGAAACTTTGTAAAAATTGATGCATGGTGGGCAAAGATGTTTAACCTCTACAAGTACACTATGTTATCTAAAATAGTAAAAGCCTTGATATCATGCTTTCATGGTCCACAGGTTGAAAGTTCTTTCAGCATGATGGTTGAAATCATAGATATAAAATCAGGAAGAATGAACATTGAAACCTATTCAGCTATACAAACTGTATAGTATAAACTTACAGCACAGGGTAAGTCTGCAGTTAATTTCTTCAGTAAAGAATTTTTTTTTTTGCAAGAAGCAGTTGATGCCAACCTCTGCCAAAATCTTAGGTTATCAAAAACAAGTTATACCAAAGAAATTGAGAGGAAAAGAAAAGGAATTATCAGCAAAAAGAAAAAGTTAGCAATGGATGCTGTTCAGCTGCAGAGTCAAGGTAAAATAAATATGGCTGTGCAGCTTGCTGAGAAGAAAACCAGGCTTGCTCAGAAGAGGAAATTCGAATTGTTGTGCAAGCAAGTACAACAAAGAAGGACAAAATATCTTTGAAGCAATCTGTTTAAAAACCATAACTTCTAGTCATGTTTTTTTACATTTGTTCATATTCAAATATATATTACAATACATATTCCAATTATCATTTAGTAAGAATCTGTGAATTTAACTTATTTCCACACACATGACTCTTGAGATACATTTCATTTCTGAAAAATTTGGTACATTAGAGTGCTACTAAGCCAACAAGACTGACTTATTCTTCTACTATGATGTTTGACCAAAACTAATCTGTGGATATATGTTTCTAATTGCTTGACTAAATGCACAAACTTTCCTAGACAAATACTTTTCACCTCAGAATTTAGCTAGTAAAGATTTACATGTAAGTTTTAAATCTGATTTTTTAAAATATTTAATTTTATTTTGTTCTTGAATCCCTACTTTTCTATTGTGAATATAATAATGTGCTTCACTTTAATATTTACTTACATAATTTACAGAAAATAATTCCATATGGCTAGTGTAATCTTAAATATCGTATATATGCTGTATTTAAATTTGCGTGTTTGCGTGTCCCAATTTTCCACCCAGTTAAAAAAAGTTAAGCTTTTTTTGTCATCGGCCGGTCTCCTGTATGATTTTTTTACTGTAAGTGGCAATGCTATTTTTAGTGATCGGCCAAATTTAAACACTTTCGTTTTGGGGATGCAGCATTGATCAAGCTACCGCTGTTCTGTAGATTGTCACGTCTCTCTCTCTCTCTCTCTTTCTCTCTCATGCAGAGTCAGCGGTCTTCTTTTGCAATAGTCTGTCCCCCCCCCGTCAAGAATGAAGCGCAGCCGTAGGTCACGTGGCACGGTGCAACTTAAACTACTGGCTGACACGTTCACCTCTTTCCTCTGGGTGATTTACCAGCGGAGCAGTCAAGGCCATATTGACAGATCTAAAACGGACTTTGAAACATCCTTACGAAATTAATTTTTCTATTAGTGAATAACAGAAAAAAAACTCATACATATAAAATCAAGGAAATTCTTCGCAATAATTTTCTTCTGTGCCAGTAACACCCGGAAAATGACTAAATATACAACTGCAAATGAACTGATGGTGCAAAGGGCTAAGTATGCGCATTTTCATAAGGCATCAAAATTTTGGTTTTCAACCTATCAGAAATATTTTCCGTGTATAGTTCAACCCCCTAATTTCAGCCTAAATATTTCATTAAAAAAAGTCAACCTATACACGAGTATATACGGTATGTTACCGGTTTGTCCGCCTGTCCATCCTTCCATCTGTCTGTGGACACCATATCTCTACAACTATTAGGCCGATTCAAAAAATTCTTTTTTTTTTATTAATGCAATTTAGTTGTTCCAGAGTTCATGCATAACCATTATATTAAATTAATTAAGTTTCACATCTTTACAGTCAATATCTTCTGCAACAACTGGGATGCAGATGGAAAAGGCCAAAAAGGCCTGACGAGCCCTTGACTCCCCAATTTTAGAAGCTTGAAATGTGCAAATGATGATCCTTTATCTTGTAAGTTGTTTCTTTTACGATGCACAATTGCGGCGCTAGAGGATGTAAATGCAGATGATATCGAATTCAAAATACATTTTATTCCAAATATTTGCTTCTAAACATCCGATTGAAAAAATGGTTTTACCATTTGATTCAATTTATGTTGAAGACTATTTTAGGTATAGTAACTTTTTTCAGGTTACACATAGATTTCCTCTAGGGCATAAGAGTAAATTAGGTTTTCTTTGATTTTGTTTTTTAATATAAACTCTAAAACAAAAATGATTGCTGAAGATTTTACTTATTCATCGAAAATAAAATCTAGAAAACAAAGTGCTTTTCTTTTTAGTATTTTTTTAAAAAGATGCTGGCAAAATTCTGGGGCTATTCTCTTCAGTTTCATATAAAGTTTCTCCAAAGAATTTTTTTTTTTTTTCAGCTGAGGCCAGGTGCCCCTCCCTTGATGCGGGAGTTGTGGAGCCTATCAGTATGCCACTGCTCCAACTGTAAGTTGAAGCATTTATGATCTGGCTTTTAGTTAACATACTTTTACCCAATTACTTCGGTAAAACAAGTCTGATTTCAATTAAATTTTATATTACATTATTGGTGCATGTATGCTTAATGAAGTAGTAACAGAAATATATAACATATGATACTTATTTCTGTCTGCTAAAACCTCCCCACCTAATGAATGAATGCGCTGAGGGTTTAGTAAAATTACACTAAACCCTCAGCGCATTCATTCATTAGGCGGAACTTTTGCAGTGTAGTCCAGAATCCAGATATATTTTAAATGTTCCCGAATTTACTATTGATGTGCAATAATTTTCTTATGTTCTTTGCATGTTTAAAAAATTATATTATATATATTGATATTTTTTGTGGTATTACTGACAGTTGATTATATATCCTTTGTTTCTTCCTCTTTTTAGTGAAATGCCACATGGAAAGACAAAGTTTCAGACATTCTGGTTGAACACTGATTATTTCAACAAAGATAAAATTGTATCCTGGTGTACACAAGGGAATAATTAATATGAAGCATACTGCTTGTGTAAGACATCATTTTCCATAGCAAATTGTGGAAGGCATCAGATTCATTGAAACAGAAACATATTCAGAAGAGAAATGCAGTTAAAGGAACATGTTTGTTACTGGATACACATAAGCAGGCAGATGCTACATCTAGTTTGTGTTTGTAATTCAGCCTGGACCTACAGATTACCAAGGCTGAAGCCATTTGGTGTTTAAAAGTAGCAAGGTCAAACTTTTCATTTGCTTCTTGCACAGATGTTACAAATGTCTTTCAGATAATGTTTCCCAATAATCCTATTGCTGGGAAAATGTGTCTTAGTGAAAGGAAAGTTTCCTACATAATTTCCCATGGTCTTGCTAAATACTTTGATCAAGAGTTAACAAGTGAAATAAGAAAATGTACTGATAATAAAGGTATGTACAGCATTGCCTTTGATGAAACAACAACCATTCAGGTAAAAAAACAATTTGATCTTTGTTAAATTTTGGGCCTTAGAATACAGGGTCAAAACTGCATATTTATGAAGTGAATTTTTAGACCATGCAGATGCAGAGACTATTAAGCATTGCCTGTTGACAGTACTACGAAACAAAAAACTGCCTTTAGATAAGTTACTTATGCTCTCAATGGATGGGCCAAATGTGAACAAAGCACTGCAAAGGAAGGTGAATGAAGAGTTAAAGCTGCATGGTGCTGAAGAACTTGTTAGTATTGGCACTTGTCCATTACATACTGCTCATAATGCCTTTTCTCAAGGTTTGTTTGCGTTAGATCTAAATGTAGACGAATTTGCAAGTGACATATTTTCTTTCTTTAAAACAAGTGCAGCACGGCGAGAGGATTTCAAATCTATTCAGCAACTTTTGGATGTTGAACAGCACTTCCTTCTTCATCATGTTAACTCACACTGGTTGGCATTAGAACCTGTGAAGCAGTTTGATGTACTGAAAGAGTACTTCAAATTGATTGAAAAGAAAGGGTCTAAGGATGTTCTAAATTCCCCCCGATGTTTGAGAATTCGAAGTTGTCTCCAGGATTCTTTTTGGTGTATCTCAGGTTTATTTTATCTCTGATGCCAATCTATGTTGAATTTCTTGCTCTATTCCAAACAGAAGGGTCATTAGTTCATGTATTGTACAGCAAAGCCAGTGATATATTGTTAGGTATTTTAAGAAAATTTGTGAAAGATGATGTTATTGCAAACAAGGAGGGTGCATAGATGTCACAAAATGAGAAAATGTACTTCCCTTAAAAAAGATGGATGCTGGAATTGGAGCTAAGAAGCTGTTACATACTCTTTTAGAAAATCAAGTTCAAAAAGTGCTGCACAATTTCCGACAGTGTTTTTCCAAAATGGTAGAATATGTACAAAAAAAAAATGGCCACTTGACTGTCAGATTCTAAAAGATCTTCGAGTTCTGAATTCATCAATGAAGGACAGTGCAAACACAGAGCACGCCATTAGTAGGCTGTGTGTAACTTTAAAACCTCTGAAACTGACTAACAGTGAAACTGATGCCATTGTGCAAGAATGGGGAAAGTACAAATGAGAGAAGATTGATTATTATTTTATCAAATCTGAAGAGATTATCAGTGGTGTGCCAATGCAAAATGTAAAATACCAGCAAGCTGACATATACTGGGGCAAAATGTTTCAGATCGTAGATACTGTTACCGGGAAACCAAAGTATGAAAATTTAGTCAAACTTGTTACAGCTTGTCTTACCCTTTTCCATGGGAATGCTAATGTAGAGCGTGGCTTTTCCATGAATAATGCTTTACTAACCAAAGATCGATGTGAGTTAAATGAAGAAAACGTGGATGTTTTTAAGAATTGTGAAGAACAAAATCAGAAGAAGTGGGAATTGCATTTCTAATATTTCAATTACTCAGCTAATGTTGAAATTTGTTAGAGAAGCTCATGGCATCTTATCAGGCTGATTTAAAATATCAGAAAAAAAAATGTGTGAAGCAAGCCAAGAAGCAAAAGGAGGCAGAAGAAATTGAAATTAAAGAAAAAAATGTGCAGTTGAAAAGAAAGATTTGGAGTTGGAAATTAAAAATTTAACTGTAAAAGAAGGTCAGCTTAAGGGTGAAGTCCAGCTTGGGCAAAAATTGCTTGATGAAGGAACTGAAAGGCTCAAGAAGGCAATAATTGCTAAGAATATGAAAGAGGCATCTATTGCAAATTCAATTATTGAAGCTGGTACAAAGTAATTAAGAGAAATTATGGAGCTTATGGACTAAACTCAGCAGAAGCTAAAAGATATTGAGACTAAACTTTGATCAGTAACTAAAAAACATAAGTAAATTTTCAAAAATAAAGGAGCATATTGGGTCTAAGCAAAAGTTCTGTTGTTTTTCTGATGGACACTAATGTGTGTTTACGGCATGCAAACCAAGCTTGTGCACATTTATGCAAATCAGTTTGAGATAAGGTTGTGGCTTATGTTGGTTAGGCATTCAGTTTAACTATTCAGTGTAAAGTGGACCTGTGTATTCAATATGTCTGTGGGTAAAGGGCATTTGAGACAGTGTCCTTCAGGAGCTCCAGAAAGGAAACAATGCAACTATCACAACTTATATGAAGTGTTTGTAGAAAACACTGTTACAGTTCATACATGTCAAACTGTTTACCAGATTCCATTCTGGAAACTTCAGTTTAGAGGATGAATCACTATTTGGATGGCCCAGTGTTGTTAGTGAATTATGAACCATCATTTAATATTATCCTTGCCAGACCTCTGGAAAATGCTAAAATTGGTGAGAAACTCGCAATTCACAGGCAAATGGCTTACAGCACATTCATTAGCTTGTTATTATTATTATTTTTTGTTGCACTTGGGTACAAAAATATTTGTCCTAAAAGAACTTGTGTGATCAGGTTAGAACGTATGCATCATGCCCGCCATCTTGCAGAGTCCTTTTCGGAGTAAGAGGTTATTGGTTATTAAAAGTGGGTTCTGTACAATGATGTGCAATCAAAAAAGAATATTGTGAAGCAGAACAAACTCCAATTCCTACTCCAAAGCTCAGCTTGAGGTTATGCTTTGTTAGTGGTGGGATTGTAATGGAATTGTCTAAGGCAAGCTTCTGAGATCCAACAGAAAAGCTGTTAATGGAAACAACTCTAAAAACTCAGCTCAATACCTGCTTTTGTAAAGATTCCATCTTCGGTAAACAAAAGGGACTTCATGTTCAACCAGGACATCAGCAAATCGGGGCAAAATGAAAGGTATGACATTTTTTTTAATGAAATCTTATTCAGTGCAGGGTTCCCACTCAACCTGGAAAACAGGGAAAACCTGGAATTCTCAGGGAATTTGAAAATGGTTCCAAAAATCAGGGAAAACTCAGGGAAAATTGCCCTTTTTTGTAAAAGTCAGGGAAAGCTCAGGGAAATTACCCCCCCCCTTTTTTTTGTAAAAATCAATGGATACTTTATTTTGCCAAAAAAAAAAAATATTTTTTTCAAGATTTCAAACTTTTGCTTGAAATGGTAGATCTTACCTGCCTAGAATTTGGTAGATCTTACTTTCAGTTATATTAAGTATATCCTTTATTCTCTAAAAAAAGATGCAAAATTAAATTTTTTAAATTGCCAGTTATTAAGCTTTTGTTCAATTTCTGCAGGCAGTTGTTATAACATGCAACAATTAGGTACAATGGCTCCTGCTTGAAGAAACACTTCACAAGAGAACCAACCAAATGATGGATCAAAGTCCTTTGTTTGTTAGTTCTCTTGAAACATGTTTCTTTGAACAGAGCCATTCCATATTAAGCTTAGCTGCATTGTGGGTATAGAAAAACTGAAACTATTCAACTGACAGATTTTTTCTTACATATGACCTGTTTCTATGGGAATGTATTTACAAATTCTGTGTAGGTAGTATTCACAAAAGTTTGCGGAACTTTGGTACAGAAAATAATGTGCACAGTTAGCTATTAATGAAAAGCAGGTAATTTTATAAAGACAAATTACGTAAAAAATTTACAAGTGTGTGCTTTGGTGAGAAAAATGAATGGAATGGAATGAAATGTAACAATTCTTTGCAACATGCCACTCTGAAAAACTTTAAAAACCACCTGGAGAACCTGAAAAAGTCAGGAAATTTTTTTATTACTTTTGAGTGGGAACCCTGTAAGTGTTATATATATGTATAAGTTTCTGTTTTCAAATATCAGTGACAATATGTTACATTTTTGGATTTGATGATAGCATGTTAAGATATTTTTTTACATAGCATAACTGCAACAGATTGAGACTGCTAAACTTTTTAATAAAAGTGCAACCGCTTATTATTGATGAATCATTGATATTACTTTTCAGAGGGAGATACTTCAGAAAAGGAGGATTTCAAATATTTTTACTCTTCAAAAATTCTAGAGTGGACATTTCTCAAAGGGAATTGGCTAATATTTATGCATAGCATACTACATAGTGAGAATACTTTCTGAGAGTTGATTTGCGCTAGTATGCATTAATTTGCTCTTTGCAGTATATTTTGAAAATTCCTACTTTTTACCTACTTTTTTTTTTTTTTTGTGGAATTACTACTTTTGTTCCTACTTTTTTCTGAAAGATGGCTACACTCCCTGCAAATGTTCTCAGCAACACAAACCCTTTCTGTCAGGTATTGTTACTGGAGATGAAAAGTGGTGCCTGTACGTGAATTTCAGGCATCGAAGAGAATGGTTAAGCCCAAACAAGATGTCCACACCATGTCCAAAACATGACCTGCACTCTATTGTGAGCAATTTTGCTGTGTGGGGGAGCAATTCGGCAGAAACGGCCACATCAATGCCATGGTGATGTTCTTCAACATGATAATGCATGCCCTCACAGTGCAAACATGACCAAAACGGCTATTCAGGACATGAAATGGAAGATCCTTCCACATACGTTCTGTTCCCCAGATGTCGCCCCTTCAGACTATCACCTGTTCCGATCTCTGTCAAATGCACTCTGTGGCAGAACGTTCAACAATAATGTTAATCTCCAGAATTTCCTTGATTTCTTTGCAGCAAAACCTGCACGTTTTTTCAAGAATGGCATTGCAGACCTATCCAGACATTGGAATGCCATCATATACAATGGGGGGGGATACATAGTTGATTGATTCCATTTTTCCTTCTGATGTAATACATTCCTGTAGTGCAGTGAAAAAACAGCATGAACTTGTGCGTCAACCCAATATTAGTCAAACTTGTTTAACTAGGTCATCCACGGTTCCCTGAGAAAATGACCATCTTGGCGGGTGGTTGCCAAATATTGTCGTCAGTTTTCTGAAATATCTCCCTTTTCCACGTGAAAATAAATAAATAAACTTATGCTCTTTAATGCAGCCTGCTGTGAATTGCTTGTTCTTTCTTTCTTTCTTGCTACATTTTTATTTATTATACTTTTTAAATTTGATTATTCTGGATTTTCTGGTGTTTTACATAAAGTTCTTTAATAAACTGAATAGAATGAAACAACTATGCACTCAAACACATTTAAAAGTGTCCATCTTATATATAATTCTGTAATGTTGTAATATTGCACAAAATTGTGAGACAGGTATGCCATATGACCGACCTTGTGATATGGCTCATTTTACATATCCTGATCCAAAGAAGGGAGGGAAATAAAAGTTTTCTTCTAAATTTAATCAGCTGACTGCTGTACATTTCACAACACTCAGTCCAGCTTCACCAAGTACTCTCACTTCGCCTCATTGCAACACAAGCTGATGGGTACATCATATGATCTTGAGAGATCGTGCCAGCCAGAGCTGGAGAGCAAGGATCTGATTGACTATTACATACATACATATCACTAAGCTGTTCTCTGAGGTTCAGAGGTTAGCTCCAAAAGAAATACAAACTACCTGATATTTTTACTTACTGTTGCCGTATCAAACTTCTCCATTTACAGCAATTTTGACATACAACTCGGGCTTCACTAATATCCATTACACACCGTACACAAGATCTTTTATACTTCATACTCATAATCTTTTTCTCATGCAGACACTCCTAAATCTGATCCACCCATGTTTTCCTTGGCCTTCCTATGCCTTTCCTTCCTGCCACTTGGGCTAAAAAGATTTTCTTAGTAAGCATCTGATCACTCATTCTTTCAACATGGCCAAACCACCGAAGCATATTGGTCTCCACCTTGCTAACAACATTTTGCTTCACATCACACAACTGCAACACATCTTCATTCCTCAGACAATCAGACCGTGCCTTGCCCCCCTCCCCCCGTAAGTAACGCATTTCTTCAGCACACAAACGACTTCTATGTTTCTTCTGTAGTACCCAGGTTTCCCTACCATACATCAGAGTAGGAACAATTACACTTTCATACACAGCCATATGGGACTCTCTTGAGAACCCATCATTCCTGTGAAAACCTCCCAGAGCAGCTATGACTTTCAATGAAGAATTCACTCGCCTACTAATTTTGTCATCCAATTTGTTCTTTCTGTCAAACATGCTTCCTAAATACACAAACTCACTCACCTGGTCAATCACCGTGTCATTTATACTTACATTACATTCAGTGCTACCAGTTCCTCTCTCAAAGACCAAAACTTTAGTTTTTCCCTTATTTGTACTCAGTTTGAATTTCATGCAAACTTCGTACATCCGGAACAACATACTCTGCAAATCACTTTTGCTCTCTGCCAACAGGACAGTGTCGTCAGCATACAGCAACCTGCACGCACGGATATCACCAAGACATAAACCACTATCATCTATTTTGGCATCATGCATGCACGCATCCATAAATATATTTAACAGCCATGGTGACATTACACAACCTTGTCTGACTCTTGCAGCAATAGAAAACCATTTTGATAAAACACTATTCACTCGTACACAAGCTCTACTACCAGCATACATGGCTTTTACACTATTAAGTAGATTCCCAGTAGCACCATATTCATTCAATACCTTCCACAAAAGTGTCCTATGTACTCGGTCGCAAGCTTTCTCTAAATCTATGAAGGCAGCAAAAACTTTCTTACCAATAGCCAGATACTTTTCAATCATCACACGCAATACAAAAATTTGGTTAGTGCAGCCTTTTCCAGGCATAAAACCACTGTAAACATCCCACTCTTTCTCTGATGTAAAACCCCGAACTTTTTCAATAACAACCTACCAAACACTTTCCCTGACACACTTAGTAGGCTAATACCATGATAGTTCTTGCATTTAGTCTGATCACCTTTTCCCTTATACAACGGAACAATGATAGCATCCTTCCAATCCCGAGGGACCATTCCTAACTCCCAGCACAACTGGCAAATTTCAGTTAACCAGTCAATTACAGAGTTACCACCATACTTCAACATCTTGGCAGTTATGCCATCGACTCCCGAAACCTTACCATTCTGAAGAGATTTTAGAGCTTTACACACTTCTTCTCTTGAGATCCCTCCTGTGCTTTAACTCATTCGGCTCTCATATGATTTCCCTGGTCTTATTTTTCACACAACTTACAACTTTGTTTCCTCTATTTTTCCAGAGTCTCGTGTACTTCCAGAAAGACTTCCTATCTTTCCAAAAAGCCAGCCTTTCCACCTTCTCCTTCCTATCTTATGCCTTACTCCAGGGCGAACCAGCTTAGCAGCTTCACACTTCTTACAGCAATATTCATCCACAGAAACTCTACCTTGCAACATCCCCAAATAGGCTTCCTTCTTTCTCTTAACTGCCTCTTCAATCTCACCATTCCATGAAGCATCACTTCTATTGTTATCCACTATTGTGGTGCCACAGACCTCTTTAGCAGCAATGACAACAATGTTCTTAAAACATTCCCACTTCTTTTCTACATCCCTCTCACCAGACTTCAGCTCCTTCAGTCGTTCTCTGAGTAAGTCAGAATAACCCTGATGATCTTCAAGGAGCCTATAAACCTTTATTCTTTCTATCCTGGGCCTCTTCCTATTCCTTCTCCTCCAACCAACATTAAGTTTCACTCGTAACACTACCAAGTAATGATCAGGACCAACATCCGCACCTCTCATCAGACAGGTGTCAACAACTAAGTGTTTCAGACGCTGATCGTAGACAACAAAATCTATCGCACTCTTTTGACCAAGAGTACAATTTTCCCAAATATATGTGTGGATATACTTGTGGTTTAAGTTGTGGAGTCATTTTGGAGGGGTTTGGCCATAACTCACAGATAACAGACACATACGTTTATCTTGGACAGCAGATATCAAGTGAGGGTCACATTGGTGAAGAAATTAATCGGCGTACAAAACTTGCCTGGAGAGCTTTTGGAAGAAACAGCATAATTTTCAAGAGCAATATGCCATTATGTCTTAAAAGAAAAGTGTTTGATCAATGCATCCTTCCAGTGCTTACGTATGGTGCAGAGACGTGGACCTTAGCTAAAAGAGACATACAAAGGCTGCAGACAACTCAAAGAAGCATGGAGAGGTGCATGCTTGGTGTAACCAGGAGAGATAAGAAGAGGAACACATGGATCCGAAAAATGACAAGAGTGGAAGACATCATGATCAGAGTTAAATCCCTGAAATGGCAATGGGCTGGACATACTGCCAGAAGAACAGACCATCGATGGACAGCCGAAATTTTAGATTGGATTCCAAGGGACAGGAAAAGACCCAGAAGAAGACCACATGGAAGATGGGTGGATGAAATTCGAAAGTATGCGGGAGTGACATGGAGGAGACTGGCACAAGACAGACCGTTGTGGAGGAAACTTGGGGAGACCTTCGTCCAGCAGTGGATTGATAATGGTTGACAATGATGATGATGATGATGATGATACTTGTGGTTGAAAAATGTATTAGATACACACAAATCATTCTCAATGCAGAGTTCAATTAATCTTTCACCATTATCATTCACACAAGGATCATTAAACTTACCCAGAACATTGTCAGAAATTGCATTCTGCACACCTACTCTAGCTTTGAAATTCCCTGCTATTATAACTTTTTCTTTAGCACCAAACTGGCTCAAAACAGCTTTTAGCTCATTCCAGAAATCTTCCTTCTTATCAGAAGGTTCCGAGTCACAAGGAGCATACAGTACAACAATTACAATTCTCTGAAGTTTCACTTTCAAACGAATCCAGAGACTTCTCTCGCTTACTCTACCAACTATAGTGAATCAAGTTGTTCTTCATCTTTTCACTTAAAATCACACCTACACCAGCCTGTCTTCTCATATTATCCAATACTCCAGACCACACACTTACCATGCCGTTCACTTTTTCTACCCCAATTTCTTTCTTTTTGGTTTCACTTACACACAGCACATCCAATCTATACTTATTCATCTCCTCAATCACCCTATTCATCTTGCCATTGATACCTCTAGTATTCCATACACCAATGGTACATTCACTCAGCCGAGACCTCTTTCTCATATGCCGTTTTGAAAGTCCAGGTTGATTCCTTGGTGGACCATCCTTCTCAAGTGTGGTAGGTCCACCATATCCCACACTTGAGTCTTGATATTGATTTATTTTTGTCTTTTTAATCAGGTAAGCACATGAGTGTGGGAGATTAGCCCATAGCTGGCGGTTCCAGTTGGTCATTCAACCTAAGGATTCTGGAACAAAACCCAGTAAGTTGGCGTCTTTTCGCCAATGTCACACAGAACTAGCTGGCACCTTTCCAAGATTCACAGAGGCCCTAGTTGCTGTTGTGTGTGCCATTGTTGCCAAAGAGCGCCCCGAGGAGGCAAACCCATCGTTCACTACAACCGACCGCTGATTGGCTGTTGTCAAGGACAATTCCATTACACGTGCTTCTACCGCCGATTAATTGTAAACTGTGCTACAGTGAGAATAGAAATGAGGTTCTATTATCAGAGGTTGATCCAGACAGCATTTGATACTTTTGGACGGTATCTTCACAAAAATATTTTTTGCTCAAACGGTATCTTCACAAAAGTATTTTTTGTTCAAACAGTATCTTCACAAAAATATTTTTTGCCTAAATGGTATCTTTGCAGAAATATTACGAACTTAATGGTATCTTCATTTCCCTTAAAATGTTAATCTCACAAAAATATTTTAGTGTAAGTCATCTTTAATATTGTTATGTTGAACTATTATGTCTTTCTCATTTTTTTGTTTTCATCAATTTGAACTGTTGCCTTCAATAAAACAGTCTCTGATGTGTGCCTATCAATTACTGCATACCTACCGGCAGCGGAAGTGATGCTTGAAAGAGATTCCAAAGGATTGTGGGAACATATTTTTACGGAGAATGTGATTGGTTCTCTGTCCTTCCACCCTCGCCGTGATTTAGACATGTTGCCCCTCAGATTTCTGTCCCCTTACTTTATGCCCCAAACTGAAGCCCCCTCATGCTGATCACTTCACAATGTTCGGTATCTGTGGTTTTTGCAGGCAAGAAGGAAAGTTGGGAAGTGTACTTATATAATAATCTTTGCCATACCAACCAGGATTGCGCAAAACGTGTGCACTATCATGAGGAGAGGAACATGGTAGTGAGCGGCTGACTGTTCACTTTGTGAGGGATTGGGATGACATATAAGCAACTTTTTTTGTTATTTTGCTTAGCAAGTTAATTTCATTTCCACCAGCTCTTAAAAATGTTTGACCTTTGATGACTTTCCTTTTTTAACACAGCCTGGAATGCCCCCCCCCAGATCAGCTCAAACATGATTCCGAGAGTCTTATGAAAGAAATAAAGATGCTAACTGTATCAACTATACACCATGGCTAAAAAAATTTCAGACTCCTAAAAATTTGTTGAAGGCTCCCCAATTTTGTTTCTGTTTTTTGCTTCAAATTGTGTAATTTGCAGTAAATACTATACTTTCCCTCTCATAATCCTCAAATTTGTTAGTTAAAAATTTAGGTTCTATGGATAATACACAATATAAAAAACATATTTATGATACTTTCATTTTTAAAAATTATGGCATCAAGACAGCCAGTGGGTCAAAAGTATGAAAAATGCGCTCACAACAGCAATAAAAAAAAAAGTAACGCAATACGAAGTTAGAGTGTCGCAAAGAGATGGAAATATGGCTTTTTCTTTCTTTTTTTTTTTTTATGAGCATTTTGGCATTTTGACAGAAAATATTTTGTGCTCAATTACATAGTGTGGAATAGCTCAGCGGGCCAGGCTAAGTTCTCTGGAAAGCATGCTGAACTATTCCACACCACATAATTGTTGTCGTTGTGGTAGCTTAATCACATTAGCAATTAAGGCTTTTGTTCGTCCTTCAGGTTTTGAGAAATAGTTTCAGAAATACCAAATACTATGGATTGTCCACAGTTTATACGGATTTTTAGGTCAAACTAATGAACAATGATTTAATGCTGAAAAAAATAGAAATTTTCGTTTTTCCCATCTGAAAATAACACAAAAGTATTTTAAAATGACAATTACTTTTTTTCTAATAAGATAGTTTCTTTCATACTTTGGACTTTATGGTCGTCTTGTGAAACACGACTTTTCTGTTGAAAATTATGGTACACAATCAACATAACAGGTGCCGATATTTTATTTCTGAATTTCACGATCTGCGGATAGGTCGCAGATTAGACGACATAAAAATTGCATTTTTCTAAAGTTTATGATATACCGCCGCAAATTACATGTAAGAATTTTTTTTATCCCCGCTGTGGATTATGTGCAAGAATTTTTTTTTATTTGTTTCTGAATTTCACAGCCCATGAATTACAATGCCTCCCCAAATTATTGGAAGGAAAATACAATACTTTGAACTTATATGTGCAGAATTTAATTTCAATAAATAAATTATACTTAAATAAAATGAAAATCTAAAATTTTTATTTTTTGAGAGTACCAAGTAGAAAAATGCAGGAAGGGTTGGGGGTGGAGGACAAAATTAAAATTTTATTTAGCAGTAAGTGATTTGGGTGTAAAAAATATTGCAGGAAATACACTATATAACTTTTTGTTCCATCATCATTACACATTACCATGGTTTGTACACGCCCTGGAAATACTGGAAAAGTCCTGGAATTCCATTTTGTCCTGGAAATGTCCTGAAATTCTGTTACATGTCCTGGAAATATCCTGAAATTCTGTTACATGTCCTGGAATTTTATCCATTCCTGCCTTTTTGTCCCTGTGCAATGTTTTGTAGTTGAGGACTTTTCTACTAGGATAACTTTTGTCTGACAAATTTCCCTCCCCACTCCCTGCAAAGTTGGGGGGGGGGGATGTTGATTTTCTTGTCTGCTAAGAGGACTGAAGCTGCATTATTAACATCTTTTGTGTCATGCTTGTGTTATCACTTTGTCTGTCTGACCAGTGGACCATATCTCTGCAGTTATTAGTTTGATTTGTAAAATTCTTTTTGTATTGGGAAGCTTAAAATGTGAGAATAATGACCCATTCATTCCATTTTTTTCCGATGCACAACTTTGCCGATAGTGGGCACAAATGGAGCTCGTATCGAATTTAAAATGCATTTTATTTCATATTTTTGCTTTTAATTATCCAATTGGAAAAATTATTTTTACTTTCCATGACATTTATATCGAAAACTATTTTAGTTAGTCACTTTATCAAATAATGCATAAATTTCCGCTAGTGGGCGTAAAGGTAAATCGCTATTTTTCCAATATCTCCACTTCTAAAAGTTCGATTCGCAAAATTCTTCCTGCGCCGGATACAGCTCTTGAGGGGAAATGTTTTGCATATAAATTCTCATTTTTGGTGAAGAATGGTTCGGTCACCAGGGGCGTAAGTGTTTATTTTTGCTTCTGATGTATTTGCCACAAAATCTGAGCTGGAAACTCAATTTGAAAAAATTCTTCCATGAACGACCGCTCACCTCAGAAAACTTTTTGAGAATACCTCTTGCTCAAAATAGTGCATAATTTTCCCACCAGGGGCGTACATATATATCATATTTTTGTCCATATTGTTTCTAGAAGTCCAATTTGAAAAATTCTTTCTTCGTTGGAGAATATTTTTGGTGCAAAATATTTCTCATATAATTTCAAATATTTCTTAATGCACAAGTGTGCCACTAGAGGACATTAGTTCACATTTCCGTTTACAGCAATATCTACAGGACTAAAATCCTGATTAAAAAATATTCTCTTTCGATCAGATACTACATTCATACATATCACTAAGCTGTTCTCTGAGATTCAGAGGTTAGCTCCGAAAAGAAATACAAACTACCAGATATTTTTACTTACTGTTGTCGTATCAAACTTCTCCATTTACAGCGATCTTGACATTACAACTCTGGCTTCACTGATATCCATTACACGCCGTACACAAGATCTTTTATGCTTCATACTCATAATCTTTTTCTCATGCAGACACTCCTAAATCTGATCCACCCATGTCTTCCTTGGCCTTCCTCTGCCTTTCCTTCCTGCCACTTGTGCTAAAAAGATTTCCTTAGTAAGCATCTCGTCACTCATTCTTTCAACATGGCCAAACCACTGAAGCATATTAGTCTCCACCTTGCTAACAACATTTTGCTTCACATCACACAACTGCAACGCATCTTCATTCCTTACACAATCAGACCGTGTCTGGCCATAACCCCCCCCCCCCGGAAGTAATGCATTTCTCCAGCACACAAATTCTATGTTTCTTCTGTAGCACCCAGGTTTCACTACCATACATCAGAGTAGGAACAATTACACTTTCATACACAGCCATGTGGGACTCTCTAGAGAACCCATCATTCCTGTGAAAACCTCCTAGAGCAGCCATGACTTTCAATGAAGAATTCACTTGCCTACTAATTTCACCATCCAATTTGTTCTCTCTGTCAAGCATGCTTCCTAAATATACATACTCACTCACCTGGTCAATCACAGTGCCATTTATACTTACACTACATTCAGTGCTACCAGTTCCTATCTCAAAGACCATAATTTTGGTTTTTCCCTTATTTATACTCAGTTTGAATTTCATGTAAACTTCGTACATCCGGGACAACATACTCTGCAAATCACTTTTGCTCTCTGCCAACAGGACAGTGTCATCAGCATACAGCAACCTGCACACACAGATATCACCAAGACATAAACCACTATTATCTATTTTGGCATCATGCATGCACACATCCATAAATATATTTAACAGCCATGGTGACATTACACAACCTTGTCTGACTCTTGCAGCAATAGAAAACCATTTTGATAAAACACTATTCACTCGTACACAAGCTCTACTACCAGCATACATGGCTTTTACACTATTAAGTAGATTCCCAGTAGCACCATATTCATTCAATACCTTCCACAAAAGTGTCCTATGTACTCGGTCGCAAGCTTTCTCTAAATCTATGAAGGCAGCAAAAACTTTCTTACCAATAGCCAGATACTTTTCAATCATCACACGCAATACAAAAATTTGGTTAGTGCAGCCTTTTCCAGGCATAAAACCACTGTAAACATCCCACTCTTTCTCTGATGTAAAACCCCGAACTTTTTCAATAACAACCTACCAAACACTTTCCCTGACACACTTAGTAGGCTAATACCATGATAGTTCTTGCATTTAGTCTGATCACCTTTTCCCTTATACAACGGAACAATGATAGCATCCTTCCAATCCCGAGGGACCATTCCTAACTCCCAGCACAACTGGCAAATTTCAGTTAACCAGTCAATTACAGAGTTACCACCATACTTCAACATCTTGGCAGTTATGCCATCGACTCCCGAAACCTTACCATTCTGAAGAGATTTTAGAGCTTTACACACTTCTTCTCTTGAGATCCCTCCTGTGCTTTAACTCATTCGGCTCTCATATGATTTCCCTGGTCTTATTTTTCACACAACTTACAACTTTGTTTCCTCTATTTTTCCAGAGTCTCGTGTACTTCCAGAAAGACTTCCTATCTTTCCAAAAAGCCAGCCTTTCCACCTTCTCCTTCCTATCTTATGCCTTACTCCAGGGCGAACCAGCTTAGCAGCTTCACACTTCTTACAGCAATATTCATCCACAGAAACTCTACCTTGCAACATCCCCAAATAGGCTTCCTTCTTTCTCTTAACTGCCTCTTCAATCTCACCATTCCATGAAGCATCACTTCTATTGTTATCCACTATTGTGGTGCCACAGACCTCTTTAGCAGCAATGACAACAATGTTCTTAAAACATTCCCACTTCTTTTCTACATCCCTCTCACCAGACTTCAGCTCCTTCAGTCGTTCTCTGAGTAAGTCAGAATAACCCTGATGATCTTCAAGGAGCCTATAAACCTTTATTCTTTCTATTCTGGGCCTCTTCCTATTCCTTCTCCTCCAACCAACATTAAGTTTCACTCGTAACACTACCAAGTAATGATCAGGACCAACATCCGCACCTCTCATCAGACAGGTGTCAACAACTAAGTGTTTCAGACGCTGATCGTAGACAACAAAATCTATCGCACTCTTTTGACCAAGAGTACAATTTTCCCAAATATATGTGTGGATATACTTGTGGTTTAAGTTGTGGAGTCATTTTGGAGGGGTTTGGCCATAACTCACAGATAACAGACACATACGTTTATCTTGGACAGCAGATATCAAGTGAGGGTCACATTGGTGAAGAAATTAATCGGCGTACAAAACTTGCCTGGAGAGCTTTTGGAAGAAACAGCATAATTTTCAAGAGCAATATGCCATTATGTCTTAAAAGAAAAGTGTTTGATCAATGCATCCTTCCAGTGCTTACGTATGGTGCAGAGACGTGGACCTTAGCTAAAAGAGACATACAAAGGCTGCAGACAACTCAAAGAAGCATGGAGAGGTGCATGCTTGGTGTAACCAGGAGAGATAAGAAGAGGAACACATGGATCCGAAAAATGACAAGAGTGGAAGACATCATGATCAGAGTTAAATCCCTGAAATGGCAATGGGCTGGACATACTGCCAGAAGAACAGACCATCGATGGACAGCCGAAATTTTAGATTGGATTCCAAGGGACAGGAAAAGACCCAGAAGAAGACCACATGGAAGATGGGTGGATGAAATTCGAAAGTATGCGGGAGTGACATGGAGGAGACTGGCACAAGACAGACCGTTGTGGAGGAAACTTGGGGAGACCTTCGTCCAGCAGTGGATTGATAATGGTTGACAATGATGATGATGATGATGATGATACTTGTGGTTGAAAAATGTATTAGATACACACAAATCATTCTCAATGCAGAGTTCAATTAATCTTTCACCATTATCATTCACACAAGGATCATTAAACTTACCCAGAACATTGTCAGAAATTGCATTCTGCACACCTACTCTAGCTTTGAAATTCCCTGCTATTATAACTTTTTCTTTAGCACCAAACTGGCTCAAAACAGCTTTTAGCTCATTCCAGAAATCTTCCTTCTTATCAGAAGGTTCCGAGTCACAAGGAGCATACAGTACAACAATTACAATTCTCTGAAGTTTCACTTTCAAACGAATCCAGAGACTTCTCTCGCTTACTCTACCAACTATAGTGAATCAAGTTGTTCTTCATCTTTTCACTTAAAATCACACCTACACCAGCCTGTCTTCTCATATTATCCAATACTCCAGACCACACACTTACCATGCCGTTCACTTTTTCTACCCCAATTTCTTTCTTTTTGGTTTCACTTACACACAGCACATCCAATCTATACTTATTCATCTCCTCAATCACCCTATTCATCTTGCCATTGATACCTCTAGTATTCCATACACCAATGGTACATTCACTCAGCCGAGACCTCTTTCTCATATGCCGTTTTGAAAGTCCAGGTTGATTCCTTGGTGGACCATCCTTCTCAAGTGTGGTAGGTCCACCATATCCCACACTTGAGTCTTGATATTGATTTATTTTTGTCTTTTTAATCAGGTAAGCACATGAGTGTGGGAGATTAGCCCATAGCTGGCGGTTCCAGTTGGTCATTCAACCTAAGGATTCTGGAACAAAACCCAGTAAGTTGGCGTCTTTTCGCCAATGTCACACAGAACTAGCTGGCACCTTTCCAAGATTCACAGAGGCCCTAGTTGCTGTTGTGTGTGCCATTGTTGCCAAAGAGCGCCCCGAGGAGGCAAACCCATCGTTCACTACAACCGACCGCTGATTGGCTGTTGTCAAGGACAATTCCATTACACGTGCTTCTACCGCCGATTAATTGTAAACTGTGCTACAGTGAGAATAGAAATGAGGTTCTATTATCAGAGGTTGATCCAGACAGCATTTGATACTTTTGGACGGTATCTTCACAAAAATATTTTTTGCTCAAACGGTATCTTCACAAAAGTATTTTTTGTTCAAACAGTATCTTCACAAAAATATTTTTTGCCTAAATGGTATCTTTGCAGAAATATTACGAACTTAATGGTATCTTCATTTCCCTTAAAATGTTAATCTCACAAAAATATTTTAGTGTAAGTCATCTTTAATATTGTTATGTTGAACTATTATGTCTTTCTCATTTTTTTGTTTTCATCAATTTGAACTGTTGCCTTCAATAAAACAGTCTCTGATGTGTGCCTATCAATTACTGCATACCTACTGGCAGCGGAAGTGATGCTTGAAAGAGATTCCAAAGGATTGTGGGAACATATTTTTACGGAGAATGTGATTGGTTCTCTGTCCTTCCACCCTCGCCGTGATTTAGACATGTTGCCCCTCAGATTTCTGTCCCCTTACTTTATGCCCCAAACTGAAGCCCCCTCATGCTGATCACTTCACAATGTTCGGTATCTGTGGTTTTTGCAGGCAAGAAGGAAAGTTGGGAAGTGTACTTATATAATAATCTTTGCCATACCAACCAGGATTGCGCAAAACGTGTGCACTATCATGAGGAGAGGAACATGGTAGTGAGCGGCTGACTGTTCACTTTGTGAGGGATTGGGATGACATATAAGCAACTTTTTTTGTTATTTTGCTTAGCAAGTTAATTTCATTTCCACCAGCTCTTAAAAATGTTTGACCTTTGATGACTTTCCTTTTTTAACACAGCCTGGAATGCCCCCCCCCCCCAGATCAGCTCAAACATGATTCCGAGAGTCTTATGAAAGAAATAAAGATGCTAACTGTATCAACTATACACCATGGCTAAAAAATTTCAGACTCCTAAAAATTTGTTGAAGGCTCCCCAATTTTGTTTCTGTTTTTTGCTTCAAATTGTGTAATTTGCAGTAAATACTATACTTTCCCTCTCATAATCCTCAAATTTGTTAGTTAAAAATTTAGGTTCTATGGATAATACACAATATAAAAAACATATTTATGATACTTTCATTTTTAAAAATTATGGCATCAAGACAGCCAGTGGGTCAAAAGTATGAAAAATGCGCTCACAACAGCAATAAAAAAAAAAAGTAACGCAATACGAAGTTAGAGTGTCGCAAAGAGATGGAAATATGGCTTTTTCTTTCTTTTTTTTTTTTTTTATGAGCATTTTGGCATTTTGACAGAAAATATTTTGTGCTCAATTACATAGTGTGGAATAGCTCAGCGGGCCAGGCTAAGTTCTCTGGAAAGCATGCTGAACTATTCCACACCACATAATTGTTGTCGTTGTGGTAGCTTAATCACATTAGCAATTAAGGCTTTTGTTCGTCCTTCAGGTTTTGAGAAATAGTTTCAGAAATACCAAATACTATGGATTGTCCACAGTTTATACGGATTTTTAGGTCAAACTAATGAACAATGATTTAATGCTGAAAAAAATAGAAATTTTCGTTTTTCCCATCTGAAAATAACACAAAAGTATTTTAAAATGACAATTACTTTTTTCTAATAAGATAGTTTCTTTCATACTTTGGACTTTATGGTCGTCTTGTGAAACACGACTTTTCTGTTGAAAATTATGGTACACAATCAACATAACAGGTGCCGATATTTTATTTCTGAATTTCACGATCTGCGGATAGGTCGCAGATTAGACGACATAAAAATTGCATTTTTCTAAAGTTTATGATATACCGCCGCAAATTACATGTAAGAATTTTTTATCCCCGCTGTGGATTATGTGCAAGAATTTTTTTTTTATTTGTTTCTGAATTTCACAGCCCATGAATTACAATGCCTCCCCAAATTATTGGAAGGAAAATACAATACTTTGAACTTATATGTGCAGAATTTAATTTCAATAAATAAATTATACTTAAATAAAATGAAAATCTAAAATTTTTATTTTTTGAGAGTACCAAGTAGAAAAATGCAGGAAGGGTTGGGGGTGGAGGACAAAATTAAAATTTTATTTAGCAGTAAGTGATTTGGGTGTAAAAAAAATTGCAGGAAATACACTATATAACTTTTTGTTCCATCATCATTACACATTACCATGGTTTGTACACGCCCTGGAAATACTGGAAAAGTCCTGGAATTCCATTTTGTCCTGGAAATGTCCTGAAATTCTGTTACATGTCCTGGAAATATCCTGAAATTCTGTTACATGTCCTGGAATTTTATCCATTCCTGCCTTTTTGTCCCTGTGCAATGTTTTGTAGTTGAGGACTTTTCTACTAGGATAACTTTTGTCTGACAAATTTCCCTCCCCACTCCCTGCAAAGTTGGGGGGGGATGTTGATTTTCTTGTCTGCTAAGAGGACTGAAGCTGCATTATTAACATCTTTTGTGTCATGCTTGTGTTATCACTTTGTCTGTCTGACCAGTGGACCATATCTCTGCAGTTATTAGTTTGATTTGTAAAATTCTTTTTGTATTGGGAAGCTTAAAATGTGAGAATAATGACCCATTCATTCCATTTTTTTTCCGATGCACAACTTTGCCGATAGTGGGCACAAATGGAGCTCGTATCGAATTTAAAATGCATTTTATTTCATATTTTTGCTTTTAATTATCCAATTGGAAAAATTATTTTTACTTTCCATGACATTTATATCGAAAACTATTTTAGTTAGTCACTTTATCAAATAATGCATAAATTTCCGCTAGTGGGCGTAAAGGTAAATCGCTATTTTTCCAATATCTCCACTTCTAAAAGTTCGATTCGCAAAATTCTTCCTGCGCCGGATACAGCTCTTGAGGGGAAATGTTTTGCATATAAATTCTCATTTTTGGTGAAGAATGGTTCGGTCACCAGGGGCGTAAGTGTTTATTTTTGCTTCTGATGTATTTGCCACAAAATCTGAGCTGGAAACTCAATTTGAAAAAATTCTTCCATGAACGACCGCTCACCTCAGAAAACTTTTTGAGAATACCTCTTGCTCAAAATAGTGCATAATTTTCCCACCAGGGGCGTACATATATATCATATTTTTGTCCATATTGTTTCTAGAAGTCCAATTTGAAAAATTCTTTCTTCGTTGGAGAATATTTTTGGTGCAAAATATTTCTCATATAATTTCAAATATTTCTTAATGCACAAGTGTGCCACTAGAGGACATTAGTTCACATTTCCGTTTACAGCAATATCTACAGGACTAAAATCCTGATTAAAAAATATTCTCTTTCGATCAGATACTACATTCATACATATCACTAAGCTGTTCTCTGAGATTCAGAGGTTAGCTCCGAAAAGAAATACAAACTACCAGATATTTTTACTTACTGTTGTCGTATCAAACTTCTCCATTTACAGCGATCTTGACATTACAACTCTGGCTTCACTGATATCCATTACACGCCGTACACAAGATCTTTTATGCTTCATACTCATAATCTTTTTCTCATGCAGACACTCCTAAATCTGATCCACCCATGTCTTCCTTGGCCTTCCTCTGCCTTTCCTTCCTGCCACTTGTGCTAAAAAGATTTCCTTAGTAAGCATCTCGTCACTCATTCTTTCAACATGGCCAAACCACTGAAGCATATTAGTCTCCACCTTGCTAACAACATTTTGCTTCACATCACACAACTGCAACGCATCTTCATTCCTTACACAATCAGACCGTGTCTGGCCATAACCCCCCCGGAAGTAATGCATTTCTCCAGCACACAAATTCTATGTTTCTTCTGTAGCACCCAGGTTTCACTACCATACATCAGAGTAGGAACAATTACACTTTCATACACAGCCATGTGGGACTCTCTAGAGAACCCATCATTCCTGTGAAAACCTCCTAGAGCAGCCATGACTTTCAATGAAGAATTCACTTGCCTACTAATTTCACCATCCAATTTGTTCTCTCTGTCAAGCATGCTTCCTAAATATACATACTCACTCACCTGGTCAATCACAGTGCCATTTATACTTACACTACATTCAGTGCTACCAGTTCCTATCTCAAAGACCATAATTTTGGTTTTTCCCTTATTTATACTCAGTTTGAATTTCATGTAAACTTCGTACATCCGGGACAACATACTCTGCAAATCACTTTTGCTCTCTGCCAACAGGACAGTGTCATCAGCATACAGCAACCTGCACACACAGATATCACCAAGACATAAACCACTATTATCTATTTTGGCATCATGCATGCACACATCCATAAATATATTTAACAGCCATGGTGACATTACACAACCTTGTCTGACTCTTGCAGCAATAGAAAACCATTTTGATAAAACACTATTCACTCGTACACAAGCTCTACTACCAGCATACATGGCTTTTACACTATTAAGTAGATTCCCAGTAGCACCATATTCATTCAATACCTTCCACAAAAGTGTCCTATGTACTCGGTCGCAAGCTTTCTCTAAATCTATGAAGGCAGCAAAAACTTTCTTACCAATAGCCAGATACTTTTCAATCATCACACGCAATACAAAAATTTGGTTAGTGCAGCCTTTTCCAGGCATAAAACCACTGTAAACATCCCACTCTTTCTCTGATGTAAAACCCCGAACTTTTTCAATAACAACCTACCAAACACTTTCCCTGACACACTTAGTAGGCTAATACCATGATAGTTCTTGCATTTAGTCTGATCACCTTTTCCCTTATACAACGGAACAATGATAGCATCCTTCCAATCCCGAGGGACCATTCCTAACTCCCAGCACAACTGGCAAATTTCAGTTAACCAGTCAATTACAGAGTTACCACCATACTTCAACATCTTGGCAGTTATGCCATCGACTCCCGAAACCTTACCATTCTGAAGAGATTTTAGAGCTTTACACACTTCTTCTCTTGAGATCCCTCCTGTGCTTTAACTCATTCGGCTCTCATATGATTTCCCTGGTCTTATTTTTCACACAACTTACAACTTTGTTTCCTCTATTTTTCCAGAGTCTCGTGTACTTCCAGAAAGACTTCCTATCTTTCCAAAAAGCCAGCCTTTCCACCTTCTCCTTCCTATCTTATGCCTTACTCCAGGGCGAACCAGCTTAGCAGCTTCACACTTCTTACAGCAATATTCATCCACAGAAACTCTACCTTGCAACATCCCCAAATAGGCTTCCTTCTTTCTCTTAACTGCCTCTTCAATCTCACCATTCCATGAAGCATCACTTCTATTGTTATCCACTATTGTGGTGCCACAGACTTCTTTAGCAGCAATGACAACAATGTTCTTAAAACATTCCCACTTCTTTTCTACATCCCTCTCACCAGACTTCAGCTCCTTCAGTCGTTCTCTGAGTAAGTCAGAATAACCCTGATGATCTTCAAGGAGCCTATAAACCTTTATTCTTTCTATCCTGGGCCTCTTCCTATTCCTTCTCCTCCAACCAACATTAAGTTTCACTCGTGACACTACCAAGTAATGATCAGGACCAACATCCGCACCTCTCATCAGACAGGTGTCAACAACTAAGTGTTTCAGACGCTGATCGTAGACAACAAAATCTATCGCACTCTTTTGACCAAGAGTACAATTTTCCCAAATATATGTGAGGATATACTTGTGGTTTAAGTTGTGGAGTCATTTTGGAGGGGTTTGGCCATAACTCACAGATAACAGACACATACGTTTATCTTGGACAGCAGATATCAAGTGAGGGTCACATTGGTGAAGAAATTAATCGGCGTACAAAACTTGCCTGGAGAGCTTTTGGAAGAAACAGCATAATTTTCAAGAGCAATATGCCATTATGTCTTAAAAGAAAAGTGTTTGATCAATGCATCCTTCCAGTGCTTACGTATGGTGCAGAGACGTGGACCTTAGCTAAAAGAGACATACAAAGGCTGCAGACAACTCAAAGAAGCATGGAGAGGTGCATGCTTGGTGTAACCAGGAGAGATAAGAAGAGGAACACATGGATCCGAAAAATGACAAGAGTGGAAGACATCATGATCAGAGTTAAATCCCTGAAATGGCAATGGGCTGGACATACTGCCAGAAGAACAGACCATCGATGGACAGCCGAAATTTTAGATTGGATTCCAAGGGACAGGAAAAGACCCAGAAGAAGACCACATGGAAGATGGGTGGATGAAATTCGAAAGTATGCGGGAGTGACATGGAGGAGACTGGCACAAGACAGACCGTTGTGGAGGAAACTTGGGGAGACCTTCGTCCAGCAGTGGATTGATAATGGTTGACAATGATGATGATGATGATGATGATGATACTTGTGGTTGAAAAATGTATTAGATACACACAAATCATTCTCAATGCAGGGTTCAATTAATCTTTCACCATTATCATTCACACAAGGATCATTAAACTTACCCAGAACATTGTCAGAAATTGCATTCTGCACACCTACTCTAGCTTTGAAATTCCCTGCTATTATAACTTTTTCTTTAGCACCAAACTGGCTCAAAACAGCTTTTAGCTCATTCCAGAAATCTTCCTTCTTATCAGAAGGTTCCGAGTCACAAGGAGCATACAGTACAACAATTACAATTCTCTGAAGTTTCACTTTCAAACGAATCCAGAGAATTCTCTCGCTTACTCTACCAACTATAGTGAATCAAGTTGTTCTTCATATTTTCACTTAAAATCACCCCTACACCAGCCTGTCTTCTCATATTATCCAATACTCCAGACCACACACTTACCATGCCGTTCACTTTTTCTACCCCTATTTCTTTCTTTTTGGTTTCACTTACACACAGCACATCCAATCTATACTTATTCATCTCCTCAATCACACTATTCATCTTGCCATTGATACCTCTAGTATTCCATACACCAATGGTACATTCACTCAGCCGAGACCTCTTTCTCATATGCTGTTTTGAAAGTCCAGGTTGATTCCTTGGTGGACCATCCTTCTCAAGTGTGGTAGGTCCACCATATCCCACACTTGAGTCTTGATATTGATTTATTTTTGTCTTTTTAATCAGGTAAGCACATGAGTGTGGGAGATTAGCCCATAGCTGGCGGTTCCAGTTGGTCATTCAACCTAAGGATTCTGGAACAAAACCCAGTAAGTTGGCGTCTTTTCGCCAATGTCACACAGAACTAGCTGGCACCTTTCCAAGATTCACAGAGGCCCTAGTTGCTGTTGTGTGTGCCATTGTTGCCAAAGAGCGCCCCGAGGAGGCAAACCCATCGTTCACTACAACCGACCGCTGATTGGCTGTTGTCAAGGACAATTCCATTACACGTGCTTCTACCGCCGATTAATTGTAAACTGTGCTACAGTGAGAATAGAAATGAGGTTCTATTATCAGAGGTTGATCCAGACAGCATTTGATACTTTTGGACGGTATCTTCACAAAAATATTTTTTGCTCAAACGGTATCTTCACAAAAGTATTTTTTGTTCAAACAGTATCTTCACAAAAATATTTTTTGCCTAAATGGTATCTTTGCAGAAATATTACGAACTTAATGGTATCTTCATTTCCCTTAAAATGTTAATCTCACAAAAATATTTTAGTGTAAGTCATCTTTAATATTGTTATGTTGAACTATTATGTCTTTCTCATTTTTTTGTTTTCATCAATTTGAACTGTTGCCTTCAATAAAACAGTCTCTGATGTGTGCCTATCAATTACTGCATACCTACCGGCAGCGGAAGTGATGCTTGAAAGAGATTCCAAAGGATTGTGGGAACATATTTTTACGGAGAATGTGATTGGTTCTCTGTCCTTCCACCCTCGCCGTGATTTAGACATGTTGCCCCTCAGATTTCTGTCCCCTTACTTTATGCCCCAAACTGAAGCCCCCTCATGCTGATCACTTCACAATGTTCGGTATCTGTGGTTTTTGCAGGCAAGAAGGAAAGTTGGGAAGTGTACTTATATAATAATCTTTGCCATACCAACCGGGATTGCGCAAAACGTGTGCACTATCATGAGGAGAGGAACATGGTAGTGAGCGGCTGACTGTTCACTTTGTGAGGGATTGGGATGACATATAAGCAACTTTTTTTGTTATTTTGCTTAGCAAGTTAATTTCATTTCCACCAGCTCTTAAAAATGTTTGACCTTTGATGACTTTCCTTTTTTAACACAGCCTGGAATGCCCCCCCCCCCCCCCCCAAGATCAGCTCAAACATGATTCCCAGAGTCTTATGAAAGAAATAAAGATGCTAACTGTATCAACTATACACCATGGCTAAAAAAATTTCAGACTCCTAAAAATTTGTTGAAGGCTCCCCAATTTTGTTTCTGTTTTTTGCTTCAAATTGTGTAATTTGCAGTAAATACTATACTTTCCCTCTCATAATCCTCAAATTTGTTAGTTAAAAATTTAGGTTCTATGGATAATACACAATATAAAAAACATATTTATGATACTTTCATTTCTAAAAATTATGGCATCAAGACAGCCAGTGGGTCAAAAGTATGAAAAATGCGCTCACAACAGCAATAAAAAAAAAGTAACGCAATACGAAGTTAGAGTGTCGCAAAGAGATGGAAATATGGCTTTTTCTTTCTTTTTTTTTTTTTATGAGCATTTTGGCATTTTGACAGAAAATATTTTGTGCTCAATTACATAGTGTGGAATAGCTCAGCGGGCCAGGCTAAGTTCTCTGGAAAGCATGCTGAACTATTCCACACCACATAATTGTTGTCGTTGTGGTAGCTTAATCACATTAGCAATTAAGGCTTTTGTTCGTCCTTCAGGTTTTGAGAAATAGTTTCAGAAATACCAAATACTATGGATTGTCCACAGTTTATACGGATTTTTAGGTCAAACTAATGAACAATGATTTAATGCTGAAAAAAATAGAAATTTTCATTTTTCCCATCTGAAAATAACACAAAAGTATTTTAAAATGACAATTACTTTTTTTCTAATAAGATAGTTTCTTTCATACTTTGGACTTTATGGTCGTCTTGTGAAACACGACTTTTCTGTTGAAAATTATGGTACACAATCAACATAACAGGTGCCGATATTTTATTTCTGAATTTCACGATCTGCGGATAGGTCGCAGATTAGACGACATAAAAATTGCATTTTTCTAAAGTATATGATATACCGCCGCAAATTACATGTAAGAATTTTTTTTATCCCCGCTGTGGATTATGTGCAAGAATTTTTTTTTTTTATTTGTTTCTGAATTTCACAGCCCATGAATTACAATGCCTCCCCAAATTATTGGAAGGAAAATACAATACTTTGAACTTATATGTGCAGAATTTAATTTCAATAAATAAATTATACTTAAATAAAATGAAAATCTAAAATTTTTATTTTTTGAGAGTACCAAGTAGAAAAATGCAGGAAGGGTTGGGGGTGGAGGACAAAATTAAAATTTTATTTAGCAGTAAGTGATTTGGGTGTAAAAAAAATTGCAAGAAATACACTATATAACTTTTTGTTCCATCATCATTACACATTACCATGGTTTGTACACGCCCTGGAAATACTGGAAAAGTCCTGGAATTCCATTTTGTCCTGGAAATGTCCTGAAATTCTGTTACATGTCCTGGAAATATCCTGAAATTCTGTTACATGTCCTGGAATTTTATCCATTCCTGCCTTTTTGTCCCTGTGCAATGTTTTGTAGTTGAGGACTTTTCTACTAGGATAACTTTTGTCTGACAAATTTCCCTCCCCACTCCCTGCAAAGTTGGGGGGGGGGGATGTTGATTTTCTTGTCTGCTAAGAGGACTGAAGCTGCATTATTAACATCTTTTGTGTCATGCTTGTGTTATCACTTTGTCTGTCTGACCAGTGGACCATATCTCTGCAGTTATTAGTTTGATTTGTAAAATTCTTTTTGTATTGGGAAGCTTAAAATGTGAGAATAATGACCCATTCATTCCGTTTTTTCCGATGCACAACTTTGCCGATAGTGGGCACAAATGGAGCTCGTATCGAATTTAAAATGCATTTTATTTCATATTTTTGCTTTTAATTATCCAATTGGAAAAATTATTTTTACTTTCCATGACATTTATATCGAAAACTATTTTAGTTAGTCACTTTATCAAATAATGCATAAATTTCCGCTAGTGGGCGTAAAGGTAAATCGCTATTTTTCCAATATCTCCACTTCTAAAAGTTCGATTCGCAAAATTCTTCCTGCGCCGGATACAGCTCTTGAGGGGAAATGTTTTGCATATAAATTCTCATTTTTGGTGAAGAATGGTTCGGTCACCAGGGGGCGTAAGTGTTTATTTTTGCTTCTGATGTATTTGCCACAAAATCTGAGCTGGAAACTCAATTTGAAAAAATTCTTCCATGAACGACCGCTCACCTCAGAAAACTTTTTGAGAATACCTCTTGCTCAAAATAGTGCATAATTTTCCCACCAGGGGCGTACATATATATCATATTTTTGTCCATATTGTTTCTAGAAGTCCAATTTGAAAAATTCTTTCTTCGTTGGAGAATATTTTTGGTGCAAAATATTTCTCATATAATTTCAAATATTTCTTAATGCACAAGTGTGCCACTAGAGGACATTAGTTCACATTTCCGTTTACAGCAATATCTACAGGACTAAAATCCTGATTAAAAAATATTCTCTTTCGATCAGATACTACATTCATACATATCACTAAGCTGTTCTCTGAGATTCAGAGGTTAGCTCCGAAAAGAAATACAAACTACCAGATATTTTTACTTACTGTTGTCGTATCAAACTTCTCCATTTACAGCGATCTTGACATTACAACTCTGGCTTCACTGATATCCATTACACGCCGTACACAAGATCTTTTATGCTTCATACTCATAATCTTTTTCTCATGCAGACACTCCTAAATCTGATCCACCCATGTCTTCCTTGGCCTTCCTCTGCCTTTCCTTCCTGCCACTTGTGCTAAAAAGATTTCCTTAGTAAGCATCTCGTCACTCATTCTTTCAACATGGCCAAACCACTGAAGCATATTAGTCTCCACCTTGCTAACAACATTTTGCTTCACATCACACAACTGCAACGCATCTTCATTCCTTACACAATCAGACCGTGTCTGGCCATAACCCCCGGAAGTAATGCATTTCTCCAGCACACAAATTCTATGTTTCTTCTGTAGCACCCAGGTTTCACTACCATACATCAGAGTAGGAACAATTACACTTTCATACACAGCCATGTGGGACTCTCTAGAGAACCCATCATTCCTGTGAAAACCTCCTAGAGCAGCCATGACTTTCAATGAAGAATTCACTTGCCTACTAATTTCACCATCCAATTTGTTCTCTCTGTCAAGCATGCTTCCTAAATATACATACTCACTCACCTGGTCAATCACAGTGCCATTTATACTTACACTACATTCAGTGCTACCAGTTCCTATCTCAAAGACCATAATTTTGGTTTTTCCCTTATTTATACTCAGTTTGAATTTCATGTAAACTTCGTACATCCGGGACAACATACTCTGCAAATCACTTTTGCTCTCTGCCAACAGGACAGTGTCATCAGCATACAGCAACCTGCACACACAGATATCACCAAGACATAAACCACTATTATCTATTTTGGCATCATGCATGCACACATCCATAAATATATTTAACAGCCATGGTGACATTACACAACCTTGTCTGACTCTTGCAGCAATAGAAAACCATTTTGATAAAACACTATTCACTCGTACACAAGCTCTACTACCAGCATACATGGCTTTTACACTATTAAGTAGATTCCCAGTAGCACCATATTCATTCAATACCTTCCACAAAAGTGTCCTATGTACTCGGTCGCAAGCTTTCTCTAAATCTATGAAGGCAGCAAAAACTTTCTTACCAATAGCCAGATACTTTTCAATCATCACACGCAATACAAAAATTTGGTTAGTGCAGCCTTTTCCAGGCATAAAACCACTGTAAACATCCCACTCTTTCTCTGATGTAAAACCCCGAACTTTTTCAATAACAACCTACCAAACACTTTCCCTGACACACTTAGTAGGCTAATACCATGATAGTTCTTGCATTTAGTCTGATCACCTTTTCCCTTATACAACGGAACAATGATAGCATCCTTCCAATCCCGAGGGACCATTCCTAACTCCCAGCACAACTGGCAAATTTCAGTTAACCAGTCAATTACAGAGTTACCACCATACTTCAACATCTTGGCAGTTATGCCATCGACTCCCGAAACCTTACCATTCTGAAGAGATTTTAGAGCTTTACACACTTCTTCTCTTGAGATCCCTCCTGTGCTTTAACTCATTCGGCTCTCATATGATTTCCCTGGTCTTATTTTTCACACAACTTACAACTTTGTTTCCTCTATTTTTCCAGAGTCTCGTGTACTTCCAGAAAGACTTCCTATCTTTCCAAAAAGCCAGCCTTTCCACCTTCTCCTTCCTATCTTATGCCTTACTCCAGGGCGAACCAGCTTAGCAGCTTCACACTTCTTACAGCAATATTCATCCACAGAAACTCTACCTTGCAACATCCCCAAATAGGCTTCCTTCTTTCTCTTAACTGCCTCTTCAATCTCACCATTCCATGAAGCATCACTTCTATTGTTATCCACTATTGTGGTGCCACAGACCTCTTTAGCAGCAATGACAACAATGTTCTTAAAACATTCCCACTTCTTTTCTACATCCCTCTCACCAGACTTCAGCTCCTTCAGTCGTTCTCTGAGTAAGTCAGAATAACCCTGATGATCTTCAAGGAGCCTATAAACCTTTATTCTTTCTATCCTGGGCCTCTTCCTATTCCTTCTCCTCCAACCAACATTAAGTTTCACTCGTAACACTACCAAGTAATGATCAGGACCAACATCCGCACCTCTCATCAGACAGGTGTCAACAACTAAGTGTTTCAGACGCTGATCGTAGACAACAAAATCTATCGCACTCTTTTGACCAAGAGTACAATTTTCCCAAATATATGTGTGGATATACTTGTGGTTTAAGTTGTGGAGTCATTTTGGAGGGGTTTGGCCATAACTCACAGATAACAGACACATACGTTTATCTTGGACAGCAGATATCAAGTGAGGGTCACATTGGTGAAGAAATTAATCGGCGTACAAAACTTGCCTGGAGAGCTTTTGGAAGAAACAGCATAATTTTCAAGAGCAATATGCCATTATGTCTTAAAAGAAAAGTGTTTGATCAATGCATCCTTCCAGTGCTTACGTATGGTGCAGAGACGTGGACCTTAGCTAAAAGAGACATACAAAGGCTGCAGACAACTCAAAGAAGCATGGAGAGGTGCATGCTTGGTGTAACCAGGAGAGATAAGAAGAGGAACACATGGATCCGAAAAATGACAAGAGTGGAAGACATCATGATCAGAGTTAAATCCCTGAAATGGCAATGGGCTGGACATACTGCCAGAAGAACAGACCATCGATGGACAGCCGAAATTTTAGATTGGATTCCAAGGGACAGGAAAAGACCCAGAAGAAGACCACATGGAAGATGGGTGGATGAAATTCGAAAGTATGCGGGAGTGACATGGAGGAGACTGGCACAAGACAGACCGTTGTGGAGGAAACTTGGGGAGACCTTCGTCCAGCAGTGGATTGATAATGGTTGACAATGATGATGATGATGATGATGATACTTGTGGTTGAAAAATGTATTAGATACACACAAATCATTCTCAATGCAGAGTTCAATTAATCTTTCACCATTATCATTCACACAAGGATCATTAAACTTACCCAGAACATTGTCAGAAATTGCATTCTGCACACCTACTCTAGCTTTGAAATTCCCTGCTATTATAACTTTTTCTTTAGCACCAAACTGGCTCAAAACAGCTTTTAGCTCATTCCAGAAATCTTCCTTCTTATCAGAAGGTTCCGAGTCACAAGGAGCATACAGTACAACAATTACAATTCTCTGAAGTTTCACTTTCAAACGAATCCAGAGACTTCTCTCGCTTACTCTACCAACTATAGTGAATCAAGTTGTTCTTCATCTTTTCACTTAAAATCACACCTACACCAGCCTGTCTTCTCATATTATCCAATACTCCAGACCACACACTTACCATGCCGTTCACTTTTTCTACCCCAATTTCTTTCTTTTTGGTTTCACTTACACACAGCACATCCAATCTATACTTATTCATCTCCTCAATCACCCTATTCATCTTGCCATTGATACCTCTAGTATTCCATACACCAATGGTACATTCACTCAGCCGAGACCTCTTTCTCATATGCCGTTTTGAAAGTCCAGGTTGATTCCTTGGTGGACCATCCTTCTCAAGTGTGGTAGGTCCACCATATCCCACACTTGAGTCTTGATATTGATTTATTTTTGTCTTTTTAATCAGGTAAGCACATGAGTGTGGGAGATTAGCCCATAGCTGGCGGTTCCAGTTGGTCATTCAACCTAAGGATTCTGGAACAAAACCCAGTAAGTTGGCGTCTTTTCGCCAATGTCACACAGAACTAGCTGGCACCTTTCCAAGATTCACAGAGGCCCTAGTTGCTGTTGTGTGTGCCATTGTTGCCAAAGAGCGCCCCGAGGAGGCAAACCCATCGTTCACTACAACCGACCGCTGATTGGCTGTTGTCAAGGACAATTCCATTACACGTGCTTCTACCGCCGATTAATTGTAAACTGTGCTACAGTGAGAATAGAAATGAGGTTCTATTATCAGAGGTTGATCCAGACAGCATTTGATACTTTTGGACGGTATCTTCACAAAAATATTTTTTGCTCAAACGGTATCTTCACAAAAGTATTTTTTGTTCAAACAGTATCTTCACAAAAATATTTTTTGCCTAAATGGTATCTTTGCAGAAATATTACGAACTTAATGGTATCTTCATTTCCCTTAAAATGTTAATCTCACAAAAATATTTTAGTGTAAGTCATCTTTAATATTGTTATGTTGAACTATTATGTCTTTCTCATTTTTTTGTTTTCATCAATTTGAACTGTTGCCTTCAATAAAACAGTCTCTGATGTGTGCCTATCAATTACTGCATACCTACCGGCAGCGGAAGTGATGCTTGAAAGAGATTCCAAAGGATTGTGGGAACATATTTTTACGGAGAATGTGATTGGTTCTCTGTCCTTCCACCCTCGCCGTGATTTAGACATGTTGCCCCTCAGATTTCTGTCCCCTTACTTTATGCCCCAAACTGAAGCCCCCTCATGCTGATCACTTCACAATGTTCGGTATCTGTGGTTTTTGCAGGCAAGAAGGAAAGTTGGGAAGTGTACTTATATAATAATCTTTGCCATACCAACCAGGATTGCGCAAAACGTGTGCACTATCATGAGGAGAGGAACATGGTAGTGAGCGGCTGACTGTTCACTTTGTGAGGGATTGGGATGACATATAAGCAACTTTTTTTGTTATTTTGCTTAGCAAGTTAATTTCATTTCCACCAGCTCTTAAAAATGTTTGACCTTTGATGACTTTCCTTTTTTAACACAGCCTGGAATGCCCCCCCCCAGATCAGCTCAAACATGATTCCGAGAGTCTTATGAAAGAAATAAAGATGCTAACTGTATCAACTATACACCATGGCTAAAAAATTTCAGACTCCTAAAAATTTGTTGAAGGCTCCCCAATTTTGTTTCTGTTTTTTGCTTCAAATTGTGTAATTTGCAGTAAATACTATACTTTCCCTCTCATAATCCTCAAATTTGTTAGTTAAAAATTTAGGTTCTATGGATAATACACAATATAAAAAACATATTTATGATACTTTCATTTTTAAAAATTATGGCATCAAGACAGCCAGTGGGTCAAAAGTATGAAAAATGCGCTCACAACAGCAATAAAAAAAAAAGTAACGCAATACGAAGTTAGAGTGTCGCAAAGAGATGGAAATATGGCTTTTTCTTTCTTTTTTTTTTTTTTATGAGCATTTTGGCATTTTGACAGAAAATATTTTGTGC